>CM031243.1:654363570-655650468 GCA_018340775.1 Taxus wallichiana var. yunnanensis | reverse complement strand
AAAGAACAAAACATCAAAAAATATGCAAGACACAGATTCAAACATCTATTGGTTAAAATAACTCGCGAACGTAACAATTCCAAAAACAAGCAAGCATATTCTTACGAACTTCACACACAGGAAAGCATAAAATAAAATGTTCTCAACCTATAAACCATGTTTTTCAGCATGGTACTTATTATCTCCTTCAAGGCATTCAACTTCAACATATTTATCAAATGATGCATAGATGTCTCGGCACCCTTTGACATCAAGCCAGATCTGTACAAGAAATTTCACATAGAGACAAATTGACAACTCCGTAAGGCCAATGGAATGCTACCAGATGGCATGTCATTTTCATTTATAAGCATGTGATACACAACCTAATAATCATTTAAAAGTAAGGAGGAAATCATCATTAGGATAATACACATATGAAGCCCATAACCCATGATGCAGAAACCAAATTACAGCCAACTAATTAACAAAATGTAGGAAATGAAAACTTCAACCACTCACACTATGAGTAGTAAAAATCAACGCATGCAGGTAAGGAAATGAAAGAAAATAGCCATGAATGGTAGATAATGACAAGAACTGTTGCTTCTATGATCTAGCGCAAAAAGGACAACAGTGGAACTATTAAATAACCTTTCTGAAGTAAGGAACATGATATAATGTTTGAAGAAGTGAGTTCATGTAGCAAGTAGCTCCTTGATTCTTGATTCCCACAAACCCTGTTTCTTTCTCTAAGTCATATTGCCAACAACTATCAAATTTTCGAGATGAAAAATCTACTTCTACAACAAGTGAATCGTCCATCAAATAAGCTTTCAAAGGATCATAAATTTCTCCTAGAGGCATAATAAATGTGAAACCCAAATCACTCTCTTGAGCATTGAACTAATTTTGTGTATATACAGAAGAAATAGACAAAGCACTATGTTTGCATCGAAAAAAGGCTTTGGAAAGGCATACGTGTTGAACAATAAAATATTACTCAAGATTTACACCAAAACATAAATACAACATAGATATTTGATGCAAATTATTTGAAAAGAATATCCTGGACAATAGAAAATAAACTATTATGGACGTATCTATCCAATAAAAACTGGAATTGAACCTTCCTGCGAGTACAAATAATTTGTTGGATAGAAAGCTTATATGGTTTTTACCATGAATTTGGCCAACTCTTATACATGGCATAAGTAACATCCCATACAAATAATCCAATATATCAAAAGAAAAAATACATACCATATCGATATGAATACATATCATAGATTTAAATGATAAACCAAAAGATTGAATTTTCTACAGCAAAATAAAGATAATTGTAAAAATAATCTTGACCTTTTTGTATTGAATATTTCGAGCTAATCTGATTGACAACAACCAAGCTAAATTGTGCTTGTTCTGCTCCAACCATAAGGTAATGTAGTAGCATCAACCACATCCAAATACATAGATAGCTGGTATACATTGTTTCCTTTAGGAAAAATTATCACCCGCCCGCCTGTCTCACAGCAACAAAATTCGGTTCTTAACAAAATTCACTCTCCCTTACTCAAATTAACCACAAATAATCCATAAAAGTCAAAATTAAAGTTTGTGTGCTTCGAAGTGATCTGCTGGGGTTTTACACAATGTGGAGCATATTTAAACTGTCTGAATTTTAATCCTTTTGCATTCTGACATACTTCAACTCCTACAAATGTCACTTCTCACTAACTCAAACTAACCACATTAATCCATGGATTTTAGATTTTACAAGCTTTAAAGTGAATTGCTAGGGTTTTGCAAGTAGAGGAATATATATTTATTCATGGAATTTAATGTTGTGGCATGTATGCAGAATTTCCTTCACCCAATTTAATTTAACAGAAATGGAAAACAACTAAGAAACAAAAATGAATATAGTTCACTTACCATTTAAATAAGGTCCAACTGTAAAAACATCAGAATAATGTTTCTTCACATTTAACCTTTAAAATTTATCAATTGCCCAGGTAAATCTAGATGGAGGATCTTCGGGGGGTTGATTTTCCATGGTACTAGCAGTCTCGCCTTGCCCTAAGTCTGAAAGCTTGCACACAACGATCAGAGGGCAATAACAGAAGAAGAGAGTGGTCCAAAAGAGGACCCTTTAAGCACTATAACTGCCATTAACAACTTAACCCTCTTCCCCTATCCAAAAACAACCCCAAATCCATATTTTCCGTAAACTCAAGCATCCGATTTAAATAGGGTTATATACCATCAGCATGAATTGCCAAAATCGTCCATTGTAAGAAACTAAATCATAATTGCAGTGAAAAAATGCAAAGTCTAGAGTATAGGGTATTTAGCGGCCGTTATAAAAAATAGAGCTTCATTCCCCCTCAAAACATGCTCATAACAACAAATTATAACAGTGAGCTTTTGCCAAAGCTAACAATAAACCCCAATGCAAATGAATTCCCAGAAAATGTCTTGCAATGAAAACACGAACCCAGATGTGGGTAGTGGCAAATTTTTATGGATGACAACAAGAGAGAACACAAAATTTGGAGCCTTGCCCAGTCATGGCCGTAAAAACAAAAAACCCGTTTTGGAATACACGGCCTAGTATTGCAGGTTTTCAAAGCATAAAAACCAGAGCTCGACCCCTTTGTAGGTAAATGACGAGCTTTCCCCGCAATAACTAAAACCCTTATGCGAGGGGGAGGGGAATTAAAAATTGGGTCAAATATACAGAGAAACCTCATGAAAAGGTTGAGGCTCTTACCACCCGAAGGTAAAGCCTCATACAACAAGCTCATCCAAAGATGACTTGGCATGGCAAGAAATGTGCACCAAACTAGAGCCCGAAGATCCTTCAAGCATGGATTCCACCCATTTCACAATTTAGAGCCAACATAATGAGTTAATGTCAAGCTACAACAAAAATATTAAGCAATCTTTTAAAGAAAAAATGCACAAACTTGAGAACTCTCAGTGCTCGAAGAAGGAGAAACCAAAGCTTGCTTAATATTTTTGTTGTAGCTTCACATTAACTCATTACAAAGACTAGGAATTCTCCCTCATTAATGGCGGCCACAGAATCAAAAGATGTCACAACAAAATCCATAGCTTCATCTTGTAATAATGTCCTCCGTCAAAAATTTTACAGAGTTTCATCAAGGCTGGAAGCACTCAATTTTTCTTACCAAAGGTGTCGACCTGCAAAAAAAAAAAAAAAGCAACAGTCAAAGGCAAAGTTAACAAAAAAAAAAAGTGACTTAGATCTAATTTTATCACAAACCCAAACCACTTTTTCAGAAGCTTTTGCCACGTAGACGTCCCAAAAGGTGAAATTTTTTTGGCCGGATGATTTCAACGTAACCATGCCATCAAATCTCTGACTGTTGTCAGACATATCAAGTTGCATCTCACTACAAGAACGCCTTCGTCGTAATTAATACTTTTGGAAATTTAAAAAATGTTTTCTTAAAATACTAATCTAATTTTGAAATATGTATTAAAAAAATATTTGCGAATAAACTATATTATAATTGTTTGTAAATTTATAAAAATAACACTACCAAAATGCCACATTCGTTTTCTATTTAGTGACGAGATGCAACCGACAACTACAACAATCAAAGGTGCGAGGCTGATATTAACTAGTGGTCGCTCCAGGAGGAGCAAGGTTACGCTGACGTGGATTTGTTTGGGAGTTATCTTCGAGTGTAGGTTGTGTTTTTTAATGGGTCTGGTTGTAGATAGAGTCAATAAGACTGGGGGAAACCCTATTAGACAATTAGTAGGGGAATCGTAAGACTTGGTGTTTCACATTTAAAGCCTTAAAGTCCCCTAGGAGAATCTTGCTTATTTTCCAGTAGTAGAGCAAGTGATGAGTTATTGTTTTGGAAATGATTCTATCTACAACTATCTTAATGGCTCAATATTACTAATTGACATGATTGAAACAGGATCGGTTCTCGAACAATATTGATAGTTCCATAGATATAGATCTATCCATCCAACCTGCAACTTGTCTTCCTTTGGTGAAGCTCCCTTTACCCTAAAATCTGTAAAGTTGCCTGGGAATATGCTTATTTGTGAGAATAGAGACAAGCAAGCGACAAATTGTTGCTTTGGAAATGACTAAGAATAAGGGCACATATATGCATTTCAAATCCTAAGTCATAACTCCAAATACACCAAATGATTCATAACCCGTATAGATGCCCTTATTCTTGGTCATCTCCAAAGCAGCAATTCGTAACATGTTTTGCTTTGTTGTTGCAAATAAGCATATTCCCGACTACCAAATTAGGATTTAAAACTCATATATATGCAATTATTTTGCCATTTCCAAAGCAACAATTAGTTACCTGCTTTGCATTGTTCTTGCAAATAAGCATATTCCCATGGGGGACTATAACGGTTTTAGAGTATGGCGAGCTTCACCAAAGGAAGATAAGATGCAAGTACAAGGCCTTGGAGATTCATAAATAGGAGTTTTACATCTTGAGAAGTACACCAAGTCTTAGAAGTCCCTTACTATGGTATACAAGGATTTATTCTATCATTCTTAAACAGAGAAGTCAGGTATGGCACATGTGACAAACTTCGGTATTGAACTTCATTGGACGTGGATGGCAATGTTGGCTAGAACAGTATATAAACATGATCAATGGGGATCTTAAAAGTGGGAACAAATAAATAAGAGGGGAATAATGTAAGAAATAGTAGGCATAATGAAATCAAATATGGGGGCAAACATGAGGCACTACGAGGAAGATAAAGGAGGAACAACTCAATAAGAATGCTCAAGCCGACACACCCAACCCCGAATTTGGGAGATAAATGCACCAACATGACTTTGACAAAATAAAATGTTAGTAAAGAACTTACGAGGTGCATATGAAAGAAACATACCAATCCAATTAAACAAATCCAAATATCATGTCAGATTTGTGCTCTAGAAATTTATTCTGATTCAGAAAAATGCTAGTAGAAAATCTCAAAAATGCCAAAAAAGATTGTTGAAATTGATACTTGCAAATATAACCCAACTAATTTACCCTTTTGACTATTTTGGTCAGTAGATGCTCGCAAGTCATTAAGCCGCTTTGAAATCTCAGCAGCATTGTTTTTCCTTGATACTTTCTTTTGCACTTGGTTCTGTGATGTGGATTCTGACTCCAGCTAAAGCTCTTTAATCTGAAAACTAAAATTGAGACCTTTAAATCTACCACATTTTCCATGTTTTCAACTATGTACAAATTTATAACAAAAATCATAAACAATTATAAAACTTTAATCGTTTGAATAATCTGCAGTATCCAGTTAGAAATAGTAGCAATACTATACACCCTGTTGAACGTATCCTACATGACAAATTCAAGAATAGTGGCTATGATTTCCTCACTCTTTTAATGAGATCCATAGGTTCCATAGCTCGACAAAATTGTTCACCTGTTGTTACAAACTTTGCTTGCTCTAGCATATTATATCAAAACATCCAAATGAAATTTGGTCAAAATAGGATGCCCACTAAATTCTGTTTTTTCCATTTGAATTAGTTTTCATTAATATCAAGTAATTGTTAGAACAAAAGCACATTGTGATTTCTAAAATGTACATTAACAAGCCCTACGCAACATCTATTAGTCACTTTATATATTGTTTATTGTGAATTAAATGTAAGAACATATCAAGAGTTCATTGTCAATGCAATGTATTATAAACTTCCTGACACAGTTTTAAAACTCCAAATCAAGGCTTTGTTCCCAAGAAAACCAATGCTTTATTTCTACCAAAGAAGCAGACAACACAATTAAACAAATTTCAAACACTGAACCAGGCAGCTACATAAGTAAGCTTTGTTTCTTCTTATTAAGATTCTACATATTTGTAGATAAAACAAATTGCAGAGATGTTAATATATGCAATCAGGTGGAAATGCAAAGAACTTCAGTGGGTAATGTACAAATTTCAGCACTCAGTTCTAGGATTTACCAGATAAACCAATGTAAACGACAAGTGTACTGAAGTTTCATTGGAAACTCTAAGAAGTTCAAAGGGAAATAATTGCTTGGAATTTGTTTAATCCAGGTCCTTCTTGTGGAGAATACCAATGGGAAATGAGTAGCAGAAGTGATATTTAGAGAGGGAAGAGTAACTGTAGTTGATTTCCCTTGTTCCTTGTGGTCAAAATAGTACCAACAGTGGCATAGTAGCAAAAACAAGGGTTTTGGAGGGAAAAAAGTTTTTATGTTTTTTTAATGTAATATTTTAAAAACCAAAGTTCTAGGTTTTAGATATGGTCACAAAAACAGCTGCAGGTACTTATATGCTAGTTTTTTGGGGTCCTTACCATACAATGTGGCATGGACACGTACATACACACATTCGTACATACTATATTTATATCAAAATTTTGTGCCAAATTAGGAGACAAAGCTATTTTAAAACATAACTTTAGACAAGGATGCTTATGATCATGCTCTCCTAGTTCCATCCCCATTTTAATCTGAGGTGT
Source organism: Taxus wallichiana var. yunnanensis (assembly GCA_018340775.1). Taxonomy (NCBI): domain Eukaryota; kingdom Viridiplantae; phylum Streptophyta; class Pinopsida; order Cupressales; family Taxaceae; genus Taxus; species Taxus wallichiana. The sequence goes on along the minus strand of CM031243.1, from coordinate 655,643,972 downwards.
AGATCACCTCTAAAATTGTTAATGAAATTTCTCATGAAATTTAATGTCTTTGAAATGATTGATGTGGTGCTCATGAACACTTGGACAATTTACAAACCAATTTTCTCAACATGAAGAGGAATTCTTCAAGTAGCTTTATTGGTCTCCAGGCACATTTTAAACAATAATATCCTCTGTTTAATTTTGAAAGTTGCTACTTGACATATTTAGGTTTTCAAATAAAAATAATTGGCTGAAAATTTATGGATTGGGACATGTTTGGATTTCCTTTAACTTCAGACATAGAAGAACTATGGGAGTTATTGAATTTTCATGCCACTCCCTACAGTCCATTGTGAATGACTGCAGAAAGTACCCAACCCAAAATAGAAATTCTCGGCATATAATTGTAGTTTATTGGAATTGATATTTCTTGACCATTTTTTTGCATTGAGTAGATGAAGGTATATCCAAACCTTTCTAGATGTGACCTGGATAAAGTCTGACAAGTTGTGTCTTGTCTGGATGCTGACTGCACTGTCATATCCAAGATATGTCTGCACATGGCCTGCAAACGGTGGCATATTGGATAGTTGTTGTTGCCACATATGTACATGGATCTGTATTGGATATGGGGGAACATATAGGACTACTGCACCCCAAAGTATCTGGTCATAGAAATGAATTTTTTCTCCTGATAAGGTCAACAATGAACTTTGAAAAAACACTTTACTTAGATTGATAATTTAATAACTGCAACCGAAAAAATGCCCAGTAAAAATACACAATGAAAATCTAGACGGTGCTTTTCCAGTCCATTGCTCTTTTGATGATTCAATATTAATAGATCATTATGAAAATGAAACATACGAAATTATCATCTCAATAATTGTTCTCAATTCAATTAGTAAAATTAGAAGGAGACTATTAGTCTTATTAAAGTCCACTTCTACCCCATACTACGAGTGAAACAACATCATCATGCCACCCATTGCATGATGTTCCACCCGGTCTTCCTGTAATCGTGTACAGAGATATTAACACAAAAGGAATAACCCATTACCCTCCGTTTGCATCCAAAGAAGGAAAAAAACAATACATAAAATAATTATATCCTACAATAGCAGAAATCAATAATATAATTAGCCTCAGCTCAAAAGTGATAGTATCATCAGTTCAATATCAAAAGAAATAATATCATGGGCTTCATCTCAAAATGAATAACATCATTAGCTCCATCCCAAAAGATATAACATCATCATGTTGTACCTTGAAAAAGTCCACCAAGACAGAATATCTTGAACTAAGAAAAAGAGGCAGATCCACAATTTCCAGAAAATATAGTAACAATTTAGCCCATTGGATTGATAATTCATCCCTAAAAAACCCTAGATTGTCACAAACATATAAGCATTAAAAGGCAATCCTTGTAATCAATTGGAATAGAAGATTAGAAAAACACACCCGAATACGTGAATTCGCCACCACCGCCCGCCGCTTGATGGGAGGAACCCCGACCGACGCTCCATCTAAAGAAACCGTGTTATTGCAATTTGATTGCATAAGGTAAGTGGTGGGGGGAAAGTTGCAAGTGTTAGATATAATTTTTTAATGTACAAGTTTCGTGTAGAGGCACTGAAGAGTACAAAGTTTAGTATTAAATGGTTGTTTTTCTAGAATTAATAGTGAAAAGTAAATCTTCAAATAGAATCATCAAAGAAGGCATGGGATAAATTTATTGAAGGAGCGATTTCAACTTCAATCAGCTTAAACTGGATAATACAGTTCTAATGTCTGCAAAAAAATCCTATCTTGATTGTCCTAGTCTTTCCGCAGACTAAATTCCATAAACCAAAGTCATGTCTCAGTGCGGTTGTAAGCATTAGAAACTGATTTAGAAGGAGAATACATGGCTTAACTCTTTGACAAGGAATAATTTGTTTCATGCACAATTTGGTCCCATGAGAAACAACCAATGGATTTTCCTAAAGCATAAACACTCATAAAGTAGGGAAACAAGGCACTAAAGCTTGAGCTTTGCCTAGAAGAGCATTTGTGTTGCTATTATAATTGCTATTGGAACACGATAAGGGGCAAGAAGGATAACAAGGACGAAGGCACAAAGTACAACATACTGAGGTGCAGGGCGTATTCTTGTTGTATAAAGGTTATGGTTGTGCAAACTAAAAAAATATCGGTGATTTGGCTTGGAGGATTTGACTCACGCTAAACAGGGAAATTGCATTTTTTATTTTCTGTGTTGTTTTTTAAAAAAATCCCCTTTTCCTTATTACATGCTAGTAAGATTTCACATTGTTACTTCCACTAATTGCAATATAAACACCCTATCGCACAAGAATCAATCAAAACAAAAGGAATAAGGTTATTTTAAAACCCATGGTGGTCAATTTGTCAATGCTATACTATATATAGCAGGTAAGTACCATCCAATAAGCATTATTGTTTTAAAAATAGTTTGAAAATTTTAAGCTTAAAAATACTTGCGTTTGTAAAAGAAATTTCAAGCCTTGGCCTTGTAAATATCAAGATACTATTGAGCATAGCTTCAAAATATTGTGCTCTCCACCAGGAACAACCCAACGCCCAAAAATAAAACTCGACATATATACTAATGTGTTGCTGGAAAAAATTAGATGTAAACATGAAAGATGATCACCATAATCATTCATAATGGCTTGATAAAGGGATTAAAAAATATCGAAATAAAAGAGAAGTAAAAGCGTTGATACCGAAAAGACATACCATTCACATAATCAGTGTAAAATGCTTAACCTAAAAATGGTTCTACCTATACATGTCGCAGTAGCCAGTAGCGGAAGGATAATCCTGAGAAATAGAAACAATATGATTATCATCATCATCTACTCAATTCTGGCCATCCCAAGTTGCTGTAATTATGTGTTTATATGACATCCATAGTGGGAAGCTTACATGTATGGTGGTGCTGGGATTTCAGAAATATGTCAAACCCTTACCTGCATTTGGGATTACATAGTATCAGATACACTCAAACTACACAGTAGTAAAATTCACAAAATATGCCAGCATCGCATAAAAGGGCATAGGATATTATTTCTCACCTTGCATTTGTGTAACTTCTAACTATTAATAGTTATTAGTAGGAGAATTTTCAATCACATAATACAGTGTATTGTTTTTTATCTGATTCATTTCTACAGCTTGTCACTTTTAGATATAAGTGGGCATGATAAACATCCTTGCATGATGTCAAACTTGATGTCTTCATCCCCACTTACATTAACATGTAGCATTGACTTGTCATCTTTATTATTAATACAAAATTAACAACCACATTTAATAAATGGAAATTTGACAACTGAAACAACTTAGAAGTGAGGTAAACTGGAAGACTTATTAAATGTCAGCACTACATGAAACAGATCTCGGACTAAAGAAACAATCAACTATTTGAAAAAAGGTAAAATGTCTTGCATATCACACACTTGACATTTCCAAGCAATAGGAATGGATATTCCTTCTTAGTCCTAATGGTGTCAAACTCCACTGAAACACAAATTGAATAAGATCAAACATTATGCATAATCATTTTCAAGCAAGCACAGAAGTACAAAACATTGAATCCAAGCACTAAAGTGCAATAGGCCACTATCAAGCCCACAAAAATGAAAGCACATCTGCAAATATATGGCAGTAAGCCAGTAGGTTGATGATCCAAAAATTATGCATTATGACAAGGAAAAATTTATTAGATATATACACTTGTTTTGTACATGAACCGCATGAAAGAATGCATAAACATTAGACTTCTGAAACAACTCCAGAAGTCGTTATTCTCGGTGAACTCACATTCAATGAATCACTTGCTGTTGCTAAACCCCGTATCATGTTAAGTACATCAATTGTATAATCCAAGTAATATTTATCCTTGCTTGGTTTTTGGCCAACAGTGCAAGCAAAGACCTCCCTCTTTGAAGTTTTAGGCAAAGATGTCATTGCACTGTCAATAATCTCAAACATGTCTTCATCTGAACGATCATCACCAATACACAAAACAAAATCAGGAGGACTCCCTGCCTAGCCATTGTCGTTAAAATATTTTCAACTACAACACCTTTGCTCACACCCTACAAATTTTGAAGTCAAACAACTTGGCAAACAGCCTATACATGATATTTACATGCAAATCTTAATTTACATACAACATATTCATACCAATAAAAGTGAGTTTTGTAATGAATGGGCTAATAGGATTATGGTACAATACATGTGGCTTTACTTCCACAATTTTCTGGCCACTCTTAACAACAACCGGTTCATTTGCAAGAACACTCTCAAGATGATCTAGCAACTCCTTTGCTTGCCACGAACCAAAATCTGGATCTGCATCCTGGAAGTGCCAGACAACTGCACTTTGTTTCTCCTCGACAAAGGAACCATCTGTACTTTCTCGTGTATAATTTGAAAATGGGGTTCACGACTGTTGTCCAACCAAAATCCATGACCGACACACAAGTTTCCCAATCTTCCTCCATCTGCCACCTTCTCTAAAACAGGTATAATTGAATTGAAAGAAATTAACAAAATAGAGATTGAATGTGCTAAATAAGCTCAATTTGAATTGCTTGCAGAAAGCTCTTAAGAGGCAAAGTAAAACCATCATGCTATACTTTGAATATTCAAGAAAGGCATGAATTTGCAGTTGTCTTACCTAAAGAAATACCCATGCTCTGCAGGAATACCAAGCTTTATGCATGGTGAGAACCATTCATTCAAAGGTTTTCGTCCCCGACTACTTACAATATAGACCACATTCTTAGGATCGTTGCAAAGAGTATTTAAGAGTGTCAAAACTTCTGGGCTTGGAGTCTTGTTAATTGATGTTTGAGGCATCATTGTACCATCATAATTAAGAAGAATTGCTCACCTATTACACCGTGAGTGGGACAGGTGGGGTTGGAAATGTTAGGGTAGGTGTTTATTTGGTGTTTTTTGCTTTTGGTTTATTTTTATGTTGTTTCTTGAATTTAAAAGATTGCAGTTGAGAAAGTAAAAAAATTTAAACAGAAAGTTGTTTGGGGTTGGTTTGGAATCAATGGGAAGATGAAAACTATGGTTAAACAGTGGCAGGTGACATGTTAGCAATGGTCTCGTTTTCTTCGAAATGATAAACCTATTTTTTTCCCCGATTAATTGGAATTTCAGATTGATGTATGCTACTTGAAATCAATGGCTATTGGGAAGCATTAAACCAGTATGGGATTCTAAGATGATGGAAATAAACAGAAGGGTGACTAAGGGTATGGGTAACTCCAGCTTAGAAGCATTTTAACTTTTTTTAGCGTTTCACAGAATCGAGTTGAATGGAGATTTGTTGATGACATATGTAAAGATTGAATTGGTATGGGTAGATGTTGAAGTAGTTAAGAAAAGTAGACAATGAGTTATTGATGGTTTTTTTGTGGTCTCTTCTAGACCATTTTGAGTTGTCTAGGAAACAGGGTTTCAATCAAAGGAAGAAATATGTGGTGACCAAGTCCAGAATAAAATGAAGGCTTGTATGAAGTTTAAGCTTATAGTTGGTATGTTGAAGGAAACTGTAGTAATATTAAAATGGATTCATATCTATATTGGTTTGGCACTCATGTAATGTTCTTGGAAACTGATCTTTGTACTGGGAAATTTTATAAGATATGAAATAGGAGATTAAAATTTTGTGAAAACTACTTGCAAACTATTAAATTATAAATATTAATCAGATTATTATATAAATAAAAAATAGAAGTTTGTTGTACAGAAGAGTGGGCAGTAAGTGTGGTAATTGCCTAAGTCATTATAAACAAATAATTTAATGAGAGAGAATGTTAAAAGAGTATCATAGATTTAGTTATTAACAATATAAAGATGCGATTTAATAAATTTTCCTTTGTAGATAGATTCTAATACATCTGTCACGCAAAGGTAAGGTAGGATTTATTCTAACATTTGCATTGTGGTAAAGAATGGTTAAAATTACATGTTGCTAAAATAGAATTAATGAAGTTGGAAAGAACTAAATGCGAATATAATAGGAAAACCCATATTATGCTATTTTCCATTTCCATTTTTATTTTCTTCAAATTTCAGAGTGTGTTCTGCATGATCTAAAGATGTAAGCTTTTAACTAAATGTTAGCATAATTTTTTATGGAATGATCATTTTATGTTTAAGTGGAGCACGAAAAATGTTGCTAATTTCTAATACTATTGTAATTGAAAGAAGAAATGTACAAGATGGTTGTAATCTTGTTAGGAATGAATCAAAGTAACAATGGTGGAAAGGGAAAAATGGTGGCTTTTATAACCGTTTCAGGAAAAACATTCAAAGTGAAGGTCAAAGTCTTTCAAAGTTTATGTTTTTTGTGTCAGTATTTATGGGAATGCAATAAGGTTTTCTTAATTAAGAATTTCCTAAAAATTGTTCTCAGGTCTGTTCAATATGGTATTTTATATTTATTTATTGTGATAAACAAGTTCATAGTTCATTGTGATGATTTACTCTGTTTAACTTTGAAATTGTTATTTGCTTTTGAGCATCTCATTGGGTTTGAAGAGTTGGACTTCCTCAGATTGGAACCAAAGAATGAAGAATGGCTTGCACAGAAAGTCTTGGGGTATGATGCGGAAATACTATTTACAAAGCAGCATTCGTAAACTGCTCTACCATTTTTTTTGGCATGTATATTCTTAGGCTTCCATAGTTTTGGTCTGTATATTCATAATGATACTATGAGTGCTTTAGGACGTCCTCAAGATATGTTTTCATAATAAAACCTTTTATATTAATGTTTTTTTGGCAATCATTTGTATTTTAGGAAATAAGGAATAGAAGTGAAGATGTATAATGTAATTTAGGTTTGAACAACCTATGGTATTTAACACTTGAACAATAGAATCATTGATGTATTGAACAATGTAATTGATTTTAGAATAAAACCTAAGATTTACAGTAGCATGAAAATAGTTTGTTGGGTGTGTAAGGTGCAGTTGTTGCTATGCATTAGAATTCCGAGTCAAGGAGAGTATAAATGGAAGTTTGTGGTAAATTGGTCTGTCAGATTAAGCATTCCAATTGAACAATACAACAGCGGGACTGTTCTACGATGTAGATTCAGATCAAATTATCCACCCAATTCTATGATTGTGTTGTTTGGCATATAGTTCAACGTAGAAAGGATACAACAAGAAACTTTGAGTAACCAATATTCAATCAGAGAATGTGTCAGTTAAAAGTAGCTAGTGTCATTTATGATTCAATGCCCAAAATGTTACATATGATGTAGCTTTTTAAGTTGATAGCAAAAATTAAGTACTGAAACTAAGAAGAAGTGCGTTCTTTTTGTATTTATTTAAAATTAAAATTTCTAACCATTATCAGGAAATAAAAAGAAATTTTTCATTTTAGCATAGAGTTAAACATCATTACCATCACAATTCAGTACAACATATATTCTTTTCACAAGCATTTACATATCCTCCATATTGTGGCGAGCATCATTTCAGTAGTTCCAGTTTTATTAGATGTCTCTGTCATTATTAATAAAGATTGCACTGTGAAGAATGAGGGGAAAAACTGAAGTTCCTTCAATGCAAAACCATTCCACTTTTTCCATCCCACAAAGTGCATCTCAACTTGTCAGTGTCTTTTCCTAAATTACCTTTCTTGCATATAGATGTTCTATTCTAGTCTTACATCTCGAGCTCTTATTCTCCTCTATAAAATAGATTTCTAGAAATTAAGTTTATCATGTTGGGTCTCACACAATGCTAATCCCATCACTAAAATAAATTTAATGTAAGAATAACTCAGGGAAGCAAACAAGGTCTACACACGAAACAATCAATTAGGGGGATTTTTAAAACCCACTTTGTGCAGAGCCGAGAAAATAAACCCCTGATGAACAAATTGGCAAAAGAGGAAGACTAACTTACTAGTTTAAGGGCATCCTGCAAATCTGACGTGGCTTCTAGAACCTCTTGATGTGTTGGTGCCAATCCAAAAATTCAGTGATCATGAATCCTGCAATCATGGCATTCCATGAGGTAGCTACAAAGCATGGTCTCTCTAGAAGTATTCAAAGAGGTCAAATGCCACTCCAATAAGAAATCATGGCATTCCATGAGGTAGCTACAATAAAAAACGTGGAACTTACAACATATGTTCTTTAATCGATAGGCCAAATAATGGGAGTTGGATGCTAATGCATCTTCCTCAAAGTACCGAGAATTCTTTGGTCCACTCAATTTTGCCATATTTTTCTCACCCTTCGGCATTCTCCCAAATGATAATCTATATGAGAATCATAGTCTGATCTGGAAATATGGGTGAATCTACACTATCACCAGAAGCATAGAAGAGTTCACTTCCACTGCTACAAATTAGAGCATCGAATGTAGATAGTTTGATTGCACTAGACTGGAGCAAAGAAACATAGCAATCCACTGCAATCACAAATAGATGCTTCCTTCTCCTTAGCAGAAGTTTTCTAGAAGAATTTAAGCTATTACTATGATCAATACTTTGTTTTTCCTATGAATTCTCCTCCTTCCTTTCTTGAGAATTGGTTTGCCTGTTGTTAGCCCTTTGTATGGCTTTCCTAATATGTTCAAGAATTCCTTTATTAGAGAGTTTATCATCTTCCGAAAATTTATCTAAACTATTAAATGAATTAGAGTGATTATCCGCATCCAAAGGAGAAACGAGAGATGTATCTTGAAAATCCTTGAAAGAATTTGTCTCGATTCCGATTCTCGCACTTTCATCCGGATCGTTTCACTCTACCACCGAGGGTGTCTCATTCGCATTGAGAAACCCTTGACAAATATATCTTGCAATGTTGCGGCCAAGAATAAAGATGAATGTTCCTCAAGCCATTTTTATGCATTCGACTAAAGATTCTTGTCGGCTACAAGTTTGTGACAGAGCGAGATATGCAATTGCCTTGTCATCACGAGGATATACCAATAAACCATTGTGCAATGTCTCGCATAAGAACAAATTTAAATTCATCAAACAAGTTAATACATTGTATGAAATATCTCAAAGAAAAGTTGAATTAGAGATATGAGTCCTAAATAAATATTATACCCTATGAATGTCCACAGTCCTCCATTCTTTGTTGCTACCATAGGCAATCCATGGGCAACTGCCTGCATAAAACTGATTCATTTCATCATTTTTGACACACAAGCAAAAGTATTTTTTGATATGATCTTCCCATTTTCATATATATACACTTCCGTTCAAAAAATACCAGAATTACATAGACATAGTACATAATTGTAAATTGATAGACCTGCAGATTTTTTTTTTTTTTTTAGAGCAAAAGTATAGTATCTTTTATTTGACTGGTAGATTTGCTTCTAAACAACAATGAAATCTATAAATTTTTATCATGGAAGAAAGAACTCTGCAACAACAAACAATTTTGCTGACCTACCTCAATGAGAGTCAAACCAAAGGGTTCCACTAAAGCTGGATTGATAAAAACACCCTGCACATAACAGGACAATAGTTTTGAAGCCACGTACATTTCATGCATTACAGAGAAAGCAGTGCAATACTTGAGAATTTCACCTATAAAATGGCACAAAACTTATCTAACCTTTGTTTTTGCAGCAATTCAGATGTCGCTAACATCTGATTGTTTGTGATGTTTTGGATATGCAACTTCTCCATAGAGATCATACTTGTCAATCAACTTGAACTCTAGTGAGCACATTGGCACTTGATGCGGGCATTTGATCAATATCATCTCGATTCCCCATGATCAACATCTCACACTCACAAAATGACAATGCAGCTCTTTAGCAATGAGAGCAGAGCGAAGCGTACGTGACAAAAGAAACATAAGTTTAGGAAGAAGGCATACCAAATTTGCCAGCTTCTTCAACTTGTTACACTCCCCAAAGCCTTAACCAAAGTTGTCATGTTCTTTTTAGGATCAGGATGAGCAAGAGCCAATATAATTGGTTTTGAAGTATTGTTCAGGAAACGCAATGTCTAAATAAAAAAACAGGGTATATCAGGTCTATATCGCACATGAGGTAATATGATGTATAATATTGAAGAATGTTAGTTTAAGTAACTATCTTGTAAAGTATGTCAAACCCAACATGATGGTAAGCAATTATATGTTGCCTTGTCTCTTACCTCAGCCCACAAAGGGACTCGAGATAATTAGCGAAGCATTCTCTAAATCATCATTTGTGCTCTCCTCTTGTACTATAACATTGCTGAAGTCCATTCCAGGAGGTATGAACTGCAACAAAGTATGCCCATAATTATAATCTTATGATTACAAATAGTAAGTCTGAGCTTTCTGTTCAATTCTAAATCAAAACCATCATAGAGGCCCCATTGTTCTTCAATTTATTGCCTTGTGTTGGTGACCACAAGCTCAAAGAAGTCGAGACACAATTCTTCAAAGACTAATCCTGAAAAATCTTGTATGTTATGTTGATTTCTTCCTTCGGTTGCTCTCCTTGTTTCAATATTTGTTCCAGCTTTATTCCGGCCTAAGGAATGACTCACAAAACCATGGGAACATTGAGAGCACCAGAAAGAAGGCAGGCCGCATAGCCTGCATCTACATAATGACCATGAATCACATGAGGCCACACAGCTCTGCCTCCTCCAATCAGATCCCCCAATACTTTAGAGATATTAAGAATGTGACCCAATGCCCCATCTACAAACTCTGGGATGTATGGCCACATATGTTCTTTCTCATAATACTTTTCTTTTTCACCACAAGGAATTCGAACAAGGTATGCACCTCCAGCCTCTCCAATTTCTTCATCGAGATCAGAAGTTAGCATTTCTGTTGGTTCTCCATAGCTAGAGTCAATTTCGGAGAACATATCGACGTGTTAAAGGTTCACTCTGTACACTTGCATTTGTGCGTGCCTTTGCAAACTCTACAACATATTTCACCTACATAATAATGAATAGAATAAGGCAATTAATACTTTGAGCTTGTACGTCTTTGCACATATATTTTACATCTAAATAAATCTATAATCCTAATAGAAGAAGGTAATCTGGCATTCCATATCCTACTTTGCAAAATGATTTATAACCATCTGTTCTTATTATCATTAAAATCTTGTTGGGAATAAATATTTGAACATGAACATTGTAAAGTCATACATGCCAGATCCAGAGGAGGTTGTCATGTGGAGCGGACTTCCTAGGCAGGCATGCTAGGTCCCAAGGATTTTGACGCACAGAGGTAACTTCCTAAGTTTTAGGAGGAGCTGGCAAGAGTTTTTTTTTTGGTTTGCAAGTGAATGGTGATCGCCATCCCCTATGTGTCAGAGTTATTGGGGAGCCAACTTTGTGACCCAAACCTGTGACAAGGCTCAAGTAAAAACTTTTGCCTACCACTGAGCCGAGATCTCAGGCAGCTGCCCAACAAACTTAAAAAAAAATTATTTCAAAAGGGTTCCGTGGCATATGCCATTTTTCACTTTAGGAGAATCTATTCTGAATTACCACAAAATAATTTAAGGGGCTCCCACACCCAGTAACCTCCTTATATATCCCCTTCAACATTAGAAACATTTTTTGTTATGATATCAATGTTTTGCATTCCCTGAAGTAATCATGCAATCACCAAACAACCTAGTGCATAGAATTTGGAGTGGTAGCCCACTCAAAATAAATTGGGGGATATTGTAACAGGTTCATTCCTATTAATCACATGCCTTGTAAAGAAGATCTGAACTGGAATAAAACCCTAATGGGCTGCAAGACACGTGCAGAAACTAATCAAGTTTTTAAAAAACAACATCCATAAAATCCATCAGTAGATTTTTTTAAAGCAAATCAAACCTTAATTGTTTAAAACTCTGAATAAATATTAAATATTTGAATTTCATTTTAAGCAAACATACTTCATGTTTGTTAGCCACACTCACTTCATCATTCAAATCACTGGACCAAGTTCCATGTTCCAACCTTTTGCACAAGCCCATGCAAATTTAAATGAATTTTAAAATTATTATTCATGTTAAAGCAATTAAAAATATCAGAATTGCATAAAAAACTACTATTTGTCACCTTGCACAAGCCCATGCAAACTGCAAAAGCAATTAAAAATATCAGAATTAGTTAACCAATGCAAGGTTTAGTGACACATGAAACAAAACAAAAATACCTGATTCAGATGATGTAGTTTCAATGATTTTTCCTGCCTCATTTACCCTGAGATCATCCTTCTCCAACCTATTTTATAAATCCCAAACTGGCACAATCTTGTAGTGTAGTGCCAAAGGTGAAATGGTTTGGTTTCCTAACACTCCACTGTATTTCACAACAGAGTTTGAAAGCTTTTTCTTCAAACGCATTCTGTGCGTGGACTGAAATTATAGCTGTCCACAACACAGTATTCCGGTTAATAATTATGTCAAACACTTGCACGCATCCTCTTAATCCCACATTTGGCATACATATTAAAAAGTTCACTCCCCACAGGAAAATGAGATTCAAATCCAGTTTTCACAATGCGAGCACAAATCTATTTCCCAATTTGCATATCACCATCATCTGCACACACCTTGAGAGCGTGGGAGAAGGTCCGCTGGTCCATCTCAGAAACTTCTCCTCCCATCTACCTGAAAAGTCTCAAGGCCTTTATCCCATCTCCATCATGAGCTTGTCCCATTATCAAAATAGTCTATGGCTCTGCTACTCGGTTAGACATTTTGTCAAACATTTTCTTGCATAACCAAAAACACCTTGACATACATATCGAGAAGATTGTTTAGCTGAAGAATATTTGGATCAATTCTGGATTTTATGATGCGGAGATGGACCTGGTAGCCTCCTAAGAGGCATTTTAATCTTATGCATTCATGTAGCAGAAAACATAGTCATACAAGTCCTTTGTTGTAACTTTCTGGTGTACATAAGTTCTAAAACTGCTAGCTTTTCAATCCCTTCACCCGTCCTGTTTATTACCTGTATAGTGTTGAAGCCAGTGGCTGAATTTCTCACACCATTGTGGCTGCACAGATAATAGATATTCCACTCCAAGAAGGGTTATAGAATCACCAAATACAAAAACAGGGAAAAAAACTCAAACAACTTGCCTATAGCATTGTGCTCCCAACTTAGGCTAATATTCAAGCTTGCATTTGGCATCTAGACATTGTTGCATACGCAAGGCACGTGAACTGTTTGACAAAATGATTCAAAGAGATGTAGTTACAGGTGCCCTGTAGGCCTGCCTTCTTGAATTCATCCTGTCTATGCTTCAATTCAACAATATTACAATACTAACCACAAGTCACAACATACCTGTTTTCACAAAACAGGGGAGTGTAATGAAGAAGGGAGAAGAAGACTTTTAATTTTTTTACACTCCCAATCAAGGCCTTCCTTCTCGGCTCCATCCCGTCTAAGCTTAAATACAACAATACTACAATACCCACAAGTCCTGGTATGAAGAATAATAGAGGAATAGAACTTTTATTATTTTTGCACTCCCAACCAAATCCATTTGGCTTCATCCGGTCTAAAGCTTAAATGCAATTATGTAACAATACAAGCCATAAGACCTCATATATTCTGGATGTTTTCACGAAACAGAGGACTATAATGAAGAAAATAGAATAGCACATTTTAAATTTTTTACACTCCTAATCAATACCTGAATTCAGTGTTGGAAGTGGGACTTTTGCTGCTAGAATGCGTGAGTTCAATGTGACAATTGTTTCTGCTACTATGAATCTTGGGGCTCCTTTCAATGAGATTATTGCTCTCAGAGGCCTTGTTCCTCTTTACATAACCATCAATCAGAGGTTACCCTTTTTTGACAATACATTGGATCTTATCCATACCAATCGCTTTCTTGATAGTTGGATAGATTTGCAGTTCCTGGATTTTGTGATCTTTGACTGGGACAAGGTTTTGAGGCCTGGAGGATTACTATGGGTTGATGGATTTTTCTGTACCAAAAATGATTTGGATGGTTATCAGTATATTTTTCTTCAGCTCAGATACAAGAAACACAAGTGGGTAAGGATGATAAAGAAGTTTATTTTTCTGTAGTTTTAGAGAAGCCTCTTCGGCCATTCTGATTCGAATTCTACCTTTCCCTGGTATGATTTGTTTCTCTACATGATCTTAGCTGATTGCATAGCATCCAAAGCTATGCAAATTGCAGCTGGTAGTAATCTAGGAGATGCGATTCATATGGATCACGGTATATATCTACATGATAGTGAGGATGAAAAATTTGCAAGCGCCAAGGAATCTGTAATTGAATCAGAACAGGAGAAAGTTTGGGATGAACAATAGCAGATTTATAAGGTTGTATTGCTTACAAGTGAAAACACAAATGAAAGTGAACTTGGAGCTCCAGTGTATGTGGACAAAGGATGCCAATGCAAGTTGAAGTTGGGGTTTTAGAGAAACACCACAGTCAATTTGTGACTGAATTGACTTCACCACATGATCAAGTTGAAGGTGGATTTCATATTTCGTCATTGATAGATCAAAATCAAGATATACAAAATCTAGAGGTTGCATGTGTTGAATGCTCTGGGAATAAGATAAACTGCTTCAATGGGGCTGAAGATGAAAGCTCAGATAAAGTGAGGTTGGAAGGGCAAGTTCCAAAAATGTTGGAAATTCTTCATGCCAAATCTAGATTAGGTTCTGCAGAAGTTGATGATCTAAAAGCTCTCCCAGCAGATTTTCCAGACATACCTGATGAAAATATGGAAAGCCAAGATTCTGAGATTATGGTTTATGTTGAATGCTACCCAGATAAAGAGAAAACAGAAAAGCATCAAGTTCCAGTAACGAAGGAAGTTTTACGCAAGCGTGTTTACCTTCACGCTAGCACATGTACTTCATTGTACTTCATTGTGCTAGTGATGAATACATGTTGGATACTTTGCATCATCTCTCTCACAAATTAAAGCAACAAAATCATTATACAAACAAGAATTATCTAGTAGCAAATATGACCAATGATTTTAACTCCCACCCAACCCTTTATTTGACCCTTCTTCTAAACCCTAATTCGGATATACAACTCCTAATTTTGTCCTTTTACCCTTCGTCTCTCATTTTATGAGCCCGTTTTCCAATGTTCTTTTATTCCTCTTATTAAGCCATTGTCCACCACTTTATCGCATCACCCATCCACTCTAGGGGAAATCCCTTAGCACAATCTCAAACCGTTGGGGCATCTGAATGTTTCATTAGGACAAATCAGGTAGTCCACCACACTTCTTTATCATTTGTTCACCAATCTACACATGTATACTATCTTTAAAGCGCTATTACTTCATAATAACACTTTAAAGAGGGGAAAATGTAGACACCTTAAAATATCACATTACACATTCTAAACCTCCAAAATCACCCCGTAATTACTTCACAAGATGCAAGACAACCATTTTTGACTTCTTTCGATCACTTTTGATTTATTCCGCTATTTTACGACCTTTAATGACATTTTATGACATTATCCCGAATAAAATTCTATCATTCATAGCGTTCACACATGGTCTCAAATTATTAAATATTCATACTATAAACCTTATTACACTTGTATCTCATTCCTAAGATTAATTAATTAATCCTATCACTTTTATTATTCATCCCCTATTCCATTAGCTAATTTCATATTAAAATAATTAATAAATCCTACACATATCCATTTCCACCTCACCTTTTATCCACTTCCACTTCACTAATTAACATCTCAAGATAATTAGAGCAAAACAAATCAATTAACGATAAAATCATTAAATATATGCAACAAGAAAAGTTGAGATTAAATCAAATCATGCATTTGAGTTAACGAGACATATCCCATAAAGCATGGGATTCCAAAACTAAAGCAACTCTCCTCAAAGCTAACACTCGCATCAGTTTTTGGGTGAATAAAACAAAAGACATGAATTCAATATTTCAGTGCAAAAGCTAAAATATTCAAAATACATGCCACTTTTGTCAACTCAATGATAACTCATTCAATCAAGCTCAAAACAACAATTTACCTTGTCAATCAAGTTGGAAGCTCAAACAAATATCTCCAATCATGCTTTAGTTAGCTTGATTAGACAAAACAATCACATCAATCAAGGATTTGGGATTCTCTTCCCTCATGTATAAATAAACACTCATTCCTCTCCATTTTTCATCTTTGGAAGCTTGAGAATATACGTTGTTATTGTGTCGAATTGTCATTCAATTCTACACATTGTTACACTATCCATTTGATCACGAATCTACCAATCAATTCAATCATCAATCATTTGCATTACTCATAGTTGAAATCCACTTCCATTGAAACATTTCTTGGAGCATCCACATCCAATTAGTCTAGAGATTCAACAAGCTCGATGCTTCATTCCAAGCTTCACCAATCTCATTTCAGGTTGTAAGGAGGTATGAAGGAAGGATCAGGTTTGCTTATTGTTTGTTTCTTTCCCTTAGTTAATATTTTCTTTGTATACAGATTACACAGGACTAGAATTTTGAAGTAACATAGAGGCATATGTATTGTTAATTGTTAATTGTTACTCAATTATCATATAAAATGAATTTGTTGGCTTTAGTAACCCATTTAAATTTAGGAACTTGAGATGGACGACTAGGAGAAGCTCCTCTCATAGAAACACCTCTCGTAAGAGATTGAGAAACTAATATGTCTGAGGAGGACCATCATGGGTGATCGTAGATTCCGTAGAGTGATGCCTCAAAGGAGGAGAGAGAGATCTATTATAAACTCGTGTATAAAAAGAAATACTCCCCTTTTATTCAAGTAATACGAGTTTATGATCTAATGCATAACAATCAATGTCATGGTGTGCATTGATGTTGTGAAAGTACAAAAAGGTCAACTTTTTTCACGTTTGCACCGATGAGGAGGATGGTGATCATTAGATAGTAACCCGAGTGAGATATTTATCAAGTAGGATGAGAAAACTATCATGTGGGTGATTACATGATTTATAAAAACGCAGTAGTCTCTACTTAGGAGCAACATGAGGCCTTATGGGGTTTTTAAATATAACATTAATATGGTGGAAAGCATTACCATGATGCAAGACCTCGACTTGATCCTAATTAAAAGCCCCATCAATCACAACACTAGTATCAAGCTCCTTGGAGAGGATAGGATAATGAATAGATGAAAGCATGAACTCATGGGGAAGAGCAAGTTCTCATGGAATGAATCACAATTATCATATATTTATTTCTCCTTAAACAAGAACACGCAATCAAATCTCATGCAATGAATCACAAGTATCATATATTAATTTCCCCTTTAAGTGAATAAGCGAGTCCATGAGAAAAGATATATTGTGCATATGGATGAGTGGGCTGATAAATTAATTACCTTATGCATACTCAATTTTTTTAAAAAAATATAATGACATACCGACTCAAATTTCCCATTATGAAAGGTAGGCAAACTCTCGTAGGTGATTATACGTCCTCTAGTTCTAAAATTGTATTAGTCCATTCGATTCATTTAGTTTGCAAAATTCAGCAGTCACATCTTGAACAGCCTTTGGTATTTTATCAATACATCGATCATAACTCTCATAACTCTCTGCAGAACATTCTCCATACATCGATCATAACATACATCAATAGTTCATCAATACATCGATCAACTATCATAACTCTCTGCAGAACATTCACCATACCAACTTCTGTCTGCGATTGCTCTCAATACTGCATGGGAAAAATAAAGCCGTGATTTTCTTTAAAATGACATTTTTAATTTCCTCCTGTTAAAACACAGTTTTTAAAACTTGGTTAATGCCATAATAATAAAATATTCTCCTCTATGTTTCAGAATGCCCAATTCATTTTGTCACAATATTCGTCTCAATTTTGTGAATGCCCATTTCTTCTTTGAATGCCTATTTAGTTTTTGTGAGTTCCCTTCTATCTTCGTTTGGATATCCATTTACAATTTTTTGGATACCCATTTAACTTTTTTTTGACTACCCATTAGGGTTTTTTAAGAGGGTGTTTTCTTAGCTCAGCGCTTCATTGTTTGTTGGTCCTAAATACATCTTTTATCTTTTGACCACTAATTTCTATGTTTCATTGTTCATTATCATATTCAACTTATACTAGTGGTTGCTTCGGGAGGAGTAAGATTACGTCGGTGTGGGTTTTGTTGGGAGTGATTCTTTGTTGTAGGGTTTATTTTTTTAGGTATTTTTGTTGCATCAACTTTGGATTAGGACATGGAGGTCATGTGTTTAAGGTTGCATCCGGTGTCGACTTGGACTCGAAATTAGTCGTATTTGTTAGGGTGTTAACAGTGTGAATTAATTGTTAAAGGTTATCCGTGGATTGTTTATTCGTGATGTGGTTTTAGTGCCTACGAGTATCGGATGTGTTGGGTCCTTGAAGGTGGATGTGGTATTTTGTAATGCAAATCACACATGCATTTGTGAAGTAATGTTATGTTAAAGCCGTTTTTAGGTAGATACAAAATAGACTGGTTGAATTAGGGAAATGTGAGTGGCCATTACAGTGGTAGAAGGGAACTGGGAAAGAGATAAGTATTTTAGAATTATTAAGTAGTAAAACAAATGCGCACAAAGATGTATCTTTTTGAAGGGTCAATAGAATGGTTGGGTGAGTTTGATTTTGAAGAGTAATAGATGGTTGCTGCATTACTTTTGATGGCATTGTCGTACCACGTCCTATCGTTGTGTTTAGGTGAAGTATGAGTTTCAAAGTTATGGAATAGGTGAATTTAGTTGTACATATATGAAGGTTTCTTGTAGTGAAGTAAATAGTGTAAGGGAATTGTTAAACAAACGGTGATTGTACTTTTAATTGCATTCAAAAAATAGGAACAATATTAAATGGGTTATAGGTTTTGTTTTTTGTTTTTTGGGTGTTTGTTTTTTTGTTTTGTTTTTTTGTGTGTAATGCATATAGTAGTTTGTGTTTGTGTGATTGGGAACACCTTTATTTGTTTAAATTCGAGTAAAGCGTAGCATGTTGTATGGCATATAGACAATAGAAAAATGTAAAGGATTGAGTTAGAAAGGCTCGAGTAAAATCCAAGGCCAACAATAAGCAGAGTAGTTTGGACTCCACAAAAAATAACTCAGCAAAACATATCTACAGGTTGGAGGCAAATATAGGTCTCTAATAACGCATGTACATTTCTACATTGGTGTTTGACAGAAGGACAAAAGTTACAGCTTTTTTATTATACAAGTCAAAGAGAAGAGTTGTTGTTTTTTCCACACCACATTTGCTTACTTTTTATCTATGCATACATGCTAGAATCCAAACAAAAAGTGCAAATAGTGATAAACAATTATGTTTATGAAGTATCTTTACAAATATGTGTTTGCCTTTTATTTAAAACTCTTACATGGCACATGCGTAGAGGTTGGAATATGATAAATTAATAGCAAAAACAAAGGTTAATTCAAGAGGAAGGCAATGCCTTGTTCTAAAGTCCCCATTTTGACAAAGGCTGAAAGGATGGTGAGAATGGTTGTGGCCTCTCTTTTCCTATCTACTGATTGCATTTGGTTGAAAAATTCCAATGCCTTTTGAAGAGATCTATTTTTTGTGCATATCTCATAATCATTGCAGTGCATGAAACCAAGTACTTTTAAAATGTTTTTCCGAATGATTCACATGCACAAACACGTAGCATAATAGCAAAGGTTTAATCCATGTAATTCCAAATGATATTACAATGGGCCTATCATGGCTTACATGCCCTGATACATGAAACCCATGTTGATGGTCTTGAATAAATCATGGGATTCCATTTTCAAGAACCCCTTCTATACAACGCCTCAATATAAACCCAATACTCTAAAGAACTTGGTCATTTTCTATGTCCATTCCCACATTGGCAATCCCAACATTCTTGTTTTGTACATATATCAAGAGGGTATACTTAGAAAGCTTCCTCTTTCCCCTCAAATCCCTGTTGAACCATATAATTTCAAGTTATGACTAAGGCATCTGCATCTGCATGTTGTTTACGGTAGTATTATCGAGCCTAAAATTTACGCTGCCTATCTATTGTTATTTAAAGATGACTATGAAAGAGCCATTACTGGAGTGCATAGTATCCGCAAGGGGGTTAATAGTGGGGTTTTCCCTTCCCATTTGGAGAGTTTTTCTTCCAGAGCTAAAATGTGTTGAGAAATTTATGGTCATGAGTTTGTCACGATGATGGATGGATGGCAGCGATAGTTTAACTTGTTGTCAAGCGAGGAAAGTTGCTTAGTTTTGAATGGAAAATCTATTGTAAAAGTGGGACAACAAGGCAACATGTACATCTATTCTTATATTGCAACTAAATGTAAAAATATGTATTTGCGGGGTGAGGTACAAATACCAAGTTTTGAGCATCATAGCTCTACTGCTCTGATAGAGGCCTAAATATAACTTCCGTTTAAATATGCCGGTAAAAAAGATACGCTAAGGAAGCTAAAACCCATTTCTAAAAACCTTTTTCTAAAGGCTTCCCCATAAATGATGAACTTCATAATTCAATGATTGATGGTCCCTGCAAGAAATGTCAAGTGAAGGCAAGTTTGAAATTGTTTCATGCAAATGGGGAAAAGGGTATCGTCCCAATTGTTTTCAGTTACACCAATATTATCCACAACCTTTGCTACAAGCGATGGATAAAATTATCTGGGGCAAAAGATGGATGACAATACTAAAAGATTCCAGGATACTTTTCTTGGATGAAGCTACTAGTGCCCTAGATCGTTGAATCGAGTGCATAGTTGAAGATGTAGTGAACCGTGTGAAGGTAAACATGTCTACTATTGTTTACGCTCACCATCTTTCCACAATTAAAGATGCAAATCTGGTAGTAGTGGTCAAGAATGGGAAAATTACGAACAAGGGAACACCTATGTAAGCAAAAAATCAACAAAGGCATATGATAATTAAAGAAAAAGCCAATGTATTGCAATGTCATCAGAAAGTTGACATCAAGTATTAAAAAACTCTTGCCAATGTATAAATACTTGAGCATCTGGATCCCATCAAGTTATTTGTAAGTTGCAAACCTGCTCAATATCAAGTTCTTTATAAGTTGTAACTATCCAATAACAAGTTATTTGTAATCGGGCAATATTGGTTGCATATAGCATTAAAAATGTAACCCACAAAACACCCTTTGTCTCCACTTCTCATCTCGTAATTGCGGTATGCGAAGTTTAACTATATCTTTCATTTTGTCCATCACTTGATCAAACACATCTTATGTAATATGAAGACTAATCTAATATGACCATTCAAGCATTTCTTTAGTTAAGCACATTTAATCTCATCTCAAAATTTAATGTTTTACTATTTACAGTGGATGGTTTCATTTGTGATACATACATACCAAATTGTATTTATACTCAATCCCATCTCATAAATCTAAAATCTTGACATCTTAACAAAATAAGCATCCATGCTTTAGAAACAAAACTAAAATCTAAATAAAAGCATTTTGATATTCAAACTCATAAATACTGCTGCCGTATTTTCAAGAAAATTCTGCAATGTAGGCATACAAGTATTATTACCCTTCTCCAAAGCTTAAAATTTAATTGATACACGTAAATGGCGTTGCCATATACAATAAGGAAAAGACAATAATAAGCGTGATAATCTGTTCAGCTCTGGAAAGGGAAGAATGAAAACAAAGGTCATGATATCCGCTATCTATCTGACGCATTTATCTCGGTCAAAAGTTAGTTTGTATCCACGAAGCCACAATCGATCAATAAATATCAATTTTGTCAACTGGGATGTAGTATTTCTATATTGCCACTCACATGTGAATTTGGTGAATGCAGCTTCTGGACAACAAAATAATCAAAGAATGCATCATAAGAAACAATGAGCTAGCGAGTTAGTAGTTCCCAGTGAAGATGAAGCCACCTTTAAGATAATGTGACAAACATCAACCTTCTAGCTACAAAATCTTTCTACCTCATATTACAGACTTGAGCCTTTCCTTTAGAAAGTTTGTCCCACATGCGAACATTTGTCTTGGAGACCGGTAATGTGCAAAGGTGATATAATCCTCCACACACCCAAACCGGCGTAATTTCCAATCATGTGAATACGAGGCGAGTTGAAGCATTGAACCTGTTCTACCCACATCCCCATGCTTACATCTTCCATCTTGAATGTAACGCACCAAAAATTTACCAACACAAGGACAACATAGTGAAATACAGGATAACTTTTTTTTTTTTTGACTTGCTTAATACAAAACACGACACAACATGCCGTCACAAGGTTACAACCAACACCAAGAACAATTTGATACATGGATAGCCATATGGCATCACGGAAACATTCACATCTTTCAAGGACAATTCACTTTTCTTCTCGATAAGACAACAAAGAAGTCCAACAACAGAACATTCCGACAAATAGAAAAAGCCACAGTAAGAAATATTGAAGGTTACTTATTTGGTAAAACACCCTTTTGCTCATGTCTCATGTTTTCGGAAAGGCTCAATTATGATTCGTACAATTTCTTCTCACCAACAGAATTATTTTCTTATACACTGAAGAGTAATTCACTCAAGTCTTCTCCTACTTGCTAAAGCTTATTAACTTTCAGATCCAACCATTATTTTCCTTTAAGCTTGAACGAGAGTTCACCCAAAAGGGATAGTGTTCACTAGCTTAGCTAGGGATATCAAGGTTATAAAATTTTATTGAACAAGGATAGTTTCCTCTTTTATTTAATTCAGAAATCTATTGTTCTCAAGTAAATCATCTCTTTATTAGCTTGTCTAAAAATAAAATCTTAACTAACTTCTATAAGGATTAACCACTCCATTTAATGCTTACCTATATCACATCATTACAAGATGTCCGAAAGTTTTAGACTAATACTTTATTCTCAAAAACAAGGTTTTACAATACTTATACCAATGTAATGATAGAACATCACCTCTCACCAAAGTGAGTTACTATCCTAACCTCAAAAGGGAAGAGCACTTCGCCACGCAGTTTTTTTTTTTTCCACATACCAAAACAAGAGATCTTCCACACTCCTTCGCAGTACAAGGTCACAAAAATTACAAAATTTTCTACGAAGAACAATACATGAAACTCTTACACTCTTTCACCTTTAGTAATCTACGATAGTCCAACTTCATATTTATATGAGTCGATTCAACTTATAGATTTAACGAGTTTCATGATAAGAAAAACCTCACTTAAGAATTTATGCCATCTTTTCTAAATGAAAATCTACTCCTTAACGATTCCATATACATCCATAAATAATTCTAGGTATCCTTTTTGGTCACTTAATCCACGTCTTGAAGGCTTCAAGAAGAGCTAGGGGTCCAACTCATTGGAGTGAGTTACGTTCGGCAAGATTGCACGTGCTTGCTAAAAATATCAAAGTTATGATTGACTTACCCGAAAAAAGCAAACGCATCCGTAGCCACTATAAAAATACCACCATAACCACCTTATCTCAACTCCCAAAAAGGGCAGAGATAAAAATCCCACATCTGGTAAGAGGATGGGAAGAATGCCATACATAAATAATTCACGAAAATCAAGCACCAGGATGAAGAGAGAAATACCTTCAAACTGAGCAAGGAAGATTCAAAAGCGGTTAACACCACCGGCAGTGAGTTCGTTCGGCAAGATTTTTTTGTTTAAAAATATCAAAGTTATGATTTTTCGCAAGTTTTTTTTATCTGAGTTGAATAAGCATGCGCGAAAATCCACGAAGTTGAAAACCGTCCGGTAAAAAGATGTGGAAACCCGCATGACAAAGGAAAATCTTACTTAATACATTTCAGCTTAACACCACCGACAACCAACTCGACAACTCTTAACCAAGTTTTTTTTTTTTTTTTTTTTTTTATTTTATTTTATTTTATTTTGAGTTGATTACGCCATTTCAACAAGCTCCTGGAGGTCCGAAAACCGACTCAAGGAGAAATTAGGCAAAATACATTTCGGGTTGCGGGAAAACCGACACGAAGCATGATGTTTTGATGCTTCCAAGTTCCGAAAACCCGACACAAAGGAACAAATCGGGTTTCGGGTTGCGGGAAGCAACCGACACGAAGCATGATGCTGCGATGCTTCGGAGTTCCGAAAACCCGCCACAAAGGAACAAATCGGGTTTCGGTTTCGGGAACATCCAACACGAAGCATGATGTCGCGATGCTTCGAGTTCAAAACCCGCCACAAAGGAACAAATCGGGTTTCGGGTTTGGGAACATCCAACACGAAGCATGATGTCGCGATGCTTGGAGTTCGAAACCCGCCACAAAGGAACAAATCGGGTTTCGTCATCCAACACGAAGCATGATGTCGCGATGCTTCGGAGTTCCGAAAACCCGCCACAAAGGAACAAATCGGGTTTCGGGTTTCGGGGAACATCCAACACGAAGCATGATGTCGCGATGCTTCGGAGTTCCGAAAACCCGATTCTCTCCCGAAGGCAAACCTGCAAAGCCAGCTCCATACAAAATTCCACAAAACCATCATTCAAGGGAAAAGCAATAATCAGGGCAATCAGATAATTCCACATTAGGAGATCGGTAAGCAGAATCGATATAAAAGATCACTTCTATATAAGTAGTAAAAAGATAACTGTAAAAGGGAAAAGGGAGAGGTCGAGTTCAAGCTGATATGATAAGAAAAACATTTGGAACCCATCTCTTCCTGGGCATCTCTTCCAAGGAGGAGTCAAATAAGAAAACATTGCATGTTATGTATTAACCAGAGTCCAAATGCTAATAAACTAGTAAAACGAAACACATCAATATTCTCGAAAGAACCCACATCTACAAAGATCAAACCAAATTGCAAAGGTTGATTTATCCAAATGCTAGAAGGAGATAGATCATTAAGAAAGAGTTAGTCTTATCATGCCTGTTTGGGGCTTCCTCAATGTAGCCATGTCGAACCAAGGCTCCAACAGCTACAACACATTTCAAACATTCCCTCTCCTCAGCATGTAGATCTCTTAAGCAAGCTTCAAGGCAGCTTTAGGAGCACACCCAAAAGTCTGACTTTCATCTTCCCATTGGAGTAACAAGACCCACACGGGTACCAAACAAAACGCTCGTCGGATTAAACTACAAAGCAGAAGACCCCTTCAAAATACCAAACAGAAAACTTATCTAAACCAATTTAAAGTGCCCAAAGGCTTGCTCACAGCACCTCTGTCTTCTTCACATTGCCTCTGCTTGAAACTCGGTGATCTCCTTCCATCTTCAATCAAATTTTTAAACACTTCTAAAGAGAAGTCTCCAAGCTGGCCATGTGGCAAAAATACCAGGTTGAAAGTAGATTACGATAATGCACCTTTTTACAAGGTTCAACAACTCAAAGCCACTCCAAGACCACTAACCCCTAGTATCATTTTTACATGCAAACAGCAGACAAAAGAGATAATAAAACAAATCAGCGATTCTTTGCCAAACTAATACTCCACTTGTGTTGTTCTGAAGACCACTGCAGATACTTGCACCACTTGCCTCTTGCACGGCTAGAGATAATGTCGAAACTAAAACAAGGTTGATTCGTTGTTACCAAAGGAGCCTCACCCATTATAGCTTGCTTCAAAACCATCATTTATATCCTCCAAGCTAAGCGAGAAAAAACTTGATATTAAAGGCCCGCATGACCTACACCGCCGCGCTCAACCCTAATCTGCACCGGCGGATAGACACGCTAAAGACGGAAGAAGTCAATCAATAGATCCATGAAAAGAAATTAAAACTTCTTTTACCAACCCCAAACTGATAAGGAACAGATCCGCCTCCAAGAGCCACCCTTCTATGGGTCACAACGCAGAACAAGAAGGAAAAACAAAAGGGCACTTCAGCAATAAATCTCCTCGGGTCTCCTGGTCAAACCCTCACTGCCACAAGGACGAAAAGAACAAAATAACTTGAAGGAGGGTCCCGAATTTGAGGATGCATTCGATACAGAGCAGATAACAACCCAGTTGGAGATCCTGCTTGTTGGAGGCGCTCACAAAGGCTTCAACTATACTGCAACATGCTTCTTTGCTGGCTATTGATCGCACAGCCGTGCATCCGTGGATCCCCGACAAGAACACACCTCGCAGCACCCAAAGGGAGTGGAGGTAACACGCCTACCTCTTTAGCTGGTAGTTGTGCGCGGCTAGCAGAAGGAACAGTGTGCTTTTCCACCCGAAACGCCACAGGAAACAACAACAAAACCCACGTCCATACCTTTAATGTTAACAAGCCCTCATCCATGGCAGAGCAGAAGAACAGGCACGCGAGGAAGGGAGATAGGATCCACGAGGCACAGAAAGGAGGAAAACGCAGCAAGGCAGAGACAGAAAGGAAAACCATGGCCACCAAACACAGTTTACAGTCCGGCAAAAACCCAAAACTGCGCCCATACGCAATAAAGAAGGAGATCGAAATAAGATCATGGTGGAGGATGTCAAAACTCTACCAACTCTCACTGCCTCACGCCAACCAAGAGCATTAAAAGCTCATTAATGAATAACCAGCAATACCTCCCATCCGCCAACTAACCACATCACAACAATATTTTATTTTATTTTATTTTTGGGAGCCCATGCTTGGGACAAAGCCGCTTACCCAGAGTAACAAGGCTGATATACATATATACAAATATGCAAAACATTAATTTTAGAGATTAACAATGGTCCATCAACATTCTAGAAATAGTCCCCACCTTCAAAGGCGCCACCACAGGTCGTATTCTTCCTTGTCCGCGCAACGAGGCTCGATCAGCGAGAGCGACAACAAAATCAAAGGATGATGTTGATCACAAACGACATACAGAAAAATAATAATAACTTACAATCATTGATCGATATTACAACATAATTTATTATTATCATTATTACTAGGTAACCATTATTAAACTCGACAAGGTGAAACACTAACGTTACAAAGGAACAAAGCAACAACGTTCAATTCTAAGAAGAACGGTCGTCGCAGCAGCAAAGGAGCAACGACGAACGGGGCATTACATTCTCCTCCCCTTAAGAAAGCATCGTCCTCGATGCGACATTACGTAGAGGAAAGGAAATGGTCCTCAACCTAGAACAGGTAAAGGGAAAAGTGCACCCTATGGTTTAAAATTCTGTTCGATTAAGGCACTGTCACACGGTAGCCTTAAGAACATTTGGTAGAAATTTTAACTTTCAATGTTCTGTGAAGATTGGCAGTTCTTTCTTGTTCATCATTTCATTAGCCTCTTTCCATCAGCATTATTCTTAGTTTTAATTTCTTTTAAAACTTCAACATTGAAGAGTTTAGGTTTATTCTTTAACGTGGGTGCCCAACATGAACTGCTAACACAACACCTTACCAGGTTCAAAAGACACTACAACTTCCTCAGCTCACAGTATATTCTACATGACTGTATTACACCACAAAAGGTTACTCAATTACGGAACGGATTAGGCACAGACCACATCGGATTAGGCACAGTCCACATAACATAGTACTCGATACGCACCAAAGGCTGACATATTAAATGTTTGAACAAAGAGTACTGCAATCCGCAAGATATTTCCTCAATTTACATCAGTGAAAGACTCACATAACACCAAACTAAGTTACAGGTACACAGTGTCCACTAGGGAATAAATGACATGTCCACAACATCACAACACATAACCATCTGACATGAGTAACACATACATCAAAAGACCACTACCAAACATCACAATAACTCAACATATATCCTGAAACATCAACCATACAGACAAATATCATAAGCCTCCCTCAAACTCTTATGCCTCCCTCAAGTCTCTTATGCCTCCCTCAAGTCTCTTATGCCTCCCTCAAGTCTCTTATGCCTCCCTCAAGTCTCTTATGCCTCCCTCAAACTCTTATGCCTCCCTCAAACTCTTATGCCTCCCTCAAACTCTTATGCCTCCCTCAAACTCTTTTGCCTCCCTCAAGGAGGCCGGTTGTCCCCATGGTCAAAAGACACACAGAGTTTGGACACTCCTAACCCAAGTGACATAATGACGCGTAGTTCTCCATAACCCGCTAGTCATATGTACCCCTTGGGGCGTACCCCCATACAACGAAGCGGGTCCATAGGTCCAACCAATCCATGGTGCATCCCATGACCCTATTCCACACATCACGAACATTAGAACCAGCACAACAATCCAGTCAAAGTGCCAAGTGGCAAAGTACAAGCCTTGGGCAAGGCGGTAAAGATTCCAAATTTAAAAGAAGACCCCAAATCAAGCTAAAATAAATGGCCAAATAGCCAAAGTTAGTATCAAAATCCCCATGTTAGTGCCACAAACCAAGGAAATGCCCAAAATTGTAAATCATTGCAATCAAGAAAAGGTGCTGGTCCTTGCAAAAATAAGGAAAAGAATCAATTACGAATAAAATCAACTTATAATAATGTCACATTACGATAACTGTGTGGCCTTATCTAGCCACCAAAGGGGTACTCAACGAGTTGCTGGCACTCGGAACATCGAGCCTCGCTCGTAAAATATATATATCAATCCCGCCACAAACAGCTTCGATACACACGTGAACTCTTCATAGAATCCACTAAAGGAGATAGAATACTCTCATCCCCACACATCAACATGATGACAAATACGCACACAGTGACATACACAACGAGCGTTCACTCGATATCACAATTACGACAAAATCACATCACTCTTAACATACACATTACTCTTCTCAATATAAATCATCATCATCATTAGTATCATCATGTAATCACCAACACCACCACCACCATAACGTAACATCACCATACAACACCAATCACAACCCATAGGTTCGAGAGCATGAACCTACGCTCTGATACCAAAGTGTAATGCACCATACGAAGGGTTACCATACACTCACCGTATGACCCGAAATCACAAATACGGGAGCATTACATTTTTTTTTTTTTTTTTTGACTTAATACAAAACACGACATCAACATGCCGTCACAAGGTTACAACCAACACAAGAACAATTTGATACATGGATAGCCATATGGCATCACGGTAAACATTCACATCTTTCAAGGACAATTCACTTTTCTTCTCGATAAGACATCAAAGAAGTCATACAACACATTGATACGCCCACATTCCGACAAATAGAAAAAGCCACAAATATTGAAGGTTACTTATTTGGTAAAACACCCTTTTGCTCATGTCTCATGTTTTCGGAAAGGCTCAATTATGATTCGTGACAATTTCTTCTCACCAACAGACTTATTTTCTTATACACCGAGTAATTCACTCAAGTCTTCTCTTCTACTATAAATCATAAAGCTTATTAACTTTCAGATCCAACCATTATTTTCCTTTACCAGCTTGAACATCAGAGTTCACCCAAAATGGATAGTGTTCACTAGCATTAACCTAGGGATATCAAGGTTATAAAATTTTATTGAACAAGGATAGTTTCCTCTTTTATTTATTTCAGAAATCTATTGTTCTCAAGTAAATCATCTCTTTATTAGCTTGTCTAAAAATAAAATCTTAACTAACTTCTATAAGGATTAACCACTCCATTTAATGCTTACCTATATCACATCATTACAAGATGTCCGAAAGTTTTAGACTAATACTTTATTCTCAAAAACAAGGTTTTACAATACTTATACCAATGTAATGATAGAACATCACCTCTCACCAAAGTGAGTTACTATCCTAACCTCAAAAGGGAAGAGCACTTCGCCACGCATTTTTTTTTTTACCACATACCAAAACAAGAGATCTTCCACACTCCTTGCAAGCAAGGTCACAAAATTTACAATACATTGAACTTTCTACGAAGAACTTCATAATATGAACTGATGAAACTCTTACACTCTTTTCCTGTAATCTACTCGCATAGTCCATCTGCACAAATATTTATTAGAGTCAGCACTCGCTTAGAACTCGAGCATGATAAGATATAAACCTCACTTAAGAATTTATGCCATCTAGCATTTAAATAAATGAAAATTTGCAAGGTTCCTTAACAGATAACCTTCTAACATACATACAAGGCTTAAATACACTTCTTATGACAATAAATAACGTACTCAGAAAAGTTCACTTCCTTAGGATCCGCTTCACATCACTGGTACATTCCAAGTGACAAGAAATACAACTATAAACAAGCAATAGATCGTACTTAAATCACAGCATCAATGATAATGCCCACCTAATGTCTTCGACCGATTTCACCTTTAGTGACCAACCATGTATTTTTCAATTAAATAAAGGCACCAATACCATTAGGTTTATATAACAAAACAAGTATCCAACTTATATTATTTAACGATGTTTCCCAAGTACCAAGCCTTCATAGAAAACAGTGATATGAGAGTATAGTTTAGACAACTTTCTCACAATATTAAGGAGATATCTGTGTTAACAAAGATTCCAACGAACCACAAGTCCATAAATAATTCTAGGTATCCTTTTTGGTCACTTAATCCACGTCTTGAAGGCTTCAAGAAGAGCTAGGGTCCAACTCATTGGAGTGAGTTACGTTCGGCAAGATTGCCGTGCTTGCTAAAAATATCAAAGTTATGATTGACTTACCCAGAAAAGCAAACGCAGTCCAGGCCACTATAAAAATACCAGTAACCACCTTATCTCAACTCCCAAAAAGGGCAGAGATAAAAATCCCACATCCTGGTAAGAGGATGGGAAGAATGCCATACATAAATAATTCACGACAATCAAGCACCAGGATGAAGAGAGAAATACCTTCAAACTAAGCAAGGAAGATTCAAAACGGTTAACACCACCGGCACAGGTGAGTTCCAAGTTTTTTTTTTTTTTTTTTTTTTTTTTATTTTGAGTTGAATAAGCATGCACGAAAATCTACTAAGCTGAAAACCGTCCGGTAAAAAGATGTGGAAACCCGCATAGACAAAGGAAAATCTGTACTTAATACATTTCAGCTGGTACATGACAACCAACTCGACAACTCGGCAATTACGCCATTTCAACAAGCTCGGGAGGTCCGAAAACCCGACTCAAGGAGAAATTAGGCAAAACGGATTTCGGGTTGCGGGAAACAACCGACGCGAAGCATGATGTTTTGATGCTTCCAAGTTCCGAAAACCCGCCACAAAGGAACAAATCGGGTTTCGGGTTTCGGGGAACATCCAACACGAAGCATGATGTCGCGATGCTTCGGAGTTCCGAAAACCCGCCACAAAGGAACAAATCGGGTTTCGGGTTTCGGGGAACATCCAACACGAAGCATGATGTCGCGATGCTTCGGAGTTCCGAAAACCCGCCACAAAGGAACAAATCGGGTTTCGGGTTTCGGGGAACATCCAACACGAAGCATGATGTCGCGATGCTTCGAGTTCAAAACCCGCCACAAAGGAACAAATCGGGTTTCGGGTTTCGGGGAACATCCAACACGAAGCATGATGTCGCGATGCTTGGAGTTCAAAACCCGCCACAAAGGAACAAATCGGGTTTCGGGTTTCGGGGAACATCCAACACGAAGCATGATGTCGCGATGCTTCGGAGTTCCGAAAACCCGATTCTCTCCCGAAGGCAAACCTGCAAAGCCAGCTCCATTCAAGATTCCACAGAAACCATCATTCAAGGGAAAAGCAATAATCAGGGCAACCAGAAAATTCCACATTAGGAGATCAGTAAGCAAGAATCGATATAAAAAGATCACTTCTATAAAGTAGTAAAAAGATAACCTGTAAAAGGGAAAAGGGAGAGGTCAGTTCAAGCTGATATGATAAGAAAAACATTTGGAACCCATCTCTTCCTGGGCATCTCTTCCAAGGAGGAGTCAAATAAGAAAACATTGCATGTTATGTATTAACCAGAGTCCAAATGCTAATAAACTAGTAAAACAGAAACACATCAATATTCTGAAAGAACCCACATCTACAGCAGTCAAACCAAATTGCAAAGGTTGATTTATCCAAATGCTGAAGGAGATAGATCATTAAGAAAGAGTTAGTCTTATCATGCCTGTTTGGGGCTTCCTCAATGTAGCCATGTCGAACCAAGGCTCCAGCAGCTACAACACATTTCAAACATTCCCTCTCCTCAGCATGTAGATCTCTTAAGCAAGCTTCAAGGCAGCTTCAGGAGCACACCCAAAAGTCTGACTTTCATCTTCCCATTGGAGTAACAAGACCCACACGGGTACCAAACAAAACGCTCGTCGGATTAAACTACAAAGCAGAAGACCCCTTCAAAATACCAAACAGAAAACTTATCTAAACCAATTTAAAGTGCCCAAAGGCTTGCTCACAGCACCTCTGTCTTCTTCACATTGCCTCTGCTTGAAACTCGGTGATCTCCTTCCATCTTCAGTCAATTTTAAACACTTCTTAAAGAGAAGTCTCCAAGCCGACTTTGTGGCAAAAATACCAAGTTGAAAGTAGATTACGATAATGCACCTTTTTACAAGGTTCAACAACTCAAAGCCACTCCAAGACCACTAACCCCTAGTATCATTTTTACATGCAAACAACAGACAAAAGAGATAATAAAACAAATCAGCAGTTGCTGCCAAACTAATACTCCACTTGTGTTGTTACAGCACCCTGCAGATACTTGCACCAGTCTTGGCACGGCTAGAGATAATGTCAGAAACTAAAACAAGGTTGATTCGTTGTTACCAAAGGGAGCCTCACCCATTATAGCTTGCTTCAAAAACCATCATTTATATCCTCCAAGCTAAGCAGAAAAAAAAAAACTTGATATTAAAGGCCCGCAGCCTACCTGCCGCTCAACCCTAATCTGCCTGGCGGATAGACACAGCTAAAGACAGAAGAAGTCAATCAATAGATCCATGAAAAGAAAAATAAAACTTCTTTTACCAACCCCGAAACTGATAAGGAACAGATCCGCCTCCAAGAGCCACCCTTCTATGGGTCACAACGCAGAACAAGAAGGAAAAACAAAAGGGCACTTCAGCAATAAATCTCCTCGGGTCTCCTGGTCAAACCCTCACTGCCACAAGGACGAAAAGAACAAAATAACTTGAAGGAGGGTCCCGAATTTGAGGATGCATTCGATACAGAGCGAGATATGACCCCATTGGAGATCTGCTTGTTGGAGGCGCTCACAAAGGCTTCAACTATACTTGCAACATGCTTCTTTGCTGGCTATTGACTCGCACAGTACAGTC
Source organism: Taxus wallichiana var. yunnanensis (assembly GCA_018340775.1). NCBI lineage: Eukaryota > Viridiplantae > Streptophyta > Pinopsida > Cupressales > Taxaceae > Taxus > Taxus wallichiana. The sequence continues at coordinate 655,610,817 of CM031243.1, read as the reverse complement.
ATCACTGTGGATCACGACAAGAACACACCTCGCAGCACCCAAAGGGAGTGGAGGTAACACGCCTACCTCTTTAGCTGGTAGATGTGCGCGGCTAGCAGAAGGAACAGCGCGCTTTTCCACCCGAAACGCCACAGAAAAACAACAACAAAACCCACGTCCATACCTTTAATGTTAACAAGCCCTCATCCATGGCAGAGAAGCGGAAGAACAGCACGCGAGGAAGGGAGATAGGATCCACGAGGCACAGAAAGGAGGAAAACGCAGCAAGGCAGAGACAGAAAGGAAAACCATGGCCACCAAACACAGTTTACAGTCCGGCAAAAACCCAAAACTGCGCCCATACGCAATAAAGAAGGAGATCGAAATAAGATCATGGTGGAGGATGTCAAAACTCTACCAACTCTCACTGCCTCACGCCAACCAAGAGCATTAAAAGCTCATTAATGAATAACCAGCAATACCTCCCATCCGCCAACTAACCACATCACAACAATATTTTATTTTATTTCATTTTTGGGAGCCCATGCTTGGGGACAGGCCGCTTGCCAGGAGTAACAAGGCTGATATACATATATACAAATATGTAAAACATTAATTTTAGAGATTAACAATGGTCCATCAACATTCTAGAAATAGTCCCCACCTTCAAAGGCGCCACCACAGGTCGTATTCTTCCTTGTCCGCGCAACGAGGCTCGATCAGCGAGAGCGACAACAAAATCAAAGGATGATGTTGATCACAAACGACATACAGAAAAATAATAATAACTTACAATCATTGATCGATATTACAACATAATTTATTATTATCATTATTACTGTAACCATTATTAAACTCGACAAGGTGAAACACTAACGTTACAAAGGAACAGCAACAACGCTCAATTCTCAACACCGCACTAATCTCAACACTGGAGAATAACAGAATTATATATTCTCTAAGCTTCAGAACTGTAAAACATAAGTCTTCAATTGTTCAGGCAAAGTTTGGAGAAACTACTTTCACAATGCCTTGGTATTTAGAAATCATTGTATAAACGAAAAGTATTAGTCAAAAACTTGTTTATACCTCATGGCTCATATGTGACAACCCATTTCCCCATGCGAAGAGGCGTGTGATAGTAGTTTAGATTGCCAATGTAAACATCTTGTCCATGGGATAATTTTTTTGACTTCCTTCAGTACAGCATCCACTCTCACAAAGTTAATATTCACATATTGCGATAGTATTCAAAACCACAAGCTCATAATTATCCATGAATGGCACAATTATAATATCACCATAGAAATCTGCTTCCTTCTTTAATTGTATGTTAATCTCTTTCCGTGCATTCTGTAATGGTGAAAAAAAATTAGAAGAAAATTAGCCTTTGGTCTCTATGATAATTGCATAGTCAAAAACCACCCATTCCATAGACAAATAATTTTCATACAATATTTTACTAACCAATATAAAATGACCAAAATTGGAAGCTTATTTTTCAAGTTTTAACTGTCTGCATGGTTACACTTTAGATATTCCCAATTTTCTCTTGGTTACTGGTACTGCTCCTCATTTTAAGGGGAGAATTTTTTCTAATGACAAATTTCAAACCCTGATTACAGTATTTTCTTTTAATTTCATTGAGTTCTTTAATTGTTTTAAACAATATGATTCGGTTAATTTTATCTTCTCACAACTATCATGCAAAAAGTGGCCACTGAAACTTACCAAGGCAACAAAGAAACGGGCCACAATATTTGATGATCTGAGGTTTTTAGACTGCATCCATGTCTTTCTGACAGCCATACGCTCTGCAAAGTGGTTGCCTGCAGATAGTATCCCAATGAAAAGATCCACTGGACCTTTTGGCAAAGGTGGAGCTTTCCAATTGTCCGACATGTCTAAAAGTTTCTGAGGTGAGAAGCTGGAATGAGAAGTGGGCAAGGAAGCAGCAACAACTGTGTGTATGTCAATATCACCGGTTACAGAAAAGCCAGTTGCATCTTCAAGTACAAATCCCTATCCTCCAAATAGTTTTTCGCCTACCAGCACAGACATTTTTGTTGGGTGAATTTGATTCACATTGGTAGGAAATAACACTGGCAGGAAACAAGGTTATGTTGCTATTAATAATTTTTTTGGTCCCCTAGTATGTAACTGAAACAACAAACTAAATGAATCAGTGTACTTCTATAAAGGATTAAATTAAATGATTTGGGAATTGACCTTTGTCAACGATCAGTGGAGAGATGCATTTTGGGTGAAGGCTTGGAAGAGGAATTGTGGTAGGAAATTCAAGTGTCTATTGCATAACAACAGAAGCAACTCAAATCTCAATGGAGCTTTATGAAAACATATCTAAGCACCAGACAAATGAATCACCATTAAAACAGATAATATAAACAAACATGCCAATATATGGGTATTTTTACCTGGATTCGTTGAATTTTGCAAATATACCTAGATCCAAAATCAAAAGGCCTTGCTTTTGATGGTAAATCCCCCTATATCTTACAAAAAAAAAAGGAATTGATCTTATAATACTGTGTATAAGAAAGTACTAAAATCTTGTTTGCAAGTCTGGTGGTGCCCTGATATAAGCGGCTACAGGTTACCCCAATTTTGGCAAGTTGAAGACTATTTGTTTTCCACAAAACACAAAAAGCATGGTCCCGTTGTTTCCCAACTGTCGTATGCAAAATGTGGTAGCGTATATGATGCATGGCATGTGTTTCAGAAAATTCCATGGAGAAATATAGTTTCATGGAATGCAATGATTACAGGTTACGCCCAACATGGGTTTGGCAAAGATGATGTTGAATTGTTTGAAGAAATGCTACACACAGGAATGAAGCCAAATATAGTTACTTTTCTCGGTGTACTCTCTGTATGTAGGCATTCTGGCCTTTTGGATGAAGGATGACAATATTTCAATTCGATGCTTTGAGATTATTGCATTGTACCAGGACCAGAACACTATGCATGTTGGTTGACCTCATTAGTAGGGCAGGACGCTTAGATGATGCGGAAGCCTTCATGTTGGCGAACGCGCAACAAAGAAGATATTGGAGTCGGAACCACATCACTATGGGGCATTTGTTCTTCTTTCAAACATTTATGCTGCAACAGGCAGGTGGGCTGATGTTCAAAGGGTGAGAGCAGTTATGAACGATAAAGGGATAAAAAGAAACCTGGGTGTAGCTGGATTGAGGTCAAGAACATAAAACATGGATTTCTTGTTGGAGACAAAGGAGATCTATGCAGCTTTGGACAGGTTGGAAGTGCAGATGAAGGCTGCAGGGTATGTGCCAGACACAGATGTTGTGCTCCATGACGTGGAAGAGGAGCAGAAGGAACAACCCAAGATTCTTCGTGTTTGTGTTGATTGTCACTCTGTCATCAAGCTTATTTCAAAAATTGTTATGCGAGAAATTGTTGTCAGAGATAACAGTCGGTTTACCATTTCAAGGATGGGATTTGTTCTTGCTCTGATTATTGGAAAGATTCAATTTAATCTTTTCACCAATTGGCCTTTCTTCCTTCAGCAGGTAAGGGTATCAAGTTTAAGGATGGTGCCAAAATGCCTCAAAAATTAAGATCGCCACAATTCTTGTTTGGACGGTTGGCAATGCCCAGTAAACTTAAGCTTCTGCCATAGGCTCCATGGTATTGCCATTCCTAAATATCTGTCAACATTCTGAGGATATTGTGTCATAAGGTCGCGGAAAAAGACAATTTAACAACAGGTCGGTTGCAATTATAAGGTAAAATGTTAAATAACAGTTGTAAACCATGATTCACGAAAGCAATCATGGGATGAAATTCCTAGTTGAATGGGAAGTTTTAGCGAACTAACACCCTGTTTTGATGTCCAGCAAAGCCCTAATAATTTGCATTTCAATGGCCACTATCCCTCGGCAAAAAAGAGCCTACAATTTATGCGCCAATTATAACAAAGTATGATGATTGTAGCGGGAGGGGCGGACCGCTAGGGGCCAGAAAAAATGACGGTAGACTGTTAAAGGTTGTCTGCATGCACTACAGATCCGTATTGAACAATTTTTATACCAGACAGGAGGGATAAAAAAGGAGAAGACAAAACAAACATGTCTTTAACTGGTGCGGGCAGTGCAGACGAAACTTCCAGGGAGGAGCGCCAGCGGACGTCGATAGCAAAACATAGGCCACAAACGGAATCACAAAAACAGTAAATTCCATTTACAAAAACCCTAACCAGGAGAGCCACTTAGGATTGGAATTTCTAGAGTCTTTAAGATTCCAGATCAGATATTAATCTTTCAATTGGAACAATTAAACTTCTTGAATTTGAAGATGAGAGATGAATTAAGATTACAAATAAAATCTCATTACATAAATAACTTTGATCATATTGGCAACAGGTTTTCCAGTTTGCAGAAAAATACAGGGGAGCCTACAGTGACAGCCTCAGAGCAGGAGTGTGCCCTTTCTACTGCGATTTTGATGGATACCAAGTGAGTGTATAACACTAACTGAACTGTTAGATACAATAGAATATTGTTTTGAGTGTCAATTCACTGCTAGTAGCATTGTAAGTCATAGAATTTGCTGCCATGTTTCTAGGACTTTCTACAGATCCCAACAGGGCAGGGATGGAATATTAGATCATGTTTCATACTAAACATTATGTTTTATCTGCAGGATGAACTGTTGTGGGGTGCAGCATGGCTACACAGAGCAACTAAAGAACACTCTTATATTAACTATATTCAAATCAATGGCAAGACTCTGGGAGCTGATGAAAACATCAATGAGTTTGGGTGGGACAACAAACATGCAGGAATAAACATTCTTGTATCTAAGGTGATTTATGCTATACAAACATAATTTTTTGTCTATTGCCACAATTTGAAGGAAATTTCTCTATGAGTCGATACCCATGTATATCCACAGCTGACACATCTCCTATATCAGCTGTTATATTGTTCATCACATCATTCTTCCCTTTCCAGGAGCTGGAACAATATTATCACAGTTATTATTGTCTTTTCCTTATTGTATATGGCACTGCCATTTACGTGTATCAATTAAAATTTTTGCTTTGGAGAAGGGTAATAATACTTGTATGCCTACATTGCAGAATTATCTTGAAAATACGGCAGCAGTATTTATGAGTTTGAATATCAAAATGCTTTTATTTAGATTTTAATTTTGTTTCTAAAGCATGGATGCTTATTTTGTTAAGATGTCAAGATTTTAGATTTATGAGATGGGATTGAGTATAAATACAATTTGGTATGTATGTATCACAAATGGAACCATCCATGCCCTGTAAATAGTAAAACATGAAATTTTGAGATGAGATTAAAGGTGCTTAACTAAAGAAATGCTTGAATGGTCATATTAGATCAGTCTTCATATTACATAAGACGTGTTTGATCAAGTGATGCACAAAATGAAAGATATAATTAAACTTTGGAGACAGGCTGTTGTTTTGTGGGTTACATTTTTAATGCTATATGCAACCAATATTGGCCAGTTACAAATAACTTGTTATTGGACAGTTACAACTTACAAAGAACTTGATATTATTTGGAGATCTGGTGTTGTTGTTATTGAAGTCAGAATTATTTGTTTTTTCCTATTACTATTTAGCATACATTACTGGTCTAGCAAGATTATATTGGGAAAATATTAATTCAATCAAAAGGATCAGTCTTTGGCAATCGTATTTGTTTCTCAGGAGATTCGTGCGGCAGAAGATCCTGAATTTGAAACTTTCTACACAAAAAATATTCTCTTGAACGAAGGTATTCGTGCTTGGATGGCGGCTCAAGATCAGCCCCATATCTCGTAAGAATGGATTTGTACCCTTGATGTGGGTCCTCATGTAGGTACTACAGTATGTAGGATGAGATGAGGTGAGGTGACTTTTTCTCACCTTTCGACTATCCAAATCGGTTTATAGCACCTATTCACTTGTTTGGAAGATTGTTTTTATGGGTGACCAGTTTTAGTACAAATTCTCCAAGCCTTCTTTGATTGTCTTGATTTAAGATTTCATATACAAGTTTATGATTTCAAATATCTTTGTGATCAAGCCTATATATGTGTGTGTGTTCATGCACATTTAAAAAAACTCCCCCGGTGTTTGAATTCGATTGATTATGAACTCACCGTGGTTTGGGTTTCTTTTAGGTACATCTCGTGTGTGTTGAAGAGGTATTACGAGACTCGAAATGCCTTCCCATTCTGATCTGGACAGACAGATTGAGCAGCTCTTAGACTACAAGTCATTGCGAGTTGGAGGTAAAGAATCTCGTGACTGTGCCAGGGGCTGTTTTAGTTGAAGAATGGAATGTGCAACTAGTGAAGTGCTCGGTCACGGTATGCGGTGATATCCATGGGTAGTTCCATGATTTGGTAGAGCTTTTCCGATTGGTGGCAAGGCACCTGATACTAATTATTTATTCATGGGGGACTATGTAGGTGAGGAAATATTGCTTCTTTGGTTTTAATTTTTAATGCTAGATTCTAGATTGTTTTTGCAAGACTGACGAAGAAGAGGGATCTTGCCTTAAGTTTATTAATACTGTTCATGGTATGTTAAAGACCAAATATTATTATTTTAACTACATTGCTCAATACAACGTGAATGACTATCTTTCCACTGTGTGATTTGGAGTCTCACTAAACCGTGTTGTTCATTTTTGTTGTATAAGATCAAATGATTGCTGCATATAATTTATAGAGAGTTACAAAGTTCAAACTACCATGTTGCATTCTTCAATATCGTATGAATGCCCATTTTTAACCCGAGTGAGTATATTCATTAAATTAAGCCTTTTATTGTTAGTGTGTATAATACCAAATGATGATAAAACTACACTTTGCATACAATCTAGAGTTCTAAAATCTAAAACATTATGTGTTTTTATTGGTCTTAATCAACTATTCTTACTCCCTAGCAAGTCCAGTTGTTTAGGTGTGGGAGACTCGCCACTCAATAGGAAAGGATTTTTTCTACTTGATGCCAACTTTCTCACAATGACATTGTAGCACATTGGCTTCTTCTTCAATTATCATATGCCTCTTTTGATTGTCTTGCTTAAATAGGTGTTCCCTTGTTCAGCAATTTTCCCATTCTTCACCACTACTACCAGATCAACATCTTTAATTGTGGAAAGACGGTGTGCGGAAACAATAGTAGACATGTTTACCTTCACACGATCCACTGCATCTTCAACTATGCACTCTGATTCAAGAGAAGAATCCTGGAATCTTTTAGTATTGTTCCGATACCGTTTATCCTCATTTGCATGAAACAATTTCAAACTTGCCTTCACTTGACATTTCTTGCAGGGACCATCAATCATTGAATTATGAAGTTAAATCGTTTACAAGGAAGCCTTTAGAAAAAGGTTTTAGCTTCCTTACCGTATCTTTTTACTAGCATATTTAAACGGACAATATATTTAGGCATCTACCAGAGAAGAAACTAAACCTCCCCACAAAAACATACACAAACCAAACAACAAAAAACCACCTTCCACACACTTACGGCGTATTCTTGCTCCACGGGAGCGACCACTAGTCATTAAGTGACAAAGAAGTGACAAAGATATGGAGTTGTACATGAGATTACAACTACATGTTATCTTTTCATTCAATCAATTAATTAGTTTACTTCTTAATCAATGTCCCCAAAAAAATATTATTTTCTTATTTGTATAAATTAAAAAAATTGGATAAGGAATCCATCATTGATTATGTGTTACATTAGAGAGAAGTTTGTGACAATATTTTCCTCCCCTTTCCTTAAACACAGCTATCACTTTCAAATCCAATGATCTACTAAATAGTTTACCTCTTAGTCAATGTTCTCAAAATAACCTTATCATCTTATTTGTATAAACTAAAAAAATTGGACAAGGAATCCATCATTGACCGTGTCACACTAGAGAGAAGATGTTGACAATCTTTTCCTCCCTGAACCACAATTATCACTTTCAAATCCAACAATTATAGTCTTTTGAGGAAGAAATTGTAATGAAAAATGAGTAGAAAATGTTCACGTTAGTAGAGGTGAAGTGAAAATGCGTAAGAAAAATGATTTCCCCAAGTTTTAAAATAAGCCACCAAAATATGATCAAGGTGTTCTTTAATCCAATACAAATAAAAATACTACATTAGAAAACCCCAAAACTTCTTTTGCGATCCCAATAATTTGTAGTTGTGAATAGGGTCACAAATTCTTCCACATCACAATACCCTTTTCAAACACAATGGTAATATACCCCTCTAACTAAAACTATCCCTCATATATAAATTTGATGGTCAATCAACCACACTTCCACCAATATGACCCAAATATTTAAACCTACCAAAACCATTATGGAGACAAAATTATACAAAAAAAATTGTTATCCAAAGATCATAGAAGATTAAATACAAAATTGTCGTAAATAATAGAATTTGATTCAAGACGTCATTAATAAAGGCGTCATTGAATTTTACGATTTTGTGGCACCATTAAACCAAGGAATAAATGTGTTAACAAATTCAATCCCATCACATTCTAATACCACCATAAAAAAATCAAGTGACCAACAACACATCATCTCCCTCACACCAAAGTTTCCTCAAGATGATTAAAAGTGTTAGAAAAAATCAAAATCATAATATGAAATCAAAATCAACTCTATATTTGATACCTATTCCTACATCATTTTCAAACACAAATCTAATTGTACAAATCATCCAAAATATCAATAAAAACATCACCAATAAACTCAAACCCAACCCTAAAAAGATAATCTCATTGTGGAATCATCTAACCATTTTAAAATCCATCAAACTATCCAATAATGACACCGATAGATTATCAAAATTCATAAGGAGCCTTTGGAATTCTCATATCTCATCCATTGCATTTTACGATAATGAAATATAAAAATCCCTATCATTACATAGGGTAAATGAAACATGGGATCCATAATTTTTAATAACTTCCGACATTAAAAAAATCATTGAAATGTATCCTCGTTTACATTGGATCTAGAATTATTATAATATCATTTAAATAAATTCATCACGTCAATATTCCCATTGCTTAGTAATTTGAATGTGCATTACAATTTATGTCCTTCGATGATGCATTTTAGTGATCATTTACCATCGTTTCTTTATCCATTAAGTTTTCATCCTAGATGTTATATAACCCTTTTTACGTCAATGAATGAGAACCACAAAATCACTTATTATATGTCAGCCTTAGATTCACGATATGAAGTTTATATCATCCACCTTACTCTAATTAATTAATATCAAAATATGGAATCAAACACTATGTTCATAAGGGTCTCGATCTATTCAAATGTTGTAGAAAGCAACATCACAATCTCATTTGATCATATTGTTCCTTCTACTCTTATTAAACGGTTAATTTCATCACTTGAATCAATGTAGATATTCCCAAACTTTCAATTATCATTGTTTCATATTTTGACATTATTAATTCTTCCAATTTTTCTAATCTATCATCTTTTTTATTATTATAGGTAAATAGTGTTTTGAAAGGGACTATGTCCTTATACGGTAGAGGTCAAAAGCCTGATTAAAATTTACAACAAAATGAAAATATCACAATCTAGATTCATCTAATCAATCCAAAAGTAGAAAGCATTATGCCAAGATCACAAAGTGAAAACCGAAAACCTACGGTTAGAAAACAACGACGTCACAACAACAACAACACAACAGCCCTAAAGCCCAAATGCAACGTGGATGGAGGCACACAACAGACAGGGCTCATGCCTTGCCCAAGACAATAGAAGGTTTAGATTTAGTGTATCCCTTCTTTTTTCTATCTACCACCTTTCATTCCTTATTTTATTCTTCCACTGAGATTAGAAGAACAAATTCAATTGACTTGATAGGGATGTGACCCTCAACGAGGATCATTAAATCACAATCTAGCGCTGAATAGACACCCTAAGGAGAAAAATATTAAGGTTTTGTTCTATGTAATGTGTGGAAACTCTTCCATTCCGGGTGAGTCAGTTTGCGGGGGTTCCACAATCGGTTTTTGGGGGATCGATTGTTAGATGCTTTGGTAGAGAATCTTTCCACCATGCAAGTTTGGTATTTCATTTGGAATGCTCACAATCTTTACGATATGGCTAGTTTTGAAGCAACACCAACATCTGAAAGCAAGTCCTTCATAGTCTAACCTCTGCACCCAAATTCGTTCGCCGATTTACAAATTAATTGTTGTTGGTAAGGCTTGGGAGGTATCAAGATCTATAAGGATTTGTGCATAAGTAGTGTGGGTTTGATGGAGGAAATTCTAATCAACAACCGCACATGAGCCTACAAAGATTCTGCTATAATCAAGAAAACAAGATTTGTTCCAAAGCTGAAGTGGGATTCTAGGTAATCAAACCCAAACCGGGTAGGTATGAAAAGAGTCTTTCAGGGGATCAAAATATGGATACCAGGGCTTGGACATGAGCCCATGTTCATCCCAAACCCAATGTTGGTTAAAAATTAAATCCCTATCTTTAGGGGTTTCAAAGACATCAATGAAATATGCTTTCGCACAAGGATAAAGCTCAATCTTACCTTGTATCTTTTCTCTCCATCTTTATGCAATCTATTCATGGAGCTGAGAAATTTTGGGCCAAAATTTTTGAAACCTACATATGAGACCCAGATGAGAAATATTTTCCTTCTCCTTGAGCACCTTTTGAAGCAGTTCCTCTTCAATTTCCAGTATAGGGGTCTCTTGTGAAGGTTGCAAGAGTTTTTCAATAGTTTTTAAGATCTTCCATGTTTGGCCTCTAGCTCTCTTCCCGACCACTTGCAGCAAAATAGTTGATGTTCCTTGATTGTGGTTACTAACACCTTGCAGTACCTCTCTAGGTATGGATATGATTCATGGCCTACAGGCACCAACATCAAGGATGGTTTTTTGTTTTACCTCTTTCTATGATCTATTAGGGTTGGCGTTTTCATCCCTTGACACACTATTGCCGTATCTGGATCCATAGCCAACACTTTTAGGGTTCACAAATTTCTTCAGAGGAGAAAGAGATTTTTTTTGCAATGGATTAGGTCCAATCTCACCAACATCAGTCCCCATGGCCAAATCAATCCAAGAAAATTTTTGTTCTCACCATTCAAGGATTGACCTCCATTTCCATTCTGTCCAAAACAAATCCTGGCTATCGCTTGAAGCGTAAGCATAGCCTAGAGTAGAGCCGCCATTGGGGAATCTCCTTTCCGCTAGTTTTTGACAAGGGAAGGTCGTTGAAGTTTTGGGCTTCGTAGGGTCTTTCCAGCCATTTCTTCCACAACATAGTCATGTTGTGAGCTAACGCCGCCATTTCCCACATGATTAGGGATCAAGAACGAGCACGTAGGGCTCAAGGATACTACCATGCAATTAAGAGAAGGGGATGCTTGTGGTTAAACATTGGTGTAATATCTATCACAACCAAATGGCCCACCAAACTCTCTTCTAGACATATTTTAAAAAGTATAAAATACCTACCAAAATAGGGAATAAAAAAATCCATCACATCATTTTAAGCTCATTACTCATGCTCTTTTTCTCCACCACATGTACCTAACCCTTCAAAATAGTATAATCCATCATCCTCATGCACACAAGAGTTTTCATCCTCAATACTTCCTAATGTTATTATCCTTTGTTATAATTATAAATAAATCATCACTTTCATCATCTAAATTATGTTTTACCTTCATTCCCATGCAAAAGAAGTCAGCAGAGAAGGAAGTTCTAATAGAAGTGAAGCATTCGGATAAATAACTTTAAAATGTTTAATCATAGGACTGCCATAGTTGAGAAAGATTACTCTTAATATTGATCTTATTCCAGGAGCCAGATTGCCAAACAAAGCTCTGCACTGGATGAGTGAGTTCAAGAATAAAGAATTATATAAGCCGAGATTTTGTGGAAAAGACTTGATAAGACAACTATGTATTGGTGCAGTACCAGCTCTACCCCAAAGAAGTATGAAGAATGATGTGACAGATTCTGAAGTAATAAACAAGATCACCATTTTATTAGTGTATGGAGATGGTGAAACATCAAAATCAAGCAAGATCAATGAGTTCCTTTGTTCCTTGGTTTGGTTATCCAAACTGAGAAGTGACCTTAATTTAAAAGCGCTTTCGTTTATTGAAGAGTTGTAAACTATGAAAAAAATAGCCCATGTTTATATTGTTTATCATAAAAGCAAATCAACTGTCCTTACCTCCATTAAACCACAGAGCCAATGGACTTGATGTAGGATTGTTTTTTACCTCTACAAAGTAGTAAAACAAGGCTCTGCCATGGTGTTCACTTGTGGTGATATAAACACTATACTGTTTGAAACTAGCATCTTGTGTTTGGCCTGGTAACTTGGGAATCAAATCAGATTCAGGGGCACCCAAGCCAATTTCACATATAACCATGGATATTATAAGTACCATGCCCAGGTTGAGTAATAGACCAAATTCCATGCTGTAGACTCAAACAAATTACTGATGTCAAAATTGGTAACAAGTGTCCACCAGCTTCCACTCTACTCCCAATGCGTTTCAGACCCATTCAAAAAACACACCCTACACCAGAAGATAACTCCCAAACAAATCCACGTCGGCGTATGGATGTTCCAACTGCTTTTTAAAGACAGCAGGATCTGTTTCAATGATTTTTTCTGCCTCATTACGGCTTGACCCAGATTTGAGTTTCTTCAGCATTTCCTTCTAAACCGAGCTCGTGGGTGTTGCATTATGCTTGTAGCGGCTCTGTTTTATCATTAATTTTCATGGTCATTATATATTTAACATTATTCAACACATACTAATATATGTGACTTGAGGCCTGCCGTAGGGATACGAGATGTTTGATCTTCACATCACAGATTTCCACATGCTCAAGGCCTGCCACGCCATATTGGACCTGCATAGGTAAGGAGATTCAAAAGCACATAATAGGATGTAAGTTTCAGTTTGATGTTTTTGTTGGGATTAACCTTTTGGATGTGTATTACAGATGTGGATCTACTGAGGATGCACGCCAAGTGTTTGAAAAAATGTCTCGGAGAAAAAAATACATTCATTGATGTTTGGAAAATGTAGAAATTGAAGACATGAGGATGACAATGATGGCCAACAACCCAGCTGGTAGAAGTGCAGAAATCTTGAATGCTGCTGCAAATGCCATTACTTCAATCAACCCTCGACATCCTGCTCCACACCAGGTACAAATTTCATGATAAAAATGCCTCTAAATCTCTGTTTGAAGTAGTTTGGTTAAGTTTATGAGGTAGACTGAATTTTTTTAGCCTCTGTTTTCTTTCGCAAGTTAATAGGGTTGCACTCTGTTTAGGTTTGGGGCGGTCTCAGACATGGGGAAATGAATTTTGTTTAGTTTTTGACTGATAATAATAACTTTTTTAATGTATGGAGGGGAAATGAATTAGGATATATTGAAAAAGAGCCAGACATGTTGAACAGTCTTTCTTGATTGAAATAAACTGGGAAATCTATGCAAATTTTGTTGTTCAATGTTGTACACCAACACCCACTTGTTAATTTTTTTTGGTTTTTTCCCGAGGTTGTTGATTGTCTGGGCTAGCGGACTGCCGCCATGTTTTTCAATGTTCATCACAGTACAATATTTCTCTTTTAACTAAGAAGCCAACTAACTCATTACATGGCCATTTGATCTTTGGATTCATTGAAAGCCAACTCCTCTGCCATATCCATCATGTCCCCATTAACTCAGAGACCATTTAACATGGGGTTCAACCTGGGTCATCACTAGGAGAAACGCCCCTATGTCACTGCTAGAGCACAAGTCTTGTTAGGAAATAAGTGATAAAATATGTGGAATAATCCCTCACATAATCACAATAGTAGAAACTAATATGCATAAATTATTACAGATCTCAAATAAAATTACAGAATAAAATAACACAACACAAAGAGACAGTATTTAACATGGTTCACCCAATTTGGGCTACGTCCACCAAGAATCACTTGCTCATATTTTATTACAAGCCACCGCTCTCTCAATACAATACCCAAATCCGTTTGGAGCTATGCTCAACAAACTCTACAGAATTCATAACCGAATTCAAAGCACATCTGCAATGTTTTTCATTATACCCTACCATATGCATAAAACCATATAAGTAGGCAACTGCTTAAGCAATTTTACAATACCGTGGGTATCAAAACCATGGGCCAAAACCAGCCCAAAAACCTATGGGTCAAAAATCTCACCCATATGAGAAGAGCACGTTTCCCGATATGTCGGGTGCATTTTTTCAGGTAAAAAAATTTACATGAAAAGTGTACAGTACTCTTAGTGTACAATCTTCAACACTTTCACACATGAAAATAGGCTCCATAACCTAACAATCTCCCACTTCCTATGAATCTAATCATAAAACATCTTCCCTCTCTTCGCCCTGCTAGAAGTAGCATGTCCACGACTCGGGGATGTAGTGGAGGGAGATGTCATTACGGATTTCATCCATTGGTCTAGGAGTCTCTAAGCGAGGCCTCAACCTAACTCCGCACATTCATAAACAACAAGTTTTTAACACCCATATTTTTAAAATACATTCAAAATTTAGAAACTTAGAATTTAGTTTAAATGCATGTGAAATCTTACCGCAATGTCATGATCCCTATCAATTTGTCGTTAACGCATGGCAGGGACAACAATAGACTCATGAGAGGTAAGCTACATACAAATAATTAAATTTCAAATTAAATATTTCATGTACAAAATTTGATATTGTAGATTTAAGTAATAAGAAATAATTCCTAAATAAATTTAACAAATTTGAAAAATTATACCTCGGCTTAGTGGATCTACGAGATGTTATGGCGTGTAGCTACATCAGCCTCCACAAAGTGTGCATATATGGAGGAGTCTCTCTCGGCAGTCATAAGCTATACAAAAAACATGTACAAATAAATATTAATCTACATGACTGCCACATAACAGAGCCAAAGCATAATCCACGTGAACTTCCACAATTAGAACCAAAGTGTAAAGAGAAACTAACCTGCATAAAAGTCAAGTGAGGCATGTCAATAGCCTCAGTTCCCAGAGCAGATGATGACTCGCCAGGCTCCTACACGTATAAAAGACAAACATATATTAATATGTACATGTACAGGTGAAACATTATAATAATAAAAGTGCACAATCAAATGAAATTTAAAATTTAAGTACAACTTGAAACTTACGTTTATAACATGCCGAGTCAGTAGTAAGTAGCATAGCATATCGACGCTTGATGTTTCCTTCATCGGCTTTTGCTATTTAAAATAAAATAAAAATTAGTTTTATATGTATGTACATAACGTATAGTGAAATACATATATATTAAAATCTCAAACATGAATTAAACTATTGTATATATATATATATATATATATATATATATATATATATATATATATATAATATTTATTTGACATTTACATGTGAAAGACCAAGATCCGTTGCACTTCAAAACATCTACCATCATCTCATCTAGAGAAAAGAAATCACGTGATCCAACAAATGATGTCTCTCCCACAAGCATACGGCACCACATGATCCACAAGTGGTATGGTGCGCTAGAATCGGCATCTCCACCAACATCACCGATGTAATCTGCTCACTATTTTGGGTCGAGTGTCAATGAGCTCCTCAATGCATGTAGTGTGTCAATCTCCACAACCTCCTTCACTATAGGAGGGATAAATGAAGTCGGTGGGGGTTTTGGGGCATGGGGATCCTTGGTTGACCTACGCATGCACAGTGCCTACTCTGTGCGAGCCACCACCTCGCCCATAAAAATTAGAAAAGTCAAAATAATTTGGGACCTCATGAAGCACAAACTCACAATATAATTTCTTCAAAAAATAGAGGGGAACCTCATTATTTTTGCATCTTTGGATAATCAAAACCATCCACCATCGGTCCCAAAATTTGTTCTTGATTCGGTCATCATGGCACCAATGGATTGGGAACTATTTGCAAGTAACTATGGGGGCATTGGTTCTTGGGTCAATAAATAATGCACAAATGCGGTTTTTTCCAAAATTTTTATCTTTTACGGCCGCATGGGATAATTTATTTGCATACCACTACCTACAATCACCTCTAAAGTTATTCCATCTATCTATTTGGTTGGTTGTGGAGTCAACTTTTCCAATCAATGTTTGCAATGTGTTGGCTAAAGTCATGCGGGATGGATTTGTGGCATGATTTTGTCTTATATTCTAAATAAGGTTCTCAATGGCAATTTTATTTTGTCAAATTTTTCCAATGATATCAGCTTATGTTCATGTTGGTTCCGTGGGGATAGAAGGAGCCACATAAGGCGATCTATGTTTGGAGGAGGGTTTTCTAGAATGTTTGGAGGGTTTTGAGGATTGTTTGGAGGGTTTTGAGGAATATTTTGATGGTTTGCAGGATTACGAGCTTGCCGAGCAACTGACAAAAAAAAAAATTGTATACATAAACAAAAAATTGAAAAACCCATGAAAATCACAAAAAAACCTAAAATGCAAACAAATTGATCAAAATCGAGGGCTTACCTCTTTGTCTTGGCGGCATGGTTGAAACTATCACGATCCACAAGTCCGAAGAGTAATTTTTAGGGGGTATTCAAAGCGCGAGTGCCAAAGGTGTAGGAGAAATCGCGGTTGGAAAGGAAAAATGAGGGAAAATGAGGAGTCATGGGTCTGTATTTTGTCTCAAAGGACCGCGATCGCACCGCGATCGCGGTTTTAGGTTCGGAAATCATCGAGCCTATAAAAATAGTTACGTGAGTGTGGTACCTAAATTTTGGGTTTTTATGTCCACTTAATTGTCCACCATCTTGGTGCACTTACCCCAATTTGCCCGTTAATCGTCGCAACTTGAGCAAGTAATGCCTCCAATGTGTTTACAAGAGAGGCGTGGTGGGGGTTTGTAGATTGTGAATCCCTCATTCTTTTGATTAAATCCTCAATTTCAATTTTGTTTTCAACTATGTGGGCTACTAAATCTTCTTGACTACCCAAGGGATGTTGAGCAACTGTGGGAGGGTTGGGAGGGATGACAGAATATCATGGTTTGGTTGTGGTTGATTCCCTCGACCTCGAACTATAACAATAAAAAAATGTATTCAATTCAAATTCTACTCTATAATTATCATATTTCAATGCAATTTTGAGAAAAGAATTATGCCTACCTCTTCTCTATGGTGCCATCATCGATTCAATCTTCCCGACGATCCAGAAACGATCCTTTGAGCTTGAGATCCAACTGAATGACAAAACGCGAGGGCACGGTTAAGCTCTGAAACTCGCATTTGAGGGAGATAAAATGATAGAGGCTCAAACCTTTTTTTTTATTTATAGCAGACATAACGCGTATACGCGTTATGGTTTGGTAAATCCCAAACCTAAGAAATTAAAATGCGGTCACGTTATAATAGAACACGTACGCGTTTTTCTTTTTTCGGGTTTTGTCCACTTTTTGGCCCCCAACTTCGTGCACTTACCCCGTATAACAATAATATAACACCTGCATGATTATAATGGGAAAATGTTGCATCACATTACTTTGTCATATGAAACTTGCACCTTTTACTTTCTGTGTCCCAAATTAGGAATCACCATTAGAAGATTAGAGAGTTCTAGAAAATCAAATGAGCAATGTTGTCTAACGATTTCTCTACAGTTGTTGCATAGCTAGTTCTCATTTCCCATTACTTAATAAGTACATGTATGTGTTATTTCGTAAAGATCCATTTGGATGGCTACGCTTTGAACATGGTCACTTGTAGTCACAGAAAAGATACATTTATAGCGACATCATTTTGAAATAGTGCACAAGAGTATTTGAGTAAGGTTTAAATACGCTCAACAGGAGACGTGGGTACAGGTTCAGGGCCCCCTCTATAAACCTGATCATCTTGGTGATTATGGTTTGGAACAATGAATGATACAAAATCCACAGTATTAAACTTTTCTTTACCCGTGGATTTGCTTTCTGGTTTCCATATGCGTTCATTTCCTGTTGCACTTCTAATATGTCTCCATATAAACTTTCCTAAAATGAAACTTGCGTGACTTGATAAATACATTAAACTCTCAACAAAGGAAACAATGAAACTTTTTTTTAAAAAAATTTGTTCCATGTGACATGATATAGTACTCCTAGCGTAGGGCAATCGCTAATTGCGACGTGTAAATACTCCATTTCACACACTCCAAAAATCTAACCAATTGCCTACGTTCCCATATTATTATTATAATATTAATATAAATAAATTAAAAACACTATTCTTTATTTTAAAGAATTATCAATATATAATACGCGTTTCAATATAATGTGTATATAAACTATATAAATAATTACCAATTTCACAGACCAGATTTCCCACGTGTGAAATGCTAGATTAGTCAGAGTCTCGTGTTTAATTGAATTTAGATACTCAGAGGCCAAGAAACGTCCAAAAGAGTGAAAGATTGCATTCCGGGGCGGACGTGAATATAAAATATTTGGCACAATTTTCGCTTATAACATTCCAGACCTTGTCGAGCGGTTCACTGGTCATTCACGAAGTTCTAAATCTTGCAGGAGGGAAGAAGATCAAAAAAATGTGTGATAAGGAAGAGCCCTGCGTGGTGGAGAGTTTGGCCGACGGCCATATCAAATTATACAGCGATGGATCCATTGTTCGGGAAGAGCAACAATTTCCACCTCCACCCACAGATGCTAATTACAACTTTGTGCCCTATAAAGACATTGTCTTCGACCACAATCTTGGGTTGTGGGCGCGACTCTACCTTCCGCCCGAAACCAAAACCAGGGTTCCCGTACTGCTCTATTATCACGGCGGCGGATTTTGTTACCAGGTTACCCCTGCAACCGCCATTATTCACCGCATGTGCCAGAAGTGGGCAGCAACACTTGGCGTTATCATCGTATCTGCGGAATACAGATTGGCTCCCGAGCACCGCCTTCCCGCCGCCTACCACGATGCCATCGCTGCACTGCAATGGATTGACTCCATGAAAAGGGAGAGAGAAGAAGCAGCAGAGGTAGATCCGTGGTTCCATTCCCACGCCGACTTTTCCAAGGTGTTTGTGGTGGGCGACAGCGCAGGAGGGAACATTGCGCATCATGTGGGCATCTGGGCGGCTGGTGCTGGCAGTGGCAATCTTCATATCCAAATAAAGGGGATGATTTTGTTGTACCCATTTTTCGGAGGAGAAGAGCGGACGCCGTCAGAAAAGCACAACTCGTCGGTTTTAAATCTCAAGGAATCGGACGCCCTGTGGAGACTTGCCCTGCCGCTGGGAAGTAACAGAGACCATCCATTTTGCAATCCCGTAGCTGGAGAATCAGCCCGCACAGCCTGTAGTAATGCCCTTCCGCCCATACTTTTTGTGATTGGAGGGCTCGATATCTTGAAAGATAAAGAATTGCAGTATGTTGAGGTTTTGAAGGGATGCGGGAAGCAGGTAGAAGTGCATATCTTCGAGGAGGAAGACCACGGCTTTACTGTCTTAACGATGGAGCAGCAAAGCGCGGGTGAAGCCCTTCGCTGCATCGGTAACTTCATCAATTCACTGGTGTAGGGTTTGGGGAGATTTATATGTTTAGTATGGGTAGAAATTGAAGTGAGTTTTTTTAGTTGGAGGGAGTAATCTGATTTTTAAAGCAACAAAGAATAGAAGACATATGTTGATATAATATCAGATATGAGAACCATATGTATTTAACAAAGGTTAAGACTGATCAGACGTGTTTAATCACTTAAGACCTTAATTTTCTGAATGTATACTTGTACGAGCTTGATTGTAATATTTTTTTAGTTGTCCTTGTTGAAACAAATTTCAGTAGAATGTTAGGGTATTTTGAGTTTTTTATAATTTTATAGTAAATGAAATAGCAATACTGAAGAAGGTTGAGTGGAAATTGGGAAGTTTGTTTCTCCAAAAGATTGGTGCAAATGTGAATTTAGACAGGTAGGGCATGTTTACATTGGGAAAAATTCCATTTTGTATTGCTGGAGGGAAAGTTTCGTACACCAAATTGGTGTCTTGTATAACAATGATGTGGAATTTATGTTTCTCTTTATAGTATTAAATGGATTACAGTAATGTGGGGATTGTTAAATTTGTGTAAGTTAAAATCTTCATAGAGGCTCCTTAGAAATACCTATAATTCTAACCAGTTATACCCTCTGTCCTTCACATCTTCATTTAATAACATCAAACCTAAACAGGCTCCGATTTAACAGGCATGTGCAAGACCTTTGTTTGAGCAAGAAATTTAAAGTAGGAATCCTCGTCCCCGGGATTCTTTTCTCCACAGTCCACATGGAAACTTCCCTTGACTAAACTAACCAGGCTAGGGGAAATCCAATCTGATACTTAGGTTCATGGCAGCTCACGTCCAATCATTGACCAAGCAGAAAAGGGAAAAAGCAAGAGAAAATTCCAATTCTAAATCAATATTCCAGAAGAGCTTCTACCTGATATCAAAATTGTAACATGAAAGCTTCACATGAAAGAGATAATATAAAATCCAAAGTTGTATGTGCATCAACCAAACCAAATACCGCCAGATTGATTGAGCTTGTGAATGCAGAATTACAATCAAATGTAAATACATAGGCAATGATGCACATTGCATTCTATACATTTGATTTTATGAAAGCAATAACAGAGTCTAACGTTTCCGAACACAGGGGAAAAACTTGTTTAAACCTGGTCACTTCTTTATCACCGATTTACCACATTGAAATTTCGAGTGAAATCCTCCCAATCCCTTGGGGTTTTCATCCATAAGAGATGAATCCACAAGGGTTTTCATCTGAATTCTTGATAAAAGCCAAAGCTCTTAACAATGCAAAAGAGCCGATAATATAAATTTTGATATAGTCGAACAAACTGCTTCTGTGATCAGGGTTTTCGCCTGGAATTCTTGATAAAAGTCGAGCTCTTAACAATGCAAAAAGCCGATAATATAAATTTTGATATCTCTATACAAGTCGACTTGTCATATAAAGGAAATCACCAGTGCATCTTCTTATAGGTAAGCCTTTGTTTATAGATTTCTTTTCTTAGCATCACCAATAATCTCTACAAGAACATTGTCCTTGTTTGAAATGATGGAACTGGTTTGCATCTCTCACAACAATGTGTCTTGCAAACAACCTTGGAGATGAATTTGGTTACTTCTTATGTGGCAGTCAAAACATATGCGGAGGTTTTTGACAACTCTGATAGTTGTTTCAGAGGGTGTATTTAACAAGCTAAATGTAATTTCTAGTTTCTCACTATGGTGGCATATCTCTGAAGACATTTTCTCCAAAAAAAAATTCATTAATCTCGTTACCATTTGAACCGCAACCTACCTACCTACATCTGCATAGATGTTTGATAGAAGAACATAAGTTGCAGTTTTTTCAGTTTTTTTATTAATTATATTGCTAAGGATTCTTATCTTTTTGATGTGATTCTTATATTTCTAAGGATTTTTATGATTCAATTTCAATCTTTGGTTATCTAAGAAGTGTATCAAAAGAAAAACATCATTTGAGACTTGTCAGATTGGGGTCTAAGATTCACCAATGGGCTCAAAAGCCCTCATTGAAGAGCAGAGGACTCCAATTTTTCAGCCAGTGATGACAGGGATAGAGCCCCTCTTCCATACATGTTCTTTAACATTGCCAGGAATTACCCAGTTTACGTAACAATTTCTATTTTCAACATTTTTTTTTCGAGGACCAACCCAAAAATAATAAAAAAATCAGTCCATTACATTGTGCAAATTAGTGGCCATACAATTTTTAGAAAGGTATATTGTGTTTCCCAAGACAAGTATTCCCCAAAAAGAAACTAGAAAAGGGAAAAGAAAATAAAAACTGCGAGTAAACCACCATTTTTCTATTTGAAACATGAGAGGAGTAATTGGCAAGGTAGCAACTTTCATACATAAAGTAGTGAACAATGGTCTTCAAATATGGAAAAACGACTTGTTGACTTCATAACCATGAATTGGTAATGTAGATGCAGCTTGTTTAAAACTATCAAGCTTCTTACCATCAATGCTTCTCATCATTCTTCCCTCTGCATCAAACACAATCAACTTCTTCCCGTACAAGTGTAGCCAAACCCACCCACAACTATTAAACACCACTTGCAAGTGATAGTAGCTGACTCCAACATTACTCTGTGGATTTCTCTGCATGCTCAAATCATTGACAATAGATCCCTGTTTCAGTGCTAAATCTTCATAGAGGATCCTTAGAAATACCTGTAATTCTAACCAGCTATACCCTCTGTCCTTCACATCTTCATTTAACTTCCATAGATAGAGATCTTTATTATCCACCAAAACCACATTCCCATCAGATGTCCATTTTTTTGACTAATTCAAATAAAACACCAAAAAATCTATTGAAAACACTACCCTTATAGTTTGAAAACTATCCTTATTCTTCTAACAGTAGTTGAGAAAAAGTTTGATGACAGTTGTTTAAACTACATAAATGTTGTGCATTAATAATTACAAATAGGTCTATCTATGCCTAACAAATACATAACTTCATGGGGCTCTTTCCAAATCTCCTTAATGATAAATCTTGTTTGTGTTACTCCTGGAAGTT
Source organism: Taxus wallichiana var. yunnanensis (assembly GCA_018340775.1). Lineage (NCBI taxonomy): Eukaryota > Viridiplantae > Streptophyta > Pinopsida > Cupressales > Taxaceae > Taxus > Taxus wallichiana. Next base: position 655,588,162 of record CM031243.1, on the reverse strand, counting down.
GTACACACAAGTTCCATCGTCATTTCTTGTTGTTGGGTCATAATTTTCCGCACTTGGGTCTGTGCAACCTTCAGGGACAGGCAAGTTCACTTGTTGTGTAGCCTTACCTGCAATTACCACAACAAAACCAATATTCATCTCTTTCCCATTCTCTATTTGCAGAGGTATTGTAATTCTAGTTATATGCACATTCTTTAACAATATTTCAATTTCGCATAAGTGATGTTGGCCTAGAAATAGAGGACATGTCATTTGTTGCACTTGTAAGCATCATAGACCCTTTTAGAGGGTCTTCCATAAGATCAAATTACATTCGAGAATTTACTCGAGGTAAAATAATCACTGCATTAATATTATTGAGTCATTGGACCAACCCAACTCTCTTGAACAACTTACTCATTGAAGTAAATCAATCAAAAGTACTTTTTGATTGAAAATGATGCTTCTATTAGTACAATCAATGATGCATCTTTGATCACAGACTCTTAGAAAATAGAAAATGAAATTACAGACCATAGAAGGCACCAATTTTAATAGCATCCTCGTTAGCTTCCCCAAGATCAGCTTCACCATGTACTTATCAGCCAGTTGCACACGTTTCACATTCTCTTGCTCTTTAACTAACATGTTTCCATACTCAAGAAGTTTCTCCACTGTCATTGCATGCTTTTGGAAGGTTGGAGGTCCTTCCCTTGAGTTGATTAGATTTTTGCCAATGCTCTCCACCCCCACTTCTCCTATCCACTTTGTCACCTCATCATCATATACCCTTGCTCTTAGGGAACCAAAGAAATCTGCAACACTCAGCTCAAATTGAAATAAGATTAGCCATCAGGAACATTATCTGCTTGGAAAATTCCCTTGCAGACCCCAATTATGTCATCCCTAGTTGGAGCCCAATAAAATTTCTCCATACGACTATCACGAATCAATGGGGCATACAAAGTTGAGAAGTCATTTCCTGTCACAATGATAGGAACACGGGGATTGTCTTCCTTGTTGTACATGCCAGGTAGCTGAACATTAGTGGGATTATCTACGATGTTCATGAGTGTGGCATTCACCATTTGATTGTTCACTGTATACTGTGTTGTGCCTCCCATTCTTCCTGCTCCTACGTCAAGATCATTGATAAAGAGGACACACATCTTCCCTTTCTTAATGATATCGATGCTTCACGGTATCTTTTCCTGATTAACTTTGCAGGTTATCCTGCATTTCCACTTTCAAGCTCTCCAGCGCTCATCATGATTGGACTATATACAAATAACAAAAATCTAGATATAAATATAAATTTACCTTTACAAACAGAGAACTTGGTATTTACATACCTTATGTGTAATACATAACTTCATTTCTCAAATTAAAAAAATCAAGCACAATCCATTATTTAGATGCAAAAATCAGATGCAACCTTAAATGCAAACACAATAGTCCAATCCAACAACAATTTCAAATTAAAATGACTCCATGCAACCCTTAAAGAAGAAATTAAAGATATAAACCTTGATTTGGACTTATCCATGTCACCATCCTCAGATGCAGGCATATATTCAAAGATAAACCAAGGTTTGCGCAAACAACATAATCTAAAGGGAAGGAAACATTGAATCACTTAATCCCCAGCTTAGGAAAGATGAGCTCGCATTGGAATGATTTTCCTTGACCTTTTCCTCCCCATATACCCAAAATGAGAGGAATCTGAAATCAAATAAACAGGTCCATCAGAAATGATAGCAAAATAGATTGTCCAAAAAAGTCAATCACAGGACATGAGTCCAAAGAGATGATTAAATCCATATTACCTTAATGTTTGGCAAATTCATGAAGTTCTAGTGTTGTCCCATAGAAGCCTGTTAAAGGGATCAAATTAGCTTTTTTTTAACTTACAACAAAAAGTATTTAAATATAAATACAGATCTGTAATGTGTGGGTGGGCACACTCCCAATTTTTTTATGTGCACTCATCATTTAAAATTTCAGACCTGTATGTGTATGGGTCTGACCTAGTTGATATCGTATGATGTACCACCAAAGAAAATGGCATTATGATAGCCTGAAAGAGGGTGTCAACCATTCCCTTTCCTCGAGTGATATCTGTTGGTCATCTGATATATCATAGACAAGTCGCTTCCATCTGTCCTTATCAGTTTGCTTTTTCTCATCTATCTCAGCAACAACTTTGGAATTGTTATTTGCTTTTGAGCATCTCATTGGGTTTGAAGATTTGTACTTCCTCACATTGGAACCAAAGAATGAAGAATGGCTTGCACAAAAAGTCTTGGGGTATGATGCTTGCCCGCTTGCTTGACAATGCCATTGTCTGTGAAGAAGAAGAACAAATGTAAAATTATCATAGCCGATGAAGATCAACCAAAGGTTTTGCAATCCATACAGAAATTGAACTTCGGTGGGCTTGGGTAGATTTGAAGATGGGGTTGGGATTGGGTACCTAAATTATTACATGTTATACACACGCATTGCCATCAGTTGGACTCTTACCTCATTCATGGCTACACTCAGGGGTAGGCATTTTTCCTTAATATGGTTGGGTGGTGCACACATGCATTACCATAGGTTCCATCCATACCTATAGGCTCTAAAAGTTCCATGGCTATATAACCAAGATTATCATTAATTTAGTTAGAACGGGAAAATGACTATTTTACCACTCAATACATAGATTGCACACAGGGCTTGGATAGATTGAACATAGTTGTGCTTGGGTATGCAAAATGGTTACATGATGTGCAGATGCATTTCCATAGGATCGACCCCTACCTCCAATTGTACATTGCTATAAGTGATGGGGGTGACTTGGGTTCTGTATATTATGCAGTATAGACATGAATTGCCATGAAATCGACCCCTGCCTCCAGGTGTAGCTATGGCTACTCGAACTCCAATTGCCTGTTGCTACACATAGTGGAGTGTACTTGGGTTCTATGCATTATCAAAAGTTACACCTACCTGCGAGTATAGCTATGGCTTCTTAAATGTGGAAAACAAAGATCCTAATGAATTGGGCTTGAGAAAAAATGTCTAACAAAATTTAATATTAACTACCGTGATTATTGCTTCCGGCTGGAATCTTACAAAATGCCTTCAGATATCCACGCCCAATCTGAAAGCCTCTGAAATGAAGACCAAAATATTCGATTTGATTAAAATCCCTCAGTAATTTCAACGGCTTGTTTCAGGCACTCGACAAATTGGTGAAAATACCCTGCTTGTTGCGGCTCAGGATGGATTTTACCCACAAATTAACTTGCAGGGAAGCACAAGCCATGGAAAATAAATACAGGTGTCCTTGCGTAGATTGGTAAAAAACAAACGGAACAGGAAACAGAACAGTAAACAGGAACAGAAACGACATACAAATAAGGATGCCGAAATTACCCACCACCCACATAACCAATGAAAAACAAAAGCGAATACAGGAAAAGCCAACGGAACAGGAGCTGCACAGAATGGAGTTGAAGAAGGAGGATGACGAAAATGGGGAAATTAGCTAACAAGCAGCTTTAGAACATGACCTGACCATTTAAGCTTCATTTCTATTTTATTAGCATACAACAACAAACAACAAAATTACCAAAACAAACCTGTGCAGTAGCGCCGGAAGAAGCAATTTGATAGCATACAATAACAGAAAAAACCAAATATGCAAACAGAGAGCATATTTAAGGGAATCTTCCATGCGTATTCTCCATCTGTAAACGTTTATGCACAGTTCATGGGCTTTTTCAACAAATCCATTTTGTGCATATCCTGCAATCATGGCAGTCCTTGAGATCACATCTCTTCGAGGCATTCTATCAAACAGTTCACGTGCATTTTCAACAAATTCATATTGTGCATATCCTGCAATCATGGCATTCCATGAGCCCACATTTCTTTGAGGCATTTTATCAAATAGTTCACGTGCCTTGTCTATGCTTCCACATTTTGCATACATGTCTACCAGGCAGTTGCAACTACATCAGTCAAAATTCCTCTATCCATTATGCTTTGATGGTTGTAAATGCACATTCTGCTTACTACACACAACCCCTCTGAAGATAACATATCTTCAATTATTGTAGGCCTGTATTTTCACGGGCATGGTTTCACAAGGAAAGACAGTCCACTCTTTCATTGCTCATGGAATACAATTATTGCAGCATACAGAAGACATGGTTATCCTCACAAGGCAGTCACATTGTTTCACCATATGCAACAAACAGGTCTTCAACCCGATCTGTTTACATTTACCAACATACTCCCAGCCTCATAGCTGCAAGACAGGTCGACAGGAAAGAGGAAAAACCAACGGAAGAAGAAAACAAACAAGGGACAACAAAGGTGAATATAAATAGGTTTGGAGGATAGCCACCGCAAGACCATCTCATGATACGACATGTGCTCAATCTATTCAACTTCATCTATAATTCTCGGAGTAAAGTTATCACAAATAGCGACATGGAAGTTAAATGCAAAGATACTTTTCAAAGTTAATCTTTAAATTAAACCGAGAACTCTATAACACACCCACACCATGCGAATACTCTAAACTTTATTGTAAACAAACTAATTACAATCATGGAGAAAATCTGATTATTAGGAGCCAAATAGGAACTGCATACCCTCCCCTTTTCCAGGACTTTAAACATGACAACCATATTCGACACCGTAGCAACATGAATTACAAAAAAATTGTACTCGCATACAACAATTATCTAAATGTGTTGAAAAACAAAGGTACTGTGAGCCACAAATGTAGACGACACTGCAATCTCTGCAATGTTGCATACCCAACAAGAACTACAACAAGCACAAATTGCACTGTAGCAATCATCCATAGCCAGCGAAGACACCATCCACATTCTAAGAGAAATTTTTTACATACAGTTCTATAAATCCACCCCCTCCCCATAACAACAAAACCCCCACCGTACATACCCAAAACTATGTGGTTTCTTGTTTACTTGTGTAACTTATGTTTATTGATTAATGCTAGCTTTTGGTAACATACGATTTTCTATATACTTGCTCCATTTAAATTTTGAGTAAATCTGCAAACTATTTATATTGCATTTAGTGTTTCCCAGATTGTGCTATTAAGCTCTGTTGTTGAGGATCACCATTCCTCTGGAAACCAGCGCACCCAGGCAAGTAAATTTATTCTGCTCAGTTTTCCTTTTATTTTGTTTCTTGATATCTCAAACAATATTTGTGGATAGCACAATGTTAGTTGTTTCTAAACTTAAAATTGACCCAATCTTGTACGCTAGAGGAACTGAAATAATATACTCAAAACTATCTTGTAATGCTTTTATAAGCTTGATGGTCTATATATATTTATGATGGTCTTAGCTTCACGGGTTTGATCCTGTGTCTTTTATTTGACAATGGCTACACCCAATAACACACTCCAACGGACAACTACTACATTGCACCGAAACATTTCCTCTGCTCCCGCTTCGTAGAGAAATGGCCAAAAAACAAATCATTGCGGTCTTCAACAATACATCATTTTTAGGATTTCCATCTACAATTTTCTTTTTAAACATATATCACAACAATTTAATGATTGCAGTCCTTTACCTACCATTTCATCAAGGTATTTTGTCTACAATTTTTATTTTCATCTCACGCTTTTCATCTACAATTTTTTTTGGTAAATCGCAATGTTTTAACGATCAGAGTTCTTTACCTTGCATCCCACAAAGGCATTTTGTCTACAGGAAAAAAAAATCTGGATATTATGGCTTGGAAAATCTATTTTTGGTTATGCTCAACTATGGCCGCTTTTTTCTTTCCGACAAAACTATGTATCTTCTACTTTTTGGGTCGTGTGAGTGGATTTCCTGGTTTTCCGAAGACGTGTAGATCTCACTGTTTGAGATCTTTGCACCTCTAGTTCCATTCTCGAAATGGGATTTCATTGTTTCTCATGCCCCACCAAAATGAGCTCAAGGTTTTTGTTCAATTACGAGCCATGTTTTACAATACGTGCCCAGCATCCATGGTGGGTTCAAATTCCTACAATACACATTATTTCTACCATTATATAACAAAAGATTAAAAAAACAATAAATTAACCCTCTACATGACAAGCAATTCAATCTATTCCTTCTCAACAAAACAATTATTTTACTATCCAAATCTCTAAAAATAACTAGGCTCTCGGGACCAAACATTATATATTTATTTATTAGGGCGAGATGTAAACACCGTGTGGCATTATATTCTTAGAAAGACAACGAAAATATAAACACTATGGCATTCCATCAAGGCTAAAACACCATCCACATCTCAAAGTCAAAGCTTTGCAAAACTCTAGAGCGGTTTGGACGCTTCTGTATGCACAAACGAAAGTTTTCACCTACTCTTGAAATCCATTAATTGAACTTATCTTCTATATAACTGTTGCCAATTTCCATCTTAAGCCTGCTTCAATCCTCATCCAAGGCCCAATCTGAATGCATTCCAAAAGCTCTGGTTTCCATACAGTCCTCTCCTTATCTCTCTCTTCCTATCTGCTACACAATACCACTCTGTTTTTAAGTATAATCTTCTTTGAGATCTGCATTTTTAAAGGCATTATAGCTTCAAAAGGGATCCGCACATCTTCACAAGAATCAACCCAACCATTGTATGCGATGGATGCAGGAGGCTTTCAATTCATCATTTGCATTTAAGTAATCTTGAATACAAATAGTTACTAAAAGAATGCCGAGCTAGAAATGAATTTCCAACTACACAATACCTAAAGACATCCTCTGAAGTAAAACCATTAGTTTTACTGACACGGAACCATCTCTAAATTTCACTAGACACAAGAGGGAGAGGAGGAAAGCATAATCCCTTCTCTCAAGTCTCACCCTTAAATTCTACTCTCTTCCCCATTCAGCAAACAGAACAAAGGTAAACCAAAAACCATCATGCCACTTAATCTCATCTCTCCCTGATTCTATTTCAAGGTTATCAATTCACGCTCAAACAAGATCACGTATATAATTCATGCATCATTTCAAAGGATTCAGAGATATCTTTAACTCCTCTCAAGTAACTATTATTCATGTGTATGGAATTCAACCTTCTTTCTTTTCATCAAGTCTCTCTCACATAATGAATAGGCAGATAAAGCAATGTAATCAACATTAATCATAATCCAAAGATACATAAAGCTTTGTCTATCATAATTGGAAGCAAGTAAAGGTCCATTTAGAGAAGCTCTTACTCTTCTCTATAAAAGAGGTGCTGCAAAAATTACAGACTGCGCTTGGTAATTCGAATATGGCATCATCAAAATCTTTAATATAATCCAAAATGAGCAAATTCGCCTATTCCCCAAAAACCATCTGTTGGGAAAAATTTTGGTTATTTCTGTGCTGGCTATATCTGACATAAACCAATTACATGTACTCAGCATACAACTTAACCATAATGTAAATGTTGTATAATCATATTTTATGGGTATTTTATCATTTAATGCAGAAGATATCCTTTACTACCAATTTTTTTGGAAAAACTGCAATTAGTATTAGTAGCAGAGGTCTTAATTTTGGGGTGGTGTTATCTTAGCTGGATACAAATAGAGTAAGAGATACTCTGTTTATGTATTTGGCAGTTTAGTTTGTCACAATTTTTAATTCATTCTCCATGCTCATTAGATTAAGTGCCTGTATGGACTCTCTGTATCAATGCATTTCTAGCTATATCTTTTTTTAATTATCTAAATAGATAAAAAAATTGAGAAAATAGATTATACATTCTTTGTAATGCATTGCAGCCCTGGTTGTATACCACCTGTTGATAAATACTAAATACTAATCAGCCACTCTACTACTGCAGATAATTTGACTTGTTTATCACATGTTTAATGCCCGTAATAACTCACTTACAGCAGCCCACCTCAGTGTAAGAGGAGTAGGATATGGTACACATCAGATCATTATACAGTAATCACACCAATATAAAGAGTAGCGGTTTCTGTGGATAATTGTCATTTCTCATGATTAGGATGGATGAATGAATGATGGTTAAAGGACATGAAGTAATTTTAAGAAGAATATATAATTTAAAAGTTTTTTAAAATTTGAAAAGAAATGATATCAACGTAGATGTTTACTTAAAGGTATTAAAAATTCATTTAAATAAACATCACTCTTTACCCCACTAACTAGAAATAAACATTTTGCTTTGTTATCTTAATAGCTCCTAATGGATCCAAGATCGCTATACAATGGCCATTTCTGTGATCTGAATTTTAGATTTCGTAACATGAGAATGTGTGCATCAACCGAAAAATAGAAATTTAATTGATTTAGTAATGGAATCTCTAATAATATTTTATATAAATAGACTATGTTCTATACATCTTCTTTTCCTTGACATCCTTTAGATTTAATTTTGAAGAGACTCTAAACAACTTGTAGGGCAGCCGATACAATATCATTTTAAGTGATCACATCAATATAGAAAGTGTCATTGTTTCACATGATTGGAATGGATGAAAGAGTTTGAATGGATAAATTAAATTAAATTACTGCTCATTTCTTACATCACTAAAACTACAATACAAATTATTCAGTGTAAACGTCTTAATTTCCAATAAAATCCCATATTTACATTCAATTTGGGAGAAAAATATGGGTGGAGTGATGCTTTGAGGATAAGACTGCTTTGAATGCTCTCATGAAAAGATTTAGATTTCAACTCAACATCAGACATATATTTTAGTGGTAAGTCAGAATTACATTCAATTTCGAATCTTGATGAAACCATAATTTACACCTTCAGCTTTGTGAAATGATATATTTTTTGATAATTTAGTTAAGTTGCATAGTTTATGATGCTAGCAAAAATCCAACTGAAATTATCCTTTCTTATTATCCCCTTAATTATTAAACCAATGATGTTGTGATTTGTTTTTTTACAGTGTTTGTTGTTTCAAATTCAAGCTTCGAGACAACTTCAAAGGAAATGGTATTTGTCAACCAAATTAGACAAGAAAAAAAGACTACAAAAGTTGTGTAATGAGTTTACCATGGTATGAATCCTCCCTTGGTCTATTGACCGTATTGCATGTGCTTTGGAAGGACAGACACAATACTACATCTAATGTAACATCATATATATCCACAACGACACATCTCCTATATCACCGTTATATTGTTCATCACATCATTCTTCCCTTTCCAGAGCTGGAACAATATTATCACAGCTTATTATTGTCTTTTCCTTATTGTATATGGCATTGCCATTTACGTGTATCAATTAAAATTTTTGCTTTGGAGAAGGGTAATAATACTTGTATGCCTACATTGAAAAATTATCTTGAAAATACGGCAAAGCAAAGATTTATGAGTTTGAATATCAAAATGCTTTTATTTAGATTTTAATTTTGTTTCTAAAGCATGGATGCTTATTTTTTAAGATGTCAAGATTTTAGATTTATGAGATGGGATTGAGTATAAATACAATTTGGTATGTATGTATCACAAATGGAACCATCCATGCCCCGTAAATAGTAAAACATGAAATTTTGAGATGAGATTAAAGGTGCTTAACTAAAGAAATGCTTGAATGGTCATATTAGATCATTCTTCATATTACATAAGACGTGTTTGATCAAGTGATGCACAAAATGAAAGATATAATTAAACTTTGGAGAGAGGCTGATGTTTTGTGGGTTACATTTTTAATGCTATATGCAACCAATATTGGCCATTACAAATAACTTGTTATTGGACAATTACAACTTACAAAGAACTTGATATTATTTGGAGATCTGGTGTTGTTGTTATTGAAGTCAGAATTATTTGTTTTTTCCTATTACTATTTAGCATACATTACTGGTCTAGCAAGATTATATTGGAAAAATCTCAGTTCAATCAAAAGGACCAGTCTTTGGCAATCGTATTTGTTTCTCAGGAGATTCTTGCGGCAGAAGATCCTGAATTTGAAACTTTCTACACAAAAAAAATCTCTTGAAGGAAGGTATTCGTGCTTGGATGGTGGCTCAAGATCAGCCCCATATCTTGTAGGAATGGATTTGTACCCTTGATGTGGGTCCTCATGTAGGTACTATAGTATGTAGGATGAGATGAGGTGAGGTGACTTTTTCTCACCTTTCGGCTGTCCAAATCGGTCTATAGCACCTATTCACTTGTTTGGAAGATTGTTTTTATGGGTGCCCAGTTTTAGTACAAATTATCCAAGCCTTCTTTGATTGTCTTGATTTAAGATTTCATATACAAGTTTATGATTTCAAATATCTTTGTGATCAAGCCTATATATATGTGTGTGTTTATGCACATTTAAAAAAATTCACCTGGTGTTTGAATTCTGATTGATTATGAACTCACTGTGGTTTGGGTTTCTTTTAGGTACATCTATGTGTGTTGAAGAGGTATTACGAGTCTCAGAAATGCCTTCCCATTCTGATCTGGATAGACAGATTGAGCAGCTCTTAGACTGCAAGCCATTGGCAGAGTTGGAGGTAAAGAATCTCTGTGACTGTGCCCAAGGTCATTTTAGTTGAAGAATGGAATGTGCAACCAGGTGAAGTGCCCGGTCACGGTTGTGGTGATATCCATGGGTAGTTCCATGATTTGGTAGAGCTTTTCCGGATTGGTGGCAAGGCACCTGATACTAATTATTTATTCATGGGGGACTATGTAGGTGAGGCAATATTGCTTCTTTGGTTTTAATTTTTAATGCTAGATTCTAGATTGTTTTTGCAAATTGATGAAGAAGAGGGATCTTGCCTTAAGTTTATTAATATTGTTCATGGTATGTTAAAGACCAAATATTATTATTTTAGTTACATTGCTCAATACAACGTGAATGACTATCTTTCCACCCGTGTGATTTGGAGTCTCACTAAACCATGTTGTTCTCATTTTTGTTGTATAAGATCAAATGATTGCTTGGATATAATTTATAGAGAGTTACAAAGTTCAAACTACCATGTTGCATTCTTCAATATAGTATGAATGCCCATTTTTTAACCCGAGTGAGTATATTCATTAAATTAAGTCTTTTATTGTTAGTGTATAATACCAAATGATGATAAAACTACACTTTGCATACAATCTAGAGTTCTAAAATCTAAAACATTATGTTTTTTTTTATTGGTCTTAATCAACTATTCTTACTCCTAGCAAGTCCAACTGTTTAGGTGTGGGAGACTCGCCACTCAATAGGAAAGGATTTTTTCTACTTGATGCCAACTTTCTCACAATGACATTGCAGCACATTGGCTTCTTCTTCAATTATCATATGCTCTCTGTTGATTGTCTTGCTTAAATAGGTGTTCCCTTGTTATGCAATTTTCCCATTCTTCACCACTACTACCGTATCAACATCTTTAATTGTGGAAGGACGGTGTGCGGAAACAATAGTAGACATGTTTACCTTCACACGATCCACTGCATCTTCAATTATGCACTCTGATTCAAGAGAAGAATCCTGAAATCTTTTAGTATTGTTCTGATACCGTTTATCCTCATTTGCATGAAACAATTTCAAACTTGCCTTCACTTGGCATTTCTTGCAGGACCATCAATCATTGAATTATGAAGTTCGTCATTTACGAGGGAAGCCTTTAGAAAAAGGTTTTAGCTTCCTTACCGTATCTTTTTACTGGCATATTTAAACGGACAATATATTTAGGCATCTACCAGAGCAGAAACTAAACCTCCCCACAAAAACATACACAAACCAAACAAAAAAAAAAACCACCTTCCACACACTTACGGCGTAATCTTGCTCCACATGGAGCGACCACTAGTATTAAATTAAATGAATAAGCTGAAATGTTTATAGACATTTGACAACAACCACCATATTCATGAGAAGTGGATCAAATCAATTAAATATGACAAAACCACTAACTGATCACATCTCACATTCTGAAACATTAAACTAACAATATTATAGCCCCCACTAAACTAAGATGTCACAACTAACTAACAACTAACTAAATTAAAATAACTAACAACTAACTAAATTTAATTAATTTAACTTTACAACTTTTTAATAATGAATTAACTTAATTTTATTACTAACATACCTATCTAAGATACTCCCAAATCTAAACCCTCCCTAAATTATGTTTTGCACAATTGGCTCATTTAAGGAGTTCAAAAGTCGATGTGTTTTAAATTAGGGAAGACGATAAATAATTATATGTAGGCAAGTGAATATGAAGATCCATTTCATAGATCACAAGATTTTACCAAGATCGACATTTATATACATGGTCCTATCAATGACTAGCACCATATGTTATCCCCCTTTAAGATCTAGATTCAATTTTTGAAAAAAAAACAATGAAAAATATAAATGACATATCAAAAAACAACTTAAAATCCTTCTTTATTGGAGTGAAAATATCATAAAAGACTACTTGAATCCCGATCTCTTTCTATATTCAATTATATAAATTATTAACTAGCAATCACACGTGAGATGTGCAATGGAAATGTTGAAGGGGATGTATTCGAGAACTTAAATTGAAGGGAGTGATCTATATTTTTAATATATATATATATATATATATATATATATATATATATATATATATAGTGATATTATATATATATATATATATATATATATATATATATATATATAAGTGATGGTGTTTGCTTTTACAATATATGGTTTGTCGATAAAATGGAAGATTTGTGAACTGTGGGTTTATTTCTATTATTATGCGGCGAGTGTCATGTTGTGGAACAAAAGATTGGGACCAGGGGTCTTTCCACCCCAAATTCTGACAACATCTACAAAATCCACCTTCCATTAAGCTTTAACGATTTCTCATGCCCTGCTCTAAACACCCATTTTGGCCCACCTAGGAAGATGGTGGTGCACGTGTAAAAGGGTCATATGGAAACACGTAATAGAACAACATGAACTAGAGACACTATCCCATAAGAAAATTAGAGAACCTTAAAAAATTCATTGTATCCTACAAAAATAGCTCACTTGACCTCAAAATGGAAAACATAATAATTTGTAAAATGCACAAGCCTAGTAGAGGAGGCAACACGAGCTCAAAATGTCTAACCTGATTGTAAATCCAAGCTATCTGCAGGACACCGAGGGATTGTGATGACCCATGCAATGATTGCATCAATCCCTAAAAATTATAAATCCATTAAAAGGTAGGGTTTTTCAAGTTGATGAATATTAAGGAAGATGTAATGTTTTAACAAACATTGCATTAAATAGACAATTTGGCAATGGTGACAAAAAATAATATGCAGTCCATAAGTGACTTGTCAGAAGAAAAAATGGTTCACCTATGTTCCCTTCAATAGAATCTCCAACCCAAAAATTCTCCCACCTCAACCTCCATCACGAATCTTATCCCATCCATCATGCCACCTTCAATCCTTCAACTTAAACTTCTTCAAGACTACCCCTATTGGTAGATCTATCCATATGTATGTTGATAGGGAACATGCCTTCGGCATAATATTAATGTGGTCATTTATGCAACACAAACATTCATTTGATTTTTAGTGGAGAATGGGGAGTTGGTTGGGTCAGAGAGGGTCTAGGTTTCTCAACAGGATTCAAATATTCATCTCGGTATTGGAAATGGCTCCACCTTTCAGTTGTGCCAAGGACATCAATCACACGCACTTTTAATCTCCCATGGCGCGCAACTACAAAAGACTAAATTGTTCTATAGATCACAGTTTGAATCGTAAGAGCATAATTCTCCTAAAGTCACTTGTATCTGTCACATTAAAATGAAATCTCCCAATGGGACAAGCCATCCAAGCAAGTCAGGGACAACAAAGAAATTGATAACCTGTCCAAGCTCAAGAAATCAATGTTGCATGGGCATTGAAAAAACAATAAAGTAGAAGAAAACTAAGAAGAAATAGAAAAGGGAAAAGAAAGGAAAATAGAACATCCTTATGTGGGAAAAATAAAATGCTACATTTAGATTCTTACGATGTTAAATTTGGCAGGGTTTATGCAAAGGAAGGTCCAACTATCACTAAATGTGGAACTCATACTTGAAAGTGAAGCAATATTCTGCCCCTTAAAGCCTTTGATGTCAATAATCATGGAAGAGAAAAATATGATGAACATAGTGTCTTCCCCAAATGAAGATGTATAAACAAGGCGATATAGATGACGATGTTGTCAGTCAAAAACACAAAACAATGTTATTTATAGATTATTTATAAAATTTATAAACGAATATTCCACATTTATTTGACTATGTTTAAAATATAGAAATATAATTTATATATGAATGTATATAAAAAATGACAGTCCACATTTTAAGTATGCAAGTCGCATGTGACGGTTTTATAAAATATTTGTAAGCATTCTACGGCCAAAATCACAAAAAGGTCTTAACGGCCTTCAAATTTAACGCCTTCTAGAAAATAGTTTCCACGGTGGAGGAAAAAATGAAATTCTCATCGTCAAGACTTAGAGTCGGCCATAACATTGGCAGTTCATGATTAAGGGTCGAAAATTAACAGTCGGTAGTGCCACATTGGGTTGACCATACAACGTCCATATTAATATGTATCTCCACCTCAAGGCACGCATCCTAAGTCACCATGCCACACATTTTAAACCTATTTCTTAGGATTGTTACTCTCAACAATTTATACACACCATCAAGTTAAAAAAATTCTTTGGAGCCATATGTGTTAAGTGATGAATTTCAGAATGCATAAAATCATGGAGGCTTGCAAGTGTTGATAAATTAGTTTCAAATAAATTTGGACATAACTGCAAAAACAATAGTGTACATTTCAAATGATTTGTTAGTGTAGGATATTTATTTTCCTTCTATTTGTTTATTTACTTAGAGCTTTCCTACACTCATGGGATATGCTTGCTTAGTTGTAGTAGTTGTGTTGAGTTAGCTTACCAGTTAGGTTGAGTTAGCTTACCAGTTGTGATGCACGAGATATTGGGTGCACACGTGAAATTTTTATGTTTTTATGTCAAACACGGTTTTAATCACGCAAAAATAGTCTAAACCTTTGTTTTAGAAATCCTAAGCAAATCCAAGCCTATGGGTTGGTAATTTCAAACCAAAAAGAGATGAAACACGAGCACATTATAACACAAACGCGTTATATGTGTTTGTGGCATGTTTCTATTGACTAAAATAAATGTTTAAGTTTTTTTTTATTATTATTTCATATACTTTAAATTTATTTTAGTAAATATAATATGTTAGAGTCACTTTACACCTTATAGAACTAGTCTCACAACTCCATCTATCACGGTTTAGAAGATGGGTTTTCAAATTCTAATATGGTCAGTACATAGTATTTTTCAGGATCTCAACATTTAGCATTCAATCTTTTAGGGTTTAAATTATATAATCGATATCTATTTTGTGAAAGAATATAGTCATTGTTTAGGTTTTGGGGCCTTTTGGATTGGTTATTGACATTTTTAGGAGTGTTTAGGAAGATTTAGGAAATTTTTACTCATTTAAGGGCAATCTTCTCAACAACGAGTTTTCTAGGTGCAAGGAACAAACACTCTAATGGTGAAATTTGACTTCTTTGGATGATTTTGGGAGCTCTGTAAGGAGTTAGGAGGAAAATAAATAGGCACTGGAAATATATGTGAATCTTATACATGTTGGTAACATCCATTTTTCTCTAAGAATTGAAGGTTTCATGAAGAATTTCAAGATAATGTAGCTACCCCTTTCGGCCTGCACAAAAATGGCCCTAAATTTGTAAGTACTAAAGATATGATCACCACATGGTGATAGGTTAATATTTGTAAACATTGATAAGTACCTCTAGGAATGGGTACTATCATAAATAGACTATTTTTTACCATGGGTAAAGATCTCATGAGGATGAGGCCAATTTTTGTGAGTTGAAAACACCTTCCTAACACCCCATATTGTGTTTTTGAGTGACGAAACTTCTAACATAAAATTTAAAACCTAAACCCTAAGACTTAAACCATAAACCATAAACTTAAACCCTAAACCCTAAATGTTAAGACCTAAACCCTAAAAATCAACCCTTAACCTTGAGCCCTAAACCATCAACCCTCAACCCTAAGCCCTAAACCCTAAACAGTGAACCCTAAATCCTAAACCCCAAGTCGTGAACCCTAAACTCTAAACCCTCAACACTAAACCTTGAGTTGTTAATCTTAAACCCTAAACCTTAAACATTCATCCCATAACCCTAAGCCCTAAACCTTGAACCATGAGCCCTAAATGATAAACCATAAACCCTAAACCTTAAACCCTCAACACCAAATCCTAAACAATAAACCCTAAACCGGAACCATGAGCCCTAAATGATAAACCATAAACTCTAAACCTTAAACCCTCAACACTAAATCCTAAACCCTAAATCCTTAACAATAAACCCTAAACCCTAAACCCTCAACCATAAATCTTAAATCCTAATAGGATTTAGGATTTAGGAATTAGGAATTAGTGATTTAGGATTTAGTTTGTCCTAGTAATGATGTCTCCCTATATGCTAAGATTGAGGACTACTGAGGTCTGTGGCAGGATTGGACATTCAAGAATCATCGAATGTCTAAATCAGAATGTCGTTGCATCTAGAGAAACATTCTCAAACGTTGGAGTAATGCATCTTGGAAAATAAAATTGAATCTCATAAATCCTCTCAAATTTCTAGTCTAGGTCCTAGTCTAGGTCGTGTTCCAGGTCTTGTTTTTGTTTCTAGTTCTAGTCTTGGTCATCGAATATGAAATTTTTAGGAAAGGAATCCAAACTTGAACAATTATTCCCATTTAGATTGTTTATAATGCTAATGGCAATGGCAGTGCCTATGGAATTCAGTTGGTGGAAGGCGGAGTTGTGCCCTTATTGGTTTTTCCCCATGGCATCATAGGTAGCCTTTATGGTATTATTAGAGAGAACTCCCCATGCTTGTGTGATAAATTTAAAATTTGCCTCGTCTCTTGAGAAATTATTTTTATCAGGATGCAATCGTAAGGCTAGTTTTAGCAGGTATTAATAAAAAATAAAATAACTTTGACTGGAATTACTTACAAAATGCATTCCTTCACTTCGAGCTTATCTTTATAAATGCAATTTGGCTTTCCAAGTTCTCCATATTTGCCAAATTTGAGGTTGAATTAACATTTTAGACCTCTCGAATGCATGAAGAAAATGATGATTTCATTTCCTCCTTTTCAAGAAAATTTAAATGAAATGAAACTTAGAATTCGATGAGTGGTGGCATGTGGTAGACATTTATTGTCATGCCACCGATTTTGAGTGACAAAACTTCTAACATGAGCTTTAATCCCTAAACCATAAACTTAAACCCTTAACCCTGATACCTAAACCCTAAACCCTAAACCATCAACCTTTAACCCTGAGCCCTAAACCCTAAACCCTCAACCCTAAACAATAAACCCTAAACCCTAATTCCCAAACTTTGAGCCATAAACCTTGAACCCTAAACCTTGAGGCCTAAACCCTAAACACTCAACCTTAAGCCCTAATCCCTAAACCTTAAACCCTAAACCATGAACCCTAAATCTTAAACCCTAAACCTGAGCCCTAAACCCTTAACCCTAAACCCTTAACCCTTAACCCTAAGCCCTAAACTATGACAATAAACCATGAACCTTAAACCCTAAATTTTAAACCTTGAACACTAAAAATTGAGCCCTAATCCCTAGACCCTAAACCTTGAGCCTAGATTATTGATCCCTAAACCCTAAACCCTAAACTAACCCCAAACATCAAACCCTCAGCCATAAACCCTAAACCTTGATCCCTAAACCCCAAACCCTAAACTTTAAACCCTAAACACTAAACCCTAAACCCTAAACCCCAAACCCTAAACCTTAAACCATAAACCATAAAACATAAACCCTAAACCCTAAACCATGAGCCCTAAGATCTGAATCCTGAACCCTAAACCCTAAACCCTAAATCCTAAATGTTAAACCATAAACCCTAAACCTTAAACCCTAAACCCTAAACCTTAAACATTTAGTCTTTAACCCTAAACTCTAAACCCTAAACCCTAAACCCTAAGCACTGAACCCTAAATCTTGAGTCCTGAGCCCTAAACCCTAAGCCCTAGGTGTTTAAACCTAAACCCTAAATTGAGAATAGCAAGTCTAGTTGTATTTTTTGGTCTGAAATATTATGATACCAAGTAAATTTGATCATTTTTATGCTCTTTTGAATAATTCTTTCAGTTGCAAGTTGTCAATGAAGATTTCATTCGAAGAACATAGCTTGATATGTCTAGTGCTTGTGTAAGATGGCAATTTGAGAGGATTTCTAAGGTTCAATTTTATTTTCCAAGATGCATTACTCCCATGTTTGAAAATTTTTCTCTAGATATAATGACATTCTGATTCAGACACTCAATGATTCCTGAATGTCCAATCCTACCACAAACCCCAGTATTCCTCGATCCTTGGATATAAGGAGACATCATTACTGAGACAAACTAGGAACTTTCAAGGAAGAAGAGGTTCTTGTGAATATATAGTTTTGACACATCTAAAACTCCTACAAATGTCAATAACCAATCGAAAAGGCCCCTAAAAGCTTGAAGGTTGAATGCTGAAATCCTGAAAAACCTACCTGTGATGACGACCCAGCATTAGAATCGAACAACTATCTTCTAAACCATGTGATCGATGGAGCTGTGAGACTAGTTCCATAAGGTGCAGAGTGACTCTAACATCTTATATTTACTAAAATAAATTTAAAGTATAAGAAACAATAAAATATAAATAATAATAAAAGAAAAAATTATACCTAAACATTTATTTTAGTCAATAGAAGCATGCCACAAACACATATACCACATAACACATTGAAACGTGAGTGTTATTATAACAAGAGTGTGTTATAATGTCCTCATTTATGGCTCGACTTTACCTGAACGATAACACGCTTGGGTTATAACACAACCCTGATTTTTCTTTGTCACGTTATAACGCGTCCGAGCCATAACATGAGCGCGTTATGGCCAAAATGGCCAAAAATGGATTTGTGTCCACTTTTTCCCCCATCTTTGTGCACTCACCCCATGGGAAACCTCCTAACCTAGAAAAGCAATAACAAAATACTCACACAAGTTGTCAATTGGCCCTTATTGCAAACACACAACATCCTTCTAGGGTTGGCCCCTATCGCCTTTCGATGTATCATGATAAAATGTCCTTGCAACACAAACAAAAATACCTTTTTGGCCTCAAGGACATATCAATATGTCATGGAAATCAATGCATATAAAACATTCATCATATAATCTTCAGTGTACATCAAGCAATACAACACACATATATATTTATCAATCAACATCATCGTATATGTAGATAAATCATCCTCATCAAATTTACGATGATTTTTTTATCAATTATTTGAAATCACTTAACATTTCAATTAATAGTTGATCATAAGGTGAGACAACTCGAGTATGAACTGTGAAATCTCCAATCTGAGATGGCATGTAAAGGAGACATAGACCAAATCAATCAACGGTTGGATGATATCATGCAACATATAAAGGGTAAACAATCTGTCCCAAATCCTCCCCAACTCAACTAAGGAAGATCTTCAGTTCAACATAATGGTCAACATAACCATGTTGGATCACTTTTCCATCTCAATCAAAATCCAACTTATTTGCAACCAAGGAACATGATGTCGAAAGTGGAGATGTGAAAATTTGATGGGAAGGATCCATTGAATTGGATAAATCAAATGGAGAAATTATTTGAGTTACATCAAACCCCATCAGGAAAAAAGGTGACCTTGGCATCCCTGTATCTTGAACTAACCCGTAGACTAATTCGTATGGTATCGATGGTTATGTGCTCGAGAGGTAAGAGTGATGTAAGTGTTACTTAATCAATTTTTACCGAGGAGTTGCAATTGCACTATAGTTCTAGTGTTTCATATAACTACTTTAGTCAATTGGAAAAGTTACATTGAACATGATCATCACAAAGATTACGTGCATCAATTCTAGAACCTATCCTTAAGGGTGGAGAATATTACAGAAGAGAACATGGATGACCTGTTTCTTAGGGGTCTTAAGGACTTCATTGAGCATGAGGTACGCATGTTTAATCCACTCAAGATTTCTGATTCTATTATCATGGCTCATCGAACAGAGGAAAAAAAAATTGTAGTAGGAGGAAGCCTTTCACTAACACCAGAGACCTTAGTACCCCTTCCTCATCATTCACTCGACCAATTAGACTAACTCCTCAACAAATGGAAGAAAAGAGAACAAAAGGATTATGTTTTAACTGTGACAAAAAATATGGACAGGGACACAAATGTGTTGAGAAGAAGTTATTCTATATTGAAGGAGGAAATGAGGATGAAGATGAAGCTGAAATTATAAGAGAAGTTGAGGAACCAGAGAAGATGAAGGAGAGGGTCACCAACCTACAATTGCTCTGTCATGCATTGTCAGGTATTATTACTCCTCAAACACTCAAGGTTATTTTCTATCTCAAAAATAGAAGGTGACAAAGTGTTGATTGACTCAAAGAGTACTCATAACTTCATAAATAGTAAGTTAGTTGCCCACCTCAATTGTTTTATTTACCCATCTCCGAAATGCAAGTTATGATTGCAAATGAAATGGTGGGACAATCAATTGCATGGGAAATTGTCATAGTATCAAGCTCTCCATGGGAGAGTGCACGTTAGACTCACCTATGTTTTTTTTATTTCGTAGGAGGGGCAGATATTGTTTTGGGTGTCCAATGGCTCACAACCTTGGGTACTATAGAGATGAATTTCCAAGAATTCTTCATGCAATTTCATTCAAAGGAAGGAAAATACAATTGAAAGGGATGGTAGCTAAGTCTCCACATATTATTATCTCTCATCGATGTAGAAAGTTCTCATAAAAGGAGTAGATGGATTTGTAGTAAAGTTATTTTCCATAGAGATACAAAATATAAATTCTTCAATACCACCTAATCTTCAAAAAGATTGTTGATGCTCACTCATTTGCTTTTATGCAATTCTAAAAGGACTACCACCAGTTAGGGATCATGATCATGCCATTCGGTTGATTCTAGGATCCAACCACCTAACATTAGACCATATAGATACCCATATTCCCAAAAGTGAGATCTAGAAAATGGTGTAGGAAATGTTGAAGGTAGGTAATCAAGCATAAATTCTGGAGCGCATATTCTTCACCAAAGGGTCATGGTACATAAGAAGGATGAAACATGGAGGGTGTATCCAGATTACCAAAGTAACTCAACAAGTACACCATCAAAGATAAGTTTCTATTCCAGTAATTGATGATTTACTTGATGAATTCCATGGTGTTGTTTATTTCACAAAATTAGATCTTCGTTCGGGTACCATCAAATTAGAATAAGAGAGAAAGATGTTCATAAAATAGCTTTCGTGACACGTGAGGGTCATTATGAGTTCTTGGTCATGCCCTTTGGTCTTACAAATGCTCCATCTACATTTCAAAGCTTGATGAACATTGTTTTTAGGCCATTTTTAAGGAAAATTGTATTATTTTTCTTTGATGACATATTGATTTACAATAAGACATGGGAAGAACAATTGCAACATGTAGATAAAGTGTTGGAAGTTTTCAAGAAACATAAGCTTTATGCAAATCCATCCAAATTTTATTTGGGGTATAAAGAGGTAGAGTACTTGGGTCACATTGTATCCAATGAAGGTGTAAAATTTGATCCTCAAAGATCAAAGCAATGGTGGAATGGCTAAGGCCCAAAACTTTAAAAACTCTCTCGAGGGTTCCTTGGACTAATAGGGTACTACAGAATATTTGTGAGGGGATATGGTAGAATCGTAGCTCCACTCACTGCATTTCTAAAGAAGGATGCCTTCCATTGGACAAACGCAACCACTAAATCCTTTGAGCAGTTGAAGGAAGCCACGTGCACCACCCCAGTTTTGGCTACTCCCAACTTCTCAAAAACCTTCATTATTGAGTGTAATGCTTCAAAATCAGGTTTGGGAGCAGTTCAAATGTAGAAAGGAAAACCAATTTCATTTGAGAGTCACCAATTCAAAGGAAAATATCTGCTCAAACTTGTCTATGAGAAAGAAATGATGGCTATTCTTCATGTGGTCAAGCAATGGAGGCATTATCTAATGCGTAGACACTTCACGGTGAAAATTGATCATGATAGTCTCAAATGCTTTTGATCAAAGGTTATCATTTAGGAACAACAAAAGTGGGTAACAAAAATGTTGGGTTATGATTTTGAAATCATATACAAAAAGGGTAAAGAAAATGTAGTAGTTGGTGCGTTGTCTAGAAGGGATACATTTGCAGACGCGTTACTATGTGCAATGTCCATGTTGAAGGCCGATTGGGTAGATGAAGCAAGATTGGAATGGGATCAGACAAGGATACACAATCTCTAATATAGAATATCAAGAAAGGCTCTATAACATCTAATAAATTTGAGTGGAAAGGTAATACCCTATGGTACAAGGACATGTTATACTTGTGCAAATATTTTGAGTTGAAGCATAAGATTATTACAGAGCTACATGCATCGCATGTTGGAGGAAACTTTAGGTTTTAAAGACATGTCATAGAATAAAAAAGAGAATTATTTTGGGAAGGACTCAAGGGTGATGTATAAAATTTTGTATCAGAGTGTTTGGTGTGCCAACAGAACAAAGGTGAAACCATTAAGACACTAAGTTTATTGCAACCATTACCAATTCCTAGCCAAAGATGGGAGGAGGTCTCCATGGATTTCATCATGGGATTGCCTTGTTCAGAGGGTAAGAATGTTATTTTGGTGGTTGTGGATAGGCTCACAAAATATGCCCATTTTTTGCCCTATCACACCTATTTGCAGCTAGTATAAGCCAATGATCACTATTTTTTTGGAGACAATTCAAAAGCTACATGGAACCCCAAAGATAATTGTAAGTGATCGTGATCCTATTTTCACGAGTAATTTTTGGACAAAATTATTTGCATGTTTGGGTACTCAGCTAGCTCATAGTTCATTTTACCATCCTCAAATTGATGGGAAAATAGAAGTGGTTAAAAAATTCTTTGAGGTGTATCTACGCTGTTGTTTTGTATCAGATAAGTAGGAACGTTGGGTTAAATGGCTACCACTTGCAGAATGGTGGTATAACACATCTTTTCATACCTCTTCTCAAATGTATAGGTTCCAAGGAGTCTAATTAGGTGGGATTTTAATCATCCAACCGGCATTCTTGTGGTGCCTGGATGGCGTCTCGAGTCGGCATATAAGCAAGTTGTAAGATCAACGCTCTATCGGTTTTTATTGGCCTTTGGTGAAGGTAGGATTTATTTCACCTAGATCTACTTTAAAGGCGTCGATTATATATAATAATCCGCCGCCAACATTGGTGGCATCTAGGGCACTTATATTATAATAAAAATAATAATAAGCAATCGCATGTGTACAATGCAATGTGAACGCGAACGATATATGTTGTTTTATTTAGAGGGATAGTTATTACTTTTGTAGTTGATGTTGATAAGGGGTGTGATTGTTTTTGGTTGTGTAGAAATATAGATGAACCACTTCATTTAAAAAGCATAAACATGAAGTCTAACCCTTAAAACAGTTCAATATGCAAAAAGGTGATATAATGTACAAAGCTTTGGATGGAAACAACTATAAATTGCATGGTTCTTTATCGACATTTTAAAACTATAGGTATTTGTATGTAGATATAATGAAGAAGACATTAAAAATGCGTTGTTGGTTTACATAAAGAAGCGAGCAATAGTAAAAAGGAAAAATTGAACATGTATGTTGAAAAGTTAGATTTTGTAAGTGTAGAAATATTGATGAACCACTTCATTTAAAGGTATCATCTCTACATTTCAAACTTGTTACAAATTCGTACATATACAATTGCAAATCTTATATCTTGAGTGGTAGCGTTTTGGACTATTTTATTTGAACTTAACATGAATACATGAAGACTTTCGTGCATGTGCATGTGTTGATAAGGGGTGTGATTGATTTTGTAAGTGTAGGAATATAGATGGTGCAATACATTTAAAGGTATTATCTCTACATTTCAAACTTGTTACAAATTCGTACATATACATTTGCAAATGTGGTACGTGTGTAGATTTTATATCATGAGTGGTTGCCTTTTGTGGCCCTTTTTTTACGCACTAAACATGCAGTTATCTCTTGCAAGTGCTCTCACACTTAAAGGATTACATGTGATCAACCTCTTTCCATCTATGATCTCCATGATGTAGACTCACAAATGGCCAATGACAAAGCTCCTAGTCGTGATGGGCTGCCATGTGAATTCTATAAAACTTTATGGGAAACAGTTGGTCTGGACCTTTCTCATGTTTATATTGAGACTTATAGAGGCAATTCTCTTGGTCAATTCATTAACAAAAGTCACATTAAGTTAAAAAAAGGGATCCATAACTCATTTATAATTGATGACCAATTACTTTGCCTAATGTCTCCTACAAGATCATTGACAAAGCTTTGGCTTTGCATATTCACCACGTTCTACTTGCAATTGTTAATCGAAAACAAACAAGGTTTATTAACAATAGATACATATTAAATAATATTATTACAGATTGGGAAGGCATAAAGTGGGCTCAACGCTCTCAACAGAAAGCCAAGTTAATTAATTTGATGTTGATAAAACATATGACTGTATAAAAATGACATTTTATTCTAGCTATGTTCAAAGATTTAGGGTTGGGTCCTACCTTTGTTTAAACTATTCAAATGCTCTTTGTAGATGCTTCTACTTACCTCTTCGTCAATGGAGTCAACTATGCAAATTTTGATCTTTTTTGCTCTATTTGTTAAGGTTGTTACTAGCACCTGCTTTAAATGTTTTAGACTTCAGTAAAGGAGTTTGGATATCTTCTTTCAAATGCCACAAGCTAGGGCTTGGTCAAGAGCATCTCTAATTAATGACCAGCTAATTTATGATCATTTTGTAAATGATTCATAAATAACTTCAATTGAAGATGGGAAAAACGTTGGAAATGTTATGCATTGCCTTGACATTTATTGCCTAGCTTCTAGCTCCAACATTCAATGGCAAAAACTCGAGTTACAGCAATCCTTTCTACCTACTCCTCCTTTGGTTAAGTAATTTTTAATGGAAGTGGATTCGTCATGGTGAAGACTTCCCCTTTTTTGGAATTCTTTTTGCCTTCCAAACAACTTCTTCTCGCCTATGGCAATATGTTACTGATAGAGTAGAGAAGAAAATTGCCTATTGGATCACCAAACCCCTCTTTAGTTGGAAAATATTAAATTTGCTCCAAAGTTCTTGTCAACACCCACATTTATAATTAATCTTATTAGGATCCTTCTCAGACTTCTTATAAAAAGCTCGAAAAGTTTCTCAGAGAATTCTTATGGGCCAGTTCTAAGTTTGGCAAAGGATTCCATCAAGTTGTTTAGAAATTTTGTTGTCTTCTCAAGGATTCTAGAGCATTATGGTTTTTGGACATTAGACATCAAGGCACGACTCTTTGTGCCAAATGGATCATTTAGACTATTGAAGAACACGAAGCCTATAAGATTCTTTTGCAAAATTGCATCACAGAAGGAGCACCATGGGGGTGCAAAACTTAACAAGGTCTTACTTTCATAATCTTCTCATTATCAAAACCATAGTGAAAGTAGTTGACTTTTTTATCGTTAAGAGCACTTGGAAGGCAAGGGAAAAGATCAAACCATGGCTTATGTGGGATGGAAACGGGATCAGAGATGGACTCTCCATCAATCACCATTGTATTTGTGGTCTCCAATTATCATTTTCACAATATCCCTCTTGTTAAGGTGACTTGGGTGCATTCTCGAGCAAGCTTTTCAAACAGGGATTCATACTACGCAGGTGTGTGTTTGCAAGCAATCTAGGAGATTACATTCTTGTCCAAAGGCTAAAGCTAGATTTTTGCTAACGAATAATAATAAAGAATCCTATAAGGAAATCTTAGATGTTATCACTCTATAGAGATGCCCCATAAATTGAGTGTTATCTACCCACTTATGGTGGAAAGACTAGATATGATATCCTGAAACACCATTTCAAAACTACTCACCCAACAAGGAGCCCTATGAATTGTTTTCCCTAAAAATTCCTATTGTGGATAAGTTTAATGATCGTTGTTCCATTCATTCTTTTGCTCATTGTTGGAGCCATAGGTTTAAAGCATGGAATGCCATAGTGGAGCCTAATCTCACTTTGCATGGTGTTTATTTACTAGGACCTTCCCCTTAACCATAGGCTTCTTCATTCAGGGGTTCCACAGTTGTTATGTCCTTTTCGTGGTCATATTGAGACTCTTATGCATCTTTTCTGGTTTTGTCAGAAAGCTCATATATCATGGTTTTGGGTTCATGATTTCTTCAAGCCCTTTAACCCATAACCATTTGTTTGGCAACATATCCTCTTAGGGGATTGGCCTTCTCTCCCAATGGATTTCACTCATGGCATGATTTAAGAGTGGAAATCTTATTTTTTATTTGGAGAGCAATGCATCTATTTTGCTAATGTAATTGTTGATTGCAAACTCTCGACATTTAATAAACCTATTATTGTTTCCAATATCTTTTGCATATTCAAATTCAAGCTCAAAAGGTGGAACTAGAGGTGCCTGATCCCCAAACCCTTCTAGATCATAAAGCGCAACATTCCTTGTATTATGGTTCGAGATCTACCACCCTCTGCCTCGCAAGATCCCTCTCCAAGAGATGGGGTCGTCGTTGCTACCAATAATGAAGTCACTCTGGGTGTGCTCTCCACCTCACTACCACTCTCCTCCACTTCCACAATGTAGTAGGTAGGGTTGTCCACCATCACATTGCGACAATTGGGCTCCTTTATCTTCTTTAGACAAGGTTCCTCGACTAACATTAGTTATCTCGCTAGTGCGTGACCAAGGCCATGATAAATAGTCTGTAGAAGCTCTTAAGAGCGCAATCGCTAGATGAGAGCCCATTACATATGGGACCAATGCTCGAGATGGCAAATGGAGCAAAACTAATGGCATGGATCTTCCTTCTACTAGTTTCTTCACTATTGTTGTTTGATAAACTTGTTTTGTAATCGTTGGTTTGATATAAAAAAATTTTGTAAACTTTACTCTTAGAACACATCACTCACCTAATATAACAACATGCTTCCATACTACCAACTTTATTATGAATAATTATATTATTTATTTTTTTTTGGTAATATTACTATTTTATTTTAAAAATAATATTAGGAATTATCACACTAACAACATAGTAAACAATAAAATGTCCATTACATTTTTTAATTCAAGTGGGCCATGAAAAAGCAACTCCGTGTTTAAGATTTGCACGATTAAGCTTTCGTAAGGATGTCTTTAACATTATGGATATAAATACCAAATTGCATTTTATGTCTCTAAGCTCGGTGGCAACACGGGCTTTACCATTCATTTAATGCAGGGAAAGTAAAAATTAATAAAATATATATAGACATTAAGTGGTTAAATGTGTGGAGTGGGGCTAAGACCACCCATTATAAGATGTGTAAAGGATTTATTTA
The DNA here is from genome assembly GCA_018340775.1 of Taxus wallichiana var. yunnanensis. Classification (NCBI taxonomy): domain Eukaryota; kingdom Viridiplantae; phylum Streptophyta; class Pinopsida; order Cupressales; family Taxaceae; genus Taxus; species Taxus wallichiana. Next base: position 655,560,603 of record CM031243.1, on the reverse strand, counting down.
AAAATTAATAAATTCTTAACAAAGAAAAAGAATATTTAGATAAAGTTAACATGGATTGTTATTGGGTTCCTTTCCCATTTTAATTCAAGAAGTCTTCCCGAAAAAAGGGAAAAATTAAACCTCTCTTTCCTTTGCACCCTCTCTAACCTACCCCCAATATTCAAAATATTAATAAATTAAACCCTTTCACCCCCTCGTGTCTACCGGTATATTGACTTTAATTTTATTGATTTTAATTACCTCAATATGAACTCACGTGCTAGGGTATTGCCTAGCTATTGAACCCCCTAAGATTTTATTTATTGTTTCAAATTTTTGTCTCTTTTCATGAGGAATGCAAAATTAGGGTAAGTGTTTATTTTTTTTTGAAACTCTATGACAAGGATATCATTTGGCAATCTTGGAAATTATTAAATGTACTGAAGAAACTTCATGAATTGTTTTAGGGTTTCCTTATTACTTATGAATTTACCTTTCTTTCTCATATAATGGATAATTGTTTTAGGGTTTTTTTACTCCTCAGGATTTTATCTTTATTTCTAATACATTGTAGGATTTCGTTGGGTGTTAAATTTCTCTGTATAAATTTATCAAGAGTCTTTAGTTTTTTTTTTAAGGATACATGTCATTTTTTACTGTAAAAGCAGAATTAGAAATTTTTTACCCATACCACCTATTGAACATCATATTTCTCTCCGCAAGAAAGAAATGGTGCCCTAGTAAGGGGAATTATTGACTCATCCTCTGTCAATGTAGCTGAGAATTTTGGAGTATCCACGTTCAGGTACAAAAAACAAGAGATGGAACCTACAAAATTAAACAACATTAAAATATATATAGTCATGACATACATTTCTTACAAGGTCACGTGGTCTTTTGAATTCAAGTAGATCAAGTTTTCTAAGACTTCCTTTCAATAGAATGGGAAAGGTAACACAATAGGGTTAAGTAAAATTGTTTTAGCATTATCAAGTAGTCGAATTATGTAGTGTTTTTAGATTAGATAAATATTTGGTTTTGAGGGGACTAAATAACCCAACAATACAAAAGATAAAATAAGAGACGCTCAAGGAGACACCATTGTCAGCGGTGAAAAGAGATAACACAAGGAACACTGAGAACAACCCAAAAAGAAAAGAAACAAAGAAACCAGGGTTGTCCCAAAGATGAAAAAGCTAAGTCAAAGGGCCTTGACTTAGCACATAAAGAACCAAAACAAATCAGCTCCCCAGGATCGGCTACACATTATACGGACAAGATGGCGCTTGGGATGGACCAAAGTCACCCACCACCACTGGCCCCAGGTTTCAGAGTAATATCATCAAGGGCCACCACAAGCTGCCCACTATCGTCCACCAACATTCCACCCACATCAATGTTGGGAATACCCGAGGCCAATTCCATTGCTACCCTCAATGGTCACACTAGGTATAACCATTTCAAAATTTAAACGATCCGGCCACTTAAAGCCATTCCACACGTCAGTAGTAGCACCCCTGTCAATAGATAGATATCCGTGTTATAATTGTTTGGGTCACCACTTGACACTAGACTCGCAGGAAATTGACAAGGGCATTTCAGATACTTTGACGACCTTCGGAGTCAGAGAGATGATTGCAAAGAGAACCGAGAAGCAGAATTTTTATTCTGTATATCAACGGGCCAAAGCAACCACGAATAATGGAGAGCCAAAATTGTCAGCCATAGACCAACGTTGGAGAGGAATCTAAAGAAACTGAAGATATCGCACTGTTCCTGCCCCTGCTGCGTGGATGGACGCTCATTCACTCTTTCTGTTTATATTTTCCACATGTTCAAGTTCTTGTATGTCTCTATTTTATCTTCTCAATATTGCTTTCGCATGCATCTACAACACATATAGGTCCCCACCTAGAGTGTTGTCCCCCACCTCCAGGGATCGAGATCAAAGCTGCATATAGGTCCCCACCTAGAGTGTTGTCCCGCAGACCACCTCCAGGGATCGAGATCAAAGCTGCTCTTCCCACATTACATGTTTTCCTTTTATGGCTGTGTTGATGGTATTTATGGGAAAGGAAAAAGGCTATACATTTCAGCTCTTTGTATAAATGAGGTTTTATAAAGAATAGAAATTCCAGGAATAGGAGTATTAGTGCCTGCCAAGGGCTGGAATCTTATTTTGCGTGCCTGAGGAGATATTATTTTGTCAATAATATTTCCAATTTGCAATATATTCTCCACTAGGAGCCAACCATCCCTCACCGAAGATGGAGATCAAGAAAATGACAGAACAGAAAACAAAGATTAAATGAATTGATCTTTGTTCCCTACATTAATAAACCTGAAAAGTGCCCCTCCAGCTAACGTTGGCTTCAACCTGGTCCCTGAGTAAAACCAGATTGTTCACTTCGGTAATATGGAGGAGGAATACTACAACGTGCCACCATAGTACAACTACAACGTGCATCTGAACCAGCTTACCAACATAAGAAACTCAGACAACAAACCACATATATGGAAGACACATTCTATGCGTTCCTGAAAAAACTATAGTTGGACCTTCACATGGATCGCGTAGCTATTTGATTTTCTGTTGAATTTTTTCTAAAGCCTTGTTTACGTCTTTCCGTTTTTTAGAGTTCAATATTTCATATGCACTCAAAAAATACATGATTCTCAAGAATTGTGTCGTTATATTCACATTATGTTTCGAAAAAATATAGATTTCTCAAAAGTGCGGCTTTAACACATTTCAATCATACAAATTTGAACTAGATGTTAATAAGTTCCTCAGGTTGCATGTCGGATTCCTGTATCACTACAATCAATTCAAGAGGAACATGAAATGTGGGTTGACAATTCTTGAGTAAGAAATAGACAAAAACCCAAGTACATTTCTTCACATTACCCTTTGCTCGTGCATAAAAAAATCCTCCCCTACACCACGAAACTTCATTCTCCGCAGGATTTGCCATATCCTTAACATAGCCTTCACAATCAAAACATATTGGCACAACCGTAAACAATTGCAACTTTGTTGCACAGTTTGAAGTTATTGCAGCAAGCCCATAAAGTTGCGTACAAGTGAATTACACAGTTGTTTTTATAGAAGTACTTTATACTACATTTAACACTCCAACTAATCTGCAGTTTTCATTTACAACTTTGACAATTTTGACAGCTGTGAATCAGGGCTAATTTGATTTCATTAATAGGTTTCTTTATTTTAGGCTCCAAAAAACTGCTTACATTGCTTGAATTCTAAATGGATCTCTTGGAAATTGATCACCTTCCTTGGAACCTCAATGAAGCTACAACGCATTTGAAATCTGTAATAAAAATTGGGAGATGTTTTAAGAGACCCATGTTATCTATCCATTGTTATGAAGTCCTTTTTGCTTTTATACTTGTCGATTGTAAAACTGGGCCATACTAATCTGCAATAAAACTTTACTGTACCTTTGACAATGCAACTAATCCGCGACTTTCATTTGCATAGACAAATGGTGAATAGAAAGCAATAATTTAGAGGAAGTTTGCAAAAAAGAAAGCTCTAAACTTCTAACCTAGGCCTTGACTTTACAAGAAAATTCCGATTGCAATTAGCAAACCAAAAAGTGATTAGAATCATAATCATCTCAACACGTATGATTTTTTAAGATGCAAATCTCTTCAAAAAATTTGTGAGCTAGAATGGTATTTCTTTCACAACTCTATGCAATTGAAATTTCCTTATGTCATTTGTTTTAGGATATGAAGAAAGCTTCTTCTCATAACATATTCTCTTTGTGTGCTTTGTTGAATGCATATTGGCTTAGGTTCGCTTTGCAGGTGTGTAAAGAAAGAAAAGAGAGAACATAAGGAGATTTCGTCGCTCCTTGACTTCATTGGTTTCTTTCCTATTACCAAGGTATATATACCGCCTTCTCTTTTGTGTTATGCTCAACTATGTTTCTTTCCCAGCATGAAAAAAAACAACAACGAAAACTAAAAAGATTTCATGTCACCCATGCCTATGGACGTAGAACAATATACAGTATTCAACCATGTTGTTCATTGGATTGACGATGTGTTGGGATGGTTCCACCTTTTCCGTGACAATGCTTTCAAATATGGTGTAGGCAATTGCCTATTCGATTCCTTTGTTGTTCTACTGAAACAAAAATGTTTCCCTTTGTTCAAAATGCAATTCAGAAAAACCGTATCAGTACAAACACATGCTCCAATGCAATTTGCAAAGCAAATATGCCTCTATTCACTGCACCCTGTGCCAGCCACTACTGGGAACAGTCTTCCCTCAACTATCTGAGATACCATATGAAGAATATCGAAATGACATTTCCAAAACTATTTTTTTCTTCATCAACTTGAAATGAAGGGTACATTCACTTTAACCATCCTAGTCAACTCCTCTCCACTCCACTTCTAGAATCCTATAAAGGTGGGGGAAATAAGATTGCACGTACAACCACCTTCTCGGATGAAATATTACTACCAACCAAATAATCATTTCCCCTTTAGAGATGCAACTACACAGACCAAATCCAATTGTTATTTCAAGAAGAGCATTCATGATCCTGAACTCATTCAAACTATGATCCAAGATTCATGGCCTCACCCTCAACTATAAAAATCAGGTCATTCCTTTGTAAATCATCCTTGAAGCTTTGTGTAATTTGAACCAAATTCTACCAAAATTTTCATCTTCATCCTCTTGTTAATGAGATTGTAGCTCAGTAATGCCCCGTTGGGCATCGACTCGACCACCTTGCCCCATTGCTTTTCGTTGAACGTTTATTTGAGCTCCCTTTTTATCGTCAGGTGACTTTGACCTTATCGCGGAGTTATTTTGGAATAGTTTCTTCCCTTCTTTCGCTTTGTCTCGCCATCTCATTCTGTCGTAAGTGCGCTTTTGTTTCCGAGGGTCATTTCTAACTTTCGTCTAGTGAGCTTATCATGCTTTTGATCGGTGAAATGCGTAATGAATTTTGTTGTTAAAAGTTCTAATAGAATATTAAAACCTTTTCAAGGCATTTGGGCATGTTAGTAGTCTTTTCCAGCCTTGGTTTACTTGGAAGGGGAGAGAGGTTGGGTGGTGGCGCCTTTGAAGGTGAGGACTGCACAGTTGTTTTTAAATCTTTTAATTTGCTTGCACCTACCCTCCACTGCCACCTTGGCCGACCAGGTCCATTCGCAGGTCTTGATTGCAAGTGGATGACTTTAGTCTCCTCCCAACCACCCAACCTGCAGACTGTAATGGCCATCACGTTTTTTTTCTACCTTGCGTGAGGGAGATGGGAGTCGGTGGAGGCCTGTTTTTCTTCACCTGGATCTCTTTTTGATCCTTTCATTCAATGCGTATGGGCGCAGTCTGGTTTGACATGATAGCTAGTGAAGTAGGCGTGTGAGAGGCGTTTTCTTCTTGGTTCCTCCTGGACGCCTTCCTTCTTCCTGCCCTGGCCGCGTGAGGGAGAATGGATGGAGTTTTTTTATTGTTTGTGTAGTCGCGTGGATTGGTTTGTATCATAGGATCTTGCAGACTGTCCCTTGTTGATGAGGGGGCGTGGAAACCGCTGGAGATACGTGGTTTTTCCTGTCCCTTGCCTGGCTGCGTTTTTCCCCTTTCCTGTACAACGTGAATCCAATCTTCCTTCCTCGCGTGCCTGTTTCTTCTGCTCTGCCCGTGGATGAGGGCCTGTTAACACTAAAGTTTGGACGTGGTTTTTATTTGTTATTTTCTTGCAGGTTTCTTCGCGTGGGTGTGTTTCTGGCTTGTTGGGATCCTCAAGGAATGACTCGTTTCAAAAGCCATGCGAGGTGTGTTGCGATTTGAAAACAGCCGTGCGAGCAGATGCATGTTGCAAAATAGTAGAAGCCTTTGTGAGCACTTCCAAAGAAGCAGTTGTCCAACTATGTTGTTATCTCTGCTCGAGATCGAATGCATCCTCAAATTGGGATTCTCCTTCAAGATATTTTATCAAAATCGACTTTGTGACAAAGTGAGAATGTTACCGTGAGACCGAGTGATGAAGTTTATTGCTAAGATTCTCCATCGAGACCTTACTTGTTTTATGATGTAACTCATGGAAGAGGATCTCATAGAGGCGGATCTGTTTCATATCGAATATTCATGAAGCAAATTTCCTTGCTGCATTTTCCTACCCTTTTTCCCCCTTTGATTTGTGGCATTGTCACATTTTTACGCAACGTGGATCCTCTCTTTCCTTGCATACATTTTTTGGGCGTATTTCTTCTTCAAATTTCTATTATCCTTGTTCCTTGTGCTTTTCGATGCCTCTTTCCTTCTCTCGGTGCCCCATCTTTAACGCAGAGATGAAGGTTTTATATCAATATCCATTGATGACTTCTATTTGATGAGCCAATGAGTAGCAAAGTCATGGTGAGAATTCAAAGCAAACACCCTTTAGAGCTACTTGAGTAATGCAGGAAGCCATGATTTAGCTTTTGGGACAAATACTTTGAAGACCTCATGTAGCCTAGTGAAAAAGGTACAAAGGCTAAGGTACCTCGTTATGATAAGTCTGCATGCATAATGGGCGGGGTGATAAGGCGAGATCCTTCTACATGGCACGAAGTTGAGGGACCTTTGGAGATTTAAAAGTAAAAAGACTATCATTTCAAGATCTCTTTGTAGACCATATTCTTAAGGCTCTATTCTTCCACTCCGGTAAATCACAATGGTGGTTTTTCTTGAAGGATGGATGAGGTTTTTAGCCACTTCAGTGAATCAAAAATGTGGAAACAATTGACCCACAGTATTAGTGTTAAGATTTGTCATTAAGTTATTGCATTTTGATACTACGTAGTCTTGGAAAGTACCTTTTACCACCGTTCTTTCCGTTCGGCGTTTCTTATAAAATGGAGCTCTCTTCCCGGCTAAGCATAGCGAGAATGGAGCTTGAGAGCTTGTAAAAAATGGAGATTCGACTTGAGGATGGTTGTTGCTGGTCCGGGCAGTGTCCATGAAACCTTTTGAATCTGGAGAAAAAGGCAAGATATTTCTACACTTTTCTACTTTATTATTTTATTTAAAATTATTGTGAAATCGAACCACTTTTTCCTTGCATTGATTTGTCAGTTGGATGTCATGATGGGAGATTTCCCCTTTCTGCTTGTTTCTTCTTGTTTTAGCTTTTATCATTGTCAGTATGTTGGTCGAAAGGATGTGTGTGCCCTCTCCTCTGGGTGTTATGTTTCTCTTGCTCGAGTGATAGACCTTCGTCTGTTTTTTTATGTATTAATTCTTCTCTGCGATTGAGTTGCAAGTTATTATGTTGATCAAACTAGTATTTTCGATATCATGGAAGTAAGTTTACGATAACTATGAAGCCCCTCCCTAGCACCCAAGTTTGTCTTTTGACGTTTTTTTGTTAGCTCCTTCATAGTCCCTTTGATAACCTTTTGGCATCGAGAAAGAAAGGTTGTAGGATTAGTGTGAGCAATGCGTGGGCTAGCCAGCTTAGAGTTTCGGTATTAAAACTTTTAGAATGAAAAGGTTTGTGTGCAATGTGTTTTCCATCTCGCGTGTTTAGACTCTTATATTATCTTTCATCTTGTTTCTAGGCTTTTAAGGCCATCCTCAAGAAGTACCTTGACCATCCCTATCAACTTGAACCATAACTAGCTTTTCGGATCAACTAAGCTCGAGGTTTCATTGTGCGAATCTAGTACCTCGTTGACACTAGAATAGTTTTGGTCTAATCCCCCTCTCAGAATTATTGTTGATGGCGCTCTTCTATTTTTCCTAACTTGCATTATTTCTCCTTTGTAGTGTTAACGCTATTAATTAATATTGGTTGGTTTTTATGCACGTAATTACCTTAATATTTTGTGATGGAAATTTCCTTAAATGTGATTAATCTTTGGAAAAAACTCATCTTTCATTTGATAGTCTTATGGATTCATAGCGGAAGGTTTTGTTTTGATAATGTCACTTAGAAATTATGTTTGTATCTTTGTGTGACGGTTGACTGTGTTACCAAGGGTTGCCTTAAAATATTGTTGTTTTGGGAAATAGGTAATTTATTTTAAATTAACCAAACATTAGAATTGTTGTGGAGGTTTGCAAATCTTTAGTGTTATAAAATTTGTTGATGACATTATTGTATACTCTTGTTTGACGGAACTCCCTTCTTCTCTCGCGTGTTTGCTACTAGCCTGTAAGACATTGGCCCTTCTTGAATGATTGGAAAATCTCTTGGAGTTAATGGTCAAAACTAGTATACTTTTCCTTCGCTTCGAAACTTATGTTGTGTGTATACTCTATTTGATTTCCGGTTTGAAACTCAATTATACATGGCTTTTTGTGTTAATTTTTGAAACCCGTGGTTCCCCTTTCTTGGGCCGATCAACTCTTGTTCTTTTAGAAATATATTATTTTAGCCTATGCGTTTGGTACCTTTGATAAATTTCTAGATGGTTGGTCTATATATCAAATCTCAATCTTGTAATTATTATTTAATTACTTACTTGATGGGAATTTTGTTTTTGCTAGATTGTTTATTTCTCCTTATAGGGCCAAGGGCCATTCTCATACGATTGCTATACTTTCGTTGCTTTTACTCCTAACTGAAGTACAAGGTCTTCTCCTTCTTTGATTGGCATGATGGAGACTTTATTATAACTTGATGTGTTGATAGTGTTTAGAGGTTTGACCCAATTCTTGTAATAAAGTGCTTCCTTTTTGTGGTATTGTTAGATAATAGTTATGGTGGTTTTGTGTAGCCTTATCTTGCTCAGTTCTTGAACTGACTCTTGTGGAAAAATTTGTTGCGAGATGGATTTTGCAGTAGATGAGGGATAGACTTGTAAATTTTTACATCAACCTCGGTTAAGAAGTTCTTTTGCATGAATCTTTTTATATTGTTCAACTATTGATAACATCTAGTGGAAAATTTTAGAAGAGGATCAATGTCTTAGCATTGTATCGTGGATTATGTCGTCTTAACTTTGGAACCTTGAATTGTGCTCGTCTATCTTGGAAAATATTTGAAAATTGGAACCTTGCTTGTTGAGTGACCTTAATGGATTATCGGTATTCTAAGAGTTGATGTAACCTTTTTTGTTTTCGTAAATGAGTATTGTTAAACTTTATCCCTACGATTAAATGTTGAGTTAAATCTTTCTAAGACTTAGTAATAATGTGTTATAAGTAAAATAAAATGGGTTGTTTAATACTTATAGAAGTTAAACTAAAATTTATTTTGCAAATAAATTAGTGTAGAGGTGACCAACTTGAGAGCATGTAATTCCATAAGTGATCAAAGATGAAACTATCCTTTGTTAAGTAACATTATATAACTTGATATCCCTAGCTACACTAGTGAACACTATCCCTTTCATGGTGAAATTCTTAAACGAACTTAAGGGAAATCTATGGTTAGTTCTGGAAGATAATAAGATTTAATAAGCAGGAGAAAACAACTTTAGAAACCACACAATCTATCTCTCAGCCATTGGAAGGTAAATTGTTTTATTTTATAAAACTCATTTAGTAAAGCCTAAGTAAAATCTTTAATAATTCTGGTTAAGTTCTCAAGTTTCAATTAAATCTTGGTAATAACAAATGAGGTCTTGAAGATGATTTCAACTCAACCTTCTCCCTCTAACCTTTTTCCAAGGTGCTTTGTCTTTCTTCTCTTAAGTGTGTTGAACGCAAACCCATGTTGTCATATGGGCATGAACAAGTTCTAGTAGCGTAAGTGTAAATAGATGGCCTTGTGGAATTAAATTACCCCTTTCTCTAAATAAACGAATTAAGCAAATAAATGTCATAATAGAGAAGATTTAAAGATAATTACTCAGTGTCAAAGGAATAAACTTAGCTTGGCAAGTTGAATTGTACGAATCATATCTTGAGCCTCCTTGAAAACGTAAGCTAAGAATTGCAAGATGTCTTTTTAAAATAAATAACCCTCAATATTATCTCATTGTGGTTGGCCCTAACCCCCTGTAAGTGTATTACGTGGTTGAACTTCTTTATTGTCATGTCAAAAAAAAAAAAAAAAAAAGAGTATTATCCTTTTGGGTGTGAACGTTTCCATCTTTGACCTTGTGGTCATCCCCGTAACAAGTGGTTTCCTAGGAGTTGGTTGTAACTTTGTAACGACATGTTGTGTCGTGTTATGTGTGGAAGCAAGTCAAAAAAATTATCCTGTCTTTTACTTTGTGTTGTTCGTGTGGGAATTTTTTGGGTAGTTACAATAGCATTTGTAATTCCACATTTGGAGAATAATTCAAGAGCACCCAAAATCCTTTTAAATACAACATTCTACAAGTCCAAGTGCTTCACAATATTACTTGAGATTTGTAAGGAAAAGCTCGATATAGGTATATTGGTTTCATTTTAGTTATCTTTCAACCTGCTGAGATTTTCACCGCTCACAAAATGGTGGCATGTATGTGAAAATTGGTAGAGCTATTCGAGTCAAATTAGTCAAAATTATAATATATCCACCCACATAAATAGGCTATAGGAATTCACAATATTGACTTAATACAGAACATGTCAAATCCAAGGCAACATTGACTCCATATCGAACTAGACTTTGCATGATTCAAGTGCAATACTAATAAAAACTCTCGTCGATGCATTAGAAAGAAACATGTAGAGATATTTTCGCAGTCATGAATACTTTAATGATAAGATATTATGCACAATTATATATAGGGAACTAGATTTATATATAAATTAATATAATAATAATAATAATGATAACAATAAGATTATACACACATGGTCTTGATTAAATAATTTATAATAATAAAAACATAAAAAAAATACATATAAATTAAAATTTTAAAAAGAAAAAAAACAAATAATTTAGGGTGGGGGAGGGTTGGCCCTACACACTCCATATAATGTATTATAAAATATAAAACAAAACAAGACTATAGGGGCCACGACCTGCAGAGGCCATAACCGCATCCTAATGTTCCCCTATGCGTCAATGGTTGCATCCTACCTTGCCCAAGCTAAGGGCCATGAACCGTTACTCTTCACGACGACGCTCTGGAGCTTAACATCCTTGTCATCCTTTCTCCTACTGTTTGTGTTGCCTGTCACAGTTTCGTCCTGTTTTGCATGTTGCAGTGACATCCTAGCACCTGTCATGGCATGCAGTCTTTGCCGTTTCCAGATTTGGTCTGCTTATTTAGTTTCTACCCTTTTGGAGCCACATTTATCACCAGATCGCGGATGCCACACACAGAGGTCCAGATAATTGCTGCGCTGTCTTTCTCCAACAAAGTCCTGCTCAAAGACCTTCGGAGCAGACATGATTGCAAAGAGAACCAAGAAGCCAGAATTTTTAATCACGCTATAATTTTAGGTATTATGCCTTCCAAATTTAAGCTTGCATATATTTATTTCTTCCTGAAACCCTGCGTTATTATTGCAGTGGAATATTTCGTTTATGACATCTGGGTATTTATTTCTTGATTTCCATACTTATTCACCCATTTAGCAAAGTCCGGGTCTAAATAGACATTTACTGTCTGGAAACAAGGTCTTCTACTGTTAGGGTTTAAGACAAATGCCTTACAAGTTCTAGAGTCTGGGTTTTATCAGGTATACTTGTCCCCAAATTCACGCTCAGCAAGGTTTTTCTTCGTCACATTCAGGGGAATCGTAGAGATAGTTGGGGTGTTAATAGAATGAAATAGGTTACTCGAATGTTACAACTCATATGCGGTTATTTAGTGGTCATCACGGGGTTTTTTTATAAAATGTCTGGGTTCTGTTTTAATCTTACTTTGGTTCCTGTTTGCATGTCTGGTGGTGCCCTGAGATAAGCGGCTACATGTTAGTTTCCCACAAAACGAAAAACGCATGGTCTCGCTGTTTCCCAGCTGTCGTATCAAAAATGTGGCATCTTATATGATGCATGGCATGTGTTTCGGAAAATTCCACGGAGAAATATAGTTTTATGGAATTCAATGATTACAGGTTACGACCAACATGGGTTTAGCAAAGATGTTGTTGAATTATTTGGAGAAATGCTACGCACAGGAACGAAGCAAAATATAGTTACTTTTCTTGGTGTACTCTCTGCATGAATGCTGGTAGTCAGGGTTGAAGCCAAATGGTATAACTTCTATTAAAATCCCACTTAACTGCCTTTAGAATATCTGAATCCCGACACAAAACTTGGCATAGCCATTCACTCAATGTTTGTTTTGTTTTCCTAGGCTAATTTTAGGTATGTTACATTTTCCTATGTTCAAAACTGCTATTTGTTGAGGGCTTAATTTTCTCTTGACTCTTCAGCTCGTTGATTGGATCATGTTTTTCCATCACCATTACAATTGTGTTGAGGTAATATGAAAAGCACTTTCACTAACCCAACTTGGGAGAGAGACTACGAAAATCTTGGTTATATGTTTGATGAAATCCCTACATGAACAGAAATTTTTAAGGGGATTGAGACATTCAAAACATTTAGGGATTTTCCAAAGGAAGCTGACTCATATTTTCCTTCCACGTAACCTGTTGCATTAGTTATAGATTTCCAATGTTTATACAGATCTTAACTTACTCCTTTATATTACATATGGAAGGATTAGTTGCACCCCTAACTCCTTATCCTATGATCTCCACTCCATTATTTAATCACTGTTCCTACTCTTGACCATCCTTGTGCTCTACCATCGCCCATAAATTTTGCCAAGGTAAATTTATTGTGTCTACTTCCCTTTAATTAGTGTGTTTCATTAATTCGATTCATTATTTCCACATCATGAACTGGGTTTATCATCTGAAACACCAAAATAGCATGAGAATAATGTAAAATATGAATACAATTACAGTACTTTCAATTTAAATACTGAAAGTGGAATTAATTTTCGCATCAATTAAAAAAAAAACACATTTTTCCTATTACACTATCGCTTGTGAATTACATAGAAGACTAAAACGTTTAATAATATCATAGCTCATATATACAAAAAAATGATTGAATAATATAGGTGAGAAACTACACAACAATTACCCAGGTCCTCATTGGTAAATAGACATTAAGGTAAGCAAGAAAAAATTCTTTAAATGTATCATCTTATTTCTCAATATATATTACAAATCTGGCGGCATTACAAACACCATTTTTAACGTTGACTCTTCTTTGGCATAGAAATTTCATGGGGCAAGTCATTATAATTCTGCCATCATCATTTTAAAAAATCTCTATCAGTCCTTCCATTTTCCTAACACCCATATCCTCAATCAATAAAAGCGCAATTCTGTCATTGCTAAAATGAGTAGGCTTCATCCGAGGAGGCTACAATCTTATAAAAAAGCAACAAGGACCACATTCTAGACTTCAGGATTTTCTTTGTTTACTACAAAAGATTTTAATAAACAATATCAAGTTACAGCTCATAAAACGTGCATCTTATTTACATGACCACATGCTACTCCTACCATACGTACCCTGCAACTCATGGATTTGACCCCCTGGACTAAACTGCATATTTTCCAATATATATTACAAATCAAGTGGCATCCACATATGTTGGAATTAGTTTTGTAGTGACAATTTAGGGACCATAACATCGGGTAAATTCAGTGTTTACCATCAGGTGAATGGTGGTTATGTGCTATGAAACTATAGCTTTGTTTTCCTGTTACACCTGCAACTAAAACTATATAAATGAAGTGAAAAAAACCTTTCCAGATACCTAGATTTTTCTGTAATTGTTGTTCTTGAATGCACTTTCAGGCTTTCAATAGAAATGTTTCTGTCTAGCTGCCATCTAATGAAATGCCATGTTAATTGCTGCAAATACCACCAAATCCGTTCCCATGAAAATTTACCTCAAACCAAGAATTCTAATTATAATCGAGATTAGGAATTTAAATCGGTTTGATGCCAAGTAACACCAGTGGTTCTCGACCAAGGATTGTATCCTACCAATGAAACCTGAGGTGATTGTGTGGATGTGTTTGCTTGGTAGTTGAAGAACACAAAAAACATATGCGGTCATTAGTGAGTTGCCTGTGTATTTTGCTTTTGTCTTAGTGGCTATTGGAGAGATGCAGAGACTATTGGGATACTACTATTTTAAAACTTTCTCCCATGAATGAAAAAATTCATTTGACACCAACAAACTGTAAACGCCGAAAGGGATATATTGAAGAAGTGAAACTGGAATGACCAAACAAAATTTAAAAGCATCAATGTTACATTTAATTTGTTAAAGCATTTATTTATTTGTTAAGGGGATATATTCTAAATTGTTGGTAGAGGAGGTGCTAATAGAATTGATTGCATAGGTTATGTATCTACTCTTAATGCCTTCCCTCACTTCATTCATACTACCACTCTTAATGTCTTCCCTCACTCCATTCATAGTATTGGGCCCCATAATACCCATGGTTGCTATTAGTTTTGTCAACCACAATCTAGTTTCAGAATTAATCATAGCCATGCTGCTATGTCTTGTGACCACAATCTAGTATCCTATATCCTAGCAAAGAATTTTTAAAAATTATAAACAACTGAAAATTCAATTTAAAACAAAGCTATAATTTATAGCTTTAAGCTTATCATTTATGCCCCTCATAATCAACATGTGAAAATATCAGACATCGTTTCACCCATAATTGAAAATACCGTTCGACGTTCAGATGGGTGGGATTTGAAAATTTAGGGTAAAAAAACCATGTAAATTATATCCAAAAAATTTACCAGAACATGCAAACTTTGTTGATCTGGCTCTTGTGTTGTTGTTCTCCCTAAACGGAACACGAAACTTCAAATAGGAGAGGGTTGTTTTATAGTTGGCGAGATGGGTGCCTGGATTTTAAAGAAAGACATCAAACAGAACAAACAAACAATTAAATGAATTTTGCAGCAGTATGAACTAAGCTTCTGATTCACTTATAATTTGCATGTTCAATAGCTACACATCTATTCAATAAAAAATTATGAAAGAAGCTCTTATTTGGAACAAGAATTGAATACCAATAGTCTATGTAAAATATAGAGCTCAATGATTTTAACTGACTATTTTTACAATTCTCGACCATGTGAGGAACACAGACATGCATATTTTCATATATGTCTGATTGTAAGAAAGAATATTTTTACATAGGTTCCCCCAATATTTTTCACTTTCTCTCTCAATCTCCTTCTTTATCATCATCTTCCTCCTCTTATATTTACTTTACTTTACCTTTGTGCGTGGTTGTGCAGGTGCTCTTCTTTGAGCAAGAGCTTCCATGACAGGTGGATTCTTGTTGAATGACTTACCAAATAGTGTCAAAGCATTATTACCTCCAGAAAATGGATCCCAAGGAAGTTTTCAGTCAACAACAAATGTTGAAGATGAGTGGGAAGCAGTTCATGACGACTATAAAACTTTAAGAGGAGATCTAGCTTCTATGAAGATTAGAATAGCTGAAGCTGAAAGAGAACGGAATAACATGCATCAAACTGCAGTGAAAAACATAAAATCAAGAGGCATATTTTTGTTAACATCAAGATCAAAGAAGATACTCCACAAGTTATGGACAAACAAAGCGCATTCAGAAATCAGGAGTTCAGAGATATCTGGAAGTTCTGCAAGTCCTAATTATGTGAATCCTGTTGATACCAAATCAACAACTTCAAGACAGAGATGACACTCAATATCGTAGGCCTTACGTTGGAGCATCATATGGGGGCATTTTCTTTGAACTAAGTGTGGGAATGCGTTGCATCAAAATATACTTGAGAGTGTAACCCTTGTCTTATAATTTCCTCTCCATGGTTGGGAGTCCCCTGCGGATATAGTTTATATCAACATCGTTCTAACATCTATAATGGGTAGTATCAGGTTAGTTATTGTTTGCATATTACTATATCTATTATACAAGTGGCAGGGTTAAAAGGATCATTTTTGTTTAATACAGAGTGCTAGTGATTTTTCTTCTTGCTCAAGCGTGTCAAAACAACCATTCTCTGTATTCTTCAGAGGATCCAGTGTGTACCAGTATGGCTATGGTTCAGGTTCTAGTGGTTCTTAAACCGATTTCTTTGACTGATACTTTCTTCAACTAACTGTGTTCATGCACTCAATTTATAATTCAGGTTCATATGGATGTCCTTAAAGGCTTAAACCTATGCAAACTCAAATCTTAAGGTTCTCTTGATCACAATTCATGATGACTCAAGGTGTGACAATATTAAGTTAAGAAATGACAAGTTTGTCTTGTTTGGAGAGTGAAAAAATATGGGACACTCAGTATATATGATCTCTACGAGCTATTCAAGTTTGTAAACACTCAAATACATCATAAAAATTGACCACAAACCTTTAAACATTAATTTAAATCAAGTTTTAACTCTTTCTTGTATTGCCTAGCAGTTGTTTATTGTCCCCTGTTGCACAATTTTCTGGTATAGATATCTTCATACACACTTAACCATTCGATATGAAATTTCGTAGACCTCCTCTATGGACCGAGGTAGAAAAAAGGTGGAAATTATGAGAGTTTTTATCGGGCCAATCAATAGATATTTGATGCCCTATATTGGACTGCGTATGGAAATCTGCTTGTAAAACCTGTATTGTCGATTGTAGAGGCCACTTAAAATTTGGTATGTATTTTAAATAACATCCTCCGCCTATTTCTTGTTGCAGTCAGAAATTTAGAGCATGATAAAATGCTTGTAGGGTTTTTTAACTCAATGTTCCCTGATAAACCTTAGATATAGTCAATCAGAACTTACAAAATTTCATACAAAGATCAAATTCTTTATTAAGAGGCACTGTGTAATCTCCTGAAAGACATTGACATATTAATGCTTTTATAAATTAAGTGTATAACTTGCAAAACAACTGATGGCCGTCAAGGATCTTAGTGGGCTCATCCAAAGAGCACTGGCGACATCATCTGTCTTAAAGATAAAGAGAGCGAAGCCCCTGGAGCGGCCCGACTGCTTTATCAAAGCCGAGAGGGCCTTCTTCAATTTCCCCATACTGAGAAAACAAACTGAGAAGGCGATCTGCAGGGATGTCAATGGGAACGTTTCAAAAATAGACTACATAGTGATGGCATACAAACATGGTTCAACTAATATACAAAAACATCATATACGGTGATGGCATGCAAACTTGATTCAACTCATATACAAAAACAATAAATATTTGCTTTTGATTAGGGCTTGTGAGGAACACAAACATGCATATTTTGCTGAAAATCATAATATTTCTAGCAAAAGAAGGTCCCAACAATTGTAAAACATTCAAGCCTTTCAAAAAAACAACAAAACATGTTGATCTGAACAAAAGAATTTAAATGCATACCTACATAATCGCACTCAAATGTGAGATTCCTAATCAAGAAGATGTTGCAAGAACAAGAGCGAGAAAATTCAATAATGCCAAATAATGCATAACTACAGGTGTGTATATAAGGAAAAACTCCTCACCCAAACATAGACACATGCAATAAAATTAATGCATACAAAAGTTAAAAAATAAAATTTAAAAATAGCAAACCCAAAGCAACATGTAAAATTAGAAAAGTAAAAAGTAAAATTGTTAAAAATAGCAAAACCGTCATTTAAAACCTTATAACTAGTGGTTGCTCCTAGGGGAGCAAGTCTACGCCGGTAGTGGTGCAGTTGGGGGTAGGCTTGTATTTTGGGGTTTGTAGTTGTGTACGTTGTTGGTGGGTATGTTTTAAGTTTGTTACTTAACCAGCAGTTGGGGGTAGTCTTGTACTCTTCTATGTTTTGTCTAGTGGCAAATTCTTCCACTTGATCAAACAACCAGAGTATTTTCTAGAATTCAAATTTGTTATACGAGTTTCAAGAACACCTTCAGGTTCAAGGACAAGTAGTTCTTCTTCATCAAGGATTAGTAATTCAGTTTGAATAGGAACATTCACACCCAATTTCATCTTGAGACAAGAAGCATTGAAAACAATGTGTTTTCGGCTTGATATTGGTAATTCCAATGCACAAGCTATTGGACCAATCTGCTTACTGATCTGGAATGGTGCACAAAACTTCGGTGATAATTTGAAGTGTTCACCTCTCTGCTCAAATAAAACAGAGGTGAAATAAAGCTTGCAATAAAGTAGAAGATGTACAAAGTCCCAGTCTCCTTCAAATT
Organism: Taxus wallichiana var. yunnanensis; assembly: GCA_018340775.1. NCBI lineage: Eukaryota > Viridiplantae > Streptophyta > Pinopsida > Cupressales > Taxaceae > Taxus > Taxus wallichiana. Next base: position 655,542,504 of record CM031243.1, on the reverse strand, counting down.
TGTGCTCTATTTAGTGTTGAACAACTTGTTGCTTCATACGTTGCAAGCACATTTTAAAAATTTTCCTTAAAAACGGGGATTATCTTTTGAGGCTCTTCTAGGCTGCTGGTATTTTTATAATAGTACTGATAAAATTCTTAATCCTTGATGGTTCATACTCGTAAAGGGAAAAGAATGGAGTGATACTTGATGATATATAGTAAGTGGTATTATATCTCTATTCTTCAAGGTGCAATCACCTAAACTATTGGTTTTGTTTTTCAGAAGCACTTGTTCACAAATTTAGTTTAACCATAAGTTTGTGTATGGTATGAAGAGCTTGTGATCAAGGATACGACTGATAAGCATAGTTATTTTCAAAAATTACTCGCAGAAAGAGAATCTTGACTACATACTATTACTTTAGGAAATCCATTGTAGCTTGTAAATTTTCCTTCAAAGATTTCCTTGTGTTTGACGTCCGACATGGTTAAAATGAGTGTATTTAGTTAGGTGATCTACCGTGACTATTCTTTTTGTTTTTGCCTTCTGAAACATGAAAGATATCAATGAAATGTGTAGAAATCTCTTCCCATTTCTAGTTGGGAACATGTAATGGTCGTAGTTAGCTCGAAAAATGGTATTGAATCACTCTTCATTGTTGCTAAGTTTCACATTTTGCTACATGCTTCTTTATATCAGTCACCCTTTCTCCCCATTTAAAGGACCGTCACACATTGTAATAGGTTTTAAATAAATTAACATGGTCTGAAGCCAGCTAGTCATGGTTCTACTTCAACACTTACATTTTAAACTTTGAAGTTTGTCTCAAGTAAATATGTCTTGAACTTTAATATAACATATTTTCAAGTAAATTTAGGATATTTGTTATTCAATCAATGATCCTTTTTCAGTTATTGTCATTGACACATAATCCATTCCGGGACCACAATTGAGGTTGGACATACCATGTTTTCTTCCTCTTTGCAAGACAGTGCATCTACAACAGCATTTTGTTTTCCCTTCTTCTTCAGTGGACAAATGCTTACTATCCTGTCTCAGAATGATGCTAACAACTCCCAAGGAGCACTACTCACATCAAAGATTTGGAAATTTAATGACAGCTATTGGTTCGGGTCACAAGCTTTTCTACTTGCAATCTTGCACCCGAGCTCATCAAGGCTTGTTTCAATTTGCTTATATTGAGCATTTCTACCTCTGCCATAAAAACTGAATAAACAGGTCGATGGTCGAGAACTTCGATTACCCACGAACATAAGAGAGCTGATTTAGACCTTTACCATGCCATAATATGTGATCACACCTGGAGAGCAAGCGATGATTGAAAGAGCAGTTAAAAAAAGATTGAATATTTGAACTGAAACGGTAAATTATATAAACAATTATAGATTTGCATAGCAGAAGTTGTCCAAACCAAAAGACAATTATCATCTAAGAAAACAAGATTGACATGTGGAAGGAATCATTATGTTTCATCATTTGTAAGGCATCTTCAAATTTAACCTTTGATATCTAGATCACATTTCTTCAGTGAGCACAAAGCAAGCGGTTAGCTTGAGGTATATGTATCTCACATATAACTTGACAAGCAGGGCATGTAACAAAAAATTTAGGGATTTGAGGATTTGCAGACCAAAAGTATGTATTTGAACGAGGACCATTTATAGGAAATAATGCTTGAGAAGACTGTTTATATGGCGGTGCATGCATGGGAGTGAAGAATATAGTGCCCGTATTGGAGGTTGCGAGATGAGAAGAATATAGTCCCTAGCATTGGTAGATGGAAGATGAGGTGGCCTCCGAAGATGATGTTGAAATAGACAGGGAAGGTTATCTGTTCTGAATAGCGAATGGTGGTTGTGATGGAAGATGAGGTGGCCTCTGAAGTACTGGTATCTGTGAAGATGGTGCAATTGAATTAGAAAATGAAGTGTGTAAGTTCTAATCGGAAACAACGGTTGTGGTGGCTGAGGCACTTGAGACGGCCTTATGGGCATCAATGGGGGTTGCCCAGAAATAGCCGGTGGAGCTTAAGACCAGAGCTGCAAGGAAGGAGGAGTAACAGACCACAACTGAGGGTGCACAGGAGCAGATGGTGGGGGAGCATACCTGCATCCAACCAAAAATATACTTAATTATTAGAAGCATACATTGATTGCCACAAAAAAATGGATGCATCATAAACTGAATTGAATACATTACTACATACCACAACCATGGTCCTGCAAATCCTGGAATACAATAAAAGAAGGTAGTTGTCATGTGAATACAACTGTAAGGAAGAGGTTTACTAATATTATTGTCATGTGAAAACAACTGTAATTTTCCTTTAATAGCTTAGAGGTGAAAATGCTCTTTTGGATGAAGTGCCCCTTCATAGTAATTATAATTGAATTACTCCATAAATCATGGTTGAAATATCTCTAAACAGATGCTCTTGATTTAGGATCCTCTTCTATTTCAATTTCCTGTTGAACAGTGCCTGTTATTGACTCTATTTTGCCAAGTTTCTCCCAGATCAGAGTCAGTCCTTAAACAGCTCTTAAAATGCCCTTGCGACTGAATTTACATTTTTAAACAGTTACAAAAAGGGATCCAGGGCATTCACTATATTTGAATCCAGGGCCATTTCTCTGGATGCAAGGATCATCATACAACGTTTCATCTTGAATGGCCTCCTCGATGGAAGCTATTAGCTTCTCGGTGGCCATATCAAATTGGCATTTCAAATCATAATGAGAATCTGCAGAAGCTTTCATCAGCATTTCCTTGTCTTGAAGAGATAGTTGAATAGCTTCTACCTCCAAATGTAAAGAATCCCTCTCATTTGCAAGTTGAGTTGTCTGCTTTTCCATATCTGCACATTTCTTATCAAGTAATATGCATTTGGCACTAACCTCCTCAATCTAACCACAATTCTGAGAAAGTTCAACATATTTGCCATTGATATCTTGGATATCTTTGTCCTTTGTAAACAAAGCGGACACAAGTTACCTTATAATTGCTTCATACTGTGACCTTTCACCGAATGCTTCCTGCAACTGTTTAACAAATTTGCCACAATCATCAACAAGGATATTCAGAGCCATGGGATCCTGCATATTTCCTCCACTTTCTTTGACCTCTGCCTGCCGTAGACGAGTAAATAATAAAATAACAAATTTAAATTTTACCTGCAAAATTCTATATTCTGCAAAAATCTCCAATGTAGCACTCACAGCAGACGTTAGCTCTGAATTGATATTCATTATATCTGACTCACTAGTAGACTGTTGAATGCTTTCCTCAAAGTTTTCTACCATGTGATGCATTGCAAATTCACAGTCATTAGGATCATCCCCTAATGAGCTCCCTTGGTCAATACACTCTCCGTGGAATAAATCTGATTGGTTTTTCAATAGAAATGAATCAGCATGTGCTTTCTGTGTGGACTTCAAAACTCTCCCTCTGCCTCCACTAACAAATGTGTATGTTTGTGCAAATTGCTTGTGAGATACATACTTTCATGCATTGCATTACGAAGCTGAAGTACAACATCTTTCAAATGATTATTGTGATTTAACTGTTCATCTTGCATCGTGGATAACATTTTTTTTTGCAATCATGTAGCTCTACTGAAAGTTTGTTGTTCTCCTCTGCAAGTTGATTCCTTCCTGGATTCGAGTGTTTTTTGGAACTCAAATTCTCTTCTCATTTGCTCCAACTCAACCTTTACTAAATGAATACTCTTGGATAGGTCTGCTCTTTCACATTCTAATTTTTCTGCTACCAACAGAGCCCTCAAACATGGGATTCCATGAGATGACATCAGGTTGAGGCATTTCTTTGAAAATTCTGAAAGCCTCATTAAGACCACCATTTTGTGGATATCCTGCTATCATTGAATTTCATTAGACCACATTTCTTTGAGGTATTTTTTCGAACAGTTTGTGTGCCCTCTGTATGCTTCCACATTGTGCATACATGACTATGAAGGCATTCACAGCTATGACATCTGATAAAAATCCACTTTCGATTATGCTCTGATGGATGCCCGCACCCTGGTATAAAGCTCCTGTGTTGGCACATGCTGGGGGGATGATGGCAAAGGTTGTGGAGTTCGGTTTTACACCTGCCAACTACATTTGCTTAAATACCTCCAAGGCCTTCTCAAAGAACCCATTTTGTGCATATCTTGCAACCATGGCACTCCACGAGATGACATCTAGTTGAGGCATTTCTTTGAAAAGCCTTAAAGTGTCATCAAGAACACCATTTTGTGCATATCCTGCAATCATCGCATTCCATGAAATCACTTTTTTTTGAGGAATTTTGTCAAACAGTTCATGTGCCTTGTGTATTCTTCCACATTTTGCATTATGCTCTTATGGATGTGCACACCTTGTCCCAAATTGTTAAAGTAAAATTATAAAATATTATGTACAAATTTAATTTTATGAATCATAGTTAAAATATAGGTAGTTATTATAAATTAAAACTTGATTGTTTTAATAACATTCCTTTAGAAGAAGTGGTTGGTAATCTTGAAAGGGAACTAATGGGATAGTGGAGGATTTTTTTGTTTGAGATGTATTTAACTCATTCTCCATTTTTATTTATTGTTTTTTTTTTGAAGAACAAACATAATAATCGTTTAAATAATAATTGTATGGATTAGGTACAAATAATTGACTTTTTGGTTTAGTTCCAAGGAGTACCTATTATGCCAAATTTTCTTAAGGTATGATAATACGCATTCTTTTTATTATCGTAACCTTTGTATTGGAATGAGTTTAGCTCCATAGTGAGTTCTTTATGAGCCAAACAACTTCATCATATATACCAACTTGTTGGCCCTTTTTTCTTATCTTCAATTAAAATAACTAGAAATCTAAAAAATACTAATGGCGGTGAAAGTGACCACCGAAAGTTGTGGATGGTGAAGTAATTTTTGTTCGAGACACATTCAATACATTCTCCTCTTTCTTTGTTTTGAATTTAATACCCAAACTCTTTGTATTTTGGTCCATTTAGATATTATGATAAATTTAAGTTATAGTTTGATATATTTCTTAAGGGCCTAGAGATAAGTTTGATCAAGTTTAAATTTATATATTACATTTCATATTTGTTGATTATGTTCATTCGTTACAAATATAAATATATTATCCTTTCTTATAATTTAAAATAAGATTTGATTGGATTAGTGGTTGTCTTTAAGAGTTATAAATGTATAAAATTTGTTTATTCTTTCTAAACATAATTTTTAATTATATATAACTTACATTTCTAATTTAAAAATAAATACTTATATAATTTTTCATCATAAAAATGTAGGACTCCTTCACATACTCTTAGAACAAAACCTTAAATTATTCTTTTAATTTTGATTATATACATTTTAATGTGAACATAACCTATAAATTTCTCTTAATGGTCTATATTAAATATATAAATAATAAAGAATGGAGTTCTCTTTTGAAAGGCAAACTCTAAATGATTTAGACAAAGGGATATATACTTTTCCAATGTCTTATTCTTTGATTACGCCCGATAGGCATGTTCTATGTGAGAAAACCCGACCCCCTCTGACAACGACAGAGATATCAACGGATCAGATTTCATGGTCGATGAAGCACAGATTTGAATGGCCCCTACACGTGTCCGTGAAAGGTAGGAATGTCAGAGATAAAGACATGCAGATAGCGATTGATTGAATATACCTATCGTAGCCTTTGAAATCTCTGCGTCAATGACGGGAGGGTGGAAAATGGGTGAGTTGTCTGTGGAAATGTCGTATCAACCATAAAGAAGATGACTCTGGCATGTTTTCAGTCACCAAACAGGTCTTACGGACTGCAAACATTCATGGCACTATCTCCTACCAAGCAAGGGGTTACGGCCACAGCGATCGATTAAGGCATTGATGGCCACGATCGTAGAAAATGAGAAACATTATACAACTTTACCTTCACGAGAATGAGAGAATGCTCTGATGAATGTATACACATTGAATATTTATCACTGTGTGGGAGTGATTATATTAAAATTCCGTGAGTAACGTGCAGCAGCAACAGTGGCGAGATATCTGATGAAGCGCTGTAGTGCATGGTGGCACACGTTCTGTCGCTCGTCTGAAAGAAAATGGTATGATATGGACACCTTGGCACAGAAACATCTGACCATGTCATTTTTTTATGCCTTCTTCTGATCAGAAACAAAATGCTTGAGACATACAGGTAAATAAAACCAAGAGAGGAAGATACGGGTCCCCATGCAAGAAAATACCAACACGGCAGGTCGGCTCCTGGTCAGGCACATTAGTGTAAGTATTTACTATTAGGAATATGAATGATGAGTATGGAAAAGGAAAAATGCTAATGGTTGTGGTGTTTGCAGAGTGACAGAGGTTCGATGGATTTCGATGTAGCTCGTGTGACTCTGAATGATGAGGAAAAAGAAAGCAACATTTGCCATGACACTCCATGTCTGTCTAAAGAAGCTTACAGGAAGCACCTCTCTGCGACAATGTTTCCCAAATCAAGGATTCTTACTTTCCAAAGCAAGTCCCCTCCTGCCTCAGGAACCATACACAATAATACCCTTTACTTTTCTGATCCGACTCGTCCTCTGCCCATGTCTTCCATATCGCAACGTTATATTCCACAGGCGAGCTAGAGGGAGATGGAAAAGGAGACTACTATTTTTGTTGGTATTTTCTTGCATTTTGTTATTTACTTCTTTGCTCGTTTTCATGCCTATAAACGCAGCATTTTCTACGTGGCATCTCATACTTGAGATGATGTCATTTATCTGTTTTTTTGTCTTAAAAGGAGAAGGTATATCATACTTTGGGTATCATGCACAGGGCACTGTTGCACCATTTCGTCTGTTTCTTGCAGAAGTGATTTTAAATTATTTGAACCTGTCATTGTGGAGGAAGGCACTGCATTTTCAAAAATTCTCACATAAGTAGGTATAGTACTATTCAATGTCAACCCATACTGCTACGTTGGCCCCTTCATTAAATCTTTAAGATTACCCAACTCTTTCCTACAACGAATGGAAATTTGATTTTAGGGAAATTATATTATTTAGTGCAATATTTATTACGCCGATAGGCGTGTTCTATGTGAGAAAACCCGACCCCCTCTGACAACGACAGAGATATCAACGAATGAGATTTCATGGTCGACGAAGCACGGATTTGAATGGCCCCTACACGTGTCTGCGAAAGGTAGGAATGTCGAGATAAAGACATGCAGATGTGGAAGATGAAGACAGAGCAATATTTATTGTTCTTGGCAATAAATTTCTTAGCAACGCAACACCATACACGAAGGAGGGAGAGACATTGCGCCAGTTAGAAATTACGGACAGGTGCGGGAGTCCTGTGTACAGGTGGTCATACCTCTGTCGTAACCATGAACACAGGAGTATGGTTGCCACTGTATTCCCAGTTTGTATGAGCCATGGTGAGTATGGTTCCCACTATTTTTCCAGTACGTATGAGCAGAAAAATAAAAAAGTAAAACTTCTTCTGCAGGTTTCGACTTTTGTGTTTTCCTATGTCCAGGACTGCAAATCTATCCAACTATCAAGAAATCGATTGGTATGGATAAGATCCAATGTATTGTCAAAAAAGGGTAACCTCTTGATTGATGGTTATGTAAAGAGGAACAAGGCCTCTGAGAGCAATAATCTCATTGAAAGGAACCCCAAGATTCATAGTAGCAGAAACAATTGTCACATTGAACTCACGCATTCTAGCAACAAAAGTCCCACTTCCAACACTGAATTCAGGTATTGATTAGGAGTGTAAAAAATTAAAATGTGCTATTCTATTTTCTTCATTATAGTCCTCTGTTTCGTGAAAACATCCAGAATATATGAGGTCTTATGGCTTGTATTGTTACATTTAAGCTTTAGACCGGATGAAGCCAAATGGATTTGGTTGGGAGTGCGAAAATAATAAAAGTTCTATTCCTCTATTATTCTTCATACCAGGACTTGTGGGCATTGTAGTATTGTTGTATTTAAGCTTAGACGGGATGGAGCCGAGAAGGAAGGCCTTGATTGGGAGTGTAAAAAAATTAAAAGTCTTCTTCTCCCTTCTTCATTACACTCCCCTGTTTTGTGAAAACAGGTATGTTGTGACTTGTGGTTAGTATTGTAATATTGTTGAATTGAAGCATAGACAGGATGAATTCAAGAAGGCAGGCCTACAGGGCACCTGTAACTACATCTCTTTGAATCATTTTGTCAAACAGTTCACGTGCCTTGCGTATGCAACAATGTCTAGGTGCCAAATTCAAGCTTGAATATTAGCCTAAGTTGGGAGCACAATGCTATAGGCAAGTTGTTTGAGTTTTTTTCCCCTGTTTTTGTATTTGGTGATTCTATAACCCTTCTTGGAGTGGAATATCTATTATCTGTGCAACCGCAATGGTGTGAGAAATTCAGCCACTAGCTTCAACACTATACAGGTAATAAACAGGACGGGTGAAGGGATTGAAAAAGCTAGCAGTTTTAGAACTTATGTACACCAGAAAGTTACAACAAAGGACTTGTATGACTATGTTTTCTGCTACATGAATGCATAAGATTAAAATGCCTCTTAGGAGGCTACCAGGTCCATCTCCGCATCATAAAATCCAGAATTGATCCAAATGTTCTTCAGCTAAACAATCTTCTCGATATGTATGTCAAGGTGTTTTTGGTTATGCAAGAAAATGTTTGACAAAATGTCTAACCGAGTAGCAGAGCCATGGACTATTTTGATAATGGGACAAGCTCCTGATGGAGATGGGATAAAGGCCTTGAGACTTTTCAGGTAGATGGGAGGAGAAGTTTCTGAGATGGACCAGCAGACCTTCTCCCACGCTCTCAAGGTGTGTGCAGATGATGGTGATATGCAAATTGGGAAATAGATTTGTGCTCGCATTGTGAAAACTGGATTTGAATCTCATTTTCCTGTGGGGAGTGACCTTTTTAATATGTATGCCAAATGTGGGATTCAAGAGGATGCGTGCGAAGTGTTTGACAGAATTATTAACCGGAATACTGTGTTGTGGACTGCTATAATTTCAGTCTACGCACAGAATGCGTCTGAAGAAAAAGCTTTCAAACTCTGTTGTGAAATACAGTGGAGTGTTAGGAAACCAAACCATTTCACCTTTGGCACTACACTACAAGATTGTGCCAGTTTGGGATTTATAAAATAGGCTGGAGAAGGATGATCTCAGGGTAAATGAGGCAGGAAAAATCATTGAAACAGATCCTGTCGTCTTTAAAAAGTCGCTGGAACATCCATAGGGACTCAACCCAAAATAGATCGTGCAAACCAAAAGAGCTGTAGACAGAGGTGATCACTGCATAACACCCAAGCAAAATGGCGGCCAGATGCAAAATCCCATCAAAATGCCCAGAGAGAGAATCTGAAGCCCACGAACAAAACCCTAGCAAATACATGACGCAAGATATAAATAAGATATTTAACACCCCTGATAATAGGTTCTACTTTTGTTCTTATAGATACCAGCAAGTAAAAAAGATACCATTTTAGTAAGCAAGGAATATGATTGAATGAAGATTGTATTGTTACTTGACTAATGATTTTACTTAGTAGAATACAATGCTTAATGAAAGAGAAATGAGTAGAGAACTTTTTCCTGATTCAAAGGATGGGTTCAACTTGTTATTTAATATGTAGGATTATCCAATCATGTGGAAATATTAAAACATAGATTAGATGTTTTTTTAACAGTTTGGAGTTTGAATTGTTGATAATTGATGAATATGAAATTAAGGTTAATGGATGAATAACTTATGTTATATCCTATATTTCAATACAATGCAACATGTTTTGTTTAGATGGTTCATGTCGCTTGTTATAGAGCTGACCATGTACGTTGTTGTACTTAATTTTTTAATTGGAGGTTGAAAGAAATCTCGAGTTGATTCACGAAGACATAATAACTAACATTGATTATATTGTGCCTATTCTTAAGAACGTAAAGAATGAGTTTTCATTCAATTTAGAGTAAAATATTTCCTTTGTACTTGAATTTTTATGTGAAGGAATTATCTCATTAGATTTAAAGGTAAATAACCCGTTGTAATATATGATTATATTTAATAAGCCACTTATGAATTTGTAATAAGAGATATCTATTATTGATATGTAAATAAAGAGATTAATCAGATCATTATAAATGTGATTAAAAGAATATTTGTATTGCTATTTAACCAAATGAAGTATTTATTGCATATTAGTAATAAATGTGAAAAGTGCAATTATTATGAGATGTCTTTTCAAACTATAACATGTTTACAAAACAGTAATAGTAACTAGGAGCATAATATGCATCAAGGGAAGATAAGTATGTTTATCAAATTTAACTTATCTTCTAAAGTATGAAGTAAAATAAATCATATTGTTGCCCTTATAAAACCACTTTCATAAGGTTGAGGTAATCTAGTATAACGAGGTTACAATATAATCAAGAAATATGAATGAGTTATGAGTATACATATTTCTATCAATATTAGCTAAATAAATGATTGAAATTAATTTTAAAGTTTAAAACACTACAATATACGTTGTTATTTAGTAACAACAAAAAATACAACTTTATCAAGTATCGTCATCATATGATCGACTTGAATTCTACTTGTATAACAATATAAAAGAAGTTACGAGTTATGAAAGAAAGTACAAAAGTAAAATGTTAATGCATGATGTAGTACTAATGTACTTATCTATCTTATGTAAAATAAAACAAGAATAGATTCTATTTAAGGCATTGATGAAATTTAACTAATGCTATGAAATGGTTTCAATTCTAGAACTTGACGAAAACAACCTCTTAACCGTAATCCGATACAATTAACCATCATGTGGGAATGGGTACATACTTATGCAATGAATCATGGAGATCATTTCATACCTATAATGTGGTTTGGATATCATCTTGAAACTCAGATAACCTATCCATTAGATGAAGGTTTACATTGTTGTAAATGATTGAACTAAAATGGTTAACTATGAATTTAATACTAAGTAAATATCGGAAAAGAATCTTGATACTATGAATGAGATGGTTGTGTGGTGAATTAAAATGACAAGTTTTAAGTGGCTAATGTGTAAACAACGAAACTAGGCTTGCTAGCACAATGCCAAAACTATACGCATAGTAATGAAAATGGCTGATTACATTGTCTCTCACTATTTCTTCTTTTAAATTGTGTCGTGAGCAAGAGGATGATAATAAGAAGTTGCACATGGTTCTCTGTACCTTTAAAAATTTCTAACCAAATGATATACTAGGTATATTGGCTCGTGTAGAGAATCGAAGGGGGATTGAATAGGATTTGAAACCCTTATAGTTGCACATGGATATTATAGGTTGTCAAAATGGATTCTAAACATTAACTAGTGCTGGATTAATATTCTATTTGTTGTTAATCATTGAAGGCATAATATGTTGGATTTTAAATGTTGCATGTTAAAATCATTGAAGGCATCAATATAATTAAATGGGTAAAAGAAAAAAATTCCCTTATATTTATGCATTAATAAAGTGGGTGTTACATGAAGAGTAACCCTTATGTCTTGGGGCATATCAACACGCTCGCTTGTTTCATCATTCCACCTTGTGTCTTAGTTGTGTTTTCTCCATCTCCTCCATGTGTCACATGTTCTCCTTGTCAACTTGTTATGCCCATTATTTACCACTCTTTTTGCCTTTTGTCATGCTTTCGTTCGACTTGTTCATATGTAACGTGTTGGTTACGGCTTGGGAATTTATTTTTCCATCTTTTCAGGTGTGGTTCACAATTCAAAAAGACCTAAAACAATATAAAATTGCTTAAAAAATAAAAAAATAAAAAATGTTCGAAAATACAAAATGTTTCACAAATGCTCGACAAAAAAATTCGCAAACTATGTAACTTAGTTCGCCAATTTATTCATTTGAATGTTCCCAATCATCTAAATTTTTCCATTCATTCATGCCACCCTTTTCAATATAACTTTACTTGGGGAAAACAATCGGATTTGGCCTTATACGTAATCATGCTTTAATGGGATTTGAAAAGATTATCTAAGCATCACTCTCTCTTCGGCGTGATTCATCCTTTTCAAGTTCTCATCCATCGCTTAGGGGAAAATAAACATCTGTCTATCTATTCTTTGTGGAACACACTAGAAATTTATTCAAACTTTTTTATTGCAAACTGTGCTATTTTTTTTGCTTACTTGTAGTTTTTACTTTGGTATGCATTGTTCACTAGCTTGTTTGTAATCCTTCATTGTCTATTGTTTGTACATATAGAATGTTGTCTTGTATATTCTTAGCTTAGTCTATTATTTCGTTAGTTAGAATAACCAATGCTTTGTGTATCTAGAATGTTGTTGTGATTATAGACCAATTACAGGAAATTTATTTGCATCTTAGTTCACATATAACTTTGGTGTGAATCCTTCATGTTCATATTGGGTTTGTTTACATTGCTTGTTCTGTGTCTTTTTGTCACTTGCATGTGTTGTGTTTTCTCTCCTGGTTTATTAACTAAGCCATGGAGTGTTTTCCTTTTTTTTGTATTCATGTGTATTTATTTTTATTTGAATTTGTATTTAAAAAAACTTCAAAACTCTAAAATCATAAAAAATCAAAAAAAAATTACAAAAATTTCAAACAAACATTCACTTATCACATAAATCCTACAATTGGAAGTCCTCAAGTGAATATTTCAACATATCTACACAATCTTCGTAAATTCATACTTTTTATCTACTACTTTAATGATCATTCTAATCTTACAACTATCACTTTCTTCCTTTGCATGATTTCTTCTTAGGGTAAGTCATTAAAGTGTTTTTCCTTCGTGGCATAAATTTTCCTAGGAAAATTTCAACTCGATGATTTGCACAATGGATAGGACAAGATTTTAATAAGGAGCCACTTTACTCCCCTCTTCCAACCTAATCCTATTCCCTCCATGGGAGTATTTGCATCTACTTAATTATTATTGTGGCACACATTAGGGGCATAAATGATTGCCTTTTTTTCGACTTTGTGTTGCATTGTTGATGTTTACTTTTTTGGACCACTTGCAAAGTAGTATGATTACATCTTGGTTCCTTTGTAACCACCGATACATGAAACTACTCTCGTATATTGGTTGCTGCTTTCCTTTTTTATCTTTTATCTGTTGTGTGTGTTTGTTTACACGCATCTGGGTTAACCATCTTGATTCCTTCATAATCATGGTGACAACTCTATTGTGCAACAAAAAAATTAGGTTTCTCTAAAATTATTCTCTAAATGACACTCATGATACAAGAACATTCTTCCCATTCTTGTTCGGATCCTTCTTTCTATCAAGTGGTTGTCTCACCTTTGTCGTGTCACCCACCCGCTTGAGGGGGCATTCCTTTACCATTCTACTCACTGGGGCATCTAAATGTTTCACCGCTTCATACTTGTTGGGGCATCCAAATTCTTCACTGCTTCCTACTTGCTGGGGCATCCAAATGCTTCACAACTTTTCGATCGATGATCTGCATGTGTCTACTATCTTTAAATCACTATTATTTTACAATAACACTTCAAAGAGGGGAAAATGTAGACATCCTAAATTACACACCTATTCCCGTGCTATCCCATTACATCCTAATTACTCACCCATTTGTGGTTAACTCGATTAAAGCAATTAAAATATACATATTTCACCCTTTGGATTAGTACGAGGTGCATGAACTAGAGTATTCAACTCTTCCTGTGGAAACCATGATGATGAAATTGGAATACACATGAATTTCATTTAATTATGCTACATGATGTTATTTAATACAATCAATTCATTCTGAAAATAACTTTACTAGTGCATACCTGTGTAAGAGGCGCAATGAAGCTATGCCCATAACAAATCCAAAATCCAATGATCGTCGAATCTCAACAAGAGACTGTAATGACGTCATCAACTAAAATAATAATAAAACTCACATTATTAAATTTGCTAACATGTGAACTCGTGCATCGATATTCACTTGTTCAACATCAAATTGTAATTTTAAGATAACATCTATATATGGAAAACAAAATAACACAATATATTTACTAATTAATAACCAATCTATACCCGAGGGGATGACGCGTGCTCGTAAATTATTGTGGAGAAGAGGAATGTGACGTTGGATGTATAGTTTGACCCTGTAATTTTATAAAAAAACATGAATCATTAATTTTCATTCACAATTGATTAAAATTGTTAATTATAATATTTTGTACAATATATCAATATATATATATATATATTAAGTCATAATTTCATGTAAAATTATATATACCAAAGGTAAATCTAGTATAAAATCATATGATGATATTCTCCAATATAGAATCATGATGTGCCTCCTCCATACACCTTGCTCAACATGTGGAACATCTTGTGTAGGTTGTGGAGCTACCTCGAGAGGTCAGTGAGTTGTCTCACTAGGATTTTGAGCTACATTGTCAATGACGTAGGTGCCTAAACTCCCATAAGCATGAAATCAGCGTATGTTATATGATGTATGCTTCCTAAAAGGACCAACCTCATCACCTTGGGAGAGACGAGTGCCATGCTGAAGCAATGAATGTGTCAATGACCACATCTTGTGTAGGTCAATACCAAAGGTCAAATCTAGTATAAAATCAATGATGATGATATTCTCCAATATAGAATCATGATGTGCCTCCTCCAATTGACACCTTGCTCAACATGTGGAACATCTTGTGTAGGTTGTGGAGCTACCTCGAGAGGCTATGGAGTTGTCTCACTAGGATTTTGAGCTACATTGTTAATGACGTAGGTGCCTAAACTCCCACAAGCATGAAATCGTATGTTATATGATGTATGCTTCCTAGAAGGACCAACCTCATCACCTTGGGAGAGACGAGTGCCATGTTGAAGCAATGAATGTGTCAATGACCTAGATAGAATCAAGAGTCTGAACCTCCACTATCTCCTTCACAACAGAAGGGACTAAAACATGATGAATAAATGGGTCTAGCTGGTCGGTTCCCTGCAAACGCTGCGCCCCATTCTATCCTATGCAGAGCCTTTGCCTCTACCTTGAAAATATTGAATGTCAAAATAGTTTGGTATTTCATTGAGGATGAACTCACAATAGAGTTTCCTCAAGAAATATTGTGGCACCTCAAAATTGTTACAAGGTGGTTGGTCAAAAACCATCCACCACCTATCCCAAAAATATTTTTTTGTCTCCTCATGATTACACCAATGAATCTAATCGTAATAATGCATTACTTTTAGGATCAGCAAACAATGCACACAATTTGTATTTTTGATTTTTTTCTTCTTCAATGCATCGTAAGACAACTTGTTTGCATAAAAATTACACATTTGGTTTTAAAAATCTCCCATGTGTTTATTTTTCCAACCACATTGTCATATTAGATAATAATGATCCTAATGATGTAGCTAGGTTTTGACGATGTGGATTTGTGGCATTAGGGTTTCTTAAGGTTTCTATTAAACCCTCAATTTAAACTTTGTTGTTTTCAATCTCCCCCAAAATGTGTTGTTGGGTGTTAGGAGGATGTATTGCTTTATTGAAAGGGGTATTTTTAGGATGTTTTGTTCTTCATCTTGGTTTGTGGGTGAATGAGGGGTTTGAATTGAAGGTATAAAAACCTCTGAAAATGAAAATAAATAAAAATCAACAACTATCCAAAAAATAAGATTAATAAAGAAAATAAACCTAAAATCAACAATAACCAACCTTTTGAGCTTGCCGCCATAGTCGATTTGAGGTGCCATAGGGTGTTGATGCCACAAAAACATGTTCGTGTTATTCCTCAATCTCATTTTCCTCCCTTAAGATTTGTTTTTGTTTTTGTAAGGAAAACTTCTCTCGGGTTTCAACTGTGTTTTATGACAAGAGAAACAGCGAGTGCGTTATGGTTCGGTAAAGCCGAACCATATTGCGCTTCGTGTTATAATGAGACCTTGATTTTCCCTCTCGTGTTATAGACGATCGCTTGCATAACGCGAGGCCAGTTGGTTAAATTGACCAAAAAGTGGATTTTTGTCCACTTTTTGGCCCCCCAACTTGGTGTCGTTACCGAAGAGTGCAAGATCATCAACATAGCCAAGACATGCAACATGTAAGAATCAAATGTGTTCTAGGGTCTCATGGCCATTAAGGTTTGAAGCTTTGGTATGAAGTTAAGAGGTAAAGGATAAGAGGAAATGGAAGGTGTGAAAGGGCTATGAAGGATGAGTGAGGAATCTAGAGATGGAGATAAAGATGAAGAGGCTTGTTGTAATTGGTGAATTTGGGATTGTAAATCATGGTATAAAGAAGCTAGGTCATGAGTTCTGAAGAGGAGACATGTCATGTGTGAGAAGTAATAGGGAGGGTAAAGTGATTTGTAGGAGTAGGCATAGAAATGGGGACAATGGATGTAGGTGGAAGAGTGGTGGCGGAATTAGGAGGATGTGTCGAAATAGGAAGAAAAGTATTATTGAGACCGGAAGGGTTGAGCTCAGCTAAATTTGTGGCTTCCTCATGAGTAGTGAATAATAAGAGATATAATTCTTGAGGATGTTCAACAATATGAGCCTAGAAGATCATGAAGATCTTCGTCGGTAAAGGGTTCATAAGTCTCAACCATGGAAGAAAATCAGAAGAATTCCTAGAAGCAAGGTAGGGTTCAAGTGAGTTGGTTCACAAAATGATTTAATTTAAATTGAATTAAAATTTAATTTCAGAGTAACTACTATAAATAATGATATTTTGATGATAAACTATAGTAAGAAACAAACAATAAACATTCAAATATATGAAACCCTAAGAAAATAAGAAAGGAGGATGACTTAGCTGATTTCGTACTGGCAACCCGGAGATGATTTGGACCAAGAAAATGTTGGAACACATTAGGAAAAGTGTCATCAAGGCTCATAGAGGGTTTTGGAACTCAGAACTGCACATGACACAAGTGCCCATGGGAGGATACTTGATAGGAGCTCCTGGGTGCTAGTGATTGAAGTGGGTGTTGGTGTCCACTCAAATGCTCAGGTTCTGATCTTTTTTGAGCTAGAAAAGCTTCACTATTGATATTAATTTATCGCTCTAGTTTCACTCCAATGTTTTTGGTCATACTTGCAACCTCAAAATAGATAACTAGTCGCACATGCCCATAAACCACATCAAACATAATAAAGAAGATACATAATTGGGAGTCGATCGACCCTCATGGTCACCCAAAGACTGATCTTACGACCGAGCGCTACACCACATCTCAAACTCCATTTATTTATGTGTGTAATTATGCCCTAAGTTGCCCTTGTGTAATTTGCACTATGATAGCGGGATATATCTAGATTGCTCCAAGAATGCAAATGTGTGTGATGAAGTAAAATGAAATGCCCTTCCTATTTTGTGTATACACAATGATGTAACCCTTTTCCCTTGTATGGATGTGCTAGATGTATGCCTTGTAATTGCTCTTTTGGCTTTGTGCAAGCTTAGGTGATGATAGATAATGATTATAGTACTTGGTTCTTAATTTAGAAGAAGTAACTAAGTATATATATGATTCCTTTGTTTGAATTTCATAATTGAAAACTGGAAGGCCAACCCAAAGTACTAAAATGTGCCCAAGAAGTAAAAGAGACCCAAAAGGGTAAGAAAAGGATAAAGAAGGATAGGAGCACCTAGAAGGGACAGAGCACATGGGTGCTTATGTCCTAACTGGTCCTTAGTGTCCGAGGCCATAAAAGATAAATTAGTTAAGTATTGACAAGGTTGTAAGATGTGTAAGACCAATAAGAATGCAAGAGATAAAGCAAAAAGGCCAAAAGGATTTGTCAACCACTAGTTTTCTTTCTTATATATCATGTATACATTAATATGTATTATGACCTAGAAATTTACCCAAGTGCATAGATTTTATGTTTATAATAGTAAGCTGAGATGGATAGTAAAATTTTATGCAACTTCCTCCATAATATCCTCCAAAGAATGTCCTACAAGATTTGCATCTCTGTCTAAATCTATGCTATGTGGTAAACCATGTAGCCGAATAAGCTCTCTGAAAAAGGGTTACCAATGTTTTTCACCTCACTAGTATTTACATGCTATGATGTGGGCCATATAGGAAAATATATCAAGGATGTCACAAATAATGAATAATTTCCTTTTTGTGACTTAGGAAACCCTAAAATGAAATCCATACTGATGTCTTCCCATGGTTTCTTGTATAATTTTTGCACATTTACATTCATCCCATATAGAAAAATTAGTTTTTTGTCAACGATGAATAAGTTTTGTTATAACCAAAATGAATTGTAAGACATCCACTGCTATTTTATCTGATCATCTTTTTTTTCACATTGATCCTCTTCGGATACATAATGTACTCCTTTTAAACAATGTGCCTTCTTGATTGAAACAATCCAACCATAGCATTTTTTCCCACTTAACGGTTTAGCAAATGCTTTCCATGCTCTGTGCAAATACCCATAATCAATAGACTACTCCTTAGTAGAATCAAATCCTATGAATTTAACTCTTAACTCAATGAAGAAAATAATTCTTTAGCTCAATGCATCTATAACCACTTATATGCCACAACACAAAAGAATAACCATGTATGAGTTCAACCCACTTCATATATCTTTGATTCAATTTACCAGGTGACTATTTTTGAATTGTAGTGCATGACGATCTGTATACAAAACAAAATATTTTGGTAACAAATATCATCTCCACTACTTGAGAACTTATATAACTCCATAGATTCTGATCATATATTGAATATTTACATTTTGCACTGTTCAATTTCTCATCAAAGTATGCTAGTGGTCTTCTTTCTTGACTCAATACCGTGCCAATTAATATCCCATTTGCATCACAATCGACATGATAAACATTTTGAACTTTGGTAATGCTAATTCTGGCTGTTCAATTATATTCCTTTTTTAGATATGAAAACTTCTTCTGTGCTCGCTTTCTACACAAACTATTTCTTATATTTTCTTATAAAGTTTGTGATAAGTGCATAAACACCATTGAAGTTTCAAATGGTTTTTCTATAGAGACTTGCCAATCCAAAGAAACTTCTTACTTCTAAAGTATTCCTAGGCATTAACTAATTCAATATTACTTTCACTTTTTCTAGATCCATATTCAAACCTTTATAGGAAATCGTAAGTCCCACAAATACTAGTTCTCTCTCTGAAACTACCTTTCTTGATATTTATTAATAATTTCTCACCTTGCAACTGCTCTAATTTTTTGAAGTGAATGTAATGATCATTTTTCCTACTGAATACTAGAATGTCATGAAGATAATATATCCCCAGCTTACCCCAAAATGGCTTGAGGACCTCATTCATCAACCACATGAATGTATTATGTATGTTACTCAATTTGAATGACATAATTAATCAATCATACAATTCTTCTTTTTATGTTGAATGCAATCTTCCATTCATCACCTTCCACGATGCAGATTTGGTGATATACACTCTTATAGTATATTTTAGTGAAATTTTGTGATTCATTGAGATAATCCATCATGTCGTCCATTCTTAGAAATGGGAATATATATTTAGTTATGATCTTGTTTATAAATTTTTCGTCAGTGCACATTCTCCACTCTCCATTCTTTTTTAACCTAACAACATTAGTACCATGTATGGGATTAAAGATTCTATAATCAACCCTTTGTTCAATAGTGCTTGAACTTACTTTTGTACTTCAACATTCTCTTGTGATGTCAGCTGTATGCTACATTATTTCATAAACTTGGTCCTCAAATCAATTCCATGTGATGACTTATTTTTCTTATTGGTGGTATTTCATATGGTAAATCTTCTAAAATAATTTCCATAAATCCACTCAAAAATCCTTCACTAATTGTGGAAATCTCTCTCTCTCTCTCTCTCTCTCTCTCTCTCTCTCTCTCTCTCTCTCTAGTCTGGTAGTGGTAGTAGTGGTAGTGGTAGTGGTAGTGTAGTAGTGGTAGTGGTGGTAGTGGTAGTAGTAGTAGTAGTAGTAGTAGTAGTAGTAGTAGTAGTAGTAGTAGTAGTAGTAGTAGTAATACTCAAAAAATGCTTCACTAATTGTGGAAATCTCTCTCTCGTGAGTCAATTAGCACATGTTTAAAAATGAATGAAAAAGTACATTCCCTCCTTAGCACTATTTCTCTTAGTAGTATTTAAAAATGAATGAAAAACACATTCCCTCCTTAATTTCTCTTAAGAATAATCATCAAGATCTGTGGGTTCATGTCCACCTATCCCCTCTTTTCTTAAGAGGAACCAAAGTATGCTTTTATCCATCCTTTACCAATGTGTAGGTGTTTATGTGCCCATCATGATATGATTTCATATCATATTTCCAAGGTATACAATGTAAAATGTGAAAAACACCCATTGGCAATATATCGTGATTATATCAAACATTACCTTGTAAAAGTGACAAACATCCATTGGTATTATATCGTGATTATATAAAACATTACCTCATCTTTGTATACATCAATATGGAGATTCATGAGGCATTTCTCATTCACTAAGATCTAATGTCCCTTAAGCAACCAAGAAACTTTACATAAGGATTAAAATGAATAATACTATTAAACCCTATTTATCCACCATCTCTTCATCAACTAGGTTGTTAGTCTTGCCACTATCCATAATTACGTTTCCAAATTCTTTAGGACTTGACCAAAAAATAACAAACAAGAGTAGAAGATTCAAACCAAGTAAAAACTTTGTCATTTTTCATAAAAATTAAGCACAATATTAAGTAAAAGGATTTCTAGCTTAGAATCTATATCTTATGGAAGACCTTTGTACAAACATCCTTACCCTCTTTGGTGCCATGATTGTCGAGATCTCCATCAACAAATTTTCATTAAATGATGTATGTCTTTGAGGAGATGGCCATTAATATAAGGTTTATACAAACACCATCAAAAGGGCAGATGAAGGACCTCTTCACAATAAAAACAATATAACCATAAAAATCATGTCTAGATCCATAAGATATCAACAACTTAACTCCATCCGTAATATAGGTAATATTAGGGTTTAGTAATTAGCAATATTTCTGAATGCTTTTGGCAATGAAAATGCCACTAATTTTAACTAGCACATATGTGATGAGAAGAGAATACATTCCTAATCCTTGCCAACTTTTCTCTTATATGGTGTAGCCCGACAAATGAAATTTCTTAGTATGATATTCCAAGCCTTAATCCCTTCCATGCCTTTGATCACCCATTTTACATAGAGATAAGGTCCTTAAAGTTCGATTCCCTAGAGGCCCATCCCCACATCCTGTTGTCACCTACAACAAATATACCATGAAAACCTATGAAAGACTTTATTAGTCTCATGATTGTACCATTGATAATATTTTCTAACTTGGTATGTCTTACACATGAAACATGACAATTCCTGTAATATTTTATTGATATGCAAAATTTCATTACAAAATAAAGGAAATGGTTATAATGTTTATAGGCATTGTCAGACAACCTTATCCCCGTCCATGAGAAATGGACCAAATTGCCCAAAAATGATACATATGTAGAAATAGAAGATTTCCCCTAACCTCTCTTGATTTACCCTACAAGATAACATCCAGAAACAAAATTATAAAAATATAACACTATCCCACAAACATAGAGATTGACAATAAACAATAAGACAACTAAGAGTTCTAGAAAAAGTAATTAAACAAATACAATTATTTATTAATCACCTATGTGGTGAATTTTTGGAAGCACAATGGAATGAGAGGGGGAGGGCTGAATCAGTCCTATAAAACTTTAATTTCATTTACCATCCATAATTTTTTGTCATTTATACAACCATTCATTCAACCATTAACCATATGTGTGTTTACTTAAGCATATAAACAACCATAAAAAGATCAAGAGTACAAGAGTACACAAGAAACCAAATTTAAGTGGGAACCCTCAAGGGGAAGAAAACCCATTGAAACACAAACATTATATACATGTTTCAAATTTAGTGAGTCACCAACCCCACAAGGAGCACCAACCCTACAAGGAGCGCCAAGCCCTAATTTAGTGAAGTACCCACTCCACAAGGAGGCTACAACCCCATATGATGACCAAGCACTAACTCAGCCACCTGATAATGTTTTATCTTTGATTTTTCTACTGCCACAACTGATGGAGATCACTTATTTAGCTCACAAACTCTTGCTCAAACCCTAGATCTTCAAACTTGCTCTATCTTCTTCCTTTACAACTTTTATTTTATTTAAACACATGCTCTGATGTATTCAATGAGTCTTCAATATACCATGCTCTTCCTCAACCTTCAAATCATGCACACATACCTGCAAAACACTTCTACATGGGTTGTACTTTTCCCTCCAAGAGCACTAGCCCAAAAATGGACTCAAACACTAGCTTTATAGCCTTTTCTTCATCCAAACATGAGATAGGTAGGTCCCTCATGATAAATTAGACCCATAAAACATAATAACATTCAAATACATCCATTACAATGGTCACATATGACCCATATAGGTCGGCCATGCTAAAAACCACTTATCATGCACCAACAAGCCTCAAAACCCTACCATTGGAATGAGAAAAATCCACTCACATCAAAACCATCCTTAGTCAAATTCCCTAATTCACTAAACATGAGTAATATTACATTTAATCATCATCCATGGTTTCAATTAACTTGAAGCAATCAAATTATTTCATTTAATGGGCCCACTTGGCTCATTACCTTCACAAAACAGTTGATTCCAACAACCTATTTTTCCTTTTGTGCCTCAAGACCCGTCAAGATGAACTCAACTATGGCATGTGAACACTAAATGTAAATCCTCATTAAAAATCATATGTTCAAACCACATAAAATTTACTCCTCACCTACAACATTCATTAATAGTTTCCTATCTTCTTCTAGGGAACTCCTCCATCATACTTTTCAATCATTAATGCCCTCAAGTATTCAAAATCATTAGTGGGAAATTCAAAATCTTGTACAGTGTCTACTTCTAAAGTATGAGAGGGGGAAAAAGAGGTACCCGATGGATGCAATCCCAAAAAGTGGCAGCAATTCTAGCACTTATTACCTCAGTTGAAGTTGCTTCCCTTGGAAAACTCGCAGGGATCTCCATCATGCATGCATCATCATCATTATCATCATCAATTTGCTTCTTCTTCTTGCTGATCTTCTTCACAAGGAGCATGGGGCATGACCATTTTAGTGTACTACAACTACGTGCTTACGAAAGAAAGGCAACCAATTACAGTGTAGGTACAAATGCCCATGGCCAATACAAGCTGTATCGACACTATGCCTAGACACACTGGGACATGCAGTTTACACTCCAGCTCGTAACGATGACAGGTTAAACATCCACAACAAAGATATGCTAACTACCTGGTGGGCCAACATTGATTGTCCTCCTTCCTCCCGCGCAACATTTATATGGCTCTGCTCTTTTGTTTTACACATCTATTGAATAATCATTATTTTCTCTCTCCTACTATCGGCCTCGAAGAGGTGTAACTTCAGCTATAGGTATGTGTAGCCCAGTGTGTATTGTTGTGCCAGAAATGTTGAATGCTGCCAGTCCTGTTGGAGCTAGGAGGAGTAAGCGGTTGGCATGGAGTGCGGTGCGTGAGTAGAGCGCCCTTGAAATTTCCCGGATCAAATGTGATTTTCCAGTGCCAGCTGTTCCTTGTATTATCATGTACAATGGATTTTTTTTTGGTTGTGCACTTGCATGGTTTAAGATTCAAAGCTCACCTTCTCCATTAACAATAAATCTAAGACCTTTCATTTCCAAAGTTATCTCGCATTAATGCCAAACAAACCCTTTTTAGGGATTTTAATCCAACCGCAACTGTATCTTTTTTATTCCTCTATTTTTCATTAATACGATGGGTGTCCATGCGTTGTGTTAATGCTCACATTTTCTATAGGCTAGGAGGATGCTGAAAAAGGTTGTGGAGACTAGTTTTACAAATGACAATCATATTTGCTTAGATATTTCCAAGAATTTTTTAACAAACCCATTTTGTACATATCCTCCTTTATTACATCGTCTATGAGACCACATCTCTCTCGAGGCATTTTGTCAAACAGGTTTGACGTGCTTTTTATATGCTTCTACATTTTGTATATGTGTCTATTAAGGCGTTTACAACTATGACATTTGAATAAAATCCATTTTTGATTATGCTTGGATGGATATCCATACCTATCCTAAACATCTCATTTTGGCACAGCCGTGTGAGATGCTGAAAAGGTTGTTGATTTTGGTTTTATGCGTGTAATTTACATTTTCATAAATGCTTCCAAAGCCTAATTTGGTTTTCCATTTTTATTCTCTTGAGCATGTAAGGGGCCAAATTTGATTGCTATGGGGTGGAATTCGTTGGTGAATGGGTGGAGTCATGTTTTTTTAGAGAAAGGAGTTGAATGCGGGAAGAAACCAAAGATATTTTCCCTCGAGCACCTAGAGACTTTTGTAGATCTGATTCTGTGAATCACGAAAGAATCATGGCGAGAATGGTACATTTAAAGTTTTTGTATTTTGGGAGGAAGGGGCTCTATTGCAAATGTTATAAATGGCACAAATTTTTCATGAAAATGGTTGGGAGTTTTTTGAAAGATCGGATAGATTTTTCACTCACAAAAAGCTTGATAGAGCCCATCCATTTTGAGAAGCCATCTAGAGAAGCATGTATATCTCTCTTTGTGTCAAATTTGATCATGTCAAGGTGGTTGCAAGTGTAAAGCTATTGACAAGCTTTGACATTGTTCTAGAAACTTTCCCTTGCTATTAAATTTGATCAAACTTTGAGTTATTCTATGTCAATCTTGAGTAAAGTGTATTTATTTCATTTCGAATGCAACTTGCCCACAACTACATGTGATTATAGATATGCTCTACACATGATGGTGGAAGACCGAACTGGGACCATATGGGTGACGGCCTTCGATGACGTAGCATTAACCCTGCTTGGGGTACCTGCTAATGCTCTTAAAGAGCCAACAAGGAGTACAGATGACCTGTGGAACATTATTAAACAGGTGTTGTTTCATACGTACAGGTTCATTTTCTTTGTGAGTCCATCTACCTATAAAGGAAAGGAACAACTCTCTTGCACAGTTCACAAATTCTACATAAGGCCGATGAAAATGCGTGATAAAAACGAGCTTTTTCGAAATGTTAAGGTTGGAGTGTTTGACTTTGGTGTTTAGTTGGAGTCCATTATTTTCTCAGCCTAGGGATATTCTATACCACGTGAGGTAGAGGGGATATTAAGAGCTCTAGACGCAAGGAATGAATCATTGGCATGTTAGTTTGTGTGAGTTTGTAACAAGGTTTAGGAGTTAGAAATGGCCATTTTCGATGTAACTTACTTCTTTAGCATAAGATAGCAACTCACTGCATTTGTAAATAAGAGATGCCAATGAGGAGGTCTTAGATGTTGATACCAAATTTTGAAGGCCATAATACACACTAAGCGGGATTGTAATACTTAACATGCTTGGAATGACACCTTGGGCCATCTATTTCTTGAGTGCAGATCCATGAGCAACTTGTTCTGCAGAGAATTGACTAATTATTCGGTTCACTGGTGGGAGCATACCAGGTATGAAAAGTACCTTTAGGATCACATCTCTTTGGTTAGAGGATGGAAATTTTTATGTGATTAAATCCAATGATTACGGTGATACTCAAGGAGTAGACGGTATTTTTACGACTATTTTGCAGCCCCTGGACTGCTGGTGCTTGAAAACAAGAACCTGGTAGGATTCAAGTCAGTTATGGTAGATTACGATGAGATATTTTATCAAACAGTTGTAGTTGCTTCTTGTACGTAAAGAGATATGGCAATGGGGTGGCTAGATACATTTTTGATAACATGAGGAAACAGGGAATGGTTCTCCCCAACAGTGTGTCCTTTGTAACAGAGAGGAGGAAAGTGTCAACCACCTTTTCATCTCATGCCCCTTCTCAAAAGTGGTCTTTACTACGGTGATGGATCTGTTCCAAGTGTAGTGGCTCCTTCCTAATTCCATTGAGGATTGTTGTTTGCAATGGGAATGCCCTTTCAAGTTTCTCTTTCTTGTTGTTGCTTGGAAGATGGCCCTTCCCCATTTCTTCTGGTGCTTATGGAAGGAAAGGAATGCCCCCACCTCCATAAATCAGAAAGCTAACATTATAAAGGTCAGTACTAGTTTGATTTCCTCTATTAAAGAGAATTCACACCATAGTTTTATGAAGGTTACACCGGTGTGGATTTGTTTGGGAGTTATCTTCTGGTGTAGGTTGTGTTTTTAAAATGGGTATGTAACGTATTGGGATGAGAGTGGAAGTGGTGGATACTTGTTACCTTTTTGACATCGAGTAATTTGTTGGGGTCAATTACACATGGAATATGGTGTATTACTCAAAGTGGGCCTAGTTTGATTAGCGAGAATTATGGTGGACAACATTGAATGCTATCAACACAAATGGTCGGAAGCTATAATGATGTGATCAATAATATACCGCTGATATAGGAGATGTGTTGCCTGTGGACATAAATGATAAATGTTTGAGGTATGTAAATGCAAGATGAAATAAGAATTGAAAATGCAAATGTCGAAAAATTCAAAGCATTTTGAATTTTTTTAATAAATCCAATGAAAAGATCAATGCATTAAATTTTACATTCATTCTTTCCACAGATGGTAATAGCATTATTCGACCGTGAAATAGGAATCTTCCCCATGTTCAAATCCAATGCCACATTATCATCACCTTTGGCGAGTAGACCCCTAATCATCCCCTTTGGGCAGGCTATGTAATTTCTATTGTAAAGAAAGACCTGATACATCAAGATAGATCAATTTAATTCTCTTATCTGGATTTAACCCGAAAAATTACCAAGATAGAATGTTTTTGGTTGTCTTAGGTGGCTGCTCGGTTTTTAATATTGATGTGAATGAGATATTTATTTAAGCACGTGAATAAGTCAGGTAGTCTTGTCCATATGGGAAAACAAACTCTCAGTAAGTCGCAATTATTCTTAATCTTTATGGAAATGGGCATCAAACTGAATGAATGACAATGTAAACTAATATTCTTAAGCCTTATAATAAGTAATGTAAACATTTTGGAAATGTGCATCAAAGTTGGCAAATTCATAATAAGTAATATAACTGAATGGGTAACTATGTAAAAAAATACACATATCAAACAAGTTTAGAGAAAACCTAAGGCAAGAAGGATTTGTAGTTTGATTAGGAAGGTAAAAATGCACCCACTTATTATTGAAGTTAAAAGGAGCGTGCTATTTTTTTCACCCATTAGTTAAGATAACGTAATGAAGAAGTTTGGCACGTGATAGATATAGTTGATGTTAAATTTTGGAGATTATAAAATATGGGCATATACGACTTGGTCTTGCTACTTACAACATCAAAGTAAGATGAGAAACGTTAGGCTTTACCAATAGCTGAAAATGAATCGTCTACTCACGTAGATGTTGAAATCTTATTATGCTTTACCGATGCACAAAATCAACTTTATCCCATTTTCATCTAGAGTTTTTTTAGCTTATAGCCACGAAAATAATGCGCCTTCATCGGCGGGAAAGGTTAATGATAGATAAATAATTACCTCACGTGTCTTAGTTTCTGCCCATGTTTCTTATAATGCCCAAATGCGATATAATATATATTTTCTATTTTCAAAACTTTATATGACAACAAGGAATATAAATTGAGGTAAGAAGACCTTATATGAGAACAATGAATATAAACTGAGGTACAACTAAATGCTCACATTTGACAATTTATTTTTCCTATTTCCTCTGTTAAGGTAAAAAACCCATACTCGGCTTCAATTATTCTGAAATACAAAAAAATATAATGTGTATAATTTCAATATTATGTTAAAAGAGGTAAAATAAAGTAACAATGGATAAGAACTATGCAACTTCTTCAGAAATGTAAACTGATAATCCAAAGGAA
The DNA here is from genome assembly GCA_018340775.1 of Taxus wallichiana var. yunnanensis. Classification (NCBI taxonomy): domain Eukaryota; kingdom Viridiplantae; phylum Streptophyta; class Pinopsida; order Cupressales; family Taxaceae; genus Taxus; species Taxus wallichiana. The sequence continues at coordinate 655,514,475 of CM031243.1, read as the reverse complement.
GAAACTTCCCTCAACTTAGCTACCATTTTATCATATCTTATAGTATTTTCCTTGCCTCTTCTATTTCTCTTTGTTTGCATTTCTTTCCACCACAAGACTGCATGACCTTTCAACTTGGTTTGAGCCACCTCCACTCTTAAAACTTGTGAAAATTAAAGAACACTGCATATGTGCTTCTTGCTTTGCTCTTGGCTCCTCTTCAATATATCTCTCATCTCCTCAACACAATACCCATTCTTTTAATTATTTCAATAAATCTAATCTAGATTACACAGTTCTCTTCAAAGTTACAACCTCCAATCTTCTTGTCATGTTGGCAACCACTACTCTTCTTGGGGGTATCTTCGCACAAACAAAACACTTAGTTTTACTGCAAATCTTACGTAAGCCAATTTTTCCATTACATTATTATAGCACTTTATTCTCTACCCTCACCTATTATTTTATCGCTTCATTTTTCTATCTTCATTCCTCTTCCAATCTTGTCTATTGTTGTAAGTTGTATAAATCTTGCCTTTCATATACTCTTGACAATGCGATAAATGATTTGGATTCGCTTGCAATAAATTTATAAATACCTCTGAAAAATGAGACCTGTGGAATAATTTTCTCCCGCATACAACCCGAATTCCACATTAACACAGTCGTACATATATCATTACTTTGATTTTGTCTTTCAAATCTATAGGCAACTAGAGCCATGAGCCTGAAGAACATTATATTTTGTTTGACATGATGCAGTGACAGAGCAGGTTGTCATCGGATGATAGGAAGCTCTAAGATGCATTACGTTGTTAAGGTTTGACTGAATGTAGACATGCCCCACCTCCTATCTGCTTCAACAACATATAATCTTGTTTGTACAGTTCTCTTCAAAATTACAACTTCTAATCTTTTTGGCATGTTGGTAGCCACTACTATTGTTGGAGACATATTGACACACCAAACACTCAATTTTATTGTAATCATATCAGGTTTTCACTTAAATAAAACCATCTCATATTTTTTAATAAAACATCCCTAATGATGTAGAGAAAAATAACAACCAAATACAATCAATTAAAAAAGGAAACAACATCAAGATGACAGAGTAAGAAAAAGATGATTTAAAACATCGAACAATTAATCAAAAGGATTTGAAGCACCAAGCACTCAAAGACTATAAAATAAGGAAAAAGATTCGAAACATCTAGCACTCAAACTAACATTTGAAATTCTACAAAATATAAACCATCAATACCATAGAGTAAATAAAATCTAAAGCATCAAAAACTCAAACATGAATCATCTCGATTTTCACTTAAATAAAACCATCTCATATTTTTAATAAAACATCCCTAATGATGTAGAGAAAAATAACAACCAAATACAATTAAAAAAAAGCGAAACAACATCAAGATCACATAGTAAGAAAAAGATGATTTAAACATCAAACAATCAATCAAAAGGATCTCAAGCACCAAGCACTCAAAGACTACGAGAATAAGAAAAAAGATTTGAAACATCTAGCACACAAACTAACATTCAATTCTACAAAATCTAAAACATCAATACCACAGAGTAAATAAAATCTAAAGCATCAAAAAAATAAAACATGAATCATCTCATAAATCTAAAGCATAAAAAAATCAAACATGAATCATCTCGGATCTTCACTTAAATAAAACCATCTCATATTTTTTAATAAAACATCCCTAATGATGTAGAGAAAATAACAAGCAAATACAATCAATTAAAAAAAAGAGCAGAAACAAGATCGAGAGAGTAAGAAAAGATAATTTAAAGCATCAAACTATCAATCGGTTCTAAAAGATCGAAGCACAACACTCAAACTAACATTCCATTCTACAAGATCTCAAGCATTAAACACTCAAACTAACATTTTGTTCCATGAGATCTGAAGCATCAAACACCTAAACCTAACACTCAACAATAAGATATTTAAAACTATTCCCCCAATACATGAAGCATCAAACACTCAAACTGAAACTCAACAATAAGATATGAATAAGAAACTCTACCGTGTGTTTAAAACTATTCCCCCAATACATGAAACACTCAACAATAAGATATGAATAAGGAACTCTACCGTATGTTTAAAACTATTCCCCCAATACATGAATTCAAGAACATGATGCAAGAAGATATGAATAAGGAACTCTAACATATGTTTAAAACTAATAAGGAACTCTAACGTATGTTTAAAACTATTGCCCCAATGCATGAATTCAAGAACATGATGCAATAAGATATGAATAAGAAACTCTAACATATGTTTAAAACTATTGCCCCAATGCATATATTCAAGAACATGATGCAATAAGATATGAATAAGAAACTCTAACATATGTTTAAAACTATTGCCCCAATGCATGAATTCAAGAACATGATATCAGATTTTTATTTCAATAATGTAATTTCAGACCCCAATGCATGAATTCCAAAACATGATGCAATAAGATTAGAATAAGAAACTCTAACATATGTTTAAGACTATTGCCCGATGCATGAATTCAAGAACATGATCTCATATTTCTATTTCAATAATGTAATTTCAGACTTCTAAGTAGTTAAAACATCCCTAAAAAAATGTATTTGAAAATTCATAAAATCCGAATGAAATCAATAAAAACAAGCGAGGACACGAAAGTTTAATTAACGCACTGCAAGCAACTCAAACTACTTGATCTGCAGCAGACGACATTCTCCACTTCATGTGATTGTCATCCTTGCCTCCCCGCTTGACACTTTTATAAATAATGCATACATGTCTATTCGGTGATCTTCGGGCTGCTTTTGGTTGTAGGCCATCATGGTGCCTATCCGGGATGTAGATCTGGTGCGCCATTTTCTCAAAGCACCTACGTTTGTTTATATCGGGATGGGCATATCCTACCCGTTATGGTCATTATTGTGTTTTTCCTTTTTTATCCGGTATCAATTTCTCTTGTTTCCCCTCCTTGAAGCTTCTGCATAGCACCCCCAACATTACGAATAAGGTTTGTCTTTTCATGTCTTTTTTTCCCTAAAAATGTTATTTTATTCGGAATTTTCCTTCTTTGTGTCAGCTGCTTGAGCTTTCCCACTAACATGTGCACTGCAAATCCTTAAAACTATTGTTGTATTTAGTTCACCATTATGATTTTTTGCATATGGAATGGGAGCACATCTTTTTAATTTGCCTAATTTGTAGATGCAATGTGATATGGGTGGGAAGGATTAGGATAAATGAATAATTCAATAGAACACTCATGTTTTCTTAAGTTGTATAGCATACAAAAACACACCACATACCACAAGTGGCATCACATGCAGAGCTGGAAGTGTGATCATACAGAACCAAGCCAGCTCGGCCATCTGTCTTGAAATAGGTGTACCCTACAAATCCACTCCCAAATTTTTGGGTATTTTGACATTCAACGTCAAATTTAGAGAATTTATGAAGATTTATACCTCTGTTTTACTTTTACCTCTACAACATAGCCTCTTATGGCTTATTGTCTATGATTTGTTTGACAAAATGTTCCCACTTTTATTATACAATGCATGTGCCTTTTTTGTTTAGTGTTTCTTGACTATTGCATTCCCCAAACTCTATGAAGAGAAAGCAACAACAATCTACAAAGAAATGATATTTTATCGGCCCTGATGACACCATTATGTGAGGGGATATTAAGAGCTCTACACATAGGGGAATTGACTTTACTGTGGCAGTGGAAAACAATCTAGAAAGGATCTTCTGGATATTCGTTTGTGGTTCTTCAGAGGAATTTGGTATTCTAAATATTACATCAACTTCCGGGGAAGCCATCAAAGTTTGATGAGAGTGAGACATGCGAAGTGTTTGAAAAAAAGATGACACTCAAAATGCTGACAAAATATCTTGAAATTATAAATATGGTGAATATTAGCTACGTTTCCAGCTAATGGTCCACTCCCTGTCTGGACACCAGAGATGTAACATTTGGCAGGAAGGATACCTGATACTACTGGAAGAAACAATATTGTGAATTTGTATACAAGTGTAAGAGTTTTTAATTAAATTTAAATACATATTTGTAAAGATATTTGATTTACATAAGGTTTTATCACTGTCTGCAGTTTCTGTTTAGATTCTGGCATGTATGGAAAGTTAAAAATAGAATTATCCACAAATCCAAGTTTGGCCTGCAAATTTGGTTGTACGAACCAAGGTGTTAATAAATAATGTTCTATTAAATTTGCACTTTTTAGTGGGAATTCCTATCTATTAGGTTGAAGGTTTTTGAGAAGAAGATTTAAAACAAAAGAAAAAAGCTAGAGAATTTTCTAAGGTAGAAAAGGGATTTTATATTGGAGGAGGAGCTTAAAAGTTTATTTTTCTTTACTGTTTGGCGGCATGAATGATAGACTTTAGAGATCGAGCTCAAGGAGAGTATACAGATGGCAGAAAATTTTGCATCCACTCACTTTTATCTTAGTCTACTCTCCTTGTATGATCTGAAAATAAAGAATTTTAGAATGAGAATGGAGAGAAAATGAGAGTAGGTGTGCTTCTTATGTGGACAGAATGCACAAGAGGTGAAAGGAAGAGTCCTTTCTGCAATCATTTTGATCTTCATATCAATCTATGGGATATCTGATTTTTAGAATTAATAAGGGAAAAAATGCACAATCTAGGCTGAAACATGTTGGATACCATGTATCAATTTGATTGATTGCGGACTGTGGAGAGATACAAATTGTATGTTTAGTCGGTGTGGCTAAGCCCGATTCGAGATGCATTGTATGTTTAGTTGGTGTGGCTAAGCTGATTAGGAGCCAAGTCATCCATTTTTCAATCATTTTCATTAAAGTTTTTATTCCTTCCAGCCTTGGCAAAGTGCCAAACTAGTTGAGTATAGCAATTAATGCCAATTTTTTATTTTATTATTTTAGGTTTTGGGTTCCATAACCCCAAGTTTTTTTTTTTCGGAATCATTCAAAACTCATTTCCTTTACTTTATTCTCTCATCTTTTGAACTAAAACATTACTTGAATTAAAACATTGCTTGGATTAATTGCAATATATAGATTGCCCTTATGTAGATTTCGTATGAAACCTAATGATCAAGTTCACGGTTTGGATTGTTTGTTTAGAACTATGTTTTTCTGCACTCTTTTGGCCTCACAACTTTGTTGTATTGTTTTGAAAATGGGTGGTGCGAAGATGGGAAAATTTGTTTTCTAATTGCAGATTTAGTAGATTTTGGGACCGAAGTTTCACTGATGTTTGAATGTATATGTTTTGAAAATTTCGGGGTTGACAGAGACACATTTTGAAGCCCGCTGCCACCATAGGTTATGTTTGGGACAACCTAACATCAGCCCATGAGCTTGTTGTACAAGTGGCAGGTAATTTGTTTCCCTTGTTTAAGCACACATTGTAGGGTCCATCCGAACTTCCAATACATTTTTCGAGGTTAAATTTTTCCATTCTTCAACGGGTTAACAGTTGAAAGAGTCTCCTCAGTGTTTGACTACCTTGTCTTAATTTTTTCTGTTTACATTTTTAGGCACACAGTTCTGCCATGAAATAAGCTTAGATAAGTTGTGCCCTTGGAAACCTTTCCATAAATCAAGGCAAAAGAGAGGTTTTGGCTTGGCCCTTCCATCTGGTGTTGGTGATAACATATCAGATAAACTGGATTTGTCAAAGGTGGGATATGAAGTATTTGCAGATGGATCGACCAAAATCTTATGACTCTTTGAAGTCACTCGAAAGTCGAAAAAGAAGTGAAAGAGAACTCAAAATCAAATTCTTTATGCGAAGCTTGATTTTAAGGTTTCATGTCCTGGAGTTAGCCTACTTGAACAAGTAACACATGTTAGTATGCTCCATACGATCTTATGTCACTTTGGCATATAGGACTCAATCAAAAGAATTTTCTATCGCACATTGATTCAACAAAACAAAATGTTTCTTTAATGTTGCATTTCTAGAAGACGGTATGCATTGCTAAATCTTATTGATAGATCACATGAATGCCGATAATCAATCATATTTTCTCAGTGTAACTACTAGAATTTGATGAATAACTGGTCATCCAATAGCATAATACTTAAACACGACTCTTACCTTTTGTAATCCACATGGTGTAATATCTTTTTACACCAGTGTTTAAAGTGTTGTAGCTCCCATATTTTGTCCAAAGTGATAGGAGGATTCAGCCGAAGTTTCTCAGACAAGGACTTCATCTCATGGCACATAACTGGAAGCATCAAGCATCAAACACTAAAACATGAAGCATCAAACATGCAACAATAAAATATGAATGGGGAACTCTACCATATGTTTAAAACTATTCCCTCAATACATGAAGCATCAAACACTCAAACTAACACTCAACAATAAGATACGAATAAGAAACTCTACTGTATGTTTACAAATATTCCCCCAATACATGAAGCATCAAACACTCAACAATAAGATATGAATAAGTAACTCTACCATATGTTTAAAACTATTCCCCCAATACATGAATTCAAGAACATGATGCAAGAACATGATGCAAGAAGATATGAATAAGGAACTCTAACATATGTTTAAAACTAATAAGGAACTCTAACGTATGTTTAAAAACATGATGCCCCAGATGCATGAATTCAAGAACATGATGTTTAATAAGATATGAATAAGAACTCTAAGATATGTTTTCAAAACTATTTCAGACCCCAATGCATTAATTCAAGAACATGATGTAATAAGATATGAATAAGAAACTCTAACATATGTTTAAAACTATTTCCCCAATGCATGAATTCAAGAACATGATCTCATATTTTTATTTCAATAATGTAATTTCAGACTTTTAAGTAGTTAAAACATCCCTAAACAAAATATATTTGAAACTTCATAAAATCCGAATGAAATCAATAAAAATGAGCGAGGACACAAGAAAGTTTAATTAAAGCAACAAGCAACTCAAACTAAAGCATCAAACACTCAATAAAAAGTTAAAACATCAAACACTCAAAACAATCATTCAATTCTACAAAATCAAACATAAACACCATACTAAGCCAAGAAAATTAAAAAAATCAAACTAACATTTACTTCTATAAGATCCAAGCATCATACACTCAAACTAAAACATTCGAGTTCTCAAACTGAAATGTTTGTTGCATATTGCTAGTACAATATTACACTCACTACTTGTTAGAATAGTCTAGCACATGTATAAAAGATAAATAATAGATGGGAAAGGATTTTTTACGACTCTAATCTTTACTCTTATTAATAGTAATTGTTGATATATAAGATAAATAATAGAAATGAAAGGCTTTTTATGATTCCAAGCTTTACTCTTATTAATAGTATTGCTGATAAAGGTTTTTAATGATGCTCGAGAAAAATAATCAAAACCAACATCTCACAAAAAGATGAATCCAATTGCTCTAAGTATTAAACGTAAGAATGAACAAGAAACAAGATAATTATTAATTTAAACCATGCTCAACAACATCTAAACCTTCACAATATTTATTTTTGTTTCCTAAAATAATCAAAAGACAACCATAAACAAAACATAGAACTCCATAGCGTGCATAATCTAAAGAAGGGTCTTGAACAAATTATCCACTTTTCACCAGGACCACTGTGTTGTCTTTTGGAAGGCACAATAAAACTTGGTAATTAAAAAGAAGGTAAATGATTTTCTTAATCGTTAAACTCACAAAATTGAAGTTTGCACAAGTGGTGAGCATGTGTAATACATGTACGATACATAGGCCAACAACCTCCTCGATAAGACACGCATACAAGGATTCACGATCAAGTTTCTCATTGAACCACGGCCCGAAGTAATGATTGTCACAATATTAAATTATATTCTCTAACCCTATGCAATATCTCAAGAAAATTTAAGCCCTATACAATATCTACTAATTCTTATAGACTTCTTAATCATACTTAACGCATATCATAAGCTCTGCACCTAACATTACTAAAGCAAATTATAAACATTTAATTTGCAATGACATGGATGAATAAATATTTAACCCTAATTGAAGTTTAGAAACTTTGGAGCAGAGCGAATGACTGCCACATCTTTCATTATATTGTGGAAACCCAAAGCGAAACTTGAAAATATAAGAAAACTCATCTAAAACCCATCAAACATTTACTTTGTTTAACAAATTAAAAACATGTATAAAAGAAGAGAGTAATGAAAAACCCCAGAGAATCCAATGTTCTTACCTAAACATCTAACCCTCTCGATGTACGAATTTCTAGTACAACAGTTTAAATAAGAGTGCTTTCTATAACCCTCTCAAATGCCTCAGACTCGGACTCGGATAGGCTACAACAAAGCATGGATAAAATGAACAAAACTAATATTCTCTATAGAAGAATCTGACGTATCCAACTACTATAAAATTTCACCATTTGAAAATAGTAAACCCTTACTATATTTAGTTTTGAACACTGAAATAAAGAAAATAGAACCATAAAACAATCACCCATTTGACTATAAATTGCAAATATAAACAAAGAACAATGTCAAAAGCATCACATTAACAAGAGCCTACAAATCTTGATTAAACAAAATGCCCAACGGTGGAAAACTGGATCCCATGAATATGTGAACAACACAATTAAAATTGGTAGTTAGAGAGGAGAAAAATATTTTTCTAAATATGTTAGATTATAATAATCAAACCCTGCACCAGAATCAAGCATATGTGATAGTTGTACAGGGCTTAGCCCCACCAACTATGCAAGGAACCAAAGACAATAAAAATTTGTAGTTAGAGAGGAGAAAAATATTTTTTAAATATGTTAGATTATAATAATCAAACCCGCACTTTGAGAATCAAGCATATGTGATAGTTGTACAAGGGCTTAGCCCCACCAACCGTGTGTTGAAGGAACCATTCTTGTTTGCTAACCCAACACTATGTAAAACGTAAGAAAAAATCTGACTGTAAAATAAAACCTTGTGAATTAAATTAGTCTTGCTCAGACCATCTTTAAATCATGGAAGGCAAACTACATACATTTACTCTATTAGCACATAGAAGCACTAATTTTATGGTTAATTGATGTGTTGAAACCCCCAATTGAAAATCTCACCTACAAAAGTAGAAAATGACTGTAAACTTTATTCATATCGAGATTGATAAAAATCAGCAGAAGGCTAGTTTGAAATGGCATATTCTATGAATCGAAAGAGAAAATGTAATGGTCGGAAGTTCCTGTGGCATATTAAAGTAAGCTACTAAAAACAAAGGTCAACAACATTTTCACCCTACAACCATGTGTACAACACCAATGCTGAGGATTCACATTCAGATACCAGCTGGAATATAACATTTGTATCACTAAATTTATTAGAATAATCAATCTCAACCACTAGAAAATATAAGGAAAAAAACAAAACACACAACCCTTACATGCTGCAATATTAAACCACGAGAATTTGGGAGAGAGCATAATATGCTTACCTTGATATTCTAACACTTCTGTCTGTGCGGACCGATGTGCTCTGTTACTCTTACCTTGATATTCAAACGCTTCCTACCTAGTCCTGGACCGATATGCTCTATTACTTAGCTCCCAACCTCGCTAAAATATAGCCACAAAAAAAAATATAGCCCTGACAAAAAATAACTCATACGACTTAAACGGACCCCAAAAAAAACCAGTCAAAACCATCACAATGGAGACAAAAGAAACTCAAACTAACAATCAAAACGCAAACATCAAACAACAATCAAAACACAGACATCAGGCACCCGACCTCAGACCTCAAAACCAGGCATCAACCCTCAAAAATTACCTCCAAAATCCACAACCAAATCACTAATTTAAAGTCCATAATTTATTACTTGATCTGCGTCCATGCTTATGATACGATTTGGGCTAATTTTTGCAAAATTATAAACATTTACTCTATTTTCACACAGATTCAACCTTAACTGAAGGTTTACAAACCTTCAAGCTACAAACCTTCATTAATAAATTATGGAATGCAAATTATAAACATTTACTTTGTACTCTGTGAGATGAATATTCAACTGTAACTTAAGTTTGAAACCTTCTATCTACAAATCTCAGCCGTGCCTTGGCCATGCCTTAGAAACTCTTAACTCTCTTTATGAATTTCTAGTGTTTTCAAACTACTAAACTTATAATAAGAGTGCAGCAGTTTAAAGCCTCATATTTAGTTAGGCTACAACACAACATGGATTAAATGCACTCAAAACTTAAACCCTTGCTTTAATTAGTTTGAACAATGAAATAAACAAAACAGAACCATAAAACAACCACCCATTTGACTATAAATTGTATACCACGCATCACATTAAGAAGGGCCTGCAAATCTTGATTAAACAAAATGCCCTGCGGTGGAAAACTGTATCCCAGGAATTTATGTGAAAACACAATAAAGTTAGTTAGATTGGAAACAAATATTTTTCTAAATCAGTTACCTTATAATAATCAAACCCTCCACCAGAATCGTGCATATGTGATAGTTGTACAGGGCTCAGCCCCACCACCTGCAAGGAATCGTGCATATGTGATAGTTGTACAGGGTTCAGCCCCACCACTGTGCGAGGAATCGTGCATATGTGATAGTTGTACAGGGCTTAGCCCCGCCACCTATGCATATAAGAAAAAAAACTCCTAAATCCTTAGTGTCTGCAATATACACGATTCTAACCCAACTCAGATACTTAATAAATCAGAAACGGGTTTCAATTGTCTTGCACCCCAAAAGAGAACCAAAAGGGCTTCTACAAGATATTTTAGAAACTTGAGTGGAGAATGAGCATGAATAATAACAGATATGGTTGCTCCATGATTGCTAAATTCAAGTGAACTTTGTACAACTGCTTGTAGCCCAGATCTCTAACTTAATGATCATTCTGGAAAATAGTGTTTAGTTCTCTTGTATTTGATATACATTGAAGATGACCATGCTATAGTCATAACTTTTTCACATTCAGTTCTGGCATGTAATGATGTAGACATGCATTTTTGCTCATTCGTAGTTGTACACGAGACAAGATGCATTTATTGTAGACAATCATTATGAGGAGAAGGGCGCATGGTTAGTAACACAAAGGTGTGAACTGGTACATTTGTAAAAAATGAAATGAATAATCTTTGAGAGTCATTGATGAGGAACTAAATCATAACATGAGTTAAGAGTATGAGGTTATTAGGAGGGAAAATCTCGGGTGGGAGGATTAATTCAAACATTTCATCAAACATATTGCACTCAATTCCAACTTGTGGTGTACAATATTGTTGAGATGGAGTAAAAACTTTGAAACTATGGCATGCTCTTTTTGAAACTTATCACTGGTATAAGTGTGGTGCATGAAGACAAGAGAGGTCAATGGCTTTGACAATAGGTATGGCATAAACACTCATATTAACTGTCCCAGAAATCAAATTTCACTGAGGCATTTGTCAAGCACTTGGCGTGCATCCTGCATGCTAGATTCCATTATGGAATTTTGCCAAACTATTCAGGTGCCTACTGTGGAGAAGGCATAGAAGTCAGTAAAACAACAAATAATTTGGGTTTTTCTAGTCAAGGTCTGTCTAGATTACGCAACAAGGAAAATGACCTGCTGGTGTTTAACCATCTAAACCATCTTCAGAATTTGTGTGAATATATTCACATCTTATTGACAAAGCTAGCATAGATATTTTAATGGTGGACTGCCTCTCACTCCCAAATATACAGAAAGCATTGAATTGTTCTTGGAATATAAGGCCTCTGCCTCTAAGTATACTTCAAATTCAATGTGTATATACCAACATTTTAAAATTTTGATGAATATTTGGAGAACATAAATTCTTCCTCATTAGGCGAATCGAAGACAGAAATCAAACACCTAAAGATTTATAAACATAGTGCAGGACGAAAACTAATTGGGTGGGAAACAGTTGGAAAAAAGAAACCAATTGACCTGTCACAGGTCACGTAGTTTCTCAGTGTCACATTTACTATTTGGAAAAGCTTAAAAATTTGAAGTCATGTAAGTGCATATTGGTGATGAAGTTGGAAATTTGCGAAAAATGCGAGGAACAAATAACAATTCACACTTCATGTTATACAAACATCTAAGTAGCAATTCAAAAAAAAAAACATAGAGAGAGGGAGAGAAAGACGAGAATGGGCCAATTTTAAAAATTCAAAAAATGGTTGTGGAAAGCGGAGGCGGTGAGTGAGTGCACCTTGGTTGTTTGGAAGTGAAGACAATTACGGGTCTCCCGATGTACAAACGCTGCGGTGTAGACTTACTCATGGAGGATGCTGACAAATGTTGTGGAGTCTGGCATTACAAATGGTGAATCACATTTGCTTAAAGTTTCCAAGGCTTTTTCAACAAACTCATTTTGTGCATATCCTCCTATCACTTGTTGTCCATGAGACCACATCTCTCTGAGGCATTTTGTCAAACAGTTCATGTGCCTTTTATATGCTTCCACATTTTGCATACATGTCTACCAGGCATTTGCAACTACGAAATTTGACAAGAATCCCCTTTGCATTATGCTCTTATGGATGTCCACACCCTGTTCCTAAGCTCTTATTTTGGCTAAATCTGGGAGTATGGTGGTTGTATGGTGCATTTGACCTACCTGAAGACAAGCCTTAAGAACATCGACCCACAACTCTCCCCGTAGGCATTAACATAAGGGTACAAATATGAGGGATAAAAAATATAAGTAAAGAAAACCTATTCTCAACTAGCGCGGTCGATATAGAGGAACCTTCCGGAAGCCATGACAAAGAAACGACGATAGTAAAATTAAAACCACAAATGTAAACACAAAATAAAAATGTGGAAAATTGATGAGGATAACACCTTGGCGAAGACAGAGACCGCTTGAGTAGGGCATGTCACGCATGCGGGCAGGTGGAAACCAGCCATGACAAACACCTTAACCAGAGGCCTTCGTCGGATGACAAACGAGTCAGCAACGGTGAAGCGGGAGAGCCGAATAGCCCCACTTAAAGAGGGTGAACTGCAATGAATTCGAGACACTACCAACATACTTCTTTTGGGAGTATTAGATGGAAGTCTAAACTTGGCGTCCAGTTCTGCTATGCATTGCCTACAAACAATGTATTCATATGGGATAAGATTCATATCCATCTTTACGGATTTTAGTACAAAATCCTTCCAACAACATTCACTACACTGCCTACTACTCTCACACTCCACGGTGTACAAAATCTCGAGCTATCAAAGGCATGGCCTTTGCCCATCTTGGAAAACTGACATAATAATAAATAGTTTCATCTCTTTATACCCAAATCATTTCATTAATATAACCTTTTTTCCCTGTAATCACAGGGCTGAAGGAGCTTAATTTTGTGCCACAGGGCACATCTGTTTTGCGTGGATAATTATTGTACATTCCACTACCACACATCCACATGTTAATTATGATATGTATTTTCCTTCATTATGTCATTAATGAAAGCAAAAGAAACCTATAAATAAAGGGTAGAAACTTGTAGGATTTGTAAATGTATAAGCTAGGATGGACACTTTCGGAAACATTCTGGTTTCAATTGATGTATTGACCAGGTTTTGGCAATTTTTATTTTGATACCAGAAATGAGAAAGATGAAGCATGACGAAACGACAATGCAAGAAACAAATTACAAACTATTTTCCATTTGTGGACATATGTTCTGAATTTTAGATGTGATAATACATAAAACATAATATTTGCTCATGAAATCTAATCTGCTTAGAATGTTTTGAGGGGCTAGAGCAAAGAAGAATGACATAGAATCTTATTGGACCAATTGAGGTCCTAGACCTAAGAAAACCAAAATTTGAGCATATTTTCATAAGGATGCCCCTGCATCATAATTTGATCTACTATGGAAAAATTACCTGTATAACGTGGGCATTCTTTCAACTTTGATTATAATACATCCTAATACTCATTCAGCATAGAGTTCTCATTATGTGAGCCAGATGCAATGTAAGATGAATTTTTCTGAATAGTATTCGCTATAGTCAAATCTAACATAAAGTGTAGTCCCAGCTATGTTACCAGAAATGAGAAAGATGAAGCATGCCGAAACGACAATGCAAGAAACAAATTACAAACTATTTTCCATTTGTGGACATATGTTCTGAATTTTAAATGTGATAATACATAAAACATAATATTTGCTCATGAAATCTAAAGATTCATAAGCCAAAGCTAGAAATTAAGACGAAAGAGGCACAAAGAGCAAACTGCCCATTCAATTTCCAGATATCTTTTGGTTATAATCTGTTAAGGCTGTCCATCAGAAGTACATGATACGGTGAATAAGATAAAATTAGACCAACCAGATTACCATACATAGGAAATCTCCCCAGAAAGAAACCAAATTGTCATTGTAGTCTTTATGGCATTTTGTCAAACACTTGGCAACATCCTCTATTCTACCACGTTTTGCATACATCTTGACAAGACCACTCCCCACGAATGCATTGGAGGCCAGATCAATCGTGGTTATGTAATCATGGATGTCTTTTCCGTAAACTTATTTGCGCAAAAGAGTTGAATAACCTCTGCATGATGGCCTTGCCTTCCATTGCAATGTCCACACTCCACCAACACCACAGGTGGTGAAATGAAGCCATCACTGTTGCAGTTTCCAAAAGGTTACAGAGTGGTAAGGAAATAGCCTAGCCCATCAGCAATAGTCATTTTCCATTCCAGACTGGTTTTGGGTATAACGAGTTGTGTTCCTTGCAAAATAGGTCATCATTGACCACTAAGAAAAAGCATTGAAATGATTAAACAACCCACAGCTCTCAAACCAACTGTTATCAAAAGAACCCGAGGCTATAAAATTGAAAAACAAAAGACCACTGCTTCCAATTGTCCATTCGAACGTTCTTTAGTATCTTCAACAGGTTCTATACCCTTACTTCTGCACATATGGAGCAGAAGCTGCAGAATCCATTTCAAAGCCAATCTCATGAGGAACAAGCAACTTTAGGTTTCCAATCAGCATCTCATCAGATATCTGGGAAGCAGGATTCCAAAGCAGGCCCTCCCTACCACAAGCATGCATATTTAATTTCCTAGGTTCCTGGTCGCGAAAGGCACTTCACCATGTACCCTGCAACTGCAACTACAACGCATGCAACTAAGGACAGGTGCCCAAACGTGGAGGGGAGGACAACTGGGAATGAAGGATGACAAATACCTCAAGCAGGAGACAGTAGTCGTAGAAGATCAAGTCCATAGTAGCCACGCCTCCGGCGTAATAATAACTAAAATTTGGCAAATATCAAAATCTTGATTCTTTAGTGGTGAGAAGAAATACGTTCTGTGGGCTTGGGAAGATATATTCATGAAGGTAAAGAAAATATATGTACATTATTATGGCTCACCACTCTGCCCTTCTTGAAACCTCCATTCAAACTGCAGTAAAATGCATTTGATTGAAGCAAAAAACTACATTCAAAACAGTAGGGCAGGGTTGTTTTTGCACCAAATAATCAAAACAGAAGGGCGGGGTTGTTTTTACTGAGCGTCATTAACACTTGCAGAATACAGAGGAAAATGATGGAGTATAGAGGAATATCAAAAGAGGGCAGAAAGTATTGTTGGAAGAGATTTAAGGACGAGGAGCATCTTTGAGAAGATATATATGTATGATTTGCATAAATGGCGTCTCAAGGAAGAGACTGGGCATGCTGGGATTTCAAGCTCATTTAGCAGACTCTTGTTTAGAGTGTGTACATCATTGAAATTACATGAGCTGTTGCGTTTGATTTGGGTGGTCTTCTTCGGCAATGTCTGCTGGTTTATCTCATACGCTCTGTTCACTGCACTTCGCTCTCCTCTGCTTTGCTTCAGGTAACAATGAAGAGATTAGAGTTTTTCCTTTCTTCGTTCTTTTGCATGCTATACATAAATATATATATATAGACTTAAATTTCTCAATGAGCTAACAAGTTTCGTATGAAACGGTTTATATATATATATATTATACTTATTTAATAAAATAAAAGATTTTTTTAAAATTTATAACTATTTTTATAAATAATTTTTAACAATTTAAAATCAATTTTATAAATTTTAATGAATTATACATAAAATATTTAGATTTAACATAAAAGATTAACCAGAATTTTTTTTAAACTTATAATTATTTTTATAAATAATTTTTAACAATTTAAAATCAATTTTATAAATTTTAATGAATAAAAATAATGTTTAGTAAAGCTTTCTTTTGGTAAAATAAATTTTGTAAAATAAATTCATTTTTACGCCGATGGCCTTCCTCCTATGGGAAAGGCCCTTCCGGTCGTTTCGGCGACTATGTTAATTTTGACGATCATTTGGACGTTTTTGACACGCGATTAAATTTGATGATTGTTTTGCCTGTTTTTTGTTTTTAGTTGTTAAATGGAAACAATGGCAATTGCATGCTTTCAATGCATATGAACAGCTGAGCAAGGTAGCGGTGAGACCCATGACTAAAATCTCCACATTCCAAGACATGCACGAAGATATCTGCAACATTGCAGAAAAGAGAGCCCCCATGAATGCTCTACCCATACCACAAAGTCAATGGCATCCCGATTACTGTTTGCATGGCATCAACAAGAGTCTTGCTCCTTACTGCTGTCATCCTAATCAACATGAGTCTTGGAGGTCAGTCCCAAAGACACCCTTCCACTGTGTCCCATAACGTTGCAGTGCTCTTCTTTGGAGGCCCAGATGATCGTGAAGCTTTAGTTTATGGAAGAAGAATGGCAGAGCATCCTGGTAGTATCAAGGTTCACTTTACCCCATTGCGGTCAATTCCTGCACATGACCGTGACAATCACCCAGAAGCCTACAAATTCTCTATCGTGGAAATGAACAGGAGCAGGAAAGATTGTCGGATGATGAAGCCCTAGCTGATATCATCAATGACACAGAGCCATCCACTCCCAATAAGACCCCGGAAGGAACACTGTTGTCGAGGATGTCAAGGGATCCATTGTGTATACAGAGCAACAGATCAGTAACACAATGGATTCAGTCCTTGCAATTGGTAAGAGCAACAAATACAACTTAATTTTGGTGGGCAGAGGGTGGTTTCCTTCTCCATTGGTTGCAGATTTGGTGATAGATAGAACTATAGAGTGTGTTGAACTAGGTCCAATTGGGGATCTGCTAGCCTCATCTACAATTCAATCCAACGCTTCAGTGTTAGTGATTCAACAAAAGGATAATTACCTTAACCCATTGTACTGCGTGACGGATTTCCCCAAATAATCTGATTTTCTACCATGATTTCTCTCCCACTTGAACTACACCCAATTTTATCATTGTATGAGCACCGGATGACCTTGTGAGTTCCAAAATTTGTTTGATGTAACCCGATCAGGAATATTTATTGAAGTCTAACAAAGAGATTCGTTATGCCTATTGTTCATTTTCTTATTTACACTTAAGAAAAGCAAAGATTCCCCACAAAATTATATGTTTACATGTTGATGGAGATTCAACTATTAACTACTTTTCTTTTCCTGTCCATGTTCTTCATCTTTTGTCTTTGTGCAGTCCACAGAGTACTTTTGCAGTGTTGGATTGGGAGGGGAAGACTTCCACTCTTCCTCCATTCCATCAAAGATCCCTTGTTCAATCTGCACTTGATCTTTCTGTGACCTCTAGCATGTTTATAAGGTGGATCTTTGTATGCATATAATCTACATTCAGGAAGGCCCATCAATTTTCATGGTCAAATAGTCCCCACTGTGGATTGTTTTTTTAGGAAGCTTAGGAGGAAAAGATCATCTTTCAAGAATACCAAATCATCCCATATTTTCATAAGAACTAGATATATGAATGAACTGTTTTACCTTGTCGGGAATCAAACAACCATTCACCTTGTTAGAAATCAGTGACATGTTAAGATCTTTTACAATGCATCTCTCTTGGAGGGCCAATTGTTTCCTCCAACACTTTTCTTCAAGCCACACCCCTTTAGGTCCTTACTATCATTGAGGAATAGGCCTATAGCCCTCTGCTCCATGGTTTAGTTGTTTAACAATGGAAAATTGGATTTATTTTCCTCGCTTAAACACACATAATGGCACCCAACCTTTGTCACATAAATAGACTGAGCGGGGGCAGTTTAGATTACTACAATTTAACACATTATCTTCATGCAAAGGGGAAAAAAGGATAGACATTTATGTCAGATTGGAAACCAAGTATGTCAACTGGAATTGAATTATGTCAATTCTTTCTTGTAATTTGCAACTGAATTTTTAATCAGGTATAACACCTATAATAACACTTAATGGGAGAACAAGTATTATTGTCTACTGATATTGCAACACTGAGAAAGGAGGTGTAGGTGTTTGTGCTTGTGTATTTTGGTAAACAATAACCAATTTTTCCTTTAACAACCTAGTTTTTTTCATATTAATTCAGTGCACTAGGAACCCTTAAAACAAATAAAAGTGTGCCCAATTTCTTATTGAAGGGGGAAAAATTAGTTTTTGTGGCATTTTGTTCCTTTTCCACATGTTTTTGTTGAGAGTGGGATAATGGAATCTATGCATTTTTCATTGAATATTTACCTTTAGTAGATTTGATGTGAAAGTTTGGTCAGACCATTATGAAAAAGGTCAACAATCAAACCATTATGAAAAAGGTCAACAAATCATCTAGCTTTGGTTGATGTAGGATGAGAGAAAACCTATTTGAGCTATGCAAAATATTGCTGTAGTAAAATTAGAGTGGGATAGTGTTGTGTCAGGAAAAAAATGCTCCCCATGAGTCCTCTCTATTCGGGTTTGCTTTTCTCAACAGATGAGTCAATTTTCAAGTAAATAATGACCAGTTTTTCCTTTAACAACCCATATTTTTTCATATTAATTTGGTCCACTCGGAACCCTTAAAACAGATAAAAGTGTGCATGAATTTCTTTTTGAAGGGGCAAAATTGGCTTTTTGGCATTTTGTTCCTTTTCCACTTGCCCAAGAAAAACTTAATTGTAGATATTTATTGAGTTTGTGTTCTCTTTAAATGTCGTTCAAAGGGTATCAATGTATCCACTCATGATATAAAATCTACAAATGTACGGAATTCTTCATGTATTCATGTTTAGTTCAAATAAAATAGTCAGCAAAATGCTACCACTCATGATATAAGATTTGCAAATGTATATCTACGAATTTGTAACAAATTTGAAATGTAGAGATAAAACCTTTAAATGTAATGTTTCATCTATATTCCTAAACTTACAAAATTCATCACACCCTTTATCAACATGTCAACTACAAAAGTAATAACTATCCCTCTAAAATAATTAACATATATTGTTCGGCATTCACATTGCATTATACACATGTGATTTTAGTATTTAGTAACTATGAATAGAAACATGCACATTATATGTGTCCTCTATCTTCTTAATAGTGTGGAGTGTTATGATTTATATAGAATATATGTGTGTGTGTGTGTGTGTGTTGCAAGAAACTTTGTTCTCGAGCGGGGTGAAGGCCGATACTGGGAGCCACCAGCAACTTTGAATGATGGAGGGCTTAGGACCTCAGATGCAGATGTGGATCTACGAGCGCAAAGAAGATAGATGCATGATATAAATAAGCTAGATCTACAAAACTGAAACAGATAAGATTAGATAACAATATGTGGGGTTGCCCGAGACAGTGTCGGTTCCAAGAGGATATTAACTCCCTTGGAGGATGTCAACCCCGTGTTAAACAAGATAATAATAGATCATGAACATCATCATGCAGAAATAATGGAATATAAAATGACAAGTAACTAAAATGATGAGGGAACTTAGCTTGTGCTTCTGCTATGGAGATGAATTGGGCATCAAGATGGTAAGATAACAAACCATGGCAAATATTTCTCCCTCAAACTTGTAGAACTTAATTAAGCTCTTTCTTCTCCTCTCTGGGCCTAGGTCTCTCCAGGTCTTCTTGAAAAATATATCGGTCCTTGAAATATGGGGAAAACCCATATTTATAGCTTGGATGTGAGGTTAGATTGGGGTTAACAAGTAACCGGTTGGGTAGAGTAACCTGAGTTAAGAGATATGATGTGATCACGTGGGGACCATGAATTGAATTATTAGATGGAGTGGGGAGCATGATTGACATGGTAGGTGAGATGATAAATTCCATTTAAAATTTAGAAAGGGGTGTCGGATGGGTATATTAATACCCATGGATTGAATAATTTGTGAGAGATGGGGGATAATGTCAAAAGTCAATTATTAAATGGGTTTATATGGATCCCATTTAATAATTAATTAAATTTGGTTGAATAGATGATGAGGTTTATTGAAATTTAGGAAAAATAAAGGTGAGATAGGAAATTGCATGAATGCGAGATGACAGAGGGGTGCTATACCAAAAATTGGTGTCTACATTTGCCCCTTTTTGTTGAGTGGTTTGCGATAACAAGCCACGAGACAAAAACAAAAAGGGTTAGATGAAATATGTGTCTAAAGATGGATGAAGACATGACCAAAGGCAAGATGCCTCAAGCAAAAAAGGATCGCAATAACAATAAAAAAAATTATGGCGGTGACTCCAATATCACATCGGTAGAGGAAATTGCGGTCTCAACAGAGACATACGACAATGTTCTACAGACCAGTGAGTGGGTGAAGACCACTGCAATATGGATGTAAACCAAGATGACCAATGGGTCATAGGAAAACATCAAAATATGTGCAACTGAATGTGAAATATGTGCGCAATCCTTTGTCTTGAGGAATCGTGTGAAAAATCATGCATCCGCAAAAGGGACGAGGATGAAGATAATGATGCCCAAACACAGGCCCGAGAAGGACAAGAATTGAGTTATATGCGTCAACATGTACAAGGATGAAAAGGTGCCCCAACATAAGACATAGATGGATGTTGAAATAAGATATCCCAGGGGGAATAATCATAAATGTGGATAGGATGAGCAGATAGGATAGAAAGGTGAGATAAAATTTCCTAAAAGGGTGATAAATATGATGGTAATCATGTTTCATAGGAAATATGCATAAGTGTTAGCAAATTAGAAGATGAAAAAGCATTCCTACTTGTTTGATAAGTAGGATAGGAAGTCACGATAGTTTTGCGACAAAACAAAAGCAAAGAAAATATTCATGGAAGAGAACAAGATCATATAGGTGATGGTCATTATGGTATCTTCCAAGAAAAAAATTTCAAAGGAAGATGGGAAGATATTTTTAGAAATGATATGATGATGCCCCTACGCAAGACGACAGTATGCGAAGATAAAAGATGTGACAGGGTTGTCAAAAGAGAAGAGGTCAACATTGCGGAGAGAAGAACAAGAATGGTAATGAAATGGATCGATGGTAGTACACAAATGGAGAAAATTGACATTGACCATGAATGTCAAGTGTGAGAGATGTTGAGAAAGAGAAAAAGGAAGAGATAAGAGGATTGGTTGATTATGAGAAGAGTAAGAAAGACCGAATGTGAAGGCAACATGGATATGGAATAGAGGGATGGAGACGGAGGAGGAGAAAAGAAGGAATGAAAGGGGAGGAAGAAGATAACAAAGAAGGATTATAGAGAAAGGGGGAAATGAAGAAGGACAAGTAAAGAGAAGACAAGAAAAGAATAGAGTAGAGGGTGAAATTATGAAAAAGAGAGAGAGTTATTTAAAATGAAAGGTGTGAAGGAGGATGAAGCAAAGGAAGGTAGAGAGGTAATGGAAAATGAAAGAGATGATAGAGAAAAGAAAATTGAAGGAAGCATATCATAGTGAGGAAATCTAAGGCAAAGAATATGGAACTAACCACATGGAAATGCATGTGGATGGTGAGATGATAAAGAAGATGGGACAATGTTGAAGAGTCATGTTATCGATGGGGAAGTAAGAAGGAAGTGCGAGGTAAAATGAGGAGGAGGAGGACGATATAGAGGAAGTGAAATAAGACAAGGATAAGAAAGGAGGAGAAAACTACAGAGAAATTATGCAAAAGGAAGGGAACCAAGAATGGAGATATTTGATAAAGAGTAAGAAGCACAAGGAGCATAAAGAGAAGCTTGAGGGAGGAATGACATCGATTGGAAAAGAAGCGGAGATGCATGAGATGAGGATAAATTGATGAAGAGAAAATAGAAGAGAGGGTGTATAATGAAGATAGTGAAGAAATTGGAAAGAAAGAATGGAAGATGGAGAAGTGGAGAGGAAAAAGAAAGGATGGGATAGGAGAGGTAATTCCGGTGAATGGATGTTAGGAGAAATCCACCGATAATGATCAGGTTGGAAAAATGGGATAAAAGATGAGATGAGGCGAAAGTAAACAAAGAATGGGAGGGGAATGCCAATGAAGGGACATTAGGAGAAGTCCCCCGATAATGATTAGAGGAAACAGAGGAAGGAAGGAATAAAGATAGAATGAAGGAGGTCAAAGAAAAGGATTTAGGATGTGTAGAATGGGGATGAGTGATTTTAGGAGAATCCACCATAATTACTATAAGCACAAAAATAGAAGATGATGATGAAAGAATGTTAGGAAAAAATCAATGGTAAAGATCAATGCAAGTATGGGGGTAGTATGGGGGAGAACTCTAGAAGATGGAAGAGTAAAGATAAAAGGGATAACGATGTGTAGGAAGATGAAGATGAGGAGAGGATGAAATGGATGAGAATGAATGAGAGAAAATGAAGAAACAAAATACAAAATGAACAAAGAAGAAACGATTAAGTAAGAATACCCAACGATGGATGATGGAGATGAAAAAGGGACCAAGAGGAAGTGGTGTTTGCATGAATGGAAGAGGAGGTGAGAGGATGTGATGATGGGGAATGATGAGAAAATGTAGATGGAGAGAATGTGGGGTAGTGGCGAGTGCAGGATGAATGATCATGCTTAAGAGGGACTCTTAAGTAAGATCACCATGCCGCATGAGGATTTAAGTAAGATCACCAAACCGGCAGTGACGATATGGAAGGAGAAAGACAACATTGTATTGGATTCATGTGTGGAAGGGTTGATTGGAGTGGATGAGTACGATGAGAGGTGGGAGACAGAAGATGAGGAAGATATGATGGGAGGTGGAAGGGTCAGATGGAAAACCATTCATAAGAGGAACTCTTGAGTAAGATTTCCCTGCGATGGGGACGATTAAGTAGGATCACCAAACCAAAAAATGATGAAAAGATTGAGCGAGAACAAGGAAACAAAGAAGTTTGACATGAGTGGATGGAGGAACATATGCAGTGTAGATGGAGAGTGTAAGGGAAATCCTTAATTGGGATGCCCATATGGTGGGAGTGATGATGCAAGAGTGTTAATCGGAAAAGAGGAGTGGAAAGATGTTTTTGGTGGTGATTGTCGTCTGTTGAAAGAGGAAATGGTGGAGAAGATTCTACAGTGGGAGGATCTAAGGAAGAAGATATACCTTAACTAAGATTCTTTGGTTGTATGGATGGTTGAGTAAGATTGTTAAACTGAAAAGAAAGAGTAAAATAGAAACTCAAGAGGAAAGACAAGTAAGATATCTAGCATCGTGTAAGGGGACAGAAAAGGTGAGAAGGATGATGTGGAGAAAATGGTGATGAGTGGAAATGGAGAGTGAGGATCAATGGATCAAAGATGTTGTTGAACATGTTGAGAGATAAGGAGCTGCAAGATAACAAACTTGCCTTGAGAAGGATCCTCAAGTAGGATTCACAAACTACAATGGCGATCAAGTAGAATTCACAAACCAAAAAGTATATTTGCAAACGCATTCATGGAGATGATGGATAGATATAAAATTCATAGTGTGAAATTTGATGTGATTTTTATAAAAGATGATCTGGATGAGATGAATGGAACATAGCTATAGCAAAGGTGTATAAGGAAACTATGTTTCGAGCGGATTGGAGATAAACAAGAGAGGTTACCCCTCAAGGCATTGCACTTGCAACTAATAGCAAGTGTTAATACATAACCAATGATAGTTAGTTATACCAAAAGATCATGAGGGAAATATGGATGAAAGATGCTCATAATCCTAATGTTGACATGACAAAGGGATTGAGATGTAACTTATACGCAGAAGAGGGATCTCCAAAGGTGGGGTTCCTTAATCTATGCCCCAGCTCTAGGAAAGGGAAAGAACAATAGTAGAAATCTTTTTGCAAATTTTGATAAAGGAAGGTTGATCTATGTGGAAAACCTTCCAGATGCCATAATAACATAGTAGCCATCATTTGAGGGTATGGTCTACTTTATACATAATATGGATGGCAAGAATAATATGATAGCCATCCTTCAAGGGAACGGTCTATTTCTTTTGATTTTTCTTTGATTTTGATTTGTATATTTTTCTCTTTTTTTTTTTACATGAACGACTATCCGCCGAGGGATTAGTCTATTTTTTATAACTTTGATTTTTCCTTTTCCATACATGAATTTGAGATTCACATGGGGAAAGCTGGGAAATAACTAAGTAAACCACTTAAGGGGGATAAGGAATGTACAAGAGACACCTGGACCCTTTGCGCATGGATGCAATAGGAGAATGAGAAGGTGATGGATGTAATGGTTACGGTCACATCAAAGTAGTGAAGGCGGACCACATAATTCATGTTATTACAATGACAAATGAAAGGGATTAAGGATGGAGAAATAATCTAAGGATATAACTAAGTGATCATTGGTAGATATGCTTGATGAGATTGAGAAGTCACACTTAAGAGGTTACGTCTCGGTTTACTACCACAAGAAGGAAGACAGTGAAGTTGTAATAAGATGAGATGATAGCCAAGCGAAACAAAAATATGTCTTAAGGGAATTAGACATATGATCATAATGGTGGATTTAGAGGAAAATAAATGATGCCCCAAGAGAGACATAAACAGAGAAGGACAATCATGGCCTCAAAGGAGGACTTGATGAAATAAACAGTGTCCCAAAAGAGACACAAATAGAGCCCCAATGGTGGACTTTGAGAAAAGGGGTTCCTCAATGGAGAGACAAACATGGCCTCAAAAGAGGACTTTAATAAAAAAATATGATACCCCAAAAGAGGCATAAATATGGCAACAATGGTGGACTTAAAATGAGTGAGGATTTGGGCAAAAATAGTTTAGATTGGATGAATATGAAGGAGGTAGAAAAAACAATGTCAAAGAGCGAAGTCCCCAAGTAACAAGGAGGAGTTATATGGATGAGATGCTTAGGGGCGAGGGAGGTTATTCCCCTAATAAGTTAAATGTGAAGGAGTTAAAGGATGTCAAAATAGCTTAGATGAGATTGTTTTAGATTTGGATGGGGTAAATGATTAGAGACCACAATTGTGCTTGGCAAGATAAGTAGTATTGATGAATAATGAAGGACCTTCCTTACGAGGAATGTCGTGTGCAAGAGGGATATTAAGGGATGATATGGATGGAGAGATCATGGGAGACCCGAAAAATAGGATATGGATTGAATTCAATGTAGATGGAGAAGGAACTTTCCCTTAATGAAAAATCATCTTTCTCAATAAGATTGTGGATGATTGTTTGAAATGCCTCACAATGTTCTATGTCATGGCAGGGGTACAATGATAACTACAAATGCAATTAGGATTGAACCATGATGGCTTGGGACTATATGGATTAAAGGCTTTAATAGGAGGAATTTTGATGGCAGATGTTTGAGTTAAATGTCGAAGGATATCTGCGTAAGACCCCATTGAAGTGTCATGGGGAAGGTAACTCTTGTGGGTTTTGATAGGATATTTTAACTTGGAGTTAGGAGAAAAAGTGGATGTAGATTGGATGGGTGAATTTCATGTTTTGGAGGACAAATCAAATTTGGTTGAAGGATTGTATTGTTTGGATGTGGATCGATTGTTGCAAGATGTCGTAGATGGAAAGACTGATCCTAACATGTATGTTGTGGCATTGGATTGTTGAGAAGAGGGAAAACTTGAATTTTTCTAGGATGCATAAGGGACTATCGGGGATGTTTACCCCAGAGCCTTAGACTTCAACTGAGAAGATTTACCTCTAGCAAGGATGATAATAATCTCAACCGGAGGATCTGATAGTGGTGGTGTGGTTATTAATGGAGAAACTTTCCTAAAACAAGATGAGGATGTTAATGGAGAAATAGGTGTTTGTATGATGTGATTAATGATATCTATGTGAGATGTGGATTGTTTTGGTTTTGGCATGGGAAGAGTTGATTTTGTAGAGGGAGAAGATAATCTATCTTTATTTGATTGAGGTAGATGTGTTGGTTCAGTAGATGATCCAAAGGGAATCTTTGATAGGGTCACGAGTCGAGAGGATTTAGTTGGTGTGATAGAAGGATTAGGTAAAGAATATTGGGAGTAGAAGTGGGTGATGTGATCATGAGCGAAGATATAGGTAAAGATTTCGGGGTAGAGATAGGTGTATTTTTGGTATGATAGATATACCGGTCATTGGCATAGATAAAGATGTAGGCCTTTTGGAAGATTTGGAGATGTGGGTAGTGCGATAATTGATGGAGTAAACCTTATGGGTATGGGTAATGCAGCAAAATGCGGGAGAATTTTTGATGTAGAAGTAGAAGGGAGGTTGTTTCATAAATGTTTCTAAGGGTAAGAATGATATATTTGCTAAGGGTTAACGTCAAAGGTAGGGTTGTAAGGGTGCATGTAGTAGAAGTAAGTTTTGTTGGGATGGTGGTGAGTAATGTAGGTGTAATGCTAACAAGTGTATTTGAGGGAGTAGGTGTGAGAGATGTAGGGATATGTGTGGATATTAGTGGAGCCAAGATAAGTGCTAAGGATAAATCGAATGTTGTAGATTGTATATTTTTGAAGTGGCGGAAGTGGATGGTATAGTCAAATTTGATGTGGATGTGATAAGGATAGGAGAAGGTGTAGATTCAGGACATGTAGTGAAAGTTGATGTAGGTGTGACAGGTTCCACATAAGGGATGGGAATAATGTCCACTGTGGGAACATGCGAGTTGGTGATAAGATAAGATCTTGACTGATAGTGTCAATCATATAAGCATTTGATAGTTGGGATGTAAAGGGGGTGACATGATTTCTTGTGGTTGATTAGTTTGCGCCGTGGAGCTATCAATTTGGATATCCCCTTGATTTACGAGTTGTTGGACATGATATTTGAAGGAATGACATTTCTCAATGTCGTGACCTTTTACTCGATGATATTTACAATAGTGGGCTTCGTGATACCAAATAGGCTTGGCTTGTGAGTTTTCCACGGGTCGTATGGGAGGCAGTTGGATAGAGTTTACTGATTTGTCATATTTTCAAACACGGAGCTATATGATTATCCTAAAAGGAGTGTAGTTGGTTGTTGATTGAGAGATCATTGTTGAGACCATGTGCTTGATGTAGATGGGGATGAGGGTTCAATGACCACAGTGTTGGCCGCACCCTTAAATTTGTCATTATGTGTGAATGGTTTGGTGGATTCAAATTTTGATTTAATTGAACTTAGTTTAAGATGACCCTACTCAATAGCACAGTTTTCAGTTGGTGAGCCATTGTGAAAGCTTCATCAAAGGTTCGAATGATTGGATCTACAAAGTTGATGATATATTTTTGCACACGAACGCGCAAGAATAATTCGATGATTTCAGGTTTGTAGGATGGTGAAGGAAAGTTGGTTTATAACATCTTGCCATTGTGTGACGAAATTGGTGATGGGATCATCTTCAAAATTTTGAATGGTATATAGATCAGTGATAGTGGTTTTGCATGTGATATTGATAGAAAAGTGTTCTAAGAATAACTATGCAAGTTGGGTGAAAGAGAATAAGGAATGTCGTGGGATATTGTTGTACCATTCCAATGTGGGACTAGACAAAGACATGGGGAAAGTGTGAAGAAGTAGATCGTGATCATGCGCAATAAGACAACATGTGTGTTTAAATGTGAGGAGATGTTGTTGGGGATATTCCTTGTTGTTGAACTTATTAAATGAGGGAATTTTCTAATGAGGAAGGTATGGTTTGATTGGAACCAATGGATAAATTGGTTCATTACAGATGAGTTCATAGGATAAGGTGTTCTTGGGTGCTATGGTAAGGGTTTCTAAACTGGCTAACCAATTCTAAAAGGTGTGAATTGAATCACTTGAGGTGTTGTAAGATTGAGATTGGATTGGTTGTGTGGTTTGAAAAGTAATTTGATAAGGCAAATGATGTGTTTGTGGGTGTGTAGGTAATTGGGGAGTCATCTGATAAGGTGGTTGATAAGTTTGTGGATAGGATGTTTGCGGAATGGTTTGATAGAAAGTTGATTAACTTGTGGGTGTGCAAGTGTTTGGGGAGCTACTTGGTAAGGATTAATATGTGTCATAGGTTGGGATTGCTGCATAGGCTGATGTTGAGCAATAGGGGCATGACGATAAGCGAGGATATGTGTGTTAAGAATTTGAGATGGTTGGAGCATACGATGGGCAAGAATGTAAGTGTGAATAGGTTGAGATGGCTGGACAGGCATATTAATGGAATTGTCAAAATGGGATGTGGGTGGAATGCGATCCACTAATTTAGGAGATTGGGAGGATTGAGAGATTGTAGGATATTTTGGAGTAAGAAGTCATATATGCGATTGGGAGGATGCCCAAGTGTCTCGAGAGGAGCGGGAGATGGTGGTGCGATCGATTTAGGAAGATTAGCTTGACGAGGGATATGAAGGTTGTTGTCAAGGTGGGGACAATTTTGGATGACATGGTTCTCATGAGGTGAGACCATGGAGATTGGAGGTTGGGTGACTGACGATGTGTTTTGAGTTTAGTATCTTGTTGGGTGAGATCGTCAGAAGAATTAACTTTATTGGGTGGAGGACATTGTTGTTTTGTCTTGATTTGAGAGAGAGTGACAATAGGTGTGAAATAGAGAAACATTTGTTTATATATTTTGTTGACAAACAAATTTGGGAAATGAAATTTTGGGGGCTGCGGAGTTTTTACATTTTTGCAACTTTCATAAAAGCACATTTGCAAGTGCGGGGCTGCGAGCCTGAGGAGGTTTGTTTGACAAATGCAAAATGTGAAGTTGTGGGCTTGCGGGGCTGTAGGGAGTTTTTACACTTTTGTAATTTTTTTACAAAAGGTGCAAAGTGAATTTTAGGCCGCATATCCGTTTTACAAAACTAGTTTTTTCACCATTTTGTACATATTTGATTCAAATATTCAAATGGGCATATCTTTCGATCCAATAAATGAAATTCAACAAATTTGGTACCGTTTGAAATATCTCGGCCTCCTCTACACCATAGAAGCATAAAATATTAATTTCAGTAGGCTTTGGTGGTTGAAAATTAGGAAAACATCTTTTATGCCATTAATGAAGGATCTGATTGCTTCAACTACCCATATCTGATCTAGATTTTCCATCTTTCCTTCTCCAACACGCCAAACAGACATGGGGAACCAAAATTGATAGATTGTAGGTGGATTTGCAGGGGTATTGATGGTTGGTGGTTGAGCTTTAAGAGCATAATCAAGTTTCTCTTCTTTCTCTCTAGTTTTCATCATCTATATATTGTAAACACTTCTCATTTGAGAAGAGAGACATTTGGTTTGGGAAACTCTATAAAATTTGTTTCCCAACTCCATTTGAGTTGTAAGCCTTCTCCTATGCCTGGCAAGCATATTTGTGCCTCTGAGCATCCATGTAATGGTCCATGCACCTCATAGAGCAATAAAATCATGTTTTTGTGGTGTTCTTCAACCCTTTCTCATGTTTTGTTGTTTCTCTGTGCCTCTCCATTTCGTGTTTTCTTCCTATGCATGTATTTCACATTTGCAGGTGTAAGATGTCATGTTTCATGGAGTTTTGATGTCGATTTGGATCTAGGTTTGTGTCACTTCTATTTGACCTCCCTCATCTCCTTTTTCCCCTATTTCATCCTCCCTCAGCAGAGTATCTCACCACTTCCTTTTCTGGTGTATCACCGCTTAGTGTAGGCTCTCTCTCTCTCTCTCTCTCTCTCTCTCTCTCTCTCTCTCTCTCTCTCTCTCTCTCCAGGTTCCTTGGAATGGTTAGATTAGGATAGATTAGTTTTCTGCACTAGAGTAGTTTGTGGCAAGTAGTTTAGGAAGCAGGAACCAACCTTCTCTGGAGGGCCATCTCAAGTCCACAAGTTCCACAGCTTGAGAGATGGTCCAATGTTGTGCAATCACACCGATGCCCCTTTCAAAAACTCAGGACATTCAGGGGTGCTTTTATTTTGCACTCAATAGTTTTGGCACGCCGGTGGGATAGGTCTAAAGCACCTTACCACTTCATTTCATCAAGTTGATGTGTTCTTGGTGAGATTCAGCCTTTGGAGGCACATACAAAGCACATCTAGCAACTCCATCTAGTCAATAACCCATTCTCTAAGTTATAGACTTTCCTTCCATCCATTTCCACCCATTCTTCTTTCCATATCTTTCATTTCCTTCCATTCCATGAAGTTGTGTAATCATGACTTCATTTCCATCTTGGAATTCACACTTGCAGCAAGCAGCAATGCAATCCACCTCCAATGTATTTCTCAACTCCTCTAGATCAACATTATGATCAGATCTAGAATAATCATGCTTACCCATATGAGTAAGTGCAAAACCAATTTGGCTATGGAGCTTATCAAGAACAAGGGTATGCATATAATGATAATAGCTACATGGAAAATGCTGATCTGCTGGAGAAGATTCAAGGGATGGAGGCATGCATGGTACAATCAAGGGCCACATCTCAGATGAAAGCGTTTAGAATTGGCTATAGGGCACCTTGTCCATGGGCCGACCCTATGCCAAGACATTACAACCCTCAGAGAAGGTTGACTTCATGGTTGAAATGCTACCTCAACTTGCACAGTGGATTGAGGATATTGAGGCATATGAGCAAAGTGTGAGACAACCTTGTCAATGGGTAAGTCAATCACTAGCTCCTTGTCCTTCATTTTCTCTTTCTCAAGCTTTATCATTTCAATAGTGCCAAGAGTCAAGCCCCTCACTTGCTGCCCCAAATGTTGTTTTCCTTCTCCATCCCCTAGTCTTCCATCCCACCTCAATTCCTCTTCCATTTTCCCTTCCAAGCGAAATTCCCTCCAAACAAACAAGAAGTTTCACTTCCCTCACCACCATAAACAATTACAAAGTTGGTTGAAACCCCATCCACTCCTCCTCTTGCCTTCCCAATTCCATGTGGGGAAGAGATTCCAAAGACCAGTCATGGAGAACAACAAGAAGAGGAACCCAATAGAGAAGAAATGATAGAAAATCTGAAGATTTGGGCTATCAGATTTGGGTTTACAAATATCCCCTTGATGGTTAAGCCAAAAAAGAGGTCAAGGTTGAAGAGCCAGTGGTGGCTAAGGCTAAGTTTGTAACAGAAGAAGAACAAGAACAAGAGGAAGAAGATCAGAAATTTGTATGCTCTGAATGCAGTGTCCATGATGGCACTTTGTCTGAAAATAATGTTGATCTAATCCAAGCTACACAACCAATTAAGACAGAGGAAGAATAATCAGCTCCAAGTCCCATTGAAGAGGAGCACTGGAAGAGATCAAATCAGAGTTGAGGCCACTTAATGAAGAAAGCATTATTGAAGATTTTTTTCTTTCATTTGAAGGTCTGATTTGATTGATGAACCCATGATGGAGGAGGACCATATGGTTCCAGAAGCTTCAGGTGCAAATCAGGCCATAGAAGAACCTTTGGTTCTTCCTCCCACTTCATCCCCTTCGAGCTTTGATATTGAAGAAGAGTTTGATCTTTCAAACTTCATGTTTGAGGATGAAGGGAACCATGGTGAGCAAGTTGCAGATCAGGAGGACACCATGGAGGAGGTCAAGCACATGCAGCAAGACAACAAGGAGGCATACTTGTCAGACTTGGAAGATTGCTTTGATTGCAAGTTGTTTAAATGAAAAGAAGAAAAAACCCATTTATTTGCTCCTAATTTTTCTCATATTTAAATGACTATGTAAGAAGAAATATTGGACCAATTTTGTATCTAAATGCCACTTGGTTGTAAAGGAAGTTTCTCTTCAAATACCTACATATTTAAATTGAAGTGAAACTATTAAAATTCCTATACCATTACTCTACAAATGAATGTAAAAAGATAATTTGTTTAAAATTCATTTAGGCAAGTTTACATGACCATTACTACTTAAGTGCATATAAATTTTATATTCATATAAAATTATATTTATATAAAAAAAAGAGAGTTCTTTTAACTTCTATTTGTATTTCTCTTCCTTAAAAAAAAGAGGCAATCTAACTAATATGTATACTTATCCAATACTAATACATAAGATATATTATTAATATATACTAAAACTTATATATTCAAATTTATAAGAATATTAATATATTTAAATTTATAAGAATAAAATATAAATACTTTATATATATATATATATATATATATATATATATATATATATATATATATATATATATAATACTTATTAATATAATAAATCAAATTTTATAGCAGCTGTGGGTAATGAAACCACTTTTTTTCTTTTTTGAAAAGAATGTTTAAACCTTTATAAAAAAAAAAAAAATTCTTTATGTTTATGTGGGATGAGTGGCCATATGGACCATGGATTTTATGTTAAATTTTTTAATTAAATAAGAGGTTGGGGGAGGGTGCCGACCCCACCCCAACCATATAATATTTATGTCGACATCCCCATGCCACCGTTGATCTGCGAGTTTAGTCCTTCGAAAATACAAATCATGGGCACGACTAGACAATCTACGCAATAAATCGGGGCAAATTTTTGATGTGTGCACCATCGATTAGCTTTTTACGGCACATTAAATTAGCTGTTCATTTCTCTGCAAATAGTTACCCTATACATGAAACCTTCTGAAGATGTGCACGATTCAGATCTTCTCTTCAAATAGAATCGGATCCTTCAAACAGCTCCACTGCCCACGTACAAGAAATTAATTATCTCATTCGGTTCTTGTTCGATAGTTGTTACTCTCGATCAACATGAAATATATCATGGTGCGCGCATGGTTGCACTTGCACAGGTGGAAGGAGTAGGAACTGATGTTTCTTATGGTGAAGTTTGTAAAGTACCCAGATTCCAATAAAGTAGATAACTTGAACGGAATGCTAAGCTGTCGTCTAAAGCCCCCTGTATCTAATGGAGTTTCAGGAAGGGATGTTGATGGAGTTCTTTCCTGCTAAGAGAGAACACGGGCAAGCTTCTGCATCAAATTGCATGAAAGAAGCCAAGGAGCTGAAACATGCGGGAGACAATATAAAGGTCTTTCCAATATAATTTCTCCTCGCCATCATATATTTATCTAGGTTAGGAGTATTCTTGTAATTTGATGCAGTATGATTACTGCATGGACAGGCTATCCTTTTTGTCTCTTAACATCATGTGATAAGTATTACGAATAAAGGCATGAAACTTGAATGCGATAGGTTGTACTTGATACGGCTTTGAAATTTACGAAGGGTGCTTCATTTTGGAGCCTTCTGATGTTGAGAATGCAAGAGCATTGAGAAATAACCCAATCGATGGCGATTAATACAAACACTCAAAGTTGTGCGAGTAAGCTATAATGTCATTTAAGATTTAAAATGGAAGATTTCATGTATATTATTTCATACAGTAAATACGAGGTTTCGTAGCAACATCGAATGTAACTAATCCAACCTAGATAATGATATTGAAGTTTCTCAAATGGATTTATAGGTATTGTCTTTGTGACATATGAGAGAAATAAGGAAATAGTGCTGGCACGACATATAAATGCATGGGAGTGGCATATATGAGGATGTAATATCAAAAGTTTTATGCGTAAGTAGAGATCGACATGAGCTATGCGGCTTTTCACAATGCTCCACACAGTAATGTAACATGCCTAATTACACATTTTTTGTTCCATTCATTGTTTCTCCAGAGAAGACACTCTTCTAAAGCGGGATAAAATTTCATACTTGAGACACCTGTTGGATTAACTCCTTGTTCCTAATGATGTGTCGATTATGCGGCTTAAACTTGCGAGCCAAGCGAGGTAACAAATATCAATATGGATGATATGATGTTAATGTTTTGTTGAGAACAAAGTATTTTTGCCCCCGAATACCTTCATGCCGTCTTTATTTATATATATTTATATATGAAAGACTATTCATTGCTGAAAGTCATTCATGAGACCCTCGCACCTTTTTATAAGTCAAGGGAGAGACATAGTGAGAGCAAAGGGGTTTAAGTATAGTTAGATTAGTAGTGGACCAGTTCTCATGGGCTCCAAATATTATTTCGAGGATGGCGAGATGCGAGGAAATACCGCAATTCTCCTCCTTCCCCCTCTACGATTTATGAAGCCGTGCCATAGCAAATATGAAAGTTGTTTTATAAAGAAGCTTTGTCGCATGCAAATTGCCTTAAAAAGAAATAGTTTCTGAAAGGGCATCGGCTAGAAGGTTTGAATAGGAGCCACCTAGACAGGTTCAGGTTTGGAAGTGTGAATCCAAGCATTCTCCTATCCCTTCTTTCCCTTCTCGTCGGTGCTTCTCTTGGCATAACAAGATCACATGAAAATGTAAGTCCTACACTCTCCTCGAGGAAAAACGTATCGATTTGGGAACTATTTCCTCTTTTATTTGTGTAACCTGGGTAATCTCTTAACTTAAAGTCGAGACACTTGCATAAGAATAGGCCACACTTCATTGATTCTTCTTCCAGATTCCATTTATTATATGGCTCCCCCTCCTTGTGGTTGACATGGATTTCTCCATAACTGGCCAGCACTCCTAAAGAACATGCTCATCAAATCCCTGTGCCTCTTTATAACCTCTGGGTCTTCTTCTCTCCCCCAAAAGCTTGCATGGGGAAAATTAATAACTATTTTGTCAAACATTCTTCCTCTGAAGTCGACCAATGGATCTATTTTGGTTGCATCCACCCCATGTAGTACCCATGCTCCACATTTTCCAAGTTCTGATTGTAGTCCTCACATATTTATAGAGCCTTATAACCTTCTCAGTAATCACGATGCACATAAATATGTATGTCGATCTTAAAGGTTGATAATCACATAATGTAGAAGGAACTTTAATTCGTGATAACAATAAAAGATTTAAAGCTGGGATGATTAATTCCCTTATAGAAAACATGAAAAGCAATTTGTATAGACCTAGCTTTCATTATCAGGGATGTGGAAACAATGTTATCTCGCATTTAAACTTAATCCACGAGAAGATAATGATAAGTGTCTCTCTATGACTAACGAATCCTATCTGACTTGAATAGTGCATAATTCAAGTCTCATGGCCTTCCTTGTCCCTACAAAAATAAGAATCCATAAATATTGCCAGTAAATGTAGAGATGATTTCACCCGAACACAGAAAAGATTCCACAAGGTGTGAGGAACTAATCTCTAACACAGTTGGGCTAAAACCATCACACAATCATAATGACAGAAAAATATTGTAAATAATTCCATATCCCAGAACAAAAATATGAGTTCATCTAAAAACCAGGAATAGTCCAAACAAAGACCAGAAAAAATATTAAACAATTGATGGGGATAACATAGTTCAAAATGATGTCTACCACCAAATCATTGCCTCTGTTACACGTATTTGTCTCTGAAATCCAAATCACAGATCTTCCACAACATAGCATCTACAAGCGTTATGCATTAACAATCTTCAATGCTATACATTAACAATTCTCTCAGCACAAAATAATGACATACATCGGCATTTCAGGTGGGAACGGGGATATGTGGCAGTGACATCGCAAGGAAACCCCACCTTTGTTGGCATGACATGCCCATTGCCACCTTAGGGTTTGGTGAAAAATGACAGATGGAGTTTGGCAGGTAAGTACTTATATATTGTGCTAAATATGAAGTTTTTCCCAATGTAGAGTTCTTCGGCGGAGCCTATCTCTCACGAAATTTCACGGGGAGATAGGCAGATTCAAATTGGAGACCTCTAAAATACAAGGTAGGAGGCCCACCACTTTGCCACAACATTAATTTGTTTATAATTTGACTGCTTTTAATTAAATATCACTCCTGCAAACGTGCATGTGGGATAGGTAAAATGGAGTTTTCATTGTTGACATTGGAGGTGGGAAGGGTGTAGACTCTATGATCTATCAACCTTTGATGTGTGTGTGGGTGTGGTTCAAACTTGACGACTTCGTTCCACATTATGCCCATTTGATGTGTCATGCACCTGCACATTTTGTCACGACACTAATTCTGAACTTGGAAAGATTTTATTAGGTTCGACCGTTGAACGTGAGTGTATCTTCTACAGGACTATTCTTAGGTCAACACAACCCCCAACGTATAGTACCATGCCCTCCATTTGAGCAAAGATGAAGGTATCTAACTAAGCAAATTTTTTTGCAGCATTACATTTCACAACACTCATGCCTCTCAAAATACATTTATTCCAAAGTGAGTGTATTTTTTAATAATATTTTTGTCAACATGTCATTAATTATCGAAGATGTATTTTTTAATTGTGCTCATCTGAACAATGTTTTGGAATGCTGATGTATTTTCCTCAGTCATTCTCAACTTTTTAACCTTTTCAATGGCATAAAACTGGAAACACCAAAACACTATCAGTTTTAATCAGTCTTATGATATTTTTATCACTTCCTTGGCTCATACAAAACCCGCATGTTCAAACCCAAGAGCAACACAAAATAAAAATTGCCTTTTTCCTAAGTCTTCACAGGTTCTTGCTCTCCTTTATGCATACAATAGTATCGAGTTCAAAATGCAGCAACACTAAAAAATAATTTATGTCGCACTTTTCAGTGTACTTGCAGTGGTCGCCAAACAACATCCATATTTTTTCGAAAAACAACTCCACAATTTTTCACTTAGTTCTTCTCATGCCTCCGGTGCAAGGTAGCAAAAAAATTATATGCATCTTCTTTCGAATCATGACTCCAGTGCAACCAACAAAGCAATTTTTCACTTTGTTCAAATCATAGAAAATGTTTTCCCTATTTTTTATTATAAAATACATGGAATTTTTCTAACTAACGTATTTTAAACATGACATTGTTTTTCATATAAATTAATGTACAATTTCATTGATATATAAATATATATTAACAAATTACTTATGTGGTAGGAAAATAAACATTCACTAAATAATTTTATTGCTATTATATGAAAAATTATATTTAATGATAGAATAATAAACCTTTCACCGGTTTGCATTAAATAACAACATAAAATAATACTTACCTTTTACAATATTTAACGATGCACACACATGCAGTTAATGTGACCACGTTCTTGGTCTTTGAATATTTTTGAACATGAAGCTCAAGTATGGTTTTTTTACTGACTTAGGTGATATAGTAGACCATTTGGGTTTCACACTTGGAACCAATCGTATTTTCCCAATTATTTATTTTAGCCATTTTAAGTGCAAATTACATTCACATGAATAGTGTCATCTAGATCAAAATGTTAAAGTGGAGCATATATAACAAATATTTTTTGGGCAGAGAAAAAGACAACAAAAAACTTCTTATTAGATAAAATCTACCTGACGCTGATGTCACCAACCATTGGAGGGGCTCAATCATTGATGGTTATCTATGCATCTCGTATTTCCCTACAATTAGTCAAGCTTAAAGTTGAGAAATGGCCTACACAATGTTACTAGAAGATTGGGATGATAAATTTGACCACACATAACAAATATGTTTTGGGTCGGGACACTCTGAGATGTGGTTTAGGTGTACGACATGTATGTATTTTATTCACACCTTTTTATTTCCAACATTCCAATCATTTGTTCGCCTTATCTAATAAATTAAACTCCAAATCGATAAACTTGACGCCAAAAAATTAAAATAAAATAATAAAAACCCTTTTCCAGTGGTTGTGATGTCACCATTAGATAACCCTTAGCACATGCTGAGAACGGTTGTCTTCATTGCCAATCAAAGTATAGATAGAAACCATGCATGAAAGACATGGGATCCATTTCTTCTAAAGCTGCAAACAAGGAGCATGGTATGTTGTATTCATGAGGTTGGGTTTCAAACCCAGGACCTTTTGGATTTTCCCTATTTTTATTTTGACCCCTTTAAGAACAAATTGGACTCTCATGAAAAATACAAGCGACATGGATATGAAAATGTGGATCATGGTAAAAATAGAAAATCTATTTTATGTCAATGGTTATTGATGGAAAACTATATCAAGATTGTTAAAGAGTGAAACCCTGGCCGTTAGCCCAATAACTTGAGGGATTCCCTGATCACAAATGTGCATGAAATCGCTAGACTTCAATTCCGGTCCATTACACATATCCCTATCTATACATTGTCCCACGATATGCGCAATCAAATTCATTTTACAGTTACATGTGTTCTTCAAAATAACTTTACACTTCGATCAACGTCTTTATCGCCCCTCTTCCTCTTCCACTATTTCAGTCTCTCCATTTTCACTTCTTCGATGCACCCCCTTCGGCGTTTCCATCGTACATTTCACGTATGATTGCTAGTATTTATATGGGTTGGGGGTGGGGTTGGCGCCCTTCCCCCCAACATTTAACCCCTTTCCATTAAAACAAAACCCTAGCCTTTTTATATATGCTACGGCCATGCTATTTTAGTACCATCTCATTTTTTTAGGCCCATCTCCCCTTAGTTATTTTTTTTTTTTTTGCGGCCAAGAAAGTATCTTGGTCAGCACTTTAACTAATGTCATTAATTTTATATATATATATATGGAATATGTTTATAAAAAAGGAAATGTGTTTGAGTTTGAATATAGTTGCTTGGCTTGGCTTTCTGTAGTAATCATGAAGCAGGGCGTGGGGTTTAATTTCCCTTTTTGCCCCTAAATGGTGGCACTTGTTAATCGACCATGGCATCGAAACCTACCAACCATGTCATATGAGTCCTATTTAATGTTGATGCGGCTTCTCTTTTGGTCTCATTAATTAAGGCATTATATGATATTTAATCGATCCGGATTATAAAATTTTAAACAATTACAAGGCATCGAAACAATTATTGATTAATTAAGACTACCTCAATTTTCAAAATTAATATTACGTTTTTAATTCTTTCACCAACAAGGTTCTAAAGTTTTATTTAAATAATCTTCATTATCTTTTCAAATCATAACTCCATTAATCCCTTTTATTTAAGGCACAAAATAATTTTATATTAATTCATACTAGGATAATATTCTTGCATTGTTAAAGACATGCACATTGTTATAAATTTATTTTCCATAAGTTCAAGGTATACAACTAATCCAAACCCCCTTAGGCCCCATTTACTAAAACACACCCATATTTTATTTATTTCATTCCCACCTAAATACCCCATCACTTAAGTGATGTAGGGTTCATCCTACACCCTTAGATCTAATCTTTCTCAACCCTTAGATTTAGGTTTGGCAAAATCAACCCTAGAAATCCTTATGGAATGCCATATATTCATTTTCTAAATCTAATCTCTCATTTCTCTTTTTGGATTTGGAGGTTAAGGAAGGAGGTAAGAAGATGTAGCCATGGAAGGGAGCTCTAAGACTTTGGATGGATACACACAAGACAAATATTTATGTGCATCTCTCTTATAGAGTTATTTTAAAACTATTTGTCATTAGCAAAACCTCATTTTCCCTTTTTTGTTTCAATCACATTCGGGTTATGGGTATTTACCCATTTTATTTAGGCTCATTTTAGGGATTTAATTTGCAGGCCTACATATATACACATTATAAATATGCAACAAGAGTGTGTGTGTGTGTGTGTGTGTGTGTATTTATATATATATATACATAAATATATCTATGTATTTATACACTTATTTAATATACTTCTATATCTTCAAAAAAAAAACCCAAGCAACTATATTCGAACTCAAACATGTTTCCTTTTTTATAAACATATTAATGAGACCAAAAGGGAAGTCGTCAACATTAAATAGGACTCATATGACACGGTTGGTGGGGTGATGCCATGAGATTAACAAGTGCCACCATTTAGGGGCAAAAATGGAAATTAAACCCCCACGCCTTGCTTCATGATTACTACAGAAAGCTAAGCTTTCAGGTCAAATGGATTTACAAACCATCTGCTATTGAAAACTTGTAATTTTCATCTCCTACAAAAACAAAACATCCAAATTTACAAATCTTTTTCGAGTTTCATAAACAACATATTTGTGAGAGTCTGTAAGACCCCAAACATTCCAAGATAGATAATTCATGGGAAATGGTGTTCAAGAACCATGTCACCATCCTCCAATCCATCAAGGGCATCATATCATTTTACATGAATTGAGCAATATTATGTTGCAAAAAATCTTGTAATTCAATTTTTTTGTCCGGTGTATTTGATATTGTAATAACTTTTTGGTTTTAGGGGACCAAAAAACATACAAATACAAAGATATAAAAATGTCTAGCATAAAAGAAGGCCAAAAGAGTGGTTGAAATATAAACCCACAACTAAAACAAACAAGCATGGTCACATAGGACCGAAATAAAGCCAGGTCAAACCAAAGGTAAAAAAATGAGGAAACATGACCCCAAAGTAGGGAAAGAGCACCTCAAGAACCACCACCAACATGGTAATTCTGAATCAATTTATCCCAATGTTTGACTTTCTATTTCTTGGCTAAGACTTTTTATCCACCCTGTTGGTGTGAGTTATCCTATGTGTCCTCCACTCACATATGGAGGGTCATCTCACATGGGTTAGGTTTAGGGTTAGGTTTAGGGTTTGCTATTGAGTCATGCATTAGGGTTACTCAGCACCCTATATGTACTCTATTTTTATTCATTTATGAGCATGCCAAGACACTCCACTATCTTTTTCTTATGATTAAGTTTTATTACATTATGCAAGTTATTCAATGATTTTCCTTGTGATTACGTTGGAGCCATTTTATTCAACTTGAGTGCAACTTTTTTGGTGCCACCTTTCACACCCATCCCCATTCATGGTGTCAAAGTCACTACCAAAGGGAGTAGACAAACCCACACCAAGTTCCACCATCTCTTAGTTGGCCATCACAAGTCTCCATGTCCTTTCGTTGTTTCAACCACACGATGCACCCAACATCCATCCACA
Source organism: Taxus wallichiana var. yunnanensis (assembly GCA_018340775.1). Taxonomy (NCBI): domain Eukaryota; kingdom Viridiplantae; phylum Streptophyta; class Pinopsida; order Cupressales; family Taxaceae; genus Taxus; species Taxus wallichiana. The sequence goes on along the minus strand of CM031243.1, from coordinate 655,473,402 downwards.
TACCATTCATCCCATTGAATTCAAAACTTTAAATGGATTCATCCTGCCCAATAGACCCTCTCAATCTAACCGCCACCATACCACCATTCACTTCCCTCACATCTACCACCCAGGACTCTCCATCCATCCACTATAGACTAAGGCAAATCAGGTAGGCCTTAATAGTTGGGTTTGAATTTGAAATTGGCCCCTGTGGCCACCCCATGTTGGAAGCCACGCTGGCACAACCACTCCCCATGCCTATGCAATAATTGAAAGAACCCTGCCCCGAATGTCCACCCAACAAATCATCTGAGATGGTGGCAACAGTTCGTGATGCTTCCATAGACCACCCAACAAGAGCACCAACGCCATAACGTCCATCTTCAAAATTACACACCATGTCATCTTCCAAGACAATCTTTGACTCAACATCTAATTTATTTTCCTCCTATGAAATCAAAACATGGTGGGAGTCAGCAGTGGCAACATCCTCCATTTGATTCGACTAGACACCTCTGTGAAAGGATTTGGCTTCAAATATGACTTTCCTACATTTATCACAAATGATCCTAGATTCTTCAATCTCAATATCCTCTTCCATATTTCCATTCATAGAGTCTAGAAAGATGCACTTAGGAAATTTGAATCAAAATGGAATGTTAATGCACATCCTTACACACATAGTGATCGAACCTTCGTAGCAGGATCCACCGCAATGAGCACTCCCATAGCTCTTGTTATTCCAAAAAAATCCTCTGGCTCCCAAAACTCTAACGGAAGAGCTTAGAGGCGAATCCTGATAGGGAGTGTTGGGAAAGAGCTATCTGGAGATAGCCTAGGTTGCCATCTCATAATGTTGATAGTCATTTTTTCCAAAAACTAGGGTGCACTAAGAATCACCCTTTGCGAGGTTCATTTCTTCCTGAAAATAGAAGAGGAAATCATCCTTTTTCATTTCCCTGACCTACATCTTGCGAGCCCACTTCCTTTTGCACCAATCCCTCACAAAGTCTATATTTTCTCTAAGGCCACCAAAACTACCCACAACTACATATTTGAATTGATTATTGACTTGATCTAGGATAACCTCTGGAACCACCAGGTGTGGGCCTTCATCCTCCCATGAGGGAGTTAGTTTAATGGGTTCCCAGTGAGCCTCACCAAATAGTCTCTGCACCCAAGTACCTATAACAATTCCCCCATCACCCCCTGTAGTAATCATAGTTCTCCCCACAACACCCATGGCTCCCGTCTCCCATCTCTATGATCTTCTGTTACATTCTATATGCACACACTATAGAAAAATAATAATATTTTTAAATCGATAATCTTTCATGAAATTGTTATGAAACAATCATTTTTAGAAAATATATATAAAATTCTCGGTGCATTAATGTATCTTATTCTTGTTAGAATTATAAAAAGAATAAATAAATTTGATACGAACTATATAAAAAACAATATTATAGTAGAAAAAATCAATCAAATGGAAATTTTAGGAATTTTTTATTAGTAAAATGGACGGTTTTGAATGACACCCTATATCCATAAACACAACATTAAAGGATAAAATAAAAATGCCACATAAAAAAACTAATCAAATGAGATCAAACAAGCATAAATTGATTAACCATCGACATCAAATAGCTCCAACAATTTTAAAAATGAATTATAATATGTTAATCTTATATTTATCAACTAAAATATGACATAACAATAAACACCATTTAATATACACCTTATAATTTGTACACCTTGCAACCTACTCCAAAAAATGAAAGAAAGAACAAAACTAGATGGAGCTTGTGGTCTTGAATGTTAAAAATGATTAACAAATAAGAGTTACTTCAAATATTGTCAACCATTCATTCCAATCTCATGAAGCTCAATTTTAATCTCGTTAATGATAAACTCGTTAAACGTGTAATAATGATTCAATAAGAAACTAACTTTAATTTCGAATAATGTGCTAACACTACCACTCTTCAAATAATTAATGTCTAGGAAACCATTATTTTGTGTAGAAGAGGAAATTAATTCAACTTTAAGGATGCCTATTAAATCAAAATATCTGGAAGGTGACATCTTTTTTGTGTTTTCATTGGGGCTACTATATTTTTTCATGCATAAATTTTAACATGTTTTGTATTTGATAAATAAATTAACTAAACAAAAAAACTAATTATGATCTATATTGTTTGAGGCCTCCTAATTGTTTTACTAAAATTTATCTTGTGGCAATAGGCAGGCACGTATGAACATTAATAAATGCATTGAGGTTAAATTAGGACAAAAATTCAAACTATAGTAACCGATCTTGTCTTTTGTATGGAAAAATATGAAATGAAAGGTAATTCTAACTTAATCAAAAGAAACTAAAATGCCATATTTTACAAGGATCCATATGTGGATCCCACATATCATATACTTTTTTAATACTATATGACTTTGAATGACAAATGGTACTTAACTATAGAATTTTAATGAGGGTTGTTGAGAATGGAGCAATTAAAAGAATGATTTATGCTACCATGCTTATTGGATTGAGATTGGAATTTATTTTAAACAATGCAAAATTATTTATAATATAAACCATTGAGAATTCATCGTACCCAAAGTGTCAATGCATAATATTTTGTTGTGTGGAATGAAATGATATTATAATTCCTTTTTGGCATGTAGCGAGAAAAATGGTGTGATTTGCATAATGGTGTGTATCGGATACATGTTAAAATAGTCATTAAAAATAAGTGGTGATAAGGAATATTCTAAGGATAAATGTTTCCAAAAACCAAAACACATTGTATAAAAATGCCGAAAGCATGCTTAGTTACAAAATTTATTATTATAAATTGTTTGAGCTGACCAATGATCTTACAAAAGTAACCTTCACCAAAAATTTGTTCGCAAGGAATTCAGTAATTTCACTTAATTGCTTGAATTATTGTATGTTAGAATAGCTCTTAACAAAATAAATAGGAGATGTAATTGCTTCAATTATTCACTACTAGAATAGCTCTTAATAAAATAAATAGGAGTGAACGAACAAATTTTCCTAACATTTAAGGTCAAATTGTTTAGGTATGGCTAGTTATCCTATTGTAAAACTGATGGTTTTTTACTATCTAAAAGTGTTTTATTAGTTGGGCCAAGAGTAACTGAACAATATTTTCGTATGGCCTTATGCTTGTGATAGTTATTTTTAAAATATAAAAATAAAATTTTATATAATATTTAAATATACATTGACTTTTGTGTACTTTTTGTTATAAATTATTGTATTATTTAAATTTATTTGTGTAATAATGTTATATTATTGCACAATCAACAATGTTTTTAAAAATATATAATCTCTAAAGATATATAAGTTTGTGTCTTTTCATTTTATCAATTATTACTTAACTAATTGTGTTACAAGGTATTCTCAATAGAGCTTAAGAAAAATAAACAATTGTTCAAAGAATTTATAATGGTGTTTAAGTGAAAGGAGTTCTTAAGGAGAACTAACTTATTCTTCTCATGTTACATGTAAGAGACTAGCACATGCCACTTTCATATTCAATTGTTTACAAAAAAAATCAAATAAATAAGTCACATAAACAATTAAGCAATCAATTGATGATATATAAGTCACAACTCATGTAGGTAATTATACAGCCCATGTTGTTGTTGAGGATACCGATTCCATTCGTCTCGTGACTTGGACTCATGAGTATAATGAGAATCTTGAAATCATCATTCTGATTCATATTAAGGAAAATATAAATTCTAATAATGATGCATTTTGGATTACTATGAGGAAAAAGAAGAAAGGGAAAATAACAAAATATCCCCTTAAAATGTATTTAAGATCCTGTGGGAAGGATCCTCGGGGATGAGTATGAAAATTGTTGTATTTATGTTTCCGCTTAGCTAGTTGTGTTGCAGGACTATTTGGATTCTTTATTCCGTTGGTAGAGGCCGGTCCACTTGATTCTCATTATTTTGTTTTTGTCTCCATTTGTAACATCTAGTTATGGGGTTTGGGTCCGCTAAACCCACATTTACCATAATAAAAATATATATATAATTCACAACAAATACATAACAATTTTCAAGTTACATTCTACCTTGAATTTATTTTATATTTAAAACTACCTAATTTAAATATATTTAAAAAGTAGATTCAAAGATAATATAAATGTTCAAAATATTAGTAATGCATATGGAAGAGTATAATATATTAAAAGTACTTTTTTAATCATACAAAGTTGTCATTACATACACTTGTGAATTTAGAGTACACAATCATGGGCTCCTCAACTATATAGAATAATTATGGAACATAATTTATGCTATTGTTACCTCAAAATTAGAGAAAATTAAAATCAATGTCTATTATTTATCAATATTTCAAACATATATTTTTCAAGATAAGGTCAAAAATATTTGATTTTTAAGGGATCAAAAATCCTAAACACCAAGAGAATCCACATCACTAGTGACAAAAAGAGAACCAGGTGATAACCTAAAAAGAAATAAGGTCAAGTCGATGATAGCTACACCGATATCCATGACAAGGAAACATGACCCAAAACAATGAGAGAGCTAAATATCAAGACTCGACTGTGGAAGCCGCAAGAGTAAGACCCAACATCACATGAGCGGACCACACAATTTTTTGTTTCTTGGGATGTACCATAGTCTGACCATCCCTATCAACCGTAGAGTATGACATCCCCATCACCTCCCCACCATGAAACACACTTTCGTCTAACCTCTAAGAAGAAAAATATATTTATACATATTTCAAACATATTTATACTTAAGAAGAAAAACAAGATATTTTTATTATTAACTAAATAACAACTTGCATAAATAAAACATGTCCTTTCTAGGATTTATAAATAGTACTCTACATATTATCAAGAATGCTCATGTCTTTTTTCATGCCTCAAATGTTTTCTTTCAATTCTTTACCTCTATTAACAATAGGGAATATCTTTGACTACATAAATAAGCTCCTATCACAATAATGATCTCTTTCCTAGTTCTCAAGCGCTATGAAAGACCAGAAATGGTTTTTCTTTTAAGGTCTTCATTATCCATGTTACTATTTAAATCCACTCACTTGAGATATTTTTACCCACATCAGCTAATACTTCCCTTACAAATACATTGAAACTTGCACACGTATCACATATGGCCCAAAGTTAGGATGAATACATTTATAATGAGATATATTATATTTAACAATATCAAGAACTCTAAGAATTCCAAATGGAATAATTATTATACATGAAATATAACAATCCTCTTAAAAAGAACACCTCTTTTTTAAGACGAAATCAAGAACTTATTGAGTGATCTTTCTGTTTTACTAAATGAGAGGACCAATTGATATATCTTCTCAATGTAGAATGAGAAAAAAGGTATCCAATCATCGAATTCTTCAATTTATTCCATTATATTTTTCACATTCAACAATCCCCCTTGTGTTATCTTTTTCGCATTAGTTAAATAATCAGATCAAATTATTTTGGATTTTATGACTAAGAGGATTGATGTCTGAAGCCAGTGAACTTTAATCTCATTGTTGTAGAATTTATTTGGAAATTGAGAAAGTTTGTAAACATGTTTTTTTCTTTATTTTCAAGTTTTCATTGGTCTTCAATGGTTTTTCTCACTAAAAATATAATATAGTATCCATAGATAATATACTAAATCAAACCAAAAAATAATGGATTCAAATGAAAAATATAGGAAAAATGAAGATATACTTTGAATTTGAAATGTATCTACAATTGGAAAAAACGTTAAAATGAAAAAATGTTTCATCTAACTTGGTAAAAAAATAGATTTATTAGCTAAAATTTTCATTTTTAGATTAAAAAAATCATTCCATAGGTGGATACAAAGTTACTATCATCTTGAAGTCATTTTGGAGAGGATCATTTAGTCCAAATTTGGTGTTGTTTCACTCACCGAATCATCGGGAATGAAAAAATGTGTTTTAGTAACCTAGGCACAAAGCTAGTTTTCATGGAATTAAATAACAAAAATGGATGCACTTTTGTAAAAATGTGTAAAAAGAGGTTCGATAAATATTTCTTGAGTTCTTAAGTGATTTTGAACTCACTTTATTTAGGGATAACCAAGTTACACACATGCCTTACGACCCAGAGCGCATTTTGGAAGGGGTTTGAGAACTTAAGGTTCAAAATCACACTTTGGAGCATGCTTGCATACCACTTAAAGTTTAAAAGTGCACTTAGAGGTGATGGAATGTACCAAATTGCCTTAACAACTCACATTTTTAAAGTGGTTCTTATGAATTTGCAAGTATTAAATTACAACGTCAACATGAAAGTAGAACATGGGATGTGGAAAAAATTCCAAAAGAACACTTGAAGAGTGAATTAAGTACTAAAGTTCACTTCTAACTCACATTTTTTAGAAAAGATGGTACGAAAAGACACTTAGAGGTGGTTCCATGAATTTTAAGATCCAAAAAACTGCATTCTCAGCTCTCTATAGGAACCTAAATAGTAACTCTCTTCCTACTTGACCAAAAGTGTGATTTCCGTGGTGGTATGATATATGATTTATATTGAAAAACACCCAAATAATCCATTTACGCCATACCCAAGGACTATAAGTGATTGAATTTTTAGGATTAGAAGGAAACCCAAAAATGACCAAAGTTACCACAATGAGGCAGCAAATAATGTTTGGCTACCGAGAAATATTGAAAGAACAAAGATCAAAACCAATTATATAATTATTTAGGGTACTCCAAGAGACTTCATCTGAATACTTGTAAGGATTTTAGAACCATCTGAAGCTCCAACAACCTTCTACACAAGTTTACTTTTCCATTAGGATTAAAACACCTTAGCACTCAAAAGGTTTATGTATCTTAAACATATCCAAAGGCTCCAAGAATCTGACTCTATGTATACTATGGATAAATAGACTCCAAGTAAATTTATTTTATTATATGCAAAATATCTTAAATCACACATATCTCACATAGGACATCCATAAGTTGACACCCACAAAGGGAAAAATTGAAAAAATAGTCCAAAATTCTCAAGGGAGGCACACCTTTTCTTAGGTTTGTCATAAGAAATGAATATGAAAATTTTTCATTCCAAAAAGTGCATATAGAGAAATTCACAAATAATAATGTATATAAAACTTAGTGTCTAGTATTAATAGAAAACTCTAAGGGGGTCAAATATTTACCTAAAGGAAACAAAAGAAGAGGAAAACCAAGTAGAGAAGTTTGTTGAGTTTTAATGCTATGAACCAAGAATAAAAGGAGAGATGGATAAGAAAGAGATCCAAGTAGATCTCAAGGAATTTTGAAAATGGAAATTATAAAAGTAGAATCTGTGTGAAAATTTGAAGATTCCTATGAAGAGGAAGAGGAAATGCAGCTTATAAACACAAAACGATATTAGATGGTGAATGAGAAGGAGGAATACATCACAAGAAAAAAATAAGGAAAGATAAGAATGAATAAAGTACACCATAGGATTGAATATAGTTAATTTTCAATGAGGATAAGAGTAGGAGTCTAAAGGTAAACAAAGAAACATCTATTAGTGCATATGTCAATGGAGTGAGGAAAAGATAAGTTGGGAAGAGGATGACTATATGTGGACCAACAAGTATCAAAAGGAAGAAGAGTGAAATAGGATCTTGGAAAGTAATATCAGTAGAAATATAAATAGTGTGTAGAGTAGATATGTAAAGGGTGGTGTGTGGGAAAATGAACACACAAAGAAGACCATCATACAGTAGATAAACACTAATTCATAAGGAAATAATAAGAGGATCCAAATAAAAATAGGTTTTTCCAAGCCCACAAGTGTTTAGAGAGATGGACTTGCTAAGAGAAGAGGTGTAAAGGAATACAATGTAGAATATAGTGGAAAGAGTATATGCATAAAGGATGGTGTAGGAAAGTATGGAATAATGAGAATAAAATAAAATAAAGGTCACAATAGGAGTGTAAATTAGGATAAATGATAGAATGTTCAAGAAGAAACTAAGAATAATAAAAGGGAGGGAAAAGATAATATGTGGAGGAATACAAGTGTATAAAAGGGAGACATATATAGAATGGAATCCTATAGATGAAGAGGGTGAGGATGAAGAAAATTTGTGAAGAATATTGGTGGATTTGGATGGATAGAGCCAAGTGCATAATTACAGAGGAAAAGGTTTTGATGAGAAGAATTAGGTGAAGGTTAGCATTTGAGGTAGGTAGAGGCTATTACGAAATATTTTTGAGTTGGGAATATGATCCTAAATGAGATGGTTTGAGGAAATTATTGAATCATAGAGGATGAGAGAAAGATATCCATTAAGAGGTGGTGGTCCATTTATGGTGAGAATATTATTTTATGAATGTGAAATCTAGTGAGGAATTTTCACATCAATATGACAAAGGACTCAAAGAGGTGATGAAAGAATCATGTAGGATAGGGAAAGGCTTATTGTATGAAGAAGCTATGACTATTTTCTCTAATAGTCTTCAAGATGGTTCTACCTTTCGCTTAGTCTAATTAGGGTGAAACTAAGGTTTTAAGTACCTCAAGTGTTTGATGTAAGAGAATTTAAGGTCCAAAAATATTTTGAATAAATTTTAGTTGTGTTTTGGTACACACAAGGATGGATAATATGAGGAAATAAGACATGAATTAAAGTATAGTCGTGTGGAGATTATACATAAGTGCACGAGGACTTTGCACAATGGATAAGGAGGAATAAAACATTCCACAACGTTTTCATTAGAATAAAAGTGTGTAATAGTGTGTGGAATTTTGTGGAGAAGAGAAGGAAGGAAGTGAGGAATGAAATAATAATGTGTAGTGCTCACTCCTCTTCAACACTTATTATATTTTGATTTTGATTATTTTTTACTATAGACATGGATATTATTGTATCATTTTGGTTAGCATGATGTTAGATGATAGAGATATTCTGACTATTGATGGATTGTGATTCATAGTATGATTTGTGTGGATTCTTAGAGGTATAGAGATACATTTTTATATTGATGATGATGATGTGTGTTGGCATATATATTACTAACATTCGGAATTCTCGTCGTGTTGACTAGGATTTAGCTTTTGAACTAATCTCATGATCTTGTTGATATTGATAAAAGATAGAATTGAGATGTTGTTGAAATTTTAGACAAATGATAGCATTGTTTAGTAGAGATGATGATTTAGCTATATGTGAATGGTTATTGATTTATGTGTGTATATTTTATCTTTGATGTTTTGATGCGGCCATGAGGCCAAAGGAGGTATTGTGTGATTTTATAGGTGATTATATCACAACAATCAAAAGGGGGATTGAGACCAACCACAACGGAATACTAGATGGATAAAACAAAGGTCACCATGGCAACTTGTGTAATGTTGTTGTTTTATTTGTTTTAATTTGTTAAGGGGTCCCCATGGGGATGACATCCAATTGTGACCATGGGCTTGTGTGCAATTCTTTCCTTTTTATTTTATTTATTGTAGAGTATGTGATTTATTTTGTGATGTAATTTATTTAATCATTGATGATTAATGTGCCTTTATTAAGTAATTTAATCATGTTATTAAGTTATATGGGGATGTGAAAAAATGGGTCATTTATTAGAGTTGTTGGTCTTTTGGATTTTGTTATTTTGATTGAGTGTAAGTGACTTTGAGTGTTGTACACTCTATCTTTACTTGGAAAATTCAGATTTGGGCTTAAGGGCCATTTTTAGAGGCTTGTGGGACAAGCTAATCTTGTCCCACACCTCTTAATTTCTTATACCAACCCTACCTATGGATTGGGGGTCAAAAATAAACCCCATTATGTGTTTTGTAAGACAAAAGTGACATTTATTACACTTTTCTTACATGGTTTTAAATTTTGTCCTTAGAGGGTGTGGGTTTGGATTGTGTGTGTAAGAGGCTTGTCATTCCTCTCAACCACCAATTTATTGTGCATTGGGGTTGAGGTTTGACTTGTGATTTGGAGTTGAGGATGAGTGATGTGGCATCCTATATGGAGCCACCTCACCCTCCTCTTCCCTTTTCTATATATGAAAGTTTAATTATTTGTTTGGGGGTTACTTCATTTCATTTGTGCTCTTGTATTTTTGGAGTTGGAGAGTTTTGAAGTGTTTTTGAAAGTTTGGAGCTTGTTGGAGTTGGATTAGGCTTGAATGAGCTTGGATTTTGAGTCCTGATCAAGTTCTACCATGGAAAGGTAGGAACTACACCCTTGTTTTAATTGTTTTATTGTATGTGTATATTTGTATGCTAGTGAAGGTTTTGTGTTCTTTTTCGGATCTTGGGTAGAATGCCTAAGTATGATGCAGGGAGAAGGGTATGGGGATCTTATACGTAGGAGTAATAAGAGTTTATTTCATGTTTTGGGAGGAGTTTGGTTTGGTTCCCCACCTTGGATAAGAGATTTTAGATCTCTTACTTGGGTTTACACTTTAGGAGACATGAGAGATTGTAGAGAGGCATAAGAGAATGTGGGAGGTATAAGAGGATCTTGAGGGAGGCATAAGAGTTGTGTAGGGGTTTGAGATTTATTTTTTAGGGTTTTAAGGTGGGTACCTAATCCCATTGGGAGGCATAAGTGATCTCCCCATAGATCCTTGCTCCATTGGATTTGCATTTTCAAGCCTTGTGTATTTTAATATTTCCTTCTTCAGGTATTGCATCTTGTGTTGAATGTGTTTTGATATAGTTATGAAATTTTGTATTGTAAGTTGGAAGCTTTGCGATAGTTTCCATGAGAAAATCACTAGCAAGCCATAAGGGCATAAATTCATTGTTTCAAACATGTAAATCTTGAAATGGGAATTTAAATGTATGAAATCTCTTAGATTAAATGGAAAAGGGTTTTACCCAAGTAGAGTACAAAAAAAAAGAAATAACTAAGTAAACATTCCAGATTTAGGGAAGAATCCCTACAATCCACTAATAGAAAACAATGCAATAATAAATCCATAATCCAATCTAAACTAAGCTTGATTTTTGTGAATTCCTTCATGGTTTCTTCCTCCTAGCTTCCATGGCTTCCACTCCTCCAACCTGCAAATTAAAGAAAAAAAAAGAGACCAAATGAGGAGGTTAGGGCAAAGAAAGAGTTAATAAAATTTCATAAGGATGGTTAGGGTTAGGTTGGAATTCTTGATCTAGTGGCCATAATGGATTTGATCCAAGGGTCAAGAATCAACCCTACAATTGTTAGGTGAGAATATTCATATTAGGGTTGTAATTTTTAAATAAATCAAATGTATGTGTAAATGGGTGAATGGGGCCACTTAGGGCTCTAGTGTATTAAGTTAAAAATGTAACTCTCCTAGTATGTTTTAGTAATTATTTAAATGGACATTAAAGCTAGAAAGATAATGGAACTAAAGTAACTAAGGTTAAGGGTGTAATTAATGTGGGTTTGAACATTAATTTGAGAAGGGGAAACTATTTAATCAAGTAAAATAATTTATGGCACATTCCTAGCAGATTGTAATTTAAAATTGACCTTGGAAACGAATTAAGAATAGTTGATCATTAATCTAGACCTGATCTACCCTTTGTAATGTAGTAATTTCCAATGGAAATTAATTAAATGCTTCATAGGGTTTGACATATTGCACCTATTTAAAACAAAAAAATAGCCACTTCCCGATAATTATTTAAGGATTAATGTGATTTTAGAACGTCAAATTTGTGGGTGTTACACTTGGTATCAAAGCCATGGGTTCAATGTTGGGACCTCGAGTACACTTGAAACATAAAACATAACAAGGAAACTTAATGCAACTATAAACCTAGATCATTAGATCCATTTTAATGAGACCTACTAGAGTACCCGCATGATATTTCTAAATGAAGAAAATACCTAAATTCCGAGAAGCTGCCCTATGAAAACCTAGAATGATAAACTATTTCATCGCCTTTATTTTGTAGGAGGTGCGATGCCAGCTAGCAGAGGTCCATAGGGTTCTTAACGCAAGTGGAACCACCAAGACTTACACTACCACCATGATTGAGATGATAGGTATCCATATTCCTCAAATATTTGATTCATTACATGATGTTTTTATTTCATTATATTTGGATCCTTAGAGGAGATATAGCGAGTGGCAGAAAACCATCGGTAAAGGCTCGTGGTATGTGGAGATGGCTTCTATGAGCATAGGGAAGACAAATCACACATGGATTGAATTGACAAGATTCACCACGAGACCTCATCTTCGAGCTTCCTTTGGGCCATCCCTCGAGACATGTTGTAAAGGATATCTTTCCTGGCATTGTGATCATCATGTTGAGAGACCTAGAGGAAGAATGGAGAGAATCACATTAGAGAGCTTTTACAAACTCCATCCATCTCATTTAGTTGGGGACTGCGGAGGATTCCGGGGACAAGTACAGTATGGATGTCGCTTGAAACGGATGCAAAGGAACTTAGAAGTGGCGTCATTTTATTTCGTTAAGCCATCAACATGAAGGCTCATGTTTTCATCCACCTGGTTCCTCACTGAGAGAGGATCAAGGAGATGAGGTTTGGTGGGGGCAGTTTTAGATAGAGGAGTAGAAGCTCCATGTGGATTCCTTTCAATAGAGATAGACACTTGAGAGCTCTTCGAGGAGTATTTTAGGAGTAGATACTTGTCATTTCTTACAAGAAGAGGCCGAATTCTTGGCAAATGAGGTTCATTTAGAAGAGGATAGATGAGTTCCACAACCTACGTCAAGCATCTCTATGATAGTGACACAGTATGAGAGTCACAATGGACTTGTCGACAAGAATGTGGACTACATGCAAGATGAGAAGGTGAGGATCCACAAGTTCATATGGGTCTGAACCTAGACATTGGAGGGCATTATGCATTTAATTCACATATCTAACATAGGCCATGAGAAGGCAACTACATGGATATGAGACCGGGGAAGGCGTACCATGCAAAGATAGAGCCCTAGAGTCATATCCAGTGAGATGCATGATAGATAGATAGAGAGAGGGAGAACTCCTCCTCCATGTGGCCATAACATGGTTCTACTTGGAGTCTTCATTCATGTCGCCACCACAACTCATAGCCACCTTTGAGGAAATCTTAAGTAGAAGATCATGTGGAGCGTCCTCCATTTAGGCCTCCACATTGATTCGATGCTCATGGGGACACAAATATGGGGCCTCCTCTTTTTGGGGACTAGTCAATACATAAATTCAAAGATACCACCATAATGCTCATCGGTGGTTGGGGAAGATTTCGATTTCACATCATTCTCTCTTCACATGTCACTCATCCTAAACCTGTCCCTCCTGACATCGAGGGGGCAAGACATCCTTCCATAAAGCCAGAGGGGCTTCTTTCATGAAATAGACCAATAGAGTACATGCCAAAGAGAGTCATTTCTCATCCATGGAGGGGGACATAGCGTGAACTTGTGGAGTTAAAACCTCCCATTTGAAACCGTAATGCAACCTTGCCTCTTTAGGCATTTTGCAGATTTGATGTCATAGGGGACATCAGGCATTGGATTAGAGAAATGCCCTCTAACCCTCAACCTCTCAAGTATTCATTAAGGCATCCCCTTTAGAGCCTTTGTAGGAGACATGGATGAGCCATAGGATATATAATGGTCGAGAACCGAGCTAGGAAGAACATGGCTGTTCTTCATTCCTAGCACGAGATCACCTTTGAGATGATTTAGATGATGGGTAGCATTGTTGGCATTTCTATTCCTTGTCTGTTTTATTTGATTCAATCTCCTCAGGTATTTTATTTCTTCATTTGTAGTAGAGTGATGCGGCTGAGTGGCGAATAGCCAAAACCATAGTTGGTATGTGGAGATGGCTTTTGAGGCAAGATCGCAGGTCCTCCTTAAAAGCTCCAAGGAGTATGCATAGTTGACCTAGAGACCCTTTTCCACCCTTGTATCTTCGTATCCTTCCTTTGGGTTCCTAAGGGATTATTTTGGGCATGGATTGGTTATATGCACATAAATCTAGGGTTGATTGTTACGGTAAGATAATATCATGTGTAGATTATTTGGGAGTAGAGTCTATGATAGTTGGAATCAAGAGACCCACGTCCATTCACACCATCCATTATGTAGCTTAAGTGGTGTGTGCGATGGTTATCTATTGTTTGATGTCATGGTTAGCAAAAGATCCGAGGATGATTCTAGTGGGCCATCGCTTGACAATAATCATATCTTGAGGGATTTTTCATATGTATTTCTAGGGAGATTCTGAGGTTACCTCCCCCATGTGAGATAGATTTTCATATTGATTTGGTTCCTGAGTAGATCCTATCTCACGAGCACCTTATAGGATGACTACCCCTAAGCTCTGTGAGCTCAAGTTACAGCCTAGAGGTATCCCCTTGAGAAAGTGCTAATTTGTCCTAGTGATTTTTTTAAAGAAGGATAGATATCTACGAGTGTGTATCAATTATTGTCATCAACAACAAAGTAATGATCAAGAATCGTACCCCCTTCCACGTATTGATGATTTGTTTGATTAGATGAAGGGGCCACATGTATTTTCTAAGATAGATCTTAAGTCTGGATACCATCAACTGAGGATCACGGAGGTAGATATTCATAAGATAACCTTCCATACGAGATATGGCCACTATGAGTTCACAGTAGTGCCTTTTGGTCTAACGAATGCCCCCACAATATTCATGAGTTTGATGAATGGGGTATTCCAAACATTTTTAGATCACTTCATGCTCATATTTCTTGATGACATTTTTAATTTATTCACATACGCTTGAGGATCACGAGGATAACCTTCGACAGGTTCTACAGTGTCTTCATGAGCATGAAGCTTTACGGGAACCTAGAGAAGTGTGCATTCTTTCAGTCAGAGGTGTAGTAATTGGGTCACATCATTTCTGGGGAAGGTATCAACATCGATCCTTCCAAGATTATATTTATTATGGATTGTCTCGCACCAACTAGTGTGACCGAAGTGCGTAGTTTCATGGGGTTGGTAGGCTACTACATGATATTTGTTTAGGACTTTTCTCGGATTATGCACCCCATCACTTCCCTTCAGCAAAAAGGGAAGAAGTTTTTTTGGTCTAACAGATGTGAGAAGGCCTTTAGTACACATAATAGATTAGAATAGCATATATATTGCAAGGGAGGTTTGCTTAATATAATAGAGTTCCCCAAAGGTGCAAGAGGATAAAAGATGTTGTGTATTATTTTATATTACAAATGTGACACATGAATTTTTTATAAAATGAACAAAATTCTAGAAAAATGCCATGAGAATTTTTAATATTTCTCACTTCTAACCCTAAACATGATTCTCATATGTGAAACATAATCACACAACATGTAAAGGATGGTGATGGTGATTCCAAAGGTGGAGGCAAAAATTCTCAAGCCACGCAAGTTGTCAATATTTTGGCTTGAGGTGGAAAGAATGCTGCAAAAATAATAACTATTTTCCCCGCATGAAAGATGCCTCTCCTCTACACATGAACCATAACGGCGCTCGCAGCTATGAATCTAGTGGTGGAGGAAAATATGGGGAAGGAAGCATCTATAGCAAGGAAAATAAATACCCTAATAGATCAGGGGGTGAATCATTTGTTGTATCAACTCCCAACCAGGGGAAACAGGGTAACACTAGACCTGTGAAGACCAGCTCTAGAAAAAATGGAACCATTTTCCATAAATTTGGGATCAGCCACACACCTTCAGATGTGCATGCCCTCCTCCAAGGAGTTTGTACCTATAGCAAAGGGAAACATGGATGTGTGGAAAATGAGTTGGGGATTAGAGGATCCACCAAGTCCTTTGCTATTATGGTCTCCAAGAGATGAAGGATATCACAATAAATGTAGACAATCTTTTAAAACCTCACCCAAGACTCTGGTACTGAAGATAGAGGAGGATATTCTTCAAAATATTCTCATGTAGGAGGTAAATCTCTCCCATCTTGGCTTCATCTGAATATTTCACAAGTTCTATCCTAAGATATATCTACTTCATAACTAGATTTCTATAAGATGGAGGGAAAATATTAAATGTAATATTGAGCTTTCCCTTGTGCTAAAACTTTTTTCATTGTTGTCTTTGAAACCCATGTAGATAGGGATTTAATTTTGTACCATTATTTGGTTTGCGGTGAACATGGAATCATGTTCAAGCCATGGTATCTATCTTTTGATCCTCTAAAAGACTCCTTTTATACCTACTCTATTTGTATTCACTTTTCAGGACTCTCATTATAGCTCTAGAAGAAATCATGCCTTATTGGTATAGGTAATACTCTAAGATCCTCTTTGAAAGTAGATGATATAACCTCTGGTCAAAATCATATAATTTTTGGTAGAATATTGATATATCTTGACACCTCTCAAGCCCTTCGAGGAGAAAACAATCTATAAATTGGTGATATACATCGGGTGTAGAGAATAGATACGAGGGTTTAGCCTTCAGATGTCAAGCATGTTTTTTAAACAAGCCATCTTTGGAATGACTACGATCATTCAAGAGATGTAATTAAAAATTAACTTGGTGGAAGGACTCTCTTTCAGAACATCTCACGATCAATCCCCACTAATAACTAGTTGAGGAATCATTAAGCCCATCAAGGGAAGAAACCATGGAAGGATTCCCAAAGCCTCCAAAGAAGGATCCACAAAACTCTAATCCTCTTGTCTCTGTTGGGACAACACCGATTATTTTTCCTAAGAGGGAAATGTTGAATCTACAATGGATTTTGCACCATTCCTCGTTAAGCATCACATTTCTATCAAAATCTTGAATTTATTCTTCCAATCTTCACAAAAGAAGGTAATGAGGATTAGATGGTGATGGACACAAGAAAGAAAGGACATGTCAAACTAAAACCCACCATCATGTCAAATAAGGTATAAGTCTTGTCCTGATTTTTATTTTTATTTATTTATCTAGGATAGAGGTGTTTTGTTTTTGGACTATTTCTCTACTTCAATTGGGCGATTGGTTGGCTACGGGTTAGCTATGAGCATGCTCTATTCTTGTATTTTTCTTATGGGTAGTTTGGATTTTTTATTTCTTAGTGTTTCATTTCTTATCTCAGGTTCTTAGACCCTCTTCCTTTTGCACTTTATTTTTGTACTTGGTTATGGTCCTCATCAAAAAACCATTTTGCAATAATAAAAAAATAATGATAAGGTGTAGATTCAAACACAAGTTTTTTTCATAACATAGAAGATGTTATGAAATTTACATCATGATGGACTATGAAGTATATTTGGTAGTTCATGAAAAATAAGGAAACTAATTAAAAACATATTATTAAGGAGGATGACATGGAATCAATAATTAGGTTATCCCATCCACTAGATTTATGTCTGAAACAAGGATGTAACATCTAGATCATAGCATCGAATAATATTTATTCAAATTTTAATTTACATAGTATGATCAAGGAGCACCTTCAAGAGACTATCCCACCTTAAGGATATTTATCATGAAGATATAGAAGTGAGAATGTATGACTATTAAAAACAACACATGCTCACCATTTTGGGGTGATGAGAGTTAGATAGGTTTTGTTGAATGTACATGAGAAAGACAACACACAAGTTGATAATGACTAAGTTTTATGTCATTAGCATTAATAAAGGTAATTTTAACTAGTCTAGCTTGGGTATTTAGGAGAAAAACTAGTCTGTAAAAGCTCCATGAGACATAATGTGTAGCTCTATAGTGATCAAATACATGTAGTTTCTGTAAAGGGAACTAAGAAATAGAATAAAATTTTGAGTTTAATTCCACTATGTGAAGTTTCATTTCAGCCCTTGCATAGTTGTCACCAAGTTTGAAATGAAAATTTTCAAGAGTTCATCTGAAAAAGGTTAAGTTTCTTTTTTATATTGGATAAAATAAATTTTGTTTCTACAATTGTAACAATGTTCTTAACAAATAGATATTTCTCTCCATTGAATTTTTTAAAGAGAAATCATACATGAATAAAAAAGGATTGTTAATTTTTGGATAGTCTCTGAGGGCCATTACAATAAGGATATAACAATAAATATCATAGAGAATAGAAAAGATGACAAAAATAGCCAAACAGACTTGATTTATACACTAGTCAGAAAAGGGAAAACCTAAAAGACACAAATATTCTAAGACAAAGAAATCAGTCTAAAGAGGGAGAGTGAGATCTAAGAGTCATATGCATTGGAACTGATTGTTTATTTTAATAGGTTCTTTTCTTGTTTTTGAAAGGCATCCACTCCTCCTTATAATAATCATCAAAAGAATCAAGGATACAAGAAGAAGAAGAACATAAACATAAGTGATAGGCCGGAATATGACTTAGAAAGAGAAGAAGAAGAATCCCTTTCCTTAACCAACCCCATAGAGACCTAGGGATTTTCTTCAAAAAATTCAAAACATATAGATGCATATGAAAATAATTCTCAACCAATATAAGAGTAGATTCAACCCTAGACATACACTTTTAGAAGATGAAACATCAACATAGATAGAAGGGGCTTCGATGGTATAGTGAGAAGGGAGAGAATCCTTCCACCAAGTTGAATTTTCTTTGATTTTTCACTTATATTTCCCACACTCCTCGATCAAATGTCTTGTTTCAAAATATATATGGTAGAAAAAGACAGATTTCATAGTTCAATCTTTGATTCCATACCATTTCTTCTATTTTTAAATTAATATTTTCAAGGAGATCAAGTGGAACATCCAAATCCACCAAGATTTGAGCATAAGAGGGATGTAACTACTATATATTAGCATCATCTAATTTTTAATAGACTCCCAAAGTGATACCAATGGTTTTAATGTAGGGTTCAGTCTATAATTATAGGGGAGTTAAGGAAGCCTTACCCAAGCAGGAAAGGAATCAAGGATTTTTTAATGGGTCAAATTAAAGATACCATTATTTTTTCATGAGCCCAAGATCTCCCCAAACGTAATATAAATTATGGATAACATCAGGATATTCAAAAGATTCAAAAATAACAATAAAATATGTTTTAGAGTAAGTTAAAAGTTCAACCTTACCCTTTATTTTAGAACTTCAATTTTTTATGATCCATTCATGCAGCTGAGAGACCTTTGGCCATAGGTGATTGAAACTGAAAATGAGGCAAAAATTTTTGTATTCCTCCTCCCATCCCATAACTTTAATAATAAGATCCTTCTCAAACTTGAAAACATGGTCATAAGGAGATGGTTTGAAGGGCTTCTCACCATTTGAGCTCCCTTAAGAGTACATGTAACAACAGGAGTAAAATATTTTCCTAGTACCCATTATTTCTGCCTCATCATCCTTTTCTAGGCATCCCTTATAACCACCACCACCTCCCTTCTCAGATGCTTCTAGATAATGGTTTAACCTCCTCTCCTCTTTTATCTTCCTGCTATGTCTACCTAAACACCCAACATGCTGGATTTTTTTGCGTGGTTGCTTACTACAAGGTTCACGAGAGAATACGAGCCCACACTAGGATTGTTTGGCAGATCCTCCATGACCTAGATGCATCCCTCTAGGCCCACTATAAATAGAAATACCACCACCACTTCCCTTGCCTTGAATCACCAAATGGGAGCCATTGCTTAGGGTTTTTTGGGATCCATCGCTTAGGATTAGTTACGGAGTGGAAAAAAATTGACTTATAGTACTTTTCATACCTCAATAATTATATAGTAGTTTTCTTCCCACTACAAGAAACATTTGATCCCATTTCTTATAAATTATCAATGCTATAAATACATGCTTTATAAGTAGGAAACAACTAAAATAACTTTTAATGAGAAGTTATATCTCACTAATAGCATTAATATGATTCCTTATCGCAATAACACACTCCATGTTTCCTATAATGCACAATCATGTCATAATAACAAGGAATGTGATTGAATTAAATTTACTTTTTTAAGTCACACTACAACATAAAGTGTTAATAACACAACTATTTAAATCAAATTTGCATCAAACTAGACATTTTAAAATTATTTTGGATGTTTTCCTAGTGTGAACTAACATTAAAAATAGTGGCACAAATGTGATGCAAGTTTGACGTGACTAAACATTTTAAAATGCATTGATTTTGTGTCATAATTTTTACACCAAATTTCACCACCTACTATGTGCCACAAATAGGACACAAACATTGGCATTTATGTATGTATGTATGCATGGATGTGGATGCATGGATGTATGTATGTATGTATGTATGTATGTATTATGTATGTATTATTATATTTTTTTTTTATAGTTTTTATTTATTTTAATGTAAATACATTATTTGAAATGGAAATTATTTTATTATTGACTATATGTTCTTTTTATATATATTTATATATATGTAATTATATATATATATATATATATATATATATATATATATATATATATAATATATATATATTGTATTGAATATTCTTAATATAACACATAATGAGTTCATTAAAAACTTAGAAAAATATAATGATCTTGGTTTGCATATAAAAATATAATAAACCAATATTACACATAATCAAAAACACAATATATATATATTATAATATTTTTACACAATATATATTATATAATACATTTGGGAATTATAGAAAGATAATAATTCAATTCAAAATTACAAATTAAATCAATATATGCCTATGAACTAATCATCGTCCTCCTCTCCCTCCTTTTCCTCATCTATTTCCACCTCCTCCTCTTTACCAATAATATCCTCTTGATCATTCTTGTTTGAATAATTTTACATCCATTATTCCTATATAAACTCTTATTGCCTATCAACCTATAAAATTATAAGGGTACACTTTGGACCAGTAACAATTTTTGGCACGCATGGTGGGACGTGAATTCTATATTTTTTTGCAGGTGTTCCATAATATTCTGGTCTATATTTTTCATTATTTTTCTAGGTTTTATTTGTGCTTGGTAAAATTTCAGCCTTTTGGATGTATTTCTCATAAACATATCTGTTACTTTGTTGGTCCAACAACCCACTTTTATAAGCAATAGACCTATTTTTTATATTTTCGCATATTTTATGAGGTCATGCAAACATTATGTCATTTCTTCAATGGAATTCCTTTCTCCAAGAGTTGGACCATTTAGAACCACCTTCATTTTACCCATATCCTCCTTCAGATCAATATTATAACCCTGATCATAATGAGTATGCCCATAATCCAAATCTTGATTATCATTATGGTCACCCTTATAATCCTTATGTTGTTTAGTGGACATAGATATGTTGCAGGTAATGAATATTATGCATGTTATGAGAGCACTTACATGCCTAATAATGAGTTTGATATCAAGCTTTAGAAGCTACAAGAAGAGTATCAGGTTCTCAAACAACGATTGGAACATTTGCAAGCATTATATGACAATGAGCTCAAGGTAGATGAACCTTCTCAATGGGATGTTCCAACTTACCTTCCTTTTCAACCATCTGAGCCCAATTTTAATATTCCAAGCATTTTTTTGCTACTATTCCCACTTCCTCTTCCCCATATGTGGATTTTTAACATTTACCTTTTCATAAACATTCCCAAATCAATTTGAAATCCATCCCATCCCTCCTCTTTCATCCCAAATCCTATTTTGGGAATGAAACAATCATAAAATCAGTCAAGAGGGGTATCCAACTATATAAAATAGCAAGGATGAATATATAAAAATTTGTAGGTTTGGGTTACCAATTTGAGTTTAACCGATTCTGAAGTGCAGAAAGAGTGCATGTAAGAAGATGAGATTTTAGAGAAACAACAAGATCATGATAATAAAGTGAAGATTAAGCAAAATTATCTTCATTGTAATGAGATAGAAAGTATGAATTTAATGTTTTGAAAAGCATGTAGAAGTTTCTAAGTTGCAGATCAACAATCTTAAGGTTGTACCATCTTTTGGTACAAGAAATGATTCATTGATAATTGCTGATTTAGATGTTGTTGACTTAGAGATAAAGATACTTAACGATGCATGCAATCTTCCCATAAGTGATCATGAAACAAATTTAAATGGAGAGCAATTTCAGATTAGATCTAAGAAGGAGCAATCAACACATCTAGAGCTACCTCATGATGAGTAACAAGATGATTTCAGCCTCACGGCCTTTTTCTAGATGAAGATGATGATAGGAATGAAGATTAGGAAGAGATACAACATTATTAAGATGATACAACTAAATGAAAATACCCTTATTTATTTGTATGCTTAAAACTTTTGCACTTCTTTATGGTTTCAATGACTCAAAAGGAACATCGTAGGGCACTACAATCAGTCCAAGGAAGGTAGAAATATTGAAAAGGATTTGGACCTTCCTACCTACATGGTGGATCAAAATGAAGAACAATAAGTTGGCACCATTGCAAAATCAGTCACGATTCATGAGATTGAAAAGTTTGAAGAAGCATAATAGATTTCTTATCAGCTTCGAAATGTGCTCAAGGTTGGAGAGGAGAGCAAGAAACATGGAAGATTAGAAAAAATAGTTTTTCAGCTTTAAGAAGACCATGCCCAATTAGATTCTTGGCTGATTTGGAAATACCAATAGTTATGCTTTATTTAGAGCACAAAAAAGAGCTTCACATTCTCAAAAGATATCCCCAATACCTCCCAAACAAATTGCAGATCCGATAGAGATATTTTTCATCTTTTGGACTAATATTTTAAGAAAATACAAGGTACAAATCATGATTTCAGCTTTTCGTTAGAATAGGTTAGTATAGATTTATGTTTTTTGTAAAATAAGTACTTCGCACACTCTACATGTTTCCCCTTAGAGCATGTATGACTTATTAGTCTTGTGAGGAGTTATTTCGTTCTTCCAAGTGGAGTTTTACACGTGTTGATGCTATTTTTTGGTTTCTTTAAAGGATTTTTAGTCTGTGTCAAATTTTATTTACATTGGGAATGTTTCTTTAAGCTTGAATGAATATTTCATATCATTTTGTATTGTAGTAAGTGAGAGATTCAAGGGTTCTTACTAATTAGTAGGAAATCACTTCTACATAGCCGCTAAATATGTTGACCATTTTTTGTCATCATGGGAAAGGGGTATAAAAAAATTATTTTTTCTCAAGTTTAATGGTGAGATTAGACAAACACATAGGAAACTAACATCTACGTATGTTGATTTACAATGCCCATTCATCACATATGAGACCTTTCTAGTTGCATCCTTTCCAAGATCATGCATCAGCCACTCATGATTGTTGTAGGGTTTTGACAAGGATAGGAAATAAATCTTACATCGAAGAGAGATCACATCGATAATAGTAGGATTCATATTTCATATTAGAAGAACATAAAGTGTTAAGTAAAGTTACAATTTCCGAGGGATCATTCATTTAGTTTTAGTTCAATCCAAAGGAAAGGGTACAAGTAAGATGTTGTTAATTGCTTGTTATTATATGTGGTTTTATATGTATTGAGTATAGATGTTCATTTTGGTCATGCAATCAAAAGAAATGGAAAGAAAGCACCATTACAACTCATTACGTGAAAGAACTGTATATATTCATAAGCAAATTGTACAAAGATCCCACACAAGTCGTGAGACATAATTGAAAAGTAAAATAATGCAGATAGATGAGAAACTGAAAATGAAAAGGAGAGAAGGGAGCCATCATTTCCTAATGACTGGATCCCCTCTCATTCAAATTTTTTCCATCCTTATCCGTTGTTACCCTGTACGTGAGAAGAAGACAACAGTAAGATATTAGAGCTATGTGTTCCTTCACTATGTTTTATTTCTAACTTCTAATGTATGTGAATTTAGAAACTGATAAAGGTGGGAATGGAACATCTTATTCAATGAGCTAGAAATGAAAACATATTTTCTAGATTACATATCTAAATAGAATTAAAATTGTCATTTTCTCACAAGATGCAGTTTAAAACATGCCATGAAAGTACAAAATTCAGATTTCAAGTGAACCATGAAACAAATGAGCTTCAAGAAGGTAAAAATTTTACAGTTTCCAAAATAAATCAAGATTTCCATCAAATCACAACCACACCTTTGCAAGGGACTCCAAAAATTTCAGATTTCTCAAACAAAACAGAGAAGATATTGTTACAGTAAGTTTTCATACTTGAAATGTGAAGCTACAAGTACCCATTTCATAATGCAAATATTCATGCAGATTTGTATTTATGAATGAATGAATATGGTTGTGTTTTCATCAAAACTCAAAAAATCCTTATTTCAAAGTGTACAAGTGATCTAAAGTAAAAGGACAACCATACTTTTGAAAATAAGAATAAGAAAGGTACATATTTTCAGACATGATATTGCAAGTTCTCCATCAATTGTTCATTCAAATCCTTCAGATATACATGTCAGGGAGTGTTTTAAGTAGGAATGTTTAGGAACAAATTCAAACTCATGGACTACTTTAATGTCTAGAAATGACAATCATTCATAAGAAAGGAAAATGGAGTATACATATTTCATTAATAGCTTACAAGAGAGATTAAATTGACCAATTTCTATCAACTATTCCTTCAAGCACGGAAATTTTAAGATTAAAAACAAATATATATTTAATAAGAAATGCTTCAGGTTTCAAATATAATATGTTAGAGGTGTTCAAGTTTTCATCCATTTTCAAGAAAATATTTTATGAATACTACAAATTTCCAACAAAAATAGCATAGAATTTTGAACAATCAATTCTTCAAAGACTGATGTTTCAAGTAACAAAAATCTTTATTCCTCAAAATCTTTCTTATGCTTTTTAGAATAGGCTATTCGATTCTATGTTCATATCTACAAGAATAGGCACCCAGGTTACATCACCTAGATCTAAAAGCATGACAAATAGTGATAAGAGTTACATCTTGCAAGAAAATTTGGGTATGCCTTAGAAAAACTTCAAGTTTTCTGAGTAAAATAAGGGAAGAAATTTAAAAGACATAACTTACTTTTGTGTTTCTCGGTGTGGTAAACCGTCAATGAAATGAATGGTGATTTTGGTATAGCACACACTGCTATGTTGATGGGATGAACATCAAGCTCGAACAACTCACAAGTAAATGATGAGTGCAGAGATCAACTCGAGATGAGGATGGTGAGATAACAATCAACAAAGTGATCAATGAGCTAAGTCATCCACAGTAAATTAAGCTCGAGCTGAGAGCAAGTGATAACGATACACACTTAATGCAGAGCATAGCTCCACCGAATGGCGAGTCACAAGGCAATGTATCAAGTTGTGTATGAACCATGTCAGCCAAGCTATAAGTTATTTACAAGCGAGCTCCCAATGCACCCCGATCTAAATCCTCCAAAGTTATGGAATAGCTCAAACCACAAGCGAGCATCTCTCCTCAACACAATAGATACATGGCTCAAATTTAAAAAATGGAAAGCTATATGGGAGTTCCACCTAGTTGGTTAAAAATACAATGACTTAGCCTATTGAAGACATCCATCCTTAGTCACGGCGAGCTACGGTAGTATAGATCAAGGCTAGGCCATGTCATAAAGGCAAAGCTATAAAGCAAAAATCAACTCTTTGAGCTCCAAGGTTACAAAGCAAGCATATATCTAAGGTTTAATCGAGCCCATTCAATAAAAAGGTGGTGATGGCTAGGTGAATCGGAGAAAAACCCAAAATAATCTATGGAGATCAATAATTCACGCAATATCCAGTTCAAGCTTGGGCAAGGAACATTTTAACACGTCGAGCTAAGCTCTCTTTGAGCAATCGAAGCACCCATGAGATGGGTGGGGCAATAAACCACCAAGCCAAGGTAATGTGATGTAAAACTAGAGTCATGGTGGTTGTAAATAAAAATAATAGAGCTCAAACCTTATTAATGGCAGTTGTATCAAATAAATAATGCCCAAATCCATAATGAAAACCAAACTAGTGAGCTGAACCAAAAAAATTTATAGCTCAAATCAACACAAACAGATATTCAAAGCAACATGAATGATGGAAAACAATGAATAAGATCATAGCTCGTACCATAAAATCACAAATGAGAAGGTCACTAAATTCCCAACATGGTCAAAAATGCACACCCCATGGTAGTAATTTCCAAGCTCAAACATCAACCATGGCGATCATGCAAAAATTCTGCATAGTTTCCCAATTTCATAGCTTCTTGAAACCTCCACATCAAAATTAACAAAGTGAGATAAGGCTAAGTTTTTTACCCCGACTCATAAGAAACTCGACCAATCGACCAAGGTGAGAATAACCACAATAAGGTTTGAATATTAAACCTTATCTATTTGTCAAAAACCCATGTAAGTTGGATTTCCTCGAATGATTTTATGACCATACGTGAAATGTACAATGTAAATGCTAAAAGGAATCCATTGAAAAAATTAAATTGGAGGGAGGGAAACAATGGAAGAGGAAGAGGGGTGAAAAAAGGGTTCGAGTGTAGAGAACTATAAGGGTAGGGAAAGTGGAATGGGGAAACAATGTGAAACTCTACCATCCAACAACCACATGACATTTATGTCAATCATGTGAAGGAGAAAAGGTGTGTTTTGCAAGACATTGAGGAAAATGTTTGTGGAGATATCTTAGAATGCAAGGAGTGTTCGAACAATACTACCAAGTGAAAATTTATTTGCAATATCAGCACTTGTATTTATCGGGTAGTTAGAACACATATAAATGTAAGGTAATTTGAATGCACATTTCATGGCACACGTCAGAGATAGGAAGATGTGGAGTGCACCTAGCATCACAAGGTAACAATTTCACACACATTTTAGATTAGGGATTCTCTCTAGTTATTAGGGAAATTATTATGGTATTCCTCAACAACATTTCTGATGGTGTCATATGAGTGACATGTACAAAATATTTATCAATCGAGGTTGAATAATCAAGGTTTTTATTGGATGACATTATATGTTAGATATTTCACAAGGACATGAATGGAAAGTTGGGAATAAATAGGTGGGAAGTAAATATTTGTGGATTCAACATGATAAAGAAATGTGACATAAAATAACTTTGAGTGGAAATTTGAAACCCATATACTCATTCCCAACATGTAACTTTAAATGGATTCATTATAATTTTTTTAGCATCAAGGCTTACGATTAGGTAGTGTTCAATTTGTTAGATAAGGAAATGATGTTAATGATATTCTAGAAATAAACAGGTGGGAATTAAATATGTGCATGTCCCCAACCTACTCCATGGTTTAGATTGGTCCTACCCAAATAATATGTGCTATATATGTTCCACTTTATTGTCTAGACCATGTTTTCATTATTCACATGAATATAATTGGTGCTTAAAGGGACATACGAAAGAGGAAAAACAATATGTCAAAGGTATGAAACCCAACCACACTACTTGCTTCTTATAGAATTTTTAGGCCCCATTATGGTTTTAATCTCGAGTAATTAGAGGGAAGTAGGAGACACACGAAAAAAACATTGAAAATTAAGCTCATTCAATTATATGAAAGAAATTATATGCTAGTCATACTTTCTTTTTAATTTTTTTTTGACCTCAAGATCGTCGATTGGGCGGATTTTGATTTGGCCCAATTCCACAACTCAAATTATTCCAATCTAAATAATATATGTTATCTTTCCCCCCACTTTATAGTTTTTATCTTGTTCGCATTAAGCACATGAGTTTAACTAACATGTAGATATTATCTCGCCAATCAAGTTTTGCTATCTTTTTTTATGGCATCAAGGTTTTTGATTAGATGATTTCTAATTTCATAGATAAGAAACATACATAAATGGAATGTGATAAATTATGTTTGAATTAAATACTTGCATGTACTACACTTATTCCATAGATCGGATTTTCCTACATAAATAGTATATGTTATTTGTGCTCCACTTAAGCAATTCAATCTCACAAAGAGGATAAAATAAAATAATGTGAAACCTCACAAAGATCAAGGTTCAAAACCCAAACATAATGCTTGCATCTTGTAGCAATTTGTAATTTAGCCTGTATTTTCTTGGCATATCTTCCTATTTATTGGTTTATTTTTTTCAAGGTGAAAATATTGAAATATCATGTAATTTTGAAATATAATGGGGAAGAACAACAAACTCCAAAAGCTATATCAATGTCCTCCATCGGATTTAAAAAGAAACACACCCCAAACACACTTGGTAGTGTGGGAACTTTATATAGCGTTCTTTATGAAATTGTATTATCAATTTTTTGTAACATTAGTGTATTTAGATTATACCGCATGATTAAATGAAAAGAAAATTACATCATGTAATTTTGAAATATAATGGGAAGAACAACAAACCCCAAAAGCTTATATCGGTGTCCTCCATCAGGATTTAAAAGAAAGAGATTTTAACATACACATGAAAAGTAGATCAGATTTCCCAAAAGCTATACTTTCAGGAATATCTGAAACATGACTTGAGATGATTTTTTGGCACTGATTAGTTTTTGGTTGTTGTCATCCAAGCGAGGCATTGCCAAGCCTAGCATATAATTAAAATATTATTGTAATTTAGGTTGTACGGTTGGTAATTATTTTCAAAATACATAACAATTAATGAAGGGTGGGGGCAGGTGGTCACATGTAGAATCAACAAATGGGTGCCTTTCCTGGACGCAAAACACATAGGTTTAGTGAATCTATCACCACTTTCTCATACCATACATCCTCAGCCTCAGCTTCCATCATGGAATTTTTCCAAACAGTTCACATACCCTCTATAGCCTTAAAGAAAAGCTATAAAATCGAAAATCCAAGCCCAAACAAAATCAACGAACCCACACCTAAGTGCCTCAAATCTATTTCAGGAAAGAAACTGCTACAAAGATACTCTCACCTTTTTCCACCACTACATAGATTCGCTATGGCCTTATAACCCGCACCCATTCACTTTGAAGAAGAAGAAGAATTCTCTGAATCATCTCCTATCTTTGAATCTTTTGATGCAACTGATAGATTTGGAGATTGGGTGTGCAAATCTTGTATTGTTTTATCAATTAACTAATGCAAGGCATGACCTTGAATTGGAGTAGCTTCTTTCATAATGCCCATCAGAAATCTGTTTGCTACCAGGTTCATAGGCATGTCCTGTTCTTTTTTCCAACTATAATATAGATCTGTCTTTTAATTTTAAGGGTTCTTTTCCAAAGGATCTCTATGGGATGCTTACATTGAAGTAAAAATCATAAACAAAATACAGTAAAGAACAAAAGAAAATCAAATAATTCATCTATGGAATTATGTCTTCAACTGGAACCTCAAATTTATACACAAGCCAATGCATTCCATCCAGGGGAATGCACTATCTAAATACATATCTAAGGTTTTAGCAAGAATATTTGGAAGGAGATGAGGCATAATCAGAAATATTTTCAGATATCTTAATTATTGGGTTTGATGATCCATTAGTTTTCACAAGATGAAGCATTTCAACCTCAAAAACCACATCGTTCATTGAAGGTTGACACTAGGGAGTACACTGGTGCAAAGGAGAGAAATTCTCAGTGCACCTACCATTTTCTGCTCTGATTTCTCTCTGATCCTTGGATCTAGAACTTTCCAAATCCCATCCTTGGTATTGACCTTCCCTCAAACCCACTTCACCACATCGATCAAATCACCATGATCCACCTCCACTGCCCTTTTTCCTGTTATCAGCTCTAGTAACACCACTCCAAAGTTGTACACATCAATTTTCTCATTTACTTTTGTAGAGTAGGCGTACTCTGCAATCCCACAAAAGAGAAAAGACAAAGGGAAAAGAAAACAAAGTCAAGATAACATAACAATCCTTGCAAATGTTCAAATCTATGTTTTTCCTATAGTATATTAAAAAACATCAAAAGTACAGAGATGTGACACTAGAAAATCTGTTATAGAAATCCAAAGAGTAGGAGTACAAATCATATCTACAAATATTCAACAAAAGCTTCGAATGACTGAACAAGTGAAGAAGATGAAAACTACTAAAAATTAATTCCAGAATTCATTTTGAATTTGAAAGGAAATCCATTGAATAAAAATGGAAATAGACATGAATGCATGGATGCCTTTGACAAATTCACCATTGTAACTGAATTTATGGATTCTATATAATGGTATTTGTTTGTTAAATACACACTAATATATTTATTTGGATGTCCTTTAAGTCTGGTTATGCATCTAGGACTTAGGAACAACTGGAAAAGCTCAAAAGTAACAGTAGACTTGGCTCATTGTGAAAAAATAGTAGACTCAGGAGTACTCAACCACTTGCAAAGAGTACCGTGACTTTGATCTCAAGCTCGTGTTTTTCATGCTTTAACATCAAAATACCTTAATGAACTTTAAAAGTGTAGAATTTTAAAACAATACTATTAATTTTTAAAACAAGAGTTTTCATATGATGATCGTCTAAGCAAATTTAATAAACATCAAAGCATTTAAACTACTAAATAGTGCAGGGTTTTGCAGCATACCAGGAGCAATGTATCCATAAGACCCTACAACATAAGAGATGGACTGAAGATGTGCAGAGTCTCCCAAGATCTTTGCCAGGCCAAATTCTGTAAGCTTGGGCTCATAGTTGGAGTCCAAGAGTATATTGTTGGACTTGATATCCCTATGAAGGAACTGTGGCACAAAATCATGATGCAGGTAGGCCAAACCCTGGGCTGCTCCCATGGCAATGTTAAAACGAACATGCCAATCTAAAACAATGTCTGAAGAAGAATGGAAAACATCAGCCAAACTACCATTTGGCACATATTCATACACCAATACACTTGTTTCTTCACTGGAGCTACAACAAAGCATCTTCACAATATTCCTTTGGCGAACCTTGCCCAATGTCTCAATATCATTCTTTAGAGTGCCAGTTTGTCTTTCTCCCCACACCTTTCCTATTTTCCATAGCCTTTTTACTCCCACAGCCTCGCCACTTGGCAATATAAACTTATATACATTGCGAACCTCCACTTCCTATAAGATTCTTCTCATCTAGCTTCGAGACGATCTCATCCTCATTAAATCCCAGGTGGTAAAATGATGTAATATTCCATGTTGGCCTTCCAGAATAGTACCCAAGTCTGTTACAGGATCTGTGTATTAGAATTAATCCTAGGATGAATATGAATCTAGCAACAAAAAATACAGAATAAGACTCCATATTATAATAGTAGGGTGCTTGTGATTGTGCCCAGATTGGTCTAAATACTTAGAGGTACAGCGCTTGGATAGTCCTGTTCCACAGAGACTAGGGTTTCCTTCCAAGTATGATGCAGGTAAACTTGAAATCCAAGAAGCATGGACCCTACCTGATAACAAACCTTAAAAATACTTGAGATTGTATTACGCTCCGAAAGAAAATTAACAAATAGAAAACTTACCAACTAAAGCAAATTTGAGTTATTGTCCAAAACTTCCTTCCCATCTGCAATTTGCAAAAGAACAATTTCGTAACTATATACATCTGATTTCTCATTAAGCCTTGATGTTATTGCAATCGTAAAGTGTAAGGGAAAAAATCCTTGATATGGTCTTTATTCCTCGAAGGGTTCGAATCTCTCGGAGACCATATTCACAACCCAAAAATAGAAAATTGCAAACCCTAGCTAAAATCCCAACATGTGCCCATCGTAACCATTAGAATGCCCCTCAAATTTAATCGAATGGGAAAAATGTCAAATGGGTGTGAAAATTAGGCCAATGACATGAACAATCGAAAATTCCTTTCCCATAGGGGAATGCCTTCGACGTAATTATGTTTTTGCATGCATGAAGGGGTAAGATGATTCATATGTGCTAAAAGGGGGATAGCCAAAGACAAATTAGAATTGCTTGCTAAATTCCAAAAATAAATGATAAAGGAAGATAAATTGATATTATTACCTTAATCTCTCTAAAAAGGCCATAAACAACCTTATTTTATGCAAAGGAGAAGTTTAAATCAGTCAATGAGGATATTTGACCAAGATAAATTTAGACCATGGAGGCCTATTTTTTACCTTTTGACACAATGCATGTAGTAGTTTTGCAACTATTTGAATTTTTTATTGAAATTGTGCATGTGCTAATTTTGGTTTTGTCTCCAATTATCAAGTAGGATTTGAACTTATTTAGAAAAGACTATTTTTGGAGATGAAAGGAGGGGTGAACTTTTTCTATTTATACCTTGCTTGTGAGGGTGTTTAGGGGGTTTATTTTCATTCTAGACATTTGTATGTAGAATTTTGTACTTGTGCATCTTATTGAGAAATAAAATATTGTTTTTCCTCCAATTTGCATTTTTTCAAAGTGTGTTACAATGTGTTTTTGGTATTTTCTAGGAAATTTTATTTCCTCTTGCATGCTTTTAACTTCAAATACCTCTGTCAAGATAGTTTTACAATCTTTTTAGTTCATTTAAGTACATGTCGGTGCCTTTTATGACTTTGTAAAATCCATCAAATAACAATTTTAGTGAAGTTTATCAATATTTTTGCAGTCAATTAATTTTTCTTTTGTATAGTCCTTGGTCTCAAAATGTTGGTGTATAACCTTATTTACTTTCTTTAGTTAAGTTTTTGTTTGTTTCTCTCCCTTAACCCCCACAAAGAATTAGTTTAGGTGATTTACCAAGGGAACCAGTCCTCTCTATGGGTTCTTCTCGGCCTAAGTCACCTACTGAGATCGAGGAGTTCCCATGTACCAAAAAGAAGTGAGGAGTTAGATTGTGTTTCATCATTAAGGGTGCACTTTAGACTAATAACACTTATTTCATACAAAATACATTCAATTTTAACAGTGAAGTCGTTGTGAGGGATGGCCCAACCCTAATCCATAAAGAGAGGGTCATCCCACTTCCCTCTAATAGGAGGGGTCTATAACCCTAGGATTGGGTGAGGGATTTGAAATGAGTTAATACCAGTTCGCCCCTTCCATATTTCCCTTTTATTCTATTATGGGTGCAACAATGCTATGGAAATTCCTATTAAATGTATCCAAGCCATGAAAACTACGAACCTATGTCACATTCCTTGGAATAGGCCATTCCAAAATTTCCTTCAATTTTTCCTCATCCATCCTTACTCCATCCTCTGAGATGACAAACCCCAAAAAAATAGACCTTTCTGAAGAAATCTACACTTTTTTTAAGTTTACATACAAACTCTCTTTTCATAACAATTCTAATACCAATTTCAAATATAACAAGTGTTCTTCCACTGTTCTACTAAATATTAAAATATAATCAAAATAGAAAACCACAAACTTACCATTGTATTCTCAGAGTACTCTGTTCTTGAGCCTCGTGAATGTGATAGCGGCATTAAATGGCCCGAATTGCATCACCATCCACTCATACAACCCATATTTTTTTTCAAATTCTATTTTCCATTTATCCCTTTCACAGATTCAAACCTAGTAGCACCCACTCTTAATGTCATTTTTACTAAAATAGCATTGTGGAATATATATGGGTACAGACAAACTAGTTGGGAAATCTTATATCCTCAACATGTAATAATGGAATCTGTGAATCTAAGGCGAAGAAGGCCCTCCTAACCTAGATTGGTGTGATGGATCATTTGGATATAATAGCTGTTGGAGGCTCCAATCAATGTCGAGCTCTACCGAGATCCTATTTATTGGTTGTTGGATACGTGGAAAGTGACTTGTAGGTGCTTCACGTATATTTCTAGACAAGGTCATGAAAAATGGTGATGAGATGTGTAGTGGATCCTCCGGGGTTTTATGGATGATTCTCTGTCTAGTCCAAAAATCCTTAGCTTGATTGGCTGCTACGTTTAATACGGAGAATTGTGTAATGATGTCTAGTGGGAGTGGTGAGGACCTGAATATTAGTGTTCGTAAACCAGTGTCAATGTCTGATTGATCAGTAGGCCCATTGGGTTGTGGGACCTGTGGATCACAACCATAAGTTTGTGGTTGTGGCGGACCTCCTATGGTCATATGAGGAGTTAATTTCTCCTTCCGATTATCCAATAATCATATGCCGCCTTTTCAGCCTCTATGTTTAGAACTAGAAGTTGTGTAATTTTCTCAGAATACCTTGCAGGTGTTCTAGCAACTTGAATGTGTAAGCTAGTATCTATGTCAATGAGGAGGTCTCTGCGTTAGGTTGTGGAACTAAAGGATCACAACCAAATACTTGTTCTCTTTCGAGTCCTTATGTACATGCGGACATCCTATCAAGGCAGTCTATAATTAGGGTGATTTGACCAAAATGTGTATGCCTTGTCATCTTCAATATTTAACTCTCTCAATTGTTCACTAATTGTTCGTAGGTTTACCGTTGTTCGAAAAACCTGAATCCTAAGGTCTTGATCTATATCAGCTAGTGTTGTGGGGAGATTTGGTTGAGGCACTATTGGTTCAAACACATATTCCCTGAATTCCCTAGGTCCCGTGATTGTCATGCAAAAAATGATTCAACTTTAACTAAAACTAATAAACTAATTATGAAAGATGTATCTACACTATGCATGTATTCTTTTATCTTTGTATTTTTGATGAAGTATTTTAAAGGAATTAAAAGAGCATCTATTCTAATATATTTAGAAAAATGGACAATTAATCTAGTAACAAAATCAAAACAAGCAAAGTAGCTTGGTGTAGCTATTTTCCTGTGCAGTTGTGAATTTATCCTAAATATCTAAACAACTAATTAATTTAAATCGAAAGACTCTCGATCCTACCTCAGAAGTGAGGAATGAATCATAGTTTCTCAGAAACTATCAATCCCCACAACTTCCCTGGCGATATCGAGTGAGATTTTGACTGAAATGAAATAATTTACTACTCTATTTGATATGTTATAACTAGAACTTTGATAGCTCAAACCTGGAGTTTACAAAAATGGTAAATCCAGTTGTGTGTGACTTTGTCCCCTCAGTGTGATCTCCTCATTCCTTCATGTTCTCGTGAATCCAAAAAAGCATGTATATGATAGCATCAGCAGAAGAAGGTACTCGAACAATGGCAGCTTTGGATATAGACCAAATACAATGCGAGTAAGAGAGGGATAGTGCAAGTGAACAGAGCTTGACTATGTAATTCCTAGCGGGATTTATTGTGGGAATACAACACAAATACGCCGAGAGTTCTAGAAACTATCTTTTGTGACCAAACAAAACCTGTAACTCTAAATGGATTCCAACCTAAGAATGAAACTACCTTATTCTAAACTGATTTGCATGGAACAACAATGAAGCAAGATTGAAACAAGAAGATCAAATGACCTCTAGATAACAAGAGAAAGCTAACAATGGATGCAAAACATGAAACTATTGGAATTCTAAGCAAGAAACTCAAAAGACTGAATGATTAAATAGAGAAGGAGAGGGGCCTCTTGTTTGAAAACAAGTTGGCTATTTATAACAAATGCATTCACTAGAAGGTAACTTGGAATGGAACTCTTTTACCATTAAACAAAGAGAAAACACTATTCATAGGGTGGCCAAAACATAAATGCAAAGCAAAGTAGCTGAAGAATGCGGATAGAAATTTGAATTTTACATTTGATGAGATCATCGAACATTCTGGAAAATGCACACAGGACCGCCACATATGGCGGGTTTATAGGACCACCGCCCTATCTGGGTGGTGGTCATGGGACCCAGGGGGGTGGCGGTCTCATCACTTAAGACCAAAATGCAAGGAAAAAGGGGGGAGAGGGTAGAACAAAGCACACGGAGGCCGGATGAGGCATACGGGATACAAATGTATACTTGGCGAGCTTTTTTGGATCCCGAACACCTTGCGAGGAGACCTGTATCATCATTGGGGTATGTGTAACCTCTTTTCTAGTGGTGCAGTACTCTACAATTTTGGGTACGTACATATTGCCCCCTCGGAGAAGCATTTTAGCCATGAAGAGGTGTAAAATGGTGGATCCGAGTATGGCGGTCCCGAAATGGGGAGTTAGGAGTCATACCTGACACGCCCGTGTGTCGAAAGTCACCATCCAAACTCCCGCTATCTGTAAAATGAAAAAGGGGACTCAAGTGCAGATAGATAAAATAAATTGAGAAACAAAACTAAATTGATATGAAATGAGGACTTACCATCTGCGCGGGGTTTAGAACTTACCTCCATCGATGCTCCAACCCTCGAAAGACATTCAAAATCAAATTTAGAAAGCTATATATATATATATATATATATATATATATATATAATGAACTCATTTTACTATTCATTTGTGCATGTGTCGATTTGGTGGTTTTTGAGCTCTGGGACCCACGGTGACCATTTTCGATGAGAGTACAGTCAAAACATCCATTGCGAGAACATGTGATCATGCCTCCGAGAGTGGAACATCGGCCTGCGAAGTCTCAAGTTAGTTCTTCTCAATTTATCATTTTCAAATCCAAAATATAGAAATGTTGAAATCTTTGTCATGGGGGATCATTTTCAAAATGCTAGTCTTAAATGAGTCTCTAGGGGGCGCCCATAGGGTAGGTCTTTATTTTATCTAAAATGGTGTTTTCTTGCATTTTTAATGTGTTTTTAGGGCTTTCGAGCCGTTTGACGATTCGGGACAGGACCACCGCCCTGCACAGGGTGGTGGTCATGGGACCACGCCCTATGAAGGTGGTGGTTATGGGACCACCACCTAAGAAGGCGGTGGTTATGGGACCACCACTTCTTAAGGTGGCGGTTAGGAAACCACTGCTCTGCACAGGGTGGGTGGTTTCAAACAGAATGCAAAAAAAGGATGTAAATTTTGATTGTCTTTGCATTTTTAGCATTTTTATATGTTCTTGATAATTTTTCTAGTCGGATTTTGTTACTAACTTACTCTTTTTTATGTGTTTTTGGGTGGATGCAAGAAGGAGGAGTATATTAGATGGAGTAGAGAGAGGGAGTGTGATTGGCTCCCGATAGTGTTAGATGCACTATCTCAGGTGGAGAGAGACATTCTACAGAGGGCTGGCATTTGGAGGATTGCACAGGTCCCTCATGTCACACCTGCCAGTCACATATTATGTGACTTATTTTCATATTGGGATGTAGATCGGAACACTTTCCGATTACTAGGTGTTAGGGGTGAGTGGTCTATCACCTTGGAGGATGTCTACCATATATTGGGGGTTCCGATCCTTGGGAGGTGGTTGTCTCTCAAGACAGATGTCGAGATCTCAGCTGGTTCAGTGGGCCACCTATATGGGGGATGTCATTGTTTCCATGGGGTCGAAGAAGGGAGTGAAGGTCCACCATTGTTGAGTCAGATATTCCTGTGCTCCATAAGGCTATTATGGGCATCCTTGCTTTGAGATTGATTGGGGACAAGGGAGGGGACACTCTCTTATATTGTTGGGCCCCATCATTACATAGATTGAGGGCCATGGCCACATTTATGCTTGGGGAGAAGACATCCTCGGGACCACCTACCATGATTTATACAGGTGGTCAGACTACAAGGGGACAGTCACTGAGCCACCCTACTCTTGTCATGAGTTGGGTGTATGAGCATATTATTCCGTATGGGAGAGGTGTACAGGCAGAGGATCCTGGGGCCATCAGGGCAGCGAGGTGGACAGGGATGACCATTCTTAGAGTGCCTCACCAGCCAGTGGCTTCTTTGACTATTGCAGACATGGAGGCTACTCCTATCAGGCTATGGTAGGGTTATGGGGAGAGGAGACTCATACATTGATTTTTGCTTATTCTACCAGTCGGTGATAGACAGGATGGGAAGTTGGAGCTCCACCCCTTTGATAGAGTACCACAAGTAGTTTGACCTCCCATATATTGACATGTTTCCTCTAGCGGGGCCAGTGTATAGATCTGTTCGTGAGGCTCGGGGAGGTCCTAGAGGCCGGGGTTGGACTACGGTCACTCTGGTGTTCCCATCACAGCTAGGAGGGTGGTTCGTGCTCGAGGGTAGCTAGTGCTCCTCGAGCACCTTTACTTCAGATTGGCACCGGTCCTGCTCATAGCGGAGATGAGCCCATTGACGTGGACTCTGAGTCTGAGGAGTTCACTGGGGGGAGAGAGAGGAGGAGACAGAGGAGGTGGAGACCGAGGCGGTGGGACGGACAGGTGAGGAGGATGACAATGATTCTGAGTGGCATGACACTCAGGATATCTTGCGGGCCGAGAGGGCGGAGCAGAGCGCAGAGAAGGTGACTCTGATTTTGGAGGAGTTTCCTTCTCAGGATTTAGGGGAGATGATGAGTCCATGGTAGGCCATCACTTTTCTCTATGTGGGAGAGGGATGATAGTGGTGGCGTGGTGTGGCGGTGCGTGGATCCTAGAGATCCCACCTGGAGGCCTGGAGATCCGAGTGAGTTACTACTCTTTTCTCAACTTTGTTTTAGTTAGAATTGTTTAGTTGTTATTTCCTTTTTTGTTTCGTTTATCTTTGGTCTTATTTTGGACAACTTTCTAACTTGTGTGTTTCTCCTTTTTATTTGCAGTGACTGCTGAGGGATGGCGAGACTTGATTCACTAGGTGTGCACTGACACTCTATTTCTCCCTTCTGATGGTACTCGGGCCGAGCTCACTAAGGACGTTGGGGAGCCCTCAGCAGTTGGTCGACATACAGATGTCTTTGCCCCTGTCTGGAAGGTGGAAAAGATCATTACCTCCCTTCGCACCGAGCTGGCTGGATATAGGATATGCTGAGCATTTGATGAGAGGAGTC
Source organism: Taxus wallichiana var. yunnanensis (assembly GCA_018340775.1). Classification (NCBI taxonomy): domain Eukaryota; kingdom Viridiplantae; phylum Streptophyta; class Pinopsida; order Cupressales; family Taxaceae; genus Taxus; species Taxus wallichiana. The sequence continues at coordinate 655,434,823 of CM031243.1, read as the reverse complement.
ACTCTCATAGTGAGACCACAGCTGTTGGCCATGATCGTGAGCCCTCCATCCATTCAGAGCATCATCATAGCAGAGTCCTAGGTGCGGTCATACACCTTCTGAGGGATCTCGCAGAGATTGAGAGATCATAGTGTCTTTTTGTAGTGACTTTTGGTCGGATATTTGTATGATTGTTTTTGTATTTTCTAGGCTCATTGAGCATTTTGACCATGCCTTAGTGCATGATGGCATTGTACATGAAACACCATTTATATATATATATATATATATATATATATATATATATATATATATCTTTTTGGATCTAGACTATCTGGTGTCTAGAATTTTGTGACTCGTTTCCCATGTGTATACTAGATGTTTTTAGAGTATTTGTTTTCATGCTTTTTAGAATGTATGCAATGGATGACAAATGATAATAAATACTAAACAAATGTTTTTACTTTATTTGCTTTTGCAATGCTGATATGTGATGATGAACATGTTGTAGTATTGAACTTTTGGCCTCTTTGGGCAATGTCTGTGATTTCTTCTTATGTTGGCAAAAATGTGATGAATGTATAGTGATAAAGAGATGAACTTGCCCCATTCCCAACTCCACGCAACTAGTAAGATGCGAGGGCTCAACACCAAGAGTTGGGAAGGGCACAAATTGTATGAGTTTGACTGAATGGAATGATGAGAGATAGACAAACCAGTGATAGAAACCAAACTTAGACCTACACACTTACCCTACTCAAAACTACCACCAAGCTCAAAGGGCAACTTACTTTCCAGTTTATCTAGACTTAGATCTATAAATGGCAACCTGGTTGACAAAATCTGGTTTTGAGGATTTGATCTCTTTGGAATTTGGATACTTATTTTCACTTAATATAATTTGATTTGTATTTCTAGAATACCAAGATTTGTTAATTTGTGTGAATGGACCCCCACACCCCCTGCCTCATGCCACTAGTAAGAAGCATGGGTTTGTCACCAAGGCAAGATATATAGGCAGTAAGGGCACTTCTTTCCTTTCCCAACCTCACACCACTAGTAAGAGATGCGGGCTTATCACCGAAGGTTGGTGGGGCAAAGAAGTGTGTAAAATAAAATATTTTGTTTGCTTGGCATTTTTTATTCTATTTGATTTTGACACTTCTGATCTATGTGACTTTGGGATATCCTTTCTTTCAAAGAGACATAAGAGGGATAGATGTGACACCAAGAAGCTTCTAGAATAGACCGTAGGTAAGGACAACTTCACCTAGTAGAAAGAAAGAGCAAAACCAAGTATGCAGGCCTTGGTATGGTTTTCGTCAATACTTGTCTGTCAAACTTGATGAGAAGATTTGAAATTACTTGATGATGTTTGAAGAGATGTGATTTGAATGCTTTTGCCAATATTTTCATAAATTTGTAATAGATTGCTTAAGAGTAAGTTCCTTGACTACAACTTTTACGAAATGAGTGGACAAAATGAAACAACAAGATGACTAATGCAATGTAGGTAGCTATAATGTACAAGTGGTGATTCTGATGTCTCATGCGTAAAACCATTTAAGATGTAAGGAATTGATAGTTTCATTGAATTCCTCACCTTCTAGTGTACACAAGAGATACACACCATTCCGTAGTCTTTCATGACTCGGTATGGGCCCAACCACTTGGGCCGGAACTTCCTTCCTTCACCGGTTTTCTTATCAATTCGGTTGTCTAGTCTTAGAACTAGATCTCCCTCATATATTTCTCACTCATAGAATTTTTTTATACTACTGGCACATCCGGTCAGCATAGGCTCTGTGTCCATTGTTTGGCATTTAGCTTGGCCTCGTCAAGGCTTTCCAGTTGAGAGAGGCGTGCCTCCCTGTAAGCTTCTTCATCCAAAATCCCTTGTAATGAGATGTGGAGACTAGGTATTTCAACCTCAAGTGGGAGAACTGCTTCTGCCCCGAATACCAACGAGAAAGGGGTTGCTCCCGTTGGTGTTCTTATTGAGGTTCGATGGGCCCACAAGGCCGGATATAGTTTTAGATGCCAATCTCACTTGTTCTCCTTAACCATTTTGAGGAGAATAGCCTTTAATGTTTTGTTTGTTGCTTGGCTTGTCCATTGGCTTGAGGGTAGTAAAGAGAGGCCGTGTGATGGTTTATTTTGAATTTGCTACATAACTCATGGACCTCATCATTTTTAAAGGATGTGCCATTATCTGAGATAATGACTTGTGGGACACCATACCTACAAATGATTTGGTTCAAAATGAACTTGGAATTACCGAACCTGGTACGGTGGTGAGAGGCATGGCCTCTACCCATTTGGTAAAATATTCTTGTGGCCATAATTATAAAATTATGGCCATCGGTTGATGAGGGGGAGAATTTCCCTATCAAATCTAGACCCCACGTGGAGAAGGGCCACGGGGTTGCTATTGGTTGTAGGGATTGTGTTGGCATGTGAATCTCGTGAGAGAATTCTTGGCATTTGTGGCATTTACGTACAAAATCTACTTTGCATCATCGTGTTTGAGAGTGGGCCAAAAATAGCCCATCCGATGTATTTTGTGAGCAGTGGCATGACCACCAAGTGGCCTCCACATATCCCACTATGGGATTCATAAAGAATCTTCTTGGATTCTTCTGTGTCGATGCATCTTAGAAGCATGTCATCAAGGCTTTATGATAGAGTACTTGTTCTAAAACAACATATTTAGTAGTGATAATGCGTAACCACCTTCTTTGTTGTGATGTGGCACTTTCCGGGTATGTGTGGTCCATGATAAAATTGATGATATCAGTGTACCAGGACATGTAGAGATGGGGGGCCTTGGTTTTGACAAAGTATATACACTCATCAGGAAAGTCCAGATTTACTAGATCACCTCCATCTAATGGATTGTCAGCTAACTAGTCTGTAATGATTTGTCCCTTAACAGATTTCTGGTTTACAAATGTTAACTCAAATTCACCCATTAAGGTTATGAAATGCCCAACCTTTTTAGATAAAGACCCTTGCGTGAGGAATGTCCGTAAATGATCTGTCTTTACAATGACCCTTGTTTCTTGGTTTAACATGTAATGTCTTAAACATTTTGTTGCAAAGACTATGGCAAGGCATTCTCTCTCTGCCTGTGTATAACATGTTTCATAATCGAGCAACATTTAGCTAATGAAATAGACTACACGTTCTCATTTATCATTGTCTTCTTGAGCCAGCATGCAGGCTAGCGAGACATCAGTGGCCCATGAGTATAGGAGCAAAGGGTGGTCTTGTAGGAGGCATTAGCGTGGGTGGAGACAACAAGAAGCATTTAACTACTTTGAAGGCCTCGTTGCATTCTTCAGTCCAATCAATGCTATAATATTTCTTTAATAGATTGTTGATTGGATGAATAGAAAAACTTAAATCCGGGATGAACCTTGGATTGCACCGAGTTTCCCAAGAAATGACCTAATTCCAAGACTCATCTGATGGTGGAATCATTTTGAGAACAACCTAGATTTTGGCTAGGATCAACATCAATCCCTCGTGAAGATATAATGTAACCCAAAGTTTTCCTCTGTCACACCAAACACACACTTCTCTGGGTTTAATGTGATGCCATATTCAATCAATCATGAGAGGATGATACGGAGTACTTCTGGATGATCACAACACTTCTTGGCCTTGGCCAACAAGTCATCCACATAGGATTCCACAATTTTATGGATAAGATCATGGAATATGTATGTCATTTCCCACTTGATATGTAGCACCGGCATTCTTAAGACCGAAGGGCATGACAACGTAACAATAAGTTCCCCAGGGAGTTATAAACGTGGTTTTGGCTTGATCCTGTTCAGATATTTTAATCTGATTATACCCTGAGAATCCATCCATGAGGGACAACAATTCAAATCCAGTTGTTGCATCAACAATAACGTCAATGGATGGTAACGGGAAGTCATCTTTGGGACAAGCTTTGTTAATATCCCGAAAGTCAATGCAAATGCGTATCTTCCCATTCTTTTTTAGAACAGGATGATATTATATTAGATACCCATTGTGAATAGTCAATGGGTTTGATGAATCCCACTTGGAGAAGTTTCATTACTTCCTCTTTTACCATGAGAGCCACTTTTGGCTTCATTGGTCTTGACTTTTGTTTAATTGGTTTTGCATCTGGTTTAGTGACAAGGTTATGTACCGTGATATGTGGTGCAATGCCCGTCATTTCTTTATAGCTAAATGTGAAAGCCTTTTGATGTTCTTTGAGGACTTGGGTGTGTATTTCTATCTCCTCTGGAGTTAACGAGGATCCCAACTTCAAAATTTTGGTTCTTCCTCCATTCCGATGTTTATGTCAATGGTTTCTTCTATTAAAGAAGCGTTACCTTCTTCAAATTCAGGTGGGGCTGGAGGTAGTTCCAAACTTTCTCCATCTTCTACCTCGTAGATATCGAGATCCTTTTGTGGAGGAGACTCTACCATGGGATTTCCAAAATAGGAAGAGGAATGTGGTATTAGGGAAAGATCCACTATGCGGTGAGCAAGGTGTAGCTCCACATAGGTGTTTAGATATTCGAGAGTGACTCTATCACCATCAAAGTGATCCAGGATAGGAAAATCATTCTCAACTTCTCCATGAGTCAAGAGTGGGTTTGTTGGTATTTTACGTATTAATGGTTCAATACGAAGTGATACTGTGAAATTTGTATCTTCCAACTCACTGTTTGGAGTGAAATGGGAAGCTGAGGTTGTTATTGAATCTGCGAGAAGGTTACTCTCATGGGATTGCTTCAATTGATATGAAGTTGAATCCCTTGCTTAGATCTAATACCGTTGTTTTGTAGAGTTGTAAATGTTCAGCCCTAGTTTCATATACCTCAGAGACTTGGTTTGCAACTAGTTGTGAGTCTCCTAGCACTCTAATGTTATCGACACCCATTCTTTTGGCTAGGATGAGGCCAAGGAGGAGAGCTTCGTACTCAGCTCCATTGTTTGTACACTCAAAGTTTAATTTAAAGGTGAAAGGTAGGATCTTTCCCTCAGGTGAAGTAAAGATCACTCCTGCCCCAGCTCCAAAGTGACATCTAGCTCCATCGAAGTGGAGAGTCCAATATTTTCTTGGAAAAATGGATGTTGGGATATTTGTCATATCTGTTTCTTCTGCCTCGGTTACTTCTACCATAAAAACTTTGTCTGATGGAAGAGAAGCAATTCCCAGGGTGTATCCCATACCCATAGAATCAAATGGTAGGAGAATAGGTAAATCTTTCTCTAGCAACTCAAATTTTGTGGTAGTCCCTAGTGACATTGTTTCTATGACGTTGGTCTCATTTTTGAGTGTTGGAATGCCCTCGACCAGATTTGTAATTTCCAATTCTGTGGTGGGTATCAACTTCTCTTTTGGTTTTGAATTAATCGGTTTGCTAAGTTGATTTGTTGGGAGTTCAAACTTGGAATGAACGCTTGGTCTTTTCTTCAAATCAGCTAGGTGTATATCGAAGGGTTTTGGGTCACCTTGTGCCACAAATATTTTCCCTAAGTGTAGAAATCTTATTTCTTGGAATAACGTGGAAGGGATTGCCTTCATGCGGTGTATCCATGGCTGACGAGGATCATATTATAGTTGGTTTCCCGATCTATAATATAAAATTCGGTGAGGACCGTCTTGGGTCCTAAAGTGACTAGTAAAACTATGGTTCCAATTGAAGTGGCCTTGAGGCTATCATAACCTCTTAGCGTATTTCATGTTGTGGAACAATTTGTTTCTCCATATCCTAACTTTTGAAGAAAAGTGAAGGGGACTATGTTAACTGCTGCCCCATCATCAATCATTGCACGTTTAACATAATTATTGTAAACCCATACTTGTAGATGTAAAGTTGGGTCACCTCTTCATGCAATTTCAGCATCTGTTGGCATTTTTCTTATATCGAATATAAACTCAGTATCCCTATCTGGCTGCCCTGGAGGGTAGACGTCAAAGTCTACATGGTTTACTTGCATTTCCGAGAGGAGGAGTGATGTTGATTAAATGACCAAGGCCTAATGCTTCTAAGAGGGCAGCCCTATGGGGGGAGAGTTCTTTAACAAATCCAAAAAGGAGATGTGAGAGAAGGTCTTAGTTAAGTCATTAATTAAATCATAAGCGCCTATGGGTTTTACCAATGTTTGTTGAATGTTGTCTAGTTCTAATGGATAACTTGGAACTGGTTGAGAAGAATAATCCGTGTTCTTGTTATGGTTTCTACGGGTAGCTCGGTGTCTAACTCTACCAGACCAACTATCTTGGTTTGCGGTCGAGTTCCTAATTGGGGTGCGACCGGTGGATTTAATGAAGTTGAAGCTTCATGATCATTGTTTCTGTTATTATAACACCTTTGTTTGTTCCACTTGGATCTAACCTGTTATTGTTAGAATGGTTTGGGAGTGGATCATTAAAGATCTTGAGGGGTGCATTTTGAGGGGAAACTACCCTGTGTAAGTGTTTGGCGCGGGTACTACATAAATTTGCTAAGAACATATCTATAAAGAGTTGTTTTTGATCTTCTGGAAAATGCTGCATGAATTTATTGTAGTCACGGCAAGTCCTAGTATCGTGGCCTTGAATTTTGTGGAAACCACAATACAAATTGGGATTATAATTTTGAGGCTTTTTGATTTGAAACCTGTTGTGGCCCAAAATTCTGATAAGGTTGTTGGTTGTTAGAGTTAAAATTTTGAGGTTGTTGCCTTTGGTTTTGACTCTGATATCTAGTTGGGTTTCGATTTGGACCTTGTGTTTGGATTTTCATTGTTGTTGTTGTTGTTGTTGTTGTGGTCATGGTGGTGGATGATTAAAATCCACCATTGATTGTTGGAGTAAAATTGTTATTTCACTGATTATTAATAGGTGGTGAAATGTTTACAACATTTGCTCTTTTAACTTGGTCAGTTACTCCATCTGTTGTAACTCCATGCGGTTCTTGTTAAGGATCTTAGGTCCTTGATTAGCATTCCCGGTATTAGGATAGGCCGTGGTGTTTTGATTGGGAGTGATTAATTTCCCGTTTGTTCCATATGTCTTACGACCACTATCTATCTATCGCTTGCTTGGTCGATTCGGAGAGCACTCTCGAGTACTTCATCATAAGTTCTTAGTGGGAACTTCTGGACTTCTTCCTTTATCTCTCTATTGAGAGAATGAAGGAATAAATCACATAGTTCCATCTGATCCATGTTTGGAGCACTTGCTTGATGAGTAGAGAACCGTATGCCATCTTTGAATAAAATGAGCAACATGGATTCATTATGTTCTTGTTTAATATGCAAGAATTCCCTTGATTCTGTTCTTAACAATTTGTTCATATCAAAAGCTTTGATGAACTCTGACACGAGTTGTTTAAATGAGTGTATCGAGGCTTCAGGTATTCTAATACCAATCAAGGGCAATACCCTCTAAGGTTTTAGGGAATATCTTAGCAACAACCCCATCCCAAGGGAGTAATTCCCGTATGGCTGTGGCATAGGCCTTAATGTGTGCATTTGGATCTCCTTCCCCTTTGTATTTGGGTAAATCGGGAAGAGGTCTTGGAAGCATAACACTTCGTATGGTGAAGTCTAGGGGCTCTTTTAAATATTCTAAATAAGTCCCTACCATAGGCCTCGACCATCGATGGTGCTTGCTGAGGGGGTGGGGGTGGCATGGTTTGTTGATATGGCATAGCATATGTATTTGCAGGGACATAAGGGAATCCCTATGGTTGAACGAACATCCCGGGAGAAGAGAACATGTCTCCTTGTGGTGATTTTGAATAAATGTTTAAGTAGGGAGGAGCATTGTTCTGGTATGGGTTGTTTGGTGCCAAGCCGAGGTATCATATTTTCAACTGGAGCGGCATTTGAAAATGCGGTCCTAGTTGGTGTTTGTTGTGGGTAATTATACGGATGTTGAGGAGGCATGCCTAACGTGCCTGTTCCTGTAAGGAGGTCAACTTTGACTGGGTGATGCGGAGGGTTGGGGATTCCTACTTGCCCAAAATATGAATTTTGATTTGCTTGAGCAAGTTCCAATCCTCTAACCTTCTCAACTAAGGCTGAAATGACCTCTATTGGCGAAGACACGGTGTTTTTCCTTAATGGCATTTGTTGTATACCTTGAGGTTGTAAAGGGGTATGATACCCTGCTATGAATTGATCATTACCCTGCCAAGCTTCACCAAGGGCATTTCCCATAGGTGGAGGAATGGGGGTGTTTTCTTGGAGTAGGGTATCGGATTGTATTTGCAAACTCCCTATAGGTGGGTACATGTTTTGGAAGCATTGTTCACTTCTAGCATAGCATGCTAAGTACTCCTCATCCAAAAATGGGAGTGGATCTAACTGTCTATTGATCTATGGTCTGAACAAGACCCGAGGAGATGAAATGGATTCTCCAGTAAATGTCATATTGTTAGAGCCTGAGGGCTCTGGTTGTTGTGTTTGTGCAAGCTGATCCAACTCCTCAATTCGGAATGAAGAACTAGAACTAGTTCTTTGAGGGGGAGTTTGAGATGACAAGTAATTACTTGAATAGTTATCAGCCCATGCAGAAAGTGAGGGTGATGGTTGTCTATTTGTTTGACCATAATTTGCTTCGAGACCTGAGAGAGGTCTGCCATATGCGTCGTATCCCAACATATTTGGGGGTATATGAATACCCATGAGAAATAATGGGAAAGAGTGAAGGTGGATGAAAGAAATGAAAATAAAAGGGAACAATTGTTTGTTTCACGTCGGGTTCACCAATTTTGTACGATGGAAAAGTGACATGCGAGCATAAGAATCTACAAGTAACTCTTCCTCGTACCCGACCTCCCGAGGTCATGCCGAGACAGATGATCGAGTGAATGTGGAATATATATGGATACAGAAAAACTAGTTGGGAAATCTTATATCCTCAACACGTAATAATGGAATCTACGAATCTAAGGCGAAGAAGGCCCTCCTAACCTAGATTGGTGTGATGGATCATTCGGATATAATAGCTGCTCGGAGGCTCCAATCAATGTCGAGCTCTACCAAGATCCTATTTATTGGCTGTTGGATACGTGGAAAGTGACCTGTAGGTGCTTCGTATATTTCCAGACAAGGTCATGAAAAATGGTGATGAGATGTGTAGTGGATCCTCCGGGGTTTTATGGATGATTCTCTGGTCTAGTCCAAAAATCCTTAGCTTGATTGGCTACTACGTTTAATACGGAGAATTGTGTAATGATGTCTAGTGGGAGTGGTGAGGACCTGAATATTAGTGTTCATAAACCAATGTCAATGTCTGATTGATCAGTAGGCCCGTTGGGTTGTGGGACCTGTGGATCACAACCATAAGTTCATGGTTGTGGCGGACCTCCTATGGTCATATGAGGAGTTAATTTCTCCTTCCGATTATCCAATAATCATATGCCTTTTCAGCCTCTATGTTTAGAACTAGAAGTTGTGTAATTTTCTCAGAATACCTTACAGGTGTTCTGGCAACTTGAATGCGTAAGCTAGTATCTATGTCAATGAGGAGGTCTCCTGCGTTAGGTTGTGGAACTAAAGGATCACAACCAAATACTTGTTCTCTTTCGAGTCCTTGTATATCATCATGCGACATCCTATCAAGGCAAGTCTGTAATTAGGGTGATTTGACCAAAATGTGTATGCCTTGTCATCTTCAATATTTAACTCTCTCAATTGTTCACTAATTGTTCGTAGGTTTACCATTGTTCAAAAACCTGAATCCTAAGGTCTTGATCTATATCAGCTAGTGTTGTGGGGAGATTTGGTTGAGGCACTATTGGTTCAAACACATATTCCCTGAATTCCCTAGGTCCCGTGATTGTCATGCAAAAATGATTCAACTTTAACTAAAACTAATAAACTAATTATGAAAGATGTATCTACACTATGCATGTATTCTTTTATCTTTGTATTTTCGATGAAGTATTTTAAAGGAATTAAAAGAGCATCTATTCTAATATATTCAGAAAATGGACAATTAATCTAGTAATAGAATCAAAACAAGCAAAGTAGCCTGGTGTAGCTATTTTCCTGTGTAGTTGTGAATTTATCCTAAATATCTAAACAACTAATTAATTTAAATCGAAAGACTCTCGATCCTACCTCAGAAGTGAGGAATGAATCATAGTTTCTCAGAAACTATCAATCCCCACAACTTCCCTGGTGATATCGAGAGTGAGCTTTGACTAAAATGAAATAATTTACTACTCTATTTGATATGTTATAACTAGAACTTTGATAGCTCAAACATGGAGTTTACAGAAAATAGTGGTAAATCCAGTTGTGTGTGACTTTGTCCCCTCAGTGTGATCTCCTCGTTCCTTCATGTGTTCTCGTGAATCCAGAAAAGCGTGTATATGATAGCATCAGACAAAGAAGAAGGTACTCGAACAATGGCAGCTTTGGATATAGACCAAATACAATGCGAGTAAGAGAGGGATAGTGCAAGTGAACAGAGCTTGACTATGTAATTCCTAGCGGGATTTATTGCGGGAATACAACACAAATACGCCGAGAGTTCTAGAAACTATCTTTTGTGACCAAACAAAACCTGCAACTCTAAATGGATTCCAACCTAAGAATGAAACTACCTTATTCTAAACTGATTTGCATGGAACAACAATGAAGCAAGATTGAAACAAGAAGATCAAATGACCTCTAGACAACAAGAGAAAGCTAACAATGGATGCAAAACATGAAACTATTGGAATTCTAAGCAAGAAACTCAAAATACTTGAATGATTAAATAGAGAAGGAGAGGGGCCTCTTGTTTGAAAACAAGCTGGCTATTTATAAAAATGCATTCACTAGAAGGTAACTTGGAATGGAACTCTTTTACCATTAAACAAAGAGAAAACACTATTCATAGGGCGGCCAAAACATAAATGCAATTTTCCATTAATCATAACACCAACCCACTTCTTTCAAATTTCTACAACAAAATATTTTGTATCCAACAAGCCCTCACTCTTCTCTTCATCCTTGAAAGGTAATAATACCACCTTTTCACCATCCTTCCAAAAATTATAAGTAATATTCCCTCCATCATGTGTAACATTTCTATCATATTTCCAAGGCATCCTTAATAATATATGGCATGCATCCATCTAGATAACATCACACCACACCTCATCCTTATAGGTATTCCCAATCAAAAACTTTGTTAGGCATATTTTATATATGGTTACCTTGCTCCCTTTCTTGAACCATGATATGTGATAGGGATATGATTATTTCTCATATTTCAGACTTAATTTATCAACCATCATAGCTGAGACCATATTTTCACAACTACCACAATCAAATATAAGTTTACATACCTTCTCTCCAAATCTTGGATCATTCTCTCCACGAATGACCAGTCATTCAATGTTTCTTCATCTCTCTCATTTTATTCTTCATTTGATCCTTCATTTTTAATGGATGTAATTCTTCAGTATCACTATCTAGGTCTACATCCCCATTTGCATGTCTCCGTCTCGAGACAAGTAACTTCTCTTTTGACCTCAAAACTTGTCTTTGTAGCTCTTGCATATGCCTATTCATCTTGTAATAACCTCCTCTCTCTGTCCTATCCATGCTTATATAAAATAGAGGTAATAAATCGCATAGAAAAATTTAAGTTATATTACCTTCACTTTTCCCGCAAGATCCAAACCTTGATCTAATACCAATTGATGTGGATCCATTGCAAGAGGTCAAAATGTCTCAGTAAAACACACATGTGATTTTACAAAACTCTAAATACTTCAAAATGGTTTTCTTCTCACTCCACGAATACACATTAGTCTTTTACAACCTTACAATTTTCTTATTATTTCCCACTATCTCTAAGAAAAACATAAAAAGGGAAAAAACCCTAAAACTCAAAAAGCACTAAAATGTAGAACAAGGTCTTGGATGGACCCAAAAATTTTCAAAGTAAATATTCCTTTGTAAATTAAGGCGTACATCAAATATTGTCTTATTACATAAAACGCATAGAAAAGATATTAAAACTCTAAGTGCTAGACAAGTGCTAGAAAAAACCACCAAAAAAGTTTGGAGCCAATTGTAGACCACTAGATGAATTAGGCACCGAAAAAATGCAAAAAAGTCACCCAACCTTTTACAAATCATTTCGCATGGCACATTACTAATAAAAATCTAACACCTCTAAAAATTTCAAGACAATCATTGTTGGATCAACAATTATGGTCTCTTAAGGTTATGCTCCCGTATAAAAATTAGATAAAATATAGTCAATCTCATCAATTATGCCACATTAGCTAAAACTAAAGTGAATTCCAATAATATAGCAAATTTCATAAATTAGGTTTAACAATCCATGTCTTATTTGGGAAACTTGTGTCAAATACATCAAATTCCATCAATGAGGAAACTTTTAGTGGAAAATATTCATTGATTCATGAATATTCATGTATTTGAAATTTGTATTTTGAGAGTTTTGAAAAGATGGATCACTCGCTATTTCTGTAGAACGCCCAAAAAATTTTGCACATGAAACCCGAGGCTAAGAAAATATTATAATAGAAAAATTATGGAATATTTTTTTGTTAAAAGATGGTGCATCGTTAAGCTAAAATCCAGGGTTAAATACCAACCATCACAACACTAAATAAATAAAAATATTAAGTAAGAGAATTGATTAAATCTATAGTTGAGTTTAAAATATTTCATTTCATTAATCCTAATTAAATTTAATACCTAGGTTCCTAAGGTCATGCAAAATTAAATAATTAAAGTCAAGTCAAAATAGCTCTTTCATTTATACTAAGCTAATTAAATTAATTCTCCATTGCAAAAGAAAGCTAAACTAATTATTTAATTTTCTAATAAGGGATAGTCTAACTAAAAAGAAAGAGAGTTTATAAAATTAAAACAAAATACAACAACCTATAGCTTAATTACTTTCAACTCACTCAAGTGGCCCCATTCAAAAGGGGACCCATGTGATCAAATGATCACCTCACCTACCCCCCCACCTAATTTTTGTAGGAGGCATTTTGGGCCATTGGATGAATCCAATCTAGGCCATTGGATGAAGGAAATCAAAACAAACCTAAAATCCTTAAGACTTTTATTCCTCTCTTCTTTGTTCATTTCATTCATTTCTTTGTTTTTGTTTGTAGGTTAGAGGATGAAGGAAGAGGAAGAAGCCATGGATGAAGGAGGTTGCAAGCTTGGGGATGGATATACACATCTCCAAACCCATATTTTATTTTATTTCTAGATCACTAATCTACCCTATTCAAAGGGTTTTAAAGTTCTAATGATTCATTTAATAGAGTTATATTTCAATAAAAATACCCATTTGGGTTTTACATTTTCTTAAAAGGAAAGCTCTTATTTTCTTTGTTTATAGCCTAATTAACATTTATCTAATAGATCTAAGTTTTAACTTTTTATAATATATACACTGTATATATATATATCCTTTATATATTTTATAAATATATATATATATAAACTTGTACATGTATATACAAATATATGTATATATAACTATATATATATATTTACAAATTTTATAAATAATATAAACTTGAAATTAGTAAATATTTAAAAATAACAATACAAATAAATACTTGAAATGGTATATATATATATATATTATATACCAAATGTGTATATCATCGCCAAAAGTCACGGCGGTTTTCCAATGTCTAGCGACTTGGTGACCAAACCACTTTTTTTAATGCGAGGCGATATTAACTATTTGGGGGCTTGGCCCCACCGGTTATTAAGGAAACAAAGTGCACCCTAACTTTAGGGGCACGTAGATATATGTAGGGGTCTCACGACATAAAAAAGTATATCATCATATAGTGTATCATCATGCCACATCAGCATTTTCGTTGCGTGTTTATTTAGAGGGAAAAGTAGTTTTTTGATTTAAAAAAAAAAATTATAAAGCATGTTGAATATATATTTTAAATTTCCCCTACACGTCACATTTCATTAATACTAAAAGTTATCATTAATCAAATTAACTAATATTAATCATTTTTAAAACAATAGTGAAAATCAATGTACAATTATTGGTACTAAATTATATCCTCTCCCTAGTATAAGTTTATATATATATGTATTTATACATTAAATATTTATATTTATTGATATATTGAGGGCATTTCAATATTAACCCTCCCCAACCCACTACCCACATTAATCTCCCATTTTATTTTTAAAACATAAGGTTTTTAAATAATCTTAATATATATAATTTCATAGTATTTGAATATAAACCTTATTAATAATATTATGATTAACACTCTTAATAATACTTATTATTAATATTACTAAAAATAATATTTATTATTAAAGCTACTAACAATAATAATGTGTGTGTGTGTGTGTGTGTGTGTGTGTGTGTTTGTGTGTGTGTCCATCATGTGTTATGTTTGTGTGTGTGTGTGTGTGTGTGTGATGTGTTAATTTTGTTGATAATTAGCAATAGCAATTAGATTGATATATATTAATAATGTTAATATATTAGTAATATTCAAAATTGCATTTAGTTAATTTTTCCTTTCTTTTTTGTGTTCAATAATAACTATATATATCAAATAGTGAAGGAAGCAAAATAAACTTATGAAACACATCTTATGATTTTATCATCTATATCTTTCAACTAGTTTTAAAGTACCTTTATAATTAAAAGAAAACTTCAACTTACATCCTTTCAATCAAGAGTAAAATATCCAATTTCATTTCACAAATCAAGTAATATAAAAGAATACTTGTTTCTTTCAAAATAGAGCCTAACAACCTACAATATTTTTGAAATAAGGTATATCAACTTGGATAAAAAAAATGAAAATGCTTTAAAGTAAAAATATGCTCACCCATTTCAACTCTATTCAACTTTTCATTTCACCAAGACAAAGTAAAATTTGGTAATTTCTTTTCCCAAACTAATACATTTGAAATTGTAAATTTTCTCAATCCACACTTTTTAAAGGAGTTTACAAGATAAATAATTTCCAAGAGATACAACAACTTTATCACAATCTTACAATTTTACAATGCATCCACTCAAAGTGGGAAGTATGAATTTGAAAATAAATTACAACAAGGCTATCCACAACAACTTTCAAGTCTTCAAAAAGTATGTCTTCTCCACAAAGGTAGCTCCAACTTAGGCATTCTTCAACTTCACAATGGGATCACAAACAAGGAAGGGGAGTAGGCAAACGCTCTCCACCCAACCTTAAATCCATTAAGGGAAGAATCCATTCCCTTAATGGCCCCCAAGCCCCAACCAAGGAACCATGAAGGGCATTGAACAACATTGACAACTATCACAAAGAGGCTTCTCAACAAAACACACATACAAGACAAACAACACCACCAAGTTCACATAACCAACAAGTTTACACATACACATCAAAACAAAGGTTTGAGGATCAAACCAAGTAGAGCAAGGGATATGGGAGACCACCTCCTTATGCCTCCCAAGTGAAGTGGGAGTCTTTCCCTAAGCCTCCAAGTGCACAAAATAATCACACAATTCCTTATCTCTCCTTACAACAAAAGCAACAAATCCATGAATCCCTTTTCTCTCCCCATAGGCAAGAATCCCATTCACACTCCCACAAAATTTGCATTCCTCACATAAAATCCCTTTTCCTCACCAATGGTCCCATAAACCCTTCTCAACACACCCAACTAAGGCCAACTACTCAACCAACCCACACAACACCATCACAAGATAAAAATACTTTTAACAAGCACAACATTATTTACAACAACAAAGTAACATAATAATAAAAGTGTGGAGATCCTACCTCTCCATCAATATCCAATAAGAACCTTCACAAGCCTCTTCAAATCCAAGCCAAGCACTCCAAAAGCTCCCAAATCCAAAAGTGCACAAGAAGTAAAATGAGCAAGTAACCCCCATTCCAACCAAAAGTCACAAATAAATAGAATTGGGAAGTGAGGATGATGAGGTGGATCCATGTAGGATGCCACTTCATCATCCCCATCCTCACACTCAAGTCAAAACATCAAAACCAAGAAACATCAATGCACAAGCAAGGACTATGACAACCCACATGGCTCAAAACTTGCACACCATGCTTTCAAGGGACAAAATAAATTTGGGAAGAAAGAAAGTGCAATGATTTTCCTTCTCCTACACTCAAATATGGACAAAGAATTCAAAATTGAGCTTCCCAACCCATAGGTAAGGTTGTTGGGCCAAATTAAGAGGCATGGGACAAGCCTTGCTTGTCCCACAAGTCTCCAAAAGTGCCCCCAAGTCAAAATCCGAATTTTGAACTTGGGGTGGAGTAAAATACTCCCAAATCAACATAAATTCATCTTACACAAGGACTACAAGATCACATCATTACTATAAGTCACATCTCTACTTTGGTTAAACTAAACAAGAGGGATTAAGTCTAATAAACACACAATTACACATGCTAATAAAGTGAAAAATTCTCCAAATTTAAAATACACAAAACATAAATAAACACATGAAAAAATTAAAGAAAGGAACACAATTCACCCCATGGCCACACATGTGAAATCACCCCCATGGGTGACCTCCAAACTAGACAAGCAAGACACAACACAAAACAACATTACACAAGTTGTCAATTTGGCCTCGTTGCTCAATGCTCGACATCCTTCCGTGGTTGGTCTCCTATCCCCTTCGATGTTTGTGATAAAATTCCTACACACAACAAATACCTCTCTGGCCTTTCGGCCGTATTAACAACATCAAGAAATCATATATATATATATATATATATATACTCCAAATTCATCATTCAACATTTAACAATTCTATTATCCATCAATATGCCAAAATCTAACCCTAACATCCATGAGATTACAATTATATTCCAACATCTCAAAAACATAACATGTCAGTGTAAAATCCATATCCTGAAAATCAACATGCATCTAACTGTCTAACATCACTATCTAGTGCATCATGATAAAACATAAACATCATAGTGTCAATAATCCACATATCAAGTATAATCTAGCATCTATTGATCAATGTATCATAATCAAATGTCTAAACATCAGTCCAATAGTATCAATATCAAGATAGAACACTCGAAGAGGAGTAAGCACTACATCCCTAAATTTTCTAGATACGAGTAAAACTTTTGTTTCATTCACCTAACATTTACACTAATAGTTGACTATTTATATTCAAATCACCTTTACCATTAAATAAAAATTTTCCACATTCACCTTAATATGTGTGTGTGTGTGTGTATGTACATACATACATACATACATATATATATATATATATATATATATATAATTATTTATAATATTAGAAATATAATTCTAGTTGTAATTCCTATGTATTGTCAACCAAGAGCATGTATGCATAGTCAAATGATAGCATACATCATGTTACCATTGACAACATATATTATGATACCAATTTACATCATACATAATTCTTCGGGCGTAGATATTTTCAAGAGATTTCCTTAAAAGGAGGTGTTTGGGTTCTCAAATTATAGTTATGGCCTATATAAGACATGCCACTAAATTTGTAATGTCTTTACCATCCAATAACATACATCATCTTACTAGATGATAACATACATCATGCTACCATCCGACAATAGAAACCATGTTATTTTCATAGATATTTATGAGATATTTTTGTATTAAACAAATGGATTCACTTCGGTTCATAGATCAAAATTTCTCACCTCCACAAAGACAGGCCACTAAATCCACATCATCGCTACTAGAAAATAGCATACATCATTGTACCAACATAAATACTATCGAAGATCTTTCCATAAAAAAGGATTCATTTAAATTCTTAGATCAAAATGATGGCCTCCAAAGATTTGTATCATTTTACTAGTCGACAACGTACATCATGCTACCGACTAAAAATATATTTCATACTACTTGAACAATAATTTTTACCAGCCAACAACTTTGTCAAATAATTACCTAGTGGTGTAAAACCCAATTCCTTCTAGTTCATGATGATTTTGAAATTTGCATCATTATGTTAATCACATCAAATAGATCATCTTGCATAAATTAGTTCAGGTAAAGTTAACTTGCATGAATTTATTCAATTGCTAAATCGAGTATATACTAGTTAAATTATGCTTATTAGTAGAGGGAGAAATATGATATTTAAGATATATTGTATAACCTTATACTAATATATGTTTAGTTTCAACACCTATTAAAAGATATTATGTGAACAATTGTGATGGGATTAGAAGACTAAATGATTTGATATATATTATTCACGTGAGGGACATAATTTATACATGATGTAGAACTAAATAAGTTAGTTACATAAATGACATGTCAACTAAACGAGGAAGGTTCATTTAATGACTGACTCTAATGTATAGACAATATATTATTTTATCCTAACATCCCCCGATTACATTATTATTCCAAATGTACCCCGAAAAATCTCAAATTTCATCTCGCTTAGAGACTTGTAGAGTATATCAGCCACCTAGAATTTTTGGGTAATATTGGAGCCATATGTGGTGGTTCAATACTTGTTCTCGAATGTAATAACATTTGACATTAATTTTCTTGGCTCTTTCATGGAAAATTGGATTCTTCACAAGCTTCAACACACCATGATTGTCACAATGACTAGTAGGTGGATTTTCTTCATGAATTTCCATATTAGCGAGAATGTGATGTAGCTAAATATCTTCAAACATAGCTCCTCATGCAGTGTGATACTTTGTCTCATTATATGAGAGAGAGAGAGAGAGAAAATATTCTTGCTAATACATGAGATAGGTCCAAATCCGAGATGAAAACATACCATGTAGTTAATTTCCTTTCATCAAGATCCAAAATTTTATGAAGTCGATATATCCCTATAAGAAGAAATTAGAATTCTTCTAATATTCTAGACCATAATAAGTGGTAGCTCAGACATATCTCAAAACATTATTTATTTCTACTTAGTGAAATTTCTTTGGCTCCTCCATGAATCTGCAAAGATAACTGATAAAAAATCATATGTCTAGTCTCGAATAAGTTAAGTGAATGATATTCTAAGAAGCTTCCTATAGCGAGAAGCATCTTCTTGAGGTGAATCTTGGAATCTATGAAGTTACCAACCTTTCTCCATTATAATGGACACAGGTTTACAATTGACATCCCATACTTTTCCAGGAGTGTCTTGGCATATTTAAATTGGGAGATAAAATGTGATACTTCTTCTACCATATCTACAAGCCAAGACAAGAGTGAAGTAGCCCCAATTTTTTCATGTCGAAGGATTTCTTCATATCATTCTTAACATCTTCGATGAGATTATTTTAACTCCATGTTATCACATGATCATCCACATACAAAACAAGAATGAAAATATTTTTGCATCTATTATTAATATATAGGTTTAAATATGAGGGGCTACAGGTGAATCCATGATACAATATGTGATCATCTATTATGTTATACCATGACCTTGGTGTTTTTTAAGTCCATAAATAGACTTAATTAGATGACATACATTTTTAGGATGATTTTCATAAATAAATCCTTTTGGATGGGTAATGTAAACTTTTGAAATTTTAGATCACCATTTAAAAAGCACTTATTACACCCATCTATTTAAGTTTCCATCCTTTTTGTGTTGCCAATGCAAAAATAACTCTAATCATCTTGATCTTTACAAAGGTGGTTACAAAGGTCGCATAGTAGTTAATTCCCTCTTGATGAACATATACCTTTTTATCTAGTCTTTCTTTTTACTTTTCGATCAATTCATTTTCCTTGTATTTTGTTTTGAAAATCCATTTGCACCAAATGGATTTCTTTCCTACAGGTAGATCAACAAGTTTGCATGTCTGATTCTAAATTAGGGAGTCATATTTAGCATCCATGGCCTTTTACACTATAGTTAACTAAGTTCCTCTTGAATCGTATCGATCATTTTTGTGAACCACTAAATTAATGAGTGAGATATTTACCTCATTTTACATGGTTGTTTTCATGTTCTAACTCTTGATGAAGCATCTAGGAGAAAATTCACGTGGGAGTCCTTGATGGTGGTTTGGACCCATTTAAGACATTGATGTTGCTATTGCGATGTGAAGAATTATTTTCCAAATGACCAAGATCAATGAACATTTCTCCTTTCAGCTCATCTTTCTTGTGTGAAGATTCTTCATGTTCATCATCTGATTATGAGAGGAGGTCGGTAATGAATCTTCTTTGTTTGGAAATGATTCAAAATATGACTTCTCACAAACTACATCTCAATCTCACACATATATATATATATATATATATATATATATATATGTCTCGGGATCCAAGATATGATATTCCTTTCTAATTTTTTCATGAGTTTTTTCAAGGGCAAAATTCACACCCGAAATCATGACAACCATACCCTACTCTAAAAAATTTTGCTTTATGGTCATCTTGAGCCATCCTCCAGGCTACCCTAATCCCCGTGTCAATACTATCCCACCTTCTAAATGGTTTAATGTTTTTCATCATGTTCATAGGTGATTTAAGGATATCTAGTACATTCAAGCACTTCAAAGACAAGATCTTTAAGACATGCTCTCCGAGGAGCTTAAGAAAGGGCTTTTCTCTAATCTTCTTGAGGTTGTTACACACCCCTGAGTAAAACAAAGGACAAAAATAATCATGGAGGTGTATTAGAGATTTAAGAATTTTGTGTAATTATTTTGGGAGAATATGGGAAGTTTAACAGTTTTGGAGTAGTTTCAACAAAAGTGGGTTCTAGAGGGTAAAGCACTCCATAATGCAAAAATAACTCCTAAGCTTCGGGAAGCGATTCTGGGAAGTCCATAAGGAGTTAGGAGCCAAATGAAATATCATTAGAAATATGATTCAGATCTCTAGAGGATGGTGGTCTCACTTTTTTCACAAGACTCAGCAGTTTTGTCCACAACCTATTTTCAGCATGCACAACCTTTAAGCCCGAATAAAATGCCTAATTTTCAGGGGGTTACAGGAAGAATCAAGGTATCCTACCATCACCATTGTGTTAAAAATTATTTTTGATGTAATTTCATATAGATATATATGTGAAAAGATGTCTGGGAGCCCAAGTTATGCATCTGAAAAGTTACCCTCCAAGGTATGGTTCAGGAGTTAGAAAATTTTCAAGCTTGGAAATTTGAGCTAGTCAAAGAGTGACACACTCTTATGCACCAACCATAAAAAATATTTGGTAATTTTGGTGCAAAAATTTCACCCCATCCCATTTAATCTTTTGGATCATGATACAACCATATTGAAGTTGTTTTTACCAATTTAAACCCCTTGCATTGATGCCCCCGGCTCTCCGTCTAGTCACGCATCACCAACGTGGCCCAATCAGAGAGGGGAAAAAATTTGTAAACCAAATATCCCAAAATTTTGGGATGGTTGGGAAACAAAAATTCTCCCCTCCCATTTAATCCCCTAATCAACCATGTGACCCTGACAGGTGGCTAAGTTTTTCATTTCCAGCGACTGTCTCTTCCTCAAGTGCAAACCATAATGCGACAAGTGGACCAATTGGATGGGGCACACTTTTTTTCAACTACCATTTAAAAAATTTGGGAGGTTTGGGACAAGAAATTTCTCATCCCCAAGTTGTGAAAATCTAGAAATTTGTAATATTTAGTGTTTCTTCTTAGTGCTTCCACTTTTACCTGCACGCACGCACAAGAAAAACCCTCACTGTTGGCACTTGTTTTTTCCTCGATTAGTGTTGCTCCTTTTCCTTCGCCATTACTTTCCACACATTTTATCCATCCTAAATTTTTTCCACCACTTAGAGATATCCATTTTCTAGTTTTTACCATTGTCGAATTACTCTAGAAAAACCTTGTGAAGAAAAATAAAGAAACGTTCATATCTTGCAAACCAGTGAGTGAAATCCAATAAAACTTTGGGAATATCCTCCTCTCTCAGGATCCTTGAAGCTGTATAAAATATAAGTTCAATAAATTTCTTCTATTTTTTATGGAATCCATCCAAATATTTGTTCCCTAAAACATTCTTTTGTCATTTTCCATCAATCCGGGAAGTAAGTAAATGTGAAACTTTGCATGAAGCCTAAAAAAACCAAAAAATAATTTAGAGTTTTTTTCTTCAAACTAAGGCCAAAAACCAGCTTTAAAAAATAGTAAGTGCCGATATTTTGCACTTGTTATTTTTAGTAACTTTCTTGAAAAGGCAAAAAAATTTCATAAGAGAAAATATTGGAAATAACTGAAACTCAAAAACTGGGGTAAAAGGGCCAAAAAAACAAAAAAACAAACAATCAAACATCAATTTTTTTCTAAAAATAGAAAGTCTTTCAAATTGTCTCTGAAACATCTTTGAATGTGCTATGAAAGTGAAGAAAAATTTCCAGTGTTGACACCAAGGCAAAAAAGGAAAATTGCCCAAAATAGCATCTCTTGGAACATAGAATCTAATGATAGGATTTTTTGGTTCCAAGTGTAGAAAGTTGCTAGTACCCCCATGGTAACCTATATCATTTCCTTTTACCATCATGAATTTAAAATTCACATGACCATATCCCATTTCGGCCCTCGATCAGATTTCCTTAGTGTGGGTGACATCAATGTTACTCACATGGACCTGGAAGAGCTCAAGCACATAATGTTAGGTGGGCCAAGAGAACCAGTTAAAGAGAATATCTTTTCTAGTGGAATGTATGCAGCAAGTGGTCATCCCACATCCTTACAAAACATTGAGTTAGTGTTGGCATGTTCTCAACACTATGAACTAGACACTAGAACAAATATATCGATGACAATTCAGTCTTAGTTGTGCTCACTCCAAGGGCATATCTAAAGGAATAAAAAATCCCAAATAAGAAGGACATGGTCATGATCTCAAGAATTTAGCATCTCTAGAATGGTCCAAAACTACTCCTATCTTTAGGCCTCACCCTCCACTCCTAGTTGAAGCATGAAATAAAGTCCTCTCACACACCAAAGATTTTTCTTGTAGTGACTTCCATAATGTTTTTTCTGATGCTATCATTCTCATAAGTCAAGTAATGGGAGAAGAGAACAAAAATAATTTTCATGATTAGATGGAACTCTTCCTCACAATCCTCAAAAGTAAGTAGGTGATTTATTGGGGGCATCTCATCAACGTCAACTTACACAATCAAGTACTTCAAGTACCTTCTTCTAGAAAATTATTCATGACCTCATATCTTGTATACACTTAGCAAATACAAGATCATTCAGGGGCTTAACACATGCTCAAAATGTATCCCAAAAATCTCCTACATTCGATAAGTACCCATAGTTGGTCTTAAAAGAGAGTAACCAACACTTATCCAAGGTAAATGATACATTCACTGTGTGTGTGGCAAAATTTCTTGAGAGAAATCAACATCTCATAATGTCTTCACAAGCCACTAATTTTATTAGGAGGTATGGCTCACGTTTCATTCATTTCTTAAAATTCTATTACATCAAGGTGTTAGGATTTGACCTTTCTCCATGAGAGGTTTCCTCACTATTGAAGAGATAAAATATTATTGATGGAATTGTGTAGAAAATTGGTACATGTGAAAAACAAGTTGAAGAGTAGAATGAAAAATCATATCTCTTTCCCTATATCAATATATACTCATATAATGCCACATCAAACTTTGATATTAGGGGGTCCATATTCATTTCACTTTTCTGACTTGCGTCATATGCCTAAAATTGAAGACTTATAGGAAAATTATGTCGATGAATATGAGTTCTATGAACGGGACCATAAGAAGATGATAGTGGATCAGATGAGAAGATTCAAATTCAATTGGTATGAGGATGGTGTCCAAGAAGATGGCTCAGAGATGTTTGATCTAGAGTACCCTATGGTAAAATCCTCTCCTCTTCCCCAAATGGCTTGTAGCATGCTCGAGTCTAACGACATCAAAGAACACGAAGGTAGTAATAAAGAGATCTAATGAGTGGTTTAGATGAAAGAGGGCTGATCTTATTTCATCAAGAAACTTTCCATTCTTTCAAATGAAAGTGTTTTATCTCTCCTATTACAAGACCAAAGACACGAATTCCAATTCAACACATTCCAAAGAAGGCTCGAAGAGACAACCAAGAAATCATGTTGCTACAAGAGAATGAATTGGAAAGCAAGAACAAAGGAAGTTCATGTGGTGGATCTTGAATAAGGTGAAATTGATTTGGTCGAGCTATCTACCCCACAAAACTCTCTAGGTCATTTATCTCCTACTTTTGTACCAACCTCAACTTCATAAGACACATCTTCTCAGGGAGAGTAAGAAGTTATGATGTTTCCCAATGTTGAGCCAAAGACAAATGAGATCTTTCCTTATATGTACGAGATGATCACAACAAAACTTACATGGTGCAAAAATTAACCATTCATGACTTTTCGGATATCGCTTGATGGTTAAAAAAAAGAAAGGAAGGTTGGCTTAGGTAGATTCTAGATTCTGCAATGGTGCCTCGGAAACCACTACATAGAGATAGTTAAGCTTAAGTTTATCAATCCCATTAAGAAATGACCCCAACCGATTATGAAATAAGCACAATTCCTCTTGGACTAGAAATATATTGGGGTGACCTACACTTGTTCTAAGAGTCATCCACTCACCTCGTCATGAGAATTCGGGAATATAAGGAAAAACGGGATCAAGTTGATAACCACATTCGAATCCTCACCTCATATGTCCAAGTTATCCTTGATCCAAGAGTCTATAAATTCTCTCCTAGCCAATGAGGTAACTTTAGTGAGCATATTTGGTCCTAATTCCATGAAGGAAAATCAAGGATTCACCATGCAAGGGAAGGAGAATGACAAGTGGGTGAGTATGATCCTCGAGAAAGGGAAGACATTGTTGCCAAAGATGATGACTTTATATATATACATGGATGACACGACCATGAAAAAGGAAGAAATTTAGGATGAGAAATACCACTGGGACTAGGTGTGTCCATTGGTCATAGAGATGGGCAAAGTCAAGTCATCTCTTCTGGTAACAAAAGTTGTGTTCTCATCGGTAGCGGAAGACTTGTCTATTTTTGGGCCTAGACTATGTTTTCTGGTATGAATTGATAAAGCATGTTATCAATGATCTGGATTCATATGAGGAGTAGCTTGAGAAAATGCAAAAGGATGTTGATGCTCAAATGTAAAATCTTGACATGTCATTAGTGAAATTGGATACTTTAATAGATGATTTGTTGAAGGCATTCAAGGATCGAGTCAAAAGATAGGTTGGAGATCCATTCTCTCAATGAAAACACATTGAAATCCCTAATAGAGATAAGACAATCATTTCCATCACTATGGAAATTAATAAATCTTGGTACTCAAGTGCAGGAACATCAATTCTCTTGCAACGATAGGATCAAGTCTCTTGGTTTCATTCAAATCCTCTAGATGAAGAAGGTAACACCGTAATTGAGATTCAGTAAATAATTAAAGGGAATTGAGATTTCACCGTAGTTCTTTGTAGTATTCCTTCAATGGTAGGATCGTCTTCATAATAGTTCTCTCTCTCTCTTCTTCTTCTTCTTCTCTTCTCTCCCCTCACCCTTCTTCCTTCACAATTTAATTATTAATTAGGGGTTGCCATTTTATTTTCATCTTATTCATTAATATGACTATAGTCTAAAAATGTAATAAGTCACCCTTATTTTATAAAATGGGACTTAATGTTCTTTCCAGAGGAATACTAAGAGTCACAAATGGAAAAAGAATTTGAAAAGACACATGGGTGGTAGATGAAGAGTCTTTTCTTCTTCTATATAATTTAATGGCATAATATTTCTTAAGGGTTTTCACTTTTGTGAGTTCATGAGAGATTATTCCTTGTGAAGAAGAAAAGAAGATAACAGTTCCTCCATTTTCTCATATCTATCTTCTTCTCTCTCTTACTATGTACAATTTTGTTGAAGCATCAATGAAGAAAGAAGGATTATATGGCCTTTTTTTCCTAGGAGATTAATCTAAACTTTGTGCTCTAGATATTAACGGGTCTTGTTGTTGTTTGTATTTTTATTTTTCTTCTAATCTATGTGTGTTGAATTTTATGGTTAATGGTTATAGGAATATGATTTTCTACCTATAACATTAATCTCCCTCTCTTTTTCTCAGTCCCTTTCCCGCTCTCATAGCAAAGTCCTCTCTTGCAAGTAATTGCAAGTTTTTCCAAATGGTCAGGGGAGTGCCCCTGTTAGATCCCCGATTGTAAGGCCACCATAGAATCAAATTTCAGATGCGCATATAAACATGGAGTTACATCATTCATGTAGAGGGACTTATATTTCCAAGGTGTTGGTAAGATAACCACAAATTTATCCACCTGAAAATATTCTCGCCAATATTTTTGGTGCCCACCATGGGTTAGACTTGGCAAGATCTACACCTAATTACAACCTCAAGAATATACAAAAATATAAAAATAAAAAATGGTAAGTTGAAGAGTCACATGAGTGTACTATGTCTCATAACCATGGATATTCTGGTAACCCTCCTCTTTAGAGACTCGAGTTTTTATTACATATTCAATAATATTGTTATCATTGAATCACATCACCCTCTGATTTGCACAAGTGTGTGTGCTTGAGCTCATGGTGTGACTAGGTAACATGGGTATTATCTCCAAGTTGTGGGACTTGCTACTTGAGATAGACCTCTAGAGAAAGTTGGTTCTTCTTCCTAATCCTAGTGCAAACTAACTCTACTGAAATGAAGCTACTAACTATCTCTATCCTACAATTTCCAAGGACCAGGAGAGATAAATAACATGAAAATGAAGGAAAACTACACTACAGAGGTGATGCACCAAAAGAAGGGAATGAGAACAATTTCCAATGTGTGAAAATGGAAGAAAAATGCAGATCAAAGAGGGTGATGACAGTTCTCCATAGTCTAATAACAACATTCACAACACATTTCCATGCATACACAATAATAATAGGTCCCTGCAAGAGTATAGAGTAGACACAAACATTTGCAATAACATTAGAGAGGCAAGGAGAATGCAACAAACTCAACAAGGGAAGATACATCCACAAACTTGAATCTATTGCTTCATTAATATGCATAGTCCAAACTATTACAAAGGAAATTCTGGATCACCATGCAAGGAGTCCACTATAAATTCCTGTAGCACATTGGCTTCACAAAACCAAAATGATAGAGTTTTGCTACTCAAACTATCCCCCTTTATAATGAGCCCAACACTTCAATTTATAGAGTTTTGGAAGAGAGAGAGAGAAGGGATGTAAATCCTGAAATCCACTTTTCAACCAATTGCAAGTCATAATAAATGAGTTTGGTTGGTGATTTTTGACCTGCAAAAGCAATCTCAAGGTGTCCCATAACTTGTAGCAGAGAAGAATGGTTGCCCATGCTCATTAAATGCCTCTCCAACCACTAATAAAATAATTGTTCAAAACCGGCATGTTTTCCTTAAAATCATCATCAAAACTTCATCAATTTCTACATTTCTTGATTTTTGCAATGCACTCGAGTCACGGTTCCAATGAGACCAATTTTTTGAAAATTCATTGAGAATTGCAAAAGTTATGGCCTTTTGAGTGTGAGCAGTTGTTTTGAGTTTTCCAAGGATTTCTTGCATTTTACGGGATTGAGCATTTAATTTATTAGAGCTAGAGTTCTTTCCGAAAAGTCTAATTTTGTCAAAATTTGAGTTCCAAATAAAATTTATGACTATTTTAAGGTCATGGGTTGGGTGTTCCACTCGGGCTCTCATAATCCACATTTCCCTTTACATTGTGGGTATTTCACCCATTTCATGCATGCAAGGCCTACGGGCCATTCGGGATAATTATCTCCACCATACTTGCATCCGGTTTACTGCACACTTTTCAGCTTTTACGGGCCCACGATGCACAGTCTACACTTGGGCCACTTGGACCGCCCGACCCCGCCATCGCCGCACCATATAGACTTGTGGAAATTTCGGCCTTTCCACGTACTCACATCCCAACTCACTCAAGAAATTTGGGTCATCCAAATCCACCTTATCCACAATATAAAGACTTGTTTCCTTTTATATGTGGCGATTTCAGGTTAGCGGGGAACTCGTGTCCCTACGGTACTTAGACCATCTAGGCCATCGGGACCCAAATTTTCCAGAATACATTGTACCCACTCCATTCCTTTATAAATCGGTAAGTCGACATTTCGGGAACTCACGGCCCGATGGAACTTGGGCCACCCGATGCAAACTTTCACCTTTTCCATATTGCACTCTATCCGCTTCAACCCTTTGCAAATCGGATGAACCGACATTTCGAGGAACCTACGGCACTGATGGAACTTGGACCACCTGGGACATAAACTTCCACCTTTTTCTACATTTCATTCTATCCACTTGAACCCTTTATAAATTGGATGAACCAAAGCATTTCGGGGAACCTGTGGCCCGATGGAACTTAGAACCTCCTGGGACGTCGGGACCTTATTTACCCACAATACACTCTTTCATTTCAGACCCAAGTTGAGGATGAGGAACCGTAGTTACATCCGTAGTTGTTCCACCCCACCTCAGAACCCGCAATGCATTAAAATAATTCTTCTCTCCATTTTTCAAAATTTTAGCAAATTTTCGCTAACTCCTTAGATTTTCCTTGAATGGGGAAGTTAGAGAAAAGCAAAGGCATGCCCCAAAATCCATATTTCTTTTGTTTCATCATTTCTTCCTCTCCAAGTCTAAAGAATTATGTAAGTTATCGAAATCACCTTGGGGTAAATTTCGGATAACAAATACATCACTTCATATTTGAGAGAGGTTATCTAACACAATAGAGAGATTTTATGTAGTATTTCATAGGCACAAGAGTATTGGATATTGAATAAGAACGTGATGCTAAATTGGATAGAGAAAGACAAATTCAAGCACTACAAAGAAGAGTCTAAATATCTAATATGGTGGATAGAAGAAATGTCACAACCCATTCTATAATGGGGTGGAAATACTTGCCCCGCTTGCACTTCCTCAACCACTCCATGAGCTACTAGGAGAATCGAGGAAAATATTCCCAAAGTTTATAGGACATGGTTCCCAACTCCCTGAGGAACATGTAGTGGCCTTCATCACCGCATGTGGTCTATTGGGTGTCAAACATGAATATGTATCGATTATATTGTTCGTAGATTCATCATAGGACAAGGCGGAAGAATGATTTTATCTTCTACATGAAAGGTCAATCACTTGTTAGGATGATATAATAAAATTATTTGAAGATAAATTCAAGTCTATGGAAGATAGTCAAGATATCTTGGTGAAAATAGTTTATATGAAGAAAGATTTGAATGTAGGCATGTGAGATATTTCATAGTAAAATACAACAGATTGCGTAAGTGGATTCTAGCTGAGGTCATGCCCTTAGATAATAATTTGAAAATATTATTCATCAATGCTTCAACTTCTTGAAATTGGGTTTATTCTTAGAGATCATAGCCCATGACATTGAAAGAAGCCCAAGATCATGCCATTGAAATTGAGGATGATCTTATTTTGTCTGGAAAATTGAAGAATCACAATGGTAAACAAAGTTAAATGTCAAAGTTATGGTTCAATTCCCATTAATGTAATGATTAAAAAAATGGCTAATGATATGATTTCCATGAATAATCAACTCTCACTAAGCTAATTAATTAAGTTGCCTATCATTATGAGGAATGTAATCAAAGAAGACTAATCCTCCAAAAATCTAAGAATAACTCATCCTCCTCATAGAATCTCCATCGAAGAACAATTAGTCAACGTGACACCTGTGATACTAAATATCTGAAGAATAAGAAGAATTGGATGAGCCATAAGTAGGAGAATAAATCGAATCATTGAATATGTCTCTACAAGTGAAGATGAAGATGATGAAGAAGCACCAAGATTCTTGTGTGTAGTATTCACTCGTGCTCATTCTTGGAAAAAACTGGACCTCTCCTTTATTAGATGCATTTTAGAAAGCATTGTTAGAAAAAAATAAGATCCCCATTTTTAATTGGTGTTCCCATAAAATTTATCAAGATCATCAAGAGTAGAATACTAATCCTCCAAAAGGTCACCCCTTCCACCTTTGATAGATTCAACTAAAGAGAAACCAGATCCACTCTACAAGCAAGTAAGATAATCTTGTTTTTCACTTGTGCTCATTAAAAAAATGTATCAAGTAAATCCTTTATTTCTCTCACCCTATTTTAAGACTTCTAAATCTAATTTTATCTCTCTCCTATTTTAAGTGTCACTCCCATAAAATCTTAAGGCCCAAATAAATACTACTTCTCCCTCTCCTTCTAAACCCTACTACCTCACATACTAAAGAAACTCAAGATCCCAAAGTAGTAGCATGCTCACAGTATAAAACCTATGTTATTCCTAGAACATCAAGCCCACTCACTATAACTCCATTTGATTATGTTGAACATGTGAGAAATACCAAGGTCCAAATCGTTGAGCTTGAATATTTGCAAACACACCCAACTCGGTTCAATATGTTGGTTGATGTCATCTAAGGTAGTAGTCCTAAGCCTATAAATCCAAATTCTAAAGGTCTACTACCCACACCATCTACAAATCCTTCCTAAAATATGTTGGCACTCAGTGCATTAAAGACCAACAAGGTATAACCCTTCTACCTATTCCTTCTAGTTAAAGGCTACCAATTTAATAACTGCATTATAGACTATGGAGCCTATAACAATGTTATGCCCATCAAGGTAGCCAATTCCCTTATGACTCGTGTTGAATCGTAAAATGTATCTTTCCATTCCATGGAATCTAAAGAAGTTCCATTGGTGGGAATAATAAAATATGCACGGTGGCCTTGGATGACTATTCAGAGATTAAGGTATTGCTCAAAATTATGGTGGCAAATATTCCATCATCTTTCGGCTCTAGACAACACCGCAAAATACAAAGCTCTTCTCTTGGGGATGAATACTACAGATTCAATGGGTATCAAGAAACTCAAGTGTCTCAGAGATGTGGAGGTGATAGTAAAACAAGTAAGAGACTAGTACCAGGTAAGTAAGTGCATGAAATGGGGATAAAAAGGGGGTCAAAAAGGGATACATTTTTCCTAAATCAGCAAAACCTTAACTTCATCGAATAATTTGGCATGCATATGCTCAAAATTTGACAAAGTGATAAGAATGAGTACTATAGAGCTCAAAATCTAGTTTCTAAACTACTATTTTTTTGTTGAAAATGGTTGAGATTAAGAGGGTAAAATGTGGTACACACACAAAGTATGTCTATTTTTGTGTCAAAAAGATAAGAACCTATTGTGTGTGCGACCCCCATTTTTGAGTTCTATAAATTATTTTTCAAATCCCTTCGGTAGAAATTTAGCTAAGACCATGTACGAGGTCCCACTAATTTTTCATAATTTTTGGATGAATATATATTTTTATTAATTTTCAAAGTGCACATATCCCGAAAATGAAATATTTGTGTGTTCACCCCCATAACTTTGAGAAAAAAAAATCATTTTTTTGTTTGTTATTTTTAGTATGTGTAGAATGGAGTTTAGAAAAAACCTTTTTTTTTTGAAATTTGGATGAAAAAATCATAAATTGTGCACCAAAACGTATGCATAGGTTTTTGCAAGAAAAGAAGGCACTAGTAAAAGAAATTATAGATGAAATCCTTAAACTAATCAGATTTTAGAAATAATTATATCGTCATCAAGGTAAAACCAAGCTTGACATCGTAGTATAATTTATTTTTGAATATTATGTTATAATGCATGATATATTGGGGTGAACACACATGAGATTTTGATGTTTTTCTATCAAACATTGATTTATTCAAGGATTACACAGTCAGAACCTTTTTTTGGATATCCAAGGAAAATCCAACCCTATGGATTAGGAAATTTCAAACCCAAAAAAGATGAAATGTGCTTGCGTTATAACGCACTCACGTTCCTGTTTGTTATGTGATGTATGTGCTTATGGGAGGGATATATTTACTAAAATAAATGCTTTAAAGTATAATTTTTTCTTTTATTATTATTTATACTTTATTATTACTTATATATTAAATTTATTTTAGTAAATATAAGAAGATAGGTTTTCTCTGCACCTTATGGAACTAGTCTCACTGCTCCATCTTCCAAGGTTTAGAAAAGAGTTTTTCATATTCTAATCTGTTCAAGATCATAGGTATTTTTAGGATTTCAGCATTCAACATGTTCAAATTGAATATTTTAGGCTTTAAATTATACGATGGATATCTATTTTGTGAAATAATATAGAATTTTTTATGTTTTGGGTCCTTTTGGATTGGTTATTGACATTTGTAAGAGTGTTAAATGTGTCAAAATTAGAATTTACAAACCTCATAACTCTTAAAGGTAGCGACAATTGATTGAATATATGGACTCATGAATTTTCCCATGAACATGGAGTTGAATCCCTATTTTTTCTTAGAATATTGTAAAATCATATTATGGATGAGTACCTACTTTACAAGCTTAGAGAATGCATCTTTCGCTTCTTGGTCAATGGTATGTCCTTCCTCTAGCCAGCCTGCTTCAATACCACTCTCAACCTAGATCAAAAGAAATTATTAACAAGGTTTTTTTAAGTTTGTTTTAATGTGCAGGGATGATTTATGATTTCGGTGTCACTTGATGGAAGATAACTTCCTCCAGAGGCCTAAAAAGACAATTCTGAGCTAAGCAAACACCTTCTGGAAGAGATGAAGAAATATATTAAGGATCTAGAGGTGATGTCAGAGAATCTTGGAAGTGTTGGAGGAAATTTATGAAGATTTATGAATAGTGTTTAGGGCTTAGGGTTTATGGTTTAGGGATCGGGGTTTAGGGTTTAAGGATTATGGCTCATTGTTTAGGGTTTACAGTTTAGTGTTTAAGGTTTATTGTTTAGGGTTTATAGTTTAGGGCTCAAAGTTTAGGGATCAATGTTTAGGGTTTAAGGTTTAGGGTTTAGGGTTTAGGTTCATGGTGGTAAAAATAGGGTTTAGGTTGATAGTTTAGGGCTTACGGTTTAGGTTTTAGGGTTTAGTGTTTAGGGTTTAGTGTTTAGGGCTCAAGGTTTAGGTTTAGGGTTTAGGGTTTAATGTTTAATGTTTAGGGTTTAGGGATTAGGGTTTAAGGTTTAAAGGTCAAGGTTTAAGGTTTAGGGCACAAGATTTAGGGTTTAGGGATTAAGGCTCATGGTTTAGGATTTAGGGTTTAGGGGTTAGGGTTAAGGGCTCGGGGTTTTTAGGACTTAGGGTTTAGGGTTGATGGCTTAGGATATAAGTTTTAAATTTCAGGTTTTATTTTTTATGTTGACAGGAGTCTTCATCAAATTTTGGATAAGCCATGAAGTTAAGGAGATAGCCATGGGAAGATATAGATAATCGTAAGGATAGAATACATACGCGAGTAGAAGAAAATTCCGCATATAAAGGGATAAAGCCACCGAACATTGAAAGAATTTGCGGACAATAGTAGATGTCCATCAAAGTCTAGAAGAAGCTACCAAGAAAGAACAAAATCCATGATATACGAAGGAAGCGACGAAGACCGGAAAACCCACATAACACTTTGGAGAGATCTGTAGAAGCCGACATCATGCTGCAAATTGAAGATAAAACATACCGATACAAGAAAGAAGTCGATAGAGGCACAAGTCAAAATAAGTGTCTTTTGAAACATATTGTATTTTGTATATGTATTGTAACTAATGTATTGTATAAGTGTGCATCATGAGAGAAGTATATGTGAATGCCATTTTGAGAGATTTTGTATAAGAGTAGAGATAGGAGAATGAGAGAATATGTATGTACTGGAAACTGATGTAATTATTATTGATGAATAAATAAAGAATGGAGTTTGGATTATAATTTGTTATCTATTTTCATTTACATTTCTATTCTTAGTGTAGTGGTGGTGTATTTCCCATGTACATCCTTAACTAATATCGATATTTCCTAAGCCCTACAATCTTGTTGGGGTTTTAGGTCAACATTTGGTGTCTAAGCCCAGGTTTCTTTTGTTAAGCGGATGTCAGGAAATATTTCACCACCAGGGTATTGGAAACCCATGTTATTAGAAATTGAAAATTGGTGGGAAAAGCATATCGATATATTTGTTAAAGGAGAATAAAATAGGTGGAACATAACTTTTAGAATGGCTAAAACAAATTATTTGGAGAATACAGAGAGGAATTTTTGGCATAATTTCCACATAAGTTGTGGCCCTACATATTGGTGCATGCAAAAATAACTGAATGGATGGAGATGTACTTAATAAATCCTTTTGTGTGGGCTGCAAAAAATTCAACAATAGTAAAATACCTTGACGAACCATGGACCAAAGCTATCGATTATTAGTACGAGACTACTCTTTCTTCCTATTTAATCACATTGGAAATTCAATATCACATAATTATTTCACAGAGAAATGACCACTATGAATTCTTAAAATTCAACAACTAAACTTCATGATGTTCACCTGCTCCCCCTGGAATGAGAAGCTTCTTCTATCAACAAATCTTCATGACTCTAGTCAAAGATAGCTTGGAAAATAAAGATTGTCATGTTTATACTATATCAATTCTTTATGAAATTTATCTAAATATTATATACCTTCTTAGAAGAGAAAAATTGTATCTTGAACCTTCATATATCATCATCAACCCTTACTTTGAAAAAATCTTCATCTGAGACCACTTTGTACCTTTGGAACACACGATGATTGTTGTAGGCTCTTGACACTCTTCAAACAACTTCTATTTGATCACATACTTTTCAATATTTTTAACACTTCTCAATACAACATTTTAGACTTTGACCAATTGACTCAGAACACAAAGACCATATATAACATCAAATTTCACAACTAGTATACTCAAACCAAACATAATGAACTCAGTTCATAAAGACACATTAGCCTTGTTATGGATGAAAACATGATAGATGAGATCTACAAACTCAAAACTTATCTACATCAAGGATTCATTAATACAAGCCTCATGGATAGATCATACTTCATACATTATCACTCTTGAAGTGTCCCAAATACCTAGCCTTATACGGTTCTCATGTGTTGGGAATGGATTGTGGTTAGGCAAAACTGGTTTCTTCACCCTTTGCTTTAGACCTTTTGACCTCACTTACATGGTTATGATTCTTGACTGAGCTTAATTTCTCATTGACTACCTTTTGTTTATTCACCTTAATAGGATTTTATTCTCCTGTGAATGATTTTGGCATCCATACTTCCTTAATTTTGAGCTTAAACCTTATTCACTTATCTTGATGATTCTTTAGAGAAAATCTTTCAATATGACTCTTGTGATGACACTTAAGGCAAGTAACCTCTTTCATATCTCTTGATTGGTGACTATTGTGATCTCTTATTGTAGAACTAAATCACGCACTTTAGGTATATTTCTAGTCTTAATCACATACCATTATTCATATGATTCCTAATGAAGAAAAGTACTAATTGACCACTATCTTTTGCCTTTTTTTTTTCTTTATGCTTTCCTTTTTGGCCTTGCACACCCCACTTCCCATTCTAACCCTTCATACTTCACCTTTTCGATTCTAGACACTAGCACTCTAACCGGACATCGGCGCTTAGGCCCCTCATCCCCTCTAGGAACCCTAGACCTCTTTGCAATCTTAATCACTTCTTTTGGGCCTCTTCTAGTTGTTGGGGATATTTATTTCTTACTAGCTAGCCTTTTAATGGTTAATTATGAAATTAAAACAAGCAAATCGTATAAATACAAAGTTATGTGATCATAATAGGGGACCAAGCTCTAAGCATCTATCATTATCACCTAAGTTTACATCTCAAAAACATCTAAAGAGAATCATTACATCCATCTAGCTCCATACAAGGGAAAAGGGACTGGTTATTCTACATACACTCATTGACGGGAAGTTCATTATGTCATGCACACATCTACCTATATTTTCTACTTCTAGCTATCACTTATTATTGGTGCATCTTTCACAAGAGCTACCTAGGGCATGATTCGACACACACATATATAACTACATAGTGTCTTGTGATGTAGTGCAATTCGTGGATCATAAGTTTACTCGGTTGGGTGACCTCCGGGGTCAATCCAACTCCACATTTACATATTTTTATTTTTTAAATTTGATGTCTTTTGGGTTTTTTCAATTGGTATTTCTTATTGCATAGTTAAAATTGAATTCTTTTATCATCTAGCGACATACTAATAATGACAGTTGAAAGGACAAAGAACATCTAGCAATCAAGCAAAATATTTTTATCATCATGATTAATTTCAGATGTAAGGTAAAACGGATAATGAAGGTGCCTAAAGAGTCTAAGGCTGGTTTCAGGTAGTTATGGATTGGGAGATGTTTGATATGGTTTCTTGTTGGGTGTTTAAGTCCCAATCAGTTAACCAGGTGAGAGGAATATTTTGATGTGTTAATTATGTTTGTGCAGTCTCAGCAGTGTGTGATAAGTGAAATGCAGAAATTAAATCCCTTACTTAGGCTATGTAAGCAAGCAGGATGCAGAAGGTTCATTTTAGACCAAAATGAAATATGACATTCAATGTGGACAATCACTCAGAAAAGGGAAAATTCAATGCAGAAAAGAGAAAATAGAGAAAAATGAGGAATACCTGGAGAATCATTTTCCTAGTTATTTAAGTGTGTGTGATAGTGATGTATTTTGAAAGTACCAGTTAGTGGCCCGAAATGCCCGAGTACCCTAAAATGGCACCGTTTAGAGTTGCAAATACGAGGCCAGTGAAAATGATGTTTTTTTGTTTTACAAAATGGTCTTTGACGACGTGATTTAATGGTTGCAAGGTCGTGGAGTTTACCTGCAGAAGAAAATAAAACAATTAGTTCATGCGAGATGACAGAATAAGAAAAGTAATATAATGGTCCTAATGACCTTGTGTATTGAAAAGAAGCTTAATAACTATTCTAGTTAATTATATTGCGAAAAATTCTAAATAATTCATTTTTGGGTGAAAATGAAGGTAACCTACGCGTAATGACACAACTTAAGCCAATACTACTTAAACATCGATATTTGTAAAACATTAGCAAAATAAACTAGTCAATAACTGAATTTCTAAAAAAATAATTAAGTTGCTAACTAAATTAAATTAACTAAATAATATCAACTTAATAAAAATTTAATAGATACTAAGGTAAATAAGAATGAACTATGCATTAAAAAAGATAATGATCACAAATTAATGAAATAATATAAATAAGAATGAACTATGGTTGAGCTCAGATGGAAGGAGTTCGAGAACTCAGAGTAGCATGAGTAGAGGTCTGAGAACTCGCGGAGACCTGAATTAAGACAATCTAAACGTGACACGAGCCACAAATTTGCATTGTCGGCCAACCACTAAAAAAAAGTGTCTCAACTTTAAACACCTACGCGTGTGGGACCAACAAATTGACTTCCACTTAAACAAGCTTGAAAAGAACATTTCCACATGGGAAAAGAAGGGGAGAGGATGACCAGAAGGTAGCTCAACTCCACAATGGCGGATGGCACATCAATTCAAATTTTTCTTTAGAAAAAGGTGTATTTGTTTGTGATGGTGTGGTAAAGAATCGTAATCCAATTGCTGTAAAGAGACTTTACAGCAACTACCCACAGAGCTTGCGTGAATTGGAAACTAGTTGGAAACAGTTGGAAGCATCAAGCAATAGATACAATGGACATAGCTCTGTATATGTACGATGATATAATGAGGTTCACAAAAATATAAATGAAAATATATGATTGATACAAGCATTGTTTATAAATGTGTCGTCACGAATTTGTAAGTTGCTTGCTATAAAGAGACTACATAATTACTACGCATAAAGGACTACATGCAAGCATTGTTTAAAAACGTGGAGATGTATTCTAAAGATTTATAAGCCAATCGTTGTAAAAAAATGACTTGACAATCATTACCACAAAGCCTACGTGGATTTGAAGTTGAGCTGAAACAGTTAAACGCATCAAACAACGGAATCTTCTAAGTCTGCGTGGACATACACTTTGTTTGTTTTTTTATATATAGAAGCCTGCGTGGAGCTCGGCGTGAGGAAGGCTCAGGATAGAGGAATGAAATTGGGTGGTGAGTTGTGGCATTAGGAATGAAGCGTTGATGTGGGAAAGGATATCGGTGAAAGGAAATTGATGCTTCGAGTTGAGGTGTAGTAAAGGTTGATCGAGTTAGATGGAGAGTTCGATGGGTATGTGAGGTGAGGTGGCTAGCACAGGTAGGATGGATGTTCAAGGAGGGGAGATGCTAGCTTATGGGTGACAGAATGGTGAGTGGCGGGAGGTAGCTCAATGGAGAGGTAATAGTTCAGTGCGGGTGGATAGCGAATCGAGTGACCAGATAAGTATCGAGGAGAGGCTTGGTGAGTTAGAGAGTTGAGGAGGAGTGGTGAGGAATGGGGGAGTCAGGATCGACCAAGTTAGAAATTGGGTAGAGATCAAGTCGTAGCGAGATCAACTTGGGTAGAAGGGAGAGAGGTAGAATGGAGTCGGTGGGTAGATGGGTAGATGGAGAGCGGAGTATGCGAGGTGAGCATAGGGAAAGAGCTATGTGGGGAAATGGATCGAGAGGTGAATGGGTTGGAAGGAAGAGCTAATGGGCTCGGTTGAGCATGTGAAGTAGATTTGGTGAGGATGGGTGGTTGTGTTGGATGTAGAGAGAGCTCGAAGGGGTGGAGAGATGCTTGAACGTGAAGGGTAGTTGGGTGAAGTGATTGAGTAGAAGGGAGACATGTAGAATGGAGTCGGTGGGTAGATGGGTAGATGGAGAGTGGAGTATGTGGTGAGCAGAGGGAAAGAGCTACATGGGAGAAAGGGATCGGAGGTGAATGGGTTGGAAGGAAGAGCCAATGGGCTTGGTTAAGGAGTTGTGTGAAGTAGATTTGGTGAGGATGGGTGGTTGCGTTAGATGTAGAGAGATCGAAGGGGTGGAGAGACGTTGGAATGTGAAGGGTAGTTGGTTGAAATGTGACTAAGTAGAAGGAGACTCGAGATGGGTAATAGGGAGTGGAGAGGAGGTGGAGATCGGTGGAAAGGGGAGTGAGTCGAGGATGGATCGTGGATGGAAGCGTCGAGTGGCTCGGTCGAAAAGGAGTTGTGGGGGTGAGAACAGAGAGAGGTGGTAAGAAGAGAACGTGTGGAGAAGGGGAAGAAGCTCGATGTGGGAGATGAGAATGAGGGGATGAGTCAGGGTAGAGGTCGAGTTGGTGGATAGGTTGGGTCGGGTAATTTAGGATAGTTAGGATTTAAAAATAAATAAAAACATTTATTTTCATTATAACTTAATTCAATGTTATTTCATAATGTTTTTTATTAACTTTTTTTATTTGCCTTATAATGAAGGTTAATATTTTTATATAAAATAATATAAATGAGATTGTATATTAATGATCATCCAAAGAAAACCCACGACAATATCATAAGCCAGATAGATGGAATGAGCTACAAAATTAATCAATATTAAACCAGATATAAATTTTTATCCTCCAAATACTAATCTTTTAATGACGATTAATTGTGATATTTACGATATTTAATGCAAAACCAAGTTCGAAAACAAACGTCAAGTCATAAGGTCAATTTCCAGATTCATTTCCCATGCGGGTAAATAGAAAACAAAGAGCACGTACCGCCGAGGCGACTTAAATGATGGATTGTGCTACACTGAGATCAATGAATATTAAGACCATGCAAACAAGCAAGTTAGACAAGATGAGTAAAATAACAAACAAAATGACTAGATCTAGGATCTGGTCCCACCAGGCGTGCCAAAATGTTGTACATGAAACTTCGTTCTCAAGCGGGGTGAAGGCCGATACTGGGAGCCACCAACAACTTCAAATGATGGAGGGCTTAGGACCTCAGATGTAGATGTGGATCTATGGGCACAAAGAAGATAGATGCATGATATAAAGAAGCTAGATCTGCAAAACTGAAACAAATAAGATTAGATAACAATATGCGGGGTTTCTCGGACAGTGTTGGTTCCAAGAGGATATTAACTCCCTTGGAGGATGTCAACCCCATGTCAGAAAAGATAATAATAGATCATGAACAGTAGTTATCATGCAGAAATAATGGAATATAAAATGACAAGTAACTAAAATGACGAGGGAACTTAGCTTGTGCTCTGCTATGGAG
Organism: Taxus wallichiana var. yunnanensis; assembly: GCA_018340775.1. NCBI lineage: Eukaryota > Viridiplantae > Streptophyta > Pinopsida > Cupressales > Taxaceae > Taxus > Taxus wallichiana. Next base: position 655,394,684 of record CM031243.1, on the reverse strand, counting down.
ATGAATTAGGCATCAAGATGGTAAGATAATGAACCATGGCAAATATTTCTCCTCAAAATTGTAGAACTTAATTAAGCTCTTTCTTCTCCTCTCTAGGCCTAGGTCTCTCCAGGTCTTCTTGAAAAATATATCGGTCCTTGAAATATGGGGAAAACCCATATTTATAGCTTGGATGTGAGGTTAGATTGGGGTTAACAAGTAACGGGGTTGGGTAGAGTAACCCGAGTTAAGAGATATGATGTGATCACGTGGGGACCACGGCTTGAATTATTAGATGGAGTGGGAGCATGATTGACATGGTAGGTGAGATGATAGATTCCATTTAAAAAGGGGTGTCGAATGGGTATATTAATACCCATGGATTGAATAATTTGTGAGAGATGGGGGATAATGCCAAAAGTCAATTATTAAATGGGTTTATATGGAGCCCATTTAATAATTAATTAAATTTGGTTGAATAGATGATGAGGTTTATTGAAATTTAGGAAAAATAAAGGTGAGATAGGAAATTACATGAACGTGAGATGACGGAGGGGCGTTATACCAAAAATTGGCATCTACAATATATTCTTTGTTTTTTTAATATGATTAAGATAATAAATTTAAATTTTTTTATAAAATTTTGTAATATTATAATTATTTATATAACCAAATATAAATAAGAAGAAATAAATTACAAGGGTTCACTTAATAAAAGTATGATACAACACGTGAAGGGTGTAATATTGGTTTTTACTTCTAACTATAAAAATGAAAATATGTCTTTTCTCTAGATAGTTTTAAGTTAATCTTAATATTAATATTTAATTATTTATCAATAGTTCTTCAAATAATTAAGATAGTGAAATAATATCATTTTTGTTGAAAAACATACTCATCCTAGTTTTCTACCATCTTATTATTTCTTCATTAAGAATATCCTAATCTTATTCAAAAAGAGATTATAATTTAATTTATCAATACTATTTTTACAATTTTAAAATATTTAATTTTAAAAATTAAGGTTCAAATGTTTAAGTTTTATATTAAAACCATTTCTACCTTGCCTTGGCCCACCTCTCTAACCTACCCCCAATACCTAATTCAAAATATCAATACATTAAACCCTTTCTTCCCTTAATGGCAATGGGTATATTGACTTTATCAATTTTAATTATCTCAATAAATGAACATGATATTGCCTAGCTATTGAACTCCTCACGAAATAAATATGGAACAAAAAAGTTATATCAAAACAACAATATTTTTTTTAAATGACCATATTAAAATACTATTTTCCTTTTAAAATATAAGGCTCATAGTCTTTTGAAAAATATATTAAATTTAGTACATTCTAAAAAAAAATATTTTTTATTTCATATTGAAAAACAGAAGTGAGAATTTAGATATTTTCTATCTTATTAAAAAAAGACATCCTATGATATAATGTTATCTCTATATTTATTTCATCGGAAAGGTTACAAGTTTTTTTTCCCTTATTTTGAATTTTTTTATTGCGTTAATTATGTATTATTGGACCTATGTTTCAAAGCAATGCTTACATTTTGATTAAATTATAGTAATTTGTTAAAGATATCATCTTTAATTAAGATGTTTAAACATTTCATTTCTCCTACATATTAATTCCTAAATACATATTTGAGAGTTATTAAATTAATTTAGAAAGGCTAAGATAAAGAGATGCTTTAACATGGAAAACAACCTTATTTTTGTGGAAATGCATTTTATTTTAAGGGTATGGATGATAATATTATTCTATATAATTTACAAGCATCATTGAGTACAATATTTGAGGCCAATTAGAATTATTTCATATATTTATTTTGTTCGGATCTCTGCAAGACACATCAAATGTTATGAAGAGTTTGAGGAGGTAGTAAAATGTTTATGCATACAGGGAGAAAATCCTAGAAATTTGTGGTTAGCTAATGAAATATTTGTTAAACGGACCAAGAATCACATGAAAGAAGGAAAATAGAGAGCTTTGAGAGTGTGAGGATCTTCACATTAATCAAGGACAAGTTTCATCCTCAACTTGAGGGTAGGTTTTCCAATCAACTTGAAGTCTTGCAGTTGCGAACCGTAAGGACTAGCTTTTACCTCTGGATGGGTATTGAAGATCAAGGCCATCTCATTGCTTAATATCATTATACAACTCTTTCCTTTCTATGATGATAAAGATCATGTGAAAAAATCCATAGAAGGTTACAAGAAAGCTTAGGACTTGATGACATTTGTTGAAAATTTTGATGTCCGAGCCCCGATACCATTGATTTGTTAAAAGTGCTCAATGTTGAAACCGATTGAGTAAGTATTGTGGCATATCGGAGTTTAAAAGGTTGCTCAAACTACATTAGGAAACTCTTATATCGTAAAAAATTGTCACAATCAACGAGGTGTTGAAAGCGTTCTCAATAATATTATGGAGTTGTTTGAAAAAGCTAAGAAGATACTGGAATCCCACCACTAGTTCACCAAGGAACCACAAAAAGCACTCATGGTGTAGACCCCAAATTAGGGTCACACTCCCTTAGTCCCCTTGATTAATTAACGTAACGCATTTAACTAACTATGACCCCTTTACCCCATATTAGTATTCATCCTCACATTATTAATTAATTTAAACATTTTAATTAAGTTAATTTAATCCTCACACCTCCACCTCATCATGAAACCTCATCCTCGACCCATTCCAGGGGTTTTAACTCATAATGACCAAGTCGTCACTCTCAAATTGAGTCATCAACCCCAGTGTTGAGTCACCACTAGACCTAACTAACTAAGACTTCTTCCTAAACCTAATCGGACTTCTCTACGATCTTCCCGCCTTCTCTCACGTGAACTCCACTTTTCTAAGCAAGCCTAACTTGGAAAGCATGCAAATGGGAAGATCTACCTATTTTTAGTAAAAGGACTTTTTCAACCTAACGAGATACCAGTTTACCCTTGGCCAACGTCGACCACCTAAATTGCCATCGCCTTTATTTACAATTTTGGAACTCTTTACATGTGTTGGTCATTCAGTTTTGGAGTTCCATTACAATCAAGTGTGAGTCTCAAAGCCCTTCTTGCATCCAAACAATGACAACACACCACCAAAGTGCAACACAAGCAATAGGTTCCCTTCCAAAGCATTGGATTATTTACGAGAATACATAGATTGCACTATCACGGCATTGGACTAGTCATCACCTCACCGATCAATCACCAACCACCTTCATTCATGATATCTTCATAGCAACAAGTAAGTAACGTGGTTTTCATCATCGTTGCTTATTTTACTATAGATCTTGTACTTCCTTCAAGATTTCCATTTCTGTTGTTACCCGGTATCTCCATCTTCCCACCAATCCACCAAGCCAACCATTTCAAGCCTTTCCACCTTTCTTAACCTCTTCCTCTCCATTCCTAAATCTTCGCAGCTTTATTACGAGCCTAACCACACTTTCCTAAATCTTCGCAGTGTTGAAAGCGTTCTCAATAATATTACAAAGTTGTTTGAAAAAGCTAAGAAGATACTAGAATCCCACCACCATTTCACCAAGGAACCACAAAAATCACTCATGGTGTAGACCCCAAATTAGGGTCACACTCCTCGTAGTCCCCTTGATTAATTAACGCAACGCATTTAACTAACCATGACCCCTTTACCACATATTAGTATTCATCCTCACATTATTAATTAATTTAAACATTTTAATTAAGTTAATTTAATCCTCACACCTCCACCTCATCATGAAACCTCATCCTGGACCCATTCCAGGGGGTTTTAACTCATAGTGACCAAGTCATCACTCTCAACACTGAGTCATCACCCCAATGTTGAGTCACCACTTGACCTAACTAACTAAGACTTCTTCCTAAACCTAACTGGACTTCTACTACAATCTTCCCGCCTTCTCTCACGTGAACTCCACTTTTCTAAGCAAGCACTAACTTGGAAAGCATGTCAAATCTGGGAAGATCTGCCTATTTTTAGTAAAAATGAATTTTTCAACCTAACAGATACCGGTTTACCCTTGGCCAACGTCGGCCACCTAAATTGCCATCGGTTCCTTTATTTACAATTTTACAACTCTTTACATGGGTTGGTCATTCAGTTTTGGAATTCTATTACAATCAAGTGTGAGTCTCAAATCCCTTCTTGCATCCAAACGATGACAAGACACCACCAGTGCAACACAAGCATAGTTCCCTTCCAAAGCATTGGATTATTTACGAGAATACATGATTGCACTATCATGGCATTGGACCAGTCATCACCTCACCGATCAATTACCAACCACCTTCATTCGCGATATCTTCATAAAGAACAAGTAAGTAACGTGGTTTTCATCATCGGTGCTTATTTTACCGTAGATCTTGTACTTCCTTCAAGATTTCCATTTCTATTGTTACTTAAGCATCTCCATCTTCCCACCAATCCACCAATCCAACCATTTCAAGCCTTTCCACCTTTCTTAACCTCTTCCTCTACATTCCTAAATATTCTTAGTTGTATTACGAGCCTAACCACACCTTCCTCACTCTTTGTGCAATCACAGAGAGGCCAAAATCCATTTTTATTAATTTATCACCCATTGCCCCTACCGACGTCGGTTTACCTTACCGCCATCAATTTCATCCTATACCGGCATCGGTCACCCGACCGATACCAGTCTCTATGTTATTTTACACCCTTTGACCAAAAAGCCTTCCATTCAACCAAAACCAACCCAGACCTCACCTAATCGGTCCCTGGACCTCACGTCGACACCGTAAACCTAGAGTAACCTACCAAACCTCCGGATCTAATCAGTAACTTTTCTTGTTATATTATATTTACTTATTGTATTAGCACGAGATACCTAAATCATACAACTATAGTAGGATTTCCTTATTTCATGGTATTTGTTGCATTAAATTGTATTTGAAAGTGGATTGACAGCCTTCTAGGAAGCACCTCACTTTCTGGATCTAACACTCGTTAGGCACCCATTAACCTATATTGTTAATGTTATTTTGTGGTCTTGTTGTGTTTCTTACAGGTTGTTCCTCCTAGCCAAAGGGAAGCTCTCCATGATCAGCTCAGATCAAAATTCAACAATGTGTGCATTCTACCTTCGACCTTTGATTTTACAAGTATTCCTCCTAACCTCTTACCTTATCTATTTTATGCAACTTATTAGTGAAACATTTTGGCACTCTGGTGGGACCCTTGTTGGGTTTCGTTGCATTTGTTCATTTTTAGGGAAAATCTTGTGTGTCTATTTCATTCAAACAAGTTCACATTAAGCTTCTTCTCTAGAAACATTCTCTTCTTCTAATTGTCTCAGTGACATTTGTCTTTTGGGATTAAAAAGAACTCTTCTTTCTTTTCTTACATTGCATTTAGTGAAAGTCATACCCTTTACCTCTTCATAATTTGTTCTCATCAAATATAATTTTGGATTTGGGTTTAAAATATTTTCATCTCATTTTTGTGTGTTGCATTTTAGCTCATTTAAAATTGTGGGAAACCTATAAGCTGGAAGTCATGACCAGTTGATGGTTGACAAATTGAATCGTAGCTCAAATTTTGCACACTCTCTCTATTCCAAACCATTGAAAACAAATTACACATTTCTTAAACAACATCTTTCTCGAATAAGTTGTCAATGTTCACACGATCAAAGGATTGATAAAGTGGGCTCCAACTAGTTGTCTGGCCACTCATCATATCAGAGTAGGGCCTTGAGTCTTGGAAAGGTATATATTGGGGACACCACGCCAAAATTTACCTAAAACCAACCATATTTGTCTGTTTTCGTAGGGAACCTTCATTGACTAAAAATTCTATTCTATTCATAAGTCAGTCCTAAATGGCATAAGCCACAACATAAAATCTACAGCGTAGGATTTCATGTTTTCTAGATTTTTTCTTGATTTGTGTTTTGAGGTGTGAGTTCGACTTTCTCCATTTTTCTCTCCCTACACACTCCACAATCATAGTTGGTGTATTCTCGACATGCTTTCGATTGTGTTATAATCTATCACAACCACACTCAACCTTTGAGTTGGCCTTTTTATTTGATCTAAATCACCAAAATCCATTTTTCTTCTATTCACATATTTCTAAAAGCGATATCGGTCCAAAGAACCGCCATCGATTACATCATCATACCATTGTCAATTAATTTAACGTTGTAAGTTTTGTGTTGTTTTGATCATTTCTACCAAAATAGCATCCACTCTACATTTCTTTTCTTTCTGTGACTTGTTCTGACACCTTATCATCTCTTTTGTGTTATGTTATTACCTACGAGTTCAGATCCATCTCATTCATACATTTTCATCACCATCTTTTAACTTCTTATTCGTCCACAATAGTTGATATCAGTCTACCAACTACCATCGGTTAACTCATCATACTACCATCGGTTTACTAACCATTGTGAGTTCCTTTATGTTTTGGTCACTTATAAAACTAGTGTGCAAATCACTTCCAAACAGCTTGATCTTTGTGACTTCCTCTTGTCACTCTACTACATTTATGGGTCGTTGATATCACCTTTGGAACCTAGTTTCACCATTTACCACCAGATTTTTTATTATTTCATTCTTCCACAAGAATCGACATCGGTCTAGTGACCAACATCGGTTAATCTCCACTACTAGAATTGGTTACCAAATCAAATGCGTCGGACTACGTGTTTTGATTTTCCAATCAAAACAACAACCAATTTTCACCTTCCGAACCATTTTATTCCATATTTTTGCATCCCTATATCATCAAGAAAGCTCGATTACCATGTCTATTGTCGGTCACATGGTTTTGACTTGTAGACAAGCCAACACTCTCATGTTTCACGTTAGCCACCAGCCGCTTCAACCTATCCCATCACCCCCTTCCATCTCATCACCAATGAATCCCAACCAACCTATTACTATTAGTACCAAGGAAAAGGACTTGGCAAAACTCCTTGATCATAACCCTACCACTCTACAACATTACAAGCCCATTCATCTACCCTAGACTCCTCGGGAAGATTATCTACGACATACTTGTATCCATACCACCTACACTTGCACCCACTTCTGCATAAGCTACTACAAGTTTCCTTAGCCACTTCCACCTTACGACTTGTTGTTTCTCATCTTGACCCTACCCCATCAATATATGCCACACCTACGGCATCTATCACACCCACGACACCTATCTCCCTTATGACATCTACCATGCTTACATCCACCGCCCTTAGTACAAGCCTACCCACATCTCCCATTACCTATATACCTATCGCATCTCAACCACCTCATGGTGTCTCGGCAACACATACTCCCTTTCAAAACCTCGTACTCTCCATTCCACATTCACTTCATCCTATCGCCACTAGAGTCTTTACACCACACTTCCTACCTACACCTATTATCAATAACCACCTATTCCAAATTCGATAAATTTAATCTTCAAGCACCATTTTATCAAGAAACACCATGGCCTTAAGAAGTGGGTCAAATTCTAGAAAATGTATTCCCTAGAACCTACATTGGTTCTAGAAAGGGCCCTCCACCTCAGAATGGCCTAGAAAATGCCTTAGGACATCAAGGCATGCTCAAACCCTTGATGAACCCTAAGCAGAAATTGTTCCTTCTCAAGAGGAACAAAAAGAAACCGCAATCATGAAAAAAATTACTCCGGACACCTCCCGCATATCCTCCTCACTATGTATCTCACTCTGTTCTAGTTTTTAAGATGGAAGTTGACAAAACCCCAATCACTATTGAGGAGTCTCTCATTCGGGACAAAGGAAAAGCACCCATGTTTGTAGGAGAACCTAGTTCTCCTCTAATTTTGACACAATCATTCCCCAACTATTGTATCTTTCTAAGGTTTAGTGCAAACTCCAACATGATCATGATAGTATTGTCCATTTGTAGCTTTTTTACAAACAAAAGAGACCAATTTATCATAGTTGCGATTAAAAAAAGAACAAGAAATTTAGCAGCCCAACAAACAATAGAACATAAAGAATAGGTAATCCTTCAACTTTAACACAATGTAGAAGAAAAAGAGCAAAGGATTCAGTTCCTTCAAACTAAATTTGAATACTTAAACACATCACTTGCACTCTTGCAAGAAATAGGAAGGAAACAATGCATGTACTTACCATAGATCAAACAACTCAAACAAACATTATATTTCCTTGGATCATTGTGTTGAAGGGAATGGAAAAATGGATGAAAGAATGTTATAGGCTCAGGGGAGTGGATAAAGAAAATAAAGTGTTAAAATAAGAAAAGAAAATACTTCAAGATAATGTGCTTCATATTTGTTGGTTATATGACCAGGCCCTTTCTTGCAGGGCTCCTTCTAATTTCTATGCATTATTTTTAAAGGAACAATTCTTCAAGACAAAATTATAGGGTTTGTTCCATGGAGGATATAGAATTTCATGACAACAAACAATTTGTTGGGGCATATACAACAACAGACAATGTTGTCAAGAATCTATTATGTGATTTTTATGTCCATAAATTCCTTCTGAGAAAATTGAAATTCCAATTAATCTATATGTGGGAGAGGTACAATTGAGGTCATTTATCTCTACTTTGATACATTAGTGCAGGTGGAGGAGCAGAGAGGGGCATATGTAAGGTAAGAAGCTAATATAGGCCTCTTAATGAGGCATGATCTCCCTACTCCAATCATATTTTTCAGAAGGTTTCAGTCCCAAGTTTATTGTTTGCAATTAGTGGATAAGTATTGTTATCCTCTCAATTTTCCCCGCCCTTTCGAATATAATTTTGTGAAAATTAGAGCCTCGCCATAGATGAAATTCGTGTTTTTAAACTCATCGAATGCTTGTTTTCATTTCCCATGATGTTTTTTCAAAATTTCCTTAGTCTGTTTACGTTAAAACATTTTACCTATTTTCAATTGATGGGAAATTATTTTAGTTATCCTTTTATGTGTTTGAAATGCATGTGACCTTGCATATTTCATTCTTACCCTTTACAGAGAAATAAATTCTTCATCGGGAGCAAAAATGGTGTTTTCCCGTTTCCTGTAACTTCCTACATTCTTTTCCCCTATCAAATTCTTTCTCAAAAGGTGAAGCTACGTGTTTTCTTCTCATTGGATGCAGTCAAACAGGTTTCTTTTTGAACTTATCACTTTTGGTGATTTTGGAAAAATGTCATATTTGCCCCGCATCCCCCGGTCCCTATTGGTGGAGCGGTTTTGGTAGAAGTTCGATTCGGAAAATCCATTTTATTCTCTAAGGCATTATGGTGAAAGGGTGAAAAGTTCTAAAATGACCCGCGGCCCCGCCCATGTGAAAGGATAAATTCCGAGTTGAAGCCCGTAGCAAATCAGAAAGGGACACGTGGCCTACGTTGAAAAGTCAACGGCGGGGCGCGGACTTTCGGGAAAATTTGGAATTTTTCCCTTTTAAAAGTGGATAAAGTATAAAACTGAAGCACTTTCCCACAACCAATCAGGTGATGCCACGTGTTGAAGGATGAAATCGGAATAATGCGCCTACCGAGGAAATTGAAAATTTGAGCCTTTTTCACCAAAAGGTTAAAATGTTACAAATTGAGCTCGAACCCTTCTCCAATCATGGTGTGCCACGTGTTCACGTTGAAAATTCAAAGTGGGCCGAGGAGGTTTTTGAGAATTTGAGCTTTTTGTTAAAAAGAGTTTAAATGGAAAATTTGAACCACATTTCCTCAGCCACTCAGATGGCGCCACGTGTCCGACTTTTGGCGGAGTGAGTGGGGGCGGAGTAAAATGAGAAATTGCACTTTTTCTCCCAAATGTCAAGAAATGCATATTTCACCCCCATGGCCATCGTTTCTTGGATCTTGCCATGTGTAGGGTCCAAATTTGAAGGTAAAAGGGGAAAAGATAGCCAAATGCACTCATCTAGTTTTAAACGTCATTAACAAACCAGAGCTCTGCAAAATGAAAAAAAAGGATCATTCTTCATTCTTCTTTCTTTGTATCCTTGTCATTTCTCCATGAGATGATTTTTGGGTTATTGTGGAGCCAAATCGATAAGTTTAAAGGGATGTAAAGTTTGATCATCATAAAATGGAGTTTATCGGGCATACGCGATAAAAAGGGGAAAACTTATCGGTAAGCACTTGAGTGTTATGAAAGTGGTTAAAAGGTGAAAATGGTAGGGACCACATAAAGAAGAAAATCATGAGATGCCCCCTACTAAAATAATCATGCTCAATTGATGAAATATTCACCTTTTTGAACCTCCTGTTTTCATGAGTGCGTTTGTTTCATGTCACTTTCTAAAAAGCGAATCTGCAACAAAACATTATTCCTTTCTGGATATTCTTTTCTTGGGAAAAGTATGGATGTATACGAATTTTATAAGAACATGGTTTTGGCCATGGAAAAGGGATTCTAGTTTTCTGGGAAGGTTGTAAATTCTGAAGTAATTCAATACAAAGTTCTTTCTTTTCTTATTTCCTCTGTTATATCTTTCTCTCTCCTTGCTCGATTCAATGGATCTTTTGTTTTGCATTCAATAGAAACTTTGTGTTCTAGTCATGTGAATCTTTAGAACTTTGTGTCTGCAGATTTGCGTCGGTGGTGAAGTAATTGATCCTTTTCTATATTTTCTTAGTTCAATGTAAGTAGGGAGATACTCTGCTATCTATATTTCCCAAAAGCATTGTTGTTTTCTTCCTTCTCCCATCTCTATATTCTTCCATTCCTTCTGATTGATAATCTTTTAAGTATGAAAACATTCTAGAATATCAGGGTCCAAACATTGAGAGTTGTATATCTGTACATTTGTTTTTCCTACTTTCAATAAGGGAACCTCTCCCATTAAAGAGGAGGGACTTGTTGTCCCCTGATTGTGGTTTCAACCCCTGTTCCATTATGAAACCCAACGATTTTGGTGACTCCACTAGGGAATTCATTGCAAATGGATTCTAGTTTTTGAATAACAACTTTTTGATCATCTTTGATCTAAAACTCCAAGATACACTCGGGGTAGAAGAACCCTTGGGGAAGAATACCCTCATTTCCAACTTCTGGATCATCAAGGTTTCTCTCTCCCTTCATCAACAAGAAAAAGAAGAGGAACAAGATCTGCAAGCACTCCTCTTGCTAGAGACAAAACTTTTGGGAGTGACATCCCTCAAGATCAAATCAGTCCTAATTTGCATGCTTTGATTCTCGTGTATTTTTTTGTTCCTCTCCAAAAATATTTCCAAGGATTGCAACTCCTCTACCTTGGGGCCAAAGGGTTGGGCCTCTTGCTCTTCCCCATCCATTGCATGAATTTCCTAAAGGCAATAGAAAGAATTTCCCTAAATTCAGAGGTGATGGGAAGGTTCATCCAGATGAGCATATTGTGGCCTTCATTGTTGCTTGTGGTGTTCTCGGAGTTGAACATGAGGATATCTCTATTAGAATTTTTGTAGAGACATTGCAAGATAACGGTGCTGATTGGTTTTACCATCTCCCTGATCCATCACCAATTAGAACACCATGATGACCCGATTCGAGCAGCTGTTTGAACCTGTTGAGGATGTACACGTCCTCTTGGCCCAGATTTCTCAAATCAAGAAAGAGTCACATGAGCCCATGAGGGAATTTGTGGCCAAATTCAATAGGTTGGTTAACAAGATCCCACAAAACACACACCCTATGGATCAGATTCAAAATGTTTCTTCCTTAATGCCCAACTACCTGAAGTGAGCTATGCACTTAGAAGAGCTAATCTTGCCACTTTAGATGTTGATCAGAGATTTGTTGTTAGTGTTGAAGATGATCTGATCATGTCTAGCAAAAGCTAAGGAGAGAATCATCCAAATCCAAAGCATCTCCTTCTTCCACATCTTCTCCTGGAGCTAATGCGGAGCTAAACTTGCTAATGATCTTATTGCTCTCAAGAAGTAGTTTTCCCAGCATGCTCCTTATCAGGATGTTCCTAAGAAGAACTTTCAACCCAGGAATCAGTTGCCCTCTACTCAGACTAGATTGGCAATTGAAGGCCCACCTGTTAAAGTTCCATTCAATGTAACATGTGAAGTGTTGAGCACGATGATAAGGAGGAGAATGAAATATGTGATGAATAAGAAGAGGAAGCTGATGAAGAATTAGAAGAGTTGAGTGGATCTCATGTCCATTTTCTCACCACTGAAGGTATAGATGAAGAGGATGATTATGAAGAAAGAGTTACATAGATGAACAATGAATCATATGTTGTCATGACTCATGAGCAAGCCAACAAGAAGGAGAAAGTGGTGCGACTGCTAAAAGATCTAAGGAACCTCCTACGGTCATTCCAGTGATTGCAAGGAGAGGAGCTCCTATTCCAACTTCTTCCACACCTAAGGTAAGTTTTGTTGTTCCTTCCTCCTCTGTTTCTGCTCCTAAAACTTCTTTCCCTTTAAATGATAGAGTTGATAAGTCAAAATTTTCATCTACTCCTATTAATGATGCTCCATCTATCTCTGGTTCTTTTGACATTATTGACCATCTCAAGAAAACTAAGATCCAGATCTCAGAAGCTGAATTCTACCAAACCCATCCCAAGGCCTTTGCTAAGATGGTAGAATTTGTAAATTCCAAATCCAAGCCTTCATCCCCTAGTTCTAAAGGTCTTTTCCCACTCCTTCTCCTTCATCTCAACCAAGCCTTGTGGCAGCAGTCACTTCATCTGATGAGAAGATCAAACCATTTTATGTCACACTCCTCATAGGCGACCACAAACTCAAAGCAATTGTGTTATTGATTAAGTGCTTTAGATAATGTGATGCCTATTAAGGTATCTCATGCCCTAGGCTTAACCCTAACCCACACTTTTGGTTCATGTTACTCAATGGAAAGTAGAGAAGTGCCATTGGTTGGAAGGATCAAGGATGCATAAGTAGCCTTTGTTGCTTTTCTAGAGAAGAGAGTTTTAGCCACCATTTTGGTAGCTGATATTCCCCCTTCCTATGGCATGTTGCTAAGTAGAAATTTTTGCAAAGATGTTGGAGGAGAAATCATGATGGATTGGTCACATGCTCTTATTCCAGTGAATGGGAAAATGAAGAAGCTACTTGCTTGAGAAACAAACTGAATATATCGTGCAAAAATAGATGACCCAAAGGCACAAATACTTTATGAGGACATTGGTCATGGTAACTACATGATCATGTCACAAGATGAGGCTAACCATCCTAAGGAAGTGCTTCTTGATCCTAATGGAATTTGGATCTTGGAATTTGATGGGAGCTGCTCCTCAGTTGGTTCTAGAGTTGGTGTGGTGCTTATTTCTCCTGAAGGGAAAATTCATCCTTTCTCCTTCCTTCCAATTCGAAAACACAAATAATACAACTTGAGTATGAGGCTCTCATCCTCGGTTTAAGCATGGAAAAAGAGATGGGGATCAAGAATCTCCTTGCTCGTGGAGATGTAGAGATGATTGTAAAATAGGTTAGAGATCTTTTTCAAGTGAAGAATAGAAGGTTGAAACATTACAGGAATCTGGTTTGGGATTCCATTGAGTTCCTTGATGCCTTTTCCATTGAAGCCATGCCAAGGGAAAGAAACACCAGGGCTGATTCCTTGGCTGTCTCGGGTCTCTACTAATCCCTCATCCAAATTTCTCCCAAGATAAATTCACCATTGAGATGATTCATAGGCCTAGTGTGCCTGACAATGCAAACAATTGGCAGGTCTTTAATGATGATCAACACTTTCTTTCCTTCCTTGAACTCAGAGATAATTTTGACCAGCTGTACTTTGAAGGAAGTGGAAATCTTCCTAGAGAGTGTGTGCCCCCAAATGAAGAAGATAACAAAGAAGAAATGGATCATGATGGCTACATAAAACTAAAAGGTAATAAGATACCTAAAGGGCTGGTAATTTTGGAAGAGTTATTTGATAAACATGATAGGTACATCAAGTCCAAAACTTCCAAAGGAGCTCAACAATCTGTTGACTATGAAAATATAAACATTGGGAGTCTTAATGAACCCATGTTGGTAAACATTGGAAAGTGTTGCACACAAGAGGAGAGGAAGAAAGTAGCGAATCTGTTGAAAAGGTATGTTGATGTTCTTACCTATTCTTATGATGATCTTAAGGCTTTTCAGCCAAAAGAGATGCAACATTTCATTCCTCTAAAACATGGATCAAGCCCTTACGGAAAAATCAAAGGTAGTATAACCCTAAAATTGTTGATACAATCTTTCAAGAGATCCAAATTTATTGAAGGCTAAGATCATTTTCCCCATTCACCATTCAATGTGGATTGCTAATATTGTGCCCATCAGGAAGAAGAATGGTGAGATCAGATTTGTGTTGATTTTAGGAATTTGAATCAAGCCTCTTTGAAGGATAATTATCCTCTCCCATAATGGATCAAGTGTTGCGGTGTGTACGGGTTCGAGAAATGTTTTCCATGCTTGATGGATTCTCAGGATATAATCAAGTAGAAGTAAGTGTTATAGATCAACATAAGACTACCTTTACCACTCCTTGGGGCACCTTTACTTACAAGAGAATGCCTTTTGGCCTCATCAATGTTGGTGCCACCTTTCAGAGGCAATGGACCTGGCCTTTGGTAGTCTCAAGGAAAATGCATAGTTGTATACCTTGATGATCTGATTGTGTTTTCAAAAACTAGAGCTAATCATTTCCAACACCTTGAAAATGTCCTCCAAAAGTGTAGAGAGCATGGCATCTCCTTGAATCCCAAGAAATTTGTATTTTTGTGTCACTAAGGGAAAATTATTGGGACACATTTTCTCTAAGGAGGGAATCAAGATTGATCCAAAAAGAGTCCAGATGATTTAGCAGATCCCTCTCCCCACAAGCAAGAAGGGTGTGCACTCTTTCTTTGGTAAGATCAACTTCTTAAGAAGATCCATACCTGATTTTGTTGAACTTACTTTGAACATAGCCCACATGATGAAAGGGAAGCAGACTTTTGGTTGGTCCTCTGAAGGGAAGGTTGCATTTGAAGACATCAAGAGAGTTATAGCAAAGACTCCAATCTTGGCATGCCTTTATTATAGTAAGGACTTCATTATCTATTCTTTATGCTTTTGAAAGTACTCTAGCTGAAGTGTTAAGTAAGAGAATGTTGAAGGTCATGAACTCCCATAACATTCATGAGTTATATTTTGAAAGCCCATGAGCTGAAGTACACCATGATGGAGAAACATGCTTTGCGGTGGTCAAAGTTGTGAAGAAGTTTCATTTTTACATCCTCAACTCTCATTCTATTGTGATTGTGCACGATACAACTATTAAATCCATTCTTACACAACAAGAATTTGGAACCGAGAGGAAATTGGGTAGGAAAAGTTTAGGAGTATGATCTTGACATCAAACCCACCAAGATAGTTTGAGGAAAGGGCTTATGTGAACTCATTCTTTGAGGGAGCTGATGCAAATTGTCGAGGAGGAATTTGATACCCCTTTTGTTCTTTTCCTTTAGCTCAACTAACAAATGGTATGCTGGAATTGCACACTTTCTTACTTATGGAGAATGTCCATCCCATTTGAGTGCCAAGGAAAAGAGAGCCATAAAATTAAGGTTTGTGCAATATGTGTTGTGGGAAAATGCATTGTTCAAACGAGGCATAGATGGAAGGTTTTTGAAATGTGTTGACAAAGAGCAGCAAAAGAAGTTATTCTCAGCTTTTCATGACCAGGCCTGTGGAGGTCATTTCTCTTCTATTGTCATAGCCCACAAAATCCTTTGTGTTGGGTATTATTGGCCTACCTTGTTCAAAGATGCATCAAAGTGGGTAGGCAAGTGTGAAGCATGTCAAACCTTTGTTGGAAGACCCAAATTGGCTGCTTTACCTCTCAAACTAGTGGTGATTGAGGAACCTTTTCAACAATGGGGTTTGGACTTCATTGGGACACTCAATCCACCTTCAAGTGTAGGGCATACTCATGTTTTAACTGCCACTGATTATTTCACCAAGTGGGTGGAAGCCATTCCAATTAAAAGTACTACTTCTGAAGTAGTATGCAACTTCATCAAGGAGCACATCTTAATAAGGTTTGGGATACCAAACAAGATCGTCACTAATAATGCTTCCAATTTTTCTTCTTTGAGATGATGGATTTATGTTATGGCTATGGCATTTCCCTTGCCCACTCTTCATATTACTATCCCCAAGGGAATGGACAAGCAGAATCAACTAACAAGAACTTGGTCACCATTTTTGGAAGCTTGTTAATGACTCTCGAGAGGAATTGGCATAAGAAACTATATGATGCTTTATGGGTAGATAGGATTACTCCTAAGAGAGCCATTGGAATGTATCCTCCTTTTAAGTGGTATATGGAGTTGAAGCTCGGTACATCGGTGACATTGGAATATCGACCTTACATTTGATGAAGGCATTGAGGATGTCAAAAATCTTTACTTGATTCATTGGATAAAATAATTATGTACCTCCAGAAGTTGAATGAAGACAGTTGCGAAGTGGTTGTGAGAATCATCTCATCAACTCAAGGTAAAATATCGGTTTTTGACAAAAAGGCTAAACCCAGAACTTTTCAAGTGGGCGATAGTGTTCTTCTTTAGGACAAAAGGCATGAACCTCTCAAGGTAGTCATGGTAAATTTGATTCCCTTTGGATTGGTCCTTTTAAAATTATACATTTTTCTCGTGAGAACTCTTTTTACATGGATTATATGGATGGTTCTCCTCTCCTACTTCCTTATAGTGGGAAATTTTTGAAGTTGTTCAAAACCTAGGAGTTTTGGCGGTCCCTCTGTACATTTTGTATAGCGCTTTGTTTTTGGTTTTTCTTGTTTTTGCTTGTTTCCTTGTGTGACGATTTAACGTTCTTCTTCGATTTGTTGTATCTTGTCCTAAAGGAAGAAAGATTTATTTAGGGTATATTAGAGATATATCGTTGTCTTTTGTGTTGATCTTAGCTTCTTTACTCCATTGCCCATTGGCTAAGACACTGATTCGATCTGATTACCCAGAATTCTCTAAGGTTCTTGATTTTGCCTCTTTCCTCTGCCAAATCATCCCTAGAAGGAGCCATTGTTGTCCTCTCAATTTTCCCCACCCTTTCAAATCTAATTTCATGAAAATTGGAGCCCTGTCATAGAAGAAATTCATGTTTTTAAACTCCTCGGATGCTCGTTTTCATTTCCCATGACGTTTTTTCAAAATTTCCTCACTCTGTTGGCGTTAAAACATTTTACCTATTTTCAATTGATGGGAAATGATTTTAGTTCTCCTTTTATGCATTTGGAATGCGTGGGACCTTGTATCTTTCATTCTTAACCTTTTGCAGAGAAATAAATTCTTCATCGGGAGCAAAAATGGCATTTTCTCATTTCCTGTAACTTCCTACGTTCTTTTCCTGTCAAATTCTTTCTCAAAAGGTGAAGCTACGTGTTTGCTTCTCATTGGATGTGGCGGATTGGTTTCTTTTTGAACTTATCACTTTTGGTGATTTTGGAAAAAATGTCGATTGCCCATCCTCCCCGGATCCCTGATTGGCTGGAGTGGTTTTTGGTGGAAGTTCGGGTGGTGGATCCATTTTATTCTCTAAGGCATTACGGTGAAAGGGTGAAAAGTTCTAAAATGACCCAGGCCCCACCCATGTGAAAGGATAAATTCTGAGTTGAAGCCCGCAACAAATCAAAAAGGGACACGTGGCCTACATTGAAAATTCAATTAGGATATTATCTAGTTATTAGGTATAGTTCTTTCCTTGGCATGGTATTGACTTTCCTAGATCTATGATGGGGAAAAGTTGGAATTTTTTCCTTTTTAAAAGTGGATAAATTATAAAACTAAAGCACTTTCCCACAATAATATAGATCGGGTGATGCCACATGTTTGAAGGATGAAATCGGAGCAGTCTCTAAACCTCTTTCCTCCTACCGGGAAATTGAGAATTTGAGCCTTTTTCACCAAAAGGTTAAAATGTTGCAAATTGAGCCGTGACCCCTTCTCCAATCATGGTGTGCCACGTGTTCACATTGAAAATTCAAAGCGGTTCGGTGGAGGTTTTGAACTTATCAATTTGAGCTTTTTGTTAAAAAAAGTAGTTTAAATGGCATATTTGAACCGCATTTCCTCACCACTCGTGGATAATGGCGCCATGTGTCCAGCTTTTTAAAAAAGGTTAAAATGTTTGCAAATTGAGCCGCGGAGTGCTAGCACATTGAAAAGTCAAAGTGGTTCGGTGAGGTTTTGAGGAGCGGAGGCGCCATGTATGTCCAGCTTTTAGCGGAGTGAAAAAAATGAGAAAATGTGCTTTTTATCCCAAATGTCAAGAAATGCATATTTCAACCCCAGTGTCATCATTGCTTGGATCTTGCCATGTGTAGGGTCCAAATTTGAAGGTAAAAGGGGGAAAATATAGCCAAATGCACTCATCTAGTTTTTAACGCCATTAACGAACTAGAGCTCTGCAAAACACAAAAATGGATCATTCTTCATTCTTCTTTCTCTATATCCTTGTCATTTCTCCATGAGATGCCTTTTGGGGTTATTGTAGAGCCAAATCAATAAGTTTAAAGGGATGTAAAGTTTGATCATTAGAAAATGGAGTTTATCGAGCATATGCGATAAAAAGGGGAAAACTTACTAGTAAGGACTTGATTCTTTATGAAAGTGGTTAAAAGGTGAAAATGGTAGGACCACATGAAGAAGAAAATCATGAGATGCCCCTACTAAAATAATCATGCTCGAACTGATGAAATATTCACCTTTTTGAACCTCCGGTTTTCATGAGTGTGTTTGTTTCATGTCACTTTCCAAAAGCAGATCTGCAACAAACATTATTCCTTTCGGATATTTTTTCTTGGGACAAAGTATGGATGTATACGAATTGTTATAAGAACATGGTTTTGGCCATGGAAAAGGGATTCTAGTTTTCTGGGAAGGTTGTAAATTCTGAAGTAATTCAATACAAGTTCTTTCTTTTCTTATTTCCTTTGTTATATCTTTCTCTCTCCTTACTCGATTCAATGGATCATTTGTTTTGCATTCAATAGAAACTTTGTGTTCATTGCATGTGTGAATCTTTAGAACTTTGTGTCTACATATTTACATTGGTGGTGAAGTAATTGATCCTTTTCTATATTTTCTTGGTTCAATGTAAGTAGGGAGATACTCTGTATCTATATTTCCCAAAAGTATTGTTGTTTTCTTCCTTCTCCCATCTCTATATTCTTCCATTCCTTCTGATTGATAATCTTTTAAGTATGAAAACATTCCAGAATATCAGGGTCTAAACATTGAGAGTTGTATATATGTACATTTGTTTTCCTACTTTGATAAGGGAACCTCTCCCATTAAAGAGGAGGGAATTTTTGTCCCCTAACTATGGTTTCAACCCCTATTCCATTAAAACCCAACAAGTATAAAGCAAATCGACAACTTGCATATCATATTTCAGGAAGAAGTACTCCCACATTTAATTTCAATTTGCTTGCTTAGCGAGTTGAGATATGAACTACTTCAGGCACGGGAAAATAAGGAGGTTATTTATCCAACCAATCTCCACTGGTCATTGAAGAGGGCCAAGGACCTCTGAAAGATTATTTTGGAAATGCAAGAAAAATGGATTGGAATGAGGTATATACCTCCATTGGTGATATCCCCTGTGCCACGGTGGAACTCAACTTAGGATTAGCCTGAAGCTAGCTACAAAGCATGGAGAGACATAATCATTGAGTTCTTTGGTTTTTGTAATACAGAGCAAGATGAGACATGGTGTACTTTTGCCAATGAATATAATTTCTCAAAAATTATTGAGAACTTGAATAGGTAGCAGGAGGACCTACTAAATCTTAAGTGTGGGGGAGTGATGAGCCCTCATTTATCCTATGTAAACCCCTATTTTTTCATGTCATCATTTTGCACTAAGTATGATATTGTCATTTTGTAATTAATACTTTACTATATTTTGAAAGGAAATGTTGTGCATAACCTTGTTATTTTCATCTTGTGTTTGCTTCTTCAAAAATGGGTTAAATGAATCTTTATGTGTATTAACAATGTATTTGAAGAGCATATCTTAAGCCATCATAGGACCCAACTATGGACCATCACAAGACTCGTTTATGCACTGGCATAGGACTCACTTTGGATCATAGGACTTGCCCTTGCATTAGCGCAGAACTTGATGTGCAAGGCGGAATCACTGAAGCACTAATGCAAACTCGCATGGAATGAATAACTCGCGCAAAAGAGGCAAATGACTTGAATGGTAAAATGACGAGTTGATGTAGCTTGCACACTATTTGAGACGATGAAAGGATCATGAAAATTTGGTCTCCATCTCAGCCATCATGTGAATTATGAGGACCATGTAATCTCAACTTAACACCATTTGATTGGAGACGTGGAGCAGAAAAATAGAACAACTCATATACTTATAGTCATCATGATTATAGGGATCTAATGCAGAATCTTTGATATCTTCTGGCATTGATTGATTATCTCAACTAAGATTCAATTACGGACCTCATCTGTAGTTAACATGATGAATTTTATCCAAGTGCGGCATGCACTAATCCTTCCACAATTGTAACTCAAACAATTATTTGTTATGCATATCTTCTAGTTAAGTAGTTGTAATTAATTACAAATAATTAGTCCTCTTTTAGAGTGACTAGAACTGCTCTGAGTATAAAAGAGCATCTATAGTAAGATTAAAAAGTTAGTTCGTTGATTATTGTAAAAGAAATTCTTCCATTCAATAAAGTGTTGATTTAGGGAAATTTCGACTTGTGTGATTTACTTTAAACCTGGATTAGCGGGAAGGGGCAAGGGCCACTCCTTCCCAATGTGAAGGGAGAATTTATTGTTCATTTTATCTCTGTTATTTAGCATTTATTTGATTTACCATAATTTCATTGTTTCGTATTTTTAATTCTAAGTTTAGTAATCCTTTGTTTATCAATCTATTTCATTTCTTCATGGAATTTAGCATAGTATTTGGTTAAGTTTGTTAGTGAATAAGTAATAATCACGGTTTCAACTGTTTAATTTGTTGTAAATAGCCATGGACACCACCCTGGAATGACAATCATAAGATAACTAAAGTGCGAGTATCAATTACGCTCGTCACCTAGGTCTCTACGATGCATACTATGGTATCTACATTGTTTATGCAAGAGTGTATTTCTTCTCTCATGACACTTTTGAGTCTCGAGCCTCTTTCACATTGTGGTTGTGGCATGCCTCCTCATGAGACCCTCATCAGTATCTCATGTACTACCCCCTTCCCTATACATAGCTAGTTTCTAAATTATTATTTTTAAATAATCATATGATTAAAAAATTATTTATATATTTGCAAAAAATATAAAAATATGGACATGTCCATGACCTAATTTGGATAGCTTTTCACTTTACATATGTTATTTTTCATGATTGGTTTGATAGATGGCATATTTTTCTATATTATCTTTACACACATGCATTCACAAGGTATTTTGAACTTGATGCAAGACGTACAGAGAGTGATACATGATGACATGTGTTGGATTAGTTCCTTATTGGTGACAATAATCTCTAAGGGCATATACTACATTATACAAGTATTTTTGTTTCACTTTATTAACTTTACACTTAGACATTATGCTTGATTACATATATTGTGTATATGTTATCTTTTGATATAACCATATTAACACATGTGTCTTGTGCAACACTAACATATCATGTTCTATGTGTTATTTCACTACTATTTTCTACACGTGATTATTACATTGCTTTCTTGTTTGATTGTGTGACTACTTGATTGTTTATTGTATGTTTCTTAAGCTCCTTGTTTTTCTCGTGACACTCTGGTGTCCATGTTTGTGTCTTTATGAATTACTATGACTATTTTCTATATTATTTCTTATGTTATCTTGATTAACTACCTCTTGACTATTGTTATTACTTTATTCTAAACATATGTACTAGTTCTAGTCTTGTTTGATGCATGTTGCTTTCTTTTTGCATTATTGTTTCCACAACAAGCAACTCACTTTTACAAGATAAATTTCTATGTGGTCAACATAGATTATCAAACTTATCTTAATGGGTACACATCTTTTATTTTGAGTTACACATTCAAATGCTTTATCACACATGCCTCAAAAGAGGGGACATTCATTGGTATATATTGTACATTTATATGCATTACATGTATATTACATGATACTGAGACATAAATTTTTATAGTGTAGAGGCCCTCATAAATAAATAAAAATATAGAAAAGTGGCAGAAATTACACTAGTCAAAACCATACACTTTGGGTCAACATTGATGTATAGTCCAGATCCTACTAATGTTCATACATGGGGAAAGATTCTCAAAAATTCCAATAGTTTCACATTCTTACATCTATTTACAAACTTATAATATATATTCAGACATAATTGACACATTTTAGATCATTCTATGTGGGGAAGAACACTTCATTCGTTCTCCATCACACTACAAGAATAAGGTTTGGGGCATGTGTCTTCTTCTCATTGCATAATTTTAGGATATACATGCTCAACTCGGTTGTCAAAAACTTAGTGGGGCATGATGCATTCATTCCTTTTTAATTGTGTGGTTTATTTATACAATTGGGCCTAGATACATCTGCACAATGTGGTCCATGGGGTTTTGGAAGGTATTGAAGTGACTAAGTTATTCATAGGTTTTCCTTCCTCTCCTCTTTCACATTTATAAGGGAAGATATTAGGGTTACTAAATATCATGATATCTACTCTTCTCTCTTAATTAGGTGTTTTAGTTCCTCTCTCTCACATTTCTTCGTGTTGGGTTGTATGAACTCAACACTCCAATTTCTCCTTTGGTGCGGTTAGGAATTGATCAACCCCAATTATTCGTCATCTCAAAAATTCAAATCTTCTCGAGTAAAACAAGAATGAGAGATCCTCTAAATGAACATGTGTATTCCTTCCATGTTTTACATATCTTTTACTTTAATTTTTACAAGTTTAATTTTACAAAAGTTATTATATTTTTTTACATTTGAGTTAGAACTCAATTTCTATTATAGACATTGAATACACTATGTGTTGCAGGTTTCACCATGGAGCATACCAATACTAACACATCAAAATAAAACTATAAAGCAAAGACAAAGTGTGTGCACAAAGTAAGTACGTTTTTCTTTAAGCATACAATTTTTAATTACACATTTAAAGGAGGAAAAATGTAGAAACTCAAATTTTGTAACTTATCCTTTGGCAATGATAAGTTTGGCTTTATTCCCTTACTAAGGAAAATGCTCACATTTTAAGTGTAACCAACACATCTTTTTATCTCTCTCAACTTCCTCATCTCCACACTTTTCTTTGTCATTCATCTATGAAATATTAACTAACATGAATAGTAATTCAACCCTAGAAATCATTCTTGAACTTCTAATTTTACATCACTACATGCAGGAAAATATGTGCCATTTGGCGTCATAGTGGAGTATGGTCGAGTCGACTTGTATGGTCATAGACCCTCCCATCTAATGACTTGTTTTCCAATTTGAATATTTTAAGTGTGTCGTTTCATCTTCCTAGGGTTGGCCTTAATGTGACTTTAAGCGGTCAATATCACTTTAAAACTCATGTAGCACTTTCACAAGCTCCTATTGCAAATACGAATATAAAAGCACTTAAGGCTCTCTTAATCTCCCAAAATTAGTTGCACATCATTTAAAGCATCCATTACATTAGGTTTGAAGAACTCAACCATGTCAAAGAGTCTAGATTCATCCATTTCTAAACATTCAAAGGTCCTAAAGCCATGTTTTAGCAAGAGCAAAGTCACTCCAAGCATTGTCAAAGGTCTTTAAGAGAAAAACCTAGCAACTGAAGCATGCCACATCACACTACTACATCATTGGGTACATTCTCTACTCTATAGTTAGCCTGTCATATTTGTGCAAAGAGATGCAAGGGACACACACATAGGGGGTTGGCCTAGATCAACTTCACACTTGCACCTACACTAGGAGACCTACATGAGGCTTGATCTTACTCGAGGACATGTAGTGCAACACTTGGACTGATTCAGTAGGGATTGACTACCATGGGTAGTCCAGCCTCAACCACACATTGATTTCTCCTTTTCTAATATAATGTTTTGATGAAGTGTATTGCATGTATCTAGGGTTTCTACTTGTTGCAGGTCATTAGAGGTTATGTCGAGGTTTTCATGAGCTATAGCGACATCTGATGACAAATATTTCCAAGCAAATGAAGGGTATAGAAAGTTGCATAACCACATTGTAAGTAACTCTAAGACTATAAAAATAGTGCAAAACTACACAAAATGAGGACAAGACCGTATGGTCTGGGCGAGAGACAATTTCTAGCTATAGTATTGTAAACAAAGCACCTTCGGGTCCACTCTAGCTCATTTACCCAGTATGCACACCATATCTCCTCAATTTCACTTTGTGTACTGACTATGTCTCTATCTCCTCTTGTGTTTTTGTTATCATTATATCATTTATCATTGTTGCAAGTATTAATGTGTTATTCCAACATTGCATGGTTAATTATTAATTAATTAAGTCAAAATAACCCCTATAACAAACATTTACATCATATATATTTGCACATCTCATAATTATATATTATTGGGGTGTAAATAGGGTCAACAATCTTCTTAAACACAATATACTTATGAAGTCAATTAATGGATCACAATATTGAAAATAGCATGCAAAGAATAATGTCATTCAATAAGGTAATCTAGTGTGATGTAGTGTTTAATGTACTTATAGATTTCAATGTTATATTGAATGTTTAATCTATTCTAGAATGTGATAGTAAATTCTAGATGCTCTTAAAATTCCCCTAGATTGTTGAAAACATGCTCTAAATGTTTGAATTGATTTCTTAAGTGGATCCATTATCTACTTCTCTACATGTCCTAAATACATTACTATACTTGTATATTTATAGACTTCTTGAATTCCAATTAGGACCCTATTGATGTCTGTACAAACCTGACACAATGAGTAAGAAAGGCGATTAATCACATTACAAACCCCAAGGGACCCAAAAATAGGGTCGAATGGCTAATCCCAAAAACGTTCATTGTATGATTTTATAGAGAACCCCCATAATCACAAGAAAATAGGGAACATGACAGAAACAACCATAAGCATCAACAACAACATGTTATTATAGCCTAATTTACACCAATAATTAACAAACATGTAAGTACTCTAGAATAATGTTACTTAGTTTATGACGATAAATACCCATAGAAAATTTATTAGAGATCATCCACATCAACATTAAAATGATCAAATTGTGACAGAGGACAAAGCATGGTTAAAGGGGACTTTAGAGGAGATTCACACATACATTAGGCTCTCGATCCCTAGTTTCATCATCACTACATTTGGTTTTGTACCGTATATAGAATTAAGTATTTGTTTACAAAGTGGTGAAACTACATCATCAATACTAAAACATGTATTATCTAACATCTATTTTATTCCCAATAATGTCGAATGGAAGTGTCCCCTATTAACATAATGGTTGTGACAAGTATGTTTTCTTTCTTTCCCTCCCCTCTCCTCTTCTATAACTTAAAAATCTATAAACAAATCTCCTTACAACAAATTTCTTCAAATACTTTAGTGATTCAAACATACATAATTTATACATATTAGAATTATTTCTATAAATCCAAAATCCTCATATGGTATCATCTAATTACGCGAATGTGTATTCCATTTTATATAAAGGTGAGAGCTATTGCTTGGGTTTGACACGGTCGTCATAATCATACCATCACAAAATTAGGCGGCTCGGGTGCTTTTGAATCGGACGGCCCGAAAACAAGGTTCAATATAATTACCCCAAAGCAGAGGTTAAATTTGATGCACATTTAAACCTTTGGCATTTGCAATCTTTATTATGTAATGGCTCAAGTTTCAGCTCACTATTCGCGACCGCATTCACTGCCAGGGAAGACATAGACACCTCTGTAGCATGTTGCTCTGCTAAAGTAGGCCCCCTCATCCCGCAACCTGCTCTCTCTACACATATGCACACATAAGGCATTGTTTTACACAATTAGGTTGAGGCTTGAGCTATCTGTTCCAAATGGTCCACGAAGCCAAGTAGTCATTATTTTACTTTTATGGAATTTTGTATATCAT
Organism: Taxus wallichiana var. yunnanensis; assembly: GCA_018340775.1. NCBI lineage: Eukaryota > Viridiplantae > Streptophyta > Pinopsida > Cupressales > Taxaceae > Taxus > Taxus wallichiana. The sequence goes on along the minus strand of CM031243.1, from coordinate 655,368,574 downwards.
GGTGCAAAACTCTTAATATTGTATATGGTGGAGAACTTTTGTATATAATATTGTATTTTCATTGAGGTGGAGAACTCTTGACTACTTTGGTCATTGTTGTTTTGAAATAATTTATCCTTTCTTTTCATTTTGTATTATGAAGAATGTTTACCTTCCTTAGCACCTTTTATCGAGTATCTTCGAGGGCTCACCCACACTATTTTTGATGCAACATGCATATTCAAACTCTAGTACAATGATTTTATATCATTTCCCATTTATTGTTTGTATTTTGACATCATTATCAGTGATGCAAATAACTCTAATAACTTTGTGAAAATTCCATGTCCTATGTGCTTGTTTATGTCATTGACATTTTGGTTTTTATGTTAACATGTTTCACTCTAGGGAACTTGTGTTTGTGTCTAGTTGAAAAGTTTAAAAATATGGATTATGATCATCGTAAACAAATCATGCTAGATGAAAGATATTAGATTTAGCCATTCCATTAGCATGAAATGTGTTGAAGAAGACTTGAATGCCCAACAAGCTAAGTGGCCTTGAAAGTTGAAAATTGAAGGTTAAACTGGTTCACATGAATCTAAGCTCCAACAAACAACAAGCTAGAGATATTATGGGTGTGTGACAAGACTTGTTGATGGTTAATTGAAAGTGTGTGAAGTGTGGACTTTTGTAGGGGTGACCATTAAATTTAACCCCTGCCCCGAAGAACATATCCAACCAACATTTTTGAATTGGTTTGTCTACACCATCATTTGACATGGAATCTGCATCAACCTTGAAATCCCCAAATTGCACTAATCCCAAACCGTTGATCAAGGAAATTCTTGAAGCCCACTTCAAATATGCCCACGATCCATACATAGATTCAAATTCTATCGCTTGATGGTAATTTCTCTTCAAACCCTTGTCCACCGCACTAGTCAAAGAATGACAAAATGTACGCATAATAACATATCATCTCAAAATAGAAAAATTAACGGGATTCTCGAGAGCCATAATAAAAATCATTTCAACTAACTTATTGTGTTTATTGTTGAGCGAAAACATGAAAACAAGTGGTCATGCCCATATATAAACACTAATTCTTTTTACAATGGTTAATGGTCGTAAATATTCCACGGTAAAGTATCTTAGAGAACTAAGATGTGAAGAAAACAAAATAAGCATAGCAAACTAGGGCAAGGCTTGAAGCACAAGCGGTTTGTCGAAACTAGTCGGCGACGGCCCAACTCCTCCACAAAAATAGCCCGATTATATATCTGGAGACTTGTTGTTTTGATACAAACCACTTGCTATGTTGGGTTACAAGTTTATAAGAATAAGTGCATATCTTCTTAACATCTATGTGGTGGGATGGCAACAGTTCATACTAAATGCCCCTCCCCCTCATTTTTTTTTACGTTTTTACGTTGCATGAACTAATGACATAAATGTCATTGGGTTGTTAGACAGGTTGAGTTTCACATTGTTTCCCCTTTCCATTTTCGCCACCCTCGCACTTCTCCTCCCTCTAACCCCTTCTTCACCCCTCTTCCTCTCCCATTGTTTCTCTCCCTCCAATTTGACTCCTTCAAAAGATCCCCTTCGACATAGATTGCTAGTTTAATCTTTATCCTCTCAAATTTCAAACCCAGTTTCTGATTTTACTCTAAAACCAAAGATGCTCAACTATAGAACTTTTTTCAAATATTGTGACCTCAACTAATTTGATGCTTTGATAGACTGTATATGTCATTTATTAAAAACAAAATCCTACAATTACCATACAGACGAAAAACTCTACAAAGATTTTATATTTTGAAATCTGTGGCCAAAAATGATCTATCTGGACCCTAGGCCTCAAACCAAAACCTCAAGTTCTTTATCCAATTATATATCTCTCCATTTTTCCTACCACCACTCTATTGGCTGCTACTATTCTATCCATCCAGGTGGAGTACACCCATATCATTTCAATACCCTGAACTGGATTGCTTCAATCCTACCACATCCATCAAGGCTTGGCCAAGTTAGTGTATTGCCCACTTCTCACTGAGTGGCAGTGCCCACTGGTAAAATAAACTTCTCCTAAAATGTCTGGAATTGCAATCAAGGCTTTGGTTTCTTCTTCACTGTCTGGCACAGGGAACTTGGCAGGAAACAGCTGCTGTTGGGAGGGAAAGCTCTGGTTGTACCACACTCCGCCCCATCTGGCTCCTCCAAACGAGCTTCCTTTGTTGTGAGAGCTACTTCAAGCAAACCAGTCAAGGTGAGTATCAATTACAGATTATACACACTTGTCTTCTGAAGACTCTGTCATATCATATATGTAAGAAAGAATATATCCACTTCTCTGTGTTTATATATAGAAACACCCACACAATTTTTATGTATATATTCACTCAAGAAATACATATTAGTTCGGTATTTGAACCAATTCGAGGTTTGTAGCAGCAATTGAGTATACCCATCTCCATACTGTTTAAACAAATGATGAAATTTGAATGCATTTGAGTGGTTTGTTATGTGTATGTTAGCAATATCCAGTTCCGTGTGTTTATATATGTATATAGTCATACATTTCTTATGGTGTATATGCATAAAATTGGTATTCAAACCAGCTTATGTTGGTACCACTATTTGAGACCACCATCTTCTCAATGTTTAAGAAAAACCATAAAATTTGAATGATCTGTTACGTATATATTAAAATATATCTCATTGTCTGTGTGTGTATACACCCCACATACATTCTTATGTAATATATACATTAGATTGGTATATAAACCAGTTGAGCAAGTACACGCATATTTATAATGTTTCAAGAAACATAAACATATGCATTTTGAATACTTTGTTTTGTATATGTCAGAAACACCCATTTCTCTGTATATATATAAAAACACCCATACACATTTGTTATATTCAGTTAGGAAAAAAATCATTCAAAGCTTGATTGTTTTTGTGATTAGTACATTTAAACTGGGCAATGGTACTTATGACTATCCATTCTGTGCACCCATCTTCACATTCCTTTGAAAAAATATGCATCTTAAATTTAGTTTTGTGCGGTATATATTCATTACATCTTGAACATGTATACCATGTAAATGTATTAACAACGAAGAATAGATTCTCAACTAATTATACATGTATTAGTGAGAAAAAGCATCTGTCTCTACTTTTAAATAAGTGCCGTCTGTATTCTTTTCAAGAGATCCATAATGTACCTTTTCTGCAACAAAGGCTGTGTTTTCCCCATACTAAACAACAGATAAGCTATATAAATTTTCTGGTCTAGACTATAAACATCTAGAGTTTCTGTTCTGTAAAAGGGCTTAGTGATCAATAAGTTCTGTAAATTTGCTGGTCTAGACCGGATAAGTCTCTGAGTTTTTAACTATTTTCTGCTCAAGGATACTAGGCTTCAGGGCACTACCAGGCGACAGCACAAGAGCAACCAAAATTCATGGTTTGTGAGAGTGAAATGGTAGTTTTTCTGTCTATATTACCACTGGTTATAAGAATTGAATCATCCAACTTGTAGCCACCCACTTCACCACTTTGGCTTTGAACCACATGTTCATTGACAGTTTTTATGTTCTCAAAGTCCATGAAATTCGAGAGAAGATGAATCATGATGATAAAATCTTTTTCCTGATGATGAATCATGGACTGTGATCCAAATTGCGTCGATCAAAAACTTGACACAGTTAATCACATGTTCATTTTTTTGTACTTTGCAGTATCTTGTTCTCAATATCGACAAAGCTGTAAAATGAGCATTCAATGCAATCTGGGGTATAAAATTTGAACGGAATATAAGGTAAATGGAAAGCAATTCTATTGTGGGCTTCTACAAAGGGGGTCTCATGCACCGAATTGGCATCTGGTTAAGCAGACTATAAGATAACCTGTTATAATTTAATGTCTTTACCTTGACAAAACTTGTCTACTGTGTGTGAATCTTGAAGAACTAACTTGGGAATTGAATTAACATCTATTTACCAATTGTTTTCCTGGTTTTGAAGCTCTAATATGGGCATCTCATTGTCTGTCTGTCTACACTAGTGTAAAATGCATTGTTCTATTAGGCCTATGGTTTTTTATTGTTTAAAGTGCTTTTCTTTCTACTTGTATTTTTGTTTATGCATTAGCAAATGTGTTTTGCTGAATTTGATTGTCAATTTCTTATACTTGATGCAGCAAGGAGACAGACAGCTTTGGTTTGCATCCAAGCAAAGTCTTTCCTACTTGGATGGCAGGTGATATTATGACCCTTGACTTACATAATTTCAAATGCATAGCCTTCATACTTCATGAATGATTGGGGTCCTTGAACCTGGTTTTAGTTATGCCCTGTTTTTGCCATTATTGTCAGGGCCTATATTGTTTCCATATGTGAGGATTCCATTATGCTTTTAGTTTCTTTAAAACTTAATATGTTACATATAAAAATTGGGGAATCCATAGAAATCTAGGCAGACCCTCTTTCTCAATTGGCAAATATTAGCCACTAAAATTTTCCCTCCTGAATTTGCTGTTTATAGTTCAGTTCTACATGAAATATTTTGTTGTTTTCTTACTCACGAGTCACCTCTAACAAACTCTGAGACATCCTTTTCCTATCATCAGAAGGGTGGAAATTCAAGTCCTTGTTGATGTTTTGACATACCTGTGAAAGAGATGTCCCACTTTACATTTGTTGATAAATGTAAGGGGGATCATTTAAAAGTTTTTCTTTATCAAATTGGTAATTTAAATCAGGCTAAATTTGAGGTTTGATGCTGATTTTCTTTTCGAGTTTCATGGATGGTCTCTGGATAATTGCAGCCTTCCAGGTGACTATGGATTTGATCCATTGGGCTTGATGGACCCTGAAGGCCCCGGAGGCTTCATGGAACCAGGCTGGCTTGCTTATGGAGAGATCATCAATGGAAGATATGCCATGTTGGGTGCACTTGGTGCCATTGCCCCTGAGATTTTAGGCAAACTTGGTCTAATCCCACAAGAGACTGCAGTAGTCTGGTTCAGAACTGGTGTCATTCCTCCAGCAGGATCATACAACTACTGGGCTGATCCTTACACCTTATTTGTGTTCGAGATGGCTCTGATGGGATTTGCAGAGCACAGAAGAGCACAAGACTACTACAAGCCAGGGTCGATGTCGAAGCAATATTTCTTAGGGTTGGAGAAGTACTTGGGTGGTTCAGGCAATCCTTCATACCCTGGAGGGCCCCTGTTCAATCCATTGGGATTTGGAAAGGATGAGAAGTCCATGAAAGAGTTGAAGCTTAAGGAAGTCAAGAATGGAAGGCTTGCAATGTTGGCCATCGTGGGTTACTTTATCCAGGGTCTTGTTACTGGAGTTGGGCCATTCCAGAACCTCTTGGATCATTTGGCTGATCCAGTGCACAACAACATCCTTACCAACTTGAAGATCACCAATTTTCAGCCTTAGGAATTTCCTCTGGTTTGGCTTGTTCTTATTCTAAGTGTATTGCATGAAAAAACATCTCCATGCGTACAATTGCAATGTAAAAACAGTAGAAATATATGCATAAGCCTTTGTTAAGTATCTATAAGACATGGACACCAAAGCCTTATCTGTTTTTTTATTTCAAATTCAAATTTGCATCGCTTTTAATTTTATGAAAAGTATAGGGGCATGATGAATCCTAATTTGAGTAGTCATGATTTTTTCAGTAATATTCGACCATTTCTCTAACCAATAAAGTGAATGGAACTCCTGAAATATAGTGTTAAGCATTTTTGTTTGAACTTTAAAATCTATTGAAATTAAGAATATTATTTTCGAGTTAAAAATTGCACAAGATTTTTTTATTCAAAAAAGTTTTTTTAGTAATAATACATAATAGTATCGTTCTAAGCATATAATAAAATTGCGTAAAATAGGAGGAAAAAAATTTAAAAAATGAATAAAATCTATTAAAATTAAGAATATTATTTTCAAGTAAACATATGTTTATAAAAATGAAATAAATCCTACAAATATTATAATCTTAATTTTAAGTAAAGCTAATAATATATTTTGGTGACACATGATTTTCAATCCATATGAACAATTGTAAAACTATTATTGAGTACAATATTACCATGCAAGCCTTACCATTCATTATAACATAATGAATGTATTGAAAGTTTTACATCATAATATTTCATGGAAAATTCTCTGAAGAAGGTTAAACTCTTATAAGGTATAGATGGAGAAATAAGTTGATTATTCATTAAGACGTCACATTATTTTTTTATTCTTATTACTTGTTTCATTTAGATTATGAACGGGTCTTTAACGAGCAGAGTTTCTAACAAATTATGAAGATTGTTAAATTTCCTTACATTCCTTTGCAGCTTGTGTAATATCCATTTTTGGGACAAAACTGAAAAAGTAAGGAAATTAGCACAAACCCCAAGATGATCAAATCTTATTTTTAAACCAGCAAACTAAAAATAAAACCTAGATTTCAACAACAATCAGATTTTAGGAACAACAGTGCAAAATTGCATCCAAAACACTTGAAATACTTCAAACAACTTTGCCAAAATGTATATGAGTATTTAAGGCATCCAATAAATCAATAATCAATGAGAAATATGAACCAAAACACTGCTGGAAATTAATTAAAAACCAGCGAAGTACAACTACAATAAAATTGTGAAATAAGGGTTTAGAAACCCCAAACTCCACATCTAAATGTTGATTCCAGCCTTATAAATAATAAGGAAGACAAATATGAATTCAAATCAGATTCGTGCCTAGATGGCACCAAACCCTTCACCAATGCAAGTCGCTCCACAAGGGAGAGGCTCAACAATGCATATAAAAATTTGATTATGTCTTCTTTCCTCTCAAATCTGAAATATGTCTTCAAGCCAACAAGGAAGGAGGGTTTCCGTCCCCAACCAACCACTAGAAGGGTTTCCGTCCTTCTAGGAAGATGCCACACACTTGGATTTCCGCCCAAGAGTGGAAGAACAATGAGCAACCAGCCCACAAGTCCAAATAGAGAAAATGCACCAATGATAGATGATGCAAATGAGCTCTCTAACCTTCCTTTATATCCTCTCTTTGGCGCCAAAGCCCCAAAAGGACAAGGTCAACCCCTAAAGTGTTCTTTTTCATCTTTAATTGGCTTCATTAAAGCTCCGAACCCAACCGACCTGCTAAAAGAAAAAAAAACACTAAAAATAGAAACATTAAAATTAGAAAATTAATACAAATGAAGCTCAATTCTTTTCCCAACTCTTCCACTTCGTTACCATGAAAAAGGAATGACAAGAATTCCAAAATCGAGATCCTTAAATGGGAAAAAGGGACATTACAATCCTCCCTTCCCAAAATTTCTCATCCCCAAGCAATTGCAAACTCATATGCCCAAGCATCATCATGGCATGATGAGAATGTGTTGTAGTGCTCCGTGTCTGGACCATATGCCCGTTAATTGAAGGAGCTTCAACCCAAACAAACTCATACCTCTATTGTTCATTTCTTTTCTCGTCATCTTCTCATTGTAACATCCCCATTTTAAGATACTAGAACAAGGGAAAAAAAAATTTTGATAACGTTCTCTGTTATGAATTATAAAATTCAAACACACGTTCAAGTTTTAATAATTGTTCTCTGCCCAACAACACAGTTTGGATCACACAACTTCTTTTTAAAACTAATGTTCCCTGTTCGCATATTTACAATATGGAACACACATTCAATGCCATTCAATCTTATAACAGATTCTATATGTTGTTGTAAATGACTCGAGGAACTACCGATCTTCCATTTTCATGGCTCGGAGTTTCATCGATCCTTCATTTCATGACTCAGCAACAACCGATCCTTCATGTTCATTTATGCATAGTATAATATATATACCAGTTCTCTTAACCGTTTCCGGTTATCGAAGTGATCCATTTAAGAAGCCTATCTGAATATTTGTTACTGATATTCATCTGACATCCTGCATCTTAAATTAAGTGATAAGGACAACGCAACCAGCACTTGCGATACTTTGGCCAAAGATTTTCACATGCTTTGCATGATCATATTCCTGGATGTGATACACATCAATGGAATACGTCCTTCACCTCACTTCACCTGTTATCTAGAATGGTCTTTCCTGGTTCCTACCAGTCCTCTCGATTTAAGGTCAGTTTTAAACTTCTAATTTCCAACTAGCAATATGAACGAATATAGGAAGGCACCCCTGGTAACTAAAGATACGCAGACATACGGTGTCGTTCCCCACGACTCCGTGTGTCTAGTTATCTTTAGTATTCCGGGGTCACTCCGTATACATGATCATACTCCTATCCCCAGTCAAGAACTTCACATTCAGCCTATGTATTCTTGATGTTTTAATTCGGGAGGGCATTGTAATATGTCAGCTATAACATTGTGTCGTCATGAAGACCCCGTCTTCATGAAGACACCTTGCTGTAGCTGGCGTATGTCAATGTCCTACGGAATCCTCCCATCGAGAGTACACATCCTGCTCAAGTGATTTGGATATGATCTTAATATTTTAAAATCAACTTTCAGCAACCATGCTGATCCCTTTATCCTCGTTCCCGTTACAGTTGTATATAGCTAAGAGAGACTAAATCCGTCCTTTAGCTTGCTATGCATCTTCTCCTTCGTACCGAAGGGCTGCATTTCTCTACTTGGTTCTCTTCTTAATCATTGGATTAAGCAGCCCGTTACCGACGGACGTGATAAGTTTAACCTATTAAACTTAACCAAGATTTTCCCAAACTGTAACTAAATTCAGAATTCTAGTTATTAGACGTCATTTAAACGAGGTCTAATTCCCAATAAATGTATTCATTTATTTTCCTTAACCTTACACAGTTAAGGTCCATTAGTTATGGATATACTTATCCCATATCCTTTATTCTGAATTTAACATACGAGGTCATTAATGGAGTTCGAAAGCGAAGTTCGATTACTCCGAAGTTAATTGATATTCCTTAGCTTCCAAGCTAATCCTGAATACCTATCAGTTATGGAATCATATTCTTCCTAATCCTTTCTAATGTCAATTAAGAATTCATCTTTACCCAAGTATGAACTAATTGCACATTTCAACTTAAAAGTTGCAATAAGGTAAGAATAGATATCAATTCCCATTTAGCATCCATCCACGGACAATTAAATAAATCCAAATCAGGAATAACATTATGTTTCCAATTTAATCAACAATATCAACTGATATAGTCATTAAAATATCACACTTGTATTTGTATTCATCAATTCATGTCATAATCCATACATTTGCCAATCCAACTGAATGGGCATTGTTTACATAAAACATCATTACAACTCATAGATAGAAGAATATACTTTCTTCTTTTTACAATTCCTCAAAGAGGAATAAAAGTAAACAAATACAATTCATCTTCAACCAATCAAGAAGCATCAGAAAACAGCCATGTCTTCATTCTAATCAAATTCCATCTGCAAAATTATTTGCACGGGTCAGTTCAATGAACTGAGCATATTAAGCACTTATCATTAAAATGAGGTGCTTCAATTAACTGTCTCAATAAAAGAACCCTGCTTTTATGAAACGACAGTAAGACATCAATCAAGAAATAGGCACCAAGGAATGATCAGCATAACAACCCCGAACCATCACAATCAACCAAAGAACTGTTGTCCTATTTTCCACATAACCGTTACAAGTTCCAAATTACAATATTTGTAAAGTTAGGAATACAAATAGCGTACTGCTGATATAACATACTGTTATCTTTTCCACTCCTTTCATTAATAATAAAAACAAAGGATAAAACTAACTGAAATGTAAACCCATTACTTTCCTTTCAGTTCATGCATCATATTAGGTTCCAAGCAATCACGCACAGACGAGAAAGCGAACAACAATGCATATAGTTGCTCATATCTAAGCACTACAAAATTCGTTAATAATGATTACAAATTTTCAACTGTATGAAAGAAGAAAAGATCATTTTCCAAGTCATTCATCCACATTACTATCTCCTTCCTCATGACTGTCCTAAAAATGGAATCCAAACGAGACACAAATCAAGATAACAGTTCAGAGTGAAACTTACAAAATCCATTCGGAATTCACTTTCCGGCAGCAAGAGTAATTTCATTCATAATCAGCTTTAAATGAAAACAAGGAAGAATTTATCGTCCTTATCAATACTTCATTTAAATCAGGCTCATGTGCATATCCGAATAGGTTAGTACATCATCGTATTTATCATAGATCAAATAGTATAAGGTTGCATACTATGTATTTACCGTACTAGAAGAAACCATAATTCTTTCACTGTATTGTAAACCAGATAAACAGTTATACAATCATGCAATCAATTATTCACATGATTTTCTAATTCTATGAACGCATTCCGTTCAAAATAAAATTTATTCATTGTTGTTACCTACAGCAAGTCCAATCATAATGCACAGTAAGACTTCAATGCTATTTCCAGAATTCAGACAGCAAAAGAGAAGAATTCGTTCTATAACTATTCATATAAGAAAACAACCATTTTCTTCAACTCAACAAGAACTATTCATGCTGATTTCATTTCTTCTAAATGACCGTGCAAAGATCAGAAGACCACACGAAACATTCAAAATTCCGTTTATACAGAAATACACAGCACTTAGGAAACGATTTAAATGCCACTGTTCTCTATTCAGACTGAACTTACAAGTTCAATAAACCATCCAACTACTGATTTTACCAAATCAAAACAGCAGACAGAAGAAGAATTCCTTACCAATAAATGTTTCTACCCGAATCCATTCTTCTATTCACAATGATGTACAGAACCCAAAAATGCGATTTTCATACAATAATACCCTTATTATTAAAAACCCGCATAGGATATCAGATGCACAACAAAGTATAATCAAAACAGGTCCAATAGCAAGACAACTTCCCAAGCATTTCCTCCTTTGCACAGCAATCCAAGTAAAATGCATTTTCGCAAAGACAGTCAGAACTAAAAGGTCGAACAACATCAATGAAACACAACAAATCATCTAACCCCTTCAGCAAGATTCAACATGATTTATTTAATGCACAGAATACAAGTCAAGCTCGTTTTCATGACTACTGTCCAAACTATAAGATCAAACCGCCTCAAATAAGACATAACAAATCATCTTTCCTCCAAGGCAAGAAGAAGTACAGTACATAAATATTCATTCATTGCTCAGGAATGCAAAGCCAAGATTTTTAATCGTGTCTACAGTCCGAACGGTAGACCAAACAACATCAATAACCACAACTAATCATCCTACTTTCTCAGCAAGAAAACAATATAATTCATTATAAGTTCAGAAGGAAAAACTATTTCTTTTCCAACTCCCACGAATACTCAACCATATTCGTCTATTTCTTTAAGCAAGAAAAAGGGACAACAAAAACGTATTACCATTTCTTCCCTCAAATCAAATTCGTATGATCATACAAAACCCAAATGCCGTATCCATCATAATCAAACACAGCAGAAAGAGAAAGGATCTATTTCCTTTTTAAAAGAAATTTCAGTAAAGAATACGACTTCATACAACTCGCACATCCAGTACAGTATTATCACAGAAGTTCATATATCAAAGAACAATTGCTCGACACTGAAAGACAGCTCCTATTGTCTATTCAGACTTCATCATTCAAGTTCGTAAAACAAGAGAACGATTATACAGTGATGAGAACAACACATACTGCCTGTCTTTTTTTAAATATAACCATTAACAGAGAAAAATACCCAAAACGTTATTCTCCAAACTGCCAAACAAACCAACACAGCATGGAGATATTCCATTCAAAGAAAATGCAAAGACAGTTTAAACACAACAACCAGAATGATTTTACCTATCATTTCCAAAAATGACAGCAAGAATCGACTAAATCCAAATCGTATCAACTCGACAACAATCACATAAACCCAAAACCCAAGAGCAGGGTTGTTTTAATGAGACGTTTAAACAAAGCAAGTATTTTTAAAGAGAAGGGCTTAACATGCCTGCAATTTCTTTTCCAAAACTCGAAGAAAACTACGTTTGCCGAAGATATTTCCTTCCTCGGCGACAGCACGAGCTTTCCAACAATCCTTTCCTCTTCAGGCTCAGCAACAGCCTCCAATTTTCCAAAGAACAGTGATAAACCCAAAGAAACTGGTTCGACTGAACCAAACAAAAAAACCAAATGCAGAGCAACTTCACAAAATCCGAATCGACACAATAAACAATCAACATTTCCCTCCTACGCCTTCCAAGGTGAGCTGGTCGCGAGGACCAAGAAAATTTAATGCATTAAAGGCTCTGCCTTTTCCCAACTTCCCACGCCACTGCCAACTTGAGTTGGCGAACTCCAAATTTTGAATTTCACATGCAAAACCAAATTTAGCTCCATGTCCAACTAAATACCTCCGCCACTTACCTGCCCCCGCCAAACTGGCGCTGTCCACGTATGGACTCTCATTTAATGCCATTAAACACCCCTTCATCCTTATCCTCTCCCTCCAAGGGTCTCGCGCCCCCTTTAGGTTAGGATTAGTTTAGGATGTATATTAGTTATTCAACCTAGGTCATAGTTTAGTTTTAGGTTAATAGGACTTAGGTTTATTTCCCTTTCCTTTTTTTTTTTATAATTTAAAAATCCACTTAGGATAGTAGTTTAGGATGTATGATAGAACTTAGGATTAGCTTAGGATTTAATTCCTTCTAACCACTAACACTAATCAACCTCCATCCAGTCTTCCAACTGACACTCATGTCAATGCTGTGCAGGACGTTTCGTCCCTTGTTTCACATGCCAAAGCCACCCATGTCCAGACGTTTCCTGCCTCACGAGGTCTTAAGTTCGACAGTACAGGGTTCAAGAATCGAACCTTTGTCGTTGGCATTTACGTGCCAGCTGCTCATACCTGCAATCAGGCGCTGCACATTTATATCAACCTCCGGTTCGGTTCAAGAGTAAATCGACAAAGCAATCACAAGAATACCACAACATACTTTGGATCAATGGAATTGATTCAAGGTGTGTTGTCAATCAGCAAAGAGAGTTTAGCAAGTATACGACAATTTGTCGTCACATCAGTAAACACACAAGCAACAATAACTGCTGTCCTATGCAATAAATTACAGCATGCAAGAATCCAAGTTAGCAACACATTCCTTTAAGATCAGAATATATCTTAACATGTTTGCCTTCATTTCAGCAGCTATAACAGTATGAAAAATATTCACCAAGATAACTTACAAAATCAGGGTGTTACACTCATAATTTCTATTCAAACGATGGCTTCCCAACACTTCAGTAATGTTGTCCCAAAAATAGTTGCAATCATGCATTTTTCTTTCAAAAATCAGAATGTTTAAGTCTAAAAATAACACATCATAATCTGATTTATTCCCTCATTTCAGCTAAGATTCTATTTCTTCATCATTCCATGATGGAATGCTCTTCAAAAATGAAAATATATTGTTATTCGTGGCTGATAATGGCAGCTCCCAATCTAGTTTTTGCGAACCCGTCCCTATAATCATGACATAACAACTCCCAAACTGAAATTTGATGGGAAAAAGAAATTTGTGAGTACATTAGGGGCTGAAAATTGACTTACATACGCTAAAAAACTAGGAACAACAGGCCTTATCATGAGGCCATGAAACTGAAAATTAGAGTCACCATTCCCCTCTTTGGTGGTCATGTGAACAACTGCAAATTCATCATAATGGCTTCTCTTTTCCCATACTTCTTTGGTTCATTCATGGAACCATGGGTTAGCGATTCATAGAGAAGAAAATCAGAATTCCTATCAAGCTTATGTTGTCTTAAACATGTCATGCTAGCATTCTCTTTCATCAAGTTCCTTTCATTCCATAAGCAAAGAGAAAAACTGAAATCTTTACCTTCACCCTTTTTGTGTCTCATGAGATAGCCCGGATGATCAACCAATGGAGCATCATGAATAACCCTCAAGATCCTGTTCTTCACCCTTGATTTGGGAACCAAATAGACTCCAATCTTGTGGAGAATGACCCCATCCATTATTTTGTACCTTTCATCCACAATTTCATCCTCCAAAACCACATTAGCACACTTATACTCAGTTGTAGTTAAAGGCTTCTCATCAGCTGTAATCTTAGATAAAGAGCCAAAATGTGATTTCCATGACCAAGTATCTTCTATCCAATACTTAACTTGAGGTGTGTTTAGAAGCATACCTTGTAATGTAGCCTTCTTTTCTTTGTTTGAGAAGCTTATCTCTATGTTTTGATGATTGAAGATGAGCTCTCCCAATGAATGCAACCATTGGACCCCAAACACGATATTCATATCAGCCATGCTAATTAAATGAAAATCAACACATACCTTATATTGTTCCAATGTGACATGGAGTTGGAAATACTTCTTTGTGCATGACATAGAGTAGCCATCCGTTATCTTCACCGTGTATCCCTTGTAATCTTCAACCTTCAATCCCAATTTTGCCACCAAGCACTCATTAATGGAATCATGAGTGACTTCACCATTAATCAAACCCGTGGCTCCTTGTCCTTGGAGGGTAGAGTCCTTCACAACTTTGTTAGAATTCATAAAAGTTTCAAAACAACCTTCCATCAAATTTCTTTCTAACCATGTGCATGGAGTAACAATATCAAGGACTTCCTCTTCCTTGCAATTCAAGGGATCAACCTGAACCACATACCCTTGCAAGGAAATATCTAAATGCCATATGCCATCATCACCAAAACATGACATGTGATCCTTAACAACAAATTTCCCATAATGACACAAGTATGGCAGCAATATAAGAGGAGATAAAATTTGATTTACATTATACCTTGGGATGCCATAAAAAAACTTCATTGCTTAGAACATGTAAAATAAGTCCTTGTAAAAGATTCTTCTCCCAACCATACGCTATTGTTATGAAATTTACAGGTGATCTAAAAGTGATTGTAATCATCCAAAAAAGCACCCTCTTCAACCACATGACCCTCAACAAGGTCACTCAAAAGTCTTGGTCCATGGACCCTATGCAAATCTAATGTGCCATCACTTGTATCATCATGAAGGATTCCTATTTTTCATGATGTGCTTCAGAGCATCACATTTACCCCAAGGTCATCCCTTTCAACAATTTTCTCATGACCATAAATTTGAAATAACATGGTAGGAAGTAACAAATCTGAATCATGTTCGTACCTCCGGTCATCCTTTGACAATTGTGCTTCACCCTTCAACCTCTCTTCACCATCTTGCAAATCAGATTTTTCTTCTTTTCTTCCTATAACATGCCCTCATTAGAAATCATAGAATCATCATGAAAGATCAAAGGGTTTATACCTTCCAACTTGTGCTTCATGATTTCTCTTTCCTTCCTAGGCTCATGCACCAAACCTTTATCCTTGGGCTCCTTATTGATTGTTGTTCTAAACAAACCAACAAGTTGTTTGTTACCTTGTCCTCTCGATAAATGGGTTCCAACTATCTATTTTACTTCCCCTACTTGTTCATCATCCTCCCTTTCAATCCTGGAATCCACACACGCTGAAATATTATCAATATTAGGAAAACAATGATCAACAATTACCTCATCATGTTGACTTTCCGAAACAATAATGGGAGTAAGGGTTGAATCTTCAAGCTCCATGATTTCTTCCTCTCCCACATGCATGATGGATTCTTTCATTACTCGCAGCCCTACTTCTTCCTCTTGTGTAGCTTGTGGCCTAGGCTTGGGCCTTGACTTTCCCTTGCTCACACCAATGAATTCGGCAAGTGAAATAGCTTCACGAATCTCTCTTGGAAGAGCCATATACTCTTCATAACTTGTGGCAATGTTCCATCTGGTAGAGGGCCTTGTTTCAACATCCAGAATAACTTCTTCCCTTGGAAGGAAAGTAGGCCTCATGGCTGATCCGTGGGCTGATCCCAAAGGTCACCGTGTAATATTAGCTCCGAATGAGCTACCACTATTGATGCGTAATCACAACACCCCGAATTTTGTAACTCGATGGGTTAAAACTCTCAAACAGTGATTGCATAACATGGAGCTTTTCCTAAAGTGTGGGACTTTCGCAATCGGGAAAAGCTCTGGATGAAGGTTGGTTCATATTCCACTATCCAGTGCACACATACAATTTGCAAAGGATCTACTCAAAAATCTACTCTAACTTGCCAAGGAGACAAGGTTAAGAAGACTACAAGAAATTAAATCTAAACTAACAGAGGTGATGCACCAAAGGAATGTTGAACACCTACTTTTCTATTAAACACAAACCACTAAAAATGTAATACAACCACCATGCACAGATAACCAAGATTTCAATGAGAGATCAGAAGACAACAATGAACACAAGAGAGGGTTGAAATCATCCACAGACTTATATTATTGCTCCAAAGATTTGATATAATGCATCACAATGGCCAAGAGGCAAGATTGCATTTACAATTTAGATGGGAGGTTTGAACTCCACAAATCCACTTGCAGACAAGAGAAGAAGGGAGGGTGCAAAACCAAATTTTCCAACCTTTAGAAAAATGCCCCTCCTTACAATATATAGAAAGAATGAGAGAGAAAGGAGAGAAGAATTTGAATCCTTGCTCCAACCACCCAATAAATGCATTGAATTCTCCTGCAACAATGATGGGTTCTACTGGAAAACCCATGCCTCCATGTATTGTTCCTTATTGGGCAAGAAAGGAAGCCCATATCTCATTACTGTAGTAGGTGAGAAGCCTGACACACTCAAAAATGGTGGACTGTATTTCTTAATTTTGATTAACTTAGTCCCACTAATATTATCTTAGTTACGTAGAGGAGACCGAGATCTTTCCAAAAAGTCCTTTCTTGTGCAAATCCAAGCTCCTAGTCAAAATTTATGGCCATCTGAAGGTCGAGGTGTCATTCTACTAAAAATGTGAGTTCTTGAAATGCATGCAACCTCCGAAACCCTGAAATTTGGACTTTCGGACATTTCCATTTCGGAGATTGAAACACTGTTCATCCGGAAAGTCTGAAACCCAAACCTCTGAAACCCCAAAACCCAAAAGTCTGAAATTTCAAACTTTCAGACATTTTTCCTTTTCGAACTTTTACACTGTTCATCGCCCAAAATCGCCTCAAGAGTTCCAAAACCCCAAAACCTGAAGTTTTGAAACCCCGAAACTATCATTACGTTGACCCCAAAACTGCGTTGACTTTTGAATTCCGAACCCTTTTGGGATCCATAATTTTGGGATTTCGGACATTTTTGGTCACTTTTTTGTTTTGTCGCGAGACTTCCGAAACCCCAATTTTGCACCTCCAAAACTCTAAAACCCGAAAGTTCAAAATTTTAGACTTTTGGAGTTTCAGGTTTTGGAAACCTTTTTCCTTTTTCCAACTTTGGCCACCAAGAACTTCGAAACCCCTGAAACCCAAAAGTCTAAAATTTCAGACTTTTGGGTTTCATCATAAACTTTTTTCCCTTATCGAGTCACCAAATCCGCCTTAGCCCATATCTGAAAAGCTCAACCTTTGAAGTCTGAAACCCGAATTTTGGACTTCTTATTTTCCCAAAATCTCTGCAATTTGCTTGGCCTGCTTCAACCATATTCGCCCAACTCCAAAAGCAATCCTCCATGACTGAATCAACCCGGTCGGCTTCTCTACGTGTAAGGTCATGTTTGTCCAAGTTTACCCGGGGAAAAATTGGATAACAACCACCTCTATTATGAACCCTAGGTTCATTCATCTTTTGAAGAGATAGGAAAGGAAGTTCATTGTGTCCGCTAATCTCTCTTGACCTACAATCAACTTATTCTTGAGGATTTTGATTGGCCATATTGTCCTCTTCTCTTGGTTGATCCACTTTCCTTCTTCTTTGGTAGTATAGAAAACCCTTGTTGCCTTCTTCCATTGAAACCCTAGGCCTTTGAAGATCTGTGCTCTGATACCATTGTAATATCCTTTTTTTGGGAAAAATTGAAAAGTAATGAAATTAACACAAACCCCAAGATGATCAAATATGTTTTTAAACCAGAAAACTAAAAATAAAACCCATATTTGAAAAACAATCATATTTTGGGAACAACGGTACAAAATTGTATCCAAAACCATTGAAATACTTCAAACAACTTTGCCAAAATGTATATGAGAATTTTAGGCATGCAATAAATAATCAATGAGAAATTTGACCCAAAATGTTAGAAGAACAATGGACTAAGAGGAGGGGTGAATCAGTCCTACAAAAATTTCACTTCATTTACCATTACATACATTCATCATTCAAACCATTCATCCAATCAACCATGAACCATGTGAGCTTATTAAGTGTGTATTAGACAATTACAAGTGCATGCAATAAGATAGAGAACACAAGACACCAAATGTAAGTGGGAAACCCTCAAGGGGAAGAAAACCCACTGAAAACCATTGATTATATTACTCAAAGAAAGGACTTGCAATAATATTACACATCCTACAAGATTTGTTTAGTGAGGCACCAACCCCACAAGGAGCACCAACCCATAAACCCTTATTGATATGACTCAAAAAAAGGACTCTATGAATATGACTCATCATAAGAGATTTTACAAAATAATGACCACTGAAAATATTATGACCACACAACTAATTGTGATCCAAGTTCAGCTCACACACACATCAAACCCTCTTCAAACTTCTCTCTCCTTCAACTCGCTCTATTCTTCTTCTTCATGGGTTGAATGTATCAATTTTCCTTGCATGACTGATCCTCAAACTTCTTCAGGTCTTCATACGTCTTCTTGGCTCTCTTCTTAACCCCTATTCACTCTTCTTCACTCCTCTATAGGTCGCACTTTTCACCCATGCACAACTAGTCACAAATGACCAAATAAACATGCTTATATACACAACTCAAGATCATAACACCTCCTAGGTAAGCCATGACCAAGTAGGTCAGTCATACTAACTCAAAAACATAAGAATAACATCATATAAAACAAATACAAAGGACCACAAGGTTCGGCAGGGGTCACAACATCATGAACAAGCTCTAAGACACACACCCACAAGCTAAAAATGCACTCTCCAAGCTCTAGTGAATGCACCAACACCTCTAAAGTCTTGAAACAATCGTGTCATGGCTCCATAAGATCCAAAAAAATTCATACACATGTCCTTGATGTCATCAACAATCTCGGGAGGCATCAAAACATGCAACTCCACCATGAAACACTCCAAGGAGCAAGCAAACCCCATTAGGTCTTCAATGCCTAGAAATTCAGTCCTGAAAAATGACCAAATTGACATAGAAAATATCATCATTATGACTCAATTCATATACCATTGGAAATATCTCTAAGTATACTTTCCATAATAACTCACTTTTTCCTTAAAGTCCAAGTGAAATACCTCCAAACAACTCAAACTCTATATGACTCCAAACTAGCTTTAAGACCCTAGAATTAGGTCTTTAAAATCTAGTTGGTTCACCTATAAAAACTCTTCATCAAGATGCAAACCATGTATAATTGGAAATGAATTTTAATCTACTTTCCAAAACATCTTACATTTCCTTCCAACTCATAGTGGAAGGCCTTCAACCAAGCCAATATCTAAACTTCTCAAAACTACCTTTTCAACCCCAAAGACCAATCTTCAAAGATATGGCATACTTTGCATATTAGGAACCATGACCTGAAACTATCATGGACATGTATTATAACTCCTAGGTACCATAAATGGTAATTTAGTCAATGTGTTCAATGGGCATCTTTTGCACAAACTGAAAAAACTCTACAAAATTACCTTTTGAGTGGGGCCCACATACTGTCACAAGCTATAAAATACCTTATTATAAATATGGAGGAGTCATCTAAAACATCCAATAATCACTTTTTCAAAACCAATCAATTTTTGCTCGGTACCATCAATTTCCTCGAAGTCGTTATTGAGCTAGGGTTTAACTAGGGTTTCAAACCACTTTACCTTCTTAAGTGATTGTTCATGAAAACTTGATGATCAAATCACCTCATTATTTTTAAAAAATTATATCCTATCAATGGAAAATCACCCCTAAAACCTCTAGGTCTCATGCAAAGCACACAGTTCACAACGAGCATCAGAAGGCCGACATTTAGCACAAAAACACTCTTGAAAACCCGGTTTTGGAAAAAACACCATATCTTGCAATTCTTTTAGCATTTTGACCTAAAACTTGTCATGACGCATCATGAAAACATCCTATAACTCACCAAACTCACATCATGCTAAAATATGCCTAGAACTCTCCAACCACAACAAATTACATGTGTTTTCCTAACTTGTCTTCATTGTTTTACTTCCTAAGGACTATGAAACACCATCATACATTTGAGAAATGACCAGAAACTCATCATACACATCATATACAACATCACCATGCTATGACCATGATCCAAAAATAATGATCTACTCCAAAATCGTACCTCCAACTCATTCTGCATGTTCTTGGACTAGGAATAGGCCTAGAATGACCTCTTCACACCATGACTCTTCATGAAATGACCTTGATGACACATTGTAGACATATGGACATCTCTTACAGACCTCTTGGACCATGATGGAACTCATACCAACCTTTTTGACTCATGTCATGACCATACATGCTTGTATCATGCTCAAAACCATGCATAGACATTATAACAACTTCACCAAAACTAGGCACTACTAATAAACCTTCATGATAGATATTGAAAGACACCTCATACTAACTCATAAGACCTCTACACATCCTTTTTCATCAATGGCTTTGACATAAATGATAACACCTAGACACAATGACCAACACAAAACATTGTTGGAAATTAATTAAAAACCAACGAAGTACAACCGAATAAAATTATGAAATAAGGGTTTAGAAAACCCAAACTCTATATGTAAATGTTGATTCCAGCCTTATACATAATAATGAATATAAATATGAATTCAAATCATATTACCGTGTTCTAGATGACACCAACCCCTTCACCAATGTAAGTCGATCCCCAAGGGAGAGGCTCAACAATGCATATAAAAATCCGATTATGTCTTCTTTCCTCTCAAATCTGAAATATGTCTTCAACCCAAAAAGGAAGGAGGATTTATGTCCCCCAACCAACTACTAGAATGGTTTTCGTCCTTATAGGAAGATGTCACACACTTGGATTTCCGCCCAAGAGTGGAAGAACAATGAGCAACCAGCCCACAAGTCCAAATAGAGAAAATGCGCCAATGATAGATGATGTAAATGAGCTCTCTAACCTTCCTTTATATCCTCTCTTTGGCGCCAAAGCCCCAAAAGGAAAAGGTTAACCCATAAAGTGTTCTTTTTAATCTTCATTGACTTCATTAACCTCCAAACCCAACCAAACTTCTAAAAGCAAAAACACACTAAAAATAGAAACATTAAAATTAGAAAATTAATGCAAAGGAAGCTTAATTCCTTTTTCCAACTCTTCCACTTTGTTGCCATGAAAAAGGGAATGACAAGAAGTCCAAAATTAGGTCCTTAAGTGGGAAAAATGGACATGACAGTTTGACTTGAGAAACTCTAAATTCATTATAAAACAATAATAGAGATTCACTTTTCAAATAATGGAAGAAAATGTTTTCTCCTGTAATTTTATGAGGCCTAAATTAACATTCATGAAAAGATTGAAGCCAAAATAGCTATCATATCATATTAATAATGGCAATGAACATGATATGTGGTTCAAAGCGCACAAGTAAAAATATCCACCTCGAATAAAATATGAATAATATTATAGAAATATGTCATTTGATTTAAACTACACTTCGAGATATTATAATACTTACCACTTACACAAATTTAGCATTTCCTAATATGAATAATATTATAATCATTACTCTTTTCTCATTAATGTTTTCTCGGATTTTTCTTTTATTTTTCTTTACGTATCTTTTGAAGATACATTTGATACTCCCTTTATATATTACATTCATGTAATATATTCCGATCTCTTCCATCCCCGACCTTATTAATCATTAATATTTAAATAAAATTAAAATAAATTAAACTTGTTTAGGTAAAACAAACTAAAATATAATGAATAATTAATTGTAGAAGTTTGCAAATGTTTTGTGAAATGAACCGTTCAGTTTTGATATGTTTTAAAACTTTTTGTCCTTCATTTCATTAGTGCACAATCTAATTGCAACAAAAAACCAATCCTTCCAAATACTTACCACTTACACAAATTTAGCATTTCCCTTGAAAAGAAAGCATCAAAATTTCCTTATCATTAAGGCTTCGGATAGACCTTCTAAACAATCTACATTTCATAGCAATATGTCACTCAACAATAATAGTTTGAATTCTTTCATTAATCTCATTAATGTAGTTTGATTCGTCAGACAGTAGAAGACAATGAGATTGGATTCATTTTGGGAATGCATAATTTATCCCATGTATAAAACAATTCGTTTTGTAGTAGACAGGGTCCTTGGTATTGCTTACTGTGTTGTAAACCAAGGTTGGTTTGAGGTGATGTAGTTTAAGGATCTCATATCTCCATTCGTAGAAGATTTAAGTATAGTTATGGTATATTTTTTATGTGCTTCAGTTTAGAGTTCAAAAATTATGCCTATGAACTAATTTTAGGATAAATAATTAATGTGCATTATTATTCTTTATTATTTTGTTATGTAGGATATATTGAAAACCTCTTGTCTGGTATCTACTTTGGTTGGGAAGGAAAAATATTATTTATGGTGGTAGATGTTTAACTCCTTTTTCTCCCATATGGAGTTCCCAAAGGTTTAATTTAGCATAATTATATTTAAGTCCCACTTTCTATTATGGTGTGGATGTAGGGATAAGTGTAAATTTATATTTTAATCCTTTACTCTCTTCTCACCCAAATTAGTTAATGTAGTGGTCATCTCTAGTTCGAAGAGTAAATTTTTAGTGGAAGTGTTAATGCACATGCTTATTGCTAAAAATACGGGTAGTTTATGTTAACTTTAAATGGCGGTTTGGAGTTAGGTTATATATATATATATATATATATATATATATATACATATATATACATATATACATATATACACATATATACATATATACATATATACACATATATACATATATACACATATATACATATATACACATATATACATATATACACATATATACATATATACACATATATATATATACACATATATACATATATACACATATATACATATATACACATATATACATATATACACATATATACATATATACACATATATATATATACACATATATACATATATACACATATATACATATATACACATATATACATATATACACATATATACATATATACACATATATACATATATACACATATATACATATATACACATATATACATATATACACATATATACATATATACACATATATACATATATACACATATATACATATATACACATATATACATATATACACATATATACATATATACACATATATACATATATACACATATATACATATATACACATATATACATATATACACATATATATATATATATATATATATATACACACACATATATATATATATATATATATATATATATAATGTTATATTTATAATAAAAGGTTTTAATCTCTCTCCTTTGTGAATAGACCTAGATATTTTAACTAAACTATTATTTAGAGATAATGCCAATTATGTTGACATATCCCAACTATCTATTTTAGGAGGTCATAGAACTGAAGTACTATAATAAATATTTGGCATGAACAAAGTCGATATCAAATTTGCAATTGCACTACCTTGCGGGTTTATAATAATCTTCTTGTATCTTACGTGTGGCAATATTACGTTACTCGTGATGAAATACATGCACATATATAATATTGTTTCCCAGTATTCCGAGAACTCATCACCTAACGCGACACACTAACACAACTAATATAAACAAAAAGGTTTGGTTGATCAACTTACGATTTTACTGGTTTCAAGCACTAGCATACACATATAACTCTCTCTTACATTACCCATTACTGCATCTTGTCTTCTCTCTCCGATGATGCCCTTTCTCATTTCCCGAGAACTCCTGCACATGCACAAACAACAATACCAAGTGCATTACATGTCCAAAATAATAAATCAAATATCTATAAATATGAATGACATGCTATTATCAACAATAATCCATAATTGTATTTTAACATTTAATAACGATCTAACAATTGTTTAGTTACTAAAAATAATTTCTTTCATCCAAACATATCAAAATGTTAATCAAGCAAGATCAATCAATTAGTAACATAATATCTCTATGGTGATCATCGCCACTTAATTATCCAAATGTATCAAAATAATAAATGACGATTTTCAAGATGTGACATCCTTCCCCTCTAAGAGGAAACATCGTCTCGATGATTATTAATGTTTAAAAGCGAAGAAAATAATGAAATAAATGTGGGTATACACTACGGACTTCTTCATAATCCTCCCAGGTAGCACTCTCTTCTGTATATTGGTCCCACTTTGGACCTTGCACTGAGAAACTTCCCTGTTTCACAAGCGAAGCTTGCATATCTCAAACACCCGTAGGGGCTCGACTAGAACAACTCTTGGATCCTCTACATGTAGATATTTCCAATCAATAACATGAGACATATCAACATGATATCTTTTCAATAAAGACACATGAAAAACATTGTGCAATTAGGATAGAGTTGGAGGTAGTGCAAGTCTATATGCCACTAGATTGACCACTTTGAGAACATCGAATGGCCCAACATAACGAGGTGCTAGTTTGGAAGAATTTCCAAACTTGATTGAACTCTTCTTTGGTCTAACTCTCAGAAAAACCTTATCACCTACCACAAACTCTCTAGGAGTTTGTTTCCTATCTACATAACTTTTATGTCTATCTTTGTCTCAAATAAGTGTTTCCTAATCAATTTTACATGTTCTTCCATGTCCCTAAGCATGTCAGGGCCTATAACCACCCTATCTTCAACACGATCCCAACTGATAGGTGTTTGACATTTTCTTCCATATAGAGCCTCAAAAGGGGCCATACCCAATGTCGAATGGTGTGAATTATTGTAGGAAAACTCAACCAATGGCAAATAATCTTCCCATTTGTATTGTTGATCCATACAATACATCCTAAGCATGTCTTCAAGAACATGATTTACCCTTTCTGTTTGACCATCCGTCTACGGGTGATAAGTAGTGCTGAAATTCAACTTAGTTCCTAAGGTAGAGTGCAAAGTTTTCCAAAACCTTGACGTCATATGGGTATCTCTATCTGATATAATCTTCTTTGGCACTCCATGCAACCTAAAGATCTCCTAAATAAACCTCTTCACTAAAATTGGTGAATCATCCTTCTAGGAATGAAATGGGATACTTTGGTGAGTTTATCCACAACCACCAATATAACGTCATGTTTGTTCTTGGACATTGGAATTCCTTGAACAAAATCCATACTTATGACCTTCCATTTCCATTCGGGAGGTTCATGTGGGTATAACAACCCAACTGGATGTGCATGTTCAACTTTCACTCATTGACACTTCAAACATCTAGAAACAATGTTTAGCCTAGAAAAATGACTAAGTCTTGGAGTAGAGGATCAACGCACACAGAAGAGGGAGTAGGAAGAAGGCGCGTGAGGAAGAGCGTGCATGAATAGCTAAGTCGTAGGGAGTAGAAAAGGGTTTTGAGACTTAGCCATATTTCAAGGTTATGATGTTGCATGGAAAACACATGAGGATACGGGTAGGCATGATATTGGATAAGGTTAGAACATGGAGACTTACAACCCAAGGAAGGAATATTCCAGGATATAATCATTGTGTTTAAGAGCTGTAAAGTAGAGTTAGTTATGGGTTAGTTGGCACTTGCATGTCTAGAATACTCGAGTATGACAAGGTATGATGACATTTGGCATGGGGTTTGCTCTTGAGTAATGTTGAGGTGGTAAAGGAGAGATCCCACTCTATTTAAGAATGTGTTTTGGGTCTAAAAGAGAGGTTGCGAAGGGATGTGAGGAAATGAGAGATGTTGCGAGAGTAAGAAGATGTGTGATGCAAGGCAATGGATATCCTAGGTGCATATGGGAGAAAATGGTTAGAACCCTTTGAGTAGAGTCATTTTTGTGCAGCCTAGGATGTTACTTCATGATGTATTAGGTCTGTTATGACCCTTTTGATGTAATCTGGCTACTGTAAATAGTATGAATCAATGAATGTGATGGATCATTCTGAATATCTTTGTTTATGGGTCAAAACCCTAGTGATCTTCATATTGCTCATGGTTCAGATCTGACTCCCTTGCGATGTTGTAATGTTTACTTTTACACTATGGTGCATATGTGCTTAGATCTAGTTTATTTACTTCTGTGCTAGAATGAATGCATGTATTTATGTTTCTGTAAATATTCCTCCATTAATGATGAAACATTCTTACGAGGCTCACATAAAGTAGGGGCTTGGCACCTTCACACGCCTCGGGTGAGCACCCACCAAGGTTGGGTGATGTGCCGACACACTTGGGGTTTAAAAGGAGTAGGTAAAAGTGACTACAAACAAAATTTGCAACATCCTTTTTAATTCCTGCCAAAAATACAATAGTTTGAGATCAGCCAACATCTTTGTCACTCCAGGGTGACCTTAATAAGGAGCATTATGTGCCTCCTCCAATACTAGGGTCCTCAATCCATCGAGGTCAGGTATATATATTATGTCATGGAAACGTAGAAGTCCATCTCTATCAGTGATAATTTTCATATCTATGATCATGGTATCGAGTTTCAACACAAATTTAACATTACCATAAATATTGTCTCTGCGGAAGCTTACTCAAAACCTATTGTTTGAAAGTGGTCCTTACCAAGGCCATGGATGTTATGTGTCATCTCCTACTAAGGGCATCTCGCAACCCGATTTTCCTTTCCCTTTATATAGCTTATATCAAAGTCATATTCACTCAAAAACTCCAACCAACATTGTTGACATGCATTCAAATTAGGTTGGGTGAATATACTACAATCTTGAATGATAAGTCTTAAGAACAAAAATCTTAATTAAAAGGTGATACCTTCTTATCTGCAAATCATGCATTATTTCTGCAAGTTTTAGATCATGTGGGGAATAATTCAACTCCCCTTGCCTAATCTTTCGTGACTCGTAAGCCACTACTTGATTATCCTGCATTAAAACTCCTCCAAAACCTTCACCTAATGCATCTGTAACCACTGTGAACTCACCATTAGGATCAACAACTTTCAGAATTAGGGTAGTAGTCAACTTCTCCTTAAGGAGTTGAAAGGCTTGTTCACACTTTTTGTCCATAGAAACTTCTTCCCTTTCTTTTGCAATGAGGTAATAGGACTACCAATTCTAGAGAATCCCTCAACAAATTTCCTGTGATAACCTAAAATCCCTTAAAACTACGTACCTCGTGCACATTTTTAGGTTTTGACCATTCCATGATTGCCTTTATCTTGGTCGGATCAACTGCAATTCCATCTATTGATATCACATGACCCAAATAATGCACCTTCCTCTGGAAGAAACTACATTTTGACAACTTGGCATACAACTTATGTTGTCTCAACCTTTGTAGCACTAGTTGTAGATGATGAATGTGTTCCTCTTCTGTTCGTGAGTATATCAATATGTCATCTAGAAAAACTAGCACAAAACCATCTAGATAGTCTTTGAACACACTATTCATTAAATTCATGAAGGTTGTTGGTGTGTTCGTGAGTCCAAAAGGAAGAACAATAAACTCATAATGACCATACCTTATTCGAAAATTTTCCTTAGGTATGTCATTTTCCTTTATTCTCAATTGATGATACCCAAATCTCAAATCAATCTTGGAAAACATTGTAGCTCCTCGCATTTGATCAAATAGATCATCAATGTGTGGTAAAGGGTACATGTTCTTAATTGTTGCCTTATTCAACATCCTGTAATCAATGCAAAGCCTAAGGGTTCCATCCTTATTTTTCACAAAAATAACTGGTGCTCCCCATGGCAAGACACTAGGATGGATCAATCCCTTAGTTAACAACTCTTGCAATTGTGCTTTTAATTCAAACAACTTTGTTGTGGTCATTCGATAAGGTGCTTTCGATTTTGGCTTAGACCCTAGAATTAAGTCTATAGAGAAATCAAATTCCCTATGAGGAGGGAGTCCTAAAAACTCTTCTAGAAATATATCACTAAAATCTCGAAGAAAGGGGTAGTCCTCTAATGTAGGTTCTCTTTCCTCACCCACATCATCAATATGAACTGCATACATCATAAGACCCTTCCTTCATGCCTTCTTCAACTGCATGGTTGAGATTTGTCTTAACTTAGTGGCTTTCTGAATCCATGTGAAAATATGATGCTTGGCATGTTACTATTTTTGCATGACAATCCACCTTAGCATGGTGTTGACACAACCAATTCACCCCTAGAATGACATCATAGGATCCCAAGGGTGCAACATATAAGTTCACCTTAGTTGTAAAACCCGGTAGCTCTAATTCTACTACGAATAGACATTACTCTACTCTCTTTTCCATCTGATTTCCATATTGTATTGGCCAATTTTTATTCATATAACTACCTTGTTTAGTTATTATACTCAAAATTTCCGATGTAGCAAAGCATTCAGTAGCTCTAGTGTTAATTAGAATAGAAACAAAACACCAAAAATTTATATGACACCTCTACTAGAGTGGTCTGAAAATCAGCTTGCCGATTGTCAACTGTGGCATGAATGTGATGTTGACTATGAGATTGTATAGGAGGTCCTTTCGTGGTGTTTTGGGGGCAATTGATAGCATAATTATCACCTCCGCACTTATAACATCCTCAGAATCGGTCCTTTCCTTCGTGGAAACTTCTCTCATGCACTCCTATTATGTCCATTATCATTGTTTCCACTAGGTTGGTTCCTCGAGATAGTTGCTTGGATTTGGTGAATTACCAAACTTGTTTGGGTTCCAAGTATTACCATTTTTGTTTCCTCCATTCTTTTTGAACTTATTAAAGTTCTTCTTGAATGGTCTTGACGAATGTTGATTTGGTCCAACCATTGGTGCCCTAGAATCCTTTTTAGAAGCATAAATCAACAATGTCTTTTGCTCTTACTTCATTTCTTTTTCAAAATCCTCATCCATCATGTTCAACCCATGAAAATCCACTTCTATTCTAATACGAGTGAGCTCAACCCCATAATAAACTTACGGATTCAGAACCACTCATCTTTTTTATATTGGGGCACATATTTGAGAAGTTTAATGAAATTCTCCCAATATTGAGTGACTGTCAAATCTCCTTGGACTAGATTCACAATATTGAGTGATTGTTTAATGAAATTCTCCCAATTTTGTCACTTTATCATCAAAATATAGTTTTGGTAGCCATCTTTTCCTGAAAAGAGTCACAAATAACTCCCAAGTGGTATTCTCAACATTCAAATTTTGTTCGACCTTTTTGTTGTTCCACCAAGCGGATGCTTCACCTGTCAACTGATATGCAACCCATATTGCCTTTGTTTCCTCCGAGAAGTTTTGAATCTCGAAATACTTCTCCATTTCAATTAGCCATGCTTCAGCTCCATCTCCTAATACCACTCCTGAGTACTTTGGTGGGACAATTATTTTAAGGTCCTTAGCCAATTTTGTCTCAATCTAGCCCTCTTAGGCTCATGTTTAGCCATATGATCATGAACATTTTTCATGGCATGTTCATGAACTTGTTCGAGTCTCGTTCCCATTATTATTCCCAATAATTGGCTCCTCATCTAAAGCTTTTTGCTCAAGTGTAGCAAGCCTATATCGGGTGTTAATCATTAAGGAAATAATCTTATCCAAACTTTCTTGTTGTTGCCTTAGACTTCTTCTGTGACATTTGGAATTTCATTCATGTCAATGGTATTGTTAGCTTCACCACTTCTTGATGCTCCTCTTATTCTTGCCATTTCAAATCCTGACATATCACAAGAAAAGTAATTACAATCTTGGAAAACATAGTGAACACATATAAGGTTGTAGTGTTGAACCTAAGCTCTGATACCAAGATGTAAAGTCCCTCCTAATATTAACCATGAAAACACATCTAATTTTTTAACACAATGATTAAGATAAATCTACAAAATCTCTCTTAAGTTAGGAAGAACATGTTACTAACATTTACCTATTTCTACTTATCATACCTACACATTGAGAGGCTTACAATGTCCATAATTAGCCTACGTGTACTCTAAGTTCATTTCAACTTAATCATAAAAACATTTCACTTATTGGTACAATGTGTCTCTACATGATACAAGTGTTCTAAATGTTTAATCCTCAATGTAAAATTGCAATTTAGTACATGTTTATTCAATCACCCATTTTTGCATAAACACTTCATATAATTCAAGACAAATGAGTTGATAATTTCAAATGAATACCACCATGCATATAAATCAACATTGTTTGATTGACTAATTTATAAATTAAGATCACTTATTTATTCATTTACACTTCTTTGTCAATATAACAATTCACACAAATTTATCCACATGAAAGCATTTTGTAATTAGAGTTCTAATAAAATGGGTTTATCCTTCATAATATGTACACATTTTGGTCAACTACAAATTAGTCACTAATTTGTAAGATCTAAGGTCTTCCTCATTTTAGTTCAATTTTCCTAACAAGATCTTTGTTAAAATATATAATTAAATCGAAGGATCTTGAATAGTTTATTCAATGTAATCATCATCTTTCAAATCTACAAGTTTATAAACTCACATAATCTTCAACATTCCAATTTGCAAGGTTTACAATTTCACTTTTGTTTATTTTATATAAATCACAAATAGAAATACTTTGATACAATACTCACCAAAAAGGAAATCAATGCAAATGTCGTAGAGAACCAATTTGTTGTCCAATTGTAGTAAGAGAAAGAGCATCATTAGAGCACTTTACCTCCAACCACGAGCCATATGGATCCCCACACCTCTCAAATATTGAGAGTGGCCCTACCCTTCACGAGAAGGAAGATGTGGTAATCAATGAGGAAAGAAAGAGATTCATATGTGTAAGCCATTACCCAATCAACTGGTAACATCTACGGGGTAGGAATAATATACATCCTAAAATCATAACCCTATGATTTTTCTTTTGGCCAAAAGTCTATAGAATTCAGTAGGTACCCACCTAGTCCCTGAAATCCATCAAAATGCTAGAGCATGAATAATCCAAAGTGATAATTCAAGAGGGTAGCTTGTGTGTCAATCCACTACCTACCCTATGTCCCCTCTTAGCATTTGTCATAAGTGATTCTATGCACTAGGTTATCTATCACCCTAGTACTATCATCCCCTTGTTAGGTTGTGGAGCATGTTTTCATGTGTGAAAGTGTTGAAGATTGTACACTGAGAGTATTTTACACTTTCCACAGTTGTCTCATTGGGTTGGGGCGCAACCCCGATTTTTTTTAAAAACAAAACGTGCTTGATATACCGAGGAAATGTGATTTTTCTCATATGGGTGGGATTTTTGACCTATAGGTTTATGGGACGGTTTTGGCCCATGGTTTTGATACCCACGGTTTTGTAAAACTGCTTAAGCAATTGTCTATTTATGTGGTTTTGTGCATATGGTAGGTATGATGTAACATTACATATGTGTTTTGAATTCGGGTGTGAATTTTGTAGAGTTTGTTGAGCATAGCTCCAAACAAATATGGGTATTGTATTGAGAGAGAGCGGTGGCTTGTAATAAAATTTGAGCAAGTGATTCTTAGTGGACGTAGCCCAAATTGGGTGAACCACGTTAAATATTGTCTCTTTGTGTTGTGTTATT
Source organism: Taxus wallichiana var. yunnanensis (assembly GCA_018340775.1). Taxonomy (NCBI): domain Eukaryota; kingdom Viridiplantae; phylum Streptophyta; class Pinopsida; order Cupressales; family Taxaceae; genus Taxus; species Taxus wallichiana. The sequence continues at coordinate 655,336,742 of CM031243.1, read as the reverse complement.
ATTATTCTAGCACTTTTATTTGAGATATGTAATATTTTATGCATATTAGTTTCTACTATTGTGATTTTGTGAGGGATTATTCCGCGTATTTTATCCCTTATTTCCTAACACCCCTAAGCTTAGGACATCTCACATTCCCACTCCTTATCCCAACAATTGGCAATAAAACACAATTTTCTTCAAGTTACAATCTAGTTAAACAGATGTTAGAATCCCAAACAACACTAATTCTTTTGAGTGTCCCATACCACCCATCAAATTAATGTTAAAGGGATTCTAATCTAATTGTTATTCCGACGACATAACACCCATAGTCGGTATGCTAGAAGTCACGTATAGTTCTCCTTTATAAGCCATGGTTAAAGGTTCCTACCTCTTCACCCAAATCATGCTTACAATTGGTTGTGTTGACAATTTCAAATATTTATCTATCGAAAATAATTCTCCTAAGATACAATTTGACATATACAAACATGATCTCATTATTTGTTCTATTTCAAGGTTTCGTACAAGTTTAGAGCGTATATTTTCCATTCCTATATCAATGGGTTTGTGTTATCCCTATTTGATTTTCATGATCATTTGTATAAGTTTACAATCATTGCTCCCTTACTTACAGTTTATCATAATTCTAAATACGTCAATGAAGTATTCCTAGTTCACGTAATATTCATTTTCTGTTATGATTATCAATATTTATTATTTGATAGCTCCTTTCTTGGTTTAAGTATCATATTTTATATTTAATCTTTGTGTTATAGTTGTAATCCACACTTCCCATTTAGCTCCACATCATGGATATACCTCCCTTAATGAAATAATTATATTTAATTACTTTCTTCTCTTCCTCTATTAAAAAAAATACATAAAAAGAATATGGAAAGTAATTCAGATTACGAAAACCTCATCAAAGAATTAATTTTAACTTATATTTCTGTAAACTGGGTTTGAATAAAATTTAAAGGGTTTGTAAACAAATATGTATTGAGTGAGCTGTCCAAATTTCAGCTCCATCTAATTTTCCAGATAGGAGAAATCTAGATTTGAAAATTGAGTATGCAATAATTTTTTAGTTTGTGTTTAAGCATGGAATTTGGTTTTGGGTGTTTGGTTTTTTTCTAGGCTCAATGTTAACGTATACAAGGGTCTTATATGTCCACTCAATTTATAGTTGTTTTCTAAATGATTAACTATTAAATGGTTTTAGAATAAGAGTGTATTAAATTTATAATCTCGTAATTTTTTTCAATATATACATATAAAATTTTATTTGAAAGTTTAGCTACAGTTGAGACCAATTACTCAATTTACTTATGGGTTATAATACTTTAACTAAATACTTACGGGTATAATAGTTTAACTATGTATTTTTCTCTTATTATTCAAGATTATGGTAGGTTAATATATTAAGGATGAAGTCTCGGATCTCAATATTTGAATTCCAAAGTGAAACTATTTCAATTAATTATTTGCATTATAAATACTTAACTCCGTTAATATGAAATTGTAATAATGATTCTCTATTTTATTTAGATCTATTGTTTCACTTCTATGCAAATGTATTGGAATTACATTTTCTAGGCATTATTTCAAGACAGATTTGCACTTGATTTATGATGTTATTCCCTCTTGAATCTTGTAATATTTTCCTAAGTCCTGCACCTCCCTGGTTTGAAATTATCCTCAAAGAATGATCTGTGTTTTCCTCTATTATGTTGTATATGCTCTTAACCCGCACCTCCCTTTATTCCCACATATCCTTGTTTTTTCTTTAAGTTGTGTGTTTTCCTCCTCTAGCTGCGTATTCTCCTTCTAATGTCTTTTTGTTGTTCCCTTCTCACGTTTTTTTGTTCTCTCCCTTAGGGTTATGTATTTAAGTTTTCCCGGATGTGTTTTCTTTTTCTTTCCAAGATACCTAAAAGAATCCTTACACCCCATGCGCTGCCCATGTTAGGAGAAAGGAGCAAGTTATCGTGAACCCTAGCTTAAGGGGTTTTCAAAGCCACTTAATTATTATAATTTAAAAAAAAACTCTTTTATAGATCATGATTTTGTCAATATACATATTTTCTTTTGAGCATTAAAATTGAGTGGAAAACATATTTTTAAGGGATTAAAATTAAATATTTTTTAATACAAAGAAAGTTAAGGTGACCTATTACTTGGGAATAAAGTCACCATTTATGGACTGCCTATGTGTCACCATTTCATTGGTTACTTTATTGATGTGACTTGCTTTATTGGCTAGTTTATATTTAATTTTTAAAGTGATATGTGCTCACTTTAATTGAAACAACTAATGGTACTTTATTTCACATATGCACTTAGGGTCATTGGCACATACATGATCATTAGCTCCTTTCCCTCATCTCCTAGTTTTTTTCTTTATTTTATTTGCCTATATGCAAATCTTAGGAATGTTCACCAAATAATGTTAACTCATTTTTTCCTCCCATGTTATTCAATTCCCACTTTCTATTATGGCGTGGATGTGGGGATAAGTCTAAATTTATATTTTAACCCTTTACTCTTTTCTCACCCAAATTAGTTAATGTGGTGGTCATCTTAGTTCGAAGAGTAAACTTTTAGTAAAAGTGTTAATGCACATACTTATTGCCAAAATAGGGGTAGTCTATGTTAACTAACTAGTAACAATGATAGAATTTAACTCGATATGAAATGTAAAATAAGTGCTAACAAATTTTATTTAATATTTAAATGAAATACATTAAATGAAATGATTAGGGTACTAACATGAAAAGTACTTACCTCATTGTGTTGTTGGATTGTGATGACTGATAGTGGACATGGCAAAATATGAAGTTGCACACCCAAAAAAATTGTAGCACACGAGGATCTATGCGTAATGGGCGCTACTGGGTGCCCATGGTCTATGATCTGGGTGCTCTCTCTTTGTAGAAAAAAGATTAGGATATGGTTCGACAAAGGTGTCGTTCTTCAATTTCTTCTTCTTATTTTTTGCTTAGTTTTCCCAATATCCTTGTTTGTGTCATTGTAGTGGTGTGACGAAGAGTTACCTGTAAAACCCCATACAAAGCATCAAATCCCTAAAAAAGAAAGATGTAAATAAAGGGGTCGAACGACCTTAGTTTCCATAATGGTGGACTTACAACTAAGCATTTGCACTACATTCCACTCCAATGTTAGTTTTTGTGTGTGTGTAAATTATGTGCTAGGGTGCCCTAACATCAATGACGTAGAAGTAGGGGACAATAACTAGATGTAAAATGTAAATGGTGGATGGAATAGAATGAATACAACCCTTTCCCCCTATGCTTGTGTGATGTAGATGTAGAAGATTCCCAAATGCAGTCCTTTTCCTTAGTAGTAGCTAGCTCTTGATAGTAGATAGTCCGCCCATAATAAGGTGAGTATGTTATGTTTATATAGGGATATCTTGCTCAAATTTCGACACTAATGGCCCAACATGTTGACTAGCACATAGGTGAATGAGACCATAAAACCGTAAAGACCAACCTCGAACAAATAAATTAGATGCAAGTATTACGGAAACTAGGGCGCCTAAAATTAAGGACCGGGGCACCCATGGGCACCCCAACATAACCCTAGGTGCCCTAGTTAGGACTAGAGATGAAAAATGACCAAATTACGACACCTAATACTTGTTGAAAGACGACTAGAACTGTGTAGACAACTGATGATTATGCAAGACAAATGACAATGACAACTAACTAAGTGATGACAAGAACTAGGGGATGAGTCATTAGTGAATACTTTTCTTACGCGAGATCCATATATAAAATAACATACTTGGTGGTATAAATGTAATAGTAAGTGCATGATTTTGTGACTACATTTTCCCCCACTTTATGTTGGTGAAGAAGCTCGGTAACATAAAGTAGATAGAGATGCGTACCTGAGAAAAATCCAGATGCCCATGTTGAAGTAGAACGCACAAATGTGTAGTAGAAGCGTGCTTAAAGAACCATATAGTGTGTTAAACCATGGATCAATGGGTTGATCCATGTAATGAAAAAGTGTAATGTCATGATGAGATGTGTTAAATAAATGTGATGATGTTGTAAAATGATGATGAGATGGGGAAGGAGTGATCAATTCCCAACCCGAATGTGTGTATACGAATAATCAACTAGAGGATTTGGGTGTCATGTCACCAGAGGAAGAGTATAGGGAGAAAAGTGTGTTATTCTCCAATCTTTAACTACATCCTCAAGATCTAGCTACTACAAAAGAACTCAGATCAAATATTTGTGGTTCCTGGATCCAAATAATTTTGATAAAACAGTTGACCCATATAGGAGTGGTATAGGAAAGGCACTCTTTCCCCACTCCACGGGTGTCACCGCAATGTGATGGCTTCCAAGTTAGGTCATCTAGAAGCAAACAAGCATGAAATGTATGATGGCTTCCAAGTTAGGTCATCTGGAAGCGAATGTGAAATATATAATAACTTCCCAAGTTAGGTCATCTAGGAAAGTAAGAATGTAATCTCCTAAGTTAGGTCATCTAGGAGGCTATGTGTAACTCCCATGTTAGGTCATCTAGGAGGCCAATTGTGTCATATTGTATTAATGGAATGATATGATTTTGATTGTTAGAAGTTTGAATGCGTTAATTTATCATTGATTGCTTTGATTGGTTACTCATGGAGAGGTTTTACGCTAGTTTCCCCAAGTTAGGTCATTAGGGGAATCAATAAAAGTCGGTGAATAATGGAAATATTTTTAATCACTTATTTCCCCAAGTTAGGTCATTAGGGGGAAGTAATGAAATGTCACATAAAAAAATTGTATATTTGTTGCCCCCAAATTAGGTCATTAGGGGAATTAATGGTGAAATGTCACATAGTGAACTAGTAAATTTTTTTGGATTGTCACATCGATAGTGTTTTAAATGCATGGTGATATAAGGGGAATTATAAGATGACCCCAATATATATGCCCCCTTTTTGGTGAAAGGGAAGTGATGAGAAGAACAACTCTTAAGTTAAAAGTAAGCATGATATATATATACAAATATAAAGTAATTAAAATCGAGAATATGGATAAGTCAAATGGAAAACCATGTCAATGAAAGATAATATGCATGTAATTATGTGGTAATATGTTGTAGGTGGAATTTTGAAAAGAATGCCACAAATGGGGTGTAAATTGGAGTAAAAATGCTTAAGATATGGTCAAAATGGTGTAGTGTGTATTAGTAGAGGAAATGTGCTTGAAATAATGACTATAGTAATGTAGGTGAAAAAGGAACTATAAATAGTAAGGTGAAAAAGTGTTTAGTCACCTTATTTTTATTTGCATGATTGTGAGGGTGAGCACGAGGTGAGTAAAAATGCCACAAGCAAGAGCAAGCGCATCGCTCTGAGTCGGTTTAAGAGAGTGGAATGAACGTCAGTCGTAGCATCTGTACTACCACAAAGTTGGTAAGTGTATTGTTTTTTGAAAAATGTATGGTGTATGATTCATTTTTAGTAAATTTTCACAATTTTGAGAATTTTAATTTTCTCATGTTTCAGACCTGGATAATAGCGGTGAGGGCGCTAGTGACCCCTGGGACATAAGTGCCTGAACTAGGCGCCACAGTGTTCTACTTCTAGGTGACCATGGTCCAGAAAGTGTGTATATGGCCTAGGATGGTGAAAATCAAGTTTGTAGTGTATAGTAATGTGATAAGTGAGTGTATTGATTCTTGTAAAGTATTCTAACATTGCATTTGTTGTTGTTTGGTGTTGTGCAGAGAGATATCCACTCGAGGGAGTTCTGCGAGAGGTCACCATTTGAGCACGTTGCTTGGTTTGGGTTTATCTTGATGAGGATTGGGATGTGATGGAGGATGACGACCATGGCACATATACATGTATGGGGATGTGCCCCATAATATGCCATGTTGACTACACTATGTGACATATGGTGTGCATACATGCACGTTTTGGTTTCCTACGAGAGATGACTGTGACGTTGGAGGACGTGTATCATATATTACGGTTACCAGTTGTTGGGGAGAGGGTACAGTGATGCCATTAGAGGACATGGATAGCATATGTGAGTGGAGAGATGGTATTTTGTAGGGACTCGGACACCTATCGAGGCTCATATTAGTTTAGATGTTATTTTGAAATCCAATGTTCCACACTTGCGGAAGTTTATAGCAGTGGTTATTGCATCTTCCATAGTGGTGGAGGGAGGAGGTGTAGGCATCTTGTATAAGATGCATGATATCTACCATCGGATAGAGGAGGATAGTATGAGATATGCATGGGCACGATGTGTGTTGGCCCATCTATATAGAGATTTGTATCAGTTCACTCATGACGAGCATGGCGGTGGGATAGAGCCACGACATTGTTGCACGTGTGGGCATATGAGCATATAGTAGTATTGAGACCTATTGGGGGCCCATGAGTAGAGTGGGCTAGGCTTGAGATATATGCGTGGAGGTGGATTAACATTCGTGGGCGCAGGATGGATACTATACCTATAGGGCCCTGATAGACAGGATGGGACCTGAGTCAGTTATATGGAGGCCATATCATGACTATGGAGGATGGCTTGAGGATGTCATGGAGCTATGATGTATTCAAAGGATGATGTGGTGGAGGATAGATTTCCAGGTGTAGCAGAGCTCTTCCAAGTGGAGTGAGTGTCACGTCAGTTTGGTATGACCCAGGATGTGCCCCCAGAACCATATATATGGTTGAGAGCTATTAGGGCACCAAAGAGGGTTGGGGCTAGACCAGGGCCCACAACATAGAGTAGTTAGTACCTCCTGGTCTAGATGAGGTAGATGTCACGATAGAGGTGGTAGATGTAGATGATGTCGGTAGTACCAGAAGTACCATGCATGGTGGGTGTGCATCGATGGGTATTATTGTTCCCATTATTTTAGATCCAATGGGTTACCATACGTAGGTGGAGGAGTGGGGGAATCTCATGTCCTCAACCCCGTAGTAGCAACTATAGGGAACATGAGTATCTAGATGTGTTTATGTTATGCATGTTGTTGTTGGGTTTTGTTTTAAGTGATGGTTGTCTAATGCATTGGTGTTGTATATTTTATAGGGGATGCATATTGGTCATTAATAGTTGACACATCCATCCGCACCTTGACATGGAATGTGCCATCGTGACGTGCTTGGTGGAGGCATACTCGAGCGAGTGGAAAATATAGCCAGTGAGCACGCCCATTTGTTTGAGGTGGTAGCATGGTAGCACAACACATGTATGGTATATTCTATCCGAGAGGGACGAGGCACGTGAGGAGACTCATTGGGCTAAAGAGGTAGTAGGTGGTGGTCCCTAGCACAAGATGTGTTTGCTCGATATGTGGATTTATAGTGGTAGTTCTTTGAGAAGTCTATAGAGAACACCTTGTTGCGTAGGCAAGTAGAGAGGTATCGAGGCACGAACAATGGCGCCGAGTTGGTGGCGAGGCATCTAGTTCTAGGGCTCTCGTAGTACCCAGAGAGTGATAGTGATGATGAGATGTGATTATTGTTATTATATATGATGTAGGGGGTGCCTCTTAGTGATGATTGTTGTTCTTACATATGTATGGACACATGTGACATATGTGTGTGTGTGTGTGTGTGTATGTATATGTGTGTTGTGTGTGTGTGTGTGTGTGTGATGTTGATTTCATTTTGTGGTGTAATGATGTTGTATGATTTGGTAATTGTTATTGGAATGTATGTGATGTTTTGTGATATTGTTAATGCTAGTTGATGTAATATTTGCATAATGATGACAAATATAATGTGATGAGTTAATTGAAATGTTTAGTAAATAGAATGTGTGATGCGTAGTTAAAGTAAAATGTAAAAAGTGATGATGTATAATGATCGAACTAACATGTGGTGATGAATGTATGTCGAAACAATGTAATGTGATCATAACATGTTAGTAGGATGAATGGTAAGGGGGAAGTAGTGATGCCCCCAATGTATGGATGAGTAGGTTCATTGAATTAAGATCCCTCAATAGTCAAGAATGAACCATGAAAAGAAAGAGTGCATCATCGGGAAATGATTGAGGTGCGTTAGATGAACAACGGAGTGCATGATGAAAGGTTCTTATAGAAATCCCTCAATATTGTGTAAGAACTATAAGAACACAAGTGCATCATCAAGGGGTAAGGTGATAGTAATCACCTACCAAAGACCAAGGTGGCACGAAGTGGTGGAAGCATGTGGGATGGAAGCAACATGAGTGTATGAACCAAACTGAATGTCATATGGAGTTGTGGTGGAATGTGAAAGTGGAATGCTATGGAGACCAATGTGGTATAATAACGTGATGTGGTGGATAGATAGCGTGAATGTGATGGATGAGGTGGATGTAATGGATGTGATGGTGCAACAATGTATAGATGCGGTGGAGAGCATGCATGAGTAATGAACTATGGTGGTGGCTGAACCACGACTTGAGTATCAAATGGAGGAGAAGACTCAACTATAGTAGAAGCTCTCTGACGTGGTAGAGGGGAGATGGATCACTCATGGGCAAAGAGCCAAAGGAGATGATGCCCCGATCCTCTAGCTGGTGTAATCTATCATGAAGGGAAAGACAATCATTGTCTCTATGGCCATTGATGTGATGGTAGTTGCAATAATGTTGGTCATGCTGATGTTGTAATCGGTGTTGTGGATGATGTTGATTTGAAGGTAGGAAAATTAATCACTCATTGAGTAATAATCACAGCACATCATGTGGTCGAGCATGATGAGAGAAGTGCAAAGGCTCCCACGACCTAGGTGGAGTGGTGGTAGGGGTAGTTTGTTCAGAGCCGGATAAGGAGTATGCTTTTGTGGTGAAGTAGGTTGAGCCTATTTGCTTTGCTTTTTAGGAAAAGGTGGAGATTGTGTAGGATGCTCAACCAAGGTAATGGTGTAGAACTAGAGGAGGAAATAGCTGTAATAATGTGTGGAGGATCTATAATATGTGTAGAGAGAAGATATTTCTCTAAGTCAATGACCTTATAGCATAGGAGAATAAATGACTCACATGTATCATATTGTAATTGTTTCTTGAGTGGAGGAATAAGGCCATGATAGAAAATAAATTTCTTCTCAAGATCTATAGGTTGGAATACTATTTGATGCATACAAACATTAAATCATAAAATATAATCTTTGATAGGTTCAGTGGAGCCTTGATGTAGAGTCGGTAATCGGTCGTAAGTGACTTTAGGGCCATTGTTGATTATAAACCGATGAAGGAAAGTGTCCTCCATGTCATAAAAAGTACTAATGGATCCAAAGGGGAGATGAGTGTACCATTGTAACACCTCATCGATAATATAGTAGAAAGGCCTTGAGTAATAATCTATCATTAGAGTAAGAGGCCATAACACTACGATAATATAAAAGATGAGCATGAGGGTCACCCGTACCATCAAAACATGTGAAAGTAGGCATGGTGAAATTGTGAGGAAATGCAAAATTATGAATCTTCTTAGGGACCAAATTTCCATGTAATGAATTGTTGTCATGGAAGCATAATAGGCCTTGATTTCTAAAGTGAGGGATTGAACTTGAGATTGTAAATGTCCTACGACATGCATGAGAGAGAGAATATCTTGTGAAGGAATGGTGGAAGATGGAAATAAAGTGTTGAGTGGTTGTAACTTGTCATTATGAGTGATCATAGGGATCTCCAAAGGTGATGGAGAAGGATTTGATGCTAAGGGCACACTAGTAGTAGGTGCCAAAGAAGCTATAGTAGGAGATATATATGGAACATCCATAACAATAGTAGGACTAACATCAACAACATCTTTAATAGATGGGATGACCGATGGAGATACATCTATAGGAGAAGATTGACTAGGAGACATAGGTGATGTATCAAGTGGAGATGAAATAGTAGGAGAGGAAGAAGTGATAGATGGTGGTGACTCATGCATAGTGCTAGATGTAATCTCTGGAGAAGATAACAATGGAGGAGGTGAGGCACACTCGGTTGTATGGAAAGAAGGAGAGTCATGACTATCAAGTGCCTCACCATTATCTGATAAAGATTCAGAAATAAGAATGTCACTAAGAACACTATCAATGGGGTCATCAACATAGTATGAATGAGTAGGCAATCTAGGAGAGGATGTATCATGAGAAGCAATGTCAGAAGAGTCATGAGAAGGCACTAGATCAATGGCCGTAGAGGTAGAATCAGTATGCACATGTGATCGAGTGTCAATACCAAATAAGTAATCAATAAGAGAATCATCTAATGTTTCATGTGAAAGATCAAAAGGTGGATCACAAGTAACCATATAACATGGCATATAATGAGTAAAGGCTATTAGATCATCAACAATGCTAATGCCTAAAGGATAATATTCAAAGCTAGTAGGCACATGTTGTAAGCCATCTTGAAGTTGTTGTTTGACATAATCTAGTGTAGTAACAAGAGAATTATAGAGGGATTTAAGCTTAGTGATGGAAACCTCGTCGTAAATAGGGTTGACACTAACATGAGACATGATGGGCGAAGAAGATGAACTATTCTTAGCCATGTAGCGGATCCTAGGGAAAGGTATTCTAAAAGATGGGTTCACCAAAATGATTAACTAAAAATGGGTGTTTTAAAGCTAATCTAACTAGTAACAATGATAGAATAACTGATATGAAATGTAAAAAATAAGTGCTAACAAAATTTATTTAATATTTAAATGAAATGCATTAAATGAAATAGGAGCGATTAGGGTACTAACCTAAAAAGTACTTACCTCGTTATGTTGTTGGACTGTGATGACTGATAGCAGGACAGAATATGAAGTTGCGACCTAGAAAATTTTAGCACACAGGGATCTGTTTGTATTGGGCACTGGGAATATCTTTGGGCGCTTATAGGTGCCCTCTATGTGATCTAGGTGCTCTGGTCTCAAAAAAATCGGGATTTGGTTCTGACAGTGTAGCAAGTTCTTTGCAGTGTCTTCTTCTTTGTCGCTTAGTTGTCGTAATATCCTTGCTTGAGTCACTGTAGTGGCGTGATGAAGAGTTACTTGCAAAATCCATACAAAGCATCAAATCCCTAAAAAGAAAGATGCAAATGAAGGGGTTGAATGACCTTAGCTGCCACAATGGTGGACTTACAACTAAGCGATGCACTATATCCCAGACCTAATGTAGTTTTGTGTGCTTGTGTGTGCAATTGTGTGCCTAGGGTTCCCTAACGTCAATGACGCAAAAGTAGGGCAATAACTAGATGTAAAATGCAAATGGTAAATGGAATAAAATGAATACAACCCTTTCCCCCTATGCTTGTGTGATGCAGATGTAGAAGATGCCCAAATGCAGTCCTTTTCCTTAGTAGTAACTAGCTCTTGATAGTAGATAGTCCGCCCATAATAAGGTGAGTATGTTATGTTTATATAGGGATATCTTGCTCAAATTTCACACTAATGGCCCGACATGCCGACTAACACATAGGTGAATGAGACCATAAAACCGTAAAGACCGACCTCGAACACATAAATTAGATGCAAGTATAATGTAAACCATGACACCTAAAATTAAGGATCGGGGTGCCCATGGGCACCCCAACATAACCCTAGGCACCCTAGTCAGGGACTAGAGACGACAAATGACCAAATTATGACACCTAATACTTGTTGAAAGATGACCAAAACTGTTTAGACAACTGATGATTATGCAAGACAAATGACAATGACAACTAACTAAGTGACGACAAGAACTAGGGATGAGCCATTAATGAGTACTTTTCTTACGCGAGATCCATATATAAAATAACATACTTGGCAATATAAATGTAATATTAAGTGCGTGATTTTGTGATTATATATATATATATATAAATAATAAAAGGTTTTAATCTCCCTCCTTTGTGAATAGACACTGTATCTTTTAACTAAACTATTGTTTAGAGATAATTCCAATTATGGTGACATAGCTTGACTATCTATTTTAGGAGGTCATCAAGTTAAAGTACTATGATAAATATTGGATGAGCCATTAATGAGTACTTTTCTTACGCGAGATCCATATATAAAATAACATACTTGCAATATAAATGTAATACTAATTTTGTGATATATATATATATATATATATATATATATATATATATATATATATATATATATATATATATATATATATATATATATAAAAAAGGTTTTAATCTCCCTCCTTTGTGAATAGACTGTATCTTTTAACTAAACTATTGTTTAGAGATAATGCCAATTATGGTGACATATCTTGACTATCCATTTTAGGAGTTCATCAAGTTAAAGTACTATGATAAATATTTGACATGAACGAAGTCGATACTGAATTTGCAACCACACTATCTTGCAGATTTATAATAATCTTCTCATATCTTATGTGTGGCAATATTATGTTTTTTTAATGACCGAGGGGTGTCGGCAATGAACCAGAGCACCCTAGTGTCTAACGAGGCTTGCCCCCATCACCAAGGGACTACTAGAGTGTCACCACTACTCCCCTGGGGGGCTGAACCACGCCCACAACAACCCTTCCTTGAGTAAATCCAAGTAGAGAGAATTAACCTTGGGACCTATATGGGAGTAACCCAAAGCCCTTAGCCAACTACGCCACTCGTTCAGGCTAAAAGGGTTTTGGTAAACCATGGTGGGAGTCAAACCAAAGGCATAGCATTGGGATCATAAGCCTAATATTATGCCTCACAACACGCCTTCATCATCGACTCGACTATCCTCCACCCTTGAGTGGTAATATTATGTTACTCATGATGAAATACATGCACCAATAACATTGTTGCCTAGTATTCCGAGAGCTCATCACCTAACACGACACACTAACACAACTAATATAAGTGAAAAGGTTGGTCGATCAACTTATGGTTTTACATCGGTTCCGAGAACTAACATACACATATAACTCTCTCTCTTATGTTACCCATTACTGCATCTTGTCTTCTCTCTCCAATGACGCCCTTTCTCATTTCTCGAGAACACCTGCACATGCACTGATAACAATACCAAGTGCATTACATGTCCAAAGTAATAAATCAAATATCTATAAATCTGAATGACATGTTATTATCAACAATAATCCATAATTGTATTTCAACATTTAATAACCATCTAACAATTGTTTAGTTACTGAAAATAAATTATTTCATCCAAACATATCAAAATGTTAATCAAGCAAGACCAATCAACTAACATAGTATCTCTATGGCGATCATCGCCACTCAATTCTCCAAATGTATCAAAATAATAAATGATTGTTTTGGGATGTGACAACAACAATTACATACAACACTTACTATCTCAATGTGTAAACGACCACTATCAAATTGCCACAATTGTGGCCAAAGATACAATTTTCACAAATTGCTCACTCAAAAACGATTAGAACACACACAACAAATGCTACATGCAACAATAATTGCGATTGAAGATGCTCAAAAGATCCTTAGAGAGAAATTCTATGCCCAATACTATAACACCACCCCATAAATAACCACCTACATACAATGTAAAGCTCTACAAGCCTTCACATATGTATACCACAAATTTTGTCTGTATATATATCCATCATTCTCTACACATAAAAGGTTCACATTACAAAACACATAATTGCACTCACCTACCAATGCGCATATATACCACAAACTGCCGTTCTCATTCACAACTATGATCAAGTGATCCCCCACTACGTTATATTCACGTACACCTCTCCACCACAACCCCACACCAAGACTAAACACTATTATTCCTACGCCTTTCTCCCGAAGAACCGTAAACCGGACTTTACAAACCAACATTTGAGCCCGGATGCTTCAACCCAATCCTCGCTTGTATTTATCTTTGCTCTTAAGCTTCTCTACACAATATTCCCTAGCTTTAGATGCCCCACGACTCCTGCTCCTTACATGATTTACTTGCACCACCTTTACATTCCTTGTACTCCAATTTCTATACTACTCTTCTCTACTGCACACCCACCCAAATTAGGCTCCATGCATGGAAAGCAAACATCCCCGAACTACTAACCTACCACAAAAAACCAAAACATAAACAAATAACAATCACCCAACAAAAGAAGATTTGTTTTCTCATCTTAAAACACCTTTCGATGGTAAACTTTCCAACAAAAAAACACTTGGCCCATTAAATAGTTCGGCGTAGACTTGCTCCTCATGAAACAACCACTATTTAACCTTAATTGTCTACGGCTACTTAATTTCTTGACCTAATTTTTTTAACAGGTGATTTACGGTTAAAAACATAAAAAATGGGCCGCCCGTCAATTTCCAGGGCTTTATGGTATAACTAAAAACGTTTGAACACCTTGCGAAATCCAGCTATGAAATTTGAATCCTCAAATTCCGCACCAAAAGGACAACCAGAAATCGCCGCGTATGCCAGCTAATCGACCAAAAAGCCTGCAAATAACTTGTAACCCGCAGATTACTCCACTAACCCTCCGCGTAATCTCGCACCGTTCCTTCGTACACAAGCTGCGCACACGTTAGCTTGTTGGCCATCATCAAAATCTCAAGCGAAGAAACTCTCGGAGAAGTTCAGATCTCTGTTACTTGACAGAAGCTCAAAGTGTCGAATTTGGCGCCGACAAAATGACGACCTCTGGTTCGATCCTCGTCTTCGCGATCTGTCAGTTGACGCTGATTTATTTGACGCTCTTTTCGGCTCCATCTGCAGCTCAGTCTGTTTCAGGTAAGTTTTTGTTTATTTTTCACGTCAAAAGTGACAAAGCTGTCAATTTACTTACATTTTTGTGTCGTATATTGAGCGATGTAATGAGGAAGGTTAGATTTTCATGATCAGATTTGTGCCTGTCAAGCTCGTCTCTGTTTCAGTTCAATTCATTTTTTTCGTTTTTTTGTCCTGTTAGGATATTTGAATTTCTGCTAGGTCACGACTTACTAGCAAAAGTGATAAGAGCAGACGTCTTTTTGATATTTACTTTTGTTGATTTTTTTTCTGGTTTATTTTATGTTACTTTTGATGGCATCTTCGTGATTGGGTTATCTTATTGGGGTTTGATTCTTTTTGGTTATTTTTTAATTTCTCCAAATTTCAAAAATATAACAAATGCTTTTCGTTTACCTTCGTTTGTGTTGTTTTTTTTTCAAATTGAAATCTATGGTTTAAAGAGCCTGCATTTGATGTTTTTCCTGTAGGTTTAATTATGCTGCATTTAGATGTTCTGGGTTTAATTTTTGCTCAATAATATTTTTGTTAAGACATTTTTTTCCTTTTAATCCCAAAGGTCTCTCCAGAACGATTATTATTATTATTATTATGGACTGTCGAAGTCTCGTCTCTTTATTAATTTTTTTGATTGCTTATGCTCTTTGGAGAAAACCTTCTCCTTATTTATTGAATCGGACTCCGAACACTGAGCTGGATGCAGTATATCACTCAATTTTACACATAAACATGTCTTTCAGGGACATTTGCTACTGCAGTCTGCTCTGTAAATGGTAAACCTCTCTTTGTGTCTTTACGTTTAAGAAATCCCTTGTCCTTGTATATCTTTGCAGTTGTGTTGTTGTATTTTGAAGAAGGCATTTACACTAAACATGCAAACAAATATCCATAACACTTGCAGTTAGGTTTTAGTAGATGGAAAACGATAAATCAAACTTAATTAATTATTTTGACACCAGAGCAATAATGAAAAGAGTAGGGTTTAGGCTTACTTGTTTCCTGAGAGTGATTGGAAGTGTCATCAGATTCTAAACACGCAGAATTTTTATGGCAGACAGAGAAAACCTAGAAAACTTGCAGCGAACAGGGCACTTTGTCCAAAACACTGCCCGGAAGGTGCACGTCTGAACTGTACCCTGGATGTTCTAGACAAAACAGCTCAGAATTCAGATTTTCATTGATAACTGGATTGCCCTGTTTTTGCTTTCCTGAAGCCTTGCTCAATTTTTTAATTCTTCACTTTGATCACTGGGAAATTAGTTTACTTCTTAACCCTAATCAGGCTGCCCACATCTAGACCTGCAAAAAGTGGGGTTTGTTTTAGGGATCTGTTTTCACTTAGCTGATTTTTATCACATCCAGCCATTTATACAATATTGAAGGCAACACATCAAGTATATGCAATAATTCTTCATGGAGGCAAATTGGTGTGATGCAATGTGTTTGCTGTGAATTTTGGTGCTTCAAAGAATGCTCTAATGAATATTTGACCTTTTAGAATGCTCGTAAATGCTTGATAATTTCCCGCTCTAACTTTCACTTGAGAATGCCTTGATAGCAATGGATGATTAGATAGATAGATAATGGATGGATGCCAGATGTCCAAATGAACTAGGGTGCTTGTGTATTTATAGGCAATTAAAATTTAAATCAGAACCTTATTGGTGCACAAGCGAAAAAGACGGGACAAGGATCAGACAAAGTGAAGAAGAGGAGGTCCATGGAGTCCATGTACCAGATATGGGAGGTCAAATATGTTCCAGACGCGTAGGAGATCAAATAGAGACAGAATCAGGGGCAGAATCAGGGGCATGGACGAAGTGGTAATTGCCAGCTGGAGTAGGCAGAGAGATGAGCGGGACCACTAAAAGTCAAGAAACTGCACCAACGAAGCCATAATTTGAACCGACACTTGACAAACACATAAACACTCACATGCTAACAACTAATAAATGCCTAGGGGCCATTTAGGTATCTTCAAAAGTATGGTTAAAACTTTCTCAAACACAAGCACTTGATCAAACATAAATATCTCTTTCAGTAATTCCATTTTGAATTCCACATGACACAAAACTCGGATGTGGTATGTCACTCAATTGAACACATGACTCTTTTTTTTGCAAGAAATTCCTTGTCCCTGTATTTCTGCAGCTGTAAGAGTTTTATTGTTAAAACTTCCTCAAACATAAATAACTTATTTCAGTATTCAATTTTCATTTGCACACAACATAATTCTTATAGCATTTGATATATCATATAATATATTAATGAGACAACGACATCAATCTATATGATCTTTATTTATATAGATTTAGATAGATAGCTATGCATTGAAAGTTGAATTTCGGCTATGCTATAAAAGCTCCATTGACTTCCCGCTTTAACTCATCCTATTGACTTTATGTTTAATAAATGGTTTCTTGCTGTAAGCTTTTATTTTTGGAAGGAAAAAATCAGGAATTTTACACGTTTTGGGTGAATTTCTATGTTTGGACTTTACTTTTGGGTTAATTTTGTGTTTGGTAAAGATACTTTACCTTTAAATTTGATCTTTGTTGGGAAAACAGGGAGGAGCATCACATGTTTTAGGTCAGGTCTAGTTCTGTCAAGTTTAAACTTTATTTCGGTTGAGTTTATTTTTAGGTTATTTGTTTCTACGAGCTTTATGCTGGATTTTTACCTGGAATTTGCTATGTTAGTTTTATTTAATTTCAGTTAGGCCTAACTTTGTAAATTATTTTATGCTAATTTTGCAGAGAGGGGTTTGCTACTGCATGGCGTGGGAGGAAGAAGCTTGTTGCAAGCCAAAAAGAGTGAGTTATTATTGCAGCAATTTTATGGCGTTTCTAATATCATTTAGTAGGTTTACTTTTGTTCTAGCATTTACATTCCTTTGTAAAGCCAGCCGAAAGATAGATATAGGGGCCCAACCAATCTACCACTCATCATTGCTTGTTTGTTTGACTACCCATCTGACAGCTATAGATATAGGGCCTAACCAGTTAGATCCAAATCAATTTATTGATTGTAATAGGAATTCTTATTTTGAATTGATACTATAATGTTAGACAGTTGTCAGTTGCTAGCTCCAAAAGTAGCTCCAAATGTCAGTCTAGATATCATGTTTAACAGGTTTGGCCTTTTTGTGCTTTTTTGCTATTTATATTCCTCCATTGTTGCACGGAAACTTGTCTCCTACCACCAGATGCATTTTGAAGATTGGTACTTGTCTCGGAGACTTTCAGTGCTTTGTTTGAATGTATTTTGTACCCTTGCCCCTAGATAGGATGAGATATCAATGATAAATATCAATATAAATAATCGTCTTTTGTTGACATCCAATATCTTTACTTCAAAAAGTTGTAATGAGGCTGTATGATATTGTTTTCTCTTATATATATATATATATAACCCAATACCTTTCTCCCACTTTCCTGGAAATTGGCGTACCATTCCCCATTTCCTCATACCCATATCCACAAGTCCCAAACTTTTTAAAAATATATATTTTGTACTCAAGTCTTGACCTCTGATATGATAAGATATCAATGATAAATATCAATATAATCACTTGTCTTTTGTCGACATCTAATAGTCTTTTGTCAACATCTAGTATCTTTACTTTAAAAAGTTAGTATTAGGCTGTATAATATTGTTTTCTCCAAAACATGCATATATATATATATATATTATAGCTGTCTCCAAGTACTCGTCTCTTACTATCCTGAAAAGTGGAGTATCCATACCCACACTTGTCTCTAGGTAACCATGCAAAAGCCTTTTTGTTGCTTTATCAATCGGAAGTTTTTTTGGGTATTGCTTTTTCTGCTGTTGTTGATGGTCCTTGTTTAGTTCCGTTGACTTATTTTGGTCCATTACTGACATTTTAATTTCTTTGGTCCTTTTCTTCTGTGTGTTTCTATATAAAATTGGATGTTGAAAGTATGATGTCAAAATGCCTACACAATTGTGACGAAAAATTATGTACATCATGTTGCTTGTAGTATCAAAAGTTACATGTGAGGGAGTTATTTGCTATCAATAATTCACTCTATAAAATATCGAGAAATATTTTATTTTGTAAAATCCTATTTGTAAACATATTAAAGAAGAAAAGCCTTGATGCCATGTATGAAATTTAGATTTTGATAGGTCCCTTGAGCATGAAGAAGGAAATTCGATCAAGCTGTTGGTTTATTTGTTCTGAAAGCAATGCTGATGTTTCTGCCAACAATGAAAATATACAACCTTTTGGCCTGGAAAATCCTGATTAATATATAACAATTTGGTACATGGTGCAAATTGTTCGACATGTTGTTGGTTGTAAGCACAAAAGCGCATGAAAAAGAGTCAACTCATCACAGTCATTGGCAATTTGGCGACATTTTCTGTTACTGAGTCAGTTGCAATAGTGGTTCCTTCTGGCCAGGTCTTGAGGTTCAATCTGTGTCTTGATGATGCATGTTTTTCCAAAGATCATGAACCCTCTACAGTGGCTATATATACTAAATCCTTCGTAAGAACAACACCAATTTGTCTTTCATGAACAAAGTGATGAATTTGCTCAGTCACAACAAAAACTTCCATGGCTTTGGGAAGTCTCTTCTTAATCCTACTGAATGCTTTAGATTAAATTGATAATGTCTCATTTATGCTGGCAATGCTTGCTTCAATTGCAACAAATATTCAAATGGTGAGGAATTTGTTTCGAAAAGTTAATGCACCAATAAAATTAAAATCAATTTAGCATTGCTTTTTGTTTTTGATGGAAATATAGGATTGCACCCGTATTCGTATGCTGCCAAGGAAGTGAGATTCATTATCATCAATTTATTTCCCCCATGAACCTCATCTTGCTAATTCATGAGGGCTATTATGAGGTCTTGGAAGTCGATGTAGACTTATGGTTAGGTTTCTCTAGCTCTACGATAGACCCAGGGACTTTTCAGAACAGTCTCAGCTATATACATCTCCAAGCATTGAGCATGCACCCCATTGTTTTAGATTGAATAATCATCCTTGCTCCAAAACGAATCAACTGGCTGTTGCCGTTTAGGGATATCGCTGAGGTGCCACCCATTGTTTAAGATTCAAGAATCATTCCTTCCCGCAAAATGAATCGAACAACTGTTGAAATTTGGGGTATCTTTAGACTTCCGTATGATTTTAAGTATCATTTTCCCAATTTGCTTTCAGAGTTTAGGACTTCAACTCTTAATTGGCTGCTAAAACAGACTTCAAATCAGACCCTTATAAAAATTGGCCTTCTTAGGTTTATGAATTGGAGTCAGGTCAGCCCAGGATCTCTCTCTTGGCATTATGTTACTTAGAAGTGAAATAATTTTGAGATTCGAGTGGTTTCAACCCAAATAAAGGTCGTACAGGCTGGGGCAATGAGCCATATTATACCACAAGTGCTCATCAAAACCTCCAACTGTGGGACCTTTCATTTCAGTCTTACTGAAATGAGAAATTACATATACATTAGGTGCCGTCATTAATGTGTTACCAAAAAGTTTCTAAAAC
Organism: Taxus wallichiana var. yunnanensis; assembly: GCA_018340775.1. Taxonomy (NCBI): domain Eukaryota; kingdom Viridiplantae; phylum Streptophyta; class Pinopsida; order Cupressales; family Taxaceae; genus Taxus; species Taxus wallichiana. The sequence goes on along the minus strand of CM031243.1, from coordinate 655,316,531 downwards.
AAATTCACATGCTGGCTATAATCTGCTCCTAAACTCTTAGCAGAGTCTAAATCTTCATGTGGATCTACAAACTCTAGTTGCAAAACCTAAAGGAAGTGAAGCATGTACAGGCCTAATCACCGTTTCTTGCTGCTGTTCCTCATTTGCATTATGGAGTGTTTGAACTTCTTTTCCATTCTTAACCCCAATCTGGATAGAGATCAAAACTGCACCTCTTGCAAATTCATAACTTAGTTGGAGCACGTTTCTTGTTAATGCAAATTTTGTTAAGAAGATGGAGCATTTCTTGTTAATTCACAAGGCAATTTTTTCCCTTTCCATTCTGAATTTGTTAAAGTGAATGCTGATGGAGCAGCCAAAGATAACCCAAGCCTGGCAGGAGGGGGAGACGTTGGAGATCCTGATGGAAACTTCTTATGTGGCTACTTAATCTCTTGCAATAAAATTTCTAATAGTATTGCAGAGATTGAGATACCAATCACAGGCAGTGTTTTAAAAACCGGCCAAACCGGAACCAAAATCGGCCGGTTTGACCAGTTCAACATATTTAGACATGAACCGGTTAAAAAACCGGACCGTTCGACCGGTTTGGTACTGAACCGGCCGGTTTTGTAAGGAACCGGCCGGTTTAGTACCAAACCGGTCGAACCGGTCCGGTTTCATCCTGAACCGGCCGAGTCAGGATTTTTCCTTTTTTGGCATTTCTTTCCTTTTTTGGATTTTTGGTGAAGAAAACACAAGGAAAGAATAAAATTTGCCATTTTTGGAAAGGGTCTGGGAAGATGTAGCAACAAAAACTTGCATGTGCCATAACTTTCATTTTGTGGCTCCGTTTCAGTGCCGTTTTTTCTAAAAGTGTATATTTTCTCGAGCTCTACGCATTGATGGCAATATTTTTCTTATTTTCATAAAATCCATTTTTGCACCTTTTTGGACCAAGCAACTTCTTGCAATCTTCTGAAAGAATCATGAGCTTTGATCGCCTATAGACAAATTAGTAATTAAAAATATTGGATAGCTTTCCAAAACTCGTGAGTATTCTCCCGTGCTCGGACTAATCGTCCCACCTGCCAGCTTGGTCGCAACCTGCTTATTCAAATGTTGACTTCACATATCAACAGATGCGTAGGTTTTTTTTTTGCTATTTTAAGAGTTTTTTTTGTGTTTACACTCCAATTTGCGCATCCTCAGACACAAGACTGAATGCTATCGTAAAGGTCCCAACAAAAAGAAAGCATTAATAGCAATGAAAGAAAACGCTGCAAATACACGGTTTTGGCTGCAAATTTATGTTTTTTTAAAGAAATTTGAGTATTTTTTAAGTTGCCGAGTATTGGCCAAATATTGCCGAGTTTTTTTTTGGGGGTCTGCCGAGTTTTTTTTTGGGGGTCTGCCGAGTATTTGCCGAATGCGAGTATTCCAACTATGGTACTATATACATGAGCAAACTATGCATATTTTGTGTGTAATTGTTGGAATCATGGTTTCTAATCTTTCAAATATATTGTTTTCTTTAAAAATGTAATTTTTATGTGTTTTTTAGTAAACCGGTTCATAGAGTTTGAACCGGTCCGGTCCAACCCTTGACCGGTTCCGAGTCCGGTTCCGATTCTTAAAACATTGATCACAGGTCTTATGTTGCCTATGTTTATGGTTTTACTAAACTTGAAGTTGGAGGAGATTATATGGTTATAACTAATTCAGTCGACAAGGTTCTTGTTGCCATTAGTATCTTTTAGTGTTGTTGGAAGAAGTAATGAACCATAAATCAAGGTTTAGAGCAATTCTGTTCTTCCGTTTCCTTTAGAAGGCTAATTAAAGAACTGACTAATTGGAAAACCTTGGAGTGACCTTTCAAGTATACCAAGGAAGCAGTTTTGTTTTGTTAATGGTTCTTAAGATAATTTCCTCATCATGTAAGTGCATACTCTCAAGGTTTCTCTTAGAGACTTTGATGGGCATTAATTGATATTATTAAAAGGTGATGTTAGGGTTAGTCAATTACCAAATCTCTTGATGATTCCTTTTTTAATGTTGCATCGAAGGACACACACGACTATGTAGGATGGGTGGCTTCATATTGTTTCAACATTCTCTTGATGCCTCAGGTGCATTTGAAGAATCATAGGCATCACTATTTTCTATGCCTTTGGGATTAAATACCTCCATCTCTTCCTGTTAGATTATATTGCTTGACTTCTATTTAATCTCTCTCATTGTGAACTTGAATGATAAGGATAATTGCATGGCAACCTTTGACCAATCGCAGAATGGAGATCTCTTGAAAAGTTTGAGGATGATATTTTATTTGAGAGGTGGGTATCTGCGAATGTGATCCCAAGAAAAGCCCTGCAGCTTGCTTGATCCACGTAGAGAGGTTGGCTTGGGAAGACCAAATCAGTTCAATTATGCAGGGATAGAAGGAAAAGGTAGAGTCCCATGGGAAGGTGATAGCAGAAGGGGTTAATGTGTGGGAGTGAAGCTTGTAGATGTGAAGGAAATGGTTAGCAGGAAAGAGTTACTGCATCGCAATTTATTGTGTATATGGTTTGATTTAGCTTGTCATAAAGAGCTTTGTTGTTAGTGTTAAGAATCAAAGGCCAGGCACAAGAAGTTTGTAAAAGATTTGGAAAAGACTGGCCTAGAAGTTCATGATCTTCTAGAGGTTCAATCTGATTTTCTAGGTTTCATTTTCGAGAGGTTCAGTTGGTCAGGTAAAACTCAATTGCCAAGTACACAGAAGCGAGACTCTTGGGATTTATTGTTCATATGGCCAAGAGTTTGCTCTTACTTTCAGGTATAATCCCTGGGTCATTGGGATTTCTTATCTTCAGCGGCGGTGTGTACCCCCTATTGGATAGTCTGTAAGAATCAAAGGCCAGGCACAAGGAGTTTGTAAAAGATTTGGAAAAGACTGGCCTAGAAGTTCATCATCTTCTAGAGGTTCAATCTGATTTTCTAGGTTTCATTTTTGAGAGGTTCAGTTGGTCAGGTAAAACTCAATTGCCAAGTACACAGAAGCGAGACTCTTGGGATTTATTGTTCATACGGCTGAAGAGTTTGCTCTTACTTTCAGGTATAATCCCTGGGTCATTGGGATTTCTTATCTTCAGCGAGCGGTGTGTACGCCCTATTGGATAGTCTGTCCACAACCATACGTTAAACATGTGTCCTAATAAGTGCAGGTTAGCATTTGAGAAATGTACCTTACCAACTCAAAATAGAAAATTGTTAATCTATTCACACATAAAGATATGAAATGAACTAACATAGTATGCTAATTCAAATCATAAAAATAATGACAATAAATACAACAAATTGGGATTGTTTAGGGATAAATGATATTGTTATTACTTGATTTGGAATTTGCAAAACAACAGAAGGAAAAGATACTTAGCTAATGCTGACTGTCTATGGACCATAGAGGCCGCTCCAAAATTTGGAATCGCTCAGGAATGCTTTGTCAAGGGTGCAGGTGCAAGATAGAGACAATACGTTACTAGGACACTGCTGGTAAAGTTGAACTCCTGCAATTGCTGCCACTGTCTTGGTCTGCCTGCAGTATCCCTGAGGGATTTAGGGCCTGGAATTTTCGGGAGCCCTTCGGCTATGTCTGCAATCTAGTTCTAGATGTGTACAAGCTCTTCAATCCTGTGTGATGATACCTGCTTCTTCTCTCCTTTTTCCAAACCTGATTGTGCATGCTTGATCACAAGAAACCTTAAAGAGTGCTTAAAATTTTCGGTTGGGCTGACATCAACACACCCTGTGTGATGGTTGAGCCTTGCCTATGTATCACTACTCCAAAGAGGCCTAAAACTATGTATAGTTCTCCAATCTTTGTGAGTGTGTGAATGTGCAAAACCATTAATAATCTAGATGTGATCCCTCCTTTGAACTTTTGACTCATGGCATCATGCAAGTTTGATCTCTTTGTATTCAAATTTGAGCTAGTGAACCTCTCTAGCGCAGCTCTTTGAAAATTTTGGATGTCTACAATCCTTCATGTAACGATCTTCAATGTCTGTGAGAATGCTGCAAGAGTGTGAGAAGTGATCAAGAGATGTCCAAGGTGAGTTATTAACTTAGGGTCATTTTTATATATATTTGACTCTTCATATTTTTACTGCCATAACTGACCCGTGAAACATGTCTAGGTGACCTTAAAGAAATTGCCTGATATGAAAAGTAGCCTTTGAAGGTTCCTTGAAACTGCTGGCAAAGTGGGACACTGACTGCAAACGAATGTCCGAGTTTGCTGGTACTGTCCAACGGTTGCAAGTGTAGATTTGAAGGTTGGATGATATGTCTAGGATTTTGAAGGTGTTCTTGTATAGACTGATCTGATCCTGGATAATATGATTGGCAGATGAAGGTGGCCAAGACAATGGAAAGGTAAACTGATGGAAGGAAAGTGAGCTTAAGAGTCGGATATATGTCAGTCGCCCAAGTGTGTCAAGGTGTGACAAAACTGATGTTGCCAAGTGTCAAAGACCAGATGTAGGTCTTGACAAAAAGTAAACATGACAGGCTGGCCCTCTTATAGGAAGGCTGATATATGTCAATTGTTCAAGTGTGGTGAGGTGTGCCAAAATTGATGTTGGTGTCAAAGATCAAATTTAGGTGTATACAAAAAGTAAATATGACAAGTTCACTCATTTATGGTAGGTTGTAGGCCTTGAGATCGCTAACTTATGAATATGCGGTTGACTATTTAGTTGATCTGCCTTTGATTTTCTCTCTTTTGCAATGGGTAGTAAGAGTTGTTAATTTTGATGCTTGCATGCCCATATCAGCAGTCTTGGTTTGAGTATCGTCTGTTTTTATGTGAAATCAATTTTTTTGTTCCGTCTGTTATTCACTGAAGGATCACTTGTATCTTGTTACTGTTGATAGGAATTATGGGTATAATGATTACATTGAAAAACTGCAATGGTTAGCTTCTCTGTCCCTTCTCAATGGCGTTGCTCTGGTGGCTTCATCTCACGTGTTTTACTTATTTTGTAAATCAATATAATCTTACCTTACACAATTAAAAAGAATCATATCTGGAAGACATTTGACACCCTTGAATAGAGAACTGAAACAAAAATAAAATACTATATTAATGTCCAAAAGCGATTAAAGTAGGTCTACGAGATTGGTGTATATAGTGGGGAGCATTGGTCCATAGGAGCACTCGGCAATAAGAAACTCCTCAATCAAAAGAAAGAAAATAAGAAAAGAAACACAAAAAGAAAATTAAATAAAAGTTATTGAAAGTATGTCTTAATCTGTGGTGAACAACCAAGTGCTTGCTTGATAATGTATTCTAGAAAATTGCTTGGCTAATTTTAGGAGATAACTCTTACCTCCATTTTAAAAATCCCGATTAATCGTTTTAGGCAGGCAAAAAGATTAATCTTTCTAAAAATCACGATTTGTGGGGTTCCGATAAATCGGCGATTTTTGGCGATAAAAACCCTGCAAAATCGTGGAAAATCGCAGCTAAAATCATGGAAAATCGCAGGTGAAATCGTGGCTTAGGTTTAAATGCGAAAAAAGACCAAATCGACTTGTATTTTCTCCTGTTTTCTCCTGCTCAACTCGTTTTTGCTCCTGTGACTCGTATTTTCTCCATTCGTGGGCATTCATGTCTGGTTTCGTGGGCATTTGAGGTGGTTTCGAGGGCATTTGTGGTGGTTTCATAGGCATTCGTGGTGGTTTCCACTTTCCAACCAGCTCGTGGCCAGTTCGTGGCCCTAGCTCTAGGTAACACTACACAGTGCACACAGATATATACTTATAAATTCGTATAAATTCATATACAGACTTACAGTAATTCGTTTTGTATACATTTAATATATTACTGTTAAATTTATACTATACATTAACTTACGTATAACATTAATTAATATACATTAACTTACGTATACATTAATACACAGTAATATTAATTAATACGTAATTTAATGTATAAATTAATATTACTGTATATATATTTTTTTAATTAATAAATTTATTAATAGTAATTTATATATATTACTGTATATATATTTTAGTTAATACGTAATTTATTATATACGTATACATTAATTAATTTATTATTATACAGAATACAACAATATACTAATAAATTTACAGTATACATTAATTTACTAATTAGTTTGCAAACTTTGTACTCTTTTTTGGTCAAAACTTAATCGAAAATATGCATATGGGCCTATGACATTCTATAGAGTCACTTCTCACATCATTTAACACTGTTTTTACATTTAATTTAAGTTTATTTTATGAATTTAAATGTTTTTAAAAGTAGTGATAAAGTTGCCGATTAATGCCGATAAATTGCCAATTCCTGATTTCCGAGTCAAAATTTGGCCTGCCGATTAAGTGCCGATAATGATTTTTTGAACTATGCCTCTTACAACTCAAAAGTTTCCATTGCTGTATCAGGAGAGAATCTGTCATAAATCTTTCAAAAGTATAACAAAATTTATCCATTGTTTAAACCAATCCAATTACCTTAGAATTTCTGTAACCTGAAAATGAAACTCAGGAGTTGTCGTTCAGAAACATTTTACTTGAATCCAATCTCCAAGTAATTTCTTGGTCAAATAAGAACACTTCCAAAAAACACCATCTACTTTAAGACTGGAGACTTCAACCATCAAACTCCATATAGAAGTGTACTGAAACAAAATCCTATAAAACTGTACCATTTCCCCTCAAAACTTTCTATAATCCCAGTGGCTGGCTGGGCTGTGCTGCACATTTGCCAATAGATTGCTGTGAAACTTCTTTATACCTAGCTGGCCAGATGTGCCACCCCTAGTTTAACTTCCACCTCATTTGTGCCTAAATATCCTTACCACATGACGAGCGTCGTTGATACTCACACTTTAGTTATCTTATGTTTGTCAGTCTAGGCGGTGTCCATGGCTATTTGCAACAAAGGGAACAGTTGGAATTGTTCTCAGTACTTATTTAATAACGAAATTAATTGAATACTATACTAAGTACAATCAGAAAATGAAGTGGATTGAAAACAAAAGACTATTCGAATGTAGAATTAAAGGTACTGAAAATAATGCAATGCTGATAATTCAAATTAATGCAAAATAACAAAAAAATGAACAGTAAATTATCCCTTCACATTGGGGAGGAGTGGCCCTTGCTCCTTCCCTTCGATCTGTGCAATGTTGCAAGTCACACAAGTAAAGCTTTCCTCCGAATCTGTACTTTATTGAAAGAAATTTTCTTTACAATGATTAATCGAATTGAACTAATCTCCCTGCAACTCTCTAATTCTAATACATTTGCTCTTTTATATCAGAGTAGTCCTAGTCTCTTAAGGAGGACTAGTTATTTGAAATTAATGACAACTACTTAACTGGAAGATACCTATAACAATACTAATTGTTTTAGAAGTTACAATCGTGGAAGGATTAATCTATGCCGTGTTTGGATTGAATTCCTCCTCTTTTCTTGCAATTCCGACTGGACGATGAGGCGAGTCTGTAATTGACTCTTTTGAGACGATATCAATCAGTTAATACTCATGAAGGTTCATTCAAGATATTCCAGATCTGAATTGATTCCTTATAATCATGATGATTATAAGTCCATAAATGTTCATCTACATCACGTCTTCAAGCAACTGGAGTTAAGTTGGGATTGCATGGACCTCATAATCTGCATGGAGGTTGAGGTAGTAGTACACATTTCATACTTATGTCATTGTGTTAACTTCTAGCCTTGTTCGATGTGCCAACTACATTAACTCATTATTCAACCACCAATGCGAGCCATTCGTCTCTTTTTCTACTTCTTACGGGCAATCTTTGCGAGCTCCTCATTTCAAGTGAGTCCGATGATTAGTGATCTGCCATAACGGACGAGTTCTCGTGCTGAGGATGTTTCCCTTGGAAAGAAAAAGTAGACCACCTCAATGGTCTTTCTTTTAATGTCATGGGGCGAGTCTCATTAACACGCTGCAACGTTCATTGAATTTCATTCACAAAATAAAGCGCTAGTGCATGAGCAAGTCTTGCACTAGTCTACAACTAACTCCCGTAATGAGTACGTGATGACTCAAGATATACTTTTCCAAATACATTGTTAATACTCATGAAGGTTCATTCAAGCCATATTTGAAGAAGTAATAGTGAGATGAAAATAATAGAATATGCACAACCTTTCCTTTCAAAACATAGTAAAGTATTAATTATAAAGGCGTCAATACTATACATAGTGCAAATGATACCAAGGTAACACCTTGTCATTCATTGAATTTAATGCTAAAGAAAATGGCAAACAAAATTCCGGCAAGTGACATGGGATAAAAAATGTTTGTCATGGTCATAAAGGGCATTTTTAGATCATTCAGGGTTCATCACCTTTCTTTCTTTTTAATTTAATATTTAATATAAGTTTTTTAATATTCTTTTTAGCTTTCAATTTCATAATTTAAATTTTATTTTTAATTTTTGTTCCTCGTTTCTTATTAGGTAGACTCGGTTTGCATCACACACAATCGTCTTGAATGAAGGTGCAGAGGCACTCATGAGGATGGTAACATCCAATCTTTGACATGGAGGCAATCAAACACCGAAGGGGCTCAAAAAGTGAAGAACTTGATCTTAGAGGACTCTTGGTGGGATAGAGTGGGTTATCTGTTGAGATTTACGGCATCATAACCATGTCTAGAGAGATATATGACAGACTCAAGAAGATAAAAGCCGTAAAAGAACAAGATCCCGAGGAAATATTTTTCAAACAAGTGAAGTCAATCCTCATTGAGCGGTGGAACAAAATGACCACCCCATTACATCTACTAGCTTTCGTGCATTGACTCCTAGATTTTATAGCACAGAGATCCTTTCCTTGCTGGTGGAGGGTAGCACCATAGGCGGGGATGCGGAAGTCGGTGAGGGATATATGGTGGCATTAGCTAGGCTCTTCCCGATCCCGAGGCCCAAGACCGAGGTAGAGTTTGGCAATTTCATACAGAAACGGGTCATAGCCTTCTGCCTCTTGGACAAATACAAGATGCGAGAAGACACGGCATCGACTACCGTGGGTGAATATGGTGGCATTATTTTTCAGGCTCTTCCCTACTGAAGCGATATGACCAAAGGTGGTACCTCCATGGTGCACTTCATCGGCTTACTTGCAACGGCTTACTCGCCTCCGGCAATCAAGGTCTTAGCACGAGGTAAGTTTTTAATTTTTTATTCTCTTTTCTTTTAGTTTTTTAAAATTTAAGTTTGAGTGTTTAAATCAAGTAACTTTGCATTGACTTTGAAGTTTGGGTTGCCTTAATAGGTTGAGTTCATCTTCTTCTCCAGCGCAATCGGAGTATGTATAATTTCATCCACTCACGGAAGCGCATAAACATGATTGGGGGCTAAAAGGGTCAAGATTTGGTATACATACATTCCAACTTGCGCCTTTTATCCCACAAGCAGCCAGGGAAGGGTCAACAAAACATTGGGACATTGATCCGTAGATAGTTGACTTGGATGCTTCCATTCCCACCATGGAGCATATGATGATGAGACGGGTTGTGGGCACCACGAGACCTACATGCACAAGGGGGTGCAACTGGTAGTGGCCCTAGTGCGAGTGGTTCGAGCCCATGTGGTTCTAATGAACCACATAATGATGATGATGTAGCTGGTTTTGATCCTCTTGATGAAGAGGAATATGATGAATATTGACAATGAAAGATAGTTTGAGCTTTGAATATTGATCTATGATTGAATTTAATATATCATGAGATTCATGACATTCACATTGTGTTTGATTTAAGTATTTTAAATTTTAATTTAACTTTTAAACTTTTAAGTTTCTAAGTTTTATCTATCATTGTTTGTTCTTTATTCAATTTAGCTTTAACTTGTCTTTCATATGCATAATAAAACCCATGAGCAAAATTTTTTTAATTTTTATATAGTTTTTGATTGCCGTCAAATTTGCATGTAGAGCCCCGTAAAGCTTGAACCCTATAGACCATGAATGACTCGAAAGCGTGTTAGATAATTTGAAATATGTTCTTTGGGCCCATGAGCATTTAGTGGAAGTCAATATGGGATTCGAGCGTGTTAGACCAAACCAAATGGGATGACTTGACTTCTTGGAGGTGTTTATGCGGACTAAAGATCTTTTAACAGAACAATTAAATCAAAACATTTCCTCATTGTTCAATCATTCGAGCCATTCGCCTCTTTTGCGCGAGCTTCTCATTTCAAGTGAGTCCGAATTGGTGATCTGGACGAGTCCTGCGCTACTGCAAAGGTGAGCCCTGCGCTACTGCATGAGCAAGGCTTGCACTAGTCTACAGTTAACACCTGTGATGACTCAAGATATACTTTTCCAAATACATTGTTAATACTCATGAAGGGTCATTCAAGCAATATTTGAAGAAGTAATAATGAGATGAAAATAATAGAATATGCACAACCTTTCCGTTCAAAACATAGTAAAGTATTAATTATAAAACGTCAATATTATACATAGTGCAAAATGATATCAAGGTAACACAGGGTTTCACATGGGATAAAACATGGCAAAACAGGGTTTCATCACAACTGTGAACCCTATAGACCATGAATGACAACAGAGACACAACCACGGCATCATAACAGAAAGAATTTGCAAAGATCATTGTAAACTCATATTCTTTAAACGGCTTTGTAAAACCCATGAGCAAAATTTAAGTGATTGTCAAATTTGCATGTAGAGCCAAAAGCTTGTTCTGAGCTCGAAAGCTTGTTAGATAATTTGAAATATGTTCTTTGGGCCTACACAGTGGAAGTCAATATGGGATTCCAGAGACCAAACCAAATTGACTTCTTGGAGGTGTTTATGCGGAGTAAAGATCTTTTAACAGAACAATTAAATCAAAACATTTCTTCAGACATACATAAGATGACATGCCCTCTCCTTAGCCTTGCAAGAAAATCCATAAAACAGCACAGAAGATAGTCTTAAAGATAAACATTATCCAAGGATTGAGAAATGAAGTTCATGGGCAACAACCAGAGAATCACAAAAGAAGAGTTGCCACTGCAAGGGAAACCCTTGCAGAGGTGCGACTGGTGCTAAACAACTACACCCCATTCTGAACTTTTGTTGATAAATAATTTGAATTATTTGTCTGTGCAACAGAAGATTGGCACTGGCTGCTGAAGGAGGATTGTACTAGCTAACTCTTCCCCAGATATGATGTCTGTTGCAAATAAAGTGGCTACCGTTCTTTGTCATAACCGTATTTAGAAAATGGAGCAACATCTACATTGTTTCTTGCTCAAATGTTCCTTGATCGAACCAAATTGAATTGTATAAAATACAGAATGCCGGAGCTGAGATACACAAAAATCCTTTATAATTATGCAATTAATTGTTTGGCATAATCTTAGGATTTGGTTCATTCTTTTCCCTAACAGCGTGACAAGAATACCTTATTTCCAGTGTAAGCTTATGCCCTTTTTATTTCTTTCATTCACCTTTGAAATGTTTTTCTCTACAGCAGTGATTACTTGTTTTGGATGTAGTCATGATCTATGGGGCCATAAATAAACATGGTAACAGTGGACAAGCCTGAAAACCAAGCATTTATTAGCATAATGCATTGTATTAGAGATCAAACTGTTTTCTCCCATAATAGTTGCATGTTTTATTAAAATATGTCAACAGGTTAATTTATTATACTATTTTTAGTTTTTGCTTTTTAATCTTCTATATGCATTTTCAAGGAATATAATATTTTGGCTTGTGTTTCTTGCAGACTGTCCAGTGGATTTTGAGCGCCAGAATTACACCATCTTAACAAGCCAGTGCAAAGGTCCAAAATATGAAGAGAAACTTTGTTGCCCCGCATTCAAGCAATTTGCATGCAAATTTGTAACATATATAAATGACCTATCAACTGATTGTGCTGATACAATGTTCAGCTACATAAACTTATATGGAAGGTATCCACCAGCTCTCTTTGCTAGCACATGCCGTGAAGGTAAAGAGGGCTTAGCATGTGATGCAATTGCACCTGATGGAAGTGCCTCTGACTCAAATGCTTCAATGCATACCAATTGGTGCGAAATTTCTCAGCTGCCCTCTGGATTGTAATAATCAATCTGCTGGGAGTTTTGATATTTACAGCATGAACGTTTAAGCGAGCACTGTGCTTTGCTGATCAGCATTTTTCTTCTCCAGTGTAATATCAATGTATAATTTTGCTATTTTACCAATATTTTGTTTTATTTGATTTGCCCTTTCTTAACTGAGGCAATGAGAAACCTCTAGATTGTAGGTCAATGTATCTGCAGTTTTCTTAAAGCTAATTTATGTTTTTACAAAATGATTCGAGAATGTGTCGTCCAGTGGGATATTTAGGAAGATAATTTAATTAGTGGTAATGAGTTACATTTACTGGACATCTAGTGTAGCAAATTTTCAAAATCAATGAAATGATCACACTTTGGAATAGAAAATTTCAAACTCTGGTGGGTTTAGCGTACGCGTTTGGCATATTTGTTTGACCTGGTACCTCAAAGTTCCAATAAATATAAATTCTGTATTTTTAATTTGTATCAGATACAAAAAGCACATATCTATTCCAGAACATACGATCTTTGACGATAATTTTTTTAATAAAGATGTACATGGCATGTATTTGCAACATTATTTGGCACGGGCAATTTATTTTGTGAGAAGTCTTCAATGTCCATCACAACTGGGTTCCATAAGACAACCCATCGTGAGTGTTGGACGATTGGGAAACCTGCTAAAAGCATGTGGTTGTGCATTGCAACCTTCAATATATTACATCTAATCTCTATGCATCAACCTGTCTTGCAAACCTGAGTGTAGCCCCTAAATGGGTGACTCTTAGGCTGGCACAAAATCCAACATGCCTCAAGAGGACACTCCACAAACCAAGAGATTGCAAAAATCCAACATGTATCAGAGGACATCTCCACAAACCAAAAATCCACACATTCCATACACCAAGAGTCCTCACATTCTGCTAAGCTGACATGACAGACATACTTAAAAGTCACCTGAGACTGCATTTGACACCAAACATTCTCACATTTGGCAAACCTGCCATGACTCAAGAGTGCTAAACTTTCGAAGTCACTTAGGACGTGCATTTGGCTCTAACAGTGCCTCCAAGGAATTGAACCTTGGTGGGTTGGCCCAATGTGTCACCCTTCTCAGGAGTACAAGTCTGAGTCCCTTTGATAGCAACCAAATTAATGTGGATGCACCAATATTTTGCGATTTTCTCAAAACTAGATTCACTAATTGGAAATAATAAAAACATTCTTGTTGTTCTAAATACAGAAATGTAATATTATAACTTCTACATGAAGGGTTTTATACGGTGGAGACATCAAATATGGAAAAACAGTGTCTCATTCAAAAAGATACAAAAAGGAAACAAATATGATACATAATAAATAAAAAATCCTGTTTTTTTGAAGATTCAGCACAATATAGAAATCCAGAGCTACCAGGAAAAAAAAAAACAAAACTCTGCCACCAAAGAGATCATATTTATGTGTTTTTATATGGTGGATCGAAAGAAAAGGAAAAATACAGTAAATATCTCGGAAAGCACTGTAATTGCCAACTTGACAGAGTTACAAAAACTAACAAATTTACCACATATCAGCATATAAAATTTATATTTTCTTATTTTGAGTAAGAACTTAATTTTTTTCCAACTAGGCTAAGAATAAAATAAAATAAAATAAACACCACCATATTGAAAGGTAAAGACTAACATGGACATTTGAAATACTGATATTTTGAAAAGTAGAATTTACCGTTTTCTACAGCAATCTCAATGGCCCATTCAAAGAGTCATTGAAATAATGTTTGACTTAATGTTTAATGTTATGCATATTTGAAATTTGAAACCAAAATTAAATGTATTGATTCTTAAAACTTGAAAATGTGTAGGGAAAGGACCTTATAGTTGTGCATGAACCAAAACATGTACATTTGTTTTCACCATAGATTGCTGAAAAAAGTACCAATAGTTGTTCACTTTTTGATTAATGACATTTTTAAAGAGCCAATGACAATGTGACACATAGGGCACTCGGTCATTGGTCCCTCTTTCAAATGCTTTATATTAATTTTCTTCATAATAAATTAATTCAAAACTACTTTTCCTCCAAATAAACACACGAAATGAAAAGGCTAATGTGGCATGATTATACGTTAGATGATGATATAATTTTTTTGCACTGAAGAGACACCTACATATATTTACGTGCCCCTAAAGTTAGGGTGCACGGCTATAGGGCCCTCTCTCCTGATATGCTTTCCCCATATCCACGGGGAAAAAAGTAACTACTTTTTGAGGCGTTCTTGTGGAGGATCGGTGGTATCCAATTGGTTATATTAGCACGATGGGATTGGCCAACATCATCACGTTTCACATGGAAAGGTTTAACTGGGCAAGTACTCGCTTCTATTTGGTGCACAAGTATTAAAATCATTTTAAAATTCTTGCTTGGTTGTGACCTAGAAAATAAGCCATACTTGTTTCTTGTTTCGTGAGGATTCGACTCTGCTTAGGTTTTTTTCATGCTTTCTCTTGCCATGCTATTAAACCGTGCTTCCTTGGTTTTTTTAGGGTTATCCCAACGGTCCTATCATAGTGAAACCCAACTATTTTCCCATGCTAAGGCGGTGAGTTGCTTATAAATGGCCAACTCTCCTTCCATTGCAACGATTGTTGCAACTGGTGGTGAAAATGGCTCCCAAGCACACACAGAAGTTTGTTCCAAAAGTCTATGACGAGGTATGGATTTTGAATCCTCCCAGATGTTGTTATTTCTGATGAATGTTTAGACCATGTGGTCAAATGGTATCATAATAATTGCCTTATTGCTTATTTCTATGGCCACATTCCTCATAAACCTACCTTCGAATGGATAAAAACCATTGGGAGTCCAATGGTATCCTAGTTTCAAGTATTCGTAACCTCACCAAGGGGTTTTATCTTTTCTCTTTTCGTGAGCCTTCTCAACTCCAAGCCCTCCTCCTTAAGGCAACTTGTTGGTATTTGGGAAATACCTTGTTAGTGCTTTCACCAGTGACAATCGATTTTAGCCCCACCAACTAAGTTTCGTTGAAAATTCTAGTTTGGATTAAACTTCCTGGTCTTTCATTCATCTCTGGTCTTTCCTTACAGAGATTGTGAAACCCATTGGTAGGGTGATTTGCCATGAATAAGATCGTTTTTTACACTCGTCCTAATAAGTGAGTTTGTGTCGAAGTTGACCTTGCGAAAGATCTGTGGGACCACCTGGATATTCAAGTTGGGTCCTTGCATATCTCTCAAAAGGTGGTTTATTTCAACCTTCCCAACACGTGTTTTCGTTGTCAAGCCCCAGACCATCACATTCGTGACTATTCACTACTAGCTCATTCCAAGCCAGCGGTGACACAACCCACGGTTTCCAAGCCCAAAGTGACCCGCCGACTGATGGTTGGACTATGGTTGGGAATAAGAAGGGATCTGGTATGAAACCCACTCCCGTGGTTCCACCTACCCCTTCTCCTTCCCCCCTGTCTAAGGATGAGTCGAGTTCAGAGCCACCTCGCTCTTCAATTTCTATTCCTTCCAAACCTTTGCAAAGTCGGGTTCCTCTTCTCTTCCTCTACGACGCTCTTGCGGCTCTCTTCACCCCCTCGAGGTGTCCCACAACATGCGAGGGATAATGGGGCCAAGTGCCACTCCATTCAAGTTGAGCGTTCTGATTCAGACCAGATCTTGTTTGCAATAATTTTTCCATTCTTGGCTTAGAGGATGTATACCAGATGGGCATGGGGAGTTTGATATGTTTATTTTTCATGAATTTCATGTCATGGAATGTTCGGGGTCTTACAGAGCCCTCTCGAAAATACTTTGTTCGTTTAGCTTGCAGTGTCGATCAACAACTTAGATATTATTTGTTTGCAGAAATTAAGATTTTGGTTTTTTACTTACTGCAAAATACTCTAACTTCCGCAACTTTTTCGCATTTTCATACTCAACACATTGATGGAAAAGGTGGTGCGAGCATTTCCATAGTGCCAAAATTCTCGGCATTAATCACCTCCTCGGGCCAAGATCCTTCAAATCGGGTCGTGTGGGTGATTATGGCTATTAATGATCTTTCTTTTGGTATTCTTAATGTTTATGCTCCTAATGATGGCTCAGAAAGAATGACTTTATGGAAATGGTTAGGTGATAACTTACCTTTAGCTTATTGGCTAGTGTGTGGTGACTTTAATATGATAGAGCATCCTGATGATAAATGTGGCGCCCTTCCTATGCATTGGTGTGTTGGCGAGCGTGTGGCTGGCATTTTTTAAAAGCCGTTAGGGGCTTTTCGATCATTTACTTAGTTGATGACAAGGAATTTAAAGCCCAAGGTTGGTATACTTGGACCAATCTTCGAGAAGGATATGATCGGGTTTAAAAAGGTTGATTGTGCACTTCTTTCACAATAGACTTTTTTATATTTTGACACGCAAGGCTCCTCCGCTATTAAGGTATGGTCAAATGTTCTTTTGTCAAATCACCACCCGATCACATTTAAGGTTGTTTGGCGTGTGGCCCCTCCCAAAGTCATGTCTAATCAATTCTTTCTTAATGTCTCATTTGCTAAGTCATTTGGGGGTGGTCTCTCTTATCACCAAAGTTTGGAACATGGCGCCACGCCCGCCATTTCTTTCCCGCTGGATCTCTTGGTGGGAAGCGGCGGTTCGACGCACCACCCGTTTCCTCTGCCGTTTTGGCAAGCATGTGGCTTGAGTTCGTGAATGTGCCGACTTCTTTGCACAACAAATTCAGAAGGATCTCGTTGTTGCTCGAATCCAATCCCTTCGACATTCCGCTCTTGATACATACTGCTGAAGCTCGACACAAGCTCAAGCTCATTAACTCTCATTCGGCCCGTGGTGTATAGATCTGGTCGAGGTTCGCATTGGCTTAAGGTGGGAGACAAAACCTCAAAAATACTTCTTCAAATCCCTTCATGCCAAGCATGCTCATCAACAGATCAAAGCTATCTATGATTCACATCAGAGGCTCACGGAGTTGCCAGAGATCTCAAGTGCCTTTGTCGAGCATTATCATCTTGTCTTTCAAGCTCAAGAGGCTACTGATGAGTGAGTTTCACCGCCTACAACGATGTATTGATGTGGTGCCTAATAAGCTTTCTCTCAAAGAACAAGATCGTTGTAATGCTCCTCTTTCTTTGGAAGAACTCCATGTTGCCTTGATGTGCTTATCTGATGACAAATCTCTAGGACTCGATGGTTTCCCATGTGAATTTTACAAAGCAACCTGGTCTTTTGTGGGACCTGATCTAGCTTCGTGTCTACAATGAAGCTCTCCAATCCAATTCTCTTGGGAGTTTCATCAATCAAGGCAACATCAAATTCATTCCTAAAATTGGTGATCTTAAACAGATAACAAATTGGCGGCCTATCACCTGCTAAATGTTTCTTACAAAATTCTTGCTAAGGCTTTGGCTCTTTGTATAATCGATATTTTGCCCAAGATTGTTCACCTTGAGCAAACCGGATTTGTCAAAGGCCGATACATTCTGGATAATCTTATTGTTGTTTGGGAAGGGATGGAATGGGCCCATGGTTTCTCTGCAAAGGCCTCTATTTCTCAAAATTGACTTCAAAAGGCTTATGATCAGTATCGAATGGCCATTTATTTTGGCTATGCTCAAAGCCCTTGGCTTTGGTGATTTTTTCTAAACAACTCATCAAAACTCTTTTTCTAATGCGTTGGCTTGCCTCATCATCAATGGCCATCAATCTGCTGCGATCAACCTCTTTCGCTCTATCAAATAGGGGTGTCCTCTTGCACCACCTTGTTTGTTCTAGCTATGTGGATGCTTTAGGCTATCTTATTGCCTTATCTTATTGCCCAACACGTTGTTCATGGTCATATTTGGGGTTTTTCTTCATGGTCATGCGACATAACTTATTAATGGTCATTTTGCCGATGATTCCTTTCTTACTATTGTTGAATCCGAATAATGTGGCTATGATTTTTGAATGCCCTTGATACGTTTTGCCTTGTTTTTGGATCCAACATTCAGATGGCTAAGACGTTGGGTTATCGACAAAGTTGCTTACCTATCCCAAATTGGTGAAAGCTTACCCCTGGAAGTGGATTAGAAGAGGCGAGCAATTCAAATTCTTGGGCATTCCTTTTGCCTTTGATAACGACTCCGCCACGCTATGGTAGTATGTTATTAACAGAGTTGAGCATAAGGTTTCTTGGTGGTCTTCCAAACCACTCTCTCTTGTTGGAAAATTCCAAGTTTGTACTAAGATTCTTGTTGCCACCCATGTGTTATTCTGCGTGTTGGTGCCCTTCATGTGCTTTGTTTGCCAAACTTGCCAAGATACTATGGGACTATCTTTGGTGTAAAAGTTCTGGTTTAGCTGGTTTTCATAGGGTGGCTTGGGAAGTTTGTTGTCTTCCTCACAATCAAGGTGGTATGGGAATCATTGATGTTTATTGGCAAAGTGTGGCCTTATGATCAAAATGGGTTGTGTGTTGTTTGATTGGCAAAGAAGCTTGGAAAATTCTCGCTTCGATCATTGCATTGTGACAGTGCGTCGCATGACAAAAATGTTGGAGCAATATTGGCTTGTACACCCTTATTATCACTTCAGGCGTCTGTCAGAATCACCGACACCTTTACTGCCAAAAGTATCTGGAAAGCCTTTGAGACGGTGAAACCTTTGTTGTGTTGAACTAGAGATGGATTTTGCACCGGGCTCTCTTTTAATTCTTAGAATTTTTGGTGGTCTCCCATCATCAGTGAAGATAACCTCCCGCTTGCTGAAACTCCGAGCATCAAACCTCTCCGGTTTCTCGCAAAGGAATTCATACCATCCAAGATTTGGTCACCGTAGAGACTGGATCCTCTGGCCCAAGCTCAAGACGAAATTTAATCTTGCCAATTCAAATCTCTTGTCTATCTGCAAAATTCAGAATTAATACCTAATGTTATGCTCCACAAGATGGGGCTTAAACCCTGATGCTTGGTGGCGTGATTGGGGATGGAATCAGAAATTGCCTTCATCCGCTACAACGCTGGAACTACTTATCAACTTATGAGCCCAATCTCGCCTACCATTGCCAAACTCAATGCCCATTGGGGTCTGCATTTTGTGCATTCCACTTGGCTTCGTTAACTTTCCCGTGTTTGGAATTCCTCTTCTTGAGCCTAAAGTTAATCATTTCCTATGGTGCCTTATTTATCAAGGTCTACCTATCGAAGAACGTCTTAGTCACATTGGCATCCCTAATCTTAAACGCCCTTATGTTCCAGAACTGAATCTTTTGAACATTTATTTTGGACTTGACCATGTGCTCAAACTATCTGGAATTGGATTTGCTATTTTTTCAACACTACCATCCCAAATTCTTTTTACTGGCATCCGGATTTCTTTGGCAATTTCAGTCCATGACCACATTATATTGATACTCTATGGCAATTATTTAGAGCTTGTATTTTGTTTCATATTTGGAAAGCTCGAAATGCTTTGATATTCCAAAATGATCAATTTGTTGCTTTCTTTTCCACTAATGAAAAAGTGGTTATCTTGTCTATTGTGCACATACAGATTCAAGCTCAAGCTAAAAAGGTCACCTTGGAGTTTGCTCATCTTTAGGAATTGCTCGCACACTAGGGGAGTGCGCCTTGCACGATGAGTCGGGTCCCCCTGGATCCTTGCCACCTCCACCTCGGCCATCTTTGCCTCGACGATCCGCTACATGCGGGATCGCATCGCAACCATCGCTCCACCTCTCCCCTCGGTCGCGCTTCAGCTCCGTCATACTATGGATTGGGTCGGAGCCCTCCTCCGAGGGGGAAGGGTGTTGCAAGTTCTCTGCGGTGGGGCTCTCTGCTGCTTGGTATGCGAGACTATGGATGGTTCTCCACCTCCTGGCTAGGGCATTATTGTTCCATTGCAGATGCAGATGCCTAACCATGATGGTTGGCAGGTGGATCCTCCCTCGGCCGAGCCAACAATGGAGTGTTTATCCCTCCCTGGGATGACCCTCCTCCTCCCGGAGCGGCGGCTTGTGCCTAGTTTTTTCTGATTTGTTGTAATTTTGCTCTCTAGTTGCCCTTTGGGCATTTTTTTGTTGCCTATGTGGCGTTTTGTGAGACTGTGGGTTGCCCCAACTAATGTAACTCTCTTTTATTAATTAATGTAAGGGCAGTTCCAATAGTAAAAATAATCTTTTCCTTCTTTTTATATATCAATATTTTAAAAAAATATGCTGCTGAGATAAATCTGATTGCCCTTCGATGAAAAAATTCCTGGTTGAAGTCTAGATCAGCCATGCCATTATGGTTTTGCCCACTTGTCTTACTAGAAACACGACGGGAAGCCCCGTTCCGTGTTAAAACGCGTGAAATGCTGAACACTGTTTCAGAGCTGTCCACAATGTTTTTCTGCTTCAACAATGTTTCGGTCAGACTTCTTCAGGTTTACCGTTTGAATAAGATGGTTTCCCGGCCACTCTGTTATTGCCTTTGCAATTTGACTTTTCAGCTGGTTTTCAATGGCGTTGTTTTCAGTTAGCAACTGTGTATTAAACATATACAATGTTATTTTTGCTACAATATGGTATATGTTGGCAGTTTGGTTGAATTGGGTCAATTGTTTATGAACAGCCTTGGATATGCTCTTCCTACAGTCGTCATAGCCGACATTTAATAACATACAAACTACGAGAAAATCTTAATTGTCCTCTTGAAATTCTATGAGGTAAACTGACAAAATTCAGAACGATTCGCTGAAATAGATTTTTTTGGTTTGATGTGAATTACTTTTGTCTGCAGCAAGGTTTTGAGATTAGCAAAAGCATCATGGAGTCCACAAGCATTGTCAATTGCCACACGACATTATCACTGATTTATGCTCAATACGAGCTCTAAGACTTTCTATAAATACCCATCAACAAAATAGCCCACTCACATTTTTTTGTTATATTCAGTTCATGGTGTTAAAGAGTGTTCAGTTTTGAGCATTTCGGAAGAGACAAGTTTGTAATGTTAATAGAGGAAGGAAAATTCGGAAAGGAAGAGAAATAGTACATTGAACGCAAATATGAAACCCATTCTGCCTTTGTATTAGAAGTAGAAATTAGCGATATAAAAGTATTCTCCATCATGACTCATTGCCAGTGACTCAAGACGCCATTGATCTTTGTATATTGGTTATTTGAATGAAGTTAACACATAAGCCACTAATTAGAAAGATTTGCATTTACGCCCAGTCCACTTTTGAAAAGTACAAAGCATTAATATTCAATCAGTATCCATCACGAGTTATTGTTTTTCGTTAATTATTTACTCAAGGTTTTGGATGGCTAGTGGTAACAGGGGTTCACTCACTGTACACAACCCCTCTAGCTTGCAGGCCTCCATAATTTAATAATTTACAAGACCACCTTTTCATTGATTGTCTTGTTAGCATGGCAGCGAAAACACATTTTCTGTCCCATAGGCTGTCTTTGGTAGTCTCGTGGACTTTAAAATATCTTCTTCTTTTCTTCTTGTTGTTACTATTGTAGTAGGAGCATCATGAAAACTATTAGTGGTTGAATGGCGATCAATACGGGCCAAGAAAATGACTTTAGACGGGCGAAAGAAGCCTCGGGATGTTTCACTGAATTTGGGGACATATATGGCAGCTGAGATACAGTTGGAGGAACTGTATTAGTTGAGAGATGGCCAGTTGCCTTAAATTCACCACAGTACTTGATGCCAGACAGGAAAGAAGAATCCATCTCTTCCCCTGGATTAGTAGGCTGATAGCACAAGCCAGAATTATCAGATAGCTTCAACCTCCTCCCCAATCTCCACATGAATTCCCTGCTGAAAGGAACAGGGCCTGTAAGCAGATTTCCATTCACCTTAAGTTCACTGAGATGGACCATCTTCCCCAAACTTACAGGTATGGACCCATTCAGCCTATTCCCATCCAAATACAACACTCTGAGCTTTTTCAAACTTCCCAGAGCCTTGGGGATAGGTCCCTTGAGCCCTGCATCGGATAGGACCATGATCATCAGCTCCTCTAGTCCTCCAACGGCCTCCGGAATCGGCCCATCAATGGAATTCCCTGCAAAATCAACGCCTGTAACAACTTAAGCTCCCCAGAGAGTCTGGAAATCTGCCCGACAGACAATTGTGGCTTAAATCCAATAAAACAAGGCTCCTCAGACGCCCAAGTGATAATGGCACCATGCCAGATAAAGGTTCTTGCTCAGGTCCAGTTTTCTTAGAGAAATCAGACCTCCGAGCTGGTCTGGGATTGGTCCAGAGAGCAGATTGTGATTTAGGTCCAAGATATTGATGTTGGTAAGGATTCAAAGCTTGCGGGAATCTGACCCACCAGCCTGTTTTTGCTGAGATCCAGAAGCTGGATATGGTCCAGCCCACCAAGCTCGGTGGGGATGGCAGAATTGAGATTGTTGCCTTGGAGGTCAAGAGTGTGCAATCTGGTGAGGTTGCCCATCTCCGGAGGAATGCTTCCCACATGGCCATTTTCCCTCAAGACCAAGGACTCCAAAGAATTGCTCAGTAGCCCTATGACTCTAGGTATGGGCTGGGGATTACCCTTGCAGCATTGGTAAAAGAAGAGTCTCTTGAGATGGGGGAGGCGAGTTATGGCAGGGGAAATGAAAGAATTGTTGTCACAGGTGGGGAATGCAGTGTCATCTGACAGAGCTCCAAAGGAGAGGGAAACAACATGCAAGACACTGGACTGATCAGGCATGCACTCAATCCCATGCCACCTCCCTTTGCACACATCTGGGATGCTGGTTGCCCAACCATTGCCTGTGGCAGTCATGATCTCATAGACTGCCTTCTGCTCTGTGGGGTCTGTATGGGCCTTGTTCATGTTCATGTTGTAGCCTGTCTGTGGGGTGTCCAGCAGATTGCTTGGGGAATCTGGTACGATTATTGTAAATCCTAGGGATGCAGAAAACAGGCAAGAAAAACACAGTAACAGGCCATTGCAAAAGGTCCCATCTGTTGGTTTAGGGATTGGTCAAAAATCCTAAATACAATGCAGAGCTTACTGATACTTGAAGACCACACAGACTAGAAGGGTGCTCTTGAGAGGGCTTGTGCATGGGGTGCTTGTATTTAACGTGGGCATTTCTAATGGAGGGCTGCAAAGTTATTGTGCTTTAAATGAAGAGCATGACTAAGGCTTTGGGTCTTAAAAATCTATGGTACTGAAATCTATAACGGTTCATGAAGGCAGGAAAGCAGATGGGGTTTTAAGGTTTAGGGTTTATGCTTTTATCACCAACTTCTGGGTCAAAAGGCCATGCTTATGGCAACATAAAAACAAGATCATTTATTTTAAATGCATTTATACCATATTTACATGAAAAAAACGTGGATTGATAATTTTCTTTTCTGATCAATTTGCACATTTTTCAGTTGGGTATAAGTTAAATGTATTTAAATAAAGTATATACCATTCGGATGGAAAAAATGCAGACTGATCAATTTACAATTTGTTCATGTGGTTATAGTCTGAATTTAAATGCTTTTAATAAGAATAGTATTATTTAGATGCCCCTTAATTGTCGCTGTTTAGTCAAAAGAAAATTTTGATATAGATATACGCTTACTCAACACGTGTACATCATATGTAATTTCTATTTTAACAATAGATAGTTTTTCATTAAAAAAATAGTAATATTTAAATGTATGTAGACCATACCCATATTAATAAATAAATTAAAAAAAGATTGATACCTATTTTTCTTATGAATTTTCAATTTATTTTCATGCTGATAGTCTAAATACATCTAAAATATATTGATTTTAAAATAGGTATCTAGCCTATGTTTGAAATAGATAATTCTCTCTCTCTCTCTCTCTATATATATAATATTGTTTTTAATATTTTTTGATATCTATAAGAATTCAGATTGGTCTAGTGTCTTGGAACTGCAGAGTTCTAACAGAGAATAAACTCCTTATAACTTCTACATAGCACACACATCGATCCCTAAATATATATTGTTGGCTTAATATCTCTTATGGTAGAATTACTCTTTCGAGTGGGTATGGTCTAATTGCACATATAATATATTGTTCTTGATGTGGGTATGTAGTATATGTTTTTAAAATGTAGAGGCATTTAAAGTATAACTATTGCCAGCCATCTTGATCTTGCATTGTAAAGGTACAATAATTCCCCAACCAGGGGCAAGTGTGTTGAGAGCCACGACCTTTCCATTGGAGGAGGGCTCAAGCTGGCCCGGAAGAGGACGGAGATGAAGGGTGACCCTGGGGAGAGGCGGAGCGTTGACTGCGAGAGCGGCTTCTGCGACACAGTCATGGTGGAAAAGGCCACCGAGAAGGAGATCCTCCCCGAGCGGCAGCTTGTGCTTAATGCCCTTTGTTTTTATGTATCTCTCGTACTTTTTGTTTATCCTTTGGGCGTTTTCTAGTACCTACGTCATATTTTTACAAGACTGAGTTTTCCGGTATCTTGTAACTCTCTTTTATTTTAATTAATGTAAAAGACAGTTCCAATAGTAAAATATAACCATTGCCGGCTTTAATACAGGATCTACCTATGTACAATTTTTAAGTTCTGATCAGTCTGCATTTTTTCCCTTTTTTTCTTATTGTGAAGCAATAAATGCATTTATGAAATCTGAATTGGATTGCAGCCTTCTTAACGGATGATTTTTTTGGGGAACTGCAACTACTCATCTGTGAATTAAACGATCCCTATCAGATTCAATGCCTGTCTGATGATCAGTGGAGATATTCAATGCATATATGCCCAATTGTTTTATGAGGCCCATTATCAATTTTGTCAAGCGTTGCCCGTGGGGATCGACGAGTTCGGCATTTAAGGCGAACTCCAGCATTAATGGCAATCACGGGTATGTTGAGGTCTGAGAAAGGATGAACATATTTAATGTGTATACACCATTCTGTATTATTCTCACGAGTATGAGGCCTATTGCAGAAGTTCACTACTAGATCCTGCCTGTAAACGTGACGGAGACAAAACAGGCATATTAAAATGGCTTCTAGATAAAAATATGTTAGATAAAACTTCGGTTAACTTCGATATTTTAGAGCAAAGAATATACTATCATTTACAGGAGTGTTTTCTATATAAATCCATACCAATTATTGTAGAGGTGTAGCTAGCATGCATGCATATATATATATATATATATATATATATATATATATATATAACTTTGATATTTTAGAGTAAAGAATATACTATCATTTACAGGAGTGTTTTCTATTTATATCCATACCAATTATTGTAGAGGTGTAGCTAACGCGCGTGCGCACACACACATATATAAAGAAAAGGACTTAGAAGGTAGTCTATTAAAAAATTTAATAGACAAAAATTATGATAGAATTAGGGTTTTCATCTATTAAAATTTGTCTATTAAAAAATTTAATAGAAGAAAACTTTGTATAATTATCGAAGGACCTTTGGTTTATTTGTGATGTTGTTCGGTTTTCAATGAGTCCACTAGGTGCAAGGTCTAGAGATACTTGACACGGAGAGTCAATACAGTTGAGGCTAGGATCATGCCCTGCCGGTTTGGCTTTGACGGTGTGGATGCCCCTTACTCGTAGTTGCTTAGGCTGAAGGTGATCACTAGTTTAGTTGTATGCTTACTTGTAATTGTAAATCCACTATATGCTTCCTTTGAAGCATGAGCAGAGATGCCGACAATCTATGTAATCTAGTGCCTAATGAGTGCACACTACTCATAAAAAAGAAAACCTTAATATCATCGATATACATTCGAACAAGTTCAACACCCGTAGATGTTATAATAACAATTGAAACTAGGAAATACTTTGAGAGACTCAAAAGTCTAATCCACCAAGCTTTGATCATCATCATAATGACTTAATTTAGCCCCTTTTAATAAGCTGCAAGGCATTTTGGTCTAATGATGGTGGTGTTAGTGTCATCAAAGTTTGCATTTGAGAGTTTAGACTTACTCTCAAGTCGGCAAGATGATTAGCCATGCCTTTAACTTTATCGTGAGCATGTGAGAACTTAATAAATTCAAATTTATCTCTAAGGATTATTTAGTCCTCAATGATATTAGACAAATTCTAGTTGGATATTCTTCATTTTCTAACCGTCTTAATAAGTATATGAGATTCCCCTTCTATTTCAAGCTTCTTCTAGCTCTTAAGATCGATGATCATGAGTCCATGCACCCAAAGAGATTTTGCCTCTACAAAGTTGTTGGAGCACTTCCCAAGGGCCTCATAGTAGCTTAAGATGGGTTCTCCTATGGAATTCCTAAAAATGCCCCTAGTTCCAGCCCGTCTTGGGTTGCCTTTCGCTTTACCATCAAAGTTTAGCTCGTAGTTTGTTTGATGTGGAGGACTCCCACCAATATTTATCTTGAATTTGTTATTTTTGCCTACATCTTTACGAGGAAGCTTTGTATATAAATATTATTAAAATGATGTGAAGTTTATTATAATACTAATAGTTTGACCTATTATTATGGAGCTCAAAGTTATTATGTTTTTTTAATTTATTGGAAAAAGATAAACTGCCCAATTTTTTGAGACATTTTTGTATTCATTATCAAGAATGAATGATTGACGTTGATCACCTTAACTAAGGTGAGGGGTATCCATTCCACCAATTATTTGGATGGGGTTATATGAAGTTGAATTTTGGATGATAAAATTTTAGCAAAGAAAAGATCATATATGTAATGTTTAATCTAAATATGTTATCATTTTCATTCATTCATTCATATGGTTGGTGGTTGATATGCTTGATAAGTGATTTAGTGTTTTAAATTGACATGACAATGGTGGATCAAAAGAGAATGAATTGGGGATTTGTTTGGATTTTGGAGTGGTAGGGGCAACAAGAATGAATGAAGAATCATCTCCCACATGCGGTCACTTGACCATCATGTAAATTGGTTTGTAAAGTTTTTGACCAACATGCAATTTATTTGTGATGGATATGTTTTTTTGTCACACATGGGTTTGGAGTGATATATGATTTATATTTTGCACTCTTATAGTAATTCCTTCTTGATCAAAGCTCATATTTGAAGATTTAGACTTGAACCTTATGATGCTTTCTTTTCTATAAGAAATCTTTTTGGTGTGATTAGGGTTTGATGATAAAAAAATTTTGTGTATAATTTCTTTGGTCAAATGTCGATAGGGTTTGTTAATGCAAATGTTTTACAATCATATTGTTTGTTTTCCCAAAACTTCTATTTGTACTTGAAACAATTATTTCTACATATATTGTGACATGTTATCTTTTTTTGTAGTCATTGTTGGTGGTTGTTCACAAAATGGTGTATTAGTCAAGAAACAATGGTCACGTTAATGACTAGTAATCGCACACGAGCAAAGTGTAAGGGAGATGTCGACAAGGATGCAATGAAGAACTTAAACTTGAAGGAGTGAAACATTATATGAGGAAGAGGGGCGGTGAAGAAGGGGATTGAGGGAGGAGTGTAGAGGTGGGGAAAATGTTTGGGGAATGTACACGAAACTCTTTTTTCTTCAAGGAAGAAACATACAAACTACATGCTATTTATATCAATCATTTAAAGGAGAAAGGGAGTGTTTAACATAAATAATTGAGGAAATGTACATTGGAGATATCACAAAAAGAAAGCCACTCCCGAACAATGCTCACTATGAAAATTTGCAATGTCAACCATTGGGTTTTTTTGGAAAGTTAACACAAATCTATTTTAGGGAATTTTCTTGCATTTGTTGCTTGATAGTTTAGAGATAAGGACATGTTGAAGGGACTTGACATACCATGTAGAGATGATGTAGTAGTTCAATTTGATAACCACATAACATGACAAGCTAGGTGGTTTTATCCAATGTTTATAGACCATTGTCTTAGTCCATTCTTCATGCTTTTATAAGCAACAAAAAGTATCAACCACAAGATTTTTCTGTGTGGATTTGTATTTAACACCGCCTCTTAACCATTCCAGTTCATAACACTCATTATATTTGAAGCATTGTTATGTGTATAATCTCATACCTATTATTTTGAAAATTTGGTGTTATGGGGATTTGCAATATGAGAGAGTGGTGATAGAAGATGAGAGAAGACCAAGTTTGTGTATTCTCACAAATATTGTACATAATGTATGAAAAGTAAATGCACGATCCGTTCATTCATTAAATGATATTTTCTAATATTATATACATATTTTCTATATCCTACAAAGTTTTCATGACCGCCACAAATTCATCGACTTCTCTGTTGTTAACAATGTTTATCATAAAGGTTTAACACGTGACCTAACACTGCTCTTATTATTTTGTTGTTTCTTAGGCAAAAATGTGGATTTCACCGCTATAGTAAGGGTTTCTATCTTCTTTAGCTATCAAAATGCTATTTTCTAATAGTATACATATTTAATGATAGGAAGGGTAGTTGATTTCAACAACATGGACGTTATAGTTGACAAATATACTCATTATATTCTAAGATGATTCTCTAACAAATCATATGAAGAAACCAATATGAATATGACTATTCTAATATTATGAATTGTATGCATTTTTCATGAGGGTTGTGGCTATTCATGAGACTTGTTGTCTTTCAAATATGACATTAAACAATGACAGAGTTGATGATGCAAGATTTGAGAATTTGCACCCTACATTATATTTTTAATGAAGCCTCTCACAAGAAGAATGTAGTTTGCTTAATTTGAGTGGAATCAAAAGGGATCCAAAAGATGAATTAAGCGGAGATGGTCAACCTAGTTGAAAGCCCCCAACAACTCAAATTCCTCCACCATCTATCAAAGGCTATGCACACACATAACCCTCAATATAATATATTAACATGTAAACATATAAACATGAGATTAATACACAAATACATCAAATCATAAGATGTATATTGATAATAGATTAATGTATGTGTCATCAAACCAAGGATAGTCAATTAATAAAATCATACACCGAAATAGGAATTTTCTAATCGGTATTAACGCTCATTGTATTAATTGTTTGGACTAGAAATTTGAAAAGAAGAATGATATTTTGGCTTCTTGGGTTTTATGAGACCAAAACAGGCTCGAAGACTCATGTTCGAGCTCACACATTCTTTTAATCCAACAAAGAAAGAAACAACAAATTTTCAAGGCATTTGACATTGGGTAGTGACAAATTTGTTGGCGTAAGTTTTGAGTTTTTTTTCCTTAAATTACATATCGAAGGAAGTTTGTTGAGTGTAGTATACAAGACACACACATTGCGATTAAATTCAAAAGGGATCCCACGAATGGAGCTAGGGGAGATGGTTGTCCTTGTTGAAATACCATTATTGCATCATCATAATTTTATTTTAATAACCACTCAACCAAAATTATGTAATTGCATGTTCTTAAAAATTTACATACTAATAACATATTAGTAAATAGTAAATGATTGTCCTATTTAATGTAATGTTTTTAGCATTAAATAAGTCTTAAAATTGTCTTAATTTTTAACATACTAGAAATTCTTAATTTTTAATGACTTCATAACTTTTTGGGCTGATTGCAATTATAATATACATAGGTGTTGAACCAATACATCAAATAAAATTTGTAAATGCAATGAAAATAGAAAATACTAAAGAACATACACAAATCAAATGTTAACGTAAAGGTTGTAGAAACTTCAATAATTTTAAATATGGAGACCATCGAACATATCACCCATGTGGAAAATCACTATCCAAATAAATCTCCTCAACTCAACGTCAGTAGGGAGGGCATACTGATATAATTATGTGTATTGATCTCAAGTAAATTTCGGGTAGGAGGATATACACTATAGTTTTGTATTGATCCAAGTAAAGAGGGTTCAAACCACTTTTTTAATCAAGGGGAGAAGAGACACATAGCAAAATGGAGAAACTATGATTGTGTTGAGAGGGGTGCCATTGTTCTTTGTCAAACTATCTATACTTTCATATTTCCTCTTGTTCGAGAACTTGCAGACACCGAAAGGTCTAAGGCTCCAAGATGCATAATATAATGGCGCAAAATCCTATGGTGACAACAATTGTTGCATATGATGTTGTGATTTTGAACTAGTATCTAAATTCCCCAACATAATGACACAAAAGGCCTTAATTGAGCACATCGTCATTTATTTCATTGTGGTCTTGCTCTATTATCTATTGTTCATGTCGGGTAAGGTACTTTTCGTCACCCACCATGTGGCCACTATTATCGGTGATGTTGATTTGTGAAATGTACCACGTGGAAGGTTATGGTGCTATCGTACAACACAAAAAATAAACTAGTACCATTACATCTTTTAGCTATTTTCTCTCCTTGTTATAATTTGGAACACACCTATCAATGTTAAAAGTGTTCAAAGTTGATTAAAGACACCAAATTCTGGACCATTATAGGAATGGAACCCACATGGAGGTCTCATAGGTTTTTTTGAGACTATTATCCATAATACCCCCACCCCCGCCGGATATTTTGATAACTTGTAATTTCATATTGAACTTGGACAAGGAATAATCAATGAAAATTGAGAAAAACCAGTGTGGGGACACTCCATTTCTATCTTGTCAAGCCCCTTTATTTCCATACTTAGCCAAAATCAAAAGAAATGGGTAATATACAAGCAAATCATTCAAATCATCCTTTGGAGGAATAGGAGGCACTGTTTCTTTGTTTCTCTTATTCACCGCATTGTTGCATCATCCATGAGGAGCGAGGGGGCAATGTTGTTGTGGATGGGTTGGGTCTTTCGAGTGCGAAGGAACATTTCACTAGGTTGACGATTCACCGACATACCCAATGGGAGTAGATGGGAGAGAAGTGGGAAAAAAAATTCAGGTGGATCAGCTAAGTCAGGCATAACCAACACCCGTGGAACTGCTCCCATGGTTCTAACAATTTGCCAATCAGACAACATAACTGATGGGGCAGAGCGACAGTGGAAAAATCGATTAAGTTGGGACCCATAGGAACAACAAACATTGTTCCCTCCTTCCCTCAAATCGTCAACCGAACGATTCATCTGTCATGTGAAAAAATGATTAATGTGGGTTGTTACGAGTCCACGGGTGCCCCGTCGTGTTTCTCCCGAATTCTTGAACTTCAAGGGCCATAACTTTCTCCCTGCAACTCCAAATTTCTTAAAATTGGACTCGTTGGAAAGGTCTCATCATGTACTACACCATGAAAACTTGAAATCCTAAATTTGGTGAGGTTAGGTGGGTGTAAAAGAGGAAATATATTCCTAAAATTAAAAGGTTACTTCTAGTAGCTCAACTACCAAATATGATTAGGTATGGTGTCCATTCCTTCTCCTATAAGCAAAGTATCACGGGGAAATGGTCTTGATAGGGTGCCCATGCCCATTTTAGACATTCAATGCATGTTATTGGTGATTAAAGGTGGAAATCTGATTTTCTCTCTCTTTTCCTCCTCTCTCTTTCTCATCTTCTATATATTGTAAAATGACACCCATTCGTAAAGGTTGGGCCCTCTTGGAATGCTTGCACATCATTCTACAAGTGTAACATGTGCATTTTGAGTTGCGAAGCCTCAAATCTAGACATATGTAGGGTGAATTTGGCCTTTCTTGTTCATTGTAATGGATTTTGCATCTATTTGAAGTAATAAAATATGTGTTTTGTGGCTATTATTTGCCCTATCATGTGTTTATTGCATTATCTTGCCTCTCTATTGCATTTTTGGTGTATTGTGCATGTTTTATTCTCTTTTACATGGTTTTTTCTGTTGTGCTCCATGGAAATGAGAGTTTGAATGTTGTTTTGGACTGTGGCACTCATGTATGCCCTCTCCTCCTTCATTTTCCTCCCATTTCCACTCATATGAGAATGTCTTTCCCCTTATTCTTAGTGCTATCACCTCCCTTTAGCTTAGGATTTCCCCTTTCATGCATCTTTCTCTCTCCTGGTCCCTTGGATTGTTAGAGTAGGATTAGATAGTTGCATTTCTTCCTAGGAGCAATTTAAAATCGGGAATAGGTAGAGGAACCAACCTTTTTAGGAGGTTTGTCTTAAGTAGAAAGTCCCATAACTTGGATACAATCCCATGTTTCCCAAAAAACATTGATTTTCATTCATCACAAATCGAGGGGTGTTGTTTTTCAGTGATAACAACAACATTTCCAAAAATTAGAAAACTAAAAGAGTTAAGTCCTCTTCTTGAAAACACCTCCAACTCAACTCTACTCGATCTCATCACAAGGTAATCACATTTTAAATCTAATGAAGCAAATACATTAAACGTCGGAAAAATCCGATCATCAAAAAGATATGAAAATTTCATCTTCCAAAAGGTCTTACATGTTGAAGAAGGTGTGAAGAAGTGGGGATCTTCGACCCTTTATAAAAATGTAAAACATGTCGAGTCCTACACATACTCCAAGTCTTGATATGACATGCATAAACCCGCATGGATGAAAACAAAGAAGGTGAAACAATGTAACATATGTTATTTCCAACACAAACTATTATTGAATAATTTAAGGCTAAATTGTGGGATAAACAAAATAGTGAAGCAAGACTCGTTTGAATTATTTGTAGTGCAAAGCCAAAGCCAAGTGATGTGACTAATGGCCAAATCAAGCATGCGAGTTGAGACACGAGAGGAAAATTCCAAGTAACATAAAGATGATGTAGGCTCAAATTAGAAATAAAATAATTAAGCTTGTAAAGGATTAGTCACTAAGAATGCAAAGTGACGATGTGTGCACCATGGGGTTTGGGTGGATCGATTTTAAGACAAATAATTGTGTCCGGATCCACCTAGGTTCAAATCTCGCTTTGGTATGAGATCCTTCGGGGTGGTTTATCGGTGGTGGCGGTGTCGCATCATCATAGGTGGTGGTTCTTATCGGTGGTGGTGGACTTTGCATCGTTGACATTGATGTTGGTGGTACATTGTTGGTGTCTCTAAAAATAGCGGTGGCGGAAAAAAATTACATTATTAATGCGGGCTCAGTGGTCGCGGTTTGTGATTGTGATGGATTAATTGTAATATCTTGTTTGAGGACGTTTGCATTGTTAAGGGAGAGGACCCAATAACCCCCGGTTCATAACTCCAATCAAAAGTGTTTAACTATAAAAAAATTAGCGATGTGTGCAAATAAAAGGAGATAAAAATTGATAATACAAAGCTTGAAGTGATAAGTTGGCGTGTAATAGTTCAAACACAAGCTACCCAACCCAAAGAAGTCAACAAAAAATGCTCACGAAGAGTTGAATATAAATGTTTGTGAGTAGGCCAAAGTATGTGACGTGATATCAAGCCCATGTAGGAGTGACGATGATGAGTACATACCAACAACCACTTGTGGAAGTCAAATTGGAAGGCATATTTAAAAATTTAAGCTCAAGTGACTTAGTTGATGAAAATAATTCAAACCGAGTTACATAAATAAATTTTAAGAGTGTTTGGTGAGTATAAACCTACATAAGTTGTTTTGAGTATAACCATAATTAGAAAAATCAAGCCCAAATTGGTACATGTTGAAGGTGGTAAGCCAAAGTGGGATGATTGGAAGTAATCAAAAGCGTGATACTAGCAAACATTGACAAAATTGAGTCATCAAAAATGCCTATGAAGAGTTAAAGATAAATTCTTGTGAGTAGCCAACGCATGTGATATGAGGTTGAGCCCACATAGGACTAACGAGGATGAGTAGATACCATGACCTCATGTGGAACTCAAACTAGAACACATATTTGAGAATTCATTCTCAAGTGACTTAGTTGATGGTAAGAATTTGAACTAAGTTGCAAGAAGAACTCATACGAGTGTTTCTCGAGTATAAAAGCTATAGACATTGTTTTGAGTCTGATGGAGCAAAGGTAGAAAAATCAAGCACAAATTGGTAATATATCAAAGGTGGCAACCTAAAGTGATATGATTGGAAATAATCAAAATCTTGAAAGCTGTTGGTGTGAGTTATCCTATGTGTCCTCCTCACATATTGGAGGGTCATCTCACATGGGGTTTAGGGTTTGCTATTGAGTCATGCTAGGTTACTCGGCTCCCTATATGTACCTTTTCACTATTCATTTATGAGCATGCCAAAACACTTTGTTGTCTTTCCTCTATGTGCAAGCTTTGTTTCATTGAGCAAGTTCTTCCATTATTGATCAATTCTTCCTTGCGATTACGTTGGAGCTATCACGATTCCATTGGAGTGCAACTACTTCATGGTGCATCATTTCCGATTCGATTCTCGCAAACTCTTTCATGGTATCAGTACCACGATTTGCCATCACACCAAAAGCTCAAACTGATGGTGGAGAGGGATCTCATCGTGTTAATCAGCTGCTATGCCAATACCCTCCCATGCACGATGGAGCCGGGTATACACCCAATCAGGCCCAACAACATTAGGAGGAAGTGACACCGGGAATTTCTCGGGAGGTCACCCATCCCAAAACTACTCTGGGGCTGGCGCACTTAACTACCTGGTATCAGAGCTACACAACTTGTCGTCACACCAAAAGCTCAAACTTATGGTGGAGAGGGATCTCATCGTGTTAATCAGTTGCTACGCCAATACCCTCCCACACGATGGAGCCGTGTATACACCCAATCAAGCCCAACAACATTAGGAGGAAGTGACATCGGAATTTCCGGGAGGTCACCCATCCCAACACTACTCTGGGGCTGACGCACTTAACTACCTGGTATCGAGATGCATGCATGACTTGCCATCACACCAAAAGCTCAAACTGATGGTGGAGAGGGATCTCATCGTGTTAATCAGCTACTACGCCAATACCCTCCCGCATGATGGAGCCGTATACACCTAATCAAGCCCAACAACATTAGGAGGAAGTGACATCAGGAATTTCGCGGGAGTAACCCATCCCAGAACTACTCTGGGGGCGGTGCGCTTAAATCGACGACAACTTTTTTAAAAAAGTGTTATTGTTGATTTTTTTACTAATCGTGCATTTAAGTGTGCAGTAATCACTCTGAGCACCACTTAGTCTTCCGCGTGCCTTTACGGCGTTCTAAAGACCATCTAGACTCATCTTGAGTTCGTCAAATTGTATTTTACCCTTATTATTGCTTGCGACTAGTGAGCGCGTCCGCCACAGTCTGCAGTAAGGGGTACTCTTTACGACGTGAGATGCTTTTTCTCACAACCAGGATTTTCTTTCACCTCCTTCCTTGTTTTTTTGCTTTGTGCTTGTTTACGGTGTCCTATTTTTTTGTTGTCCTCCATGAAAAATTGTTGTGGTCTCCTCTCTTGCGTGTTATTATGTTGATTGCAAGTTGAGTTACCAAGTGTTTCCAACCGCATGCATGGACCCGATTGTACTCAACGCACTAAACTATAAAGTGCCGAAAGCAGGGGGTTATTATATTGTCCTGGGTGGTTGTGTTTCTTTTCTACATTTCTTTCTCTCTCTCTTCACTATGGATGCACTTTCAATTCCTTTGCTTATGCCGTTCAACTTCTTCGAATGGAGATTGAAAATAATAATGAAACTAAGGGGTAAAGGGTTATTCCGCATCACCATGGGAACTGAGATTGAACCAGATGACAAACCTAAAAAATCTAAGTGGTTAAACCATAGTGATGAAGCTTTAGGTCTTCTTTGCATGTCTGTTTCTCCTACTTGCTCTTCCACATTGAGGCGTCAAAACACCTAAATCTGCGTGGAAAACACTTGGATGCGATGTTTGGACAACTAGATGACATGAGAGCACATGAGTTGGAAAACGAACTACTAGGGTTAAATCCTAGTGACTTTGAAAACCTACAAGATTTCTTCTCGAAATTTTTC
This sequence comes from Taxus wallichiana var. yunnanensis, assembly GCA_018340775.1. Taxonomy (NCBI): domain Eukaryota; kingdom Viridiplantae; phylum Streptophyta; class Pinopsida; order Cupressales; family Taxaceae; genus Taxus; species Taxus wallichiana. Next base: position 655,280,648 of record CM031243.1, on the reverse strand, counting down.
CACATTAGATTGTTGTTAAAAGGATGTCAAGTAGAGAAGAAAGATTCTCAATTGATCTTGTCGATTCTCTCTAAGCTAGGTCCCGAATATTTTGTCTTCGTGTCAACTTTCTACGCTACAAAAGCTACTTTGGGCGATACTTGGACTATGCCCTCCTTTGACTGTTTTTCGTCCCAACTCATTTGAGAATAGGACAAACTCATTCAAATGGGGTCTCTCAAGTCCAAGTCACATGCCCTGTAGCAAGTACTAACAAGGGAAAGAAGATTGAAAAGAAGAAAGAAAGAAAGGATCAACCTAAGAAAGAAACCAAGACCAAACCTAAAAATGACACAAACACTTCGACTTCTGAGCCTAAGGCACAGAAAAGTAAGTTTTGTGTTCCTATTGCAAGAAGTTTGGTCACGACGAGCACCACTATTTTTGGAAACAAATTGATCACTTATCTCATTTACTTGAGAAGAATAAAATAAGTGTTCCTGAATCCATAAAACAAAGTGCTCCAAAGGCCGAGTCTTCTGCTGCAAAAGGTGCTAAAAATGATAAGAAGAAAGGAAAGGCCCTTGTAGCCAGAGTTGCTCCTTCATCGACGTGGATTATAGATTCCGGTGCCTCGCACCACATGGGTTCTTCGCATGTTGAGTTTTCCAACATCGAACCTTGTGGAATGTCCCAAATCACGATGGGTAATGACACGATAGTGTCGATTTTCAGTAGTGGATCGGTAGAGATGGATGGGGGAACATTTAACCAAGTGTTGAGTGTTCCTGATCTCTCTACCAATCTCCTATTGGTTTACCAAATTACTCACCTTGGTGAAGGAATGCGAGTGGAATTTGGTCCTAACTCGGTGATTATTCGTGAGCTTAACAATGACACTATAGTGGTTGAGGGAAAGGTTGATCACCGTTCACGGTTATATACCTTTTCCCACTTTACTTCTAATTCTACACCCACTGCCTTTCTCACTCATGCAAATGAGGTTAGTAAGCTATGGCATGAGCATTTCAGACATCTAAATTATCGCCACCTTGAACGATTGAGTGAAAACGAAATGGTCAACATGTTGCCTCGTCAAAGTTTTCTAAGGGTCTTTGTGAGGGTTGTACCCTTGGAAAGCATCTTGAAAAAAACTTTGACAAAGGAAAATCCTAAAGAGCCACTGGTCATTTGATCTTGTTCACAACAATGTTTTTGGTCCATTTCCTTCTCCTTCATTTACTAGAGCTCTTTATGTGCTAACCTTCATTGATGACTATTCGCGATATACTTGGGTATATTTTCTTAAGCTTAAGTCTAAAGTCTTTGAACATTTTCAGGACTTTAAGGCTCTTGCTGAGAAACAGGCGAACGATCTATCAAGGTTCTTCGAACCGACAATGGAGGTGAATATGTAAACAATAGGTTCATGGATTTCTATACTTCTGAAGGGATCTCTTTGCAATATACAATTGCTTATAGCCCTTCACAAAATGGAGTCGTAGAAAGAAAGAACCGTACTCTTAAGGAGATGGCCACTTGTATGATTCACTCGAAGTCTCTTCCTCCGCAGTATTGGGCCGAAGCAGTGAATTGTGTAAATTACATTCAGAACCGTGTTCCACACAAGGCAGTAAGAGGGATGACACCCTTTGAAGCCTAGTTTGGACGCAAGCCTGATGTTGAGCACTTTTGAGTCTTCGGATCCAAGGCTATGGCTTGGATTCCCAAGAAGAAACACAAGGCCTTGGAACCACAATCCAAACCTTGTATCTTTATAGGGTATCCTGATGGCGTGAAGGGATATCGTTTGATGAATCCTACTTCTCATGAGTTGTATATTGAGAGAAGTGTTAAGTTTGATGAGTCTTCTTCGACTTCTACTTCTCCACCTATTGAGGTTCTTCAGCTCGCTAATTCGGATTCTGACTCATCAGATGATGATACTGTTGAGCATGCTCCTCTTCATGATCCTCCTGACCATCAGACCTTTGAGTCTTCTGATTCTGATAGTAGTGATGACAAGGACTATGTCCCTTCTCACTCAAGTGAAGAATCTTTCAACTCGAGCACGATCCTCCCGGCCCTCTTTGGGCTAGGAAAACTTTGTAAAGTCTTTGGAGATTTAGTTGGAGATACTTCGGATATGAGACGTACTCGCTCAGATTTCATTGGACCCACTCTTTCTTCGCCTCGCTTGATCCACAGGTCTTTAGGAGGCTTATGGTATTCCTGAGTGGGATTTTGCCATGGATGAGAGTATTCCTCTCTCATAAAGAACGATACTTGGGATCTCACCCCTCTTCCGAAAGGAAGAAAAATCGTTCGGTGTAAGTGGGTGTTCCGAACAAAGTATGGAGTAGATGGAGACGTCGAAAAGTTTAAAGCACGATTAGTAGCTAAGGGTTTCTCCCAGATAGCTGGGGTTGATTATACTGAAACCTTTGCTCCGGTTGTGAAGATGACTTCTATTCGACTAACCCTAGCCATTACCGCAACGAACAGATGGAAAGTCCATCAAATGGATGTTAAGAGTGCCTTCCTTCATGGTGACCTAGAGGAAGAGATCTATATGGAACAACCTCAGGTTATGTCCAAGATCCCTCCCTCGTTTGTAAGTTAAAGAAGTCTCTTTATGGCCTTAAACAAGCCCCTCGGGCTTGGTATGCCAAGATGGACTCCTTTTTACTTACATCAGGGTTTACTAGGTGTCACTCTGATCCAAATGTTTATATTCTATGGTAAGATGACTCCATACTCATTCTTGTTCTCTATGTTGATGACTTGTTGATCACATGCAACTCTTCCTCTATTATTGATTATGTGAAAATCACCTTGGCCAACATGTTTTCCATGACTGACTTAGGTCTGCTTCATTACTTCCTTGGGATCCAGATTTCACAATATGACTCGGGAATTTTGATTTCACAACCTAAGTATGCTCTTGATTTGCTAGCTCGTTTTCAGATGTCCGATTACAAGTCTTCTCCTACTCCTTTTCTCTCTGGGGTTAAGTTGGTTTCAGATTGCTCTACTCCCTTGGTTGATGGTACTCTTTATCGACAGTTGGTGGGGAGCTTGATTTACTTGACTCACACTCGACCGGATTTATCGTATGTTGTTGGGATCGTGTCCAGATTCATGCAAGAGCCACATGAGCTGCATTGGAAAGTAGCTAAATGGATCCTTCATTATGTTCATGGCACTTATACTGATGGCATTCACTATCATGGAGGGGTAGATATCGACTTAATTGGGTTCACAGATTCTGATTGGGCGGTGACTTAGATCATTGGAAATCTACTTCTAGCTATAGTTTCTCTCTTGGTTCGGGTCCTATTAGTTGGTCTAGCAAGAAGCAAAATGTAATTGCGATATCATCTACAGAGGTAGAATACAGAGGAGCAATTAACAGCCACAGAAGCTATTTGGCTACAAGGTATTCTGACAGAGTTTGGCATCCACTTTCGTGGCCTACCATTATCTATTGTGATAACACGAGCACTATCTCCATTTGCAAAAACCTAGTTCAACATCAACGGACGAAGCACATTGAGATCCATATGCACTTCATACGAGAGCTTATTCATGATGGCATCATCGACATTCAGTACATTTAGATAGCTGATCAGATTGCAGATTTATTTACCAAGCCCTTCACTGAGATGAAGTTTCTTCACTTATGGTCTCTTCTTGGGGTGAGGTCTTCTACAGCTGCTCATCTTCTTCGGGCTATGTAGTCCTTCTTTTTCTTCTTCTAGGAAGATTGTGTTTGTATATGGGCACCTTATCAGGCCTTTAGTTGTCGGGCCCCATTGACACATCTTTCTTAGTTGTTTAGGTGTCTTCTTCTTTAGTCTGACTTGTCATAGCCACTACCCCAGCTTCGATGAAGGGGGTGTTGGTGTGAGTTATCCTATGTGTCCTCCTCACATATTGGAGGGTCATCTCACATGGGTTAGGTTTAGGGTTTCTTATTGAGTCATGCACTAGGGTTACTCAACACCCTATATGTACCTTTTCACTATTCATTTATGAGCATGCCAAGACACTCCGTTGTCTTTCCTCTATGTGCAAGCTTTGTTTCATTGAGCAAGTTCTTCCATTATTGATCGATTCTTCCTTGTGATTATGCTAGAGCTATCACGATTCCGTTGGAGTGCAACTACTTCGTGGTGCATCATTTCCAATTCGATTCTCGTAAACTCTTTCGAAACCTATGAGCATTGATAAAGTCGTGATACGAGTGACATGAGGAGACAACGAGGCATTTGACATTTGATTCAAAGTGTTTGTAGGCGATAAAAGATTGAAACCAATACAACTAAATTTGAACCATGCTATACAATGTGTGGATGGTTGGAGATATAATGACGCAAAACAATGAGAGGTACAACTAGGATGATATAAGTGCCCAATTCTTAGGTCGTTGATACGACATCATAGACACAACTAGAATTTCCTCACTTGTCATCTAATTTGAATACCATCTACCAACATAATAAACCAAAATTGGAAAAACTATAAACTTGAGGTAAGACCACTTTTATTTAAACCAAAGGAATAAAATATAAAAATACATATCCTAAACAATCTTATAGAAAATAACATATACGTGTTAAAAATTCTTAAGGAATGGTCACTATGGATACATACACACATATTGCATGGCAGACATGAAGTGGAAGACATGAAGTAATTAACCAAAAAGATATACACATAACATATGCGAGATAAAATGAATATCTCATCCATGGATAGTCCATATTTTAGAGAAATGAAATAAGTGAGGTTATTTCAAAATCATTAGTGGTCTGTGGAAATTTTGTTCAGGATCATAGAGGCTAGAGCCATCAGAATGATATTGACGCCTTGAATTGAGTGACCAAAGTACTTTTATAGAAAAAGATGACCTACCGTCCGCCTTGGTGGGTTTTAAGAAGGAAATTCCATTAAATCTTACTTCCATTGCTCGCAAAATCAACCTCCCATGGAAATTTAAAATCATTTTCTGTAATAGTTCATTCATGTATGTATATGCTTGTGTATGTAAGTTTACACATATGAATTAATATGTGTGTGTCTATATAATCCATAATAGAACTTGCACGAGGGATTTCTTCTTGTCCCAATAAATTCCATTGCAAATAAACTAGTTCTTGAACCATCATCCATCCATTAGATAGGTTGTAACAATTTATTTCTACATAATATTTATGTTAGCATTAGTTCTTGCTTGACATTGTTGATATTATGCTTGCATGGTAGTTTTTCCTTTCAACTGTGCGGGATAATCTCATGGTAAGGAGTGTTTTTCAAGGATTATCATAACCAATTGATACAACATCATGGGTTATCATTTGAACAAGCTTGAGAATTAGTATCAACATATATCTTTCATTAGGATCAATTTGGTCCTTATCTTTCAATCTTCTAGCTATTTTGAATCCCGGATAAATTAACATCAAGTATAACACCACATAAATGAGTTCAATGGAATAACAATTTTATACAACTTTTCTCTAACATTTCTCTATGTCATCATTTTTCAAAAAAAAAAAGTAAAAATAAAAAATTAAAAATTAAACAATGAAAACCTTGGGCATTATTAGTAGTCTTGGTTTGAAAACTAGCTTGTTAAGTGGACCAAGTACAAAAAAATAGCCTTGATTAGGAAACCAAGGTGTTGGCTAGTCAAGGGCAAAAGTTACAAACTGATAAAAATATGGAAAAGTTTAAAAACCAACAATTGTGGCTTTTCTAACAAGCAATAAATCGTCGCTTACATTTGTACTCTTCTTTTTCAGCATAACAAGATTGCAATTTTGTCAACATTTTCCCAAACACTTTCCATTTTGTTGACATTAGAAAGACGAGGATTGAAGTTATGCCAAGGTATTTTAATTTTACTTTTAAATTTACTTGTAAGTTTTATTATTACATGAAGATCCACTTTTTATATCATGCATAAGATTGAGGATGTAGAAGAAACAAGAAACTTTGGTCTATTCAAAGGCAAACATCTCTTGGTATGCATTATGACTATGCTTAATAGAAAATAAGTTTACTAAGCTTAATATTGTGGAAAATCAAAATGAAAAACATATTGAGTGAATTTATTTCTATTCATGGATTTAATCCATGTTTTAATTTCTCCATGGAAAATTACAAGTAATGTTTATATATTTTTAAACCAAATTTATTTTAAAAGGAACAACAAGAGGTTCTTCACACAAGAACTTGCTTATATGTGTTGTTGTACAATTTAAGAGAGCCTTGTATGCCTTTTACAAGTCTATGAAGTGAGTGCTCTAGTGCATTTCCTTGAGAGTTCCATGTAAGAAAATTAGGTAGTGTTTACTTGCTTATATATGCTTTTGTAGATGATTTATCTAAGAAAGGTCAAACCAAATGAAGTATAAGACCTAACAAAGATGTCAATTTGAAAGTGTAGTTGGGATACATGTCGGTCGAAGAATGTACAAGCGGGGCATGATCGAATGTACGTTTATGACCAATCTGTATGGTCTTGACTGGGTGCATGTAATATGCCAAATGAAGTTTGGGGTTGGTAGATTGATGTTTCTATATTGATTTTGTGCATTGTATTCTCAAGATGTGTTGGCATGTCATTGAGCAAGGATAAACAAGCTAAACAATGGAATTTGGAAAATGTTAAATGAGAATGGAGAGGTTGTATATATCATAGCAAGAATGCACAATCAAATCAAGGGTTTCCAAAGTGCAAATGACCAAATTTGAGTTTCTACATCTTGATGTTATAAATTAGAGGTGGTAGTTAAGATGCAAGTGCTGCCCAAGCTAGACTGTCACAACAAAAATGCTCATGAAGAGTTGAAGATAAATACTTGAGTAGGCCAAAGTGTGTGATGTGTTACTTGAGTCCACATAGGAGTGAGTGAGGGATGAGTAGATACCAACAACCACATGTTTTAGTCAGATTGGAAGACATATTTAAAAATTCAAGCTCAAGTGACTTAGTCGACAACAAGAATTTTAAATAAGTTACATGAAGAACTCATAACTTATGAGTTCTTGTAACTAAGAAGATAGAAAAATCAAGCCCAAATCGGTACTATATCGAAGGTGGTAAGCCAAAGTGAGATGATTGGAAGTAATCAAAAGCTTGAAACCAACAAACACTAAGAAAGTTGAGAAAGATTGGAAGCAATCAATATGAATATCTCATCCATGGACAATCCATATTTCAAAGAAATGAAATAATTGAGCACTAGAAGTTGTCTCTCATCATGAGATTGATCTCAAATAAATTTCAAGTAGGTAGGATATACACTATAGTTTTGCATTGATCCAAGTGAAGAGGGTTCAAACCAAAGTTTTTAATCATGGGGAGAAGAGACATGAAAAAATTGGGGAAAATATGATTGTGTTGGGAGGGGCACCATTGTTATTTGTCAAACTATCTATAGTTTCATATTTCCTCATGTTTAGTAATTGTAGGAACCCAAATAGGTCTAAGGATCCGAGATGCACAATAGCAATAGTGCATAATTCTATGGTGATAACACTCATTACATATGATGTCATGATTCTAAATTGGTAGCCAAATTTCCCCAATACAATGCTAAAAAAGGCGTTACTAGAGCACATAATCATCTGTTGCACTGTGCTCTTGCTCCATTATTTGTTGTTCATGTCTGGTAAGGTGGTTTTCGTCACCCACTACATGGCCACTATGTTGGTGATGTTGAGCTATAAAACCCACCACGTGGAAGGGTGTGATACGACCATACACCACAAACCAAAAAACTTGTACCATTACATCTTGTAACTATTCTCCATCCCTTGTTCTAATTTGGAACACGAGGTCTATTAATATAAAAAGAGTCCAAAGTTAATTAAAGACACCAAATTCCTAAGCCACAATAGAGATGCAACCCACATGAAACTCTTATAGGTTTTGTGTGACCATTTCCAAAATTAGAAAACTAAAAGAATTAAATCCTCTCCTTGAAAAACCCGCCAACTCCGAATCTACTCGAGCTCACAACAAGGTAATCACATTTTCAATCTGATGAAGCATGCGGATTGAGACACGAGAGAACTACCAAGTGACATGAAGATGATGCAGGCTCAAATTAAAATAAAGATTAATTTAGCTTGTAAAGGATTCGTCACTGAGAATACATAGCGATGATGTGTGTAAATAGAAAGGAGATAAAAATCCATAATACAAAGCTTGAGGTGATAAATTGGAGGTGGCAATTAAGACGCAAACCGCCCAAGCAGTGTGCCAAAGTGTGTGGTGTGATACTAAAAATTCTCACGAAGAGTGTGCCAAAGTATGTGGTGTGATATTAAACCTATGAGTAGGCCAAAGTGTGTGGTGTGATATAAATTCTATGAGTAGGCCAAAGTGTGTGGTGTGATACTAAGTCTATGTAGGAGTAGTGAGGATGAGTAGATACCAACCACCACATGTGGAAGTTAGACTGGAAGGCATATTTAAAAATTCAAGTTCAAGTGATTTAAATGGTGAAACAATTTGAATTGAGTTGTACATAAAGAATTTTTAGGAGTTTGGCAAGTATAAAACCTACATAAGTTGTTTTGAGTGCAACCAAGAATTAGAAAAATCAGTCTTGAATAAGTATGACATCAAATGCGGTAAGCCAAAGTGAGATGAATGGAAGTAATCAAAAGCTTGAAACCAAAAAGCATTAAGAAAGTTGAGTTAACAGAAAGATCATGAAGAGTTGAAGATAAATGCATGTGAGTAGGCCAAAGCGTGTGATGTGAGATTGAGCCCACGTAGGAGTAACAAGGATGAGTAAATACCACCATCCACCTGTGGAAGTCAGACTGGAAGACATATTTGAAAACTCAAGCGCAAATGACTTAGTTGATGACAAGAATTCAAACTGAGTTGTAGGAAGAACTCATAGGAGTGTTTGGCGAGTATAAAACTTATAGACATTGTTTTGAGTACAACCGAACGATGGGAAAAACAAGCATACATTGCTAATATATCGAAGACAACAAACCAAACTGAGATGATTAGAAGTAATCGAAATCTTGAAACTAGTGAACATAGATAAAGTCGTGATATGAGTGGTGTAAAGAGACAATGAGGCATTTGAGATTATTCGAGGTTTTCATAGGCAATAGAAGATTGAAACCAATACAACTAAATCTGAACTATGATACACATCGTGTGGATAGTTGGAGATATTATGATGTAAAACAATGGGAGGTAGCTAGGATGATCTAAGCTGCCCAATTCGAACTCATTGATATGACGTCGTAGAAACTGTGAGAATTTTCTCAATGTCATTCTAAATTGAAGAACGTCAATCAACATAATAAACCAAAATTGGAAAACCATAAACTCTAATTAAAGACCGCTTTTATTTAAACCAAAGAAATAAAATTTAAAATACACTTCCTAAACAAAATTATAAAAAATAACATATACATGTTAAGGAATATCAATATGGATACATTTAATGGATGACAGACATGAAGCAGAAGGTAACAAAATGACTGACCACAAAAGATATATGCACAATGTGTGATAATGAATATTTGGTCCATGGACAGTCCATATTTCAGAGAAATGAAATAATTGAGCACGGGAAGTTGTCTCTAATCTACCATGCTTCATATGCTTCGTTTTTATTTGTTTTTAAAATCATCAGTGGTCAAAGGATATCTTGTTCTATGTAATGGTTTATTTTTTTATGGAAAAAGGATCATAGAGGTGAAAGCCATCATAATGATATTGACGCCCCTGAACTGAGTGACAACTGCAGATCCAAAAATATAATCCATATAAACAAGCAGACAAATTTTGATCTAATTGGTTTACTGATATGTGTACAAATGGACTTAGTGTGAGGTTCAATTTTAGGCATTAACAGTAGACACTAATACACAAAGAGCAATTTGTATAGTGTAGTGCCAATTTTGTGCTACTACAAGATTTTTGTTCCTTCAATTAATTTGGGATGGAAATATGACATTAAACCAATGAAAATCTAACATTAATATTTGAGTAATTTTATTCGATTTTGTGCTACAAATTTTATGCACATTTAAAATTGTTTGATTTATTCTATCTAGATAACACATAATCGAGACATGCTAATCGGGGAATTTACCACTTCTCTTTACTTAGATTTTAAGATTTTTTGTGCATATCTTCCAATCATGGCAGTCACCATATTTTCTATTTAATATTCACTAACTACGAAAAAAATTGGCTAATGCTTGGACAATCGTTTGGTAATTCTCTTGTGCCAAAATATCTTCAATAAATCAAACATCTTTTCATTCTTATATTATGAGTAAGATTTAGGTCAACAAGTGTAACTTCTATAATTAACAAATTTCTCTACGCAAGTTGTATCACCATTGTATAGTAAGCTTACATTCGTTTTTCTCTCCATCAACAATTCCATTAGGATAATGCAAAATCGAAAGACATTCTATTTTGAGGTCACACTCATTCCAACTCCAAGTTCTGAAATCCAAATGAACATTAATCTTTAATTTTGACATATAATAAAAGTTTTATGTATATCACTTCTATTATTAGTTACATTCTTACTTAGTGCTATGTAAAGATTGATGGTACCATCACAAGCACAAAATGATGTTTTTTTCTCTTGTTGCAAATGGCTCCAAATTATCTCACCAATATGGTAAAATAACTTTCTTAAAGCAACTTATTAGTGACATGCTCTTATAATTGTAATTGAATCTTAGAGCACTAAGAAAGAACTTTCTATACATGTAGACGAGATTACAATGGAACACCTTTTTGTACCTCAACATATAAAGAGAACAAACCTAAAAAAATATATACTTTGAAAAGATATTTTCGTATATTCATCTTTTTTTTCTAATATTAGATATAAAAACACTTAATAAAACAAAAACAAAAGGCCCACACAAAGCACATCAAGATTGCTTACACTTGGGTTTTTGTAACAAAATTAAAATGTATTCTCCACTCCCAATATGTATGGTGATTGTTATGTTTAAAAAAATAAGAAGCAAAAAAACAAGGCATGTAAAGGAATATCCATGGATTTTTTAGACGTCTCTTAGTCGGTCTTTACATTACAAATTCTCTTCATTTCCTAGGAAGCCGGAGAGGTCTTTGAAACACAATAAAGATCATAATCAGTTTAATCACCCTTAAACTATGCCCATTTGATTCAATTTAATCACTGCAAAACAATGATATATCATTGAATATTAACAATTATAAAGAGTTTACTAGATGACATGTCCATTATTTAAAAGTCTATTATATGAATTATTTTCGATCTTACAACATGAGTTTACTTTTGCATATGTGAGTTTATAATCTAACTCCCAAACAATTCTACCATGGTGAGCTCGTGCACAATTCAATTTATTTATAAACAAATGTTCTTTATTATATATTTGTTCTATTTTCATACTTCTATATTTGTGTTTTCCATGGAGAACGAGAAAAAACATCATGTATGAATAGTCTACATTCATTATTGTTATAAAATTCATGGCAAACACAAAGTGAATGCTCCATATAGTTCTTCTAACTTTTTTATTCCATATATAACGTCCAAAGTTATGGAAACTAGTAAGTTATATAATGTTTAATACAACATATTCTTAATGCAATTAATATTTGTCAATTGGGGGCTTGATTAGACAACAATTTCATAACACATTGAACCAATCAAATAATTGGTTGAATGTGGCACACAATCATGACCAATCGAGCCCAAAACCACTAAATGCGACAATTGAAGGTCAAATATGACTTTATTGGCCCCAATTGCATACCAAATTGAACCGATTGGGTAACTAGCACAAAATTAGGGCAATTAAAATAAAATTGAAGAAGTTAGGCAAACTAACATAAATTTAGGAAAATAGTGATAACTTGGGAAATTAGAGATATTACTATAAATTTACGGAAATGTAGGTTAATATTAGCATAAAATAAGATACATTTGGAAAATTAGGGAAGTTAACGTAAAATTGGGAATATCAAAGAATGATTAGGAAAATTAGGATATTTCAATAAATTCCTTCCTCTAAATAAAACTTGGTATTTTATGAATTTTTAGCATAAAATGTAGTTCATTTTGTAAGAAACACAACACACACACAACAATGTGCTATTTTATAATCTAAAAACATTATTTATTTATTATTTATTTTCTCATTAATGATATTTTGAACTAAAAATCCAAAGCAAACTTGCACACACACTCAATATTTTGCTTTTAATGATTTTCATTAAAATTTCGACATTACAATATTTTTGCATTTTAATAAATAATTAAAAACTACAAGTACTATGTAAAATCAGAGAAATAACAAAGAAATTCACCAAAATTCAACACAAGACGTGATAATGGAGTTCGATGCTTGAGGCCTACGTCTCTGTGTCTAGTTGAATGGGACCGATCTATTAAAATATTGCAAATAAACCTTTACAATAGTTTCTACAAGAATTTGACCTTCTCACAGTAATCTCCTGCCAAAATAAACACTAGTTCCTTTTTACACCTTCTCAAAATTCTCTCCCTAGCTCAAGATATAAGCCTTGCAATATTTTACAATCTCTTTCTGCTACTGACTAAATAAAATCGAACCCACACTATGTTATTTGAACACAACGAGCCCATCGGCTAGGCACCTACTGTTTTACCCAACCGCGCAAGGTTCGAGCCTCCCCAAGTTGTCGCATTTTCTAATTTTGGGATTTTATCCCACATGCTTCGTTGGTTGGTAAGATAAGCAATTTAAATTGGGTGGCATGGCCTTTTGTTAATGGCTTTGGGAGCCATTTTGTTGGCCGTTTGATATGGGCCACTTGGTTAATGTTAATTCTGGCACTTAGTTATGTGGCTGCGTGGAGATTTGGAGGGATAAGGGGTATGCGTGGCATTAGAGATAGGGTATGTACTTGGGATAAAATGCTTGGCAGATTTAAATATAATGCGATGGAGATGAGGTTTGAGCGCCCAATGTGGAGAGATAAGGGGGTGGATAGGTCGACTCGGTCGACCGAGTCGGGCTATCCACCGAGCCTTTACAAAGCATTGTTAACAATATCCCACATTTATCAAAGAATTACAGAATGAGGTAAATATATACAAAAGCTCTACAATTTCAATATAAAGTAAAGAAGGCCAAGACACCCTCCATGATGGAGTGTGTCGAACATCGCTGAGGGCCACCACTAGTAAATAGCGGAGCCTAGCAATTTGTCACCAAGTTTCCAAGACCGATGTTCAAAACAAAATTTTATCATTCGTTCATATTGTCCATGTGTCGCATTTTCGTTGGTCTACTTGGCAATTGTGCACGCGTTCAACCTGCGCACAGTCCTGAATTCGCTAGTTGCTCGAAAATTTCAGCAAGCCATAACTTTTGCATATGTGATCCGATTTTTTGCAAACAAGATATCGCCGAAAAGCTCAAATTTTTCTCCACGCAATGAAACTACCCGTAGCTGATTCTAAGAATATTTTAGACCGTTTCAGCGAGGATCCTTTGGATCATTCCTCCCCACTAAGAAACTTTTCGACTTCCAAAAGTCAACTTATTTGGTAAATAGGTGAAGTTACTTCTCCCTCACCTTTCCGGTTTCCATCCATTTTGCCTTGTTTGGATGCATGCCTTTGAACCCAACACGAAGATATTCAATATCACCCCTTCATGAAGTTCTAACCTTCCTGTCCAAAATGATATCATCCTGCAACTCATCCAGATACTCAGGTGCAAAATCATCAATGGAAGGCACAATGTTAGCATCATCATGATCAATAATCATAGGCAGTTCATACAATTTCAAGTTCTCAACATTTACAACTGAATAAATTTGCATATATGGAGGTAAATCCAACCGAAAAGCATTATTACCAATTTTCTCCAATATTTAGAATGTGTAACGCCTTGATTTTTGTAAGTTATCATGGTGATTACTTTTCATAATGTTAGAATTCAATAAATGAAGACAAACATGTTAAGATATATTTTGATCTTAAAGGAATGTGTTGCTAATCGTGACCTTGATGCTTTTTTGTTTACTTGGGACAACATGTGATTATTACTTGTATGTTTGCTAATGTGACAACATATTTGTCGTATGCTTGATGAACTCTATTCGCCGATTGACAAAGACACCTTGAATCAATTCCATTGATCCAAGGTATGCTGTGGCCTTCTTGTAATCACTTTGTCAATTTAATTTTAAACCAGATCAAGGTTGATATAAATGTACAAAGACTGATTTCGTGTATGAATATCTGGCACGTAGATGCCAATGGAAAAGGTTCGATTCTCGAACCATACACTTTGTCAGTAACACTAGACAAAGCAGTAAGACGATAAGGGGTCCTGATGCAAGTGGCGTAGGTATGTGGAACTTGGGACGAAACGTCCTGCATAGTGTTGAAAATGAATGTCAGTCGGAAGGACTTGATTGGAAACTAATTAATTAAATAATGGGGGATTAGACCCTAACCTACCCCTAAGTTCTACCTTATACCCTAACTACTATCCTATATGGATTTTTAAATTTTATAAGGGTGAAAATAGATCTAAATCCTATTAACCTATGAACTAGGCGAATGACCTAGATATGGACACTATTAAAAATCCTAAACTAATCCTAACCTAAGGAAGGGGACGCACAGACCCATGTGGATGGAAGGGATAAGGAAGGATGGTAGGAAATTTAATAGGGCAATGAATGAGGTCCTTGCTTGGACAGCGCCAAGTTCAAGGGAACATGGAAAAGTTAGAGGCATCCAGTTAGCCATGAGACTAAATTTTGATTTCATGCAAAATTTGAAATTTGGAACTCGCCAACCCGAGTCGGCGGTGGCGTGAGGAAAAAGGAAAAAGGCAGTGCCTTCAATGCATTAATTGTCTTGGTCTTCGTGACCACCGCCTGGAAGAGGATAGATAAAATTTTGTTGGTCATTGTGTTCTTTCGGGTTTTTGAAGTTGCTCTGCATTTGGTTTCTTCACGGTTCTGTCAAACCAGCTTGTGTTTGATTATTATCTCTGTTTCTTTGGAAAAACTAAGGCTATTTTTGAGCCTGTAGAGGTAGGTGACTGTTTGGGAAGCTTTACTATCAGCGCGTGGAAGGAAACAACTCCAGTAGGCGTGGTTTTCTTCGAGCTTCAAGAAAAATTTCAGGCATGTTAAGCCCTTCTCCTTAAACTGCTTGCTTTTGTTTAATCGTCTCATTAAAACAACCCTGCTCTTCTGATGGGGGTTTTGTTTATTCGATTTTGCTGTTATGTTGAAGAGATTTTGGGGTGAAGTCGCTTTTTTCTTTATTGCATGACTTAAACTTTCTTTACATAATTATTAAGTTGAAAATACAGCCCATGCTGTGTTGATTTGTTCGACAATATTGGGGATTCGTTCTTTATATTATGAAATTGTGCTTATGAATACTTAGCTGTGCGTGAATCATTTCTGAGTTCTACGCATCATTGTGAAATAGGAGAATGAGATTTTCGGGTTGAAATGTCTATTGAGAAAGAACTCAAATCGGGTATTTCTTTGTAAATGATTACATTGAATGAAATTGTACATCTGTGTGAGTTTGTTTTGACATTGTTGAACAATCATTCTATTGCCAATATGGGTTTGAGTGGTGGAACGTATTAGCTATGCGAGTAATATTTTGAGTGCTGTGCTTTTTCTTTTGTAAAAATGGAAGGATGAATACGACTTGGGTATTCTTGGGTGTTGAAGAAAGTGATTGTTCTTCTTACTAAATTTATTAATGAACTATGTTTTCTCCTTGTTGTTTGAAATCGTATTGTGATGGAAAGTTGATTTTATTGTGTTTTGTGGATGCGGTTTGATCTTCTAATTCGAACTGTCATCCTGAAAACAATCATGGCTTAGTATTTCTGTGTAAATGAATGAAATACATGAGAATTGGCTTGCTGTTTGAGACTGTTTTGATCAGCACTTGCTTGTGCATCTAATACCCTATGCGGGTTTGCCTTGATAAAGGTATTGTTATGTGAATATTGTATTTCTGAGTTCAGTAAGAGGAAAAGATTGGGGAAAAACAAGTTCTGGTTAATGCAGAGGAACTGTTGTGTGAATTAAATTCTCCTGCTTGTTTTCATTGCATTGAATTCGATCTTTCCATGGACAGGGAATTCCTTTCATCGTTTTTCCTTTGTTGGTCAAAACGTTTTAATATTTCTTTTGGAAATAAAGAACGTGACTGGTTCTTCATTCCTTCTTTTGGAGAAAATATGATGAAAATATGTTGCGTGAACTTTAACCATTCCAGACTAAGCTGGGTTTGACTATTTTATATATATATATATACGTTTGTTTTAAATTATATATATACTCCATTCGCAGCCTGAACTCTTGTGTTTCGTTAAGACTGAATCGAAATGGAATTCTTACTTTGAAAGTTCAATATAAAATGACTCCTTTTACTATTATGGTATGAATCATGATTTCATAGCTAGCTGTACTTTATTATTGTTCAAGTCTAGCTGAAATGCTTGTTTTGACGCAGCACTGTTTATAGACTAGCTGTATATTCTTGCTTGTTTATATCTGGACAAGAAAGTCCGTTGAGTGAAATATAATAATCATAATGAATCATACTATTGGATTGTGTCTATTATAAATAGCGGATATTTGGTTAAACAATGAGAAGAGGTAATATGAGCCATCTTCCGTGTATTTGGTTATTGATTTCTTAAGTTTCACTCTAAATGTTATCTTTGATTTGTGTCTCATTTGGATTAAATTTTCATCTGATACCATGAGGAAAGGAAAAGGAGTGTGGATGGATAACTTGGAATAATGATTATTTCTTCTCTCATACATTTGGAAATCTGTAATCGTTAAGGAACGAGTTTGTATTGCTTTGGTTTAAGCATCTACATTTTATTGTTATTTGCTTTTCTCATCAGTATTTGATTGCTTAAAATACAATGAGTTGTATGAACTGAAAGGAAAGTAATTTGGTTTATATTTCAGTCAAATTTTATCCTTTGAAATTATAACTAATGAAAGGGAAAGAAATTGATAGCATTTATGTTATTACGTTAAGCAGTATAGATACTTGTGTTCCTAGTTCTTACTGATGTTGTAATCTGGAACTGTTTGAAGGAAATTACTTCTTGTAATGATTATTTAAGAAAGAGGATAGTAATCCTTTGACTGATTGGGATGGTAATTAGATGATTCAGTTGTTATGTTGTTCATTCTTTTTGATACTTAATTCTTGAATGATGTTCATATTAACGTTTCATAAAAGCAGGGTTTCTTTTATTGAGACAGCTTAATTAAAAGCACCTCATTTAATGACAAGTGCTTAATTCGCTCGCTTTAATGAACCCACCTGCAAGTAATTTTGCGAGATGGAACTTGAGTATAAAGGAAGACATGGTTGTTTTTCATTACTTCTTTTGATTGATTGAAGATGGATTGTAATTGATAGCTATTACTCCTCTACGAGGAATTGAGAAAAGAAGAAATTACATTCTTCTATCTTATGTGTTGTAATGTTGTTTAATATAAACAAAGTCCAATCATTTGGACTAGAAAATGTATAGATTATAAAACGGATGGATGAATACAAATACAAGTGTGATATTTTAATGATTGTATCAATTTGATATTGTTGAATAAGTTGGGAATATAACATTATTCCTTGATTTGGAATTATTCAAATGATCATGGATGGATTTAAAAGGAAATGACATCTATTCTTACCTAAATGCAACTTTTACGTTGAAATGTGCAATTAGTTCATACTTGGGTTAAGATGAATTTTTAATTGACATTAAAAAGGATTTAGGAAAAACATGATCTCTTAATTGAAAGGTATTCGGGATTAGCCTGAAAGCTAAGGAATATCAAATAATTTAGGAGCAGCGAACCTCGTATTCGGACTCCGTTAATAGCCTCGAATGTTAAATTCAGAAAATAAGGATATGGGAAAAACACATCCATGGTTAATGACCTTAACTATGTAAGGTTAAGGAGAATAAATGAATAAATTCATTTGGAATTAGACCTCGTTTAAATGACGTCTAATAGGATGGAATTCTTAATTTGTTTACAATTGGGAAAAACTTGGTGAATTTTAATAGGTTAAACGATTAAGTTATCGGTAATGGACTCGCTTAGTCTAGGGATTAAGAAAAGAACCAAGTAGAGAAAACGCAACCCTTCTACATGCGAAGGAGGAGATGCGTAGTAAGCTAGAAGACGGATTAAGTCTCTCTTAGCTACATACAATCGTATCAAGAACGAGGATAAAGGATCGAATTGTTGCTTGAAAGTTGATCTTAAATATTAAGATCATAATCAAATCACACTTGAGCTGGATGTGTACTCTTAATGGAAAGGACTGGTAGAGACCAAGAAAGACCATTCTAGATAACCTGACGAAGTGAGGTGAAGGACGTATTCCATTGGTGTGTATCACATCCAGAATATGATCATGCAAAGCATGTGAAAATATTTGGCCAAAGTATCGCAAGTGCTTTGGTTGCGTTGTACTAATCACCTAGTTTAAGATGCATGATGTCGGATGAATATCGCAATGTATATTTAGATAGGCTTCTTAAATGGATCACTTCGATAACCTAAAGCGGTAAGAGAACCTTGTATATACATTATACTATGCATGAATTAACATGAAGGATCGGTAAGTCGCCGAGTCATGAAATGAGAGATCACTGAAACTCCGAGCCATAAAATGGGAGATCGGTAGTTCTTCGAGTCATTTACAAAGAACATATGGAATCTGTTATATGATTGAATGGCACTGAATGTGTGTTCCATATTGCAAATATGTGAACAGAGAACATTAGTTTTAAAAGGAAATTGTGTGATCCAAACTGCATTATTTGGACAGAGAACAATTATTAAAACTTGAACGTGTGTTTGAATTATATAATTCATAACAGGGAACGTTGTATATATAAAAAAATTCCCTTGTTCTAGTATCTTAAAATGGGGATGTTACATCTTGGTATCAGAGCTGAAGGTTGCAGCTCTTGGACCTAATGAGTCCACAATATTAATAAGGTTTACATTTTCTTATTGAACAGAAAATGGTCAGAACAAGAGGGAATGCTGCGAACAACCCGTTACTGGGTGGAGAAGCAAGCGACTCATCGCTCAAAAGTGGATGAAATCCTTTCTCGCCCTACTAGATACGAGAGATCGTTTGACTGCTTGAACAACAACACAATGGGCAATGAAGAGGAGGAAGAAGAAGTTGATATAAATGATCAGCCACCTCCTGTGGACAACACCAATGGAGGGAATCCGGGTGTTGATAATAGTAATGTGAATGCTCCTAATCATCTTGAAAATAAAAGGGCAAGATTAGCAACTGAACTTACAAATGACATAAAGAGAATAAGTCCTCCAAAGTTTGATGGAACAACCCTTGGGGACGGAGCTGAGAATTGGCTCAGTGAAATGGAGAAATACTTTGCAATAAGAAACTTCTCCGAGGAGACCAAAGCGATATGGGGAGCATATCAGCTTTCTCATGAAGCATCATCATGGTGGGACAACCGTAAGGTTGAACTGAATATTATCGAATCAGACATAACTTGGGATCAATTTAAGGGTTACTTTAGGCAACGATGGCTACCTCAACTCTATTTTGATAGGAAAATGATTGAATTTCAATCGGTCGCAAAGAAGGTGACGGTGTGAGAATACTTGGAAGGGTTTACTAAACTCCTTAAGTATGTGCCGCAGTACTCAAGATGACGAGAAGTTCAGAATACGGAAGTTCATAATGGGAATGAATCCCATCATTGGTGGCGAAGTGGATGTCCATGGCCCAACCACCATGGAAGGAGTTATCGAAAAGGCAATAAGACAGAATGAAATTGAGAGCAATTTCTGCTCATAGGGAAGAGATAAGGAAGAAGATTCCCAATTCTTCTTCATCTCTCACACCTAAAAGGGGACCTTGGAAAAGGTTTTGTGTGAAAAACAAAATTGTTGTAGATAACAACAAGAAATCAGAATGAACAAACCTCAGTAAATAGTGTGCGGAATGACCGCAAAAGTTAGTGGCAATGGACAAAAGTCCTATGGAAGCCAGAATGATAACTTTAAAGCTGGTAACAAATTTGAGCCTAGAAAAGGGCCAGTTGGAGGATGCTTCAACTGTGGAAAGGACCACTACGCGAGTCACTATCCTCTGAAGAAGGATGATCGCGATCAACAACATAGGATACACGCTGCAGTGGCTAACAGACAAGTTGAAAAGCAAGTTATGCCTATCGAAGTTCCGGGTAAGTTATTTGGTACACCTATAGTCATAATTTTTGATACCGGAGCTACTGAATGCTTTATTTCTACTAAACTTGCAATGGAATTAAAAAAGAAAGGTTGAACGAATGGATAAAACATGGAGGTGCATTATGGGAATAATGTTGTCCATACAAATCAAATGTGCCTTTTTGGGGCAATTCTTGACTTGCCCGCTTTCTCCACCGAAGTTGACCTATATGTCACTCCTTTGGGATCATATGATATTATTATTGAGTTAACTGGTTGGCGAACATAAGGTAAAGGTCGATCACATGAAAAACAAATTTGTTGTTTTGATATACCGCAGCAAAGCAGCTCATTCAAGGTGTAAAACGTGAAGTTGCATAGTTAGG
Organism: Taxus wallichiana var. yunnanensis; assembly: GCA_018340775.1. NCBI lineage: Eukaryota > Viridiplantae > Streptophyta > Pinopsida > Cupressales > Taxaceae > Taxus > Taxus wallichiana. The sequence continues at coordinate 655,259,978 of CM031243.1, read as the reverse complement.
AAACCGACAAATGCAACTAAAAAGGGCTAAAAAAGAGGTTGCACCTTGTATGCAGGTAAAATGACGAAAATGCTTGGAAGATAATGATTTCATGAAAATATATCCATCGTTAAGGGTTTCAAAGTGATGTGTTTCCTGAGGAATTGCAGTGTCTTCCACCCAAACGAGAGTTTGACTTTGCAATAGAAATCAAGCCGGGAACTGAACCCATATCTAAGGCACCATATAGAATGACCACCCTCAAGTTGGTAGAGCTAAAGGCTCAATTACATGAACTTTTGACTAAGGGGTTGATAAGACCGAGCGCCTCACCATGGGAGCACCGGTAATTTTTGTAAAGAAAAGGATGGCACATTGAGGCGTGTATTGATTACGAGAATGTTGAAAAAGGATGGCACATTGAGGTTGATTACGACAATGCTTTGAAAAGGAAACTATTAAGAATCGATACCCACTTCCTAGGATTGATGATCTGTTTGACCAGATGCGAGGAGCATCAGTCTATTCAAAAATAGATCTTCGATCTGGGTATCATCAACTGAGAATAAAGGAAGAAGATATTCATAAAACAGCTTTTAGAACAAGGTACGAGGCATTATGAATTCACGGTGTTACCGTTTGGGTTGACCAATGCACCTGCCGCCTTCATGAATCTGATGAATAATATTTTTCAAGAATACCTAGACAAGTTTGTGCTTGTATTCTTAGACGACATTCTTATATACTCTAAAAATGTCGAAGAGCACCAAGAACATTTAAGGATAGTCTTTGGAAGTTTTAAGAAAGAGGAAGTTGTATGGTAAACTGTCTAAATGTTCCTTTTTTGATACAAAGGTGCACTATTTGGGACACGTTATAAGCAAGAATGGAATAGCTGTAGACCCTTCAAAGATCACAGCTATAACCGAGTGGCCTGCGCCTAAGAACGTGCATGAAGTGAGAAGCTTCATGGGCTTGGCAGGATATTATAGAAAGTTCGTTAAGGACTTTTCAAAAATTGCTGCCCCAATCACTTCACTGCAAAAGAAGGATAAGAAATTTGTCTGGACGGACAAATGTGAATCTGCCTTTAAAAATTTAAAGGAACAGTTAACTACAACACCTATTTTAACTGTACCAGACCCAAATGGAAATTTTATGGTTGTAACGGATGCATCAGGAGAAGGCCTTGGAGGTATTCTGTTACAAAATAACCATGTCATAGCTTATGAAAGCAGAAAGCTTAAGTTACATGAACAAAATTATGCTCCACATGACCTAGAGCTCACTGCCATTGTTCATGCACTTCAAATGTGGAGGCATTACCTTTTAGGCAAACCTTTTGAGTTAAAAACTGACCATCTGGGGTTGAAGTATATTTTTACTCAGCCAAATTTGAATGCAAGGCAACGAAGATGGTTAGAATTTCTGTCTCAGTATGATTTTGATATAAGCTACATCAAAGGCAAGGAAAATAGAGTGGCAGATGCTCTGAGTCGAAGGAAGCATATCTCTACTCTTATAACGTTAAGAACTCAGTTTAAGGATGAGGTGAAAGATGCCTTGGAATCAGATCCTTATTTCCAGCAAGTCAAAACAACACTTGCTGTAGATCCAAAGGATGTCAGGTATAAAGGATTTCATTTTGACAATGAAGGAATTCTGAGGTTCGAAAACAGGGTATATATACCTTTGGCAAATGACTTAAGAAGGAAATTGTTAACTGAATTTCATAATTCACCTTTTTCTGGACACCCTGGCATTACGAAAATGCTTGCTGATCTTAAGTAGCAATACTTCTAGAAGGGAATGAAAAAGGATGTGGTGGAATTTGTAACACACTGCTTAGAATGTCAGCGTGTTAAGGCGGAACATATGCATCCCGCTAGGATTATTATATCCCCACAACATTCCACAGTACAAATGGCAAGTGATAACGATGGATTTCGTTCAAGGATTGCCTATGTCAAGAAATAAGCATGATATTATCCTGGTTGTCATCGACAAATTAACCAAAGTGGCACACTTCATTGCTGGTAATTTGAAAGACGATGCACCAGTGTTAGCAAGAAGATTTGTACATGAAATTTTCAGATTGCATGGAATACCCGAATTAATCATATTGACAGAGATCGAGAGGATGACATCAAGGTTTTGGAAAACACTTAATGCAGCCTTGGGAACTAAATTAAACTTCAGCTCTACATATCATCCGGAGACGGATGGACAGGACCGAGAGAGTTAATCAAGTTTTAGAGGACATGTTCAGATGTATTGCATGGACCAGCAGTATAAATGGGAGGAATACCTTCCGCTGGTTGAATTTGCCTACAATAATACATACCATGCCTCTTTAAAAATGGTGCCCTTTGAAGCATTGTATGGAAGAAAATGCAGAACCCCTGTCAGCTGGGACAACGTAGAGGATAGAGAGGTAATTGGGCCAGAAATCCTTACGGAAATGGAACAACAAATCAAAATGATTCGGGAACATCTTAAGGAGGCTGCCAATAGGCAAAAGAGTTATGCAGACTTAAAGCGGGTTGATAGGAATTATAAATTGGGAGAGAAGGTCTTTCTTCAGGTTAAGCCGAAAAAGAGCTCAATAACTTTGGCAAGGCTGCTAAGTTGTCGCCACGTTACGTGGGACCTTTTAAAATTGTTGAAATAATCAACCCTGTAGCTTATCGTCTAGCATTACCTCCTACTTTATCACAAATGCATGATGTTTTTCATATTTCTTTGCTTAAGAAATACGTAACAGATTTATCACATGTGCTGAATTGGAATTCCTTGCAGGTCCAAGACCCAAGAATAATCGTGGTTAAGCCCATTCGAGTGCTGGGAACTCGCCAGTTGTACTTAAGAAATCACGAAGTGAATCAATGTAAGGTCCAGTGGGACCAGTTTAGCGAAGAAAGTGCAACTTGGGAAAATCTCGAAGAAATGAGATCTGCTTTTCCATACTTGTTTGATTGAAATTGAAATTCAAAAACTGATAATTCTACCAAATTTAGACAATTATTGGTCTATTTTACAGTTGTCTTAAAACACTGTTTTAAAGAGTGAATCTATTTTTGGTATGAAATTGTGAATGGAAGGACAATAACTGAATTTTGTCCTAGAAACTCCTTGAATTGGTTAATTTGATCATCGGGACGATGATTCTTTAAGAAGGGAGGAATGTAACGCCTTGATTTTTGTAAGTTATCATGGTGATTACTTTTCATAATGTTGTAACTGCTGAAATGAAGACAAACATGTTAAGATATATTTTGATCTTAAAGGAATGTGTTGCTAATCAGGACCCTTGTATGCTATAATTTGTTTACTTGGGACAGCAGTTATTATTACTTGTATGTTTGTTGATGTGACAACAGATTTGTCGTATGCTTGATGAACTCTATTCGTTGATTGACAGCACACCTTGAATCAATTCCATTGATCCAAGGTATGTTGTGGCCTTCTTGTAATCGCTTTGTCGATTTACTTTTAAACCAGACTGAAGGTTGATATAAATGTACAGCACCTGATTTCAGGTATGAATATCTGGCACGTAGATGCCAATGGAAAAGGTTCGATTCTCGAACCATACACTGTTGTAACACTAGACAACGTAAGACGATAAGGGGGTTTGGATGCAAGTGGCACATGTATGTGGAACTTGGGACGAAACGTCCTGCATAGTGTTGAAAATGAATGTCAGTCGGAAGGACTTGATTGGAAACTAATTAATTAAATAATGGGGGATTAGACCCTAATCTACCCCTAAGTTCTACCTTATACCCTAACTACTATCCTATATGGATTTTTAAATTTTATAAGGGTGAAAATAGATCTAAATCCTATTAACCTATGAACTAGGTGAATGACCTAGATATGGACACTATTAAAAATCCTAAACTAATCCTAACCTAAGGAAGGGGACGCACAGACCCATGTGGATGGAAGGGATAAGGAAGGATGGTAGGAAATTTAATAGGGCAATGAATGAGGTCCTTGCTTGGACAGCGCCAAGTTTGGCGGGAACATGGAAAAGTTAGAGGCATCCAGTTAGCCATGAGACTAAATTTTGATTTCATGCAAAATTTGAAATTTGGAACTCGCCAACCCGAGTCGGCGGTGGCGTGAGGAAAAAGGAAAAAGGCAGAGCCTTCAATGCATTAATTGTCTTGGTCTTCGTGACCAGCCCGCCTTGGAAAGAGGATAGAGGAAATTTTGTTGGTCATTGTGTTCTTTCGGGTTTTTGAAGTTGCTCTGCATTTGGTTTCTTCACGGTTCTGTCGAACCAGCTGTGTTTGATTATTATCTCTGTTTTCTTTGGAAAAACTAAGGCTATTTTTGAGCCTGTAGAGGTAGGTGACTGTTTGGGAAGCTTTACTATTGTCGCCGTGGAAGGAAACAACTCCAGTAGGCACGGTTTTCTTCGAGCTTCAAGAAAAATTTCAGGCATGTTAAGCCCTTCTCCTTAAACTGCTTGCTTTTGCTTAATCGTCTCATTAAAACAACCCTGCTCTTCTGATGGGGGTTTTGTTTATTCGATTTTGCTGTTATGTTGAAGAGATTTTGGGCTGAGTCGTTTTTCTTTGCTGTTGCGACTTAAACTTTCTTTGCATAAATATTGAGTTGAAAATACAGCCCATGCTGTGTTGATTTGTTCGACAATATTGGGGATTCGTTCTTTATATTATGAAATTGTGCTTATGAATACTTAGCTGTGTGTGAATCATTTCTGAGTTCTACGCATCATTGTGAAATAGGAGAATGAGATTTTCGGGTTGAAATGTCTGTTGAGAAAGAACTCGAACTGGGTATTTCTTTGTAAATGGGTACATTGAATGAAATTGTACATGCTGTGTGAGTTTGTTTTGACATTGTTGAACAATCATTCTATTGCCAATATGGGTTTGAGTGGTGGAACGTATTAGCTATGCGAGTAATATTTCTGAGTGTTGTGCTTTTCTTTTGTAAAAATGGAAGGATGAATACGACTTGGGTATTCTTGGGTGTTGAAGAAAGTGATTGTTCTTCTTACTGAATTTATTAATGAACTATGTTTTCTCCTTGCTGTTTGAAATCAGAAGGTGATGGAAAGTTGATTTTATTGTGTTTTGTGGATGCGGTTTGATCTTCTAATTCGAACTGTCATCGTGAAAATCGATCATGGCTTAGTATTTCTGTGCAAATGAATGAAATACATGAGAATTGGCTTGTTGTTTGAGACTGTTTTGACTGTACCTTGCTTGCGCATCTAATACCCTATGCGGGTTTGCCTTGATAAAGGTATTGTTATGTGAATATTGTATTTCTGAGTTCAGTAAGAGGAAAAGATTGGGGAAAAACAAGTTCTGGTTAATGCAGAGGAACTGTTGTGTGAATTAAATTCTCCTGCTTGTTTTCATTGCATTGAATTCGATCTTTCCATGGACAGGGAATTCCTTTCATCGTTTTTCCTTTGTTGGTCAAAACGTTTTAATATTTCTTTTGGAAATAAAGAACGTGGTGTTCTTCATTCCTTCTTTTGGAGAAAATATGATGAAAATATGTTTCGGAACTTTAACCATTCCAGACTAAAAATTTCTTGGTTTGATTGTTTATATATATATATATATATATATATATATATATATAAATACGTTTGTTTTAAATTATATATATACTCCATTCGCAACCTGAACTCTTGCTTTGTTTCGTTAAGACTGAATCGAAACGGAATTCTTACTTTGAAAGTTCAATATAAAATGACTCTTTTTACTATTATGGTATGAATCATGATTTCATAGCTAGCTGTACTTTATTATTGTTCAGGTCTAGCTGAAATGCTTGTTTTGACGCAGCACTGTTTATAGACTAGCTGTATATTCTTGCTTGTTTATAGCTGGACAAGAAAGTCCGTTGAGTGAAATATAATAATCAGAATGAGTCATACTATTGGATTGTGTCTGTTCTAAATAGCGGATATTTGGTTAGACAATGAGAAGAGGTAATATGAGCCATCTTCCTTGTATTCGGTTATTGATTTCTTAAGTTTCACTCTGAACTGTTATCTTTGATTTGTGTCTCGTTTGGATTAAATTTTCAGTACAGTCATGAGGAAAGGAAAAGGAGTGTGGATGGATAACTTGGAATAATGATCATTTCTTCTCTCATACAGTTGGAAATCTGTAATCGTTAAGGAACGAATTTTGTATTGCTTTGGTTTAAGCATCTACATTTTATTGCTGTTTACTTTTCTCATCAGTATTTGATTGCTTGAAATCAAATGAGTTGCATGAACTGAAAGGAAAGTAATTTGGTTTATATTTCAGTCAAATTTTATCCTTTGAAATTATAACTAATGAAAGGGAAAGAAATTGATAGCATTTATGTTATTACAGCAGTATACATACTTGTGTTCCTAGTTCTTACTGATGTTGTAATCTGGAACTGTTGAAGGAAATTACTTCTTGTAATGATTATTTAGGAAAGAGGACAGTAATCCTTTGACTGATTGGGATGGTAATTAGATGATTCAGTTGTTATGTTGTTCATTCTTTTTGATACTTAATTCTTGAATGATGTTCATATTAACGTTTCATAAAAGCAGGGTTCTTTTATTGAGACAGTTAATTAAAAGCACCTCATTTTAATGACAAGTGCTTAATATGCTCAGTTCAATGAACTGACCCGTGCAAGTAATTTTGCAGATGGAACTTGAGTATAAACGAAGACATGGTTGTTTTCTGATACTTCTTTTGATTGACTGAAGATGGATTGTAATTGATAGCTATTACTCCTCTATGAGGAATTGAGAAAAGAAGAAATTACATTCTTCTATCTTATGTGTTGTAATGTTGTTTAATATAAACAAAGTCCAGTCATTTGGACTGGAAAATGTATAGATTATAAAACGGATGGATGAATACAAATACAAGTGTGATATTTTAATGACTGTATCAGTTTGATATTGTTGAATAAGTAGGGAATATAACATTATTCCTTGATTTGGAATTATTCAAATGTTCATGGATGGATTTAAAAGGAAATGACATCTATTCTTACCTAAATGCAACTTTTACGATGAAATGTGCAATTAGTTCATACTTGGGTTAAGATGAATTTTTAATTGACATTAAAAAGGATTTAGGAAGAACATGATCTCTTAATTGAAAGGTATTCGGGATTAGCCTGAAAGCTAAGGAATATCAAATAATTTAGGAGCAGCCGAACCTCGTATTCGGACTCCGTTAATAGCCTCGAATGTTAAATTTAGAAAATAAGGATATGGGAAAAACATATCCATGGTTAACAGACCTTAACTATGTAAGGTTAAGGAGAATAAATGAATAAATTCATTTGGAATTAGACCTCGTTTAAATGACGTCTAATAAGATGGAATTCTGAATTTGTTTACAGTTGTGGAAAAACTTGGTGAAGTTTAATAGGTTAAACTGATTAAGTTTATCGGTAATGGGCTGCTTAGTCTAGGGATTAAGAAAAGAACCAAGTAGAGAAAACGCAACCCTTCGGTACGAAGGAGGAGATGCGTAGTAAGCTAGAAGATGGATTAAGTCTCTCTTAGCTACATACAACTGTATCAAGAACGAGGATAAAGGATCAGCATGGCTGCTGAAAGTTGATCTTAAATATTAAGATCATAATCAAATCACACTTGAGCTGGATGTGTACTCTTAATGGAAAGGACTGGTAGAGACCAGGAAAGACCATTCTAGATAACAGACGAAGTGAGGTGAAGGACGTATTCCATTGGTGTGTATCACATCCAGGAATATGATCATGCAAAGCATGTGAAAATCTTTGGCCAAAGTATCGCAAGTCTTTGGTTGCGTTGTACTAATCACCTAGTTTAAGATGCATGATGTCGGATGAATATCAAGATATGAGATATTCGGATAGGCTTCTTAAATGGATCACTTCGATAACCGGAAACGGTAAGAGAACCTTGTATATACATTATACTATGCATGAATTAACATGAAGGATCGGTAAGTCGCCGAGTCATGAAATGAGAGATCGCTGAAACTCGAGCCATAAAATGGGAGATCGGTAGTTCTTCGAGTCATTTACAACAAAGATATGGAATCATTATATGATTGAATGGCACTTGAATGTGTGCTCCATATTGCAAATATGTGAACAGAGAACATTAGTTTTAAAAGGAAATTGTGTGATCCAAACTGCATTATTTGAATGAGAGAACAATTATTAAAACTTGAACGTGTGTTTGAATTATATAATTCATAACAAGGAACGTTGTATAAAAAAAAATTCCCTTGTTCTAGTATCTTAAAATGGGGATGTTACGAGAATGGACCATACCAAATAGGTTTCAACTTTTTACCTTCACCTGTCAACCTTTCTTTGTTGATGTGAAGCCAAACTGAATCACCAACTTGGAACTTGTGATCAGTTATGTGTTTATCATGCCTTTCTTTATACTTCGCTTGACTTTTCTCCAACTCTTCTTGGACATACTTGATGGACCTGTTGTATTCGCTGCACAAACCTTTTAGCTTTGTCAAATCACTCAATCCATTAACAACAATTTCTGTCCAAAAGATAAATCTAATGGAGATTTAGGTAGATAACCATAACAAGTCTCAAATGGAGACTTCAAAGTAGAAGAATGTAAGGCACGGTTATAAGCATGTTGCACATAATATAAATTTTCATCCCACAATTTAGGATGTTTACCACAATATCCCCTAAGAAAATGTACCACTGTGCAGTTCACAACCTCTGTTTGACCATCGGTTTGTGGATGGAAAAAGTGCTTTTCTTTAGTTTAGTGTCCATTAAACCCCATAAAGTTGACCAAAATTCCCCAAGAAATCTAGAATTCGATTTGAAATAATTGAAGTGGGAAATCCAAAATGAACCCATACAAACTGAAAGAATAAATGTGTAGTCCCTTCACCAGTTATTTGTTTAGTACAAGGAATCAACACACACATCTTGCTAAATTTGTCCACAACCACATATAAATAGTCATGTTTCTTTTGTGACATGGGCAAGCCTCCTACAAAATCCATGGAAATACTTTCCCATGGCTATGTAGGGATAGGAAGAGGAGTGTAAAGTCCTAATTTCCTATTACTTGGCTTTCTCGTGGCATAAAGAACACATCCTTTTATATACCTAGTTACATGTTCATGCATTTTAGGCCAATAACAATACATCTGTAAATGTGCAACTATTTTACCAACACCAAAATGACCAGAAATAAGAGAAGTATGAGCTTCCCTAATCATATGCACACGCTCATTTTATGGAATACAAATTTTACCAGAACGATATAAAAGTCCATCATACACATGATAATCCATTTCTCCTACTTGTTTCCCACTCATTAAATCCTCATACACTTCTTTAAAATCAACATCATAAACATATTATTCCTTATAACTATCATGAGCCAAAGAACTATGTTGTAAAAGAATAGATGCAACAACAACTGGAGGTCTAGATAACATGTCAACAACCTTGTTTTGTATACCTTTTTTATACTTGATCATGAGATGAAACTACTGCAAAAATCCCATCCAACGGAAATGTCTAGACTGTTGTAGCTTTGTTTGTGTTTGCAAATATTAAAGGGGTTGATGATCGGTATGTATAATTGTTTCCTTTCCCATTAAGTAATGCTTCCATTTTTTTACACTCTGCACCAAATCATACAACTCTTTATCATAAGTTGGATAATTTCTTACCGCACTCATGAAGGTTTCTGAATGGTAACACACAAGTCATTTTTTTGCATCAAAACTACCCCCATTGCATAGTCACTAGCATCTATCTCAATTTTAAATGATTTTTACAAATTTGAAGTGCCAAGACCGGAGCGGTACTGATTTTCTCTTTCAATGCATCAAAAGATTTATGTTATTTCCCCCACTAAAGACCTATTAATACTTGTCAAAGCATGCAAAGGAGATGCAATAAATGAGAAGTTAGAAATAATTTTCTCAATATTGTACTGCACCAAGAAAACTCCTAACTTCTGTCACATTGTGGGTCTAGGCCAGTTAATAATGACCTCAAATTTTGCAAGATCTATTTTCAATTCACCATTTCCCACAACATAACCCAAATAAATTAAAGATGTTTTCCCAAATTCACATTTTGACATCTTCAAAAATAATTTTTCTCCCCTTAATGCATCTAAGACTTCTGGATGTGAATAACATGATCATCCCAAGACTTACTAAAAATAAGAATATCATCTAAGTAGACAATAACAAAATCATCAATGAATGGTCTAAAAACATCATTCATAACTCTCATGAATGTTGTCGGTGCATTGCACAATCCAAAAGGCATCACTAACCATTCAAATAATCCATGTTTCGTTTTAAAAGTAGTTTTCCACACATCACCTTCATTAATCCTTACTTGGTGATAACCACTTCTTAAATCTAACTTAGTGAAGTAAATTGCATTCTTTAATTGATCCAGTAAATCATCTATTCTAGGAAGAGGGTAACAATTTTTCACTGTGATCTTGTTTAAAGCACGAAAATCAACACACATTCGCCATGTGCCATCTTTCTTTGGCACCAAAATAATTGGTGAACCACATGGAGATGTACTTGGATGAATAATACCTTTGGCCAAAAGTTCCATCACCTATTTCTTGATTTCCTCATTTTCAACCACGAGACAATCTATACATACCAATATTGGGAAGAGGTGCATCTTGTAGCAATTATATCTCATGTTGAACCCCTCTTTTGGGAGGTAGACCTTGTGGATCCTGAAAAACATCATCATAGTTAGAAACAATTTTTACAATCATTTGTTTCAAATCCCAATCCTTAAAAGTTTTCGATCTTTCTCTTTGGCTTTGATCACCATGAGTACAAAATTCTTGCTTGAGTTGACAAGCATTTTCATCTACCCTGCAGTAACCAAGGAAATACTTATTTTTACACGATGAGCTCTAACAATATATTCAACTCCATCCTTTACAAGCAAGTACTTATTTTCTTCCCTATAGAAGATTGCTTTACATCATATAAATATGGACTTCCCAAAACTACACCACAAATATCCAAAGGAACAACATCCAAATCAACCTCATCAATAAACTTGTCTGTAATGGAAAACTTGAATCTACAAGTTTTTCGTTACTAGAGCTTTGCATCATCACAAACCCAACCCAAAGGATAAGGCTTAGGATGTGGCTTAGTTTTGAGTCCCAATTTCTTAACAACCTCCTCTGAAATTAAATTAGCTTGAGATCCACTATCAAAAAGAGTATCAATTTTTGTATGTTTTGAAATAACTCTAAGGTGGAAAATATCATTTTGTTTCTTTTCATCATGCATAGATTGTTGATTAGAAGAAGATGCAACATTTGATAAACTAGTGTTGGAAGAAGAGAAAGAATGATTACCTTGAAAACTCATGGCCATGATCTTGGTTTCATCCCTGAATCAAACCCAAGATCATGAACCACAATATTCGTTTTCTTCTCTTTTCCTTTCTTATTAGTCATCCATTTAGGCTTAGTTTCTGGATGTAATTTCCAACACCTAGACTCATCATGGTTATTTTTACAATGATTGCAAAATGGTTTTTCATCTTCCTTCTTAACAGTAGAGTTTGTTTTTTGCTTACCCTTTCCTTTTCCTTGTTCTTTCGAACCTTTTTCTTTGCCTTCGATTGCTTGTTCTTTTGTTTAGAGGAAGAGAAAGACTCTTTACCCATTTTCCCTCATGCTTCCAAATGTGTAGCTTGAACACACACTGCATCAAGATTAGTAGGACCTAAAACAAGAATCATATGCCTTAGGTAACTATGTAATCCACCAATATACTTAAGCAACATTTCTTGTGTATTGAGAGAAATTCCAATAATTAGAGCCCTTTTCCTAAATTCTTGTGTGTAGTCTTGAAAAATTTGTCCCTTAGTTTGTCTTAATGTTTTGTCAATCCATCATAGCTTGTTGCTTGTATCCAAGAGGATAAAATTGTTGTCTAAGATTTGAAACAAAATCAGACCAAGAAGTGATTTCATTACCTTTGGTTTCATCTACTTCCTGAAGCTTACTCTCCCACCATATGAGTGTTGTGCCACCCATCCGAAGAGTTGTCAAATGAATCTTTGCTTCATCATCCACAATTCTCTGAACCTTGTAATATACCTCTATCTACTTGATCCAGTTATCCAATTTCTTTGCATTAAGCTCTCCATTATACATTGGCAATTCAAACTTGATATCTAATTTTAATGAAGGAAAATCATATTTTTGAGATTCCCCTTTAGGAATATCAAAACTAGAGCTTTCTTCTTTTTACCTTCTCTAGTTGTTTTTTCCTTTGTCTATCTTGGTACAATTCTTCCACCATTTCCTTCATCTGTAGGAATGATTAAAAATTCTTCTTCCTCTCGATCCGTCATTGAAGGACTTCAAGATCGTCTTGTACCAATTTTGGGATCCTCTTCTACTAACTATCCTTCACCCTTCTTAGATCGGGACCTTGTTAACATTCAACACAACAACAACTTGCAATCCAAAAACCATTAATCTGAACCAAAACCAACTCTGATACCAGTGATCTAAAAATCCAAAGCAAACTTACACACACACAAACACACACTCAATATTTTTTTTAATGATTTTCGATTAAATTTTGACATTACGATCTTTTTGCATTTTTAATAAATAATTAAAAACTACAAGTATTGTGTAAAATAAAAAATAAGAGAAATTCACCAAAAATTTGACACAAGATGTGATAATGGAGTTCGACGCTTGAGGCCTACGTCTCTGGTCCAGTTAAATGGGACCAATCTATTAAAATCTTGCAAATAAATCCTTTACAATAGTTTCTACAAGAATTTTATCTTCTCACAGTAATCTCATGCCAAAATAAACACTAGTTCCTTTTTACACCTTCTCAAAATTATCTCCCTAGCTCAAGATATAAGCCTTGCAATATTTTACTCAGTCTTTGTCTGCCACTATGTAAATAAAATCAACCCCATTTTATATTACTTCAACACCACAAGCCCATCGGTGGGGCGCTTATCCTTTTACCCAACCGCCCAAGGTTTGAGCCTCCCCAAGTGGTTGCATTTTCCAATTTTGGGATTTTATCCCACATGCTTCGCTGGTTGGTGAGGGAAGTGGCTTAAATTGGGCACATGGCCTTTTGTTATTGGCTTTGAGAGCCATTTTGTTTTTCGTTTGTTATGGGCCACTTGGTTAATGCTAAGTTTGGCGCTTGGTTATGTGGCTGCGTGGAGATTTGGAGGGATAAGGGGGTATGTGTGGCATTGGAGATAGGGTAGGTAGTTGTGATTTAAAATGTGTGGGCAGTTTAAATATAATGCAATGGAGATAAGGTTTGAGCGGCCAATGTGGAGAGATAAGGGGTGGCTCGGTGGATAGGTTGACTCGATTGGCCGAGTCGGGCTATCCACCGAGCCCTTTATAAAGAAATGTTAACAATATCCCACATTGATCAAAGAATTACATTATGAGGAAAATATATACAAAAGCTCTGCAATATCAATATGAAGTAAAGGAGGCCAAGACACCCCTCCATAATCGAGTGTGTTGAACTTGGCTAGGGCCCCCAACAAACAAACAATGGGTGCCACCTTTTTGTCATCGAGTGTCCAAGACCGACATTCAAAACAAACTTTTACCCTTCATTTATATTGTCCATGTGTCACATTTTTTTGGTCCACTTGGCAAGCATGCATGCATTCAACCTGCGCACAGTCCCGAATTCGCCAAATGCTGTTGCCCGAAAATTTCATTGAGCCATAACTTTTGCATATGTGCTCCGATTTCTACAAACAAGATATCGCCGGAAAGCTCAAATTTTCTCCACGTAATGAAACTACCCATAATTGATTCTGAGAAGATTTTAGATTGGCATTTCTCAGTGAGGATCCTCTGGATCATATTTACTTCATTATCTAATTAATTTTATTTGAATTTAATGATCAAGATGATTTTTTAAGAGATTGAAAAAAATCTTGTGGAAATCATCCTTGCCTCTTCATGATGATGACTCGTTGTTGACATAGATATATATTTCACTATCAATACCATCACCTCCATCATTTATAATAGATTAGATTCCACATGATACCACATGCCCAAAACATTACATAAGATCTATATAATTTCACACTTTAAAAGATGAAATAAAATAATTAAGTAATTTTGACCTTTAACCATTATTAATGACATAATTATTCAATCACATCTATTCTATGATTACTTATACTTTAATATTTTTCTTCTTAGCTTCAATTTTATCTCTCTTCTCATTTCATTCACAAAAACTTATTACATTTTATTTTCACTTAAAAATTAGTAAATTAAGGCTATTTACTTTGATACCAAGTCCCTAGTGTCACAAGTTACGAGTCTAGTGTGGAACACAACGTTGCTGAGCACACGCTAACACATCACCTAAGCAGAGCCTAAATACTCACTCCGAACCACGTGCAACTCTACAAGTTCCCTCCTTTGTTAGACTAACGAGATGTATTCTTGCATTCGTGGTTATTATCACATGCAAACATACCATGATGAGCTCGTATCAAAATTTTGTAACATACACAATCGTGAAAATCATTAACCAAAAGGGAGCTTCATATTCATTAGAATCGGTGTTTCACGATTACATAGCATCATTACAATCCATTGCTTCTAAAAACACAATCACGCATTCCGAACATAGATGCTTTGCACACATTCAACTTTACTACTACTGATTTAAAAAATATTAAATTTGTGAAATCCTAATTGCAGAGTCACATATGATAAATATAATAATAAAGTACAAATCTAACCTAAGCAATAAGCTAAGAAATATGAAACCCTATGTGCAAGAGAGGGAGTAGAAGACTTAGTTGATTTCAAATAATTCTTAAATTATGCTAGACTAGAAAATTGATGAATAGGAAGAGGAAAATGTCGCAACCGCACACAAAAAAATGTGGAACTATCGGATATGTCAAGTCTAGAGCTCTTGGACTAGGTCACGGGCGCCTAAGTACTGAGTCCGCTTTCGGGAGCCCATGAATGCAAAAATGGTCAAAATATTATTTTTCTTATGTCGCACCAATGTTGCTAACCTTCATTGTTGATCGCCCATGTATCGCACTATGCCCACAAAATTCACCTGTAACCTGTAAAACAAATGATCTCTTGTAAAACCCCAAAACACATCAAATCCTAAAAATAAAAATATGTAAATGGGGAGTTAGACTGACCCCGGTGGTCACCCGAAAAAGTGAACTTACAACCGAGCATTACACTACATCTCGGAATCTATGTAGTTATCTCTCTCTTTCTCTGTGTATGTGTAGAATTGTGCCCTAGGAGGATCTTGTGCAAGATGCACTTAATAACAAGCAATAGCTAGATGTAGCAATGTAAATAGATGTGTGGATGTCAAAATGAACTTCCCCTCCTATGAAGTGTATACGAGAAAAATTCAGTCCCTTGTCCCTTGAATGATAGCTAGATGGATGCTTTGATGCTCTTAGAATGCCTTTGGATACAACCTTAGGTGATGATAGTATATTCTTAGAGTTTGGTCCTTTAATTTGATCACATAGATTTATATTAATATGATTCCCTTCTTTGAATTTTGTAATTAACCACTCAAAGGATGACCCTTTAGAAAAAAATACCCAAAAGATAAAAGAGGCCCAAAAGGGGTGAGCAAGATACAAAGAGGTTGGGGGCACCTAGGACGACGAGGGCACCTAGCGTTGGCGTCCTGTTGGGCACTAGTGTCTAGAGCCAAGAAATATAATGCAATGAAGGTCGGACTAGGAAGTAGGGTGTAGAAGACTAGAAAGAAGATAAGAAGCAAAGAAAAGAGGCCAAAGACAATGGTTAAGTACTAGTTTTCAAGCTTAGGAATCACATGAATAGTAGTATGTGGTTAGGACCTAGAAATGTACCCAAGTGCATGATTTAGTGTCTACAACTACTACAATACTAAATCTCACCCACACATCTCAACCATTTATACATATGTAACACAACTATATATAGGGTGGGAACTTGTCCTTCACCGCTTTACATGCTTTAATCTATACTTAGACTATGCCTATACATAGCTTGCATGCTTTCCTAACCCGCACTTTCCTATAATTAGGCACCATCCTGTGGTTCTCCATGTGTGGCCTGCTTTAATATGGAAGTTCCATCTTTATCCTGTGAGCTATAAATAGCTTATGCCACATGTGCTATAATTAGACATGTCTTTGTCCATGCGTAGTTCGTGTCTATTCTTATGCCTACATGTGTTTTATTTTGTTTTGGTCATGACTTACCCATGTTTTTATTTATTTATATATTTCCGTGTTAACCACGCCAACATGTGCTTTTTCCTATTTATAGCTTATCTTACAATTCTAGCTAACTCTTGATTCGGTCATCCTAGTGCGAGAACCCTTTGGGCGTGCTTTCTTCATACCTACGGACACACCTTTGTGCACCTCTTTAACTTGTGTAAATTCTCCTTTCATGCTTCCACACGCACCCTTATACATCCTTCTTCCTTCACGCATGTCTTCATACTTAGTCATTTCTTCGTTCCAACACTACCCCACACTAGGTATATTGTCTGTCCTCGGCAATACAAGAATCAAAGAATGGAACAAATAAAGAATCACAGTTGAATAAATAATTTGGGAAATCCCCAAAATAATATAAGGAATAAATAATGTGTAATGTCACACAATAAGCTTATGGTATCTGTAGGAGCTCGGGAAAATCTAGGATGATGGATGATTCTAGTTGCTTCCATTCCTCAAGTGCAATCTTTGAACTTCCTAGTGTGTATTCAACAATGTTTGGTATTTTCTCCAAGGTTAGTCCTCCACCTTCTCTCAGCTTCCTTCAAAATGATATCCCACTCAGTAGCCATTCCTTCTAGGATATCTACTCTTCTCATCACCATGGGTTGCACCTCTCCTAGCCTTTCCTCTACCCTGTCATGCTTGGATTTATTAAAAATTTCTTATCCCCTAACTCTTGTAAAATTTCTCACACACCGCCTTGACTCATGTATATAATGATGCTTGTAAGTAGTTCAACTCTGCTTCATCTTTTGTAAGGCATGCATCTATTATTGAAGCATCCTTAAATCTGTCGAATATTTTATAAACCCTTTGTGCGGTTTCCTTCATCTCGGAGCCCAATCCTTCATACTACTTTATTGTTTAGTCAACCTTTTCCTAGTTTTCTCACGCCATGTCCTCTATTGTTGACCCCGCCCTTATTTTTCTTCTCTATCAACAAATTAATCATTTCTTCTATGGTGTCAATTTCCCTGCTTTTATTCATCTCTACTTCCAAAACTACATTTGGACAATAATTCATAATGTGTGTAATTAATCCTGCCACTTTAGTATTTACAATAGTCATCTTGGCTTTGGTCTTACTTAAGTGTATAGCTAGATTCTTATTTTTCAGGCATACATCCTCAAAATTTTCATGTGCAATGTGTGCGTAGTATCGCTTCTCCTTTATCAATTTTCCTCGGTGTTGTTTCATTTTCCATCTTTATTAGCACGTTGTTGGCATGTGCATCTGATAATTGGGTAGAAACCAAAATTTGGAGCTTATTCTAAGTGTCTCTCTTCACTTGTAACTCACCGATGATATCCTAATTAAGCTCAAATTTTGGCTCCTCCATGTGTGTTTGCATAGAAATGACAACATCTTACACATCCTTGGATGGGATTGTGATTTATCAAACATCCAACCATATAACTCATTTGCATCCCGAGTTCTTTGGAATCTCGCCATTATAACTTTTTTGGGGTCATCAATATAAGTCATGCGCCTTTGGGGAGGTGAACTATGCCTCAACCTCATTTCTCTATTTGTTGACTTTGGGCTGCTCTCCCGCCATGCATTGCTCCTACGTGAATCTTGCTCTTCCTATTGCCTCATCTCTTATTTATCTTTCTCTTACCCATGCTTAGAGTGTGTGAGCTCTTCCTCTTCCACAATATGAATAACATGACTCATTTCTCGCTCCATGTCCTCTCCATTCCTTAGGGATTCTTCATCTTGCCCTTCCTCTTTTGGACTAGGGGCACACGCAATTTCAATTCGGATTTCTCGGAGGCATTCTAGGAGGGGTGTGCGCTGAAGCTTCTCCTTGTTCCATCCACCTCCTTTTCCTAAAGTTGTGCTCTAGCTAGCTCTCTTCCTCCTCCTCCTCCTCTTCTTCTTCCTCTTGTCGTTGTTAGGTGGGATCTGATTTGCACTTCTTTGTTGGTGTCCTTGTTGTCATTCTCCCTGATGGTGGTGGAGTGAGAGTCATGTCATGCACTTCAATTATCTTAACATCCTTCAACTTTGGTCAAAGATAAACATATAGTTGACATGCCTCCTTGCCCAGTGCTAAAGTCATGATGGGATTCAGTCCATCGAATCGAGTTTTCATTATTTTTTCATAGGCATGCCTTGTAACATATCCATAGGTCATGTGCATAGTATGATACTCTACATCTACCTTGTAAGTGTTTAAAATAATCAGTTATGTGTCCTTTATCCTATTGACCACGCTCTTGAATTACTTGGCAGTGAATGCAAATGGGATTTTGCACCAAGGGTCTATCTCTCCATTTAATAGTACAAACCTTGCAAGGAAAAAGTGTTGCATGACCACAAACTTTGCATGTCCGTCCAACTTTGTGGGTAGATCTCTGGTATGTGCTATTCATTTTCAAAAGCATCGTGCAACCTCTTGTACCACCTATCTAATTGTGCCTTATAAACATTGGTGATCACAAGTGTCATCTCTTTCTTTGACGTCGTTTCTCTAAGTGCTCCCAAAATTTGGTACTCTTTTCCCATAGTACAATTAGAAGCAAGATTGAGCCCCATGTTATCTTCTCTCCTATGTCATGATGGGCTTCCACTTCTTTCACAATGCTCTTAGCGATGTACAAAGCAATGTTATACTTGGTCCTATGTCATCTTGTGCACAATGTGCAAGAATTTCTTATTGACCTTAGTCCATATTTCCGAGGTGCCTAAATTGCAACTCATTAGGCACACAACCACTCTAGTCTTTGGGTCCGTGATGATTTTTGTGATATTCAATGTGTGGCTTCCCCTCTAGTAGTGTAGATCAATGGCCTTCTTCTCCACTGTTGTCTCATCGTGCATATCAAGTGTAATTTATATGTGCCATCACACAAACCAATCACCCTTCCAATCAATTGTGAAGTGATGTGCATCCTCTTTTCTACGAAGTAGAAAGAGTCCTCATGGACTCATGACATCAACCATTGAAATAAGTGTGTGGGATTTTGAAAAATGGCAGCTCAAATAATTGCAAGACTCCAACACCCACCAAGGTCTTGCACACTTATTCATCCAATATTATTTGTCCTACTTTAGTCAAGTAACATTGTTCCTAATATCTGTTTCATGTCCTGGCGCATGGTGGTTGTACTAGCTAATCTTGCATTTCCAAATTTGTGATGTCCATGCCTTCCCAAGAATCATCTCTTTTGGGTACTGCATCTCTGAGTATCAATCATCTATTTCCTCCATTGATTTCTTGTTCTTGGGTTCCCTCTTCAATGGTGCCATTGCTTACACGTGTGATTTCTTTTTTACAAACTTATCCAATCACGTGCCCTAGATTCAGGAACCCTTACCACTCAGTCTCAATTTATGATTACCCATCCATGGCCGTCTAATTCTTTAGCCACATTACCAGTTTACCACTTTTACTTAAGTCGCTTCATTGAAGACCCTCCCAAGTCTTCACCTTTTCCCCTCCACACAACTATATTGTGCTTTAACTGGTTGATTTTTCTTGTCCATCCCCAATCTAATAAGTGTATTGGTATTTTTGGGGTAGAGGAAATCTCTGTGTTTCTGTTCCATCCTCTACAAACCTCATAGAAGTATTTATGTATGTCTCAACGATCATTTTCCAATCAATATTTGGGTTCCAACTGTCTCAATTAGCCTCCCATCCATATAGCACCATCCTTAAATCATATAGACAGTTGTTAATTTGTTTCCTGTTGATCATCTCTTCACGCGATCACTTGCAACAAACTACTTTTCTCTCTCAAAGGTATCCATCTTGCACGTATTTCAGTCTTTCCATGCACCATCTCTCCAATGAATTTTTTGGATTTCCAATAGGCCTGTCAAATGATTCACCATCCTTCTGCCATGTTGCCATAAGGCTATTATACCTGTAATAAGCTGATTGGTTTTTTTATAACCTTGTGGGACTTCACAATAAAATTTCAACCTGAAAAATTTGTGAATCATTAGAAATGTGATAGAAATCTCTTCATAGTTTTATATACACGGTGCATCTCTTAAAGTATTGGTGATGGTGAACATGACCGTTGTGGATAGTATTGTAATGACTGTCATTATATGAATAATAATTTGTGGATTAGGGCTCTTGGAAAATATGGCATTAAAAAAAAAAAGCCTAATGGAGCCATCTTTTGTAACATTATTATGCTTGTTATGATATGAATAATATTTTATGTGGATCAAGGTTCTTGGAAAATCTGCCATTAAGCCAAAACCTATAAAGGCATCTTTTGGAAGTTATAAATTTATATTTTGGTTGTTTACAATGTTCTCTACTTACATATCGACTTGTTTTGTAACTTTAAAACTAGTCCAAGTATATGGAAATGACCTTGGTTTTATATAAGAAATATATGCATTGTAACACTTTAAAGTTATTGTGATTTTATTTGTGAACAATTTTATTTCTACTACACTAGGTAAAATCAGAACATAGAGTTTTATTTTCTTAATAAAATTTCTTTTAAGGTTTTATTATTTTGTTGCTTACATTCCAAGGTTTTATTATTCTGTTGTTTTAGGTTGTTTTATGACTTGTGTTGAAATATCATGGAAAATTTTAGTAGGTTCTAAGAACTATACATTACTATATAAAGTGTGAATTACACTATTTTTTCAATCAATTTTATATCGAAATATACCTTTTTGAGTTTTTTGATGTGTTTCTACAAATAATAAGCGTCGAAGGACAAAGTGGCATAAATTTGACTAGACTCAAAAATTATATCACATCAATTTTGCACCAAATTTGTGCCAACGTTGTGCCACATATAACTAACACAACATCTCATTTTGCTTCACTCCAATGTGGAGCAAAAACAACACAGAGTCCTATCGTTAAAATAAGATTTTTACTAATAAATATATTACATTATATTTTGTTGGTTTTAATGTAAATATATTATTTGAAATTTAATTTAATTTAATTTATTATATTATATATAATTATAATTATATATTATATGTGTGTGTATATAATATCAAAATTATTGTATAGTAAAATGATTATTCTTAATATAAAACGAAATGAATTTATTAAAAACTTTAACAAAATATCATAATATTGTTTGGATATGAAAATTAAAATAAACACATGTTACAAATAATAAGAAAACACAATATTTATATTGCAATTTGTTTTTATACAATAATGTATAATATATTACATTTGGAAATGACAAAAAGGGACTAATTTCCTTCCAAATTACAAAACAAATAAATATATGCTTGGGTGTTAGTCCTCTTCGTCCACCTCATCCTTTTCATGACCCTCTTCATCATCCTCATCCTTGCCCTTGTTCCACTCATATCGCCCCCTTCCTAGGCTCTTCCAACTCCCATTGTCTATCAACCTGCAAATATATAATGATAAAAATTTACAATTATTTGAATTTAAAATTTACGTAATTCACAACTAATTAAACAACACGTCTTACTTGCACAAATTCATTCTCATTGGCCAAGTTGATCAATGCATTTGAGTCTCATCCCATTGATTTTAATGTTGTGTGCAAGTATTTTGTTGTAGAGTGTATTATAACAAGCGTCCTCGAAAAAAAAATGAAATGAAAAATATAAGTATTAATAATTTATGTAAGACAATTTATATAATAAAAAATATAATTATACAATAACTTATATTGAACTTACAAATTTGTTTACTAACTCCACTAAGTTATGTTGTCCCATTCAAGGTGGGTTAGTTGTCTTCCTTTTCTTTTCCATGCTTTGTAACCTAATAATTGGGTTTCTTTTCCTCCTTGTGTTAATTATAATATTTGTAAATATTTAATTAATAAAAAATTAAAATTTTAGATATCATAAATTGAGTTAACTAACTTATAGCCTTATTATTCTCCTCTTGGAGCCATTTGTCACATAGGTCATTCCAAGCTTCTTCAAGTACATTTGGAGGTCGAAGAAGTCTCTTCTCTATTCAATGTTTCCTTCATTTTTTAGTTGTGTAAAATAAATATAAAAAATTAGTAAGAGAGAGAGAGAGAGAGTGTGTATTTTAAACATGTTATTTACGCAACAAAGTTACCCTGATATGCCTCTTAATTCTACTAAACCCCATTTATGCAATATTTTTAATGAATCATATTTTATAGTGTGCACTCCCAAAATCACGCCAAGTTAATTCAATTAATCTCTTGCAATTTTCTTCTGGGATTTTATTTCATGTTCTATGACAATATGATTTGAATAGGTTGCACACTTGATCAACAATTATTTTCTTAAAATACTTGAAACCAAAAAATTAAAAAGGTTAAATATATCATATTTTATTCAATCACTATAAATGAACAAATAAATAAATTGAAATTTATATAAACTAGTAAAATGATAAGTTGATAAATATTAATTAAACCACTCAAATAAAAAAATATTAAAATAGATACTTTCCCCAAAAATCCTCTAATATATTGCCAATGTTATTTACATAGAAGGGTCATTTACAAGGCCCCTCTCACTTTGTGTTGATACCTATCATGGTTAAGGTGATAGGGTTTCTCATTATATGAAGTTGGTGGGGGTGGTGTGTCCTCTTCGTCATACCCCCTTAATGAATTGGGGAGTATTTCATTGAGGCTAGATGAGGGGATATTTTTTCATCTACGTTTTCTTGTTTTAGTTGGAGTAGGTTGAGAGGGTCCTGCACTTGAAGAGGGTCTACAATAAAATTATAAGTTTTCATAATTGAATTAATTAAAATCAATTTAATAACAAAATAGTTATACCTCTAACTTGGTTACTCCTTGGTGTAGCCAAAGGATGTGTACCCCTATAGCCCTCATCCGCCTCCAAGTCTATAAATGAAGTAGACATGTCATAATGAAGTGTTATTATTTTAAATGACAAGAAATAGTTTAAAAATATTGTAAATTTAATCAATCAAATGAAATAAACTTGTATAAAAAATATAAATTCATACCTCCATGGTTGGTCCCTAGATGTCGAGAGGTGACCACTGTTACGAATACGATCCTACTAACTAGTAGACTTTCCATACCAAGTTGTATGACTAAAATTTGTTAATATGAACAAATACTCTTTAATTACAACATAAAATGTAAACCAATATCTTTGTGGTGTGTGTGTGTGTAGGTTGATGGATGTGCAAGTGTGGAAGGTCGTTGTGGTGGGTCTTCCAAATCCTCCTCCATGTCACGTTGTCTTAAGCATGGACACTAAAGCCTCCAGATACACTAGTGTTGATGAAATGACCCATAACTCCATGTCATCTCTAATATCAATAAAACATGTAAAAAATCAATATAAGAATAGTGAGATTGAAATTATACAACACTTCTAATACGATTATAAGTTTTGCAAAACATTTAAAAATATGCAACACTTCTAATACAACATGTTACATTTTTCACACACACATATTTGAAAAAATAATGTGGAGCTCTAGATGCATCTGTTATTTATTTAAAACCATCTACTTTATACTAGGCTAAGAATATTTTAATAAACATTTCATGATTATTATGTGCTCTCCCGTAGTCCAGTATAAATTCGATATGACTATCATTTGGAGGGTTAAAGGATTGCATCCATAATTTTAATATCAAATTTTCTCCTCTATGCATGCATAATAAAGCTAATTTGATTTTATTTTAAATAGGGGTTTGTAATTCTTTGAACAATATTGTCTATCAATTTAAAACACTTAATTTTTCCAAACTTCTAGGAAGAGTACCTTAATAGTTTTTTTCTTTCTTGGGTGGAATATAGATTTTAACTTATAGTTGTTGGCATTTACTTTGCATTAGTTACTATTTTAACTTACTTTTTTAGTTGAATAAGTTGATCAAATAATTTAAATATTAAATCTTAAGGTGATCCACACCGAAAAATTGTCAATTGTTGTCAATTGATCTTGGGTCTATTATCTAATCAATGTGAAGTCCACATCAACTAGGAAGCTTGAGCAAGAACTAAACTAAAGTTTGACTAATCAGAGCAATGTTTAACTTAATATAACATCTCTCAAGCTGAGAAATTAGTGTATTTTTTATCTTTTGATTCCTTTAAAATGAGGTTTTTGTTATTTTATACATTTCTAAGTAATCTTATTCAAAAATTTATATTAAATTTTATCGTCAAGCTTTAATCGTCATTTCACATTGTCAAGTTTTGTTCAGATTGTCATAGATTTGCATAGATTATTTCTCATATTTTTCCCTACACATACCGGGGCTAAACCATACGTATTGTACACATGTTCACATATTGGATAAGATTCGGTCAAGTTTATAGGGTTACTTTTGGTTTTCTTTGCTTTTCTTCTTCTAAGTTTTGTTTAAATTTTCAATTGAAGTGGTAGTTTGTTTAGATGTTTCCAAAGTGGAGGTCTTCGCATTTAAATTGATATTTTTTTCTCTTAAATGTTTCTAACAATTCTTATCTATAATTGTTATAATTATATATAAATTATTAATTTTTAAATATTTGAATGTTTTTAATTTTTAAATCAAAATTGTACCCATTGAACAATCTCTTTCCTAACATCAAACAAACCGACCAATATAAACTTGTTTGTCATCAAGGACAATTCCATTCTTGGGATTGTGTGAACTGAAACTTTTAGGAAATTGCAATTTGTAGGTGTGAATCCAAATTCCACAACATTTTCCAACATCCTCTTGTCCTTTTCCAAATGGGAGATTTAGAACATGGCACTTTCCAAATGATGTCCACTCTTTCAAATTATAAAGGAATAAGTAAAAGAGGATTTGAGTATTTTTCGGGGTTTTGGAAGGTATGTATGTAAAGTGTTGGGGCATGCACCTAGTATGTGAAATGTTTGAAAATTTCTATAAACGGATGTGGTATTATAGACTGTCATTGATTGTAGGATATGTACACAATGGATTTTGCAAGGATGCTTTCAAACTCTTTGTTGTAATGAATAACTCTGAAACATTCCCTAAGATGATTATTTTGATAAATGCACACACCATTTTGATGATGCCAAGTTTTTTTGGTGCTCATATTCTAAGGTTGTAAAATAGGTCTAAAACCCATGTGTGTGGAGATCTAAAGGGAGGCTAAAGGTTAACATGTAATTCTTTAAAAGATTTATAATGGCTTACATGTATTAGGGACTCAAGTAATGCTCAACAATATTCATGCGTAGTAAAATTATGGACTCTAGTTGGAGAAAATCAAGGAGAAAATGATAAATAAGATGGGCCACATGCGTGTCAAAATACAAATCATTGGCACACTTCATCAAGGAAGATGTATTTCAGATTGCGCTTACGATTGACACATTATATCAAGACAAGGACAACACATAAATGGAGTATAATTCATGGGAAGCTAGAGCATCCATGTATTGTTACAAGACTAGGAGTGGTGTCATCTTGGCCGATGGGCGCCACCTCTTGATTTTTGGAAATACCTTGTAAACATAGGTCAATGTCAAGTGTGATTAATTTTAATCTTTTGAAGGGCAAGACCCCATTAGTATAAATATTTCCTTGAAGTATTTTTCAAAAAGAGAGGAAAATCAAATTAATGTTATATTGTGAGATTGTAGAAGAACACCACTAAATGGTACTTTGTAATGAAAGACATTAGATGATATATCAATAAAGTACTATATGTTATGACCATTCTCTCTGTGTATTTTGTAATTCATTGAGTTAATGGAATTGTTATATGTTTCCACACATTGATTCAACTCGCTCTCACTAAACTAATTGTTGTTTGGGTGAATGAACTCTTGAAATCACACCAAGTTGAGTTTAGAAACATCTCATCAATCATTAATTCTTCCTCGTACCAAGAACATCTTTCAAAGTGCGCAAAAGTAAGAAAGACTTAGACACACAAGCCTTGTTTGGAGGGACAAACTTGGGCACATGAATTGGTTTGAAAATTATGTTTCCCATATGGATACATATAGGAGGACCTCACCTCAATTTAGAAGCAAAATGAAGAACGAGGTGACAAATTATTCGGTAGGCACGTGCCGATTATACTTTATATGTTATTTTTTAGAAGTGAATTTACATATCGTATCTTTCATTGAGAATAGGAGATTGAATGAAATGAGGGCGAAAATGAAAAAATAATCCTTTTGAGCATGTTACAAAAGATTTGGTTCATAAGGAGGAGGCAAATGAGATGGCGAAGGTGAAATTAATTTTACAATTATTTTGTTTATTTCCATTTTTAAAATGTCGTAGTTAATATTTATTTTCAATCATGTATTTTATGTTATTTTCATAATGCTTTGTACAAGCCCCTCTTGAATATAGATTTGAATGTGTTGATGGTCGATTGCTATATTTTGGTGAGCATGGTTCATGTGGTGTGGTTGGGGGCATTAAATTTTGGGAATTAAAAATAATAATTTGCATATGTAGGTATCAATCTATGGTTATGCTCAATCATAGTTTTAGATGTGCATACAACTGGGTATGAGAATTTTTAGCAAACCTAATTCCAACTATTAGTGGCTCTTGGTAACTTATATCTTATTATATACTTCATTCCCACTTGTCCGACATTTAATTTCTACTCACTCTTGAACATTCCTAGGTTCAATGGATTTTATCATGATTACTTTATAACTTCTTTTAATGCACGACTTCTCTGGCTATCTCCATGAGTTAATTGTCGCTTTGTGTTTCTGTTATCTGCCAAGTATCCAAGAAGGCTATTTTCATATCTTTTGAACATGTCTGGTGGAAAGTGCAGAATGGAGGCCGAGACTTTAAAATATCAATCCATGTAATCGCAGTAGAACAAATATCAATCCTCCCTACCCTTTTGGAATATGGTATAATGGGGTTTCATAAGCACTTTCTCATCTGATGATTTAATTTCCTCCTCCTCAAGCTCACTGGTCCAAAGAATTTTTCTATGTTTGTTGAGTGGTATGTCTAGGCTTCACTCTTCATCTTTATCTTCTTTTACAGTTCGCTCAAATATCTTTGCTGGAACCTTAAACTTAGTATGTCTTATTTCCTGTTGTTTTACCAAATTTCTCTTTTTGGCATGCACAATTCTTCATCTTCATCATCCTCTTCTTGTTGTATTTCTCCTCCTAACTTTCTTTTTGGATTCAACATGCATAATTGTTCACAATAATTGTTTTTTGTAGATCAATTGCATAGATATTAGTCACATGTGTTTCCACATATGCACTCTTTGATGGGTTTATGTATGTTGTTCTTAGAAAAAGAGTATCGGCATCAACATGCTTCACATCCAAATTGAATTTATTTTCATTCTTAATCCAGTTCATGGATTACACAAAGTACTCAACAATGAAACTAAAAGGAATCTTTGCTCAATATGCCACATTATTTTCGGTCAAAGTGATGGGGGCCAAGAGTAATGTTACATCGCCGTAATTTGGGAGTGATCCTTTACCAACTCCAAAATAATTCTAGGTATGCATCATTCATCCCCAAAGGTTTCCTTTGGGTGTCTAAATTAGTTATCTTGTTTTTCCTTGTAGAAATTTTTGAGTGTGGCAGGGCTAAGATATTTTTGTAGTTCACAACTCGGTGATTTATCTTCAAGTTATTTCCAAGTCATCTCCCCATCTTCTTTAGGTACGCCAATTTCATTTAAGACTAATAGTAAGAGTAGGATCATGCCCCAAGTAACCTTTCTAGTGTGTTTCATTGGCCATCTTATGTGATATGTGTAAAAAAAAATTATTCACCTCTACCTATCTTTCTAAACCCACCAATTTACAACTAGCAATGCATGTGACAACTCTAGGACCAGGGTACACAATGTTGGTAAAAGGGAATATGCTCCTCCTCATTTGTATTTCAAAAAATCACTTATTTTATCTATTTATATCTCAAGCCCAAGATTTATCCCATGTTTACCAACCCAATGGTCTTGCTTATTAAATAATTCCTTATCCTCATCCTTAACCCCACAAAGTAGAAATATCCCTCATGGATGCACGAGATAAGAAATTGAATCAACTTGTGGATTTTCTAAAGCATGTAAACTCAAAAAGATTCAATATCCCCGCATCCTCTAGTGCAAGTTGGATGATATCATCAAATATAATCCTTCTATCCACGAACTTTTGGCTAGTCTTTCCTCATGTAGCCTCTAGAAAGTATTTCCTCCAATTCTGGTGCATGATGATTAAAGTTAGATATTTTTCAGGTAGTTTTCATGGATTTCCACTCTTCATCGCACACCATGGAGTCTAGGCACTGCATGCTAGTTATTATATTTGTGAGGAGCGCAGGTGTCTTATCCTTTCTCTTTACCTTTCTACATGGCATCATGACGCGTGCCTTCTTCTTACTTGTTCCCATAGTTGAAGTAATGGGTTTCTCCTCTTTGCATTCTTCGTTCTCTAACACTTGAATAGTGAGCATCTCAACTTCTTCCTCTCTCAACATTGGTACGCTTGAATCACTTGATGAACTCTTATAGAGGAGGTTAATTATTGCATGCAACTTAATTTATGTGCCTCCACCAATCTACCTTTGTCTAACCTTCATCTTGTCCTTGATCCCTTTTTATTAACCCTATGATAGTTAAGGACCTCAAAACTCCTCTTTTTCTTGGAAGATATCAACCCCCAAATTAACGGTGATCAATGGAGGTAATTGAATATTTTGTAACCTACAACATACATTCTATCTAGCTTGATTTTACTTTCTTTTCTTTCTCATCGTATTTCTGAGCTTGCGATATATAATCAATGGTAGAATGCATCTAGTTTGTGTTCTAAAATATTCTATGCAACTGAAACTCTTTTTTACTAGAGCTTTGGAATGTTTGTGAGTGCAAATGGTTTGTGAATGTTTTCCTTCATTCTTTATATGCCCCCTAAAAATTGCATGTAATGTTGCAATTAATTTATTTCATGTGTAAATTCTCATTACATCACCTTTGGCATTCAATGTTAAGTGGTTACCAATTATTTTCCACTTCCATTCTCACCCACTTTAATATTTTTAATTTGAACTTAAATGGTCGATGACATCATCAATTTGTATGAGTGCATCCCGATTCTTGTGGAATTTGTGTTACTTTTCTCCCCGCTATTCCAGCTTGTGTTTATTACATGTAAGCAATGAAATTACCAGACAATGAAAGATAAATGAAAAACAACACAACAATACCTCTCTTGTAACTTTCTTGCAAACTTCAAAGAAGATTGTGGAAGCACTTAGGCTTGCTTAATATTTTGTATTTGTATGATTGTGGGTTCTCTTGATCAATTCTCCAAAGGATGAATGCAATGTTATGAGCTTGGATACACAAGGATGCAAATGTCAAATTGGAAGAAGTTGGCTATAATTTGCATAAGCTTCCAGGGATGGATTTACAAAGGAATGGTCATCATTTTATAGCTGAGGGTGAGGCCATGAAAAGTGGATCAAAGTTTGACTAAGCTCCAGGTTAATAATTATAATTTCCTAGAATAACAAGTAGAATTGGTTTGTGGAATTACAGATTTGAAGGGGTAATGAACATTTGTATCAGTAGAAGTTACATCCAGGAAGGTGGTTGCACATGTAATTCAATTGCCCCCACCTTTCTAAGATTCTAGAAGTGGAGTCCAAGTGGAGTTGACTAGAAAATAAGATTAATTAAATAACTAATTTAATTAGTTATTAATTGTGAGGAGATAATTAATCATTTAAATAAATAAATGTTTAATTATATTAGCTAAGGGGTGTCAGGAATCAATTTAATTAATTTCAAGAGCATAATAGAATTAAATTAATTAATTCTAAAGGGTAGGAATATGACTTAAGTAATTAATTCTAATTAAATAGAAGATGGCTAGAAATATGAATTTATTTTTAGGGTGTCTACATTTTCCCCTCTTTAAAGTGCTATTGTGAAGTAATAACATTTTAAAGATAGTAGACACGTGCATATTAGCGAGCAAAAAGCAGTGAAGCATTTAGATGCCCCAACGAGTAGAATGGTAAAGGAATGCCCCCTCAAGCGGGTGGGTGATACAACAAAGCAAAGGGACGGGTGTTTGATAGGAAGAAGACAAGGGATTTGAACAAGGAGGGGAAGGTATTGTGCTTGTAGCATGAACACCATTTAGAGAGTGTGAATATAAGAGCAACCTTTACTTTGTGGTTGCACAATAGAGTTGTCACCATGATTATGAAGGAATCAAGATGTTTAACCAAGATGCGTGTAAACAAACACACACACAACAAAGAAAATATAAAAAAAAAAACATACCCAATGTACATAGTAGGTGCAAACATCATGGTTATAAATAAACCAAGATGTTATCATAATACTTGTAATTGGTCCGAAAAGAAAACAACAACAATGCAACACAACTTCAAAAAAAGACATTAACTATGCATGTAATGTGTGCCACAATGATGTTTAAGCAAATGTTGATGCCACCAAGCACTAAACTTATGAAATGTGTGGGAATATGATCGACTAAAGAGCGAGTGATGCTTAGATACTCCAAAAGATACTCTTGTTGGATCCATTTTGTAAATTGATTTGAGATAAATTTCCCCATGCGAAGTTATATCACGAAGGAAAAACAATTGTGTGACTTGCCCCAAACAAAGTTAGTAATCATGCAAAGGGAAGAATGTGGAGTGATAGTCATAAGATTGGAACGATCACTAGGGTAGTAGATAAAAGTATGACTTTATCAAGATTGTCTTGAAATGTTGAAATATCAACTTCATGGGTTTTCCAATTGTAGGATTTATGTGATAAGTGAATGTTTTTTTGAATTATTATTATTATTATTTTGAATTATTTTGATTTTTTTAATATATAATTTTTTATATTTATGGGAATATATGATTTTTTTTTTTTTTGGAAGCATTTGGGTCAAAGGAGGGAAGTAATGTGTTAGGTACACTAAATTTTCCCCAATGAAGCATTGGTATGCCCTTGCAAGATGAAAGGGTGATGGAAAAACACCCTCTCAAAAAGTGAACATTGCGACAAAACGCAAGTTAAGTGTGTGAGAGAAAAGAGGAAAGATTGTGGGCAAAGAAAAATGTGTGTCTTTTTATCATGAGAGCCAAGAAAAGAGAAGAATTAGGGTTTTGGAGGGTATAATTGGAAAGGTGGGAGAGTTGAAAGGCATTGCGACCCATTTGTGCTATCAAAACCTTTTTTTCTATTTGAGAGAGATTTGAGCTCTGAGATAGTGGTTAGAAGGGAAGAAAAGAGAGTTTATTGATGTTATTAGATGATTTGTAGGAGAGACCGCTAAAACTAGACATGTGGGAGCGCCAAGGAAAATTATGGGCATTTCAGAGGACCTTTTCTTAGCGAGAGAGGAGAGTTTTTTCGCAATATTAGAGGCTACAGGATTGGCCTACATTGCATATTTTCTGCACATTAATTTGGATTATTGTTTATTGATCGCATTGGTTGGGCGGTGGCATAATGAGAGCCAAACATTTAGGATACCCACAGGAGAGATGACTATGACACTAGAGGATGTGTATTGGATCCTTCGAGTACCGATACAGGTAGTTTTGTGGAGTATAACAGAAATGTGGGCCACATAAAGGGACACATCTAGGATTTGGAGGATATATGCAGAGAGGGGATGGAGGTACATCTATATGAGTTTTTGAGGACGGAAAGTAGCACAACTATCGGTCTATTTGATGGCTATTATCAATGTCTAGTTATTACCTCATAAGACCGAGACACATTTTCAACTTCGGTTGTTAGGGTTCGTGGCACGGTTGATGGAGGAGAGGTGTTTGACGGGGATAGTGTATCCTAGCACACTTATATAGATATTTACACTTGATTGTGTACGAGAGGGATGAAGAGTCTAAGTCTAGCCACACTACTACAAAGATCCGAACTTGATTGTGTTTTGTATTATTTGGTTAACTTTTTGTTGTTTGGTGTGTTTTTGTTGTGTTGTTGTGTTGATGTGTTTACAGGATCCTAGGAGAATTTGATAGCGAAATTAAAATTTATACAAATTATTAAAAAAATTGTTTTCTTTGTCGTTTGGTTTTTTTGACTTGTTTACAGTGTTTCATAGCTATTCTGAAGCCAAAAATATATTTAAAATAATAAAAAAATAGTCTTTACAGCTAGGTGTTTTTTTCTCTATTTTAGTGATGTTTTTAGTTATGACTAACATTTTGTTATATCACTTTGTTATGAAAACAAAAATATTGATAAACACTTGCTAATTTTTGCCTAACCATGTTTCCTAGCTCTATCGAGCTACCCCAAAGACAACAAGAACACACCAAACAACAAAAATTTAACCAAATAATGTGAAGCACAAGTGTTAGTAAGATGAAAATATGCACTAAAAAGACAATACAAAATGAAATAAAAATGAGTGAAGATGCGGGTATGTCCCATCGGGCATGCCAAAATGTTAACAATGAAAATTACCGAGATAATGAAAGACAAATGAAAAACAAAACATAAATACCTCTCTTGTAACTTTATTACAAACCTCAAAGAAGATTGTTGAAGCACTTGGGCTTGCTTAATCTTTTAAATTTGTATGATTGTGGGTGCTCTTGATCAATTCTCCAAAGGATGAATGCAATGCTACGAGCTTTAATACACAAGGATGTGGATGTCAAATTGGCAAAAGTTGGCTATAATTTGCATAAGCTTCCACGGATGGATTTACAAAGGAATGGCTAACATTTTATAGCTGAGGTTGCAGTAATGAAAAGAGGATCAAAGTTTGACTAAGCTCTAGGTTAATGATTATAATTTCCTGGAATAGTAAGTAGACTTGGTTTGTGGAATTGCAGATTTGAAGGGGCGAGGGACATTTGGATTGGAAAAAGTTACACTCGGGAAGGTGGTTGCATGTGCAATTCAATTGCCACCACCTTTCTAGGATTCTAGAATTGGAGTCCAAGTGGAGTTGACTAGAAAATAGGATTAATTAAATAATTAATTTAATTAGTTATTAATTGTGAGGAGATAATTAATCATTTAAATAAATAAATGTTTAATTATATTAGCTAAGGGTGTTATGAATTAATTTAATTAATTTTAAGAGCATAATAGAATTAAATTAATTAATTATAAAGGGTAGGAATATGAATTAAGTAATAGAACTAATTTAATTAATTCTAAAAGGGTGTATTATAGCAAGATAGAATTAATTTAATTAATTCTAATTGGATGGAAGCATGCTAGAAATATGAATGTATTTTTAGGGTGTCTACAATTACTTATGTCCATGTGTTGTCTTTGTTTCCTCAAGCATCTAGACATCCCCTTCATGCATGCACTTCCTATCCTCAGCCCTTTCACGGCCACTTTTTTCCTTCCACATTTTTCTATCATGTACTCCAACATTTCCTTATAAATATACCTTTACCAATCATATTATCATGTTCCTTATCACCTTTATGACCAAGTTCTTTCAATCTTTAAACTTATAAATGTTTCCTTCTTTTCTTGTACTCAAGACATATTTTGTTGTCATGTTGAAAGCTTTTCATATTCCATCTTTTCTCTACATCACCCCACACTAATTAAATATGTGTGGTTCTTCATGCGTGAACACTTCCTCTATTGGTAGACCTTATTGACGTGAAAGAGAAAGACATTATTTGAATCATGCTATCTCAAGTTATTGAATAATTTTCGACAACCACAATGTCACCAAGATACAAAAATATGTGCGAGGGCATACAACAAAATTGTGTAAAACAAGAAAATTTATTTAATAAAATAAAAATTACAAACTACCTAAAGAGAATAGATTTTTATAACCTAATGGCATACACCTTATTCAAATTTAAAAAAGGACCTTCATGGGTAGTAGGGTTTTAGCCTACTCCCATTGAAGTAACCTGACAATAAATCTTCATTAATATTTTTAGTTTACATGCCTCTGTGGGAAAGATATCATAGATTTCATAAGGTCCTAACCAATGATTCTACAAATTTCCTTGGTGTCATATGAACTTTGATTAAAAGAACTAGGTTTCCATTTTTTAACATTTTGTTCCTAATGTTCCTTTCATTTACATGCCTTTCATAATGATTTCTCTATACCTTACTCCATCATGCATGAACCCTTTTTAATCAATCTTGAGTAGATTTTTTAGGCACTTTGATATTGACTCCTTGTCATCAAAATTGGAAATGTGTGTGATTCTAAGTGATGGTACCAGAACAAAATAAGTAGAACAACTTTGGCACCACCACCAATTGAAATGGTGTTGTTTTGTTTAACCTCTTGTATATTGTGTGGTATTCCCATAAAACCGATTATATCTTGTCATCTTGATCTTTTATCCCAATTATGTAGATCTTTGTGAGGATGTTTATTTTGTTTGAATGCTTCCATTGTCCCATTTTATTCTCGGGTGGTAAGGTTTTACTTTATGATG
The DNA here is from genome assembly GCA_018340775.1 of Taxus wallichiana var. yunnanensis. NCBI lineage: Eukaryota > Viridiplantae > Streptophyta > Pinopsida > Cupressales > Taxaceae > Taxus > Taxus wallichiana. The sequence continues at coordinate 655,225,286 of CM031243.1, read as the reverse complement.
TGTTATCATAAACTCGGATAACAAGAAGCACACCATCTCATTCGAAATGAGTACTCCTATCACTTGTGCATTTATTGAAACCCATACTTGCTTATCAGTAGTGCCCACATTTTTATAGCCTCAGTTATTTGTTGTTCTCGTTACCCATAGACATGTTTTGACAGAAATTTGATATATTTTGGATATTATGTTAGGATATTTGACCTCCTTAGACATGTATGGAGATTTGGGTGTATAGCGCCAATTTGACTTGATTACTATGTTGACACCTTATCTTATGATGTTACGGATACTAACTGATATGATGTTGTTTGGACCTTATTTATATATGATGGATACTCAGTTTAGTTGCATGTTTGGATTTTATGGATGTATGTCACTTTATCGCTATGGCTAACTCATGGTGAATTGTGTATAATTATGCATATTGTCGCATTTTCGATTCTAGAATGATGATATGATAGCATAGAACTCATTGATCGTTATTCAGTAGTTGATTTATATTTTATCAAACATATGCGTTTAATGTGTGCAATGAGTGTGCAGTGACAGTCACAAGAGAACGTGGGATTTAGGGCAGCTACATAATTTTACACAAGCATCCCACGGGGCTAAGTCCTAACCGTGTTTATTATATGAGGCCTTAGTATTATATTTCATTATTTTGGGCACCATGAGTGACCCTCATTTGTAATGTAGTATGTCATGTAATATTAATCTTGTTTAGGATGTTTAGTTGCTTTGTAAACTTGATTTGGGGACTTAATGGTCCCCACTTGCATTTAGTTTTGTGTTTGGGTAATGGTGTATTTAATTAGAGGGGATTAGGGTCACATGTGAACCCTTGGGTGGGCCCCACATCCTCTACACTTGTGCCCAAATGTGCCAAACCCGAAATTTGGCTATTTTAGGCATTTTAAGTGACCTCTTTTTAGTTTGGGAGTTCCCTTAGCATGAAAATAGGCCCTTGGACCCTACCTAATAGGTAGGGGGCTTAATTCCAAGGCATAGAGGGAGTTTCCCTCCCATTTTGCCTCCCTTTGGTCACATCCATGTAAGGTGGATGGGTATGTGTGTTTTGTTAAAAGTTGCACAAGTTTGTTTTGTTTTTCATTTTGGGTAATTTGGGAGAAGAGGGTTAAAAGCTATTTTATCTTTTCTCTCTTTTATTTTGAGAATCTTTGACCTTGAGGGAAGAGAGGGGTGACACATGTCACCCCCTCATTTGTGAGGATTTTTTTGGCTTCTCTTCAAATTCTCCCTCATGGGGAAAGAAGAGAACTTTTTTTTGGAGCTTTTACTTGAGGCTTGTGGATTTTGGAGCTAGAGCTTGCTTGGATAAAGAAGTGGAAAAGTTAGTGTTGGAGAGCTTTTGGAGGTAGGCTCCTTGAGCTCATTTTATGTTTTATATTATGTTAGATCTTAGTTTTGTTTTGTTTAAAATGTGTGTTGCTTTTTATGTGTGGATATTTGTTGATTATGTTTGTTGTTTTATTTTTCTCCATCCATCATATGACATGATGGATTTTGGAGTTTGTGGGGGAAGAGAGAGGGATTTTTCCTCTCAAACCTCATGGCTTGATGGGCAAGCCATGTAGGATTTTTGTTACTCCCCTCAAATGGTTTGAGGTGGGGAAGGTGGTTCATATGGTTTGAACCCCCTTCCCCATTCTTGGAGAGGAAACCCATTGGGTTTGAAAATCCTCCCAAGAAGGATTTTGGTGAATGGGTGGAGAAATAAGGAGGGTTTGATGACTTTGGAGGAATAAGGAGGTTGTGGAGATTATTGTTTATGTGCAACCAATGTTGGCTACACTTTTAGCACTTGGAGATCTCTTTCTTCTCTTCCCCATTTTGGAGGTAGAATATGGTTTCTCCTCCTTTCCTTCTTTGCAAAAAAAGGGTGTTTTCTTAGTATTTGTCGTCTTATATGTGAAAATAATGTTGGATTGTCTCCCTTAATCTTGTGCAAAGTTTGTGGAAGCTAGTCCTCTCTCCCATGGGCTTGGGGAGGCTAGCATGTCTTCCAACCTTGGAAAGGCATGTAATGATGCCTAAAGGTTGGGTGGTTAAACAAGCCTCTTTTCTCCTTGAGTTGGTTTCCTTGAAAGGCACTCAAAGTTGGAGCTCAAGTATGGAGATGGTTGGAGTTTCTTGATATCATGGCTTCTCATTTTTTTCTCCAATTTTTGTGATCACTACTCTCATTGTAATCTCATGGACATGGCTATATGGGAAGTTCTTTGTCTTGTAAAGTTTCCTCTTTGTGATTGGGATCACTTGAAAACTAGTGTCACATTTGTTTGTGTAACCTTCCTTCAATCTTGCAAAGAAGCTTTGTAATGTGGTTTCTTGAGTAGTTTAAGTATGTTGGAAATATGGTAATTGTGAGCTTAAGTTCCATGGAAATGTAAACTTTTCTTGTATGATAGATGTTGTAAAAGTCTTAAACTTTGTAATGCAATACAAGAAATTGGTTGAGAGTTACTCTTGTTAAGATCTTGTTTTAAGGTTGGAGTTTCTCCTTTGCAAATAAAAGAGTTGATTGTTATATGTTATTTAAAAATATATTAAAAAAACAATGCTATTTGTATATCCTTGTTAGTATGGTAAATGTTTAAGAAGAAAATGTGATATTTTAGTGGGACCTCCTTCTTGTCAATTTTTGTAGCATTATTGAATGAAAATAAATTACCATTCTTGAAATACATCTCTTCTTGTAAATTTTTGCAACATAGTGAATGGAATAAAATCAGTTTTACTCTCTTCCTTGTTAACTTAACAAAATGGTTTTATTAGTGAATCAAGTGTGATTATACCTCCTCTTTCACTAAGTTTTAAATTTGTTTCCAAACCTCTCTTCTCATTTGACATACCTTGCTACAATCCTCTTATCACATTTAATAGTAAATCATCTTAATATAGCTATATTGAAAAAGTTTATTGAGTTTCCATACTTCACAACAATGCCTAAACATAGCCCATTATTTTGCAGATTGAATTATTATTTTTAGCATTGTATGCAATACAACTATATTAAATATAGTAGCAATATAAAATATAACCTATGTTGCATTTCTACATAGGCACATATCAATTTGTATATTAATATAGTTATCTATATTACACCATAATATATTAATATATATTATAACATATTAATATGCATTATAAGTTATTAATATGTATTATAATATATTATATATATAGTATGTATTAATAAATATTTTTATAACAAAAAAATTTAAAACTAAACTAAAAGATTTGTTTGAAACTTTGTAAACAAAAAAAAAAAGAAAGGGGGAGGGTCGAACCCTCCCCCCACACCTGCGCACCCACCAAGCTACAGCCCCACCTCCATCCTCCCACGCTTACCACTCCCCTCCACACTCCCCAAACTCCACTCCCCAGCTCTGTACACCACCGCCCTCTCCCCCATCTCCACGCAGACACCCCTTTCCTCCCAACCTGCGTGTAGATCCCTCTCACCTGCGCACCATCCCAAATCTCTCTTCCACTACATCCACCACGGTCAATCCTTCTCCAAACCGCCGCTTAAATGACCTCTAATCACAACTCTAGTACTGTGTGGATCGGTTTTTGTGTGTGTGTGTGTGTGTGTGTGTGTGTGTGTGTGTGTGTGTGTGTGTGAGTAAAATATTTCTCTATATTTAAAATAAATAAATGACATAGCCATGTGGGTATGAAAGGAATGCCCAATCTGAGGAGATCTCAGTTGGGTAGGCATACAAAGACATAAAAATGAAATAATATCAAGATCCTTCTCATCAAATGGCATTTTCCATGAATCCATCTCTCCCTTAGCTTCCCCATAACCTGCACATTCAAATAACAACACAAAAACAAATGAGGAGAGGAATAGAAAGGGAAAGAGAAACATAGAGATGATTATGGCAACTTTAGGGTGAAACTCAAATCTAGGGCCAAGATTAGATCCATCCTAGGGCTGACATTTAACCCTACACTCTTTAAGTCATGAACATTGTTATGGGATTGAGAAATAAATTTAAAGGGGAGGTGTGGGCAAAACTAATAAACAAAAGGGGGAAAACTAATAAACTTAAAAGATGTGTGTATTTATTTTGGGGACCTTAGTAAGCTAATTAGAAATAAATAATTAATTTGTTTTGGGTAAACTAAAGTTGTATAAATTAAATTATTAACGGAAATGGTTCAAAAAGGACTAATATTAATTAATCTCTTCAAAAAAAAAAAAATTACCCAAAATTTTCTAGTCGAATTTTAGTGTGGTTTCGGTGTCCCGAGGCACAGCGCTACACTTATGATATTATTCCGATGAACTTATTGTATGTGTGGTTGTGCAATCTTTTATTGATCGACATCTTCCCAACATGTAAGGTAATTCATTTTTGTTATTATATATGATGCTCTAGTTCACCGTGCGGTGAGGTTATTTGGTCCAAAAAAATCAATAGACCACTTTTCAAATGGTTCTTACACGAGGAATGGGTGCAATGACATTTCATCCTTCTTGTTTGGTTTTCCACATCATTGAGGTGATCACATTTTCACACATAGTTCTTGGCATCAGTGGAACAAGTTTTACCATCATAGCCTTGATGTTAATATCTTGCACGCGGTTGCGCCACTAGCATAGTGATCACTCACAATCCCTTCATGTGCATCCTTTAAGATGTATTATTGTTCTTGATCCATCTTGCATCTACATATAACTTCATCTCATCCCATTTAATATAACTCCCCATTGATTGGTTAGAATGGCACAATTTTCACGGTCACCACCAACCGCTTGTTTTGTTGTGCTCTAATATTTTGGATCCAAACCAAATTGAAGTATGAGTGCAATGTTATTTAGTTAATCTAACACACTCTTAATATGTAGCAGCTTGGGTATCTTGCATTTCATATTTAATATTATTAGCTTCTTTACCAACATCGACACACAAAATATGATCATGTCTTGCATTGTTCTTTCTCGGTTTCACTCACAAAAATTGGAATTCTTGAAACAATATTATCCATTGGGATATCCTCCCATGAACAATTGTCATGTTTACCACATCTTTGAGTTACATATGGTTTTTGTATAAAACAAATGGATTTTCTAAAAATTACTTCTGAAACTTTTGTAGCACATAGATCATTGAGAGACCTTTGCTCTCTGTGTTGGTGTGATTTTGTTCCACAAGGGTGAATTTTCTACTCATAAATAAAGTCACATGATCAACATTTTCTTTTCCATGTTGCGTGATTATTTCCCCTATTGTTATTATATGTGCATCAAAATGGACATGGAAAGGAGTTATCCAATCTGGGAACTGTAGAATGGGTGTGTTGGAGAGTTTTTTCTTTAGCTCTTCAAAGGATTTTTTGTCCTCATTCCACTCAAAATATCCTTGTTTCTAAATATCATATTTTCCAAGGGAACAACAATTTTGGCATCAGATTTGATGAATTTATGATAGTAGCCAAAATGCCCAAGGAATGTGCACACATTATATTGTATTTGTGGAGCTTCAAGTTGTCTAATAACTGTTATTTTGGTTGGGTCTACCAGCATTCCATCCTTACATATAATATTCCAAGGAAACATCCCAAAAGGAGTCTCTAAGACATATTTCTTGAGGTTCAATGATATTTGGAGTTAATGACATCTCTCAAACATCAGGGGAAAGCATTCACAATGGTCCTTGACTACCATACACCATCAAGTTATCCAAGTAGACTTGTAAAAGATTATGGATAAAATCCTCAAACCCAACCGCTAGGAAGTGTGAAAAGACCACAAACACATTCTTGAGCCCAAAGGGCATTACTATGTAGGAAAATGATCACCATTTTTGTTGTGAATGTTGTCTTTTGGTGACCACTCATCTATTTGCACTTGATGGTAGCCAGAAAATCCATCTGTGAAGGTGTATATTTCCTCCCAAATACACCTTCGAAATATCCTTGGTGAAAGGAGTGGGAAATGGATCTACAAGGCATATTGCATTCAATTTCGATGATCCACCGATATCCTTCTTGATATTGATAACCATTTGGCTAACCCACTCAGAATCCTCCATTGGAATTATTACCCTCGTTGTCAACATTTTTAAATTTCTTCTTTGACATTCATGCATAGGTTAAGGTTCATTCGGTATGGCCTTTTATTCATTGTGCTAAGACCCACTATCATATTTATCTACATCTTCCCAAGTAGCTACACAAGATGTGGTCTTCATAGTTGTGCAAGAATTCTATTATCTTTTCTACCTTTCCCTCCGACCAATAGTGGCCTTTTGTCACAATCTTCAATTCCTCCTTTGTGACCTAGATTGATTTCAAGGGCTCTTTATATGGTTCATTCCCATTTCCCTTCTTATCAAAGACCTTGCGCAAAACCAAGATATTTCTTGATATTGAGATGATTGGAGCTTTCTCCTTCATCTATGTGGTGGACCATTTTCACTTTTCCCTTCTTTTTCAAGTTGTGTGACATCAATACTACCTTGTCCTCTTCACTGGAGTCATTCTCGGTGTTTCACTCCTAAAAGGTTTTTGACACATCCATTCCCTTCTCTTTGTATAGGGTTATCATTTACTTCTCACCGATGGCGTTATCTCCAATTATTACAAGTTAAATCCGCTAAAGTGATTAATGCGGGTTTGGGGTATAAGAGGTGAAGGATAATGTGAGTAAAAAGTGAATTTTCACCTCTTCCCATGTTAATGTCTCCCTTGTTGCCTTGTTATCAACATACCAAGTCCACACACATATGCCTAAGGTGTGGCAAAATCCATGATTCCATAGGGTACGTTTGAGTATCATAGCACCCTCTTTCCATTATGCTTCACATTTTACCATATGCTCAATATTTTTAATCCACTATAACTTCGTAGTTTGCACACATGGTTTATTTTTTCAAACCTTGTATACATGGCTTCATGTATCTATTCCCATGATCTTAGATATGGGTGATGTGTTTCCCACCATCTTGTTGCAGCTCCTCCCATATAGACCATTGTATTTATGCACGCTTTCTCATGTGGCATATATTATGTCATATTTTGTAGGAAAGATTAGACGTTTCCCCTATCATGATATTGGGGCATAGGGGAAGTATTTTCTTTGCCAAGTCACCAAACACATCTTCCCTTTGGTTTTGGCCACACATTCACCAAATTTCTCTTGGTTGATTGAACCATGCCACATTTGCATTGAACTAGTTCATAGGATCAATGTGCCCAATTTTCATAGGATGTTCTTGTTATGTTCGAGATTGAATGTGTGTCATCCCATTGGAGCACACCCTCCTTACTTATATCAAAATGGCCCATGCTCTCAGTTATGATATTGTAGTATATCCAATTCATCATTTCCCTCAACATTTTCTATGTATGGGGCCCAAGGCTAGTGTCGATTGGAATAATCACATGTTGGTGTCATTCTCAAAGTGATATATAACATTTTGAAATGTAGTTTTGCATTGTTGGCGTAACACCAAGGTTACACAATGAGTGCTAGAATTTTTAACCTCATCCATCCTAATAAACTTGAAATTCCCTCTGAAATAGACTTCTATTATGTTGATAATGGTGTTCTTCAAGACCCTTATTGACATTGTGTGGGTTTTGTTAGCTATGAAAAATGCGTGTGGTGAAGGATGAAGCGTTTGGTTCCCCATCTTGTTCCACACATCAATTTTTAGCATGTTTAATTTCACTCATATGTATACCAATATGTTATTGATAATTCACCCATCAATGCATGCATCGAACAAGATCTCTTTGTCATAGTAATTGGCGTGTGTGGATTTAATATCCTTATGTTGCGTTTGACCAAGGTTTTTCCTAGTGCAAAATCCTTGATTTGCTAAAAGAGCCATTGGATAAGGAGTGGGATGATGTCTTCCACGTGCAAGGGCCTCGCAAAATTCTCTAAACTCGTTCCTCTCTTAATCCTCAAATTCTAGGATGCCTCTCACTCCATTTATGGCCCATGTGTCTTCCCTAAGGAATTCAATTTCCCCAAGAAGCTCTCTAACCAACTCCTTTTTTCTTGCAAGACCTCCTTTTGTTATCTTGTATTAGGGTAAGCCTTCCTAATTTACTTAAGAAGTATGAGTGGATTGCAACAGAGAGTTTTTTTAGAAAGGGAGGGACTGGTTATGGCTTCTCATCTCATGATCCAAGAAAAACAAGGAATAAATTTGGTAAGTTGCAATCTAAGAAATCAAGGTACATAAAAACCACATATTGGATTTCTTATGTTCATGTTGACATCGGAAAGAAATGTTATGACCAAGCTCAAGAACAGTTGAATGTGAAGTGCACAAAGATCAAAGAATGTGATGTGTAAATCAAATCCCTTGTTAAAATGCAACACAAACTTCAATAGAAGATGATTGATGCAAACATAGAAGGAAAAAATGGACAATGACGTATTGTAATATTATGTAGAAGTAAAACAATCTATCCAATATCAACAAATGATGTTTTTAGTGAAAACCACATCATAAGTTATAATTTGGTAAATGTGATATCAATGTTCGATCAAATGTTTGGAGTTGGAACAGAAATATTGTTCATCAAAAGTAGACAAATCACATACGAAGTATGAGTGGATTGTGATAGAGAGATAATTATTTGGAAAGTTAAGAACTCAAGGTGGTTTGTCATCTCCTAATTTGAGAAAAGCAAGGGGTGAATATGGTAGATTGGAACCTTAGCATTCAAGGTATATAGAAACTACAATGTTTCTTTCTTATGTTTAGGTCGATGCCATAAATAAATATTAGGACCAAGTTCAAGAAGAGTTTATTTTGAGATGCACAGAGATCAAAGAATGTGATGTGAAAATTGATTCTATTGCCAATATTTAACACAAGCTTCAATAGAAGATGTATGTTGCAAGCAAAAAGGAAATAAGTTGGATAATTAGTTAATTTAATGGTATATAGAAGTAAGCTAATCAATATCAACATATTATGTTTTTAGGGAAAACTCGCATCATTATTTCTAATTTAGTAGATGTCAAATTGATGGTTGATCAAATGTTTGGAGTTGGAATGCAGAAAGATTGTTCATCATTAGTTGACAAACTACTTGAGAAGAATGAGTGCATTGCGAAAAGAGAGACAATTGTTTGGAAATAAAGGGATTGATTGTGGTTTTTCATCTCATTATCCAAGAAAAGCAATTGATGAATTTGGTATATTGAAATTTGTGTATTTAAGGTATATACAAACTGCAATGTGGCTTTCTTATGTTTGGATTGATGTCATAAAGAAATAGAATGACTAAGATTAGGAAGAGTTGAATGTCAACCGCATATAGATCATATAATGTAATGTGCAACTTCCTTGTTAAGATGCAACATAAGCTTCATAGAAGGTTTGACGATGAAATCATAGAAGGAAATAAATCATATAGTTAGGTACTTTGATGGCATGTGGAAGTAAAGTAAGTTATCCAACATCAACATATGATGGTTTTAGGAAAACAACATCATAGGTTCTAATTTGGTAAATGTGAAATTAATGGTAGATCAAATGTTTGGAGTTTGAAAAGAAATATTGTTCATCAAAAGTAGAACAAATTCTTGAGAAACATGATTGGATTACGATAGAGAGATAATTGTTTGGAAAGGAATGGGTTAATTATGGCTTGTCATCTCATGATCCAAGAAAATAAAGGGGTGAATTCAGTAGATTGCAACATGAGCAGTCAAGGTATATACAAACTGCAATGTGTCTTACTTATGTTCAAGTTGGTGTCATAAAGAAATATTATGACCAAGCTCAAGAAAAGATGAATGTGATGCTCATAAAGATCAAATAGTGTAATGTGCAAATCAATTCCCTTGTTAAGATGCAACACAAGCTTCAATAGAAGATGACCGATGCAAGCTAGAAGGAAATAAATAGGATAGTGATGTGCTTTAATGGTATATAGAATTAAATTAAGCTATCCAATATCAGCAGATGATGTTTTTAGGAAAAATCACATCATAAGTTCTAATTTAGTAAATGTAAAATTGATGGCCAATCAAATGTTTGGAGTTGGAAGAGAAATATTGTTCATCAAAAGTAGAAAAAATAATTGACTAGCATAAGTGGATTGCAATAGGGAGACAATTGTTCTAAAAGGGAGGGAGTGATTATGGCTTCTTATCTCGTGATTCAAGAAAAGTGAGGGATGAATTTGGTAGATTGCAATTTGAGTAATAAAGGTATATACAAATTGCAGTGTGGCATTCTTATGTTTGGGTTGATGCCATAAAGAAATATTATGACCGAGCTCGACAAGTGGTGAATGTGAGACACACATATATCACAGAATTTAATGTGCAAACCAACTCCTTGTCAAGATGCAACACAAACTTGAATAGAAGATGATTGATGCAAGCATAGAAGGAAAGTGGATAATGAGGTACTTTAATGGCATGTAGAAGTAAGCTATACAATATCAACAAATGATTTTTTTTAGGGAAAACCACATCATAATTTCCAATTTCATGAATGTGAAATTGATGGCCGGTCAAACATTTGGAGTTGGAACAAAAGATTGTTCATCAAAAGTAGACAAATTACTTAAGAAGCAAGAGTGGATTGCAATAGAGATAGAATTGTTTGGAAAGGGAGGTACTAATTATGGCTTCTCATCTCATGATCCAAGAAAAGCAAGGTATGAATTTGGTTGATTGCAATCTGAGTAGTCAAGGTATATGCAAACTGCAATGTGGCTTTCTTATGGTTAGGTTGATGCCATAAATAAATATTATGACCAAGCTCAAGAAGAGTTGAACGTGAGCCACATGAAGATCAAAGAATCGATGTGCAAATCAACCCCATTATTCAAATGCAACATACGCTTAATAGAAGATGAATGATGCAAACATAGAAGGAAATAAATTGGATATGAGGTACTTTAATGGTATAGAATTATAGTAAGCTATCCAATATCAACACATGATGTTTTTAGAGAAAACTATATCATAAGTTCTAATTTGGTAAATGTGAAAGTGATGGTCAATCAAATGTTTGGAGTTGGAATAGAAAGATTGTTCATCAAAACTAGACACAATTCTTGAGAAACATGAGTAGATTGTGACAAAGAAACAACTATTTGAATAGGGAGGAACCGATTATGGATTCTCAACTCGTGATCCAAATAAGGCAATGGATGAAGTTAGTAGACCGCCATCCAAGCACTCAAGGTATATGCAATAATTAATTCTCTATTGCTTTGCATGTGATTTCAAATTGATTTAAAAGAGAGGGTGTTTTGTCTAGCGCCGATTTTGATTTCTAATTGTAAAAGGTTTCATGTGCTTTCCATGTGCTTGTTACATATTGACTAGGATATGCTTCTTTTTTAAGGTCATTTTGATTTTTAAAAACTATACTTGATTTGCTTAGTCACTTAAAACCCTAACCTACGATAGGTTTGGTAAATGTGCATGTTTTTGAAACATATTAGGACTTCTTTGGTATTAGAACATTCTTTGAAACCTAAAATTTGGTAAATTTTTCAATGAAATCTTCTAGCAATAGATAGAAAAAGTAAATCATGCATTAAAAGCAAGTTCCAAAATTTGTTTTGGTAAAGGACCTACTTGACTTTTAACACATTTGTTGTTAAGTATTGGGCTCTTGGACAACTTGGGGTAATGTGTTCAGTGAATCTTATCTTTAATAGTGTTTAATATGGCTAAGTTACCAACCGTGTAAAAAAATATTGCTCTTCCTAACGTGTATAATAGTAATTTACTTTTTGGCCCCATGGACTGTGGATCTATTTTTCAACCCTATTACTAGGAACAATGGCAAAATTGGATCCTCAAAAGGGAGGTCCCTTTTTTAATAGGCTTAAGGTTAGGGTTGCATTTGAAAGTTTTTAGAAGTTGTTCTTATTAGAGTGGAGGCCAGTGTTCTCTTCTAGCACTTTCCTTCATTTTGGCATTGTTACTCTTCAATTTTGTACCTTTGTACATTCTTGATGAGGTATCAACTGTACATACACAAATTGAATGCCATATGGCTTAATAGAATTATTGAACATGTATATCTAGTCATTTATTGTGTGTGAATGTTAAAGTTGAAAAGATAAATTTTACCAAGATGTAACGTTAGCTCAAGTATCATTTTTTTAAGTTTTCTTTAATCTTTCATTATAGGAATATCAAACTTTAGGTAACATTATAAAACAAAGTTGAAAAAAATAGTGTTTTTTTCAAGCAATTGTGTTTTTCAACTACGCAAGTTTTATTACCTACACTTACTCATCCTATATGCCTTTTAAACCCACTTGTAAATTTAAAAACAAGGTTGAAAAACTTGCATGGAATATCAAAATTCAACTAAACATAAAACAAAAAATTGTTTGAAAAACATATTGTGTTTGTCAACCATATTTTTCAACCAGTAAATTTTTTATTGTTTGCACTTATAAATCTTTCAAGCCCTTTAAACCCATGTGTAAATTAAAAATAATGTTGGTTACAAATCTTACGCGAAATATCAAACTTTTGGGCCAAGATTAAAAAACAAGGTTGAAAAACACGATGTATTTTTCAACAAACTATGTTTTTCAGCGAACTAGTTTAATTAGTTACTCTTATAGATCTTATAAGCCCTCTATGCCTAGTTCTAAATTCTCAACCAAAAATATTGTGAGGAATATTGAAGTTGAGGAAAACATTAAAAAACAAAATTGGTTGAAAAACACTATGTTTTTCAACAAGTTGTATTTTTCAACCAACCAATTTTATTGTTTACTCTTACAAATCTTACAAGCCCTTTATGCCCACTTCTAAATTTTCATCCAAAAATCTTGTGGAGAATAACAAACCTCGTGCAAATATTAACAAACAAATTTGGTTGAAAAACATGATCAAGTGTGTTTTTTAACCATATTTTCAACAACACAAGTTTTGTTACTTACTCTTTGAAATCTTACAAGCCCTTTAAGACCCTAAACCCTAAATTCTTACCCAAAAAAAATCGAGAAACATCAAACTTTAGGGAAGCATTGAAAAACAAAGTTGAAATATACAATGTGTTTTTTAACAAATTAGGTTTTTCAACCAGCCAATTTTATTATTTACTCTTACAAATCTTACACGCCCTTTATGTCCATTAACTTAGGAATCCTCAGCAAACAACTCTTGCAAGGAATATTGAACTTCAAGGAAACATTAACAAACACATTGGTTGAAAAACACAATCTTATGTGTTTTTTAACCATGCTTTTCAATTGCATAAGTTTTCTTACTCTTACCAATCTTACAAGCCCTTTAAGACCCTAAACCCTAAATCTTAACCCCAAAATCTCGCGAGGAATATTAAACTTCAAGGAAACATTAAAAACAAACTTGGTTGAAAAACAAGTGTTTTTCAACCAACCAATTTCATTACTTACTCTTACAAATCTTGCAGGCCCTTTACGTCCACTTCTAAATTCTCACCTAAAAACTTGCAGAGACTATTGAACTTAGGTAAACATTTACATTGTTGAAAAACAAAGTAATGTTACAAGTCCTCTATGCCCACTTTTGAATTCTCACCCAAAAATCTTGCAGAGGATATTGAACTTCATGTAAACATTAATAAAACAAAGTTGGCTGAAAAACATTGTGTTTTCCAACCACCTTTGTTTTCCAACTACACTAGTTTTGTTACTTTTACAAATCTTATGAGCCCTTTAAGACCCTAAACCCTAAATTTTGACAAAAAAATTTGCGATGAATATCCAACATCAACGAAACTAAAATAGAAAGTTGATTAAAAAACACATTGTATTTTTAATCATGTTATTCAACTTCACAAGTTTTGTTACAAATCTTAAATTCTCATACAAATCCAAACCCAAATAACTTGCAGAGAAGATCAAACTCACATTTACAATATATACAAATTTACTTGTCAACAATTATAGATGGTTGTTCCTTCCTACTAAAACCTCGATTTGCATATCAAATTCAAAAATACCAAAGAAGCTTTAGCATAATAGAAATACAAGGGACGTTGCCTATAGTTAAGCAAAGGATGGTCACCAAAACATTTCAAATAAGATATTGATTTGAACAATTTTGATAAACACTAATCTATTATGATGCTTAGCACAATATAAGCTAGTTTATAAATTGAACAGGGAGAGAAGTGGATAAATGGAATAGACTTTATTTGGGTACCATGCTTGAATTAGATAGTCTCCATATAGGTCCTGGACATTGGTGGAAAATGGGCATTTGGTTATTTCATTTGATGTCTTCATTGTTGAAAAACACTGTTACTTGGATTCTCCATTTGATCTCTTCATTGATGTTGTCAATCTAAAAATGAATGCATGGACACATGAAAATCAGTCTTCATTGTCTGGTCACATAAAAACAAGTAGAATACTACCTCATGTCTACATACATAAAATCCCATGGATCACAACTTACCGAAAAATCTATCAACCCGACCAAAATTTCTCAAAATTGGGGTGTGTCCTCTGCAAATGCTCCGATGCAACCTCTATTTTGTGCCCTTCTAATGTCGTTCTACTTTTAGCACTTTGATTCCTCTACAATAAAAAAATGCAATGCTTTTTTGCATATTGCAATAAAAAAATATGATATAATCTAATCGAAAATGACATGGAACAATGAAAATAGTGTGGAATCATGAGAAAATGGTGTGGAAATGAAGAGAGCATGAATAATTTGAATTTCAACTGACATGGTGGTTGATATCATGTTAGAAGAGACGTAGTTGCTGACGGCATGGACTGGATGAGACATGGTTGCAAAGGCATGTACTATTCTAGTATCCCACCATTGCCGAAAAGGACAACACAAGTGGCAATGATGGCATATGATGAGGCATAAGATGTTATGACATGCACTATGGGATGGATGTTAGGGAGATGCATTTTGTCTAGAATTTAGCCAGTGGCTTCCCCTAGTACCGCTGCTTGTGCTCGACTCTCGTGTTTGTTTTTGTTATATAAGCTTGGTCTCTTTGGCTGTCACTTGTGGCATTTTGGTTTGTTTATAAGCGTATGTTCTGTCCTGCAAAGATCTTGGACCGTGATTTCTATTCAGCCACCTTTTAATTGTAATCATCTTACATTGATTTTCTTTAGTTGATATAATGATGCGTTCCAATAAGAAATATACATATATAATATAATTATATATTTATTTGTGGTCAAAAATGTATCGAGTTCTCATATTTTGTCAGTGTATTATCATATCAAAAGTGATAAAGAGACCATTGTAGATTAAATAAAGACAAAAAGACCTCAGAAAAATTCCATCCAGCCAAATTAGTCCAGGTCTTCATGGGACAATGCAGGCATACCATGATTCCAACAAGACTGACGGAGAGTACTCTGGTAATGTCTTGTATGAATTTTTTAGCAAAATTTATACATTGACAGATCTACTGGCTCATTACTAAATCTCTGGCACCTCATTCATGATACATTGTAGAAGTAGGTATCAATATCATAACTACCTATCCAACTGAGGCTTCCACTCTAATCACATTGGAGTACATTGTACTATACCCATCAATGTCTGAACCATGTATCCAACATTCTCAATTAACCATGCATGGCAGTGCAGATTCACTCCAATCACATTGAGGTGCATCTGGACCGTTCCATACGATGCAAAAATACCATTTGCAGTATGGTCCCAATGCATTTCATTTTGACTATAGAATAAATCTTCATTGCTACTGGATAATCACTTCCATCAATGTCCCATTTGTGGGTCCAATGCCTCATAACAATCAAGAAGCTCTACTGTGGAAAAAGCTAGATGTAATGTTTCGCCATTGAAACATTCAATCCTGCCTCAAATCTCAACTGCATCACTATGCTGGCCATACACTTTTCATCTTTGGTGGTGCCTTACAAAAATGTTTCAGTTTTACCCATCAAAATCTCTGCATAAATATAATTGTATGAATACACCGAGTCTCAAATGATGCTAAGCCATCCTCCATAGTCTATTCTCTTGAAGCTTCTTTAAAAGTAATTTCACTTGGATTTTATAAGAAAAAATTCATGCAAAATATCTGATTTGATGTATGTCACTTGACTTGCCAGGATGTCCTTATTGACACATATTGAGGGAGGAACTTCGTGACAATAAAGCTTCCATGTACAGCCTTGTAACCTTGACCTGTAGGAACTTGGACCATTTTGTTAGCCAAGGGCACCTTCTAATTGATCGCTTCCAACAATCACAAAAACTTTAAATATGCATCTTCTGCCATTACACAATCACTTACAACTCCCATGGCCAATATATGTTTTTAATCAGACTTGCAACATACAAAATAATAAAATATTGCCTCTTGCTGTGATTTGGCACATACTGAAGGAGGAAATATCTACACTCAAAAGGGATTAAGGATCTTCCTTTGTAGCCTTTATGAATATCATGGTGCAAAAACTATTACTCGTGCAACATGTGTATACGAAATTGGATATAAAACAAGAAAAGATGCAATACACATTAGTTATTATT
This sequence comes from Taxus wallichiana var. yunnanensis, assembly GCA_018340775.1. NCBI lineage: Eukaryota > Viridiplantae > Streptophyta > Pinopsida > Cupressales > Taxaceae > Taxus > Taxus wallichiana. The sequence goes on along the minus strand of CM031243.1, from coordinate 655,208,770 downwards.
TTTGTAAGATAAATTGTATACTCACTGACCAATGGGGAATGCTTCATCAAACTTAGAACACCCTTGGGCTTATAAGCCACATCCAAAGAGTTTCCATTCCACCAAATTCTCTTCAGACTTGAACCTGGCCATGCGGCCTGGCACACAGATGCTTTAACATGGAAAGCATATCCAATACGACATGAACCCGACTCATCATGGCTATTGCTCCTTAATAAACATTAGTTATTAATTGAGGGACTTAGCCATTTTTATTGTTGTGTCCCATTATAATTAATAATCGATATATTATTACGAAACTGTCTACATAACAAATACTACTGCATAAACTTCTGCTATGGATTACAAAAGATTTATTATTGTACTTGGATCTAACACAAATTTAATGGTGACACATTCAAATTTCCATTAGCTATACATGCAAGATATATTATGATGGCCACATTGGCAATATTTTATGGAAATAGTGTCTGAAAACTACCACCGTAAATATCACATAAACTTGCTGTAATACATTAGCAACAGAGGAATGCCAAAAGTGGCTTCAGAGACATCAAGTGCGGTTACTTTGAACGTCTAACCAAGAGAACCAGACACTAATAATTAACCAAACAAATATATTGGATGGTTTTGGAAAGCGAAAAATTACAGAAGCCATAGCATTTCTGCATCAAGGCTTGTGTATTATGGACCCTAAGTGAAACCAAACTAAAGAACAAGAGATCACATTTTAATCATCCACAAGCACATGGATCTTTTTTTGTAATTATTAGAGAAGGCAACTCCACTCAATAATTCTGTGAGCCACTGCCAGAATTTGGGGGTTTGGACAAGCCAATTCATAAATTCAGCCATGAAGAACCAATATTGGACCTAGCCTTTGTGCAAGATCATTCTATACCATATTGTAAACTCGTTAAAAAATCAATATAAAAGGCTTGCAACCCCTTTCTTTGACTTAAAAACCTCAACATCGCCTCACAATTACATCAGTTTTGACAGCAACTAAATATGCTGAACTGGAATAAATTAAAGAATATTTTGTTGATAGTTATAAATGGATAAAATGGCTGGTTTAAAAGCAAGGACATGCAAACCCATGTCAAACAATAAGTTAATCATACAAAGTTAGGTTAATCATTCACGTTCCTTTGGCATTTCAGTAATTTTGCACACCTCGATGGAAATACCAGCATCCATAAGAACCAAGATCCATGCACGCTGCTGCTCCGAAAGCTGATCCCTTGGACCTTTCACTTCTACAAGTTTGGCTTCTCCTCTTGAGCCAGCTGTTCTGATATTCTTTGATGTATTCTGGCAACAGCAACTCCAAGGTTCTGAGCTTCCACTGGGAGACAGTCTATTGCAACATTCCCTGCAAGGTTGACCCTCTTTATCAGAGAATGTGCGCCAAAGCAGAAGATCTGGCATGCCTGATGCCCAACTGCCATAGTCTTCTGCTAGAAACCTGCAAACAGCTGCTAGACCAGGTCCTCCGATACACGAAGCAATGGTTTGGAGATCTGTTAGAGAGTGGCGTTCCCAATCAACTCCTTGGCAAGAAACTCCATAATGTGCCTCCCATGAGCTAGCCAATATTTTATCTGCCTCACCCATTTGTATTTTACTCAATTGTTCTTCAATGAGAGATTCTCTACTTGGGTAAAAGGAATCTGTCCGTAGGTCGAATGGTGCAGTCTGGTCATCAGAAGAAATGAAAATACATTAAGAACATTCTAAATTATGTGATTATCTTTAATGATAGAATATACCTAGCCTAAGAAATATATTTTGCACCTGGAAAGGAGTCAAGAAAACATCTGGAACAGAAGAAAAGAGGACATCCCACATAAGAAGACCAAAATATGTCATCCAAATGCCACCTTCTGAATGCACTCCTTGCCAGCTTCCGCCTTCCTCTGCAGCATAATACTGCAGAGCTAGTTGCTCTACACTGCACTGTTGCTCATCATATCCATAAAATATGCTTTTGCTCCTGTAACCGAATTTAAAGGTCTTCCCCTGACAAAGACCTGATCCAAAGAGGTCTGAATTATCAATATAATTTCAAGACAGACATATCAAAAGAGGGCATTCTTATTTGTGACAATGCATTATTGTATCCAACGCTGGGATATGTTTATTATGTAATCAAAAGAATCTTGATTCAATGACAACAAAAATTTATTACTATGCTTACAAAATTTGCTCAGAAAACAATTTTCATGAAGTCTATTTTCTTTGTTTCTTGCAAGTCAAAGGTCTGAATCTAAACCATAAACCAAAGGATAAAATCCTTTTCTAATCTCCACCCCATAATATATCTTCTTGATTCAGAAGATCAGATGTGTATTCAAAGTTGTGCAAAAAGGAAATCTAAACAAGGCAAAGCTACTCAAAAACAGAAGTTCATAGGAAAAGACAATAAGAGACGGCCAATACATTATTCAAAGTGACAAATTCAGATTCAAATTTTCGCATCAAAGAGTCCTGAATAAGTAATTATGAAAACACTGCAGTAGGTCCGTAGGATGCTCAAACCAAGTTGAAAGCTTTACCATACTAGAACTCATATTTGAGGCCTAGCTATGGCAAATACAAAATTGTAGCCGTTATCTAGCCTAAGTAAAGCAGTAATTAAAATTCAAGCAAATTTGAAAATGAGCCAAGTTAGGCTTCAAACTACTCTAAAGAAGAGATTGTGATAGCCACAATATTACCAAATGGACTAAAAGAAATAGAAAACCAAAGGCACACAAAAGTGATCAAAATCACCCAAAGAACTGTTTGTGAAGATAGAAATTGATGATCCTGGAGGCACATTTGAGATGAGGAGACTGGCCAACAAGTTCAAGAAGCATGGTGAAGCATGGTAGTCGTAACCTCTCTCAATACACACCCAATGAAAAAACCTAAACTAGGATCCTATACCTTTGACCCATAAGGAACATTGCATTTAATGATGTGCTGAAGAGATGCATCTTTGAAGTTATATCCTGTAAAAGAACCTAAATGCACTGACGTTCCAAAACAAAAAAGGAGCCATATCCCTTACAAAGCTGCAATCGGGAGATCAACTTTAGATTGAAAGATGGATCTTCATTTATGTGATAGATTAAAGCCTGATCAAATGATGAGCAAATGATTGCCTATTTTCCTGCACTTGTTCTAGTTAGAGAGATTGATGACACTTGAAAGAGTCAATACACAAAGCACCAAAAAAATGTTTTCCAATTCTATTCTTATTTCTAGTTAAAGACATGAGACAATGGACTAGGTACTTGAAATCCCCTTCTCTAGGATTGGAGATCCGGAGAAAATAACTTGTAAAACAAAACCTCCTTATCTATGAAGGAGAGCATATAAAAACCACTTATTGATTATTGGTTTGTTATCAGGCCCAGTCTAGAACTGATTCAAAACCACTTGTAGCTCAAAATCCACTGGAACCCCTTGTACAGCAGTCTAGGTATATGTTTGATTCTTCAACATGTTTTAAGACGAGTCCCAAGAAAATGTACACCCTAAGGCCATGACAATATTTGATGGTATAATAATTCACAATTACATGCACATTATTCCATTTCCACCATTAAATGCACATTATAATCATATATCCTTACGAAACATGTAGTCTTTGTTATGTGAAGACACGTCTTTTGGAGGTTGGTTTTGGTGTACCAAGGTCAAGTATGGAGACTTGAGGAGTCAATCACCTGTTAATGTCTCCAAGTGTCTCCCAACATTTTATAGCATAGCTCGCAATCACCATACAAGCACCTTGATTCAAAAAAACCTCTAAAGCCCTTAAAAAAAAGAATTCACCCGCACTATTAAGAAGATAAAATATGAAGACATCAGACCAGATCTAGACAAGGAATAAAGGCACCAAACCAGAAAAAATCAAATCAATGCAATGTGCAGAGAAACAATGGAGCAGAAGTTTATTATCAATTAACTCTTTTACACATACACAATCACTGCCTATTAAATAGGCTTTACAAATGAGGTGGAATCTAACCTCCTCAAATTTGTTTAAACAATACATATATAGGAACCAAGTTGTTAAAATTAACAACTTGGTTACTAACAAATCAAATAACCAAACAAAGACTCCCTACATGAAGATTACAGAGTGTGAATGTAAAATGGTAAAAAACATTTTTACACCAAAACCCTCCCTTAATTGAATACTAGGAAATAAACAAAATGAAAGGAGGCATCCTGGCTGCAAGGTCTAATAAGGTACCCATTTACAATAACTGGGAAAAAGAGTTACCATGGATGGAAAAAAATCACCGCAAGGTACCCAAAAACTAGTTAAAAAAACAAGTAGAGAGAGCAAATCCTGTTGCAAGGCGTCCCAAGAAGCAAGGCTCAAAAACTCGTACTCTACTCAAGAAGATGTTTGGTCTACACCGTGGGTCTAGACTCACTACTTGATCATAAAACTCAAAATAAATTGACACTGTAATTCAACAGAATAGCTCCATGCAAGGAGACTGTCAATGGAGTCTCTATCTCTGTAACTCAACAAGAATATCTACACTTTAGAAGGAGAAAAAACTCAAAATCTAATTGAAGGAGATTGTCAAAGGTGATGTCGATAGTGCAAAAATCACCAAACATAATTCGATCTACTGCTAGAAGATGTGGTCCACTAACTACAAAAACAAGGAACACGACACCCGAAGAAGCAGGATCAACACCACACCCTCCCATATTATTGAATGGGTGGAGTGATGCTACTTGATTTACATGAGTGACTAAACCAACTACTCGAACACTAACAAACTAACACTGGGCTTCACCAGACTAGCTCTACCACAAGAGAGATTGTTAACATGCCTGAAAAGTGTCGAAAATACAAATCAAATATACCTCTCACGAAGATGGCCCTAGTGTATTTGAGAGCCATCCAACCAAGTGGAGAAGAGTGCTTAAAAATGGAGCAGAACCACATAAAACAAAACTCCATGGCTCTCTAGATTCGGTGCGACTACAAAATTTCCCATACAAACAATATCACCAAGTGACATATAGAAACTTGAGAATGCTATCAATTTTGAAAGAACGCCATCTAGAAGAGGAGAGATGCTCCTAATACCTCTCACGAAGATGGCCCTAGTGTATTTGAGAGCCATCCAACCGAAGTGGAGAAGAGTGCTTAAAAATGGAGTAGAACCACATAAAACAAAACTCCATGGTTCTCTAGATTCGGTGCGACTACAAAATTTCCCATACAAACAATATCACAAAGTGACATATAGAAACTTCGAATGCTATCAATTTTGAAAGAACGCCATCTAGAAGAGGAGAGATGCTCCTAATACAACTCAAGAGAGAAAATAGCTCAAATAACAAAGAGCATTACAATGCAAGAGGAACGATGAGCGGATCAAGAAGTTGAATGGTGGAGGAGCCACATTTGTAGATCCTTCCCAATGAATGCTTACGTCGCCACCACAAGTGATCAGAGATCCATCCCAAATGAACACGGATGGTTGAGGAGGATGCTTGCATATGAATTGGTGAAAACTCATTCACCGGTGCATGTAAGGGATTATCTAGTAAGTGCATCAATCTAATCATGTCGACAATTGAAATCTTAGGTTCCTTAGGCCTGAGTGAAGGTGCAACAGAACTCGTGTGTAGCTCATGATCTTCAAGAAGAAGCAAACGAGCAAAAACAAGAGCTTTATCATCATGTGATCCCAATGAAGTAGTACCTACACGAAAACCAATACCATGGTGAGAATGCCACTTAACAAGTTGAATAAGGGAAGAATACCTTGAGAATATCTACCAAGACCTCAGCCAAAAAAACTTGTAGAACGGAGCATGCGAGAACCAAATGTAGTAATATGCCTCTCAAAGGAGCCAGGCAGGTGAATAGGTGCTGAAGTGGGACACACAAGGTGTGTAACTGCAATAGGCACATGTGCGGAAGTAGAACATGCAGTAACAAGCTCAATAGGCTTAAGAGAAAAAGTTGCAACAGGAACAAGAGCAAGCTCAGAAACTAACAAATCAAGGTCAACAGGTGCGAAAGAAGTAGTTGTAGGTAGACTAGTAAAAACCATATGAGGGTTCACAATATGTGGGTGATACTTCGCAAACTAGCATGTTTTTGTTGCAGGGAGATGAAGTCATCTTTGCCATGAATGAGGGTGTGTAGAAGACTGTTTTGGCTTCTTGAGCAATCCATTCTCTTCCACAAATTTGACTAGGTCTTCCTGAATTGAACAAATTTCAGTGAAGAGCATCTCATTCTCATCATGCAAGGCAAGTAACTCTGGGGTAGGAGGCTATGATGGGAGTTGAATGCTCTCGATCGGGATCACTCCAACAAGCTCATTACCACAACTTCGGACATCGCACATCCTCGTAAAAATTCCGCTTAATTAGATCCTCCAAATTTATTTTATTCCTCCAAAATAAATTCTTCAAAATTTATTCCCTTTATAAATCCAAAAGAAATTCCCTTTATTAAGTCGAGGTAATAAAACCTTAATAACCACATTAATTAATATTTGAACCAAACATTAATGTGAACACATAAATAAATAAAGAAACAAATAACACAATGAACACAAAGTTTACGTGGAAAACCTTGAGGGAAAAAACCACGGCAAAAGAGAATTTTCCATATATGAGAAACAACAAATTTACAGTCTAATAAATCCCCTTCCCTCACTTCTCTCCAAACCATTCACTGAAGTGAATAACCAATATGACCCATGGTCATATTTATTTGACCCCATGGGTCACGAACCATATCAAGTGATGGGGTATGAATAAACAACCCCGATTTAATATAAATTAGTTAATAAATAACCAATTAAACATAAACACAAAGTTTATATTAAATAATTAAGAATATAACTATTCTAAATTATTTAATTATAAACTAAGGTTTATAGGCACTTAATATTACGTTCTAACACTCCCCTTAATATTAAGTGGGGAACCATATGCCAACATTACCTATTTGTACAATAGGATTTACAAATCCATAAACCATAGTGAAGGTTTAGGCTAGCATATCACTTTTGAAGGATTTATAACACCTTCATCATGCTCAACTTACCTTTTGGTACAAAATGATTTGGAATCCATAAATCAATAGTGAATGATTTAGGCTAAGCATGATTTGTGAGACTACATCTCATAGTTTCTCATGAAAAAATCTCAAACAACATCTCTAGGAGCCTTTTATAACACAAAGACCTCTTTTACAAATAGATGCAAACCACTGGACTGTACACCATCAACTTAGAGTGACAAGTTTACAACAATCATAAGGATCTTTTTACAATGCTTCACAATTTGAGCAGAATTATAGAAGAGAAGAAGATATCAACCGGCCGGCCATTGGGAGGTGACATTGCTATGCACACTCCCCCTCAATGGCAACTCTGAAAGGCCAAACATTGTACAAAACTTGCAGAATTTTACAGCACACAATGGCTTCATAAACATATTTGTAACTTGATCTTCATCAAAACAAGATCAAGATTTATATCACCACAGAGAATCTTCTCTCGAATAAAGAGCATATGAACTTCTATATGCTTTGTTCTCTGATGTTGAACTAGATTCTTAGCAAGAGCAATGCAACTCTGGCTATCACATAGAAGAGGAGTACTTCCTTTAGCTTCCATGTGTATCTCTTCCAATAACCGCTTCAGCCACATGGCTTCTTTCGTTGCTTCCATTGCACTTCTATACTCTACCTCAATAGAAGAAATGGAGACTGTTGGTTGCTTTTTATTGCTCCAAGTAATGGCACCTGCACCAAACTTGAACACATCCAATATATTTTATATCTAACACAACATCAACATGGTTAGAGTCACAATATCCATATAGACATCATAATAAGCATATAAATCTTTACTAATTTCATTTTTAACCATCTATAAAACATACATTGATAGGTTAAACACAAGTTGTATAACAACTTAAATAACAATATGCTTACTAACCATGTTATATTACCAATATGTTGAACAATTTCAACATATTAATTTTGTAAAATATATATTAGATGCAATCAATATTAGACGTCTCCAATACAAACACAAAGGCGTCCCCAAGTGTCATTTAATATGCATATAATACTATTTTTAGTAATCACATACTAAATTAGAATTTAGAAATGTTTATCAACAACATATATATCTTCATTATCTATTCTAAACCTTTAAAAATGTGATAAGACTGATAGATAACATATCTGAAAAGATAACCAAATCATGCAAGAATAATCACAACATACATTGAATCATCTAGGAAAAGATCCTCTAATTGTGGACACATTCCATGGATTTATATGGAGTTTGCTTCAAAAATGACTCGAGGAAGGGTTTTTGGTGATAGCTTACCATGTAAGCACCCTTCACACATTTCATAGGTGGCGATTTAAGCCAAGACATGTCATACATGCTCCTAAAAAAATTATCTTAGTTTTTCATTCCAAAATTTGAACAAATAAACAACTAAGAAGCTGAAGCAAAACCTTTAAACACATAAAAGTCATTCTTTTATATACTTTCAACTATAGTTACATCTAGTTCATTCTTAATAAACCATTAGAAATTACACTATAGTTGTTCTCGAGTTAACTCGCATGAATGAAAAACCATATTCTTTTCCAATTCAATACACTGTGATTTACTAATAATAAAGTGGTTAGATCTCATTTTTGAGTAACTAAATTTCAATAAATTAGAACGAGGTTTTAAGTAATCAAGGTTTAAGAATCATCATGTTGTTGTTCAAGCCACACAATTGTATTTTGATGAATTCACATTAAAAAAGGACTCGACAAACAAGTAATCTAAACATATGATATATTAATCTGATAATAACATTGATTTATTGAAATGTAAGTGAATTTTTTTAGTTTTATATGAAAAACGACGGTTTAGTCGTCATGTATGTCGTAACCTCGGTAAGCAATCAAACACCCACGGGGTCCCGTATCCTATGCAGAAAACATTTCGGAAACGCAAAACGGATACGAAACGCGTGCTCAAACGTTTCCGAAACGTTTTCTTTTTAAATTTTTAAATTTTTATTTTTATTTTTATTTTTTTAAACGTCTAACTTATCTAGATTATTATCATGTATATGTGAATCATTGAAATTGTAACCATGTTGAATGATGAGTTATGACAATTTTGGAGTTCAAATTTCAATGAATAAAAAATATTTTGAGTGCTTTATCAATTATCTCTTATAGTCTACAAATTTACAATTATAAAATGAGTATTATGCATATATATATATATATATATATATATTTTTTTAATAATATATTGTGAGACGTTTCCGCATTTCGTATTCGTTTCCGTTTCCGTTCTTGTTTTTGTTTCCGTTTCCGTTTCCGTTTCCGTGCAACATAGGTCGTAACATATTACTTCATATAAAAAGACAAATTTATCTAATACACAAGGAAATAATTTTGAACAAATTTCCTATTATTAGATAGCGGTAAAAAATAAAATAAATTAAGAAAGAAAAAAATATATAATACATCTACATAAAAAAAAATTGGGTTGGGGTGCTTAGCTCCATATAGATGTTTTAGAGACCTTCATCGGCCTCGATCGAGTTGGTTTAACTTTTACCAACTCGGCAAGTTACGATCGCCACTTATCAATGTTATATAATCAACATTCAACTCATTACAACTCGATTTAATTGACTATGCCAATGCAACTCATACATAGCTCGGTCGAGTTAGTGTTAAGGCAAGCCTCACCCAAGCCCGTGACCGATCCACATCTCATGCTTTTACCAACAAAATACTAAGTGGTGTGACCGAAGTCACACCACCCTCACCTCTCCAAAAGGCTTTTAAAGCCTTACAACCCTACTATTCCCACCAATGTGGGATTAAAGAATAAACAAAAAACAAAAAAAATTAAAACGCCCACAACCGAGCCCAAGGTCAAACCACCACGGGGGTTTGGAGGATGGTCGATCGCCGGGTGTAAAGAATGCCATGCGGCGAAATAGGAGAGGAGCGGGTGGGGGCCTACACTAGCCTCCATGTGGAGAGCCATGGGTGGCGCGGGTATGTAGGTGCGAGCCCGCCTAATGGCTCAAGAAGAGATGTGTGGGCAAAAAGGGGGTTGAGAGGGGTCGTATAGAAGGGGAACTGTACGGATGAAAATCGACACGCGGCCTTCAACTGCACTCGACCTCCCGAGGTCGTTTCGGGACAATCGATGTGGAATGTGTGGATGGCTATAGGAGAGTCAATGAATATGAACAGGTTGTGTGAATTCCTAATAGTTGAGATGGCAAAGGGGAAATTAGAGGCTATGTGCGGGTAGCGTAAATTCCCCATAGTTTAACTACTTGATTGAATCTAAAATTGAGCTATTTGAAACGTTCATCTTAACCAAGGAAAGCAATAAATCAAATCAAATCAAAAGACAAATGGATTTAAATCTCTTAATCAATTTAATTCATTCCCGATTAATTGACCAAATGAATTAAACAATCTAATCTATTTGTTTGAAGTGAAACTAATTAAATAAAATCAACTAAACTGAACTATTACAAACACAAACAAACAAATTGTTTCTACTCTAAATAATTAAAGCTACTTCTATACTAAAACTAAACGAGTAAATAACCAGGTGTAGTTGTTTACTTGTGCGTAAGAAATCTAATTTATTTTAAACAATTAAAGCTTCTCTAAACTATGGATGTTGATGAGTGTATTAATTGACTTATTATATCATCTATATGGCTATTGATTTATTCCTAAAAATGTTAATTTGTGCATGGGGAATGTTCTATATAGTTATATCCTAAGTAAGGTTGATGCATTTCTCTTGTTTTTGTTTTATGTGAACTCTTGACCGTAGAAATTCCTACTAATTGCTTTTGTGAGTAATGTGATGACGTGTGCAGGATAATAATGTGCATCTACTGCCAATTTTGGGAAGTTATAATCAAGAAGGCCGAGTCTTTTGCCATCACGCCATCATGGAGGATTTTCCCATAAACAACCTACCAACAAGGAACCTATTTTTAGCTATATTACAGGATTCCACTGAGCTTTAATGAGGTTGTTATTGGATAAATTTACTTCCTATAATCATGGCACGTTTTGTAACTAATTGGGTCTATAAAGACACCTTGAAGACAATTTCGTAGTAGTTGATATAGTAATCTTACAAGAACATTTTTATATCAGTTAGTATTTACTTTCAATCTCACACTGAGATATGTTTTGGAACTCATTTGAATTAATATAGTCGATGTTGTTTTGAATATCATTTGGTGTTAAGAGTACCTCAATCCCAAGGGAGAGCAAGGGCCCACTCAACCAAGGCGATTGGAGGATTGATGTTTCATGCATGCTCGTTATTTCTGATAAGTTCAAGTTTCAATGCTTTGATTTGAATGGTTATTTGAATGCAATTGCTTATTTCCTTGCTTAGTATATTTCATTCGATATTTCAATTCAGTGTGTGTTATTTCAATTCGGTGTGTGCATTTCAAATTCAGTTAAAGTATTTCCTTTGAAAGCATTTTTATTACAGCAACGTTGTTTCAGTAATTTGTAGACTACATGTATTTCCTTTCAGTAGTTTAGCACAACATTTACCTTCCATAGATTAGAGGAGAAATAAGGGAACCACACCAAACCCCCCACCCCCCAAGGAGAACCACCACAATAACTGAGTTGCATAAGACTTCATTGCATACAACCTAGGACACAACCCTGGTTTTATAATGACACCGACAATTGAATTTGTTGATTAAATGATTGGAGATTACAACGATCCATCGGATGTAAGTTAAACCCTCTATTTTCCTCTGCAACTTCCCCAACAAAAGTTAAGAAGATTTCTACGGAGGATTTTCTAAATGAGATGATGCTTCTGTTGATTTCTAAATTACCACAGAAGCTTTCTTCCAGAATCACTTCTTTGCAAATCTACAGAGATAGGCAAAAGAAGTTATCTATCCTAAGAAAGCTTTGTTTGAAGGAAATGATCTATTGTAACTATTCAATGACTGCAACAATGGAAATGCCTTTTCAATTGTAGTGAATAATGTGCATGCAAATTTCTCAAACAAATAATCAAAGAAATGATGAAACCCAATTACAACCCGAACCTGGTAATTGCAATGTTGTGGCAATCCAGTTGTGGTATGCTTTTGTGTCCCCTCAGCTTGTCTTTTCAATCTCCTGTGTTCATGTGAGTCCAAGGGATTCGAATACGAGAAGCAACAAAGAGAGAAGGCACTGGAGCAATGGCAACTTGATAGCAATCTGGTATAGTAGCAATGCAAGTGGAAGAGCGATAGCACAAGTGAATAGAGCTTGGCTATGCAATTTCTAGCAAGAATGTGGCAGCTCAACGATACAAGAATACACAAAATGATCTCCGGCCATTTGCTTCAGAAGAAGCGATGGCTTTATAAAAGGTTGGTTGGGCAGTGCACTACCACACTTGGCAGTCATGGGATGCCACATCATTACATGAAGGGGCAGTTTGAACAGTCAATTACAAATTACAAGTGGAAGAGGAGATTGCCACAAGTCACTCAAGCCTAAAATCAGCTAAAATGATTGAGAAACGTGCTCTAAAAGTGAACTTAAGTGAAGCAATCACGTGTCAATTCTCGGGTAAAGAATTCTGGAAAAAGCGCACAGGGACTACCGCCTTGTGCGGTGTCAAGCGTTCTGAGACCACCACCTGCACAGGCGGCGGTATGAGACCGCCGCCCAAGCGAGGCGTCGATTTTGCAACTAAAGGCCAAAACTAAGGCAAAATGGTGCGGGCGGATGCAGCAAAGCAGGGAATGGCTAAGTAGGGTAAACTAGGCTACAAATGTAAGCTGCAAAGAGATTTAGGGAGCTCAAACACTTTAGAAAAGACGTGAATCATCATTGGGGTTTTGAACCGTTTTTCCAACAATGTAGCACGTGCAAATTTGGGTGCATATAGGAACCTTAATACAAAATGCAACCACCTTTAAATATAAAGGGTCCCAAATAGAATGTATAGGATATGTTTTTAATGTAGTTTTTAAACTATATAAGGTATAGTTTATAAAACTATATAATATAGGTTTAACAAAATTTAATTATATAGTTTATAATTACTATAAACTATAATTTGAAAATAATTTTTATAAAAGCCTTGGGTACCAAATTAAAATAGGTAATCAATTTATAAAAAACAAACCAATTTAATTTATAGTTTGAAAAACATTTAAATGTAAATTATTTAAAAGGGATACCAAGAGGGGACATGAACATTTGTTTTCGAATTCCAAAGGTAAATAAATTAACTTGGTGTTTTACCAACGGGGACAAGAGTTTTGTCTCAGCCAATAGAAAAATTGTATTTCCTATTCAGTGGAACTTGTCTCCTGGCCTTTTAACCTTCCTTTTAACTTTGAATGTCACCCCAAAATTATTTCAACTTGCACTATAGAGAAATGATAGAATATTTAATTAAAAATACATTCTTACCTTTGTATTGCAGGTTCTAGTAATTCTTCCACTGTTCGAGTTTTTCTGCACGCGAGGGTAACAACTTGAGGGCCTTGGAAATAATTTACTCCTATGCACAAACTCGTGTAATAATGTATCTCGAGGGGAGGGGGTATTTATTAAATTTTTCCAACCACCCCAATCGATGGACCCGATTCGATAAATAAAATTAATATTAATTACATACCTTCGCTCTGGTACCATGTTGAGGATAATAAAACCTTAATAACCACATTAATTAATATTTGAACCAAACATTAATGTGAACACATAAATAAATAAAGTAACAAATAACACAGTGAACACAGAGTTTACGTGGAAAACCCCAGGGGAAAAAACCATGGCAAAAGAGAATTTTCCATATATGAGAAACAACAAATTTAGTCCAGGAAATCCTCTTCCCTCACTTCTCTCCAAACCATTCACTGAGGTGAATAACCAATATGACCCATGATCATATTTATTTGACCCCACAGGTCATGAACCATATCAAGTGACGGGGTATGAATAAACAACACCCCAATTTAATATAAATTAGCATAGTTACCTAAGACTCGGGACGGCAGACGTCGGGAAATAGGGACGGGGTTTCCGGACGACAAATATTTTGAAAATTTAGGAACGCAAGGGGACGACTAGTAAAAATATATATAATTTATTAATTTTACAAATATAACATGAATAATTCAATAAACTAAGACAAGATTTCGACAGGGATTTAAGAGGTAAGAGTCTTTATTTGAAGTTTTTCATTTTACTTTTTTCTATTTCCCATTTAAGTAGATCTATATGTTTTGAAAAAATATAATATATATATATATATATATATATGTATGTATGTATGTATGTATGTATGTATATATATCCATTTTTTCTTTCTTTCATGGGCTGCTAGGATTTTTAATTCAAAAGGTAACCTTTGTTTTATAGGTGTTATGGTTTGCAGTTTGCATATGGCAATTCAAAGTGAAAACAAGAATGGCAATTATTGAGAGTATTGCTTAGACATATGGAGAGAGTAAACATAAAGTGGTACTGGCAAGCCAGAATAAATGTGGTCTACTTGTCTTTCCCTAATGAAGTTTGAATTTCAGTGCAAGTGACATGTCGAAAATGGTCACCTCAGAATATTATTCCAGTACAGTGACAATGCTTACTTGAGTAGAACAGTGAGATATATTGGGAATTTTCATCATTCACAAGGATGGTACTTACTACAGGCCTTCATCTTTCTTTGACCATTTTCCATTTAGTTCGTCATTATTGACAGATAATCAGTTACTCTGCTTTCAGGCAAACCAAAATAATAAACTGCAGTTTATATAGTATTCTGCGGGGTGCATCCCAGCCATTTTCCTCACGTCTAGGACGTCTCGGGGACTTGGGGACAAGGGGACGGGACGTTTCCATGTTGTCCCCAATTTCCAAAAAGGGGGACGTCCCCCACAAACCAAGAACGCACCCGGGACGTCCCGGGTGCAAAGGGACTTTGGGGACTTCACGACGTCCCGAGACTTCACGACGTCCCCGGGACGTCCTGGGACTTCACGACGTCCCGAGGACTTCACGACGTCCCCAACGAAATCTGCACTTTTCCAACATTAAAATATGTCGAATTTCAGTTTTATAATACTTTTTTAATATTTTTTAAAAATTTAATACATTCTAGTAAAAAACAACATGCAAAGTTCTCATAATTGCCATAAACTGCAGTTTATTATTTTGGTTTGCCTGAAAGCAGAGTAACTGATTATCTGTCAATAATGACGAACTAAATGGAAAATGGTCAGAGAAAGATGAAGGCCTGTAGTAAGTACCATCCTTGTGAATGATGAAAATTCCCAATATATCTCACTGTTCTACTCAAGTAAGCATTGTCACTGTACTGGAATAATATTCTGAGGTGACCATTTTCGACATGTCACTTGCACAGAAATTCAAACTTCATTAGGGAAAGACAAGCAGACCACATTTATTCTGCCTTGCCAGTACCACTTTATGTTTTACGGCTCTCCATATGTCTAAGCAATACTCTCAATAATTGTCATTCTTGTTTTCACTTTGAATTGCCATATGCAAACTTGCAAACCATAACACCTATAAAACAAAGGTTACCTTTTGAATTAAAAATCCTAGCAGCCTGTGAAAGAAAGAAAAAATGGATATACATACATACATACATACATTTTCAAAACATATAGATCTACTTAAATGGGAAACAAAAAAAAGTAAAATGAAAAACTTCAAATAAAGACTCTTACCTCTTAAATCCCCGTCAAAATCTTTTGAAGCTGATGCAAATGAATAACTGGATTAATCATTATGGTTTCAATCTTCAAAGTTTTAATTTTAAGTCTTAGTTTATTGAATTATTCATGTTATATTTGTAAAATTAATAAATTATATATATATATATATATATATATATATATATATATATATATTATTGTGTCCCCACCGTCCCCAAATTTTCATAAAATTTGCCGTCCCGACATCCCGCCATCCCGAGTCTTAAGTAACTATGAGTTTATAGCAATTATGAGAACTTTGCATGTTTTTTACTAGAATGTATTAAATTTTTTAAAAAGTATTATAAAACTAAAATTCGACATATTTTAATGTTGGAAAAGTGCAGATTTCATTGGGGACGTCGTGAAGTCCCCGGGACGTCCCCAATGAAGTCCCGAAAGTCCCTTTGCACTCGGGGCGTCCGGGTGCATTCCCGGTTTATGGGGTACGTCTCCCTTTTTCTGGAAATTGGGGACGGCAGGGAAACGTCCCGTCTCCGGGACGTGAGAAAAATGGTTGGGACCCGTCCTCGCGTAACATTGTAAATTAGTTAATAAATAACCAATTAAACATAAAAACAAAGTTTATATTAAATAATTAAGAATATAACTATTCTAAATTACTTAATTATAAACTAGGTATATAGGCACTTAATATTACGTTCTAACACCTTTTAATGTTTTTTTGTTAATTTGTGTTGTTTTTAAGTTGCTTTTCTTCTACAACTTTGTTGGTTATTGCACGTATGCTCTTATTCTGCATATGACACATTTGGGTTTGAGACCCTCTATTTTGGCTTTTGTAACAAGGTAGGGCCCCAAAAAGAAAAATGTAGGCAAACCACCAAAAATGGACAAGTGACACTAGTGGAGGAGTGGTGAAGTTTTTAAAAAAGATACTTCTTCTTTTCAAAATACTCCAAAACCACGTTTTTTTTAAGAGTGGTTTTAATAAAAAAGTGCAGCAAAGGAAATTATATGAGAGCGGTTTTACTAGACAAAAGGCAGTTTGATGAGCCAAAATAAAATGGTTTTTAACCCAAACTTGTTGGGCACAACTGTTGCAAACCAGCAAATCCAAGAATTACCTCAAATCCACGTAGTCTCCAAAGAATGAAGTGCAGCCCACCAATGAGAAAGGTGAATGAATAAACACCAGACAGAATGTGTTCAGCTCTGCGCCCAACACACCATAAACTGCCCATGCATGGAGGATAAAAATATTTGGAGTGCATACATTAACACGCACGCAGCCATTAAGAGGAGACGTCCCAAAAAGCAGCAGTTCAAAAACCACTACTCAGGCCGCCACCACAGCTCCAAGAAGAATTTAATCCAGGTTTATTGTAGAGTCCAGCAAGCTGAAAAACACCAGCTCAACAATTAAAAAATGTCCTTTGCCAGTGGACTGATCACATAAGACTGAAAAAATGCCTCCACCGATGATAACAATCACCATAGACTCCTGGAGAACCTGCAACTCAATATACAAATCAATCTGAGAGGTTAAATTGGCCTGATTTCTCCTGCACAGCCAGCAACTCTGATACCATATGAAGACAATAGACCAGATCTAGGCAGGGAATAAAGGCACAAAACCAGAAAAAATCAGACCAATACAATGTGCAGAGAAACAATGGAGCAGGAGTTTATTATCAATTCACTCTCTTACGCATACACAATCATTGCCTATTAAGTAGGCTTTACAAATGAGGTTAAATCTAACAACCTCAAATTTGTTTAAACAAAATGTTACTTAAACAATACATATACGGGAACCAAGTTGCTAAAATTAACAACTTGGTTACTAATGAATTAAATAACCAAACAAAGATTCCCTACATGAAGATTACCAAGTGTGAATCTAAAATGGTAACAACATTTTTACACCAACATAAAGAAATAAGGAAAAGGCGGCAAAAAACAAAGCATGAAAGATTTATTTTAAAACCACTCATGGGAAGAGATTTTGCACATTTGTCATCCTAGAAATTTATTGGCATATTTTAGCTATAAATTTCAGCAGCATAATTTTTAATTGTTTATTCCATTGTAGCTTTTAACCAACTAGAATATAACGATTAGATGGTGTGTTAATCATGTACCCATCCTTATAAATTTAAGGCAATAATTGTGATGAAAATATGTGAAATAATTCTCTTATTGAATGCATATGACCATGTTGTGCATGTATATTTTCATTACCACCCATACCAATGTACCCTAGTAACTATGCTTCTTGTCTAAGCTAGATTGTTTCTAGGCAATGCAAAATCAGGGCTCAACTCAAAAGGAAAGACCAATAGTATTTATAATATTTGTTTTGATTGCATGTTATCGACTTCTTAACCCCTCTAATAATTTGAGATTGATATGATTTAAAACATTTTCTTTTTGTTTAAAGGTGTATAAGTTATATTCTGAATGAATTAGATGATGCCTTAGTTTCATTATCTTTGAATCTGACTTTTTGATGATCCAGCTTGTTAATTAGAGTATCCTTCTTGAAGCAGAACAACAGTTAGAAGGGTATACCCTGAAATTGAACTCGAGTGATATTGCTGGATCCTACATTAGACCATTCCACTATTTGTTTTTAATATGAGTTTTTGCAAAAGAAAAAAAAAAACATGCTTAGCATACCTAGCCAAGTTGTTTCCTATCTGTAAATCTAATTATGATAAGCCAGATGAGTGAGTATGCTTAGCATCTTAAAGTCTTTATCAGTTTCTCTTGTCCAAGTTCAATGGGCTCTACGTATCATGTTCAAGGGGGAAACAAATTAGAGATCAAGTCTAATTGATCACATAGTTAACCTCATTAAAAGTTGTTTAAATAGGAGAGAACAAGCTCCTACAAGCCTTTCATAAGAAAGGGAAAAAACTTCCAAAAATGTTTGATCAGATTCAACATCCAAATCCATTTAGAGTACTAACTGCAAAAGGCTCAAAGGAGTTGAGGAAAGAGTTAAAAACACAGAATGCAGCTCAAGGACCCTTGTGTGATGTCCCTCTTTCTCAAATAATTTTATTGAAGACCTTTGGCACATTTTTATCTACCCGACGGCCAAAGGGTGAGTCAAGGGTGACTTAAGTTTTATTAATTTTATTATATTGTGCAAAATTAAAATATAACATTATAAATGCACATATAATAAATTAATAGAGCTCAACATTAAAATAGAAATTAGAAAGTGCAAAAGTGAAAAACAATTATTTTAATTGTATTTTTCTAAGGAAAATGCAACTTGCCCCATGAGGTCAAAAATATAGAAAAAGAGTCAAAGGCCTCATTAAAAATTACGACTTGGCCTAGGGTAATGCAAGGAAGCCTATTGGATGTTTTGGAGGTCATTTTGGGGCCATTTTCCTTTATAAGGAGAGGTTGACCTGCTTAGAGGTATTCTAGATTTTTTATATGATATTTTCTCTTGCATTTGAGCTCGAGCTTTTGCAAATAATCCAAGTATGAAAACCCTTAGGATTTTCTCTCTTGTGGACGAAAACCCCAAGAGTATTGTGAGGGATTTCCACTCAGGAATTCTCATTGGTTTAACCAGATTTTCAGTCATTTCCAACAGTGTTTCTTTGGAGAATAAAATTGCAGCAGTGTTATCATAATTTCTTCTAGTGGAGCGACTCATTCCTTGGTTGGTTGGCATTGTATTTAAGGTATTTCTGATCTGAATATTATTGCCATATCATCTGCTGATTTTTGGGAATCAAAGCAAAGCAATTTCAGAATTTTTTAGAGGGTTTTTAGTGGTATTTTCAGTCAGTTTTATATGCAGATTTCAGATCTGATTTTCAGTCATTAGTAACCTCTAAAAATCAGATTTTTGATATATTTGGGATTTTAAAAATACTCTATGTTCCACCAAGTTTCCGGGACAGGGACGGCAAGGGACAGGGGACGTGTTTTTAGGGGACGGCTATTAAAAAATAAGGGAAAATTTAAAAAATATAGGAAATTTCAAATATTCATATGATAACATTGCTAAAGCATTCATCACACACATTATAGAACCTTAATACATAAAATTAGAGTTGAATTGAGATTTCACATAAGATTTAACCTTAAAAATATAGGAAATTTCAAATATTCATATGATAAGTATAACACATTGATAAACTTAAACTTAAAGCATTCATCACACACATCATAAAACTTTAATACATAAAACTGGAGCTGAATTGAGATTTCACATAAGATTCAAGTTTCAATTACAATGAAATGCCCAAGGGCTACAAAATGTCTGAAACATAGAAAATCAAAATGAAAATATAACATATATAGCTGCCCCTAATCAAACTCGAGTTTGAGTCACTAGAACTATGAGGGGCTGCCTCATCCAATGGAACCCCAACCAATCCCTCATGTGCCTCCTCCTCATCAATCTGTGTAGCATCTTCAGGATCAACATCCCAACGTGCAGCTCAAGTCTAGCGATACTCAAGACTCTGTCGATCCTAAAGTCTCAAGGCACTATGCACAAGCATTACTAGCTTCTTTGCTCGTCGAGAGGTAAGGTGGTTCCTCTTAACCGTGTGGATGAGGCCATATGTGAACCAATTCCTCTCTGCAACAAAGGAACTAAAGCACTCGTGTGAAAGGAGGCGAGTGGCAAGAATCCTCAAGTCTGGTGCATCCTTGCCATGCCATGTCCACAATCCAGTAGGGTCTACTTGAGGTAATGTAGCTCTATATGTCCTCGCCTCGGCTTGCTAAATGTTGGTCCACAGAGATTGACAAAGAATAGCCATTGGGTCCGCAATAAAGTGGACTCCTCATCGATGAACATCTGTTGAAGGCCTTCATGAGCCCTTCTTTCACATCTTCATCATCAAATGGAAGCACTCTCCCAGGGCGTGTTGCATACCATTTGGGATTTAGAGCATAGGCTACCATATGAAGCGGGGTGTTCATTGTGTTCCACCGCCCTGTCTCAATGGGCCTAATATGTTCCTCATAAAATCCCAAAGTAGGATCCTGCTATGAATGGCTTGCTTCATCTGTCCCAAGCATGTTGTCAAATGTCTCATAAATCTCTCCAAGACTAGGAGAGTCCATATAAGCATATCTTATGACCTCCACTACAAGTGAGATGAAGGAGCATACATATCTGCAAACAATTTACAAAAAAATAAATAATAATAATTAAGATTCAAGAATGAAAAATTTAAATAATTTACAAGTTATAAACATGGATAAAAATATTTAAAAATTAAAAACTAAACTTACATATATAAAATCAGCAATAGCTTACCTCACTGTGGTCCACCAATCATCATCGAGGATCTTTTGTTTCACACCTTTTCCTTCAAAAGTGTTTGCCTCTGGCCATATACCCCACTCTTGATTAATCATCATTAATTGCAAAGCCTCCTGCACCTCAAGCATCCTCTCTAACAAAATGAAATAACGGCATATCTAGTGTCCACGGCTTGAGGAATTCCTTCCTCAAAAAAGACCTAAATGGAGCAAGTGAGGTGTGATGGTTGCAAATGAACACCTGTATGTGTCTAACCTTTGCCAACATTGTCTTCACCCACTCTATCTTTCCAATGTCTTTCAATGCATTGTTCAACACATGGACACAACATGGAGTCCAAAAATGTGCTTCAGAAGCACCCTCAACCATCATTACAACTAACTTACATACACGGGTTGAATCAGTCGCCACTTGTACAACATTAGAGGGCCCAATCTCCTCTATGGCATCCTTCAAAATTTGAAATTGGAAGGTTACATCCTTTCTTTTCCCTGTACAATCAATAGCTTAAGAAAATAAGGGCTAACAGGACATGTGACAATGATATTGATGAGTCGTCGATGTTTAATATTGGTCCACCCATCCATGATGATAGAACAACTCACCCGTATCCAAGTTTGCCTCATCTCCTCCATCACTACACTCACCTTAGAATATTTTTTATCAAGGAGGTTGGTTCGTAGTTTGTGTTCTCCAGATGAGACATATGAGGAACCAACATCAATTACATCTTTGAACATTTGTTTGAAGAAAGGGGAACGTGACATATGAAATGGTACAAAGATTGCGAAGAAGAATTTGGCAATAAAAGAGTTAGCTAATTCCCTTGATTGCACATTAAACATCCCCGCAACAGTAGAAGCATTCTTCTTTCCCTTGGCAGAATCCTCTCCCCTTTGACTTTCAACATCCACGGATTGGGTAGGCACTTGTGTACTATGTGTAGTCTCCAATGGCATCCCTTTTTCGTTGCCTCACCCTCTATGTGCAACCTAGTCACTTCGGCCTTCTCCGCTAATGATATTCTTTCACAACCTCTTTCCCCTTGTCCAGCTATGCCCACAAGATGTGAATAAACCCGCGTGTAGTTGCCCCTAAATTCTTTGTTGCAAATATGGCACAACCACATTCTACTCCCCCTGAAATTTTTTTTCTTTGTCAATGGCTGTTAGAAATTGTGAAAGAGGCTTTCAGGATTGAATGGCCCCTTTCTGCAAAGATTTTGAGTTGAGAAGGGCAATCAAACGGATTATTTGAACCCACGCTTCTCTACAACTCTCACTCCTCGAAGAAACCCTATTTCTAGTTCTACCTCTATGTTGCATTGCCATTTGAATCTCTTCACACTCACTACCCTCACTGTTGCTCATTGTTTTTTATTGGAAATGCAACACCCAATTGCAACTGCAAGTGAAAACAAAAAATAAAAATAAATAAACTTCCCTAAGTTTGTGAAGCTTGAAACTTTGAAAAAAAAAAAAATGAAACAATGAAGAAATAGTTTGTGCAAATTTGTAAAATGAACAAAGGATGATAAACATACCTCTAATGGAGTAGAATATTGCTCTCTTGCCTTTTTCTCATTGTGGCTCTCTATTCTTCTCTATGCTCTTTTCTTTCTTTGTCTTCAACTTCACAAAATGATAAATGAGCTTCTTTTTTTTTTGTTTTGATGTTTGTTTTAGGTTTAAGGCACTTAGAAATCAAAGTGGGGATCCTCAGTGGGTCCCCACATTGTTTTAATTTTTATTAAAAAGATGTTTTTAAGGTTCTTGACACGGGGACGGTAGGGGACGTCCCGACATCCTTGTGACGGTTGAGGGCCTTTTGGAAGTCCTCGCCAGCGTCTGGGGACATCTGGATGTCCCCCGCCGCTTCTTATGAATTTTTCGAGTACTCGGGATGTTTCAAATTTTCCGAGTTTGGGGATGGGGGATGTTTCCTACCGTCCCCGAGGTTCCAAAACGTCCCGTGACGGGGACGATCTCAAAACCCATGGGACACGTCCCGTTGAACATAGAAAATACTACAATTAGTTTGTGATCGAAATATTAATTTTTTGGTGCTAATTGGGTTGGGTTCCCACTCAAACCCTAGTCGCATTTACCAATAATAAATCAGATTTGTAGCTTATCTTTAGATTTTGTATTATTGCAACTAGGGTTTCATTCTTGTTCATCAAGTTTCCAATCAGATCTAGGTGGGGATCTTTCAGTGGTATCAAAGCAATGTTCCTCCTACCTGGAGGGTTTTGATTTGATGCAGCCACGAGAGGTTGGGCCACACAGATATTACACAAGGAGACAAGCACGACTTGTGGCTGATTTTGGAGCTGACACTATGGGTGATAGATGGGAAGGATCTCATATCCCTCCTTGTGATGAGCAAATGGATCTGGATAGAGAGCTTTTAGGGCTATGGTAGCCTCCCAGCAGCGGCTGATTCAGTCCATGGAACATATGGGCTCTACTCTTGACAGGTTGGCATTGGATAGGCCAAGAGATAGGAGAGACAGATCTATATCAATTGCCAGTAATCACAGGAGGCATAGCAGATCACCTTCGGAGAAAGGTAGTGTAAAAGGATGACCTCACCGTGAGAAAAGGCACACTCATACAGAGGAGAGGAGGTCTACCAAGACAGCAGATAGACCTATGGAGCCTAGTTTCTTACCTAGATAAGATAGATAAGATAAATATATTAATGTCCAACGAATGACCACAAAAAGTAGGTCAATGGGACTGCAGCCCAAACAGTATACAAAGTGTGAGCGGGGACATCTCAAAACGAGTTCCAAAAAATGGAAAAGAAGAGAAGACAACAGAAATGAAACCCGAAGCCAATATCCCCACAAAGTGGGGCAATGGGGCAAGCAAATGAGGACCAAGGTCTAATCAGGAACGGTAGCTACACCCCTCCTAACATTAGAGACCGACGAAAAGAAGCTCCTGATGGACTAGCAACCCGAAGATAGGGGCGAAGACCTCCTTCCCTGCTGAGATCTAAGACTGACGCGACGGCCAGGGGGGCGAATGGAGCCGGACTGCCCTCTGGTACGTGTGTGCATCCGATTCTGCTGGCGGTGATCGAGGGAAGTGTGAAGGTCCAATCGGGATGAACTGATCTATGCACTGTATTTGGGTCAAAAAAGCTCCGTCGCTTAGTTCCTCCACTAATGGGTAGAACCGGAAAGAAGGCTGTAATTCGTCTCGTGGGGATGACTCTCGGAGGGGGATGAAGAATCTGGTCTCGGAGCAACAAAGACTCGCGGATGTAGAGGGCAAGACACCGCTGGTCGATATATCTGAAGAAGACCGGGAGAGTCTGAATCCCTCTGAAGAGACAGTGAAATCGTCCTTTGATCTCATAGTATATGGGGCAGCGGAAGATGAAATGAGTCTCTATCTCCACCTCATGAAGGCTACAGAGCCTACAAAGTCTATCATCCCGATCAATGTGGTGATCAGTCTCGCTTGACCGAAGTTCAGTGGGCCGACTCGGTCGGATGATGAGTCCATCTCGATTTCAAGAAAGTGCTCTGCGTAAAAAGACATCTTAGGGCATGCGCAGCCCCGGGGGTTCACCCAAGTAGTCCGAATGAAGCCCTGTAGATATCCACCGGATGGACTGTTGCTTCAACACTTGCTTGGTGGGCAAGAGATGACTGGGAGCATTTAGAGAATACTGGAAGGGGGGGAGACGATCAATCTGGATACCAACTGAGTCCAACAAGGCAAAAGTCTCGGCAAACCAACAGCGGCCCACAACTTGGGCAATACTCACAGAGGAACAATAGGCGAGATATGGATACCTGTCTTGCTCATCGGGAGATCACTAAACTTCCTGATACGGTGAAGAAAGGATGATATGTCAAATATAGTCTCCAAACGGAAAGGTCGGGCTCCGAACTCTGCCAAAATAATATGTTGAGGGACCGACTGTTTGCATCTGATGAAACGGCGAAGGAGGAGAGTCTGAATCCTCTCAGCGGAAGCCCAATCTGTGTCCAAAAGGGAGGGGCCCCAGACAACAAACCCATAGAGAACAGTGGGGCGGATGAGGGAGGTCATAAGAAACATCTTGGAGGAGACGTCCTGGAAGTGGTGCCGGAAACACTATCTCTCGAGAATGGCAAGAGATCCATAGCCTTTGTTCACTCTCGGCTGAAGAGCATGCCTCATACTGAATCTAGGCCCTGAAAACTGGACTCCCAGGTAGGTGTATGTATTAGTAATTTCAACCTCCTGCCCCTTGAAGAAGAAATGGAGGTGTGATGTCCGCAGCCCGTTGAAGACCATGACCTTGGTCTTACCCAGATTGACCGTCAAATGCCAAAGATCACAAAATAAAGCAAGTGCATCAAGTTGTCTCTGAAGCCCCTCAGGGGAAGAGGCGAGTAAAACAATATCGTCAGCAAATAGGAGAATAGAAATCAAGACGTGGTGAAGAAGGCAACCATCCCCCTCCTGAATGTGATCCTGAAGAAAAGATTCCAGCTCATCAATGTAAATGCCAAAGAGGGTAGGAGACAAGGGGCACCCTTGTTTAACCCCAATGGTGCTCCTGATGGGATCAGACAATCCATGTGCAGTACGAAGACGCCCAAGGATGGACTCATAGAGGCGCATGATGGCAATAATAAGAGTCTCAGAAATACCAATGTCTCGGAGTCGCTGGAAGAGGGCCATGCGAGGTACGGAGTCAAAAGCTTTTCGAAAGTCTACAAAACAACAATAGACTTTCGAAGAGCGGTGACGAGCCTCCTCAATAATAGCCCGAAGGGTGAAGATGTGGTCGATGGTGTGGTAACCAGGGCGAAAACCAGCCTGACCTCTGGCTCTGAGCTGCTTCTGCTCCAAAATCTCGGACAATAACCATGGAGGACTGTGAGCATAGAGTTTGGAGAAAGAATGGCCCACCATGATAGTCTTGTAGTTGTTCGGATCAGAAATGGACCCAACTTTGTGGATCGGGTGAATGATATGATGAGACCAGGTAGGAGGGAAGCCCACGCGAACCACCTGATTGAAAAGATCTCAAATAGTTACCAAAACCTCAAAACCCTGCTTGAAGAACTCGGCCTGGAAACCGTCCACATCAGCTGCCTTGCTACAGTTCAAAATCCTTATTGCCTCTTTGATATTACGGTGAGTGAAGGGATTACCAGGCGGCGGGATGCCAATTTGGGTAGACTGCTACCCGGAACATCGTAAAGGGTAGAGGTGTGGGAAAAAATGGAGATAGGATCGATCGTTGTGGAGGAGGGGAGTGGCGGGGAAAGACAGTACGCCAGAAGGACCGAGGGTTAGTCCTAAGGGAGGTGGAAAGCATATATCTGCGGTGGGAAATGAAGGATTGCTTCTTACGGCGGAGAAGGCACCTGTAGGCAACCTTAAGAGTGGGGAAGGAGGGGAGGGCCTGGATAAAAGCCTGGCGAAGGCGACGGTGAAGGGATTTACACTCTACATCGTACCATTGGTTCATGGGGCAAGTTTTAGTAGTACTAGTGGCCAAGGGATGGGTGGTGGAGCTGGGAAAAGATCTCAGGGCAGCCTCCCACATGGCAGAGGAAAGGCATGAGTACTTGGCCTCCGCATTAGACATGTTAGAGAACAGGGGCTCAGCGGGGAGAAGGTCGCGGATGTGGGATGAGTAAGATCCGTACTCTCCTTTATCAAACTGAAAGGAGATGCGAGGTGGGTAGTGGGGAGGGGGAGGAGGGGCGGTGGTGGTAGGAGAGTTGGCGACCAGAGAGAGTGATAGGACTGCGTGGTCGGCAAGGGGAATGGGGGAAACAAAGAAGGAGCAGAAGAGGGGTGAGATGTCCGGGCTGGCAAGGATATAGTCCACCACACTAGTGCCCCCGCCATGGGGATGACATGTGAAAAAACGTGAGTCCGGGAAGCGCTCGATCCCGTTAAAGATCACCATCCCCTGAGACTCCCCAAGCTGGAGGAGGAACCGTCCATAAGCTATGAAGGGGACCCACCAGTAGTTGAAGACCCACTTGAGGGAGTGGACTTCCAGGACAGTGTTATGGCAGCTACTGATGAGTGGAGGAATTTACCACATGTGAGGGATGCCTTTCCCCTACCTCAGTATTGTGCACAGAGGAGAGATAGTTTGAGGCCAGACAGGATCGGAGGCCTAAAGCACATCAGAATAGGGAGTTGAAGCAGGCTACCAACAAGGTGACTCTTTCCACCTTTGATGGCAGTGGAAAGATTAGTGCCAGAGCTTGGATTCATAAGCTCGACACATATCTTACCCTCAAGCCTATGCAGAGCAGGAGGCTATTCAGTTTGCCACTCTACACCTAGAGGGAGTAGCATATGATTGGTGGCATCATGGCTTGGTCACACAGAACCATGATCTTGTGCGGTCTTATAGGGAGTTCAACAAGATATCGATTGCACAATTTGATCGCAGCGACGTGGAGCTATACTACGAGTTTTGTCACAACTCCGTCAACTAGACATGTTGATGCCTACATCAACAAATTTCAACGTATAGCAGTGATGGTTCCGGAGATGCCCGAGAAGAGAGTAGTGATGCTTTTCATAGAGGGGCTTCATGATAGGATGAGAGGTTTGGTCAAGGCTCTTAAGCCTAGGACACTTGCATGATGCCATTCAGATGGCATTAGATTTGGACACAGCCCCCGCTTCTTATCAGCCCAATAAGAAGCCTTCCACGAGCTCCAGACCTTTCCAACGCTCCACAATTTAGTAGAAGAGTGCACCACCTCCTAGGACGGATCAGGAGTCTCATAATGAGTTGAGGAGGAAGAAACTTTGCTTTCATTGCAACGATCATTGGGAGCCTAGACATCGTTGCCTTGGTAAAGGTAAGGTACACTACATTAAGGTGGTTTCTGATGATGATGATACAGATTCAGGAAGCAGCGATAGCGGTCATGATGAGGAGTAGTCCCAGGTAGAGTTTGGAGAGGATGAGGCATTGGATTCATCCAATGTCACTATTGTCACACTTTCAAGAGTCCTTAGGTACCATCCCTTTCGACTAAAAGGAGTACTTAAGGGGCAGCGGGTTGTTTATCTGATAGACAGTGGAGCTACACACAACTTCATTGAGGGTTTGTGGCAAAGCGTGGATTACAGGTTGAGGATTTTGAGGGTTTTAGTGTACGAGTTGCAGACGACTTTACTATGAGTTGCACTAGGAGGATTCCTTAGCTTAGCATCCAATTGGGGAACTACACATTGACCGATGATTTCTATGTAGTTGGTCTTGGTGAGATTGATACAATGTTGGGCATTTAGTGGCTACATTCCCTTGGCAAGTATGTGCAGGATTTCAAGCGGATGGAGTTGGAGTTTATGGCGGATGGGAAGAAGATTGTGCTTAGGGCTCTTTCTGATGGTGGGCCTAGAGTTGTTTCAGCACATAGGATGGATTCCATTATCAGACATGGAGAGGTTGCATGGGCAGCCTAATGCTTCATTTCATCCAAATCTTCTTCAGATAGCGGGCAGTCTTTTCATGTAGATATCTAGGCATTACTGGATAAGCACGGCCCAGTTTTTGGTGACATTCCTCCAGGTAGACCACCAGACAGGGGATTTAAGCATATCATAGAGCTAGAGGAGGGTGTCAAGCCCATGATTACTATGCCTTATCGCCATCCTAAGAAATTCAAGGATGAGATTGAGAAGGCCATCAGAGAGCTCTTGGATATGGGTCATATCCGCCCTAGTTCGAGTCCTTTTGCTTCTCCAATGGTGTTGGTGAAGAAGGACGGGACCATGAGGATGTGCATTGATTATTGTGCTCTCAACAAGAAGACCATGAAGAACAGATATCCCATTCCTCACATAGATGAGCTATTGGATGAGTTGCATTGAGCTATCTATTTTTCAAAGATTGATCTTCGATCGAGATACCATCAAATTCATGTTCGTGAGGACATTCACAAGACAACATTCAGATGTCATTACGGGCACTATGAGTTTTTGGTGATGCCATTTGGTCTCACTAATGCACCTGCTACATTCCAGTCGTGCATGAACCATCTCTTCAACAGACAATTGAGGAAGTTCATGTTGGTGTTTTTCGATGACATTTTGATTTACAACAAGACATGGGAGGAGCATTTGAGGCATCTTGATGAGGTACTTAACATCATGGAGACACAGTCTCTATTTGCTAAGATGTCCAAATGTGAATTTGGACTTACAAAGATTTTGTATCTTGGGCATGTCATTGGGGCCAACGGGTCAAAGTTCATCAGGAGAAGATACAAGCTATGCAAGATTGGCCGCCACCTAGGAACATTTCAGACTTGTGTGGATTCCTAGGATTATGTGGTTACTACTGAGGTTTGTTCGGGCTACTCTGATCTTACAGCTCCATTGACAGATCTTACACAGAAGGGAGCATTTACATGGACAGATGAGGCACGAAGTAGCATTTGACAGGCTCAAGGTGGTTATGAGCACTTGTCCAGTGTTGACTCTTTCGGATTTCTCTCAACCCTTCATCTTGGAGTGTGATGCTTCTTGGGGTATTGGTGCAGTTCTAATGCAAGACAGTCATCCTATTGCCTACGAGAGTAGGAAGTTGAGGGAGAATGAGAGGTTGTACTCCACCTATGATAAGGAGATGCTTGCCATATTTGGATAAGGAGAAGTTCAGACAATATTTGGTAGGTGGGAAGTTTGTGGTGAGGACCGACCACAACAACTTGAAGTACTTCTTGGAACAGAGTTCAATGAGAGGCAGCAAAAGTGGGTCAACAAGATCCAGGCATATGATTTTGACATTGAATATGTCAAAGGGAAGAAGAATGTAGTGGTTGATGCACTTTCTAGGAAGCCACATCTTGTTGCCCTATGTTCCTTGAGTGAGATTTCAGCAGATTGGAAATCTCAACTATTAGTTGAGTATTCCAAAAATTCATTGGCATGCGAGATTATGGATGGTAAGATTCAGGATGAGCGATACAAGGTAATAGCTGATTTGATTTATTATAAGGGCAGAATTTATCTAGTTCCTGAATCTAAGCTTAAGGGGAAGATTCTACATGCCTTCCATGATGCACCACTTGCAGGACATCCAGGGTATTTCAAGACATACAGGCAGGTTAGAGAGAGATTCTCTTGGAAGGGTCTCAAGGAGGATGTTCTATGCCATGTTCGTGAGTGTGTGACTTGTCAACAAAACAAGTCAGAGCATACTTTTCCAGCAAGTTTATTGCAGCCCTTGCCCATTCCAGAGCAGAAATGGGAGAGTATTTCGATGGATTTTATTACAGGTCTTCCCATAGTGCAAGGGAACGATCGCATTTATGTGGTGGTTGATAGATTGACAAAGTATGCACACTTCTTCGCTATTCCTACCAGCTTTAAGGCACCGCATGTGGCTGATTTGTTCTTCCGAGAAGTATTCAAATTGCATGGACTTCCGAAGAACATTGTTAGTGATCGGGATAGTAGGTTTTTGAGCACCTTTTGGCAGGAGCTTTTCCGATTGGTTAGTACAGAGTTGACTCCGAGTACTAGTTATCACCCTCAGACAGATGGACAGACAAAGATTGTGAACAAATGGATAGAGGGTTATCTTTGCAACTATGTTTCGAGGGCAGTAGAAGGCATGGGTAAGGTGGTTGTACTTGTGTGAGTATTGCTATAATACGACTTACCACATGTCTATTGGTATGACTCCCTTCCGAGCGTTGTATGGGTATGATGTGACATCCTTTGTTGATTTGGCTTTTGGGGACAATAGAGCTCCTAAGGCTCGGGAGTGTTTACAAGATAGTCAAGATATCCTTAAGGTGCTTAAGGATAATATTCAACATGCCCAAAACCAGCAAAAGATGTGTGCACACCAGCATAGGACTCGAGAAATCATTTGAGGTAGGAGACATGGTATTTTTGCGTCTACAGCCATATAGACAGAGTACTCTCAAGAAGAGTGGTGCAGAAAAGCTTAAGCCTCGGTTTTATGGTCCATACAAAGTGTTGAGGAGAGTTGGAGAGGTAGCTTATGAGCTAGAGTTACCTTCTCAAAAGTAAGATACACAATGTTTTTCATGTGTCTTGCTTGAAGAAGGCATTGGGGCAGCACGTGGATTCTTCTGCAGAGTTGCCACCCTTGGATGAGGAGGGGAGATTGGATCTAGTTCCTGAGGAGATCTTGGATAGGAGAGAGAGGAGATTGAGGAGCAAAGTGATTCGGGAGTACTTGGTTAGGTGGAGGGACTTGCCATTAGAGGATGCTACGTGGGAAGGAGAGTCTATACTTCAGCATCCAGCTCTGCAATTGCTTGAGGACAAGCAATCTCGGGAAGGGAGGACTATAATGTCCCTCTTTCTCGAATAATTTTATTGAAGACCTTTGGCCCATTTTTGTCTACCCAACAGCCAAAGGGTGAGTCAAGGGTGACTTAAGTTTTATTAATTTTATTATATTGTGCAAAATTAAAATATAACATTATAAAATGCACATATAATAAATTAATAGAGCTTAACATTAAAATAGAAATTAGAAAGTGCAAAAGTGAAAAGCAATTATTTTAATTGTATTTATCTAGGGGAAAATGTGACTTGCCCCATGAGGTCAAAAAAATAGAAAAAAAGTCAAAGGCCTCATTAAAAATTGCGACTTGGCCTAGAGGAATACAAGGAAGCCTATTGGATGTTTTGGAGGTCATTTTGGGGCCATTTTCCTTTATAAGGAGAGGTCGACCTGCTTAGAGGTATTCCAGATTTTTATATGATATTTTCTCTTGCATTTGAGCTCTGAGCTTTTGCAAATAATCCAAGGACGAAAACCCTTAGGATTTTCTCTCTTGTGGACGAAAACCCCAAGAGTATTGTGAGGGATTTCCACTCAGGAATTCTCATTGGTTTAACCAGATTTTCAGTCATTTCCAGCAGTGTTTTTATGGAGAATAAAATTGCAGCAGTGTTATCATAATTTCTTCTAGTGGAGCGACTCATTCCTTGGTTGGTTGGCATTGTATTTAAGGTATTTCTGATCTGAATATTATTGCCATATCATCTGCTGATTTTTGGGAATCAAAGCAAAGCAATTTCTGAATTTTTAGAGGGTTTTCAGTGGTATTTTCAGTCAGTTTTATATGCAGATTTCAGATCTGATTTTCAGTCATTAGTAACCTCTAAAAATCTGATTTTTGATATATTTGGGCTTTTAAAAATACTACAATCAGTTTGTGATCAAAATATAAATTTTTGGGTGCTAATTGTGTTGGGTTCCCACTCAAACCCTAGTCGCATTTACCAGTAATAAATCAGATTTGCAGCAGTTGTCTTTAGATTTTGTGTTATTGCATCTAGGGTTTCATTCTTGTCCATCAAGTTTTCGATCAGATCTAGGTGGGGATCTTTCACCTTGGATCACCTGCAAGAAACAACTGCAGTAAACAAGAACAAGGGGAAATCAAAACTCCTAGTGGCATTCCATGCAAAGTCTACATCTCAGAATCACAACTAACATTCAGGAAAGTTGAAGAGCTTGCTCGCCTTCAAGGGGATCTCAACCCCAAATATCTGTAAATATGGGAACCCAAAAGTGTGTGTAACGCATAAAAGGAAACCCACTTCAGAAGGGATTCAACAGGAAAATATCACAGTCATTTCAGAACCATATGAAATGGAGGAAACAATAATGGAAACACAAATGACAAACAGTCAGCAGGCACTGCGCACAAAGGCTCACACCACAACCATAACCAACTAATGCAAATTTTATCATGGAGCATTAGAGGATTAGCGGTTCCTAATAAACACCGCTTTCTAAGAAACAAAATCAAACCCTAAGGACTACTCCTACAAGAAATTGACAGATTTAGCTCCTCTCATGGGATCTCTTTCCTAGCACATGGCTAACAAAGCACTCCCTCAGCAGTATTGCTACCTGCATCATGATTCAGTAGGACCTCTCCATGCATGTACTTTTCTCTAATGAACACTTTCCTGGAGGAATATATGTTGTTTTTTTGCATATAAATTGAAGGTTAAATGGGAAATTGTCAACGTCTATATTCCACTCAGTGGAATTAATAGCATGTTGTTAGAACAGCTCACAACATAGATTATGATTATCAATGCATGACCCAAAACTCTTGCACTCATGGGAAATTTCAACACAATAAAAACACCTAATGAGGAAAAAAAAAGGATCTACATTCAATCATAGAACAGCTAAGACATTGTCAAATCTGATTGTAGATACTACAATGGTCAACACCGATTTTGACCAAGGCACTCATACCTGGTGTAGCAGAAGCAAAGATTTGAATTATACTGCCAAATACTAGACAAGATAAAAATCTCAGACCACTAACAAGGGTTGGGGATTCAAAACTATCAGATCATTGACCTTTAGTATCTCATTGGCACCTCAAAAAACAATGAAGGCCCAAATTAAATATGAAAACATAAGGACCTCCCATCCTCAGTTGCCTACAAATATAGAAAAATGGTGGTCAGTAGCTAGTAAGACTCAAGATTTTGCGATGTTCAAATTCATGAAAAAACTAAAATTCGTAATAGTAAAACTGAAGCATTGGATCAAAACAGTCTTTAGCAATGCCTTTCAAAAATATCCAACAATCAAACTTCAACTTGAACAGACTGAAAAACATAGCTGACAGGTTGGTCTCACTCAGTATATAACTAACAAAGAACAATCTCTTATTCACGGCCTGACCACATCCCAGCAACAGGAATAACAACATTAGTGAAAGAGATTTCATGAACAATCAAAAATATTTGGTGACTCAAACATGAAGTATGTTCACAAAACAGCACAGAGCATAAAATTTCTCAATATAGTTCATCAACTTAAAAAAGAAGACATCTCTTTCATCATTCATCCACAAGAAATCCACATCATGCTTCAAAATCACTTTCCACACATTCTCAGTGAGGAAGGAAATTACATGCAGAAAACTCAAGCCCAAAGTAACCAATATGCCCACCAATTCGCCAAGTATTAAACAAACAATGTTTTTCTTTTCCTTTCATCCAGACAAGGCTCCAGGGCCCCAATGGCTTCCTATCTTTTTCTATCAATTTTATTCTGACATCATCAAGACAAATCTGCTAGAACTAATGAAGGAATCACATCAAATCAAAAGCATGTTCCAAAATTTAAATGCCAAGAATCTGACCTTTACTCTAAAACAATCGAACGACAGATCAGATTGATCAATACAAACCAATAACATTATGCAATATTGCTTACATAATTCTTTCCAAACTGAATGCCGGATGAATCAAACCTCTACCTCAGAAATTAATCTTCCCCTCTTGACCTGCATTTGGTACTGGGAGACAAATAGAGGAGAAAATCATTTCAATTCAATAAAATCTTCATTCCTTGAATACTCAAAAAGAACCTGGAGTTTTAATCAAATTAGACATTTCAGAGGCTTTTGACAGACGCAATTGGACCCTTGTAGAGGCCACGCACAAAGCTTTTGGCTTCAGCACAGCGGTAATTGATTGGATAAACAGTTGTATTGAAACTCCTCTTTTTCAGTATCAATTAATAAAAATTAGACCAGCCCTTCCAATCTTCAAGGGAACTCAGACAGGGGGATCCATGCGACCCTATTTTTCATAATTATGGGGAATCTCTTCACAAATGGCTAGAAGATTCTAAAACTCTTGAAGCAAAATACGTGGTATTGGAGTATCAGAAACAGGAAACAAATATACAATTTTTATTGAAAACACATCATCATATCTATTATAATTTATTTTTAAAAATAGAGTTAAAAGTACATAGATGGTTTACAATAAAAATGTGGCCAGTTGGTATTCACAGCCCAGAATAACAAAAGCCAGTAAAAATACATGGGTATAAGTTCATATCACCACAAGCAAAGACAAGAAAAACGCAAGACAAATTAAGCACATGCCACAACACATGGAGGAGGCAGAGGATTGTCCCTGGGCAGAAGGATAACCCAGGAATTTAGCTCCTCAGACGGCAGATTAGGTGCCACCCACTGTCTTCTCCCAGATTCTGCACAGCCAACAGCGCCAAGATTTCCCACCCAGGAGGGGCAAGGACACTAATCTCCTGAACATGCAAGCTCCAACAGACTTTCCCTGAGAAGGCAGGGAACTCCATGGCCCCCTCCAAGGTGGAAGAGAAGTGGTGAAAAAATTGTGATTGCAGGACTGGTTGCAGCACCTCTGAGATGGAGGTGGCGACAAGTCATGCAGTAGTGGATTGTCAGGCTCTGTTCATTGTGCAAGGAGCATTCCCCCGTGATCGAGGAGCTCCTAGAGATGCGCAGATTCCAGCAAAACCTTTTCTGCCTGCACTTGGATCTGACACATTTTCATTTTGCAGATGATAACCTTCCCTTTTCCACTATCATTCCCCAAGAAATTAAAATTTTGAACCACATTCTTAGTAGATGTCAGTTTGCCTTCTGGTCAGATGATAAATCATGAAAAAATCTCGTGTTTGTTCTATTAAATGTGACAGCAGTATGTAAAAACGCAATTCTCAAAATTCTTGGCTTCCAAGAAGGATTTCTCCCCGTGTAATATTTGGGTTTTCCCCCCCATTGCAAAGTAAAAGTTGAGCTTTGGGATAATGTTATCCAGAAAATGCAAAAATACTCACGAATTGGACTCATTATTGGCAGTCCTTTGCAGGGAATGTTCGAAATGTGTTGTATATTTTCCATGAGTTACACTTCTAGACTATGTTATCATGGGTGGTTACCATTAGATAACTCATGTTTATGGGGAGCTGTTATGGGTTGTATTCTTGGCCCATGGTTTTGGTACCCATTGTTTTGTAATACTGCTGCGACAGTTACCTACTGATGTGCTTACATATAGCTGGACATGTAGTAGGATTGAGTAGAACTAAGAGTACATTATTGTATGGTAAAATAGTTGAGTTAATACAATAAGGAGATAAGTTACTGCGTTGGGTTTTTTCCCAAAGGGTTTCCCAAGATATATCTTGTGTACTGTGTTATTTTGTGTTTGTCATTTCTCTATTTCTGTTTATCTTAAAGATTCTATGAAGTATTTCTTCTCTCGTATTTGCTTATTGGATCAAATTCTCTTCAAGGAGACTACAACTTTTGTGGTCAATTCTCCGTAGACCCTATATACCTAGTCAAATTTCTTCCTCCCAAATCAAATTGAGGATATACTAAGGAAGATTCAACAATATTTCTTGTGGAAAAGATTAGAAAGAACTACATAAGTTCCCTTGGTCCCTTGGGGAAAAATCTGCCAAGTGGGCATCAACAAGAGTTCGATATTGCACTAACCGTAAGATCTGCTTGGAGATTGTTTAAAGAGCCTCTTTCAATTCGGAGTTCAATAATAAGGGAAAAACATTTACAAAGTATCCACAACAATCCTTTATTTGACACATGATGACCAAATCTTTTGTTTACTACAAATTTCTTTGAATGCACTTAATTTTTCTACAAGTTAAAGTCGTTTGGCAAGGAGGTAATGGTTCCTCAATCGAGTATGAGAACACACTAGGAAGGTCACCCAACCGTCTCAATATTACAACTTGAACTCCATGATCTTACAAAGTGGCTCTACAACTAAGATATATCTACATTAAAGATTATTGTAGCCATCGCCAAGAACATCAATCCATGTGGAATGTGATTATGATAATTGAACTAGGGAAAGATCTTACAAATTAAGACACCAAGAACGAAGGGCGCGTAACGATCACTGCAGGAAGGCGAGGCGACTTAGTCACTTTTTGGGTGTTGGCTAAATATAGACATGGAGTGTGCGACACACGGGGAATTTTGCAATCAAGAAGAGTCTATTTTTGGAGGAAGGAACTTGTAGTTCGAACTGAAGCATGAGAGCTAATAATAGGATTAGATCTGGAGTTAACTATAGATGATCTATTATTAGGCGGAGCTTGCATGCTTCCTATTTTGAGAGTGCATGGGTGGTGAAGGGCAAGTCCCCACCCCGTGTATATATATATATATATATATATATATATATATATATATATATATATATATATATGTATTGATTTGAACGGTTCTAGGTGGTGAATATATGATTGTATGTAACAGAGTTATGTTGTTGATTTATGAGAGCGCATAACTGCGACAATGTTATGTATGTATTCGATTCTTGGTTTGTCATGATTTAATACAATGGATCATTGTGGTTGAATATTGATTGTTGATGTTTCTTCTCATGGTTATTATATGGTGAATCTGGTATTAATCCTTATGTGATCTCAGATGTTTACTTATTATGTGTGTTTCCAAATTGAGTTCATGGGCTGATTGTTAGAATGAGATATGCACTTTGAGATCTGGTTATTATGAATATGCACGCTAACACCCAGTAAGACAAAGAACAAAGAGGGACTCAGTACCTTTGCGCGCTTCGTGTGAGCACTTAGATTTGTCTAAGGGATGTGCCAACACATCTAGGGATGTGCCAACACATCTAGGGTTGTTGAGTGAGAAAATAAGACTACAAGAGATTCATCTTCCCAAATAAAAATAGGATATAAGCATTTGCCCTATCATGAATCAAGGAACATGTACAAAGGCATCGGCATACAAAGATTAGTAAAATCCATATTCTAGCTAGTCAAAGCATTGGATCGGTTTATGGAGTGTCCCTACTTGGCCAAAAATTGACACTTTTTATTGGTTAGTTAAGTATGGAAGCATTCTCACCATTGACAACCTTCAAAAAAAGAGGCTGGATTGCCCAAACATTTTCTCAAATTGCTTGAAAGTTTTAGAAACTATCAACCATCTCTTCTTCCAATGTCATTATGGTAATGAAATATGGGAATCTATTGTTATTACGTGGCGGTGTTACAGGACGGGGGACTACGGGGGCGGCTGATTAAAAATATATAAATATTTAAAATAAAAAGATATAGTGACTAAATTATATAAATAAGCTGAAATAAAACCATTTGAGATTTAAATAAGGTGAAACTTGAACTCATAAACATGATCAAATACACTATAAAGTCTAATATCAATGTGTTAATGTCATAAATTGAAAATTCATAATACATATTTGAATTTTGATTCTTGAATATGAGACAAGCTGAAATTTCAAATTTCAAATATATTAATATTTAATATTACAAAATATAAAAGTAAAACCATTCTAAAATACGATTGATCAAGTGACAATAGCTAATATTCATATCATTAACCTCATAGCCAAATACACCAACAATTGTCTATTGTCAATATTACAAAAAAGAGGACAACTACAAGTATCACCTAAAAATCAGAATCTCCATCTGAAGCAATATCCATGAACTCCTCCTCGCTGGTACTAGCATCCTCGTCCTCAAAGGTAAGCCCAATCAATCCTCGCCGCACACAGTGTTGTCCTCTTGACCTCGCCTCGGCTCCTCGGGATCTACATCCCACCGTAATGCTTTGGAGTCTGTTTGTACTCGGTGTGTCTTGCGATCTATAAGACGCAAAGCACGTGTGTGCATGGCTACAAACTTCTCCGCTCTCGCAGAGGTAAGCCTATTCCTCTTAACAGTGTATCCAACCATACATAGATCGGTTCCTCTCGGAGGCGGAGGAGCTAGAAACACAGGGAAAGGAGGTGAATGGCAAGTGATCGCAGCAATCCCGGAAGCCCATACGGTCGCCACCAACTCACTAGTTTCTCCTGTGCTAATGCTACCACCCTCTGTCTTTCTTTGATGTTTTGTACCCATCGAGTTCGGTGAAGTCAAGCCACTCCATTCGATCATGAAGCCTCTTGTGGAGTGTACATTTTTTAAAAGCCTTCATAAGGCCCTTCTTCACCTCATCATCATCCAATGGGACAACTCTGCTTGGCCTCTGCACATACCATTTGGGATTTAGTGCATACGCAAATGACCATATGAAGAGGAGTGTTCAACTTCTCCCATCTCCGCCGAATAATGGGTCAGTATATGTTCATTATAGAACTCCAAAGTGGGGTCCCTCACCCGAATAGCTGCCTTCATTTGCCCAAGCATGCTATCAATGCACTCGTAGATCTCACCAAGATTGGGGCTGTTAGAATCCCCATATTTGATGACACTAAAAACTGGAGCTATAATTGATATGATGTATTTCATATCAACCCAAAATGTTTCCCGCAACACCACTTCCTTCACTCTTTTCCCTTGATCTGTCTTGGACTCACGCCACCTAGTCCAATCCTGTGTCATAATCATAATTTGCAGGGGCTCCTGCAACTCAGACATCCTCTCCAACAAAATAAAATAGGATGCAAAGCGGGTGTCAACTGGTTTCAAAAATTCCTTCTTCGAAAAATTTCGAAAAAGTGCCAATGATGTGTGGTGATTGCATATGAACTTCTGCACATCTCTGGCATCAGTCACTATCTGATTAACCCACTGAATCTTCCCTATGTCTTTCAGTGCATTGTTCATGGCATGCACACAACATGGAGTCCAATAAATATGCCTATATTCCCGCTCCACTAGCTTACTTTCTCTTTCTGCCTGCACACATAAGCTGCATCTGTGATAACTTGTACAACATTTGAAGGTCCAACCTCCTCAATGGCATCCTTCAAAATCTGAAACTGAAACTCAGCATCTTTTCGCTTCCCAGAACAATCAATTGCTCTCAAGAAGTACGGTCCATCTTTGCAAGAGACAATGATATTGATGAGAGGACGGTGTCTAATATCCGTCCACCCATCCATGATAATGTTGCATCCATGTGACACCCATGTCACCTTCATCTCCTCCATCAACAGATTAACCTTGGAATAGTTTCTATCCAAGATTGTTGTCCTCAGTTTTGTGTCTCCAGGAGGCACATAACTTGTACCTGCTTTTGCAACCTTAGCCATAGCCTCCTTGTAATAAGGAGAGCGAGCGACATTAAATGGAATCCCAAAGAACATAGAAAAATTTTCCAATAGCATCATCTGCCTCTTCCCTTGCCTTTGAATCAAACATGTCAATAACTGAATTTGGGGCTGCCCCCACGGCCTTTCTCTTCCCTCTGCTTTCCACTTTTGACACTCCAAAACTAGAACTAGCCAGAGTATTAGTAAGTTTGCTAGTCCTATGAGTGCTCAATGGAGTAGTAGCCGTAGAACCACGAACTTCTGGCACATTGCCCGTGGTATTTCCATTGAAGATTCTCACCATCTCAGCTCTCTGCTCTAGTGAAAGACCCTTACAAGTGCCAACCCCCCTTCCTGTAAGATGCAACAAGTGTGCATTGGTCCTAGTAATACTACCATGCCAAGTCAGTGCACATATGTTGCACTTCCATACTTTGCTCCCCCCTCCAGACTTGGGGTTATCAATTATTTGGGCAAATTGTTGCAATGGCTTCTTCTTATCAAATGGTCCAATGGCAAATTTGGACAACATTTGAGAGGGGCAATTGGTAGCACTACCAGCTGAACTACCAGTTGCCGTTGCCACTACATTTTGTGCCCCTTCTTCACTCTCCCCCATTGTGGCATCACCAACTCTTCCACGGCCACCTATCTCAACTTCCCGTTCAACCCTCTCCTGCTCTGATTCATACTCATACTCAGTCTCAGTAGAAGAACTCATGGTGATGATTGCTGCAATGAATTAAAAACAACCATAACTATATGATTGATTGATTATGTAATGAATTAATTTTAAAAAAAACGTAGCCATTTAAATTTTAAATTTTACAACCAAACCCTAGGGCCTATGCAAGATGCATTTTTTTAAATCCCACAAACTATATGCATGATTGCATTATGAATGTAGATGCAAATGCTAAAAAACAACCCCTAAAAAATGCAAAAATAATATAAATTTTAAACTAGAAATAAAAATGTAATTAAAAAAAAAAAAATGTAACCATTTACATTGTAGTTTGTATAACCAAACCCTATGCAATATGCATTTTTAAAAATCCTACAAACTATATGGCATATGCATGATTACATTGTGAATGTAGATGCAAATGCTAAAAAACAGCCCCTAACAAATGCAAATATAATCTAAATTTAAAAAAAAAAAAACTTTAACATGTATTGTAAGCAAATAAAATTATAAATACCTCTTGCTTGTTCTTGCTCTTGCTCTTCCTCTTGCTCTTCCTCTTGCCCTTGCTCTCACTCTTGCTCTTCCTCTTGCTCTTGCTCTTGCTCTCACTCTTGCTCTTGCTCTTGCTTGGTGTGAATATGAAATGAGCCCATATTGTAAATTTATAACATAAAATAGCACTTTTAGGGTTAGGGTTAGGTTAGGAATGTTACTTTTATGTTATTAGACATATACAATAAAAAAAAATGTTTTAATCTATTAAAAGTCTGTTTTTTTTTTTAAAAACGTAGAAGCCGCGGGGGACGGCGGGGCGTCCCGAGACATCCAGGCGTCCCCGCCCCCAGCCGGCCGTCCCAACGTCCCGGGGGCGTTTCGTCCCTCTCCCCGCCAAAAAGGAAATGTGGGGAAACGCTTTCCCCAGTCCCCCCATCCCAGGGCGTCCCGGACGTGTTGAAAAGGGGGGGGACGCGTCCCCAGCGTAACACTTGTTACATGGTATGTCTTCTCTCGGAAAAAAATTCAATGTAATGTTTTTGACTCGATATGAAAATCGTCATAGCTATGTTCAAAATTCCCCAAGCTTCATTTTATGGCATATT
Organism: Taxus wallichiana var. yunnanensis; assembly: GCA_018340775.1. Taxonomy (NCBI): domain Eukaryota; kingdom Viridiplantae; phylum Streptophyta; class Pinopsida; order Cupressales; family Taxaceae; genus Taxus; species Taxus wallichiana. The sequence goes on along the minus strand of CM031243.1, from coordinate 655,167,028 downwards.
TGGAAAGAGAGAAAGTCTTGAATTTTTGGAACAAAGAACTTCACACCACTCAATTGGTGATGGTGATCAAATTCTAAATCAAACAAACAAGGCTTGCCATCAACAAACATTAAAGATTTTTTTGTCTCCCCAAACATGTTACACTATTAGAGAGCAAGAAAGTGGAATATTTCTTTCCATTATCTATACCCTTTTTTTTAAATAATTCCAAAAATATAATGGGCCCCTTCCTAAACATCATAAATTAAATTTTGACAGTGTTGGCTAGATTTTCTACACAGCTGAAAACCTAGGCAAACATGAGATAAATCTCCCTCATTTACCGGTGAGGCTCTCGTGTAAGATTTTGTCAGTTTATATGTCCTAATATCTATCTGTTGGTATTACTTTAACCGTGTAGCTCATGAACCATAGCTATACAGTTCTGCTGCATGTAAGCAACTGTAAAAAGAAAGGAAAAAATCTGCAGAAGAGGAAAATAATAGGAAATGGGGAAAGGAGAGAGGATGTGCAACCCAAGCAATAGTTTACAGAGTTGATTGCATGCACATAGATTAAAACAAATAGATCATTAAACACATAATTCAAAGCAAATGAAACTTTCAAATCTAGATCTATAATAACACAAAGTTTATGAATAGATCTAGAAAGAAAAAGAAGCAAAATGCACCGTTGACACGATGTTCTCCTGAAATCTCCTATATTCCTCTGCTTGCAGAAATCAGGGGTTTCAGCTCAAAGTCTGGAACACAAGAATGTTGATTACAAATTCCCATCCTTTAACTCATCGTTCTTCCTCTACTTATAGTGTGTAGAGGGGAAATTACAAATGAGAAACTACAACTAAACTAGAACATGAAGAAGTAGTAAAGAGAACATTTGGCAGTTATATTCCTAGAATTCCTCTCTTAATGACAAGCATCAGGAGTTTGAGCAAAAATTGTGGACATCTGCCACCTATTTTAAAGAATCTTTCCAAATAACTTAAAGTAATGGTTTTTAAACCAATAACTTTAATTTTACATTTTCATCCGGGAACATAAGAAATAAGAGAAGGAAGAAGACAAGAAAGAAGATCATTTTTGTTGTAACACTTATACTTTCTTTTTGCTCTGATATTGAATATACTTGTCAAACATGTAACTCAACATCTTCCCATCTATTTTAACAATAGCATCTCTCTCGATTCTGAATTGTAACAACCCTTTGGACAAAGCAGCAGTGTTAGCCTTCACTCTCTCTAAACCAGGCCCATATCCCTCCACATCTGCCTGAAGCTTTATGAGTCTACCAATTGAATCCATCGTGAAAGGTATGGTGGCTTCATCAACTTCTTTCCGCACAACCAGCATAAATTCCTCATGGGAAGCAGGTAATTCATCTGGGATGCTCACCAACACTTCTCCCATCTTACTCTCCAACAACTGCATCCTCTTCAGCATGAGTTTGAGGATCTCTATGCGGAAGGAAACTGAAATCTCTAACTGCTTCCCCTTTTCTACCAATCCGCCAGGCACGATCTGCTTTGCAATCAACACATCCTTCGACAACGAGTGTATCTTAGCCAAAGTATCCAAATAACTTTCAGCAATTATGTTCTCATCTTCTATCTGTGTCATCAGTTCCTTCAGTTGAGATGTTGCCCTGTGCATGTTCTCCAATTCAGTCGGTATTGGTTCAAATTGTTCTGAAGCTTGGTGAATGATTTGTTCCTTCCAGTGGGCAATAGCTTTGACTTGGTCCCCTGCATCTTCTACCTCCCGCATCGGATGGGCAATAGTGTAATGTGTATCCTACTTTAATCCTTATGTGGTAGTTTGACCTATTAGCACTTTGGTTCTTTATATCGATTCTTGTGAGCTCTCCCTTGTGCTTTCTATCTGCTGGAATAGATAACTCAACGAACTTTTGTCCCAATTCCTCAATAATCAACCTAGAAGTCATTTTGGCAACTTTAGGTCTTCTATCTCTTCCTCCCAAACTTAGGAGCAACTGAAAGTCATGTTCTTCCAAGTTGATCTCCTCTCTGGCTTGTGGGATCGTCTGCAAAGCTAACCATGATGAAAAGTTGCTTCTTGGGGAATGAGAAGTCGCCGAGTGCACCACCATCTCATGCTCTGACTCTGCTCTATCAGAATTTGCCACCATGTTATGACTGCCACCCTCTGAATTGTCCAAAGATAATGCTTTTTCAAACTCCGCCATTTGTGCTTTCAACTTCTCCACATGGATAGGTGAAGACCTAAGTGGTCGAGGAGAAAATACAAATGACGCTAGATTCAAAGGAGGAACAACAAGATCTCTCTGAGGTTTCGGGACTGCTGAAGTGCTATGAGTTGATGTTGGAGAAGTTGGAACTGGAACAATAGCCGTAGATTTGGCCTTCTCCTGTATATGAGACTTCTTGTGAACTTTAAGCTTTTCCACCTTATACGCTGATTTCACCTTCGTGCTTTCTTTTGCTGGAATCTCCCATGGTAAAGTTGCTCGTGATTTGGTTCATCAAAGCTTCATCCAGCCAATACCCTTTGTTAAGCAACCAATTCGAAATGTTAACAAGAACTGCGGAAGATCTTTCTTCAATCGTCTGGCAGCCACCAATGTTTTCCTAAAGAGTAGCTCTATATCCTCCCATCTGATGATACAAGTCAAGTATCACATGCCCATCATCTGCGAGATCTGCAGGTATCTCGTGCCAAACCATAATCAGACACTGTTGCGTCGATAACCTGTTGAAGTCTTTCTTCCTGACTTCATACTCGTTCTTGCACTTCATCCAGAAGTCCTCCAACAAAGGCACATGTGAGTATTCTCTGGGAGATTGTCTTCCTCGCTACTCCATATGGGTCAAAATTCAATCATGCTAGGAAGAACTCAGGCTCATACTCAGAAAACATTTCAGCTTCGACTCCTCTAGCTTTGTGGATGCTCTGGCAGCTGTAGTAACCCATTGTGATTGGAAAGAAACCTGTAGACTTGTGCCGCTTTGATTGTAAGTCATGCATCTCCACGAGTTGTCTGCACAACTCCATGATGACCCACTTGTCGTTTGGATACCTCGGCAACTTTACTGGTTCTCCCGAAAAGCCAGTCACCCTGAGATAGGTGAAGTCTGCAAACTGGATGAAAATGCAGCCATGTTGAGATACAACTTCCCAAGCTTCTTTGCTCACCCTGTTGGTCTTCAGATCACCATTTAGTTTGCAGATGAATTCATAAAAGAACCCATCGTTGACCACTTTGTAATCTTTGTGGCACTCAGGAACTGTCAACTGTGGATAGCAATCAAAGATAGGATCTTTCACCAGTACGCCTCGTCTATCCAGCTTGGAAAATATGCCCTGCGAGGCTGTTGCATATACCAGGTATGAAGTCATTTTGAAGCTGTAAGTCCGCCTCACACTCCGAAGTTGCTCACTAATGTTGTCACTAATGATCCTGCCCCAATTGATTATCGAATCAGCTTTGTTGATCTCGATAGTCCTCACGAAAGCATACATCCATGAGCGAAAGTTGTGAGTATTGGCTTCTCCACTTATCCTGCAAAACAATTTAGTGATATCATCCACCTCCTGCACCAAGTTGGATCGCGGAAGAGTTCTCGGGAACTTTGATGGAGACCTGGGCTTCTTCATATATCGGTTGTTCATTATGCTCACGCAATCTGCTTTGTGTTTCTCCCATCTGTTACTTGCATCCAGCATGCTAATTGCAATCACCGTCGTTCGTGTCGGAATCTTCAGACAATAATTGATAAACTGTGCATCCAGCCTAATAATTGTCTTTCCCGCAGCATCCTGGATTGTTCTGGAAAGAGGATGATATGATCTCGCACACTCCATGACAAATTCGGGCAACTGAGTTGTGACTGGGAATGCTGATGCTGGAATAATTCCACTTTGCTTTTCATTGCCCACATGAGAAATGTCTTTCCAGCCCTGGATCTGTTAATTATTTCGGAGATGGGTTCTAGGCCCATGTCTGTGTCATTGATATCAGCAAATCTGGAAGCTATGCATGATTCTGTTGATCCCTCTCTATCATCACGCTTCATCATGGTTGGAGCAATCTTTGTCTGAGCAATCTTTGTCTGTGTTCTTTTTCTTTTAATCCTGCCGGAATTCTTTATAACTGGATCAATTCGTGCAGATCTATCAATTTCTTCAGATTCGGAAGATATATTCAATGTACCTGACATTGATTTGAACTTCCTTTCACCTGTATGAACACCTGTAATGAATACCTGCAATTATTTAAGACAAAGATGAAGTCTAGAGCATGAATACTTGCATATAAAGCTCGCTGCCCTAAAATTTGAGGCTTTGCTTGCATGCAAAGCAAGCATAAATATTTTTAAATTCACCTAGGCACTTATAACAACATGCAGATAATTATCATAGCATAAATCAAGCTATTCCAACCCTAGGCGCCAAACCTTGAAGCTTCCCGGCAATGAAAAACACCTCCAGATGCAAAAATCCTCCTTTCTTTGGCGCCAAAATTGTCCGGGCTGCAATCCTTAGCAAAAAGAATTAATTGCTTCTTCATTATGGCAACCCATGCTTATATAACCCTCAACATTCTATTTCTAATAATTGTCCATCCTATTCTGGCAATTAATTAATAAACAAACATGTTTATTCACCCAAATTGGGCGCCTATTTTTGCATGCTGCTGGCTGCCATTAAATAAATTTAATTTATTTATTTTTAGCATGCTTCCTTCAGTTCTCTTTGGCTTATCTTCATGCATTGACTTTTCCTCCATCCTTGGCGCCAAAATTAGACAAAACAGCTATTAATAAATATCATTAAAAGCTTAATTTAATGCCCAAATGGGTCGCTTTTTGACATGGGTGAATTCTAAAATTAAGAAGTCAACTTTTGGTGGGAATTTTCACCCTGCACCGCAGGTTCTAAAAATCCCTTCTTCCACTTAAGTTATTTTTCTTTTATAATGGAAATTTTTACCTGCCAGGCGGGTAATAAATTTTCACTGCCTCGCAACCTCCAATTTTCCCACTGCAGCTTAAGTGACTTTCTAAAAAGTGCAACTTGTATTAAAAATAGCTTCTTTTGGAAAAGTGCGACTTGTATGGGTGAATAAAACCTTCTGATGGGAAAAGTTACCTGCTAGGCAGGCAAAAATTCCCACTGGTGCTTTAAGTGATTTTTCTTTATTTTATAATGGGAATTTTCACCTTGCAAGGCAGGTAAGAAATTCCCGCCTTTGCTGTCGCCTCTAATTTTCCCATCGCAACTTAAGTGACTTTGACTTCATGGGAAAAAGTACCTGCAGGCGGTAATAAATTCCACACCGCCCGCAACTACCAAAAATTTCATTGCGGCTTAAGTGACTTTGACTTCATGGGAAAAAGTACCCTGCAAGGCAATTAATAAATTCCCGTCTGCCTGCAGCTACCAAAAATCCCATTGCAGCTTACACTCATTACTTCCAGAAAATGCGACTTGCCTGGGAGAGGCTTTTTGTGCATGACTTCATCATTTTTGGTCAGAAGCTTGCATTTTGAGGTTGATTCCTTCTAGTGTTGTGTTGGTAGATGATTTCCAGATGCTACAGGCAATTAAACAGACTATACTGGCAAAGGAATTGACCTAGGGAAATTTCACAGAAAAACTATGGAGAAAACCGGAGAAAAACACAGAAATAAATAAAAGAGAAAAACGTTGCCAAAAGTTGCAGACAATGCCCTGAATCATTCCTAGTGAAAACCCTAATGAGATGAGTGAATATTGGCATGCAAAACTTCAACAGGATTCAACCGGAGCACAATTTACTTTAAACGGGGTATTATTTATTCAATAAACAATTAAATAAAAATTTCCCGCAGACAAAACTTAGCGGAGGAATAAAATGAGTTTGGGCATCTGGGTATTATGTTAGGATATTCCCGGTGGGGACACCAGACAGAGCCTTAAATAACAACCTCATGAAACCCAGCATAGGCGGTATAATTTGAGATTCTCAAGGAGAAGCTCTCATCAACTATACTCAACAAATCAGTACTTAAGTAAACAGTTTTGATAAGATAACACGCTTAAGAAATGGTAGTAACATGCTTATTATTGAAGGTGTAATGTCCCTTTCTAGGGCTCAACCACACAAACAAGGAAAATCACACAAACCCCAAATGAATACAATCTGATTTTTATAACAGCAGACTGAAAATTGGAACAGTGATGTACAACAATCTGATTTTCTAGGACAGCAGCTTGCAAAGTACAATAATTCACCCAAATATCACTATGAAACTCATCCACAACATATATAAGCCTTCTAGGAACAATGTAGGTCAATTTACACCATGAAATTCAATCACATGCACAGCTGGAAATTAATTTAGCAACAAAAGTACAGCCAATAGAAGTGACTGAAAATGAGGTCATATATCAGCCTTATAAAATATGAAAAGTCCAAATATCAACTTGGAATGTAAATTTGTGCCCTAAAAAGGACCTGATCACACTCCTATACAAGTCACTCCCAAAGAGAGGGGCATAAAATAATACCAAAACCCTTGGTATTCCTTCTTCTCCAAGCCCTAGTTGCAAACCAGTAAGATAGTCTTCAAAGATATCCTCAATCACCACCAAATTAGAGAGTTTCATTCTCCAATATTCCACAAGGGTTTCATCCTCCTTGGATGCCACATTAATAGATTGTTGCCCCTTAGTGGATTTGGATTAGAGCAACCAACACTAGAACAAAGTATAAAAAATATATATGCCAAAAGATTATCCAAAATGAGCTTATGCGACTCCCTTTTACCCTTACGGTGGTGCCAAAGGTCTAATGGGTGAATTACCCCAAGACCGACCTCCTTGGAAGTTTGCTTTCTTTTCTAATTTCAACTTGGGAGCTCTCTAACCCAGCCGACCTGCTTGGAAAGGCAAAACATAAACTAAAATATAAATATAAATAAAGAAAACTGAAATATAGCTCAAGTCCTTCCCTTGTTCCACTTCTTCTTGCCCACGGAAAAGGAGGATGAGCAAGAAGCCTTCAATTTATATTATTTTGAAAAAGGGGACATTACAGTCCTCCCTTCTGAAATTTCTTGTCCTCAAGCAATTGCAAATTCGGATGTTCTAAAATCGCTGCACTTTCCCATGTAGCATCTTCAAGTGGCAATCCCTTCCAATGAATCAAATATTCCTTTATGCTTCGGTTCCTTAACCTCTTTTCACGGACTTCCAAAATACCTTCCGGAATTAGAACCAATTTACCTTCCTCATCTAGTGGTGGCAACTCAAGAGAGGGAGTAATATGCTGTCCAAGTGCCTTTTTGAGGCATGAAACATGAAAAACATTGTGTATTTTACTTGTGTTCCGGTAGCTCAAGTTCATATGCAACATTTCCCACCTTTCCTTTTACCTTGTAGGGACCATAAAAACGTGGTTTCAACTTTTCCACACCACTTTGTTTGAGAGAAGATTGCCTATAGGGTTGCAACCTCAAAAACACCATATCACCTACCTCAAATGACCTTTCTTTCCTATGCTGATCTGCATACATCTTCTGCTGGTTTTGGGCATGTTGGAGGTTTTTTTTGAGCTCTTTCAAGGTGTCATGGCTCTATTGAACTAAATCTTTGGCCCTTGGCACTCTACTATCCATCATAACCAAGTCAACAAAGGAAAGGGCATCATAACCATACAAAGCTTTGAAAGGAGACATACTAGATAGACATTTGGAAGGTGGTATTATAACAAAACTCAGCCATGTATAGCCATTTTATCCATGTTGATTGTTGCCCATCAATGTAATTCCGTAGGTAGCCTTCCACCCATTTGTTGACTATTTCTATTTGCCCATCCGTTTGAGGATGGTAGCTAGTGCTAGGAGTGAGTTTGGTACCTGTTAAGCAAAACAATTCTTGCCAAAACATGCTCATAAATCTATTGTCCTTGTCACTCACTATATCCTTGGGCAGCCCATGAAGTTTAAACACTTCCTTAAAAATACATCAGCCACTATAGGTGCATTGTACTTGGCTGGAAGGGGACAAAAATGAGTGTATTTAGTGAGCCTATCAACCACAACATATAGACAATTCTTACCTTGAACCATGGGCAGCCCCGTGATGAAGTCCATGGAGATACTTTCCCATTTTTGAGTGGGAATAGGAAGAGGTTGTAAGAGTCCAACTAGAAATGCATATTTCGTTTTGTTTAGCACACTAGACACTCCCGGATGTATTGGAGTACTTCCCCTTTTTGACCTTTCCAATCTTTCCCTCACATGTTTATAAGTCTTGAAATAACCCGAATGACCAGCTGATGGGTCATCATGAACAGCCCTCAATATCTTACTTTTCACATTCGATTCGGGCACTAAATAAACCCGGTTCTTGTAGAGAATGAGCCCATCCATTACCTTGTACCTTTCATCCATCATTTCACCCTAAAACAGCATTAGCAAACTTGTTTTTGACATATTCAATGGTAATCAAGGACTTCCAATCTGTTGTTATCTTAGATAAAGAGCAAAAATATGATTCCCTTGACAAGGTGTCTTCTACTAAGTACTTGAATTGAGGGTTTCCGGAATCATACCTTGAAGTGTCACCTTCTTGCCCTTGTCCATAAAGCTTACTTCCATGTTTTGGTAATTGAAAGTGAGTTCTCCCAATGAATGCAACCATTGGACCCCAAGCACAAGATTGATACCAGCCATGCCAATCAAATAAAAATCAGCACATACCTCATGTTTTCCCAATGTGAAGAGGAGTTGGGGACACCTCTTTGTGCATGGCATAGAGTAGCCATCTGCTACCTTGACCATGAAGCCCTTGAAGTCTTCTACCTTCAAATCCATCTTGTCCACCAAGCACTCATCAATGAAATTATGAGTGGCTCCACTATCAATCAAAACTATGACCCCTTGCCCTTGTAGGTCACCTTCCATCCGGAATGGATGATAACTAGGTGCACCGGACAAGGTAGCAAGAGTGCCCTCCAAAATTTTTGGATCTTCTTCCGGAATACTATCTTGTTTTTCCTCATCATCACAATCTAAAAATACTTCAATGTAATGGACATTACCCTTACCTAAACAACGATGACCGGGAGACCATGGTTCTTAGCTCATTTCTTGACTCACCTCCATTGCTGGTGTTGGGAAGCTCCTTGTGAATAATGGGCATCCGTTGGAAAGGCTTCCTTGGCTGGTCCAAGGAGAGGTTTCTAGGCTGTCCCAAGGATTCTTAGATCTGTCCTCCACTCGAAATTACCTTGGATTGTCCGCTGATTTCTGCTGTTTTTGGGGCAGCACCTTCAAGGTCCAAAGATTTCTTAATTGCCTCTTGAAGAGACAAGGGATTAAAGGCTCTAACCAAACCCTTAAGTGGTTCGGTCAAACCCTCAATGAATAGGACAATAAGTCTCCCCTCCGTGACATTCGTAACCATTACGGAAAGCCTCTCAAACTCAGCCACATATTCCTCCACCATGCCTTGTTTCAATTGTGCAAGCTCCCAAAAGTGAACTTTCGGGTCAACCCTATCAAATCTCTCAATGAGTCTTCTACAAAACTCATCATATGAGTGGATGCTATTATGCCCTTGTGTCACCAATCCATGGAACCACCACTCATGAGCAATCCCCTCTAGATGAAGGGTTGCAAATTTGATGGCATCCTCCATCATAGGCCTCAAAGATAGGTATGTATCCAATTTTTGAATCCATGCCCAAGCTGTCCCCTTATTGGAACCATCAAAAGTAGAGAAAGACATTTTACCCAAAGCATTTTGTACCTCTTTTGGTGGCGCATTTTGTCTTGGCTCCGGTTTAGACCTTCCTTTGCTCACACCAATGAACTTGGCAAGTGAAATTGCCTCCTGTATCTCCCTTGGAAGTGCCATGTATTCCTCATAGCTTGCCGCAATGCTTTGCCCGTAGAGTGCCTTGTTCCCACCTTCGGAAGGGTTTCTTCCCTTGGAAGGAAAGTAGGTCTAGTGGCTGATCCGTGAGCTGATCCGCGGGGTTGTCGTGATGTATTTGCTCCGGATGAGCTGCCCTCTCCATTATGAACCCTAGGTTCATGAAATCTTTGAAGGGTTAGGGCTAGCAAGTCCATAGTATCCACCAATCTCACTTGCCCTTCAATGAGCTTGTCGATTTTGGCTTCTTGTGGATCTTGGTGAGCCATACTATCTTCTTCTCTTGGCTGGTCTGATTTCTTTTCTCTCCTCTAATAGCAAATGAAACCCTTGTTGCCTTCTTGCATGAAACCCTAAGGATGGGAAGACCAAAGCTCTGATACCACTATAATGTCCCTTTCTAGGGCTCAACCACACAAACAAGGAAAATCACACAAACCCCAAATGAATACAATCTGATTTTTATAACAGCAGACTGAAAATTGGAACAACAATGTACAACAGTCTGATTTTCTAGGACAGCAGCTTGCAAAGTACAATAATTCACCCAAATATCACTATGAAACTCATCCACAACATATATAAGCCTTCTAGGAACAATGGAAATCAATTTATAACATGAAATTCAATCACATGCACAGCTGGAAATTAATTTAGCAACAGCAGAAGTACAGCCAATAGAAGTGACTGAAAATGAGGTCACCAAACCCCAATAAATACCAAATATGCAATATATCAGCCTTATAAAATATGAGAAGTCCAAATATCAACTTGGAATGTAAATTTGTGCCCTAGAAAGGACCCAATCACACTCCTATGCAAGTCGCTCCCTAGGAGAGGGGCATAAAATAATACCAAAACCCTTGGTATTCCTTCTTCTCCAAGCCCTAGTTGCAAACCAGCAAGATAGTCTTCAAAGATGTCCTCAATCACCACCAAATTGGAGAGTTTTGTTCTCCAATATTCCACAAGAAGGGTTTTGTCCTCCTTGGATGCCACACTAATGGATTGTCGCCCCTTAGTGGATTTGGATTAGAGCAACCAGCTCTAGAACCAAGTATATAAAAAGTATATATGCCAAAAGATGATCCAAAATGAGCCTATGCGACTCCCTTTATACCCTTATGGTGGCGCCAAAGGTCTAAGGGGTGAATTACCCCAAGACCAACCTCTTTGGAAGCTTGCTTTATTTTCTAATTTCATCTTGGGAGCTCTCTAACCCATCCAACATGCTTGGAAAGGCAAAACATGAATACGAATAAATAAAACTGAAATATAGCTCAAGTCCTTCCCTTGTTCCACTTCTTCTTGCCCACGAAAAGGAGGATGAGCAAGAAGCCTTCAATTTATATTATTTCGGAAAAGGGGATATCACAAAAGGAGATTCAAATGCGATTATCCAAATAATCAATCAAGTTTCGCATGAACAACAAAGCCTAAATCACTACATGAAATAACAGGAAAATCATCACTAGAGGATGGAAAACATAGTGACACATCATCACCAAATTGCACAGGCTTGGAGTGGCAAATGGAGTGGTGAATGTGCTTGCTTTGAAGCATTTAAGTCATTATAATTCTTACTCTTTTCAAGATCCCTCCCCCTTATCTACCTTGATTCAAAAACTAGTGGTGCTAGAGAAACCACTCTCTTGTTCAAGCCCACGTGAATAAATATTCATATTTTCAGTTAAATATGATGTACCATTTTGAGTAATCCTAGTTCACTCCTTTCCCAATAAATAGCCATTTTATACTCCACGGACCCTCTCCACCCACATCACCACCTATCTCTTGTTTACCTGCTCCTCAACATCCTTTATACTTTCTTGTCTTTGATACTTTAAGGTTTACATTTTTGTATTACACTTACACCCACCCCATAATCCTCCTTTTTCCTCATAGTATTTATTTGTTGACATGGCCCCTCAACAATATTGTAGCCTTAACCACTATATACTTTCCCCTCAAAGTTGTTTGCCACTTTTTCTTTATTAGCCATTGAGCAAATTCGTATTGGTTGTGCCCTACTAATTTTTTCATGTAAACCATTCTTCTTTTGGAATCAATACTTCCACACTTTCCCGTTTAATGTTGTCTATGCTTAGATTGCTAAAGTCACACGATAAAACTTTCCCTTCTTCACATGTGCATAGATTGGTGAAGCCACATGATAACAATTATCTTTCTTCCAATTCTTTCACACCTATTGTGGGTATTTGACACTACTTCAAATCCTTGCACCAGCAATCACCACATCCTCTAGTGCTACACTGCTTTGATAGACCAAAAATGCTGCAAGTTTATTTTCCTCTTCCTGTAAATGGTTTATTCATACCGTAAAAATATGCTTACTGCTTACCCACCCTATTATGTCCAGCTAATGCAAGTAATAAAGACGTTGTTAATACAGGCAGCACTCACTAGATCTTGGGCATTCAAAGCCATATGGTGCCTACCCCTTTCAACTCAGTTCATGCAGACTGGGTTCCTGTGATAGGAGCTGATGAAGACATCTTCCTTCTTTTTGTTCAATCCATACAACACCATACTCTTCATAGTAAGAAATCTCTGAAAATCAGACCCCTAAATGTGAGACGGCCTCAAGAAGAGACAACCTGTAAAGTCAAGGAGAGTACTTTCTCAAGGGGAGATATTTATAGAAGGATTACCCAATTCGATAGGATTTGTGATCTGCGTAAAGAGGATATCCATCACAACAACATATTTCTAGGGTTGTTAAGAACAATCATACAGCCTTGGGAATAGAGAGGAGCCTAAGGCTGAAAAGGAAACAATAAATAACACTGCTGTGTTTTCCAAATGTTACTGCTATTCGCCAAATATCCAAAGTTTGAAGGTTTACCAAACAAGGAGATAACAGTAAAAGTGTATACAACAATCACTAATGACTTCTGATATCCTGTTCAAGGCATGGAAAGGCAAGAGGAAGCTAGCGCAAGACCTCAATCTCATTCTTCATGATGAGGATGTGTGTGTGGGTGTGACTGGTTTCAGGCTCTCAAAAGCACTTCAATGCTTTCCGGGAGGAAACTGGATATATAATACTGTCCTAGCAATGAATCGTGATAATTTCAACATCAGTCATGCCAACACCATTCGGAACTATCCTCCAACTAAACTCCACAAAAAGGTCTAGTCAATGATTGATTTGCAGGTCTCAACAGCTATCATTCCTATGCCTACAGCAATAGTCTCTGCCTTTTCTCCACCCACAATCACGTGGAATGATGAACCTTTCATTTTCTCAAACATGTAGGAGTGAAGAACACTCATGCATCCAGAATCCCTTCTGCATTCTATCGCCACGGTTAGCTAAACCATAACAAACACAAGATCATGCACCAGGAATATGTGTATATTTTTCTCTATGTGACGTATAATACAAGAACCACATTGGAATAAATAGTCAAGATGAGTTTGTTACACAGCTGAAAGTGGTTGAGGAAATGCCTAAATATGCACAAGAGAACAATCTCTTACATGCAAGATAACAAGAAGCCACAAATAGCTCTCAACTAAATAATAACTTTAAGTCTTTAAATAAGTCGAGCTTAACCCTATTCTAGTGAAAACCTAGACAAAAACAGGCTAGATAACTCTAGAATTGTTACCAAGTTCGAAAATCTGGATCCGTTCATGAGGACCAAGAAAACTGAAAGTCTGGAACTCTTGAAAAAGTTTGGAAATTTTTGATTTGGAATATATAAATATTATACGTGAGCATAATTTATAGATATGCGAAAATTGACAAATAAGGAAAAAAATAGTAATAATGTAAGATAAAATGTTAATATATTTAATATTAAACAATATAAAAAGGTGTTGCGTGTATTTCTTATTGCAAGTAAAAAACTAAAAATATATATTCATTTATTTTTCGAAAAGAACAGGGCCGATCTGGCCGGATTTTGTGCAGATCCAGCCAGATTTGGTAACTATGATTTAAAGACAGCTCCTAGACTAGCGTGACCACACCAATAAAGCACTCCTTCACTGCCTTTACTTATTTTCCAAGGTCCTATTCAGTCAGAATATTTCAGTCCTAAAAATGCTTACTCCTGAGTGTTTTTCCCCAATATCAAGTCATCCAAGGAATAGAGATCATAAATCAGCATGAAAACAGGGAATCAAATCCAATCAACTCTGTATCCCACAACTGCCCCCAATAACACTGCTAAGACTTCTTTGAAAGAGGTAGCAAAAATCTATGTTGCCCTTGATGAGCAACTTGCTGTCTTAAGACATAACTTTGGAGACCTTGTAATATTATCCTGGTGATGAACAACTGTATTGAGAAAGTTGCATCTTCTTCCACCCAGCAAACTGTGTATCAATCTCCTGAAGCAAACTATGGAAGTCCTGCAAACAAGAATTCAGACCTCTGAAAACAAAAGTGGGAGTGTTGCAAAGGAGATGACTGATCGTAACTATGTCTATAAGAGGAAGCTCCTGACAAGGGGTAGTACCAGCACTGCACAAGCCCAAGCTTAGGACTCACAAGTCCCAATCTACACTCCACAAGCCAATCAACCTGCCCCAAACACGTTTTGGATTCCTCACCCAATACATGGAGCAGTTCAAGAAAAAAATCGCAAGGCAGAATACCTCAGATTAAAAAAAGGAGGACAGCACCTTAGCTATCTCAAGCTCATTTTCCCCTGGTCCAATTTTGAACAACAAAAAAAAAGGAATTCTATGCTACAGTCTACTCTACTTCATATGCTTTTACGTTTTATAGTATCTGCAGATTTTTATCTGTTTCTAGCTGAGTTGCCGATACATTTTGGATACAGGTACAGATACGAAGTATCCAATATGCTCATACAGAAAAAAAAAAAATTGGCTCTGGATACGGCCATACAAAACATATATAAATTTCAGCCTAATAAATAGGAATTAACCACATATTATGAAAAACAAAACAAGCTAAATAACCACAACAAACTACTCATAATTTCATTGAACCTGGGCACAAGCATTGTCCCTACCACATCTAGTTGAGGTGTTTATTACATTTATCTCATACATGCTATTTTTGTCCATGTTTCTGATGGCTTGTATTTGGTACCTTCCATAGAATAATGCTGCTGCAAAACTGTAATTTTTGCTGTAATGATATATTAAATTTGAAGTAGAAAAAAACAATTAAAAAACAATCTCTTTTAGGCCCGGAAATGTCATAGAAATGGTCAGCACACTGCTGAGCAGATCTGGGTACATCAGGGTACACCTGCAGACATACCCAGCTTTACCCAGACCTGTCCGGCTGTACCCCATCCATTTCTGGGCACGTATCCGGTCCATATCCGTACCAGGTGCTCTGGAGATGGCGTTTTGGTATCTTATGTTTCTAGTGGTTTTTTGACCTTTCTACACCTGATCTTGGAAGGCAGCCTTTTCGGTGACTCATCTTAAGGTGTTCTAGATCTCTATACTACTTAGGCAGTTGTTATGAAAAGCTTGTTGACACTTTCTGTCTTCCAGCAATGGCCTCCTTACACTGGATTTTGTACTCTTATTCCAAATAGCAATATTTCAAATTACCCATTTCAAATATATATATATATATATATATATATATATATATATATATAGGTGAAGCTGCTACATGTAGCATTCATTAGTTGATGAAAAACATCAGTAAAATAAATTTCTATCAAGGGTGCATGGTGAAAACCAGCAAGCAACATTTCAATCAGATAATTTGAATTTCATATAACCAGTAAAACAATTTGTCAATTACATATGACCAATCCCGATTGTATTCAGTAAAGAGAGACTTGGGTTTACCACAAATACATCAGATCATTCAGTGTAATTTCTCTCAAGCCATAACTTCCACTTTAACAGATTGAAAAATTCAGATCTCAAATAATATAGTGAGAATTAGAATGGTCTCAAAAAGAGCTACAAGAATTGAAAAATTATCGCAAGGAATCTAGGTTTCTCTGTAAATAGTCAGTTATCTAACTATTCAAGTGTTCCCCCTTATTTGGTGTGGCAGATGCATAGTTTTATCATAACTTTATTGCAACAATGTAGCCTTGCATACTTTATTATATATGTTCCATTTTGCTCTGTTAATCATTGGTATGTCCTCTACCCTTATTTTTGAACCGTGGAAAATCTTTTAAATCAAATTTCTCTCACATGTCACCACATAGCCTTGAATGCTTTAATCAATTATTTGTATTGCATCCCAGGTGGATTAATCAGGATCGTGTACTTATATAATTATATTTAAGTAGAGCTTAAAATCATAACTTCCATTCACAAGCAAATAAATATAATAGCTTAACCAGCACAAACACACTAAGACTGCAATATAGATGCCATTTGAGTTCCATGGTCTACTTGAAAACAATGAAAAGTTTTAAATTTATAAGGTTATCCCACTGAGATGCCAGTCAAATTTACCTGTTTGATTTTCCTGCCAACAGCCTTTGCAAATGATGGTTTCTTCCACCGTCTAGGTGGCTTGCCTAACCGTAGTATGCGTCTTTGAAGTGCCATTCGATCACCAGCCCGAATCCAGACATCATCAATGCCTTTTTCTGCCACCAGCAGACTTGCTTCTATCTGTCCCATATGATCCAAATCCACTGACAATCTGAGAGTCCAATAGCCTCGCTGTCCAGGACAGCAGGTTCTACTTAAAAGGCTCTTCAGTAATTCTACTGCTTCCCGTACCTGTCATAAAATTTCTAATACTGAGAATTCAACTTGGACAAAGGTAGCAAAAGGAACTGCTCAAAAAAAAATTGAAATAGCACCCAATTTCTTTCAGATCTGGTCCATAAAACCACACCTTCGTTCATGTTCAAGGACGGAAACACCTAAAGTAAGAATCTTAGTGTAAACCCATGCTGCTGAGAAGCGAGTGAGGAACATGGAGCGGAACCCAGTCTGCAAGTTCTTGTCCATTTGCCAATTAGCAAGGTAAGTGCTAGATATTTCTATGCACTTTGTGACCTTGGGCATGTCATTAGCATCTAGAGCCATATCCATGATTTGAGATACAGCTAATGCCTGCAGAAACCACTTTAATGTATTCAGTACATTAGAAGTAACAAAAATTTCAAGCGCAGACAATTCAATCCGTATTCAAAAAGAAAAGTAAATGCATTCAACTCTCAGTAGAGTTACGAAGTTACTTAAATGGTTTGCTTCTATAATTAAACAAAAAGTTTACAATATGACATTAGATTCTAAGAATCACCTTAAGTAGTAATTAACCCATGGCAGTCAAACCTCAGATCCCATTTAGTGTGACTCTACACAGGTTAGGGTAGCATTGGCAATCCATCAATGAAGTAACCAAAGACCGGGAAACCAAAAAACCAGAAGTTTATAATTGTAAAGTTGTAAACACATGTCTTTGCTATTTTGTCTACAAACTGCACTTCAAAATACTGTTGTAAATTGTAATGTTAGTGCTTCTTTGACTTGTATATCAAAGACAGATTAGGTTGTTGTCTAGGTTTTGAATCACCTTGGCATTCCAACATATTCAAGATTCGATTATATTAAGACATTTACATTCACCATTTACAGATTGTTCCATTCAAATCCCTTATGTGGTGGAACAGAAAAACTGAATGAAATAGAATGAACAAAAAGGAGCAGAGATACTCACAATAACCAACTAATTCAGATCAAGACATCAGAAGAAGAAAAGCAGAACAGAAAAGGATTATCACTGAGTTTTAAAAGATACATGTGTTCTGATCACAACTCTAAATGATGAACCCACACTTACTCTGCATCTAATGAAACACGTGGACCTTTAACATGCATCGAACCTCTCAAAATCCCAACACCAGTCTCTTTTATCTCAAATACATTCCTGTACAAGTCGGCTACAGTTACCTGACTACCACTTAACTACTCTGTCCCCCTTATCTCATTAACATAAATTTAACTAAACCGACATTTTGAGTGCTTCTACATAACACAGAATTTAAGTCAATATATGAAATGCATTTTGGTTACAAAATCTCCTAACATGTAGAAAGCGGAAACTGACTTTCAATAACCAACACAGACTGGATATGTAAAGAAGGACATGCTGCCCTCTAATCCTTTTACGGAATGTAATAAATATTCTTTCCTTCAATTTCAACAATATCCACAGCATGTCAATCTTCAAGACATGTTAAATTGTTAATTTGCATCCAAATATCTTAATCTTAATCATGGCATTAGTGAAGATCATTAAACTCTTACACAATAAAAGATAAGAACAGGGACCAAAACTTTAGCCCAAACACCAAAAGAATTGGTTTATTACAATAACAATTACTCTCCTAAAATACACAGTTCCTAGTAATGATTCAAACTGGTTATAGAGAATGTTGGCTTTTCATGTACTTAACCTTAGGCTACTAAATTTAATCTTCTATAATTCTTGAATAAAAGACAATGAAATAACAGTAATACTTAACTGACATAATTAAATGCATACACATATATACCTGCTCATATGAAATCAGAGTGTCGCGATTTGAGAAGATGCCTTGATTTTGGTTACAGCTATAATCTGGATACTTTTTCAATCCCATATCAACCAGTAAAAAGGCAGAGAGGTCTTGCTCTCCATTTAGGAAAAACAACCTCTGCAAGGGAACATTTGAATTTTATCAAAACATGATATTTATCAAGGATTGGTAGTAAAGAAGATACAAGGTAACTAAATCACCTGGACTCGCCACAATAGAAATCCTGCCAAATCAGATATCTTTACGCAGCATCCAGCTACTTCAGCAAAGAGGCTATACAATGATGAAATACTACCTAAGGGAAAACAAAACCTTGAGAAAATAGAAAAACAACCTTGAGGAAAAATGATTGACAAGTAACTCCAAGAGAAAAGATAGCCACCATATCAAGTCTCACCTGAGGCACCCATCAGAGATTTCTCTCTTTGTTGATGAGCAGCAGAAAACAACCATTGTAGAAGTTCATCTTTTTAGCTGAGCCCACCTCGCTTTTCTTCTGCACGAAACAAGAATTAACAATCATTGTAAATATGTACCAGAACATCAAGGTAAACTCAAAGACAAAATAGTGCCCACCATGAAGCTAGAGAACTGATTAGATCTCAGTTCATTTAGATTACCTTTCAAAAGTTTGATAATAAGGATATAAATCACGAGAGCCCTGAATGTGATACACAACCGTGATGATTCTTCAATGTTAACTACCTTTGTACTTTTATCTCATGAAGGCGACGACAATAAACTCATCCCATCTCATCTAGAATTATCCTTGCTGACCTTTGATCATTTAGCATTGCCAATAAATAAAAAGACCTTCGACATATTCAAATTACAAAGAAACATACTCAGCGACATATCCAACCAGCAGAATATAGACAACAGTACTAGATTTGTTTACTTCCTTATTTTCAAACATCACTTTACATAGGCAGACGTAAACATGGCTTCTGGTAAGTAGTCAACATAGAGTCAAAAATAACAAGAAGTGATGAGCTGTATAACATTCTGGTAGTAAATGCTAATTTACCTTCAAAAGTCCCACAGTAACTAGCTGTCTCAGCTCTAGCAAAGAAAGCACTGCAAACATTTCCTTTATTACATCTTGCAAGCTTTCTGTTTCTGATTCCGAAGAGCTGAAATAGCCAGCCACTGTTCAGACATAAACAAACTCAGAAAATTTTGCAAGGTTAAAGAAAATTTCAAATCTGGAAAACGTGACAAGAATTATCATGACAAAATAATTGTCCTGTCTATAGTGTCACATTGATGGTCCAAACCCCAAATTTCTCATGCATTGTTTACAAAACAATGGCCTAAATATTATAAACGTTACCTATTAGCTCATCACATGCTGATTTTAAATCAGCAATATCAGAATAGGAAACAGTTGAAATACGAAACCATGGACCTGAAACATGTGTTGAAAAAGATCATGAATGATGAATGCAATGACAAAAAGATAATGTAAAAGTTGGCTCCCAATAATCATTTTGGTTGTCTAACAATACAAATATGACCTTATCAGCAGAAAAAGAAACAAATAATCAGGTATCATGCCCAACGCAAGAAAGAATTTATAAAACCAAAAAACATCTTGCACATGGTATGAAACCCAATACATCTTTCAACACCTTTGTGTGTGTGTGTGTAGCGAAAATAAACCTTGCATGTGCATCCATTAAGGACATTTATAGCAGTGCTATTACTATATTTTATGAAGGTTATCCTTGAAATCAGCCAATCACTGGTATGAAACAAAAAAATTATTATATATTTTTGTTTCGGCCTTTAAAAAGTCAAAGCTGGACTTTAAAACAATTTAAAAGACAAAAGAAAGCATAGGCAAACCCTAAAATCCACTCTCGCATTCATTTTATCAAAAGCAAACAACAACACATTTACCTCTCTTTCCACATTTGCTTTCTCATCTTTATTTTTCCAATTGCTTAGGGCTGAAACTCCATCCTTCTGCTAATACTACGCCACTAAACCTGCCCATTTTGTGCCAAGGAGTTTAAGGAACTTACAACAAAGAGGATTATTGTTTTAAGATAGTTTTTTGTGGTTTTTTTTTTTGTTTTGTAGTTTGTAACTTGTTTTTATGGGCCAAGAAACAACCTTCAAAATTGATCCATCTTTGCCCCTTTGGAAGTATGTCACAATATTAGAACAAGTGCTAGATGGAGGGGTTATATTTGGGTTTGCTCAGAGTGTATTGTCAAATATAAAAGCTCCTACAGTTAGGTTAAATCCCATTTATGTGTGACTCCAAGCCAAGGAATCAGCACTTGTGCTAGGCTGGGTGGAAAGGGGTTGCCAACTCCAAAGATCCTTGGATACATCAAAGAGCAAGAATAAGTAGATATGGCAATCATTGTTAAATTGAAGCATACTTTCACAAAGAAAGGATATAAATCTAGCAAGCCACTTGTTGTTCCATCTCCTACCAATGTCGTGACCACATCACACCCATAATTGTCTACATCCCCGCAGCCTCGGAGGAAGAGGATTCACCTCTTGTTCTCAAGCAAATAAAAGGTGCAAAGTTGCAAACCCATATGAAAGGGCATTCCAAAATGAATCCAAGGACATAGATGAGAAAAACATTGGACATTATATTTTATGCATGTGGGCTGCCATTTAACGTTGTTAGATCACCATAATAGTGGGATAAGGTGAAAGCTATCAATGAAGCCTCCAAGCGTTCACCGCCCAGGGTATGAAAAGGTATGCAGCACCTTAGTGGCAAAAGAAATAAAACATGTTGATGATTCATTGCAGCCCATCAAGGAATCATGGATCGAAACAAGGGTGCCCATTTTTTCCGATGGATAGAAAAATACGGAAAATAGGCTAACGATTATTGTGGTTGCAATGTGCCCTAAAGAAACAATGTTTATGAGGGTTGTTGATTGTGAGTAGCAGAAAAAGGATGCATGATTCATAACTAACATCCTCATAGAGTCGAACGAGGTGGTGGGGCCTAAAAATATTGTCCTAGTTATAATGGACAACACAAAAAATCGCAAAGTTGCGAGGATGTTGGTTGAGGCAATGTATAAGCACATATTTTGAACATCTTGTGCCACTCATTCACTCAACCTAATGATACAATTATTGGGCACCAAA
The DNA here is from genome assembly GCA_018340775.1 of Taxus wallichiana var. yunnanensis. Lineage (NCBI taxonomy): Eukaryota > Viridiplantae > Streptophyta > Pinopsida > Cupressales > Taxaceae > Taxus > Taxus wallichiana. The sequence goes on along the minus strand of CM031243.1, from coordinate 655,145,475 downwards.
ATTGATTGGATCAAACAAGTCTATGAGGTGAGTGTGATTCAAATGTACATCCATCTTGAGGAACTTCTCAAAGTTGCAGCTTTTAAAGGTAACTATCATTTTTAATATTTAATGTGTGATTTCAATTTGCTTTTGTAAGTTTTCAATTTATAGAAATTTGATTTTGAACGTTTTACTTTTTTAATTTTAATTGTTTGATTTTTTTACTAGGTTGCTAAGACTTGATTTATCTCACACACACTCATTGTGACACAAGCTTGTGAAGGTGCAAGAGGCATTGAGCGGATGGTTATTAAGAACCTTCAAGATGTATAGAGGTAGCCAAACACTACCACAAACGTAAAAGAGTTGATCCTTGATGGTGATTGGTGGGATCATGTAGAGTACTTGCTCATATTTACCGAGCCCACCATGAGTATGCTCAGATTTGTTGACGTGGATTATCTATTTTTGAGTGATATTTGTGACAGGATTGGCTCAATGATTGAAAATATTACGCTCATCAAAAATGCCAAGGAACAAGATCCTAAACAGAGCTTCCTCGAGGAAGTGCAATCACATCTGATTGATAGGTGGAATAAATTACCATCTCATTGCACCTTCTTGCTTTTGCCTTGACTCCAAAATACTACAACAGTAAGATCATTCCATTTCCCGGGAGGGTCTCATCGTATAGGTATGTTGAGGTTAACGAGCGGTATAAGGTGACATTCTTTAAACTCTTCCCCAATCCAAAAGTAGAAGACATAATTATGGGAGAGTTTGTAAATTTCAAAGACTCCGAAGTCACCCCCTTAGTGCTCTTCGTGACAAGTACAAGGACACTCATACATGGTAGTACCTCCATGAACAAGCATCCACCCACTTCGATCACTTGAAATAAAAATTATATCACAAGAAATATTAATTTTTTAAAATCTCTTGGCTTTATTTTCAATATTTTGTTTTAACATTTTACTTTTATAAATTTTGATTTTGCATTGACTTTGTGGCTCGCCTCGATAGGTTACAAGTTCCTTTGTAACGAGAGAAACTAGGGCACATACTCTTGTATCCACTCAATTGAACACAAAAAGTTGGCAGCAAAAAATGCAAAGGTTTTGGTCTAAGCACATTCCAATATGCACCCTTTAACACACAAAAAGGATGAGTACAAGAAAGAGACAACAAAGTGTTGGGCTATAGACCTAGAGACTCCTAATTTGGATGCTTCCATTGCTCACTTCCATTGCTCAACATGGAGCTAGAGTGTTATTCACACGACATGCATAGTGGGGCTAGTGGAAGTGGCACGCCTCTACTTGCTTGTGGTTCTAATAAACCATATGATAGTGATGATGCTCTCGATGAAGACATCAAAGAGCGATATCAATATAATGAATATGTTGATTTATCTTGATTTTGTATATACATGTCATGTCCCTTTTTGGAGGCTAATTCTGAAGACCTTAACCCATTCTTTCCCGTTGGTTTAAGGAGGAAAGCTAGGGGAAATCTGAATTATATTTTTATTGTTGCTTAGGTAGTTGTCTTCATTTATTATCATTTATCCTATTGGAAGCCTTTTTGCTCCAATAGAGGAATTTAAGTAGTTTAGTATTAATGGTATTGTGAGCATGTAGGCTCCAATAACCTTTTTAATATTTAAAAGCAATTACTTAAGGGGTCGGCCATGATGTAATGTTTGCTTTAAGCACTCCTTAGGCCTATTTAAGGAGGTCGCTTGGGCATTAATGAATTATGTTTTGGTGATTATTCTTATTTTGGTGGAAGTGGCTAGTGTAGCCCTTTTACTCTCTCTCTCTCAAGGATGAAACCCTTGGGTTGAGGATCTCCTCCAAGACGAAAAACCCTTGGTTGGGGAAACTTGTGAAGGACAAAACCCTTCATAAGGTTTTTGATATGCAAGCTGGTTGGAAAAGGAATTAAGTATCTTTCTCTTGCAAGTGTTGTCTCTTTGGTGCAAAATATATTTTATTTCAAGTGGAGCGACCTATGTTGATGTGGTAATTTGGTATGTATGGTGACAATTTGGAAAATCTGAATTCATCATCTTATTCTCCATATTTTATTAAGCCAATATCTCGAGTTTGGTGATTTTTGGTGATGTTCTACTATTTTTTGCATGCTCGGAATGTTCGCTGGTTAGGGTTTCATAATTAATTAATTTCACATGCAAATCTGAGTTCTAACAGCTGTAATTGATTGATGAGGGTTTCCTATTAATTTTGGCACAAGTTGGAAGTATTCTTTGCAAGGTTTATCTCCTTTTCGAAGGGCTGTTCTTCCCTAGGAAGGTCACTGCCCTAGGAAGGGTTTGAGATCTGTTTTTGCAGGGTTAAAACAGCAATGTTCTAAATCTGATTTGGGAGCTTTTTTCCATTTCCTAAGGTCCCCCAAAAAGGGACATTACAATACATTGTAACATTTGCACTATGCACTTATTCGAAGTTCAATCACTTAATATAATGCCATTTAGTATTCAATTATTAATATGTTTTGTGGTTATTTAACTTATTTGTTTACTCTATAAATATTATGGGCTTACTTCTGCTTATTTGGATTTATTTTTTAGTTTTTAATATTATTTTTGGTACACCCATAGCCAAGTTAATGCAGGAGCACTTGGGTCCACAAGCAATCTTCCATTGCCCAAAAACATCAGTCACTAGTTGTGTGTTTGGCATGTTAGAAGGTGGTCCAAAGGTAACATCAACACTCCAACACTTTAAGGGCATCACAGAACATCAAAGAGGTTCAGTTTCAGGCAGCACCATGGTTCCAAGCAGGTTGGTTAAGTTACTCAACTATTTGTACGATTCGGGAAGTGGATGCATCTGAAGAAGACCAAAAAGGATAGATTCTGGTCCAGAGGCAAAAAAGCAAGAAGAACACATCAAAACCAGAATCTGATTTGATAATTGAATTTCCCTCAAAAATTTATGTATTTTCAAACAACAGCACTGGAGTTTGAGTCCATGTGCAAAAGTTGTGTCCTCCAGAAGTAGTACAACATCTCAGAATGATTAGTTGTGGCTAGGACATGGATTTTCAGAAAAAAGTGTGGCCTTCGTTTGCTCAGGCTGTGCATTGTCATAAAATGCACAACCGCCAATTTCAGTTAGAAAGAGGAATTAACTGCCCATAATGCTGATTTGTCAGCTGTTTAGCATTTTCAAGACACTTGGAACTCAAAGGGACATCTGCACGCCACATAAAGACAAGTTCTTTAAAAGAGAAAGATAAACTCTTTAAGAGAGGAGATTCAAGAGTGTTTGGGGAAGAGTAGAGAGTGGTTGTACCAGTACATTGAGGGACTGTTTGTAATGGCTTCTTCTTCATGAGTGTAGTTAGTGAGATAGAGTATGTAGAATGCATGTAATATCTATAATGAGCTCATTCAATAAAATAAGCATTAGTTTTGAGTTCAATTCTGAGTGAATGTGCTTGTGAGAGTGTGCCCATTGATGTATGTTGAGTCTCGGCTTCAAGGAAAGATTTTTCTTCATTGGATCACCTCAACTTAATTGCTTCACAAGCCGTACTTAGGCCCAAAAAAATGGCATACCAGTACCAGGATCAGTTACTTATGTAATTGTAATAACTGTGAGGCAAGTGTGACTTAAAGGGCATTACATGCTCCAAAAGCATTGCCAATGGGGAAAGAGGCTAGAGAGTGAGAAGCCAAAAGCGGTGGATTGCATTCACCAGTCCTCCCCCTAACAAATGCTTTGAGGTGCCTGTGTGCTAAGTGGTTTCCCTTGCCTCGTAATTATTACCAGAAAAAATACACAAGGAAAAATGTCATTAGTGTAATGACTACACATGGAGGTTGTAACACCCCTCGTGTTGTGCAACTACCCTCTTCATAGATTGTGGGTGATTAGATTGAAACAGTGTTGGTATTCTAGTAGTTGTGTGTGAAAATATGTCCTAGTCCTAGTAGCGATTATCATCACAATCCTCCTAGTATCTGTATATGCATGTTGAATGCTTATGTGTGACCTGTTTTTGATTGATGCACAGTAATGGTTGTGGAAAATAAATAGCAATAGGATGGTGGTTGTCCTCGGAGGTCTCTTAGAATCATTTAAACCTCAAACTAAACCAACCCTTGTTCATCACCTTATTAAGATTGTTACATAAGGACTCCTTTGTCATTAAACATTTCCATTTATAACTGCTGTTTTGTTAACAAAGAATTATTGATGTATTACTCGTATATGGTCGTCCATTGGGACACCTATCTTACAGGGTAGGTAGTTGAACATTAATATAGTCTCCCTCATGCTTTAACATTATTAGGATTTCACATGGTGTTATGTGTGATTGAAATCTATTTCACTTAATTAGAAGCAATGATGAATAAAAGGGCACATTCACTCCCACATGTTGAATTGTGCAAATCCCTTGTTAAGGATGCTTAGTGCTTAAGCTTGCTTGGGATAACTAGAAAGGGCTAGTTAATCAAAGTTGTGTATGGGGGCAAACTACCATCTCTTTATGTATCCATTAGGACTTAGGATCCTAGGGTATAGGATTGGTGGCATTATGCAAGTGGGTTGAGTGTGTAAGAGGATGTGTAGGAAGGTACTTGTAATCCCAAGTGGAGTGTAAGAAAAATTAATGAGGAAGTAAGAGAGTTACTGTAATGTCCCTCCCTTCCTAAGAGATCACTCGGTTATTCAAAATTGGCCTATTACTGCATTCCCGTAGGCTAATGGAGATGGTAAGGGAATGCTTTGTGAAAAATACATGGGTTTAGTCACTTTAGCTCACTTTGTCTTTTATTATAAAAGTGACTTTATTAAAATTACTTTATTTTATAAAGTGACTTTATAATATTAAAGTGACTCAATAAATTAAGTGACTTTATTGAAATAAAGTAAATAAAAAAATTAAAAATCGCTTTATAAAAGTGACCCCCTTGGTGGATGAAGAAGACAAAAAGAAAAAGGCACTTTATAAAAGTGACCCCTTGTGGATGAAGAAGACAAAAAGAAAAAGTCACTTTATATTGTTTATTCCTCCTTTAGAAAATGTGACCCCCTTGGTGCATGAAATAAAGTGAAAAAGAAATAAAGTGGAAAAAGCACTAAATAAAGGAGCTGAAAGCTTATTGGATGTTGAGGGAGGCTAGTTGGTCCATTATCTCTATATAAGCAAGTTGACTTGCTTGGGGAAAGCATCACTTGATCATTTTATGAAATCTGATTGGTATGTTGAGCTTTGAGCTTGCATCTTCAATCTTCTAAGGACAAAAACCCTTAGAGATTCACTCTTGAGGACGAAAACCCTCCAAGAGTCTAGTAGAAGGACGAAAACCCTTCTCCTAGTTGTGAAGATTCTCTACACAAGGGATTTCATTGGGCATCAAGGAGTTAGCTGTGTTTTTCTATCATTTTCCAGCAGTGTGAAGGCTATAATTTTGCAGATTTTCCACGAGGGTTTCGGGTATGCCATTGTTCTTTATTTGAGATAATAATATTAAAATTGCATTGTAATCATTGGCTGTCATAAACAGACCAGCAGCATATCAGTTCTGATTCTTATTGTAAAACCCTCTTGTCTGATATTGGAAAAGCATTATTTTGGGATCCATACTATGTTATCTATCTACTCTTTCATATATATGCTTTATTGTTGTTATCTAACGTTGTAAGCAAGGATCCAAGCCCAAATCAATCAGAAAAAATAAGGGCAGCATAGGAAGGGATCTTTCAGGTTAGGTGTAGTCTTGGGATTGCAATTGCCATATGGCAAGTTTCCATGGGATGTGAAACTTGAGAATTTTTACATATAGTGTCCATTTGAGTGCCTCATTTGGGGGTTCTTCTTCTTATTCAACCATTTCTTGGAGGATGGATCCTTGGTATTGGTTCTTGGAGTTGCTTTGAGGATGTCTTGGACTAGTGTGGAAATGCGGTAGGGCCTTCCCTCTTAGAAAAATTTAGGGTCCTTTGGATTTAACAAGTTTAGCTTAATGTTAAAAGCATTTAAAGCTTCTTCATTACTTGTCGGTGTTGTTAAGAAGTATTGCATGGCATTTGGATTGTGAAAAAGGTTGTATCTTATGAAAGTAAATCTTCTCTTGATTTGAATAACATATTGAAGATTTTTGAAGAAGTGAAAAATGATAAGTAATCTTTAAGTGGAACATGTGATTGTGTGAAATGGGAGTGGGATTTCCATGTGGCAAGTTTCCTTGGGATGTGAACCTTGAGAGTTTTTCTATATGGTGTCCATTTGAGTGCCTTGTTTGGGGGTTGTTTTTCTCTTCTTCCTATTCAACAATTGTTTCAAGGATGGATCCTTGATTTTGGTTCTTGAGTTGCTTGGGAAGCCTTGCTTCAAGGATGTCTTAGACAAGTGTAGAGATGGAGGTGGAGCCTCCCATCTTAGAAAAAAATTAAGGTCTTTTGGATTTAACGTGTTTAGCTTAATGTTCAAAGCATTAGGAGTTTCTTCTTTACTTGTTAGTGTTCTTTGGGAGCAATGTGATTTGTGAATTGTAAAAAGGGTGCATCATGTGAAAGTAAACCTTCTCTTTATTTTTGCAGCATATTGACGATGTGCACAAAAGTGAGAGTGATATGTAATCTTTAGTGTAACATGTGATTGTGAGAAGTAGGTTTGGGGCTTCGGATGCAATGGAAGCTTGTGTGAAAATCTTGCAATTGTAATTTTAATTCCATTCCTTGTTAAGTGTATTGATGATAAACGTGGAACGAAAGTTTGTGATCTTGTGAAGATTTTGATTATGATAGACTTATAGAAATAGATATGAACTCCATTGCTTTTTTGAAAGAAAATAAACCCGTAAAAGAAAAGATGTTTTTATCATTGTTACAACCTTTGCACTCTTATTATGCTTGGAAAATAACTTGTAGAGAGAAATCAATTGATGTATTGACTCTTGAATTGAATGTTCAAGTCTGATTTATATGTCTACTTGTAGAATTTGATGGGAAAATCAGGTCTTGGGAGTGGTAATGTTGCAAACCAAGGAGGTCATTGTGATTAGGCTTTGGGGTTCCTTTCCAAAATCTATAAGAAATGCATTATGACAATTTTTACTTGAAATATTTAGCTTTTTAAAATGTAAAAGTTTCCTTTTTATGGTCTTTGAAATTATTATTTGAGAGGAAAAATATACTACAAATATATAGATATGCTTTGAAAGGTTTGGGGTTTGGTAAAGGCTTTGGGCCATTGGGAGGGCTTGTTGTCACCCAAAAGTGCACCCTGATAGAGAATGGTGTGTACTCTCTCTCCTGTTGACAAAATTGGAACACCTCAAGGTTGTGGGTAACCTAAAACTGAGGTGAACCTCCGTGAGTGGGCTGGTTTCCTGTGAATCACCTAAAACTAAAAATTTGACAAGGAAAAGGGAGAAGGAATGCGGAAATGTAAAATTAAGGTGATACACCAATGATTTGACACACACATGTACTACTGCATACGAAAATATAGAGATCCACACACTTGCACAACTCTAGACTAATCTGCAAAATTAATTCAAAGGTTTAGGTAAGGGACAACAATATAGGGAAGAATTTCCACAACAAAGCAATACAATACCCTGATAAACACGATGAAAACTCAAAAACCAGCGATATGAGAAGGCAAAAATGGAGCTTTTTTATTCAGAGATGCAAGTACAAGCTAGGATTACAAATGTAGAACAGCTGAAAGAGTGTGTATGTGATTTCTTTTACAAAAATCAGTCTTATTAGATTGTTGCCCTCCATTCTAGACCCTTGTTGTGCATGCAAGAATAAAATATATTATTTTATTCCACCCCCTAATGCCCTGGATTCATGCAAGTGTCATGAAATAATAAAAATTCTTCTAATACCCTGCTGCGTTGAAATTGGCCTGCTGCTGCAGTTTAATTAGCATGCAAGTGAGTTGGAAAACCATTAAATTTGCCCTTTTAGGCTGCTGCGTGGGAATTGGCATGTCTTTTATTTATTATTTGCTCCTCCAATCTTGGCGCCACCATCTATGAACTGAGTGTTGCATGTATTAATTAATAAAAACCTCTTCCATCCTTTGGCGTATATTCCAAACTGAGGCAGCAGCTTTATTTTGTATTTATCTGCTTTTGCTTTTGTTTTTCGTCTTTTCTGACTTCCTTTTTGCTGACTGCTTTTCCCTATTTTATTTATTTCCTTTCACCTTGCTGCTGGCACCAACTTCTAGTATGCAACAGCAGTCTATTATTTAATTTAATTCTCTCTCGTGCATGGCTGTGCCAACAAGGACTGTGACTGCTGCCTTTTATTTTATTTTTAGCATAAAACTCATGCTCTTTTCCACCTATTTCTAGTGTACCTTTCACTATTTTTAGCAGCTCATTTTCTAACTTTCTTTGGCGCTAATTCTGCCTATAATTAGCTGCTGCTGATTTATGACTGCTTTCGCTATTTTTAACTCTTTGTGCATACTTTTTTGCACTCTTTGTTTGGACACGAACGCTAAAAATAGCAATTCTTCGTTACTTACCCGATTTCCATGTTAGCACAATTTATTTTTAGCGAATGCTAAAAATAGCCATTATTCCCAAAAAATATCCTTGTTCATTCTTGCATGGAAAAATATGGTAACAGGGCCTTGATGGATGTCCCCCACTCCTTCATGCTAAGAGAAATATATTATGGCAATCTTTACTTGAAATATTTACGTATTAAAAATGTTTTAAAAATCTTTTTTATGGTCTTTGAAATTAGTATTTAAGAGGGAAAAAATAATACTAAATATATATATATATATATATATATATATATATATCTGTGTGTGTGTGTGTGTGTGTGTGTGTGTGCTTTGAAAGGCCTTTGAAGATCTAGGAATTGCTATAGACCTTGGACTTTTGGGCGGGGGCGATAGACCTCCCCCTAATCCTTCATGTTGTCCCAAGCCCTAAATGAAACCAAATATTCTCCGTATATAAATGCAAAGAGAAACAAACCAATGAGGCCAAAACCCAATGAGAAAAGTGTGAGCTAATGACTGTTAAAATAGGGCCCCAATGGTGTAGAGATTCCTTTTGTCTTGCCCATAAGGATTTTCTTGGCAAGTTAGGGCCTTTTTGATATATTGGTGAAGATGGATGTCAAAATTTTAATCCAACAATGGAGATGAGATGTTCCACTTTTTAAAGGGAAAGGGATTTTAATAAGATGCTACATTTTCTAACGTTTCATTGTTTTAAATTATGTGTGCATAGTTTATGTTTTGAAATTGTGTTACTCATCTAGGAGGTGTCACTAAGAGGCCCCTTGATGAGCATTTTGACCTAACTTATACGTGTGCACTTTATGTTTTAAAGTTGTGTTACACTTCTAGGGGGAGTCAAAAGCAGCACCCATGGTGCCATTTTGACTTAAGTGAACTTTAAATTGGAACCTAAGAACCCATAAAGTGCAATTGAACACATTGAATTAGAACCTTAGACCATTAGAGACCTTAGAAGTAGGTTACTAATGTGCTTTAAGTGCATCCAATCCTTGCGCAAACTTATACAACCCTGTCACTTAAAAAGTAGAACCCTACTCACCTTTATAGGGCCGTTTAGCATGTTTGGGTCACTAGATGCTTTTGGGAACATTATGCCCCATGGGACCCATTGACCAAGTGGACTTGAATTGACTTTCATTCCTTGTTGAAACCTAAGAATTGGTGGGGCCACCGAACCCCGAGTACCCCATTTTTCACTAAGGTCATTTGGGGCCCATTTGACCATTTAGGCCATTTGGGGCCATATTTTTCTAATGGATTCACCTAAACCGATGTGGAATACGCTAGTGGACTTGTTTCTCCTTAAACCCTTGCACCTAAAGATTTGTGCCTTTGGTTGTGGTCGTGTGACCTATTGCACCATAGGGCCACTAGGGGCGTTCACCCCATTGGGTTGTTTTAGTCCATTTCAAACAATTTGTGTCGTTTCAAGTCAACCAGGGCAAGTGAGTCATACGCATGACTCCAACCTATACTACACCATTACACTTCGTTTTTGTCCCGCCATTGATGACACGTGAACTAGTACTCTTGTTAAACAATAGTTGTAAGTCATGTAGTGTAATATTCCCTATGACGATTCTTATACCATTTCCTTCATTGTTTGTGAGATGAACTTTGTTTTATGTGTCGTATTTATAACGGAACCAAGAACATGAATGCAATAACTAAATGTCCTCTCTGGCATTGTTTGTGATGTGTGGTGCTTCCTCCTGAAGTTATTCCTTTCACGACATTTTAGTCAATCATGGAAATCACTTCTCTCAAAACTTTCTCAACTATCCATATCAACTATCTCAACTATACATATCACTTTGATTATTTTAAATCAAGGTTTTGTATGCTTAAACTTTGTGAATCTTTAGTGCTACGATTGAGAAATGTTTTCTTGAAGAGTAACGGCTTGCATGTTCAAGGAAGATTTATTACCCGATTTTGTATCTATCGTTAGTAAGTCTTGTGGTAAATCAAGGTCTCCATTTTGGACTTTGCTTGTTTCCTTGATCCTAAGTTGTGGCATTATATGCTACCCGTGGTCGATAATCCTCGCTATTAAGTGAAGGCGGTGTGAAAACACATCCCATATTTTGTTTATAGTTTAATAACACGTTGAGCACCTTTGCCTTGACCTAATATGGTGCTTTTGAAGGAAAATTATTGTGTGCAGACAAATTGAAGCTTATTGTAAAGTAGGATCATAAGAAAAAAACTTTTTGTATGAACATTGAGACTAGATTGTCACTTCGGGCAGTACTGCAATTTGAGGTGTTTATTAAGATAGCAATGAGAAATAAAACAAGAATAATAAGCGTCGATGTTCAGATATGTCTTGTCATGACACCCACCACGGAGCACAACAATGGGAAATTTTACTGTGTGGTACGTGTCCGATAAAATTACCTCCGAGAAAAAAACGTTGGTTCCTTATTTATCCTTGTGCATGAACTAATTCCTTACAAGAAAAAGGGAGGAGAATAATAGAGTGTTGCTAAAAATAAAATGAGGCAAAGTGATGCGGCAAGCAATTCGAACTCGATTACACCTTGTATCGATCGTATTCCGACATAGGACAAATTTGCTTGTCCCTTGTGAGACTAAAAGAGACAATATCACATATGTTGCAAAAAGTAAGGAGTTAATACCATGAAGGATTAAGGACCAAACATATGAAATGAGCCAAAGGGAAGCAAATGACCACTATATATTTATTCCAAATCTTGAGATCTATTACACAGTTCCAACATTAATCAAAAAACACTACTTTGTAAGCAGAGATAACATAAAAAATTGTTAGGGCCACTGTTGCATAGTCCACAAAAAGGCAAAGTTTGATTCCAAGAATAAAAATTGTCAATCCCTTGTTCCAACAAAGCTTATTACATCTATAAAAAACAAGGGAGAATAATTACATCACTAGTGAAGCCATTATTCCCACCAATGTCCTGCAAGCTTTGCCTACAGTGATGATTGGATTACGCCATTTTGTTGTAGCAGCCGCTACTTTGGTAAACTCCTTGCATGGCCAATATCCTCCTTAATACTTGAATGTCCATTTCGACAATCAATCGGATTTCATTGGTGGTTGGATGAGGCATCAGCTATGACCTGAAGTGATATAGGATTGAAGGCTTTAGTGGTGGAGGTTGTTAGACATGTGGCTTAACTATTGTAAAGTGCAAGCCACCAACTTTATAGGATATGCCGCATTAATAGACTGAGTGGAAGATGACAATCTTGATGGTTATGTTGCTCGACCAGGATGGCGACAATTAGGTCCACCCTTGGCATGTCCCACTTTGTTGAGACGAATTGTTTCGATGCATCCTATCACAGAGATCAACAACAGAAATTTCCCTTCCTAATTCGCGGTGATAGATTATGGTCTATAACAGCATTAGTTGGCCCTCTACCATGATAGGGCCCTACATCTTCGGTGACAAGTTTGCCGAGGCCTTAGCCTTACTATGATATTGTACAACTTTTCGAAAAATGACGAAGGCATAGAACCTTATTATGCGGTGTTTTCACACTACATTTTTGGCACTCTCGGGGAGTCCATGTTTGGAAAGATGATTCACATTCCGTTGATGTATCCACTAGGCATGGATTCTTCCCCATATTGGAGTTATTTATGAGAATTGTCCCCAAAGAATGTGAGGAAAAGAAGATTTGATGGTGCTGCAAATGTGACATATCCAATGGAAGGCCACCGAAAAATCAAAATGAAAATGGCCCTAGAAAGTCAAAGTAGCACTTGGAAATTAAGAAAGAAAGTAGCCCACTGGAATAGCTAAGGTTGTATCAAACATCTTCTTAGAAGCATCGAAAGAAAGTGGCCTCTCTTTAGACCTGATCCAACTCCTACTTTTTCCTCGGGCTTGTTAGAGCATGTTGGGGTGATGGGGTCTACAACACCTTATCCATGGCCTCCAAGACCATCTCTAGAGTACCCTTTTGTATTATCATTTGCCATGGGTTAAAATTTGGTGCAACCTTCAATGTCATGGAGGGGCCTTGGACTGGCCCTAAATCACATGTTGGTTGCCCGACCAATAGGGTTAAGGTCCACCATCTCATCCTCCGTTGAATATTCCTTTGAGTCAAAATGTCATTCATCATATAGCCTCTAAAATTTCTCATTTTCAAAGAGCTAATCAACGTCTAACATCTACGTAGTTTTCATCAAATTCCACTCTAAATTTCCACCGGACCAATAATTTTTCCTCAATCCTACATTTGATGTTGATTAGTTAATCTTTCTTTAGGGAATATAGCTCAAGAAAAGGTTGAATTTAACCTTTTTTCAAAGGTCTCCCAAGCTTTGTTCGGAGGAGTTTGGGACTTAAGAACTTCCTCCAATATTTGGGCCGCATGGTGAGGTGGATAGTTGAGATTAGATTTCTAACATGCTTTTATTTCAGGCCTTGGCTCATGACAGAATTTTCATGGCTTTTGGCACCTTTAAGACACTTTGCAGATGGACATTGCAGGTCCAATTTCCATTTGTTTGGATGCATCCTAAACGTGAGAGCCGCCAATTTGTTGCTCAAGAGTTGATGCGTATTCCGTTTCCTCGCTGTGATAACATAATTATTATAAGGAGGAATGTAGAATCCGTACTTCTTCTTTTTGGCCCCATACACTTGGTCAATAGAATCCGACTTCCTCGAAACTTTAGGGCAAATACCCTCTAGGATACATACTTAGAAAATGGGAAAACCTTGTCGATGTAACCATAGAGTCCGATCATTATGTGGTTTCCTCTAAAGTACCAATCCCCTTTTTATTAGCCCCGCAAAATTTTCTCCCTTCGAGGCGAAGCCTATATAGACTCCCTTCTTCTATGGCGACCACAATGGGAGCCAAGAAACGGGTCACAAAAGTATCATAGGGGATTGTGAACAAAAGGGGGCTGGGCATAGATTTAAAAACTATAATGGTTACAAAAAAATTCAAACATGCTAGGTAGGAAGGGTATCTAAATCCTGTAGGATGCAATTGTGAGAGTTGCATGTGCATGTTCTAGGCCACCAGGGCACGTAAATCAAAGCTACTTCGGTCATAGTCTTGGGAAGTTCTAATTCCATGCATCAAGGAGAGTTGTTTTCAATAGACCTTATCGTTGTCCATTTTGAAAACTAAGCACAGCCATGCTCAAGAAATCTTTTGCATTGTCCTTAAAAATTGTGATTCCCATAGAGCTTAGGCAATTTTTGTAAGGGTCTTTCAGCTCGTGATTTATGAAGTCAATTGTTGGCGGATTGAGTCCCTTTGGTACCTTCAACTCTAGACTAAGACATGAATAACATCAAGGGCCTACAAAATAGCCAACATCTCTCTCGATGGTTACAAGTGATATTTCAACAGATTCTAAATCCTTGTTTTGCCCGAATGCACCCCAAATTTGTGTTATGATTTGTGGCACAAGCCGCGACTACTTCATGGTAGGGGTGGACGATGGGGATGGCCATTTGCCCCAAAATGAAGGACGAAGTCTCGAGGAGGACTCGTTATATTGATTCAGAGACACGCATGAATCCCGATGTCCTTGTTGACCAAAATGAGTTCACACTTCATTTTGGTCATCTAGAATCAAATTATAACCTTGGGAGCATTTGATCTTGATTATATATGTTTTAAAACATCTTGACATCTTCAAACGTGTTCAAATTACTTGCATTGATCAATTGCAAGCCTTCATAGTTCAAATCATTCAAAAAATGATCATTTTCATTTGTTTTGGGGCCAATACGAGTTGGTGATGTTTAAACAGTTCACTTTACAAAGGATCCAGGACCATCAAATTTTATTGAGTCACAAAGGGAACACATGGCGGTCATTGGTCGCTTTTCACCTTCCATCTAAGTTGCACTTGAGTTGGAGTCGAGTTGGAGTCGAGTTGGATGAGTTGGATCACGAGTTGGGTCACAAGCCACCGAGTTGATCGGGTTGGTCACCGAGTTGAGTTCGAAGGCGAGTTGAGTTGTAACAAAATCGACTAAGGCATGAGAGATCATAAAATGACATGTGGCAAGTTCTCGGTGGTCCATGATTCCGAGGACTAGTGTGAGCGATAAAAGCGACCAAGAGACATGGGTCTCGGGATCCCGAGATCCCGAGAATCGTGAATTTTCACGAGATGACACCAAGATAACACAGGAGGCCCAAGATTAGAGCGGAAACGTGATTGGTCCACGTGGACCAATTACAGGTTACCATGTAAACGGGCTCGAGCCTAAGCGATTGGCGTAAAGCGACCCCCATGGACGAGTGAATAAAAAAGGACCGTGATTGGTCCACCTAGACCAATCACAAACTGCTTCAAACCTAAACAACAAAGGTGGCCCCAATAAGGCATAAGAAGCATGAGACTCCCGTGACACCCATAACCCCGAGAACATAAGGAGAGCCGAAAACCAATCGAGATCACCATGTGGCATGGAATGTGAGTGGGAATTGGATTAGGGGCAGTCAAATCGATTATGAGGCTAAATTTGACAACCTCGCGGATGTCAATCACGCTTAAACAACTCCGGTGATCTTTAAATGATCATATATTTTGATCGAGGTCACCAAATCACACAAAATTGATCTCATTGCAAAGGTTTAAAGAACTACATGATGGGAGTGGTTGTGGGTACCTTGGGTGTGTTTGTGATCAAATAATCAAGTTAAAGGGCCCACAACTATTTTGAGGTCTAGGTGTTAGTGGTACAAACCTGGGGCCTAGTTTTTGGCTCATATCTTTTGATCCGAAGATCATGTTCACCTACATAATATATCATTAAAAATATCTTGATCGAGACTTTAATTTGGGACCAATTTCAAAGGGAAAGGGAGAAAATTCAGAGATATCTTTGTGATAGAGTTTAGAGATGTTTTTTGCTTGTTTCTTGATCAAATGGCTCCCAAATCAAATCAAATCAAATCAACCTCAACCACCAGCATTGAATTGTCATGTGCATCCCTAGCGTGATCTGATCTAATTTTGCATCATCCAAGAAAGCCATGGCGCCCATACTTGGTCTGCACATTAAATGCTGATTGGTCCTTTGTGGTTGGAGAAGTGGATGATCTTCTTAATTCTTGATCTCTTCTCCCCTCTCTTCTTCTTCTATTTAATGCAACTCAGTTTCATTATAAAAGGATTCTCTCCCAAATGTAACATTACCCTGCTCAAATGGTCGCTGAACGTGAGTTGCAAACCTTTGATTTGGACTTCTACAACGTGTTCAATGCCTTTCAAAAGGCTGAAAATGGAATGTTTACATTCAGGAGCAATAATATGATGTTTATTGTGGCTCTCTTTTGCCCTTTGGCTCCTATTCTTGTCTCCTTACCTCTCTGTTTTTCCATTTCATGTTGTGTGTGAGCTATATTTGCATGGTTTCAATTCATTGTGTCAATCATGCAGGGAATTAAGTTTGATAAAGTGCAAAGTTGAAATGTGGCTTGTTTCTGCCCTCTTGGCCTTGCATTTGTCTTCTTGTTTCCATCTCAGGGAGAATGATCCACTTTCTATTTTGGTGCAATCACCACCCCTTTCAATTCAATTCATGTTTCTCCCTCGTCCCTTTTCTCCAGCAATAAACGGCATAGCTTAGGAGTAGTGTTTGCATTAGGTTAGTTAGTTGAGGTCCCAAGGAGCAAGGTCCCACATCTTGGGGACATTCAAATGTTTCATTGAGGTGTTGAGACTGGCCTCAACAAAGGGTGCAATCTCAGGTGACAATAGTCCTTATGGACTTGGTGGACCCGACTCTAGTAATCTCGGTGTCACTAACTTCATCAACATGGTTGATAACAAAATCCATGTCTTTAATGACAAATCCCTATTTAGCATGTGGCGGAGTATGAGTTGATAGGTATTGGTAGGGAAAATGAGATTGCTTGAGGCAATTCCATGGATTGAATCTGCCTAGACCCAAATGCCTGGGGAGAGGGAGCAATGGATGTTACTTATGATGATTTCTCTCCTTCGCCTTGGTTTCGAGCCACAAGAAAAGCTACATCCAATTCCACACTTGCCGTAGTTCATTTTCAGTTGTAAACTTTTGAAATTTTATGACTAGTACTTGGTGTTGATTTCATACTCCCAACACTCAAATCAATTAGTAGCCAAAAATTGGTTAATCTTCTACGCTTCAAGGTTTCAAGATCGGCCTTTGAAATGGCCAAATGCTTTTGGAGAAGCTCTCCATAATGAAATTCATTGTGAAAAGTGAGAACATATTGTCCCATCATTCCTTTAAAGGCTCTACTTTACACTTCAATTCAAATCTGGTCAGATGTGACCATGCCTAAGCTTGATGTAAAATGACCCACATTGGTGCTTAACAACTTGTGGTCTCTATTGAACTCATACGAGTGGCCTTCTTGATTAAACAATCTTTTTACCTTTTGTTGGTGGAAGTCTCCTCGAGCAACCTCTCTTCTTTCTTCTAACTAGGGAGTTATATAATTGTGACAGCTTATGGCATCAATGTGCTCCAACTCCAATCTATGAGCAAATTCTAAGGTTGGGAGTTCCATAAACAAAGGCAATCTGGACTCCTTAGCACAAAATAGGGAATAAGGAGGATTGTCATAAACTTGATTTGGAGTGATCCTATCGGCCCATAGGGGATCTTTTTCACTTGCTATGCCAACCCATACCTTGAGGGTAATAATTACAAGAGGCCTTCAAGGATATGCAAAGTTAATGTGCAAACTCAATGACCTTAGTCCCTCCAAAAGATTTGTCGTTGTCAATAATTATGGTTTTGGGGAACACTAAACGTTGTCACAATGACTTCTAGAAATTTGATGATTGCTCCTTTTGTAGCCTCTTTTTGTGCCACTTCTTGAGTCCACCTAGCGCAGTAGTTTGTAGCAATGAGTATAAATTTGTGGTCTATGTTGGGGAAGATTGATCATGCCAATGAAATCTAGCCCCCATTGAGAGAATGGTTCATTGGTTATCACTGACTCCGATTGGGGGTCTTTTTTCCTTCCAACAAAGAATTTGCACTCATTACACTTCTTAACTCATTTAAAGGAGTCGGAGAACATGGTGGGTCAATAAAAACTCACCCTCATGATTTTAGTCGAAGTTTTGGGTGAGTAACATCCATCAAATAATCCTTAGTGGAATTACTCCAACTATTCCTCTACTCTTGAAGATTTTATGCACCGCAATGGGACCACATCACGATTCTTAATGAACAAGAAGCCATTGATCAATCGATATGGGATAGATTGGAGTTAGAAACTCTTTTAAATTGAGTTGAGGGCCAACGGCTTTCTTCATCACAATGACCTAACGGTTCTTTGTATCTAATCCTTTTTTCGGCTAATTCGGTTCTTTGTATCTAATCCTCTTCTTGGGCTAATTCGGACTTTGCACCTTGAAAACAAACTAGGAACTCGAGTTGACCAAATCTTCAACTAGGTGTTGGCACAGGGCCCCGCTTCGCTTCTAACAAGCTTTATGGTCTTGATATCGATATCAAACTCCATAATCCTAGTAATCCACCGTGCACTGTCTTTTCGTTGTTATCTCCACCTAAAATGAAGTCAATTGTAATAGGGTGCACCACCAAAGCGTAAATTTTGTTACTAGAAAGTAGAAGCACTTCAATTTCTTAAGAGATTTCAACAATATGAAGGCTTGCATCTCAACAAAGATGTAGTTGACCTCATTTTCATTGAGGTGAAGGATATAGGGTGTTCCTCCTCATTGTTGTCCTTTTGTATAAGCACCGTTGTAAAACCATAATTTCTCTCAAAGGCATACAAGACGAAATCCTTCTCAAAATTAGGATTTTCTAGCACAAAGGTTTTCACAATGGACTACGTAATCTTCTCAAAAGCCTCTCTTCCTTTCGAGGTCCTTCGAAACACTTAGTCTTTCTTGAACATCATGATGATGCATCCAACTAGTCCAAAGAAAATCAACTATGAATTTCCTCAAAAAATTAATCTTTCCCGGGAAAAATTTTAATGCACTTTTATGTGAGAGGAGGGAGAGCTTAGATAGTTGTGACTCTTTCTAGGTTGATGGCAAGTCCTTTGGATACTGTGTCCCAACACCTTACCCTCATGGACAACAAAGATAGACTTCTTGATATCGTTGGAGATGCTAAATTCATTACATCTTTTAGAGACTTCTAGATGTGCAAAATGATCCGCCTATTTTTTTGAAAAGATTATGGTATCATCCTGTTGAAAAGATTATGATATCATCCAGAAAACCGGGATCATTTCATAGATGAACCCCATGAAAGCAACGTTTGTATAAATCTCCCTCATTTAACCGGTGAGGCTCCCGTGTCGATTTGTCAATAAAAATGTGTTATTATCTATCGGGGTTTTACTTTAACCACTTAGTTCATGAACCATAACTAAGAAGTTACTGCGTAAATAGCGTAGCATTTGTTTAAGAAAGGAAAGTTATAGAAGAAAGAAGTAAAGGAAATACGAGAGAAGAAATGGGGAAGATGTGCATCCCGATTAGTAGATAGCGAGCTAATTACATGCACATAGAAGAAACTTAATAGATATGAACACACAGAATTATAAAACAAAGGCAGCTCTAGATCTAGATCTAAAATAACACAAAGTTTATCAAGAGATCTAAGATTCAAAGCAAGAAACAAAGTACACCGTGACACAAAGTTCTCCGGAAACCTGCTCCTTTGTATTCCTTTGCTCCAAGTTGCTCTCAGGAGTTCAGCACAAAGTCTAGAACTCAGGATTGCTGCTTACAAATTCTGATCGATCATTAACCCGGAGGTTCTTCTCCTACTTATAGAATGTAGGAGGGAAAGTACAAATGGAAGACTCAAACTGAACTAAAGCATGAACAACAAGTAAAGATGACATTTGGCAATCATCCTCAACTAACTTCTTCTTAAGTGACACATGTATCACTTAACTAATAGAATGGTTCCACATGACTTCAAGTAATGGTTGTAAAACCAATAACTTAGAAGTTTTACAATTTCATCCAGGAACATAGAAAATAGAAGAAGAAAGAATAGAAGAAGTCATGCCAGCTGTAACATTTATGTCTTCTTCTTGTTCTGATATCGGATATACTTGTCGAACATGTAATTCAGCATCTTTCCATCTGTTTTAGCCACTGCTTCCTTCCTTCTCATCTGAATTGCGTGACCCTTCATTCAACACTTTCTTTGCATGCTTCCACCTCTTCCAAACTCGGCCCAAACCTCATGATATGCTGCTGCGGAGCCACCGATCTACTTGATAGAATTCATCGTGAAAGGCTTGGTAGCTTTATCAATTCTCTTTTGTACCATCAGAAGAGAACCTTCCAGGGAATTAGGCACTTCGTTAGAAACGATCCGCACGTATGAAGTAACACCTCCGTCCACTCTTTCCTCAGTGAAAGAAATGATACTGTCTGGTAAATCTGATGTTCTACTCTCAAGTGCCTGCATCCTCTTCAGCAAAACTCTGCAGATTTCCAAGCGGAAGATCTGCAAATTCTAGTTGCTTCCCCTTCTCGGTGATCCGTCAGTGCAATCATTCCCATTGATCAATACATCTCTCGGCAGCTTGTTGATCTCGGCCAAAATACTCAGGTTACTCTCTGCAACTGTATTCATGCCTTCTATGTTTTCCATCAGTTGCTTTAGTTGATTTGTTGCATCGTTCATAACCTTTAGGCGGGCTGGCACTTCCCCAAGTTGTACAGAAGCTTGACGAATAATCAGATCCTTCCATTCGTCAATAGCCTTTACTTGATTGCTTGCGTCCTCCATTTCCTGCATAAGATGATCACTCACCTTCTCTGAAATGGGCTGAATGGAAGGTTTAGCAACCTTGGCTATGATCTCACATAATTGAGATACTTGCTTGCCTGACTCTTCTTTCTCCGCCTTTTCAGCATCGAGCCTAAGGAATAAAGCGTCTATCGATATGCTGCGTGTCTGCTTGATCCTTCGGTGGTGGCTTGACCAGTGGTACTTTGGTCAACTTTGTCACATCTTCATGTGAGCTCCTCCTCTATCTTTCCTTCTGCCGGAATTGATATCTCAGCAAACTTCTCTCCCGAATTCTCAATGATCAACCTAGAAGTTGCTTTAGCAACTTTAGGCCTTCTGTCTCTTCTGCTCAGATCCTGGAGTAGCTGCAAGTCGTGCTCCTCTAAGTTCATCTCCATTCTCGCAAACACGGAACCAAGCTGCAAGCCAACCATTCCGAGAAATTACTTCTCGGAGAGTGAGAAATCGGCCCAGTGCACTACCATCTCCCGCTCTGCATCCTCTCCGTCAAAAAGTGGCCCAGTGTTATTGCCTCCCACCCCTGGAACCACCCAGGACAAAGCTCTTTCGAACTCTGCCATCTGCAGCTTCAACATCTCCTCTGGAACGGGTGATGAGCGAAGTGGTGAGGAGAGAAGAAGCGAACGTCGCGGATTGATGAAGGCATGGAAACGTCCTGGCTGCTGCGGTGCGATAGTTGGTGAAGTCTTGGAGTCTTGGAGAAGCGAGTCAAAGCTATGGTTGTAAAGTGATCTTCTCTTTCTCTTGAGATCTTACATGTACTTTTACTTCTCGGACCTTCTTTGCTTTCTCCTTCATGCTTTCGCTTGCAGGGAATCTCTGTGCCGAAGTTGCCGTGATTTGATTCATCGATGCTTCATCGAGGCAATATCCCTTAAATCGTGACCGGTTTGAAGTATTCACCAACACGACTCTCGACCTTTCTTGATTGTGTTGCGACCTCCCATGTTATTACTGCGGTATGGCTTTATCTCCTCCCATTTGATGGTAAGTGTCAAGTACCACATTCCCATCATCTTTAAGATCCGCGGTATCCGTGCTAGTCAAAGTCGAACACTTGCTTTCTTTGACTGCTGAAATCTCTCTTTCTAACCTCGTACTCACTTCCGCACTTCATCCAAAAATCTTCTAACGAAGGCACATGTGCGTCTGCTGGGAGATTGTCTTCCTGGCTACTCCAAATGGATCGAAGTTCAGCCGTGCAGGGAAGAACTCTTGCTCATACTCGGATAACATTTGCGCTTCCATCCCTCGAGCTCTGTGAATGCTAATGCAGCTGTAATATCCCACGGTGATTGGGAAGAAGCCCGTAGACTTGTGCCGCTTTGGCTGAAGGTCGTGTAACTCCACAAGTTGCTGCTTTCGGCTCCATGGCGATCAATCTATCATTCGGATACATGGGCATCTTTATTGGTTCTCCAGAAAAGCCCGTAACCCTGAGGTATGTGAAATCTGCAAATTGAATGAATAGACTTCCAATCTTGGACACGGCTTCCCACGCTTCCTTGCTTACCTGTTGGCCTTGAGTCTTTGTCAGCTGCGGATGAAATCATAGAAGAAGTCATCGTTGATCACTTTGAAGTCTTTCTCGCTTTGTAGGTGCGATAAGGCTGCGGGTAGCACTCGAAAATGGGGTCCTTGGAAAGAACACCACATCTATCCGACTTGGAAAAGACACCTTGTGAAGGCTGCACATACACCAAGTATGAAGTCATCTTGAAGGCTGAAAGTACGCTTCACGTTCGAAGTTGCTCACCGATGTTCTTTGCTTAATAATTTCCGACCATTGATTATAGAATCAACCTTGTTGATTTGATGGTCTGATGAAAGCATACATCCATGTACGGAAAGTGTAGGCATTCGCTTCGCCATTCATCTGCATGCTTGCATTTTGGCGACATCATCGCCTCTTGCACCAAATTGGACCGTGGAAGAGTTCTCGGGAACTTTGAAGGGGATCTAGGCTTCTTCATGAACCGGCTATTCATGATGCTCACACAATCGCTCTATGCTTCTCCCACCTCTTTCGGCATCACGAATGCTAATAGAAGTCACCACCTTTAAATGCTTTGGAATCTTCAAACAATAATTGATGAACTCTGCGTCCAAACGAATTATTGTCTTTCCCGAAGCATCACGCACTGATCTGGATGAAGGATGATAAGATCTAGCACACTCCATCACGAACTCTGGCAATTGGGTTGTACATGGAAAAAGTTGCAGCTCGGATAATTCCACTGCTTTTGACCGCACGCATGAGTGAAGTCTTTCCCGCTCTGGATCTATCAATCAAATCGGCAAGAGGTTCCGGGCCTAGATCTGTGTCTCCTATGTCTGCAAGTTTGGAAGCAATGCATGACTCCATCGTGCTTTCTTTTTCATCTCCCTTCGCCATGGCTTTGTCTATCTTCGTCTGAATAATTCTTTTTCTCCTTACTTGGCGGATTTCTTCAATACTGGTGCAGATCTGGACAATTCTTCAGATTCGGAGGATATTTGCAATGTATTGGACATTGATAAAAACTCATTTTCTTTTGTAAAGCACCTGTAATGAATTCCTGCAATTTATTCAGACAAAAATGGCCACCGGAGCATGAATAGTGAATTTAAATTATAAAAATCTGCACTTTTCAAACTGCTTTGCCCCAAAAATTGGTGTTTAATTTGCACATAAAGAGAGCATGAATCCTTTGATCAACACACAGAGCTCTGTAACACTGTGAAACAATTATGCAGACAAAGATCAACCTCCTCCAAAGCATGCGCCAAATCTGGAAGCTTTTAGCCTTGTTAGCACTTTGTCTGAACAAAATCCTTCCTTTAATGGGGCGCACTTTTCCACTTGGCTGCAATTCTTCACCTGTGATTTGAATAATTCACCCATATGGCTGCCCATGCTTATATAACCTTCACAATTCTATAATTAATAATTGCCCTAACAATTAAAGGCAATTAATTAATTAAAAATCATGCTTTTCTCTTTTAAAAATAGCATGTTTAAGGACAGCCATCCAATAAATTAAATTAATCCAATTTAATCCTTCACACATCACTTCACTTAAGCTTCACAGTGTGCTTTGACCATAGCCACTGAAAATAGAAATTAATTTAATGTTTTAATGCTTTAAAAAACATTAAATAATACCCAAATGGGGCGCACTTTTTGAGAGGAAGGGGGCAGCCACTAAATAAATTAAATTTAATAAATTTAATTCCTTTCTTTTATTCCAACTTTGACTTGTTGACCTCCTCCAAGCTTGGGCGCACTTTTTGAGAGGAAAGATTAATTAAAATAATCAATTTAATCCTTCCATCATCACTTCAAAGGGCGCACTTTTTTGCACATGTAATTCTATTTTTAAGAATTTTTCACAATGGGATTCTTTACCTGCAGGCGGGCACCAAAATCCGTGATCCACTTAAGTGATTTGACTTTGACATGGGATTATTTACCTGCGCAGGCGGGCACTAAAATCCCATGATTTCACTTAAGTCACTTTCCTTTTATTATATCATGGGAATTTTTACCTGCAGAGGCGGATAAATTCCCACTGCTGCAACCTCTATTTTTCCCACTGCGACTTAAGTGACTTTTATAACACGGGAAAAAGTACCTGCCAGGGCGGGTATAAAATTCCCACCTGCTGTGGCTTATATTTTCCCATCGCGACTTAAATCCTTTGTTTTCCAAAAATGCGCCCATCCCACAGAGGGCTTTTACATGCTGCGACTTCGCTTTTTCCCGGTGATCCGGACCTCAGATGACTTCCTCCGGGCATAATGTGCGTATATGTTTTCCAGTTTGCTCCAGGCCAAAAATCGGGCTTACCGTGAAGGAATTGCTCGAGAGAAATTTCACGAGAAAGCAAGCGGGACACCACAAAAACACGAAAAATTGCCAAAAGTTGCAAATAAAGCCCAAAACTTAAAATAAGTTAAAACCCTTACGGCACATAGGAATAATAACATATTCGCTCATAATAGAGTTAAAGCAGAGCGCAAATAGCCTCATACGGGGCTCAAAATAATTAAATACAAATTTCCATGAGACAAATCCCGGCAATGAGAATAAAACAATTTTGGGCATCGGGTATTTGGCGAAAAAGGCTAATATGGCTCTTTGGGATTATCTTGACACAATCTGAGAACTTCAATAAAAACACAAAAGCGACCCATTATTTTAAAAGTACGAAAAAAATTGGATAGGGTAGTCGCAGATTTCGGGGTGAAATTCCCTAATTTCGAGGTCAGTTCATCAAATACCTTAACATCTCTGTATTAATCTGGCTTGAAGGTAATATTCCTCCTTACCCCTCTCGAGTTGATCATCTAGGTTCAACATGCTTTTGAAGGTGACAAGTCCTTTAGGCAACTTTTCTTTAGTTGAAAGACTTGGTCATCATGTACTTGTTGGAGCTTCGGGTTCAGTTCATTGGAGAACTCCGCTTCCATTTTGTATGAAATCTGCAATCTTTTGGTCTTTGGCGCTTTTGCACTTACCAATGGTGGACATTGGTTGGTACAAAGGGCCTCACAATAAACTTGGCATGCCCTCCATTTTTATAGGTCAGGAGGGCAGAATTGAGATCCCACAACTGCCATTTAGTCTGCCACCATGTTTTGTTTTTTTGGAATAGACTAAAGGTTGACAGCGACAAATGTTCTAGCAGATTCTGGATCCTATGTGTGTATGACCTTAGTCAGGCGTTCTTTGTAACACATGGGGCCTCATTTGCTTAACAACCCGTTCAGTATCTCCAGATATTTGAGGCAGCTTGAACTTTATATCTATTGCAAGCTGTAGTCCGAGGGCTAGGGCCTCATACTCTGATACATAATTAAAACAATCGAACAAGGGACTTTAAGAATGCAGAGTATTAACACCACCTGCTGAATACAAGGCAACTCCCGCTCCTCAATTTTTGCATTTGGCCCCATCATAATAGAGCTTCCAAATTTCATTGCAGTCTTCATCTTCCTTGTTCATCACCCCTAGGATCTGGCATTCTTCTTCATAAAAAATATTATATACCCATTCCACTTTCTTAAAAAACTCCCAAAAGAGTCAAATTTCCAGTTATTCAAAACCCATTGATCTCACTGTTCATCAAGGATCTCTTTAGTATCTTCATTCAGCTCTATACTTGAGATCTCCAGATCTTCTTTGGACATAATGGAATAGTTGGATACCAGTATATGGAAATCATATTTTTGAACATGGTAGCATGTTATAGGTTCAGCAGCCATTTTGAATTTGATCCTATATCTAGTATGTAGCTACATGTGGGTCCAATCCAATGGCAAATAACCACCTTTCTTAACAGTGAAGCCCCTAGACAGACATAGGCCAAACATAAGGGGAAGATCTATAAAAGAGATATTTTGAGTTATTGTAATGTTTGGACACCATAGTTACCTAAGTCTCAGGGACGGGGGGACGAGGAGATGGAGGGACGGGGTTTCGGGATGGGAAAAAAATCCCAAATTTTGGGGACGTCCCCTCCAAGTCCCCAAGTCCCAAAACGTTTGGGACGTCCAAGACGTCACCAAAATCTAGGGGACGCGTCCCTGCGTAACACTGTTGGACACGCATGGTGTGTTAATTCCATGCCATTTATGACGCCTATAGTAGGAACTGGGCTCCTATCTAATTGGCTTACTCCTTTTACTTGGGGGACATAACCACTTCCGAAGGCTTCTATACCTTCTCGGGCATTACAGTATCATTGGCCCCATAGTCTGTCATACAATTATGGATTAGGTTAACCCCAGTAATCAAAGATATATAAAAGGGAGAATGTTTAACATGACTTACTCAATGGTCCTCTGCCTTGAGCACAACTAGAGGCTGGCTTGAAACCTTGTCTTTTTAAAATACTTCCTTGGGCGACCTAGTATGTCGCTTCAGTGCTTCCTGCAGTAGATTCGTATTGCTAGATATGGATAAGGCCTCCCACAAGAAGACATTGGCTGATACTTTCTTCATCTGCTCTACCACATTGATCAGCCCTACAAATTGTTGCTTTGAAGCACTGTATACAGTCCAATTCCTTTTGGGCCTTTCCAACATGGAGTATATAGGTTTAGACTGTTCTGGCCTAGTGGAGGTTGCCTAAGACGATTTCTCTTCTATTGCATGGGCCTTCCCTTTTAGACTTTCTGTATTTTTCATTTGTCTGGCCTTCGGCACTGCAGATGTTCAGGCAGGAGATACTTCCAATGAGTTTCCAAGTGCTCTTTTCTTGCCCCTCATTAGATAGTCACTTTGAACTAGAGACCTTTCACCTAGCTGTGAATTGTATTGAGGGTACAGAAGTCATTTTCTCCCCACAGAACAAGGTTACCTTCCGAGGCCATTGAGCCTAGGTATGACCTTCATCTAAGTGGGGCTCGCAGTGAGTTCTGGACCATCAAGGCTTGTTGTTGATTTCCAATAGCACAACCATTTGAATCATGTGGCAGGTTACAAGAAGCGCACCATAGGTTTTGAGCCTCCACTATGTTATTTTGTACTGGGAATAGAGTTGTTTGTATAAGGGTTCCCTGAGGGGAATCGAGGTCTTTGGGTGCAGTTTAGAAATTTGGAAGATTCACTCTAGGACTCTGATATCCTGTTGGTGGATAATTAGGCCTATAATTTGGGCAATAGCCTTAAAATTTAGGGTAATGGCCTGGAGTATCTGGGGAATGGTGTCCTTGAGGGGCTTGTGTCTACTACCTTTTAATTGCAACCAGCTCATTAGAGAAGATCCCGAGCATACTCTTTACTCCATCAAGCTCTCTTGAGGTTTGGGACCAGAAAGTCGATGGTGTGGGCTCAAGGAGGGGGTTCATAACTGGTGTAGGTAGGGGGCTCGGAATTTGTTTAGGGTTGTAGATTTCAAGGAAAAGCAGCATAGCAGTCCTTGGGGCTAGCTTCTCTACTTGAATCAAACAGTTGTCTGCCTGGATAACCGTCTCATATGTAGCAAAGAGGGTATTTGCACCCATAGATTGGATCATCACAGCTAACTCCGAATTGAAAGCTTTTAGGAAATACAAAAAGACCACATGAGGTGGGGGACTTGCCTCAACGGGTATTCTCTACCCAAGTCTTCTTGAAGCTCAAGTTAAAGTCTGAAATGGCCTCCATGGGTGTTCTCTTGATGTTGGTCAGCTGCTCCATCAAGGAGAGATCATCACCCCTCTCTTTAAATTGATTGTAAAGAAGCATTCCGAGTGCATCCTAACTATCAACTAACCTTGGCAGCAAGCTTTTGTAATAGTCTAATGCTCTACCTTTAAAAGAGGTTGCAAGCAACATGAGGGGTGTATCTAGGGATTCTATCAGGGTTCATTTTAAGACCCCCCTCCCAAAAAAATATTATAGAATGGGCAGCGAATCCAACGAAAAAGCCATTCGCATTGTAGGTGAAAGCACGAAAACGGGTTTCATAACGGCGGCGAAAGGAAGGCGTTTTCCAAAACACGGTGGTGCGGTGCCGCGTTTTTTATTACCGAACAACAATAGTAAAAAAACAAAACCGTTACCCGCCGGTCAATACGGTCTCATTGCCGTGCAACAACTTCAATAGTGTTACCGGTCGGCAACGCTTTTCAGTGTTACCGATCAACACCACTATCAATGTTACCGGCGGCTGATAGTCTTGATGTTGCGCTGATAATAACACTTGTCGAGAAAGTTGTCGGCCGATAACACTTGTCAGTGTTGACGGCCGGTAACAATATATCAGATATCTGTTACCGGCCTGTAACACTTATAAATGTTGTCAGCCAGTAACACTTGCACATTTGCCTTGTCGTCTATCAACACAAAATAACCTTTCCAGTATACAGACAAAGTTCTCTTTTTCGCTTACCTCTTGAGTCTTTCACTTTTTCCTGAATCCTTCGGCTTGTGGTCTTATACTTTCAGATTTTTCACACGCTTATAATGTAAAAAATAGGACTATACTATGGCGAATTAATCCTATATATATTAGAATGTTATAACATGAAGGCAAATATACTAACATCAGTCCTCCTTGGTGGAAACACAAAGGCAAAATTATATTCAAATTTTTGTCCCGTAAAATTTTGGCAAACGCACTACCGTACGGTAGTACAAAATTCGCCAAATTCAAAATTCCTTATATTTGCCTTTTCATGAATATTCACCCCTAAAATTTACCACTGGATTCTATATGATGGACTGAGCATAGGTTGGCCACGTCGTGGATATGATCTATGGTAGTGCTTGGGCCATCGCCGGTGAAGGAAGGGAGTCTATTAAGAGCAGCTCCAAGGAGGTTATTCTAGATTAAAACCTCTAAGGGGCTGTGAGTGTTCCATTCCACAAAGTTTTCTTGGTGGAGGGTTATTATGAGCCACATTTGTTCTAGGTGAGGGATTTTGGGTAGGAAATGGAAGGAGGAAAATCCGGACAGGGGATGGATTCCTAGTATCAGATTTCCATCTCCTCTTTCTCATTGGTAACTGTAATTCCCCTAATAAACTTTGTTTTGGTTCTGCTCAAGATAGTGATATCGTGTGGATTCTTCTCATAAGCTCTTGGGCTCCCAACTAGTAGAGTCACCGGGTGATAGTTTTCATGTTTTCTATGGCATAGGGACAAAGGTTCTCACCAAAACCTTGATCAAGACTTATAAACCAAACACTTAGTGGTATCTATCCCACCGGGCATGCGAAAATTGTTGGCGCTGGTATATGTCATGTCATGGGACCCACCACATAGCACAACAATGGGAAAATTTCTAAATTTTGGGGACAGCGGGGGACGGCTAATTAAAAAATATATAAATATTTAAAATATAAAGATATAGTGACTAAATTATATAAATAAGCTGAAATAAAACCATTTGAGATTTAAATAAGGTGGAACTTGAACTCATAAACATCAAATACATTCCTTAATACTATAATATCAATATGTTAATGTCATAAATTGAAAATTCATAATACATATTTGAATTTTGAATTTGAGACAAGCTGAAATTTCAAATATATTATAAAATATAAAAGTAAAACCATTCTAAATTACGATTGATCAAGTGACAATAGTTGATATTCATATCATTAATCTCATAGCCAAATACACCAACAATTGTCTATTGTCAATATTACAAAAAAGAGGACAACTACAAGTATCAGCCTAAAAATCAAAATCAACATCTGAAGTAATATCCATGAACTCCTCCTCATTGGTACTAGCATCCTCGTCCTCAAAGGTAAGCCCAATCAATCCCCGTTGCACAGTATTGTCCTCTTCAACCTGCCTCGGCTCCTCGGGATCTACATCCCACCGTAATGTTGGGGTTTGTTTGTACTCAGGTGTCTTGCGATCCATAAGACGCAAAGCACCGTGTGTGCCTGAAAGCTTCTCGCTCTCACGAGAGGTAAGCCTATTCCTCTTAACGAGTGTATCCACCATATGTAGACCCGGTTCCTCTCGGAGGCGGAGGAGCTAGAAACACAGGAAAGGAGGTGAATGGCAAGTGGTCGCATAGATCTTGGAAGCCCATACAGTCGCCACCAACTCACTGGCTTCTCTTGTGTTATTGTTACCATGTCTGCCTTTGCTGATGTTTTGTACCCATCAAGTTCAGTGAAGTCAAGCCACTCCATTCTGATCTGTGAAGCCTCTTGTGGAGTGTACATTTTTTTAAAGGCCTTCATAAGGCCCTTCTTCACCTCATCATCATCCATGGGATAACTCTGCCTGGCCTCTCCACATACCATTTGGGATTCAGTGCATACGTAGCCATATGAAGAGGAGTGTTCAACTTCTCCCATCTTTGTTGAATAATGGGTTGTATATGTTCATTATAGAACTCCAAAGTGGGGTCCCTCACCCGAATAGCTACCTTCATTTGCCCAAGCATGTTGTCAATGCACTCGTAGATCTCACCAAGATTGGGGCTGTTAGAATCCCCATATTTGATGACACTAAAATCTGGAGCTATGATTGATATGATGTATTTCATATCAACCCAAAATGTTTCCACATGACACCACTTCACTCTTTTCTTTTCCCTGATCTCTTGGACTCACGCCACCTAGTCCAATCTGTGTCATAATCATAATTTGCGGGGCTCTGCAACTCGGACATCCTCTCAACAAAATAAAATAAGATCTGAAGCGGGTGTCAAACTTGGTTTCAAAAAAATTCCTTCTTCGAAAAAAAAGTGTCGATGATGTGTGGTGATTACATATGAACTTTTGCACATCCACGGCCTCGGTCACTATCTGGTTAACCCATTGAATCTTCCCTATGTCTTTCAGTGCATTGTTCATGGCATGCACACAACATGGAGTCGATAAATATGCCTATATTCCCGCTCCACTAGCTTGCCTGCTACTCTGCACACATAAGTTGCATCTGTGACAACTTGTACAATGTTGGAAGGTCCAACCTCCTCAATGGCATTCTTCAAAATCTGATATTGAAACTCAGCATCTTTCCGCTTCCCAAAACAATCAATTGCTCTCAAGAAGTACGGTCCATCTTTGCAAGAGACAATGATATTGATGAGAGGACGATGTCTAATATCCATCCACCCATCCATGATAATGCTACATCCATGTGACACCCATGTCACCTTCATCTCCTCCATCAATAAATTAACCTTGGAATAGTTTCTATCCAAGATTGTTGTCCTCAATTTTGTGTCTCCAGGAGGCACATAACTTGTACCTGCTTTTGCAACCTTAGCCATAGCCTCCTTGTAATAAGGAGAGCGAGCGGCATTAAATGGAATCCCAACAACATAGAAAAATTTCCCAATAGCATCATCTGCCTCTTCCCTTGCCTTTGAATCAAACATGTCAACAACTGAATTTGGGGCTGCCCCCATGGCCTTTCTCTTCCCTTTGCTTTTCCATTGACAGACTCCAAAACTAGAACCAACCAAAGTATTACTATGTTTGTCAGCCAAAGTAGAACCACGAACTTCTAGCACATTGTTTGTAGTATATCCATTGAAGATTCTCACCATCTCAGCTCTTTGCTCTAGTGAAAGGCCCTTACAAGTGCCAACCCCCTTCCTGTAAGGTGCAACAAGTGTGCATTGGTCCTAGTGATACTGCCATGTCAAGTCAGTGGACATATGTTGCACTTCCATACTTTGCTCCCCCCTCGAGACTTGGAGGCGGGGTTATCAATTATTTGGGCAAATTGTTGCGATGGCTTCTTCTTATCAAATGGTCCAATGGCAAATTTGGACAACATTTGAGAGGGGCAATTGGTAGCACTACCAAATGAACTACCAGTTGCCGTTGCCACTACATTTTGTGTCCCTTCTCCACTCTCCCCATTGTGGCATCACCAACTCTTCCACGGCCACCTATCTCAACTTCCCGTTCAACCCTCTCTGCTCTGATTCATGCTCTGATTCATACTCATACTCAGAAGAACTCATGGTGATGATTGTTGCAATGAATTAAAAACAACCATAACTATATGATTGATTGATTATGTAATGAATTAATTTAAAAAAAAACTAACCAATATGCATTTTTTAAATCCTACAAACTATATGCGTGATTATATTGTGAATGTAGATGCAAATGCTAAAAAACAGCCCCTAAAAAATGCAAATATAATATAAATTTTAAACTAGAAATAAAATGTAATTAAAAAAATGTAACCATTTAAATTTTACAACCAAACCCTATGCAAGATGCATTTTTTTAAATCCCACAAACTATATGCATGATTGCATTATGAATGTAGATGCAAATGCTAAAAAACAACCCCTAAAAAATGCAAATATAATATAAATTTTAAAATAGAAATAAAAATGTAATTTAAAAAAAAAACGTAACCATTTACAACCAAACCCTATGCAATATGCATTTTTAAAATCCTACAAACTATATGCATGATTACATTGTGAATGTAGATGCAAATGCTAAAAAACATCCCTAAAAATGCAAATATAATATAAATTTTAAAATAGAAATAAAAATGTAATTTTAAAAAAAAAAAACGTAACCATTTACAACCAAACCCTATACGATATGCATTTTTAAAATCCTACAAACTACATGCATGATTACATTGTGAATGTAGATGCAAATGCTAAAAAACAGCCCCTAAAAATGCAAATATAAATTATAATCTAAATTTAAAAAAAAAAAAACTTTTACGGGTATTGTAAGCAAATAAAATTATAAATATAAATACCTCTTGCTTGCTCTTGTTTTTGCTCTTGCTCTCCCTCTTGCTCTCCTCTTGCTCTTGCTCTTGCTCTTGCTCTCACTCTTGCTCTTGCTCTCGCTCTTGCTTGGTGTGAATATGAAATGAGCCCATAATGTAAATTTATAACATAAAATTGCACTTTTAGGGTTAGGGTTAGGTTAGTAATGTTGTTTTTATATTATAAGTGATTTATAATTAAAAAAATAGTTTAAAGTGTTGTTTTCACATGGGGGCGTCTAGACGTCCCCCACGTTCCCCATCTCCCCACGTTTCCTCGTCCCAAGCGCTTCCCAAAGCATCTTTAGACATCCCGGGGCGTTTCCCGGCCAAAAACACGGGGGGAAACATGGGGAAACGTTTCCCCGTCCCCCAAGTCCCCACGTCCCCAAGGCGTTCGGGGCGTCTCGAACGTGTCAAAATTGGGGGGACATGTCCCCGCATAGCTATGATACAAACGGTTAGGACTCGATACCATAAAGGATTAAGGACCAAACAAGTGAAATGAGACAGAGGGAAGTGAGTAACCACAATATCTTTGTTCAAAACTTCAGATCTAATACACGGTTGCAAACATAATTCAAAAGGAACCACTAAGCAAGAAGAGGTAACAGAAAAACTGTTAAGGCCACCACTACATGGTCCATAAAAAGGCAAAGTTTGATTACAAGAATAAAAATTGTCAATCCCTTGCTCTGACTAAGCTTATTACATTTATTGAAAATAAAGAAGAATAATTGCATCACTAATGAGGTCATTATTCCCACCAATGACCTACAAGATTTGCCTGCAACAATTATTAGATTCCGCCATCTTGTTGTAAATGCCATTGCTTTGGTAGACTACTTGCATGACCGAAAACCTCCTGAATGAATGAAAGTCCATTTTGGCATTCAACTGAATTTCATTGGTGACCAAATGACGTGTCAGCTACAAGCTAAAATAATGGAGGATTTGAGTCCTTTATGGTGGTGGTTGTTAGATAAACAGCTTAACTATTGTAGAATGTGGGCTACCAACTTCAAAGGAGGCGTCGCATTGCCAGGCCTGCATGTAAGAGAACAGGCTTGGTGGTTATGTGGCTTGACCGGATGGCGATAGTTGGTGACTAAGTTAGCACCTGGCCCTTGGCTTTCCCACTTTGTTGAAGCGGATCATTCCAGTGCGTCCAATCACACAGATCAATGCCAGAGAATTTCCCTGCCTAATGAATGGTGACAGAGTACAGTCTGTTGCAGCATTGGTTGGCCCCTTTGCCACATTAGGTCCCTTCATCTTCAACAAGAACTTTGGACTAAAGCCTTACCCTTACTTTGATTTTCTCTTCTTTTCAAAAAATGACAAAGGCATGGAACCTTAGTGTGTGATGTTTTCAGACTACAGTAACAAATTCCATCTAGTGGCTATGGGTAAGTACCCCATTGGTGTAAATAGGAAAACTAAATGTGGAAAGAGAATGAGTTTTGACTAAAAAGGAATAAACACTAATGCAAAGGAAAGAATTACATTAGGCCCTGATTCCGCTTATGCAGGTGCACATAACCAGATATGTAGGCTGTTCAGGGAATGAGCTTGGGCTCTAATGACTAAAAGTTAAGGTTTTCCCATGAGTGCTAAATACGCTTTTAACATTTTAAACCAGACAGTACAAAAAGTTATAACTGGGATGTTTTTCTCACAAAAATATGAGAGTTACAATCAATCTATGTAAGAGAGATGAATAAAATTGGGAAAAGCTTTAACTAAGTAAATAACACCCTGTTGTTGATCAAAATACTCTTGAAATGATGAATGACTTCTAAATGGTTATTGCTTTCTCCTGACCTCGAGTGCTTGTAATTAAACCTTGTAGAACATCAGATCTAGATGTGTGGTTGGTATGATCCTCCTTGTGCCTTGTATGATATAGCCTAATTTTAAGTGTGTAAATGGTTGTAGCCTTGTTCCTACACTCATTACAAATAATTAAGGCATGTATATGTTAAATGTAAACTGTTGGCCATCAATGTATTTAACTTATGAATGTGGTAGACCCCTTTGACTTTTCTTGGTATGTTGCAAGAGAAAAGGCGTGTGACTGGTTGTGTATGTCTATGGACTTGCATTTCTTGATAAACCGGGTTTTCCAGATTTAATGAGTATTTCCGTGATGTCACATCTCGGAGAGTTGAATGCTCTCATTCAACAGGATCTCTTCAGCATGTCCATCACCACAACCTAGCATCTATTGCAAACAGGAAAATCACAGCAAGTAATCATTCACACATAACAAGATAAGCCAATGTACAAGTCTTTGTATTGTTGTCTGTTGTGTTAATAATACAACAAGAGTCCCCAAATTTTTAGAAGGAAACGACTTGAATTAGTGCACCATTCAAATTGTATGTGCACACATCAATTTATTATTCCAACAAATAATTAACAACAGTCCACTCCCAGATTCAAGCTTACCTCCTATGTGAGTGTGAACATGGCTAACACCAACCTGGTTCAGAAATAGCCTGAACCACCAACCAATGTGAACACCAACACTCTAACACCCTCCCTTAAGCACAAAATGGGGAGTGAGAAAAGAGGAAGCAAAGAGACTAATGGGTCCCAACAACTAGGCCTGATCAAGTACCCATGTACAAATACACAGTGAAATCTAAGTGTCCCTATGATAACCAATCCATCTTTACCAGAATAAATGGATGTTGAGTTGGGAAAAAATATTTACCACAAATGAAATGCATCACTGGAAGGCACCCAAAAACCAGTAATACAACAAAAGTGGAGAGAGCTCTCTCATGCTACGAGGCATCCCAAGAAGCACGGCTCAAAAACTCAACACAATGCCGAAGTAGGTGCACTATCATACACAAGTGCATAGATGGACTCAAAAGTCACAAGAGAACGTATGAGAACACGTGATCTGAAACTACTGAATAGTTGACAGGTGCTAGAGATGCCATTCTTCCAAATACTGCCAAGTCCAAATTCACCGATCTACCTGAGAGCTAAAGTTTTGCTAACTAAAAGAAATGTTTGGTAGACATGCATTCACTTAAACTCAATTTGCACTAGTGGTCTAGATCCACTACAATGCAAGAGTCAACCAAACTCAATTCAATCCACTACTAGAAGATGAGATGCACCAAATACCAAAAACAATCGCCAAGGCAATGGACATGACACCCAAAGCAGGATCAATACCATACCCCATATTGTTGAATAGGTGGATTAACACTACAAATCCTAATGAGTGAACAAAACAAACTACTCAAACATTGAGAAGTTGACATTGGGCTTCACCACACTAGCTACACTTCAAAAGAACTAGCTCCACTACAAAATTGAAGGAGATTGTCAACATGCCTAAAAGTGTCGAAGATACAGATGAAATATACCTCTCAAAAAGATGGCCCTAGTGGCTATGGGAGAATCATGCTACTAAAGTAGAGAAAAGTGCCCAAAAATGAAGCACAACTGCATGAAGAAAAGTCCATGACTATTTATACTTAGAGCGACTACAAAAAGTTCCATACAATCAATCACTTCATCAAATGACGCATATAAACTCCAAAATTTTATCAATATCTAAAGGACGCCATCTAAAAGCAAGCGAGTTGCTCTATAACTACCAAAAATAGATATCAATCGACAAAGGGAGCTACAAAAGGCAGAAGGAGAGGTGAGCAGACTGAGAAGTTGAAAAGTAGATGAGCCATGTTTGTAGCACCCCCTCAATGAATGCTTGCTTTTCCGCCACAAGTGAACAGGAATCCATCCTAGATGAATACGGATGGTACAAGAAGATGTCTACATATGATTCGGTGCAAAATGAACTACCGGTGCATGTGAGGAAACATCTGATGGTGTGTCAGGTTGATCACAACTGACATCAAGAATCTCAGGTTGCTCAAGCTTGAGTGTAGGTGCAACATAACCCATGTGTAGCTCATTATCCTCGCAAAGAGTGGAGCAAACAAAGATTGGAGGTTTGTCATTATATGATCCCATAGAAGATTTTTACCGGCTTTATAACCAATTTCATACCGTGATGTCCGATTTATAGGATGTGGACTGGAGCAACAGTACCTTAAAGATGTCTACTAACAACTCTACCAAGATAACCCAAGGAATGAAGTGTGTGAGATCCAATGGCAGTAGTGTGCTTCTCAAGAGAGTCAGGCAAATAAGAAGGAACAGAAGCGGGATTAGCTGAAGCTGCAACAATAAGAGCAACAAGAACAATGGGTCATTCAAGATCTGGTACATCACACTACAAAAACAAAAGTGGATGCATACCAAAATCGAGAAGAGGAGCAACAGGCACAGTATCCTAATGTGCAATAATAGAAGCATCAAAGGCAGTAAGCTCAGGTACTGCAAGTGGACTAGGAGCATGGGTTTTAAGGTCCGCTCGGTTAGGATGCTAGAAACTAGCAAGTTTTCACTTCAGACAATGTATTAGGTCATCCATGCCATGGATGAGGGAGTGCAGAAAGGCATTCTGCCTGGTCAGTTTCAAGTTCTCTTCCCGCAGAATTAGAAAAGAATCCCTAATATAATGCGAAAACTTGAATTATGAACAAGTTTGTATGCTAGAGGGTATGACTACCTGTCAAACCGGACCTCTCCCTTTAGTCTTCAACACATGATAATTATGCCACCAAGAAGAAGGCGCACCCTAGAAGTACTACACAACAAGCCGAGGAGCAAGAGTATGGGATCGACAACCCCCAGCGAGCTGGAGGGACAGCGCCTCCAACACCAAACACGATTTTTCTTGAGGTCTTTAAAATGGCTAAGAAATCATTGTTCCCGAGAAAAAATCCCCTCTACAAATAATTTTCCTCGTTTTACAATGAAAATACTCCCACAATAATTCTCTCTTAAAAAGATTCAAGCAAATAATGAGAGGCAAGCAGGTTTTGAGGCCTTGTCCTCTTATAGACCCAAGCAATCTGGTAGAATAAACACATCAATCGCGCTACTAACCCTTCAAGCATGTATATGAGAAAATATAATTATAAAGGCCTACAAATTGTGATTAGGCTTTTCAAGCATGTATATGAGCAAATATAATTAAAGACTTACAAATTGTGATGAGGGTTTTCAAGCATGTATATGAGCGAAAATAACTATAAAGACTTACAAATTGTGATGACTCTTTGAAAAAAACTTTCTTGAGCGGAGTCGAACCCAAGACCTTTGTTACACCCAAACGCCTTCACAAATTTCATCTAACCAATTTGTCAATTGAGCATTTCGAAGATTGACATGTCAAAAAAACTATTTGAAGCCTTTTCACAAGTTTGTAAGGAAAGAGCACAAACAACTTGTCAAGCTAGCAGGTTGGTTGTTTTCGTCCACACATCGTTAAGTTGGAAGATCGAGTCACCGAGCGAGTTGAACATGAATGAGTTGGCGGCGAGTTTGCAAGGCGGGTTGATTCATCACCAGGCAAATTTTAGTGTTTTAACCTATTCTACTTGTTTTACCACCGCTTGGGAAGGAAGCTAGGGCCGTCGCAAAAGCTTGAAATAGGGTAGGAGCGATTGATTCGGGGTGGGGAGACATGTCCGAAACGTTGAGATCACGAAAAGATTGAATGGAGTACTCTATAGTTCCATGAGACAAAGTTCAGCCACAGTAAGCAGTGAACACCCGAGCAGTTGAAGGGAGATCTAGTCTTCTTCGCCCATTGCGTAGGCATGCTAAACCCAAGGTGGATGTAGTTTTGTTGAGCCCGCGAGGAGAAAACAAAAATTTGGAAGGACTCACCACAGAGCCAAGGTGAATACACAAAAATACCCCCAAGTTGGGATGCTTTGTTACCGCTGTTTGGGGAATACACAATACTGCCATTGTCGAGTTCAGCAGAGGAGCTCGGCAGTGCAAGGGGGCTTGCCAAGAGGGGCTCGCCTGTGTGTGGAGCTCTCAAGCAGCTCTGCAACTCTCAAGTTTTTTTTTCAAATTCAATGTATTTTTTACGTACAAGGACTGCAAATGTACTATAAGTGCCTGCAACTTCTCAATGCAGGTTTTTTTTTGCAATGCACTACAATTTACTGCAACTCTTTGGCAAACCAAAAGCTATATTTATTATAAATTTGGTCTCATTTATAAACCTGGGCTGAGTAATGGATGTTGAATCCTGTTCTGATACCATGTCGGAGAGCTGAATGCTCTCATTCAGCAGGATCTCTCCAGCATGTCCGTCACCACAGCCTAGCATCCATTGCAAACAGGAAAATCACAGCAAGTAATCATGCACACATAATAAGATAAACCAATGTACAAGTCTCTTTATTGTTGTCAACTGTGTTAGTGATACAACAGGAGTCCCCAGATTTATAGTTGGGAAAGGTTTGTTTCATGCAACAAGAATTTGTTGCATGAACAATCAAAAATACCGCAACAACCTAAATTAGCGAACTATTCAAATTGTACATGCACACACGAAGTTGTTACTCCAACAAATAATTAGCCACTCCCTAAAGGCTAATTCAAGTTTGCATCCTATGTGAGTGTGAACATGGCTAACACCAAGCTGGTTCAGAAATAGCATGAAACACCAGCCAATGTGAACACACACACTCTAACAAGATGTTGACCAATCAACTTCCTTAGAAATTAATTTTAGTAAGCTTCCTTGTAAAGCCCCTTGTGTGATCAAACTAAAATGTGAGTCAGTCCTCTTGTTGCCCTGTGTTATGTGGTAATGATCATAAGATAAAATCTGAAAGACTCTTGTGCCAGGTGCACTAGTAGCATGTGAATTAAACTAAAGGTTATGTGTGTCTCACTTGGGTAGTGATAGTAGAATGGTCGCTTCTTCCATTGTTTCATATGAGTTTTGGTTGTAAGTATGTATGACATATGTATATATGTTAGTGTTGTGTTCATGCACATGTGTACTGAAAAAAAAATTGGGCTTTGTGTGCATGTGTGGAAAAAAACATCATTCAAGTTTTTGGTGGGTTATTTGAGTGAAAATTTTAGGGAATGGCAGAGGTCATCTTGAGAAGACTAAAACACTCACAGGTAATATCCCACAAAAAACTAATAATCTAATTTTACCGCCTGCAGAAACCTTTAATTACTTAACACAATACACTTTCATTCAGCTGAACGTTTCAACAGCAGAGACAATTCAGACTCGAAATTCTAAAGATTCGTTAAGTAAAAAGTAAATCACATCCTATCACTTGCGTTACAGTTAACTTTTTTATTCTCTTGTTTTTTCCTTGAGACCATATTGGTAAAAGCACCCTTCCACTTCTCAAGATTTTCCCATCACTGTATATATGTAATCTCTATAGGGGTCAAATTTTCATACTATCTCAAACTGATGAACAATTGATCAAGATATTTATCTTCAGGTTTGCATATTGAAAGTGAATGTAAATACAAAACAATACATAGCTACAGTGTATTTTAATTATTATGTCAAACCAGGGCAAGTAACATAACTACCTTTCCGTTGATAGAGCCGAATAAAAAGCCTTTGGGCATCACCTGACAAGGACTGAAAGATTCTGGATAACGATGGTTAAAATTATAAGCACTTCCAGTATTTCAAAAATCATAAAATGTTCGACAAACTAATAAGAAAATCCAGACTGAATTTAGACCTAACAGAGTCTTCTCATCATTCGTGAACAAGGAAGAGTGATGATGCAGTACAGTTTGAATCATGATTTTGAAGTTTCTTTGATACTTGGGAGTATCTGATGGAAAACTGTTCAACAGTTTAACTGCATGAACAACTTTAAGCCAAGCAGACTTGAGCAGATTTTCTTTTCAAGTCTTCTTGATCATTGGCCTGTGTCTTCTGACAAAAAAGATTTATGGGAACTGAAGCAAAAGCATTATCTGGAATAGATGTGATGATGCCCTGCGAAACACTACCTTCTGTTACAACATTTGGTGCTATTTCATAAGCACACTGGAATACCAGGAGAAAGCGTATATGATACTATTAAACCATCAGAAAAGGAAAAACCTAGAGGTATACTATCCATTATATCTCCAATACGTAATGAATAGGAAAGTGATGAATATCAACACAATAAGTATCAAGGAATATCACCCAGATACAAGATAGTCCTAATCATTTATGAAAGGTTTTACATGTATGACATGTCACATTACCTAATGGACCAGAACTGACAGCCCTTTCTTTTTGGTATGAAGAAAAGAATTCACTTCCTATCGAAAGCAT
The DNA here is from genome assembly GCA_018340775.1 of Taxus wallichiana var. yunnanensis. Taxonomy (NCBI): domain Eukaryota; kingdom Viridiplantae; phylum Streptophyta; class Pinopsida; order Cupressales; family Taxaceae; genus Taxus; species Taxus wallichiana. The sequence goes on along the minus strand of CM031243.1, from coordinate 655,104,758 downwards.
TCTTTATTCACCAAACTCACTGCATTTTAATCGAGAATTGATAATGCTCTGCGAAAAAAACCATAAAATTTCTTTCAGTTTATAGTTAAGCTGTACCCTACCTGGACCTCCAAGCTGCCATTATCAAGAAGAGGAGAAAGATGGAGAGCTAATTCTCGTGGAAGGTGACCAAGTGCAGGTCCACATTCAGAACCTGGATAAATTACCTAGACAGGATACAGCAGAATGAAAAAACAGAGAGTCTCTCAAAAATAGAGTAATAAATAACATCTGATATTCAAACCAATCCAAAAATATGAAGCAAAAAGAACCTTGATGGCATTTTTATCCTTGGGATTCTGTAAATCTCTCATGACTGAAATACTTGCTCCCTGCTCCACCTTGATTTCCTGGTTGAACTTGCGGCCAACAATACATGTGTCTAAGATGCCCAGTAATAAGTCGTTAGTGAGATTTTCCAGACCCATATGCTCATGAGACATTCCATCTTGAGCATCAGAGGAATTGGCAATCATGTCTGTCTTTTCTAAAAAGGAAGAACTGAGACCACTTAAGCCATCTTTTGAGGCATAAACCTCCTCTTTCTCATGTAGACTAGACATCACGTTATCCAACGCGTTATGCTCATAACATCTGTCATTGTTATAATTTGTGGTCCAACATTCATGAGTTTTACTACAATCACCCAAGGTCTTTTCATTTTCTACTGCTATTTCAATTTCCTTAAAACCTTCTGTTTGTTTATTTAATGGAATGTGCCTGTATTGTATATCCTCTTCACTGGAGAAAGATGAGGTTTCCATATGATTTTTACTGCTAAATCCCTCAGCAGCCAATCTCACTTCCATTGTCATATCGAAATCAACTCTCGTCGATGTTTTTGAAGTGCTATAATTATTTTTAGGTTGAAATTCTGAATCAAAGTTTCTAGTATTCCCATTCAAAGTAGCAGATTCTTTATGAACATAGCTAAATGACTCTGAAATAGGAGACAGCAATCTGGTACACATAGCATCAGCTAAGAGTTTCTTTTCCGCATTCTCTTTCTTGATGTCTTTTCTAACAAGTGCCATTTTATCTTTAACTGCACCGATCTTCTCTATGGAACTAAGTCCAACATTGAACTGAAGTAATGTTTTCTGAGTGAGTTTCCTTTTGGATCCTCTTGTAAGGCACATATCTGCAATAAGCAAAGAAGCAGCATTGAAGAATATTCAGATACATCGCTCGGGAAATATATCCAGCTTTTAGGGTAGATGCAACAAAGCATATACCATTGGAAACAGAAATCACATATGAGCAGTAAAAAGGAAAACACAAACACAGAAAGATGAATGGAAAATCCCATGCAAGATCAGTATAATGGAATAACTAGTGAGCATATGAAAGAGCATCACAAAAATATGACCTTGTAATACATAAATTTAAAGCTAACCCTAGAAAAACACTGCAGTCTATTTTGCTTTTGCCCTGAATTCTTTGTAAATATATAGCATTATTTGTCCAGATAGTGTAGAGAAGTCCATAACATGAAAAAAGCAATTATTTTCAAAATGTTCAAGTTCAGATGGCTGTTTTTATAAACACTAAAATGCGGTCATAAATAGAACAATATTCTGTAGATCTGCCAATTGTATGAACAATATGCGTCATAATGTTTGTTGAATGTTGAACTTTATTTTTTGGGCTATGCATGCAAAAGCATGAAAACAAGCTTTGTGTAATCTGTACCCATTTTTGGTTCAACCCGAGGAGGTAACATTTGACTAATTACATAATTAATTATATTTGGGAAAATCCTTTGGGAGTGGCGGCTGATGGTTCAGTGAGAAGTTCACATTTGAGAAACACTTTGCTCTCTTTCCTTGTGAAGAAAGATTTAATAATATGATTTTTCAATTATAATTTCCCTTTAAAGTTTGAACTACTTTACCATCATACCCTGACCAATACGAAATTCTAAGCTTCTGCTATTTGTTGCATGGCAATCGTAGAGATTGGAACTCTATACTTCTCTGTTCTCATTCTTGCTTGTGAACACAAAGTAATGTACAAAGTAAAAGAATAATACATAAAGCATTTTGTATTCCTTAATTGAATAATTTGTATAGCATTCTGTATTCCTTAAATTAATTCTAATTTTGAATGTAGGAATCTAAATCCTTGTCCAAAACTCAAGTTTTCTTCTGGTTCAACTTCTTCAAGCATGGTAAAGTAACAATGATTTCAGCTTTTTAATGTGCAAGTTCAATAGCTTTTTAATGGTGTTTTGAATTGAGGATTTTTGCATTCATATGGTTTTCTGAGCTGAAGTTTCAATGGCCAATGGGAGGGTCGTCAAGGCCTGCATCCCATAGGCACTGTTGCTCTCCTTTTGAATCTTCCGACTTGAAGGTTTCACGCCCCTCATTGCAGAGGTGTTCCAGGATTTTAACAAACTTCGACGCTTTTGTGTACACCCCTCATAATAGCAATTTATGGCTCAAATGGGGTTTGAAATCAAATGGGAGATGAAAGATCCAGCGGCACGGCCAGATCTGCAAATTTGTGTGTCGCAGTCCATGGGAAAAGGATCTGTGGGCTTGTATTGTAGACTATTGAAAAGTGAAAGGGCAAGTAAATATTAGAATTGGAACACAAGGCTTTTCATCTTGTTTTCTCTTCTGAAGAAGACCAGTTCAAGCTTTTGAACAGCGCCCTTGGTTTTATGGCTGCTTGGGACTCTTCATGACTCCCGGAATCCTATGTTCGATTCTACTCAAGAAGAGCCAAAGGATGCTACAATCTGGGTCGGCCTTTTCAATATACCAGCTCACTTCTTGGCCAAATCTATGCTCACAGGGGTTGGAAACTCAATAGATAAGTTAAATGCATTTCCTCCAAAACCTACAGTGAGAAATATATTGCTTATGTAAATCTTTGTGCTCAATGGACATCAGAAAACCCTTGCCCAAAAGAAACTGGTTTAAAAATCCTAATGGGGATAAGCAGGAACATGCCTTCAAGTATGAAAACCTGCCTGTCTGTTGTCTTATATGCCACAATCACATTCATCTGGCAAGGGGCTAATCTTAAGCAGCCATGGCGAAACAGAACCATGAGAAAGAAGCCTTCCAGGCTGTGAGTAAAAATGGAAAGAAGAACCTAAGGTAGATTAAAAAGAAAAAGAATAATAAGAGAATGAACGTGTTGATGAGGCCCCTACCCAAAATCAGTCCACAGAGGTTAGGATCTCTACACATAAAAGATTCGAAATTTTGGAAGCTGAAGATCCTCAAGATGACTTAGAGGACAATAACTAGTGATCAAACAATTGTCCCCAACACTCAGATCTCTTGTCCTGACAATGATCAGGTTATAGGTAATGATTGAAAGTCCTCTCTAAGGACCTCTGTTAATATAAAACAAGCAGATAAAGGGCCTCAGGCAAGAGGTTATAAAGCAGAATCAAAGTTAGTACAACAGCAAGGACAGAATTTCTTGGAAGCAGGAAGCCAAATGTGGATCAACAAGGCTTTGGAAAAGATCAAATCATCATGCAAGAAATGAAAGTTTATCTTCAAATATTAGGTGGATAAATGCCCCTGAAAAAGGAAATTAGTTAAGAGACACGGAGTAATCAATAAACCAGAAATTGTGCTGCTCCAGGATACCAAGTTTCAGGTGAAATTTTGACATGTGGAGATACCAAATATGGAGGGGGCTGACCATGCTATTGTTGGGAAGGGCGGGCACATCAGGAATTTGCCAAAAGGAGAGAGAAATCTTATCTTAGCCGGAGCTTACACTACATCAAAAGGAACATTCCCAGAAGCAGAAGTCAAAAGTCACCTGGATACAAGAGATCGATCGTATACGCTATTTTTTTTCGCAAGAGTGCCACAATGCATTGACAAGCAAGCAGAATCAAGTAAATTGTTACCCAGAAGGAATTTCAATTACCAATCCCTTCGGGATCAGATCTGAAGCTGCAGATTACTTCTTAGAATTACTGAACCAGATACAAACATATCTCTGGCCATAAGGGAAATATCCTCACATATTCCTATTTTGGTCACAGAGGAGGGCAATGAAATGCTGCTAAAAGGAGGAGGTCAAAATTTCTGTGTTTGGCATGAAAAATGATATGCAAACCAAAAGGTTGTTAGCGGGTGCTGGTGGGTAGAGGGATGGAATTACAAATTTTTAAAATGTGAAAACTGCTCTGGGCGCTAAAAATGGAGATTATACAAGGATAGACAGAATATGGAGTAAAATTCTTGGGTATAAGCTATAAATATCAGGATTCAATGAATGAAAACAGGATGTTCACGGTAGAGAACAAAACAGATGGTTCAGCAGCCACATGGAAATTTATTTTCAGCTGCAGGACTGTTGTGCCAAAAATTTTAAAGTGGGGTAGGAAACAGGGAATTAGTTAATTTTTGTTAAGGCCCCTGGATCTTTCCAAACCCACTCTTTTCTCAGAATAACCTGCAAGTTTTAAAATCTCTTTTGACGGATCAAATTGGAAATAAAGTGAAACGAAAGATTGTTGAGAAGAAAGGGAGTAAAATGGCTTGATAGCATGGAATTGGAAGCAATGGTAAGTAACCCTGATTTTAAGGGTAGTAAGAAAGAGCTTATGAATATTCTGAAATCATACAGAAGCATCGTTAGAAAGGGAGAGGATGATCTGTTATGGATAAAATCAGATTATGGCAATAATTTAGTAAAGATGAGATAGATATAGTAGAGTGACTCAATGCTTGGAACAGAGTATCTCCATTCTTGGAAGAGAGCTCCTTGAACTGGCTGTCAATTTGAAACAGCAAGAGCTTTCCAAAATCCACTGTCTTTTTGAATCCAGTGTTTTTTTGTGACTATCATGCTCCATCAGGATTCTTACCCATGACAATCTACAAAAGAGAGGTTTTGCTGGGACCAATAGGTGTTGATATGAACAGAATTCAGAAACAGTAAATCATCTTTTGATCCAGAGCCCTTTATTCTTCTGAGCTGTGATATAAACTAATTCGATTCTTAAATATAGCTGAATGCTTTCCTGAAAACATAAAAGACTGGATTATGAATGAAATGCAAATGAGATCAGGAGCTAACTATTCCACTCAATGGAGTATTGACAAGGTCCTCCCATGGGTCATCTTGAAGAAAAACAATGAAATATAATTAACAACATCAGCTTGGTTGATCACTGCTGAACAAATTTCTTGGCTACTTTGATGAAATCTACAAGTTAACTCCTAAAGGAAGAGAACCGAAAGCTAAGAAGAGAGTCAAAAGAAAAGCAAAAAAATTCTTAAATCAATTTCATGCAGAGGACAGACAAGCTGGGAAGTGATAATTTGTGCGAGAAAGTCTCATTTGGAGCCTGCACTTTGAGAGGGCCATCGAGAGATTCATGCAAGCATTTCTCCATGTTTGGCATCATGATCTTCCTTCTTAAACTGTTATAAGCTGTCTTATCTTGTCAACAGCATATTAGTAAGCAATTTTGGGTCGTTTATTATATTCCCAGCTTTCATTTAGATAAGCTTGTAGGGATATTTTTGTATGGTTTTTCTGTATGTTTAAGGAACTATTGGCCAGGATGGGCTCCTGACTGAAAATAGTTTACAGCAGACAGCCTGCTGGCCCTGCATTGTATTAGTTATGTGATTAATATATTTTCTTTACTTACAAATACAAAAAAATTAGAAGAACACTTGATAAGTACAAATATGTGACTACTCATCCCTGACAACTTCAATTTTCCATATCCACTGTTCAACCAAGGGCAACCTCAAATTCCATAGCTGGCATTAATCAAAAAGTTGTTTCTTGAGACAATTTTACTGCGTTGAAATAAAATGGTAACATATGAAAAATAGCCGATAACATATCTCCAAAATTTGCTACGAACCCAGGAAGAACCAAATGTTGAAGAACCAGTGAATAAGAAAGAGATAGCCAACAAATTTTTCAAAAAAAAGTAAACAAACATTATAATTTAGTAAATACCTAACCAAACCACCATATAGCTTATTTCTAGCCCCGTCCTCCCCCGATTGACTCAACCACCTAGAAACCCTAAAAGACGTGAAGCAAAAAAAAAAGCCTATAGACTCGCCTCTCATTTCACTCACTCTTCCTACATGGGGCTGAAACTACGCCAAGGTTCTCTTCCAACTTCACTTATATGACATTGCAATGCCATTCCTACACAATTGTGAGCCTTTTTTTGCTACAAAGCATATTGAAAAGCTTGCAGCAAGGAAGATTCTTTCTTTGAAGGTAGGGGCTCTGCCTTTTGTTTAGTTGAGCTTACAGGAAAAAAATTGTATCGTTTTTCTGTGCTTTAAAGGAACTATTGGCCTGGATGGCCTCCTGATTGAAAAATAGTTTACAGCAGACAGCTTGCTGGCCCTGCATTGTATCAGATTGTAATTAATATACTTTCTTTACTTGTAAAAACAAAAACAAGCTAGAAGAACCCTTGATAAGTACAAATACGAGACTAATCCGCCCTTACAACTTCAATTTTCCATCTCCACAACAATGTTCGATCAAGAGCAACCTCAAGTTCTATAGCCACATTAATCAAAAATTTGTTTCTTGAGAAAAAATTACTGCATTGAAATTAAATGGTAACAAATGAAAAACAACCGATAACATCTCTCCAATAATTTGGAGACAGACCCAAAAAAGAAACGAACTATTGAAAAAATAGTGAATAAAAAAGAAACGGTTTACTATGTTACACCAAGTGAAATAATTTACTATGTTACACCAAGTGAAATAGTTTACTATGTGTTGGCTAGATTTTCTGCATAGCATCAAACCTAGGCGGTCATGAGATAAATCTCCCTCATTTAACCGGTGAGGCTCCCGTGTCAGATTTGTCAATAAAAACGTGTTATTATCTATCAGGGGTTTTACTTTAACCACTTAGTTCATGAACCATAACTAAGAAGTTCTGCAGCAAGTAAGCAAGTGCTAAATTTGTTTAAGAAAGGAAAATTATAGAAGAAGGAAGTAAAGGAAATACAGAGAAGAAATGGGGAAGATGTGCATCCCAATTAGTAGATAGCAGAGCTAATTGCATGCACATAGAAGAAACATAATAGATATGAACACACAGAATTATAAAACAAAGGTAGCTCTAGATCAAGATCTATAATAACACAAATTTTACTAAGAGATCTAAGATTAAAAGCAAGAAACAAAGTACACCGTGACACAAAGTTCTCCGGAAACCTGCTCCCTTGTATTCCTTTGCTCCAAGTTGCTCTCAGGGGTTCAGCACAAAGTCTAGAACACAAGATTGCTGCTTACAAATTCTGATTTTTTTTACCCTAGAGGTTCTTCTCATACTTATAGAATGTAGGAGGAAAGTACAAACGGAAAACTCAAAGTGAACTAAAGCATGAACAACAAGTAAAGATGACATTTGGCAATCATTCTCAACTAACTTCTTCTTAAGCGACACTTGTATCACTTTAACTAATAGAATGGTTCCACATAACTTCAAGTAATGGTTGTAAAACCAATAACTTAAAAGTTTTACAATTTCATCAGGAACATAAAAAAATAGAAGAAGAAAGAATAGAAGAAGTCATGCCAGCTGTAATGTCTACATCTTCTTGTTCTGATATCTGATATACTTGTCGAACATATAATTCAGCATCCTTCCATCTGTTTTAGCCACTGCTTCTTTCTCTGTCCTGAATTGCAGCAACCCTTCATTCAACACTTTGATGCACGCTTCCACATCTTCCAAACTCGGCCCAAACCTTGCAATGTCTGCCTGCAGCGCCACCAGTCTACTGATAGAATTCATCGTGAAAGGCTTGGTAGCTTTATCAATTCTCTTTTGTACCATCAGAAGAGAACCTTCCAGGGAATTAGGCACCTCGTTAGAAACAATTCGCACGTAAGAAGTAACGCCTCCGACCACATCCTCTTCCGTGAAAGAAATGATACTGTCGGGTAAGGATGACGTCCTACTTTCAAGTGCCTGCATCCTTTTCAGCAAAACTCTGCAGATTTCCAAACGGAAAGATACTGCAAATTCTAACTGCTTCCCCTTCTCGACTGATCCGTCCGGTACAATTTGTTCCGCAATCAATACATCTCCCGGAAGCTTGTTGATCTCGGCCAAAATACTCAAGTTACTCTGCAACTATATTCATGCCTTCTGTTTGCCATCGATTCTTTACATCGTTACATCGCTCATAACCTTTAGGCGGGCTGGCACTTCCCCAAGTTGTGCACAAAAGCTTGACGAATAATCAAATCCTTCCATTCAAATCGATAGCCTTTACTTGATTGCTTACATCTTCCATTTCTGCATAAGATGATCACTCACCTGTTCTGAAATGGGCTGAATGGAAGGTTTAGCAACCTTGGCTATGATCTCACATAATTGAGATACTTGCTTCTGCAACTCTTCTTTCTCCGCCTTCTCACTGTCAAGCCTAAGGAATAAAGCATCTATCAATGTCTGCGTGTCCTGCTTCAATCCTTCAGTGGTGGCTTGACCGAGTGGTACTTTGGTCACTGTCACATCTTCTGCCATGAGCTCCTCTTCTATCTTTCCTTCTAGCACGGAATTGATATCTCAACAAACTTCTCTCTTGAATCCTCGATGATCAACCTCGAAGTTGTTTTAGCAACTTTAGGCCTTATGTCCCTTCTGCTCAAATCCTGGAGTAGCTGCAAGTCGTGCTCCTCTAAGTTCATCTCCATTCTTGCTTCTGGAACAAACTGCAAAGCTAACCATTCTGAGAAATTACTTCTCGGAGAGTGAGAAGTCGCTGAGTGCACTACCATCTCCCGCTCTGCATCCTCTCCGTCGAGAAAGTGCCACGAGTTATGGCTGCCATCTTCGAGTCATCCAGGACAAAGCCCTTTCAAATTCCGCCATCTGCGCTTTCAACGTATCCTCCAGGAAGGGCACCGAACGAAGTGGCGAGGAGAGAAGATGAATATCGCCGGATTCAGTGGAGGCATGGAAGCATCCTGCTGCTGCGGTGCAATAGTTGGTGACGCGTTGGGTCTTGGAGAAGCTGGAGTTAAAGTCATGGTCGCAAGTGATCCTCTCCTTGGATTGAGATTTTCTATGCACTTTCAACTTCTCGACTTTCCTGTTGCTTTCTCCTCCGTGCTTTCGCTTGAGGGAATCTCCTGTGCCGAAGTTGCCCGTGACTTGATTCATCAATGCTTCATCAAGGCAATATCCCTTCGTCAGCAACCAGTTTGAAGTATTCACCAACACAGCTCTCGACCTTTCTTCAATTGTGTTGCAGCCTCCTATGTTATTCTGCAGTATGGCTTTATCTCCTCCCATTTGATGGTAAGTGTCAAGTACCACATTCCCATCATCTTTAAGATCCGCAGGTATCCGCGCTAGTCCAAAGTCGAACACTTGCTTTGCTGATAGCCTGCTGAAATCTCTCTTTCTAACCTCGTACTCACTTCCGCACTTCATCCAGAAATCTTCTAACGAAGGCACATGTGCGTACTGCTGGGAGATTGTCTTCCTGGCTACTCCAAATGGATTGAAGTTCAGCCGTGCAGGGAAGAACTCTTGCTCATACTCGGATAACATTTGCGCTTCCATCCCTCGAGCTCTGTGAATGCTAATGCAGCTGTAATATCCCACAGTGATTGGGAAGAAGCCCGTAGACTTGTGCCGCTTTGACTGAAGGTCGTGTAACTCCACAAGTTACTGCTTTCAACTCCATGGCGATCAATCTATCATTTGGATACAGGCATCTTTGTTGGTTCTCCGAGAAAAGCTCGTAACCACGAGGTATGTGAAATCTGCAAATTGAATGAATAGGCGCGCCAATCTTGGACACGACTTCCCACGCTTCTTGCTTACCCGCTGTTGGCCTTCAAGTCTTTGTCTAGCTTTGTAGATGAAATCGTAGAAGAAGTCATCGTTGATCACTTTGAAGTCTTTCTCTTTGTAGGTGCGATGAAGTCTGCGGGTAGCACTCGAAAATGGGGTCCTTGGAAAGAACACCACATCTATCCAAAATTGGAAAAGACACCTTGTGAAGTGCAGCGATACACCAAGTATGAAGTCATCTTGAAGGCGAAAGTACGCTTCACGTTAGGAGTTGCTCACCGATGTTGCTTGTCTAATAATTTCCGACCAATTGATTATAGAATCAACCTTGTTGATTTCATGGTCTGATGAAAGCATACATCCATGTATGCGGAAAGTGTAAGCATTAAAGCTTCACCATTCATCTGCATAGCAATTTGATGACATCATCTGCCTCTTGCACCAAATTGGACCGTGGAAGAGTTCTCGGGAACTTTGAAGGGGATCTAGGCTTCTTCATGAACCGGCTATTCATGATGCTCACACAATCAACTCTATGCTTCTCCCACCTCATCGACAACATCCCGAATGCTAATAGAAGTCACCACCTTTAAATCTTGGAATCTTGAAACAATAATTGATGAACTCTGCGTCCAAACGAATTATTGTCTTTCCCGAAGCATCACGTCTTGATCTGGATGAAGGATGATAAATCTAACACACTCCATCACGAACTCTAAAGAATTGGGTTGTACATGGAAAAGCTGCACTCGAGATAATTCCACTTTGATTTTGACACACGCATGAGTGAAGTCTTTCCCGCTCTGGATCTATCTATCAAATCGACAAGAGGTTCGGGCCTAGATCTGTGTCTCCTATGTCTGCAAGTTTGGAAGCAATGCATGACTCCATCGTGCTTTCTTTTTCATCTCTTTTCGCCATAGCTTTGTCTATCTTCGTCTGAATAATTCTTTTTCTTCTTACTTGGCCGGATTTCTTCAATACTGGTGCAGATCTGGACAATTCTTCAGATTCGGAGGATATTTGCAATGTGTTGGACATTGATAAAAACTCCTTTTCTTTTGTAAAGCACCTGTAATGAATTCCTACAATTTATTCAGACAAAAATGGCCACCGAGAGCATGAATAGTGAATTTAAATTGTAAAAATCTGCACTTTTCAAGCCTGCTGCCCCAAAAATTGGTGTTTAATTTGCACATAAAGAGAGCATGAATCCTTTCAATCAACACCTGAGCTCCTGTAACACCTGTGGAAACAATTATGCAGACAAAGATCAACCTCCTCTAAAGCATGCGCCAAATCTGGAAGCTTTTAGCCTTGTTGTCACCTTGTCTGAGCAAAATCCTTCCTCTAATGGGGGCGCACTTTTCCACTTGGCTGCAATTCTTGCCACGTGATTTGAATAATTCACCCATATGGCTGCCCATGCTTATATAACCTTCACAATTCTATAATTAATAATTGCCCTAACAATTAAAGACAATTAATTAATTAAAAATCATGTTTTTCTCTTTTAAAAATAGCATGTTTAAGGACAGCCATCCAATAAATTAAATTAATCCAATTTAATCCTTCACACATCACTTCACTTAAGCTTCACAGTGTGCTTTGACCATAGCCACTGAAAATAGAAATTAATTTAATGTTTTAATGCCTTAAAAAACATTAAATAATACCCAAATGGGGCACACTTTTTGAGAGGAAGAGGGCAGCCATTAAATAAATTAAATTTAATGCTTTTAAATCCTTTCTTTTATTTCAACTTTGACTTGTTGACTTCCTCCAAGCTTGGGCGCACTTTTTGAGAGAATAGATTAATAAAAATAATCAATTTAAGGCTGCCATTCTCTCACCGAAGGGGCACTTTTTGCACATGTAATTCTATTTTTAAGAATTTTTCAACGATGAAATTCTTTACCTGCAAGCGTGCGAGCACCAAAATCCCGTGATCCACTTAAGTGATTTGACTTTGACAATGGGATTATTTACCATGCAAGGCAGGCACTAAAATCCCATGATCCACTTAAGTGATTTGCCTTTTATTATATCATGGGAATTTTTACCCTGCAAGGTAGGCAATAAATTCCCACCTGCCTGCAACCTCTATTTTTCCCACTGCAGCTTAAGTGACTTTTATAACACGGGAAAAAGTACCCTGCCAGGCAGGTATAAAATTCCCACCATGCCTGCGGCTTATATTTTTCCCATCGCAGCTTAAATCCTTTGTTTTCCAAAAATGCGCCCATCCCCGCAGGGGCTTTTCTGTGCACGACTTCACTTTTTCCCAGTGATCCAGACCTCCGATGACGACTTCCTCCGGGCATAATGTGCGTATATGTTTTCCAGCTGCTCCAGGCCAAAAATCGGGCTTACCCGGCAAAGGAATTGCTCCAGAGAAATTTCACAGAAAACGAAACGGGACACCACAAAAACACGAAAAATTGCCAAAAGTTGCAAATAAAGCCCAAAACTTAAAATAAGTTAAAACCCTTCTGGCACATAGGAATAATAACATATTCGCTCATAATAGAGTTAAAACAGAGCGCAAATAGCCTCATACGGGGCTCAAAATAATTAAATACAAATTTCCCGCAGACAAATCCCGGCTGACGAATAAAACAATTTTGGGCATCCGGTATTTGGCGAAAAAAGGCTAATATGGCTCTTTGGGATTATCTTGACACAATACTGAGGAACTTTCAGCAATAAAAACACAAAAGCGACCCATTATTTTAAAAGTACGAAAAAATTTCGGATAGGGTAGTCGCAGATTTCGGGTGAAATCGAGTGACACCACTATGTTACACCAAGTTTACAAGATGGGGATGGCGGGGAACGGGGACGTATTTCCAAGATGGATTTTTTGAGAGGCCTATTTTTAGGGGATGGCTATTAAAAAAGGGAAAATTTAAATATATAGGAAATTTCAAATATTCATATGATAACATTGATAAGGCATTCATCATATACATTATAGAACCTTAATACATAACATTAGAGCTGAATTGAGATTTCACATGAGAGTCCACACACAAATTGATCAAATTAAAAATTCCGTTGCTTTCATTGTGAATCTGCATATATATTATATAAAAATTACAACAAAATGTCAGAAGGCTGAAAGTTTCAACTACAAAACGACAAAAAATGTTGAAAATCTTTTGTTGCACATAATCAGCATCTGCTAACACTGCATCAAAATCGGATTCGAGTTTGAGTCGGCCACTCGGAGGGACTGCCTCATCCAATGAAACCCCAACCAATCCCTCCTATGCGTCTTCCTCATCACTTAGTTTTTGTTTTTAGTTGTTAGTGCAGCTTTTTTAGGTTTAGATTGGTGTAAAGGGATTTCAGAGTCATTGTGGGCCCCACCTCCCTTTTTGCTGGCTGGGCCATGGGGGACGACTAACCTCCCTATAAAAATCTGAAGTTTAGGAGACACGGGGACATTTCAAACCCTTCCCCATGTCCCCAAAACATTTCCAATAGGGGACTAGGCTAAAAATGCAAGGGAAGTGTACAGGGTACACTAGAAATAAACTAACATTTTTTAAAAATAAGTAAAAACATAAATAATTCAACATATACACAACCAAATCACTGTCTAGCTTATTTCTAAGCCCACCCCTCCCCTAATTAACTTGACCACCTCGAAACCCTAAAACCACGAAGTAGAAACAAAAACTACGACACGTCTCTCATTCACTCACTCTTCCTACATGCTTAGGGCTGAAACAACAAGGTACTCTTCCAACTTCATTTATATGACATTACAACACAACTCCGAGTGTTTTTTGCCACCAAGGGTATTGAAAAGCTTGCAGCAAGGAAGATTCTTTCTTTGAAGATAAGGGACCCGACTACAAGCAAGGGGTGGCAATGTGTTGGGAGGTTGAGCCGGAGTATAGAGACTTGGCTGCTTCCATTGCCTAACTTTCATTATTTGATGATGAGGGGAAAGAGACCTCTACGTAGGATCTGCATAACAGAGCTACTAGGAGCGGCATTGTCACTATTCCTATTGCATTTGGCTCTAATGAACAAAAGCTGATTTGAATGCACTTGATGAAATGCAATGTGATCATGATTCATTCATGTAGTTCGTGAGTTTGTCTATGACAATTGACTAAATTCCTATTGTGAATAGATCTTATAAACGTAGATGATATATCACATGCCATGACTCGTTTGATGTTTTGAATTGACAATTACTAGTAGTGCTTTGTAATTTTTTTGTTTATTGCTATGATGCCAGAAACACACAGGGGTCCCGTTTCCCCTTAGAAACGCGTTCCGAACGCTTCGAGGCAAAGGAAACGGGGAAACGGCAAAAACGTCTGCACTTTTTGCCATTTCCTCAAGTTAAGTCATTTTATATTCCTTAAGTGCATGATAATATACTCCCAGAGCATGATAAAAGCGGCACAGCGTTTCCGGAAACGTTTTTGCCGTTTCCTGCGCTTTTTGCCATTTCCTCAAGTTAAGTCATTTTATATTCCTTAAGTGCATGATAATATACTCCTAGAGCATGATAAATAGGGCACACAAATCTAATTGTAAGCATTAGTGTGTGAGAGACAAGATTTGGTGTTCAGTTCGTTGTAGGAGGAAGAAAGCTGCGTATACGAGCTGAGTGAGCAAAAAACAGAGAGTTTGTTGTATTTCTTCTAATTGATCGTCTTTTGCAATAAGAAGATCACGAAAGTTGAGATATTACCACTTCCATCATGTTTTCCCCATACTAGGGTTTCCAAGCTGAAATCATTGTCCATTGTTGTTCATACTTTATGTTTTCTTGCTTGTGGTTGTTTACATTCATAGTTGCTGCAAGTTCTGATTATGTTTTCAGCACCACACTACACTAATTCTAGGTACTTCGGCCATTTGAAACTATCAATTACGAGTAGATTTTCGAGCAGGTCATCATATAGTGATTCTTTCTGCATATTCCATTAAGCAATTGCACTTAATAGTTCACACATCACCAAGGGAAGACACCATATTGCAAGTCGAACTTTCTAAACTTGCTGCAACAGGTTCCATTGCTTTTCAAGGATGGGCAACACAATGGAAGTTTAATCGTGTAGTACACACCATTAGCTTTGTCATTGTCTCAAACATCCAAGGTCAAAAACACAGAATAACTCTCAATATGTAGTACCGCCAAGTGTCAACATTGTCATTGCATCTTTTGACACTCGTGTTAGGGTACTGCCAAAATAGTTATTCAAATTGAAATTGTAACCATGTTGAATGATGACTCTTTAGAACTTAGAGGTTCAAATTTCAATGAATTCAAAATATTTTGAGTGCTTTATCAATTATCTCTTATGGTCTACAATTATAAAATGAGTACTATGCATATATATATATATATATATATATATATATATATATTGTACGGACGTTTCCGTCGATGTTTTGCATCCAAGGTTTTTTGAAAATTGTCGTTTCCGCGTTTACTTGCACTGTTTCCGTTTCCGTTTCCTGGCAACTTAGGTTTATTGTATGCCCATTATGATTAATTTAATTTTTTTATCTGTGGTTTCTTATTTTTGTACAAATGCACCCAAGCCATACCAAACTCAGGTTCCCAAAAAAATTGGTGAACCCCCAAACCCATACACATACTCATACCTATACCCGCACCCGTGTAACTTAATTTGTATTGAATACCATAAGTGTAGGTTAGTCCTATATCCCCTTCTCTGAACTTTGTTTCAACTAGCTGGTGCATCTGTCTTAAAAATAAAAAATAAAAAAGCCAGGATATATTTTATCTAATCTTGCAAATAGATTGAAGTTTTGTAAGTTCTCTCTGCCACACTCCCTAGGGTTTGAATGCTAATTTAGATATGATTCTATTTTTCATTAGTATCCTGAGAAAAGTATGCGCGTCTCCAAAAAGAATCATCTGTAATATGTACGACTCCCATCCAAGTAACCCATAGTCAGTCTGGCCCATTTATTGCAAGATGCCTCAAATCTCTTGCTACACGATTCTATATTAGATGAGCCTTAAATAAAGCGTCACCCTAGATCAGAATTATTTGTTGAATTCTGATTCTAGAGTGAATGCCATTGTGACCTTTACATTAACAGCATGAAATGGATGATAAATCAACCCAATTGCAACATACTGACACAATAATGGACATTTAAAAGACAATGACCTTTTCTATTATGATGCAAACATAGTATTCCACAAGGTATATAAGCAACATTACACTTGTTGAAGAAACATAAAAATAATTGAACAATGAATACTGTACCAAGATGTTCGTTAATGGTTATGTCTCTTCCTTGTACACTCTTTCCACAAACAGGACATAAAACCCATCCTTCATTATCGGTTTTCCACTCGGGCTTCTTGACATCACCATGAACAACATCTCCATTGAAATTTCTAAATGAAAACAAAGCCATGGTATTGTTGGTAACATCATCTTTTATATATGCAGTATTTTCTGCATTCAACTCTGTATCTGTCTGACCAGAAGCTACATGATACTTAGTCGCCTGGGCCTGCAAATTGTGAAATATAGTCAGATATTTTGACCATGGTCATTGGAAGGTTCCCACTGCAAGCTAGAGCTATCCCAAGGATTCAAAAGCTTGAGCACACTATATCTACCATGTGTGCAAATGATCAGTCCTATGGAAGGTGTAGCTGCAAGCATTGGTTAGTTATTACCATCCATTCTCTAGATTAACAACAGACACATAGTAGACCGTTACAAAAAAGCAGTTTTTGGGAACAGCATGTACCAGGTAACTAGTGTCAAAGAGAAAATCTTGATTGCAAAATTTATAACCAACCCATACAAAACATGCAGTAAAACTCGTAAATGGACACAAAAACAACTTGGGAACAAAGAATCTGTAAGGTGTGTAATTTAAATGACATGGAGGATAAAGCACATTCCCTTTTAGCTTTACCACTTTATAATAATGTTAGCCACAACTAACAAGATATTTATACTTAGAACCTAGTATATGAAATCTTAAATCAAGACTACCCAAACTTGGAGAATATATTTTACAATGGAATTATTGAAAAAGGTTATCAACCTCTAATAGGAAAAGATGGTTGCAATGTAAGAAAAAACTCACACAAACTATGTAGTGAAACTCATAGATGGACCCTTTCAAAGACACGTTGGTTACAGAGTATCTAGAAGGTGTGTAGCTTGAATGAAGGAGATGACGAATTACATTTTCTTCTAACATTCCCACTACTATATAAGAATATTGGGTGCAACCACCAAATTATTCAGAGTCACAATCTTGTTCATGAAATCACTTAAATTAAGAAATTTAAACCAGCTTGGGGAATTTACTCTAACATTATATAGTCATAGAGACGATCTTCTAAACAAGGGGAAGGCTTTTGAATCTTTGATAGGTCCTACAGACCATTTTAGCCTATATGTACATACCAATATGTTTATGATTATGACTTTTATTGTCTTTTGGCAAATTAGTCCGTAGGACATCAAAGTTTATCTATTTTGATGGTAGATTGTTTCTACCATTGTTAAGTTTTATATATGTCCAAAAATCATATGACCCTTCCATTTGAAATAAGCCAGATTGCAGATGTTACCTACTATAATTGTCATTGAAAGGTCCTAATAATCCGACAGACCCAACTAGTGGCCAAATTAGTCTGCAGGACATATCAAACTTTATCTATTTTGATGGTAGATTGTTTCTACCATTGTTAAGTTTTATATATGTACAAAAATCGTGTGACTCTTCCATTAGAAATAAGCCAAATTGTAGATGTTACCTACTATAACTGTCGTTGCGTAATGTCCCCTTTTTCAAAATAATATAAATTGAAGGCTTCTTGCTTGGCTTCCTTTCCATGGGCAAGAAGAAGTCAAACAAGGAAAGAACTTGAGCTAAATTTCAGTTTTCTTCATTCATATTTAAGTTTTTTATTTTGTGTTTTGCTTTCCAGGCAGGTAGGCTGGGTCAGAGAGCTCCCAAGATGAAATTAGAAAATAAAGCAAGCTTCCAAAGAGGTTGGTCTTGGGGTAATTCACTCCTTAGACCTTTGGCGCCACCATAAGGTTATAAAGGGAGTTACATAGGCTCATTTTGGGATCATCTTTCGGCATAATACTTTTCTACTTGGTTCTAGCGTTGATTGATCTAATCCAAATCCACTCGAGGCATCCAAGGAGGGCAAAACCCTTCCTTGTGGGATACTGAAGAACGAAAACTCTCCAAGTTGGTGGTGTGAAGGCATTCATTGAAGACCATCTTGCTGGTTTGGAACTAGGGCATCAAGAAGGAAGACATATCAAGTGTTTTGGTACTGTTTGGAGCCCTTCTCCTAGGGAGCAGCAAGGGTCGGAGTGCATTTAGGTCCCTTCTAGAGCACGACTCTACATTCTAAATTGATATCAGACTTCTCATATTTTATAAGGCTGATATATTGCATAATTGTCATTTGTTGGGTTTTGGAGACCTCCATTTTAGCTCGTTTTGTGGACTGCATTTCTGCTGTCATAATATACATTGCAGCTGGGTATTATTTCATATTTTGGCCCATGTTTAGGTTGTTTTGGCTTGGTGTTTGTTCCATTAATTAAATAAAATTTGAAGAAGGATTTGTACACTTGTTTTCAGCTTATTTGGAGGATGTTTGATGCCCTAAAGTGCAATTTTCAGTTTGCTGCTAGGGTTTCAATTAACGTTGGAACTTCTGTTATAATAATCAGATTTCATTCATATTAGGAATTGTGTGAATTCCTTGTTTGTATGTTTCAACCTTAGAAAGGGACATTACATGTTGAAAGGTACTAATAATCCAACAGACTCCAACTAGAAATATCATTAGCAATAGCACTCAAGCGGTGCAATGGATATGTCGATACGGAGGTTGTGAAGGATTTAAAGTTGAAGGAGCGAAGAAGAAATAGTGTAGGAAGAAGAGGAATGATGAAGAAGGGGATAGTGGGAGGAGAATTATAGGGCAAGGGAAACTACTAGAAGGAACGTAGACTATCATCTTCTTTCTTTCAATAAGTCACATATGGACCTTGTCATTTGTGGGAACTACTACATGGAGAAAGTGTGTGCAATGCGCAAACTCTTGAGGTAACGTACTCTAGAGATAGCTCAAAGTAAGCCTTTGTCGTTGAATACTTTCAATGTCAACAATTATTTTTTACAATGTCATCGGTGTTTATGTTTGGTTGATAGGTATAGTCCACACCGTTTTGAGGGGAATTCGCTAGAGCTTGTCACTAGAAACCGTAGAAATAGGGGCATGGCAGGGGACCCAAGGATGCAATTGTTGAATTTGATAACCACAAAACATAGTAGGTTGGGTGGTTTTCAAGCGTCAATACTATAGACAATAGACTTAACTTGGTCAATTGCCCCATTGACAAGCCCAACCTCTAACAACAAGTTGGCAAGAAGAAAAATTTTTTTGGCCCTTACATAGAAGAAATTTGACTTGCAATGATATTGAGGAGCGAAAAGCAAATCTTTCTTTTGGAGACAAAAACATATATTTTGGACACTAAGCCGCACCATTGTGAATTGAATACATTATTTAGGACGTTCAACAAATGGCAAGCACGGGATGGACACGCATAAAATTTTCTATATCTTGCAAGAGTTTTTCACAACTACCCCGCCTAAGCTGACTTTGTTGTTACTTATCGTCCGTGGTTCCTATTTTCTATATTTAGCAAAATTAATTGCACTAATCGTCGATTCATTAAATGTTATTTTCTAATATTTATATATATTCAATGACAGAAGGGTAGTTGTTTCTAGCAGCGAACAGGATGTTGCAATAAAGTTGAACCATAGTTACCTAAGTCTCAGGGGCGGGAAGACAGGGGGCGTAGGGACGAAGTTTCCATGACAACAAAAAAATTCCCAAATTTTAGGGATAGCAAGGGGAGGGCTATTAAAATAATATATAAAAACTAATATTTAAATATTTTCACTTTAATCAATGAAATTTATGGATTTAAATTGTATTTTATGTACTTTCAAGATTATAATTTAATGTTCTTGGTAAAAATAACAGCTTTTTTAAAAGTACAAACATTAGATTTGTTTTAAATATTTTTTAAAAATAGGGGACATCCCCTCCAAGTCCCCAAGTCCCCGAAACATTCGAGACATCCGAGACATCACCAAAATCTAGGGGACGCGTGCTCACAGCGTAATATCATGAGTCAAATAATATCATTGTTTGTAGTGTAAGGAAGTTTCTTTGCTGATCACGTGAAGAAACCGATGTCGCCTAAGATTGCAACCTTTACTAAAACCGAGCTCAAATACCCTCAATGAAACATGGAAAGACCTCAAAAGTGTTGGACAATGGCACCTTTGAGGTCAATCTCCAAAAAGGGTTGGTTCCTTTTATCCTAGTTCATTCACTGCAACTAACCAACACTAAACTACTGCTATCTAATCCTATCCTAAGAATTCCAAGGGACCAGAGTTGAGGGAAGGACATGTTGAAATAAGGAAAGGCGATGCACCAAATTAGAATAGGGTTCGATTCTAGCTCTAGAGACACAAATATAGCATTGCATGCAAAGTTACAAGGGATTGTGCATAGAGACTAAGGAAGAAACAAATTGGATAAGACTAAAACTATGCGAGAGGATTGAGATATTCACATTAAAAACTAATGCATTTAAAGGAAAGAAATCACGCTCGTATATAATATCAAGAACTTATCCATTTACAATCTCACTAAGTCGAGGCACGTGAAAACTCCACAAACGCATTACAGAGGCCCGCGAGAAAAAGCTTCTGGCTCAAAAGGGTAGAGCTCTAGGACTTAGTAGAAAGGAGCCTTTCCTTGTGCCTTCGCACTTACATTTATAGAAAATAGAGAGAAGGGAAGAGAGAATCAAATCACACCCAATAATGAATAAATTCAACCACTCTACCAACCACTAAGGACCAATCGACGTTCAATTTACAGGCCAAGTATGGGTGCCTAACATTACTCCAATCACACGCCATCAGATCATCTAGAAAGGAGGGCGGTCGTCGTCATTCAAGATTTAATGTTGGTTGTTGAGGTGGTTGGACGTTTGGTCTAAGTTAGGCCTTTTACTATACCCCACAAGTTTTGGATAATCCTCTACTTTGCTCTTATCTCCCGCGGCTTCTGGCATTGTTTGGCGGAGCTTAAGTAATCTACGGTTTCATTCTTGACCGCTACCCCTGATTGACAACCTCTTCATTATGTTCCACGAATTTGATTCACATTCTGCAACCTTCTTGCTTCTTCTTCGTTCGTGACCCGCACCGCACCGTGGAGTCCCTTTTTGTCGCAGCTTTTACCATTTCACGAAATCTTCGTTCCATGGATTTTCTTTGTACCACGGATTCTCGACTTTACGTGGGTCTCACTTCTACTCGAACTTTATCCCGTGGGCTTCGTTCCTCCTATGGATTTCTTTTATTTCACGGCTCTTCACTATTCCTTCCACATTTTACGTCCTTTCTTTTGCTCTCTGTGGTGTCGCGCAACTCAATTGCTTGGTCTTCGCAAAGATATACCTTCATGGTCTTTCTCCTTTATTACGCAAATCCTCAAATTTTTGTGGCATACTAAGTCTTCAATCCATGAAACATCATGCTTCTTCATTTTGTGGCTTTACTTCTCAAAGTTGCTTAGGTTCAAAACTTGAATCAAGTTGTTCAAATAACATGAGTGCTTATTTGGACAACAAATTTAGCGACTCTCGGTGACATTTATCTACTAGATGAATCGATCGTGAAGCCTGACATATCCATTGGGCATGGAATCGTGATACAACTTCAAGGACTAACCCTAAGTTCAAGTCAGAACTTTGTTCTTTCTTTTCGCAATACATTGTTTCTTCATCCCGTAGATTTGCATACCTTTCCGCAGCATTCAAATTATGCTCCATGCCCCTTCAAACCTCGTGGGAATTGCGAAATGGGACCAACAACATGTGCAACACAACACTTATTCGAGAGAGAGAGAGAGAGAGAGAGAGATCACCACAAAAGGATTGAGGGAGGGAAATTCAATCGGTGATCACAAAACAAGAAACAATGATTTGAGGGCCCTCCCAACAAGGAAACACGAAGACAACTAAACTACCATGTACAAGATGCAACCTAACTCATTCAATAAGAAGGCTTAAGATAAATCCCGTTGATTGGGATTTGGAATGCTTCCCCATTGAGTTTTGACAACTCAAATGAATTGGCTTGCTTACAGCAAGCTGTGATGATGTATGGCCCACTCCAAAGTGCATCAAACTTGGAGTGTCGCCCTAGCTTGCCTTTGTCCATGTCCCACTTTAAAAGCAGCTCCCTTCTCTCTGAAAGCTTACACTTTGGCCTTCTTATCAAACCATTGCTTTGTTGATCTTTGATGTCCTTCTAATTTGATTGTAGCAGATACGCCTCAATTCCTCTAGTTCGATCGATTTCGCCATTCTAACTATCCTCTCATCTTCATCCTCCAATTCCAATTGATGAGCTAGTTCTAATGAAGGCAATTCAAGAGATAATGGAAGTTTGGCCTCTTTACCATATACCAAAACAAAAGGAGAATTACCTATGGCTCTCTCGGTGTGATTATGTCAACCCAAACAACGTTCTTGATCTTTTAATGCCACTATCTTTGGTTCATCTCCATTGTCCTCTTTGTTTTCCTACCCAAATTCTTGTTGGTAGACTCAACAGACCATTACCATGAGGGTAAAGTTGGAAGAGGTTTTTAGATAAGTGTCATATTGAGGGCCCAAATCAATAAATTTATAACCCACGAAGACCTTAGCATTATCAGAAATTATAGTTCAAAGAACCCCAAACCTTGTCACAATATCCTCTAAAACGCCTAAGATGGCCGATTCATTGCTTCCCGAGTGCCACAACCTCCGCCCACCTCGGTGAAGTAGTCAATTGCGGTCAAATCCATTTGTGGCTTGTACTTGACACTAGATTGATCATGCCAATGAAATCAAGACCCCATTGAAAGAAAGGTTGATCCGCTTGAATTGGATGAAGTGGAAGAGCCACCATCTTATTTTTACCAAGAAAGAGGGCACATTCTTGACATTTTCTCGACACATTAATATGAATCCATGAACAATGTGGACTAGAAGTATCCGGCTCTTAAGATTTTGATAGATGTAGCCTTTGGGGAGAAGTGACCGCCAGAGAATCCATTATGGAATTCCACAAGAACTTTATTCACTTGTTCTCCTTCAATATATCTCAATAACACTCCATCCAAATTCTTCCTAAAAAGAACTTCGCCTATCAATGCATAAGGAATGGATTACAGCCTAAAATGCTGCATTTTAGCTTTATTCAAGCCAAAAGAATATTCACCGTGGGATAAGAAGTTGGCCATATTGTTTGTCCAACTATTTCCGATAGGCGGACTTGTTGCTGATTGTTCCTCCTTTTCCTCTAAAACATAAGAAGCTTCTTGACCACTTCCAACATCTACAACAAGTTGTTCGCACAATCCTCTACCTCTAACCAGATTTGTGGCCTTGATAGTCACATCACATTCCATAATTTTGGTAATCCATCCAGCTCTCTTCGCACTAATTCAGCTCCCATTATGAAATCTCTCACACTGGGATGAGAAACTAACACATTGATGTGGTTGTTTGAAGCATTACTTGAATTTTTGAGAGTTCTCGAGATGGAAAACACCTATTTCTCTATGTGGCTATATCTCAACTCATAATCCTTCAATGTCTGGCTAAAGAAAGCAGCTGGTTATTCTAGACCTTCATCATTTTGTTGAGTCAACACAACAGCAACACTAGTTTCAGCCCTATACGCGTAGAGAATGAAGTCCTTTGTATAGTTTAGGTTGATGAGAGTGGGTGCTTGAGCAATTGCATCCTTGATCTTAACAAAACTATCCTTTCCTTGATCCATTTGAAAGCAACATCCTTCCTGAGCATCAAGGTGATATGCTTGACTAATCTTGCAAAATTAGGAATGAACTTCCTAACAAAATTAATCTTCTCAAGGAAACATTGTAATGCCTTCTTATGAGTGGTAACGAAAGAGAGAGAATGGATGAGATCCTCTTCTGGTCTATAAAGAATACCTTCTTTTGAGACAACATAACCCAAAAGTTTTCCTTGTGATACAACAAAGATGCATTTCTTTGGGTTTAGGGACACCCCAAACTCTCTGCACCTTTCAAACACTTTCTCAAGGTGTTTCATGTGATCTTTAACTACCCTTGAGAAGATTGTGATATCATCCAAGTAGATTAGAATGAATATGTTTATGAAGCCTTTGAATGCGATATTCATGGCCCTTTGAAAGGTAAAGCACCTACATTGGTTAGTCCAAATGTCATTTTCTCATAGACATATGTCCCCCACTTGGTTGTGAAAGTTATCTTACATTGATCTTCCTCTCTGACCCTAATTAGATTGTAATCAAAACAACCATCCAAGAGGAAAACCTCTCACTCTCTGTTATTGTTTGCAAAATTTGGTCCATGGATGGCAACGGTAGTGATCCTTAAGGGAGGCTCGCTTTAAGTCCCTAAAATGAACATATAGCCTAATCTCCCCGTTCTTCTTCCTTACTAGGACTAAGTTTGCTATCCAAGAGGAATACTTGATAGGAAAAATAATTTTGGCTTCGTGAGCTTGGATAGTTTTTTTCTTAATGAGGGATCTATCTCGTGTTTATAGGCCTTTGTTTTTGTCTAATCGGCTTGCATCGAGATCAAGATCTATAGCATGTTGGGCAAATATTTGGATCAAAACCTCTAAGGTCTTCATGGCTTCATGAGAAAACATCATTGTATTGCTGACATAAGGAGATAAAATCATGCCTTTCGGTTCCTCTCGATACCTTTACAAACAACAACTTTTTGTTTTGTGTGACGACGACTAGTTGGTAGTCTTCCTCCTCAACTGTCATGTTTTTCTTTTCCCCTTGAACTCATCATCAGGGCTGAAAATGTCTTCAAGTGTGATTGGTCCTCTAGGCAATTTGTTTGTCTTTAATCAATAATTTGCTCATCATAGCTTTCTTGTAATCTTGACTGCAATTCTGATGAGAATTACGCTTCATTTTGGATGAACTAGACTATTTGCTCATCACTATCAAAAACTTGGTGGCTCACCTCATTATCTGGAATGGATGGTCTAACCACCATCTTAACATGTTACTTGGTCCCTTGGATGAAGTCCTTCAGTGGAGAGAACTGTGATCCTACAGTTGCCATTTGATCTGCTTTTGCGTTCGGCTTCCTTGGCACTACTTGCAGATTAGCATCAAAACTTTCCATGAGATCCTGCACTCTATGCCTATAAGCTTTTAGGAGCTTGCTCTTGGTAGCAAACTTTCCTCTTACTTGATGGACAACCAGCTCGGCATCCCCAAACACCTGCACGGCATTAATTTGTCTTTTCTTGCAAACAATAACGATCCATGAATCAATGCTTCATACTCTGCCACATTGTTAGAGCATGCAAATTTCAATCTATGGGCAAAGAAAAATTTCTTACCAGTCAAAGAAACTAAAACCATACCTGCTCCAACCTCATTTTTGCTCCTTGAACCATCAAAAACATATTCCATGGGCTTGAAGAATTATCTCCTTCTGTGTGACATAGGGACAAAAAAATTCTTCATGGATACAATAAGTACATAAACCAGCTTTCTCAACCGTGTCATAAGGATCAAACTCATAATGCTCTTTAGCCCATTCATCTAACAAGAGGTTAGGTATAGAACAAGGTGGGGCAATTTGTTGTATTGATGCTGATTCATTTTCTTCTTCTTCTTGGACTATGCAATTAGAGCTGAGTGGAGCGGGCTCATATGGCTCAATATGATAAGATGAAATTGGCTTAGCCTTGATGGTAAACCTTGTGCCATACTTGGTTCTTAAGAGCATGTGAGACCAATCAGAAGACAAGTACCCACCCACTTTGGCTATCAAATCTCTTGATAAGCAGAGGGCAAAGAAAGGAAGTAGATGAATGACTGATAAATCTTGAGTAATGGTTAAAGTAGGACGAATGAAGGGTTAACTCAAGATTCTTTATGACTCCTAATATTTTACCTGTTGAACCATTAAGTTGCAAAACACCCTTAGAAGTTAGGTTGTACTCAATGCCTAAAATATCAGCTATTTTCTAGGGCATCACAGAAGGACTAGCGCTGAATCTATCATGCAATTATGTACTAAGTGCTTTCCCACGATTAAGAACATATGGAAGGGCGGTTTCTCGGGTGTACTTACTTGCTCATCCTTTGGTCAGTACAAAGCTAATCACCGGATTTGACTTCTACATAGTTGGTTCAAATTGTGGCAACCGCTTGAATGCTTCTTGTAAGAGATCCCTCTAAGATGGGATAGACAATGCATCCCACATAGTAAGATTCAAATTTTTCTCGCTCGAGGGCACAGGGGAGGGCACGGCGTTCAATCGTGGCTCGTGATTGATTGCCGTGAGGGCACAGGAGGGCACGGTTTTTCTGAATCGTGGCTCTGAATTCGCCTATTTGTCATGATTGTTATCCTCTATTCACGACTGTGTTTTCTGTTTCGTGAGGAGGAAGCAGGGTTTCGTTTTCTGCAAGTCTCGTGAGTTTCCTCCTTTCCTGGTTCTCACGATAGTGATCCTTCTTTCAATGTCCACGTTATCTACCATCACGAGTGGGCACGAATCACGAATCACAAATCACAAATCACAAATCATGAATCACAATGACGACGTTGGGCACGAATTGCAGTCAAGAGTGGGCACGAAAATATAACCAACAAAGGGCTCGAAATACTTCCTTCTAAATCGTGGATCGTTCCTCATTCCTCCGACTACGACTTCTCGTTTCGTGGCTCGGTTCTGTTGTGCAGGCATAGTTAGTGGCACAGAAAAATCGTGCACAGTAAAATCGTGTGCACAGAAATTTCGTGAGTCCATCTCTACACGAGTAATTCATCTGTACACGAGGAATTCGTGGGTGTTTTGCTCCTGCTCGTTGTTGTTTTCTTCCTTGACTGGTATTAGGCTCCCTACGATTTTTCCCAAGACAACATTGGTCTCTCTATGCACAAGGTAACTCAATTTGGAGGATCTGGAGACTCTACTCCTCTAATCGTATCACCTCTCCAGGCAGTCTACCCATCATTGATGTCTCCTACTTCCCCACAGCGCAGGTGTCCAGCCTTGGGTCTAACGACCAGGGTCATCATGAAGGCAGTCTCCCCAACATTATTGCTGAACTGCTTCGCAGGTTAGAGACTCTGGAATCCTCTAACAGAACCCTCCAGACTGAGGTTTTCGGATTAACCTCTCGGGTCGAAAAGATTGAAGCGGACAATATCTCTTTGCGTAAGACAGCTAGCGGAACCCAATGCATACACAAAACCTAATGTTGTTAATGATCAATTACAAGTTGAGCTTTCAGATTTAAAACATAAGCAAGAGGAAATCAGAACTCAGCAAGAAAGTCTGCAAAAACAAACTGATACCTGGGCCCAAGTGGTGAAGAGTAAGGATAAAAATCCTCCTTTAACAGCAGTTGAAGAGGTGGTTCAGGCCAAATTGTTGGAAGAAAGAACCAGGCATTCCAGGGAGCTGAACCTTAAAGTTAGAGGGTTGCCCCCTCCCTCTTCTGATCCCTTGGCCACTGCTTCAAAGTTCCTCACAGAAAACTTGGGGCTGTCTGAGGTGCAACTTGCTAGAGCTTGGTTCGGACTGGATTCTACTCTTTTTCTCCGCTTCAAATCCGCTGAGGACCGGCTTAGGGCTCTCAAGGCCAAACGGAAGTTATTTTCCCTACCCAATAAGGTCTTCCTTGATGAAGATCTTACTAGGACACAAGTTGGGGAGCTCAAATGCTCTAGGGAGCAAGTCATGGCAGCGAGGAAAGCCAAGAAATGGGCGGTTATCAGGAATCTTCGGGCTGTTATCAAAGACTCTCCTCCTCCCTTTGGGACCCCGTCCAAGGGGCTCCCAATGACAAAGCCAAGTGCGAGAGGAGCCGAGCGAGAAACTTATCTATCGATTCTTTGGAATGAGAATGGTTCCATTTGGTCCTCCCCGGCCTTATGTTAGGCGCTCTTGGGGCTACCGACATTCTCTTCATCACAGAGACACACAAGAGCCCTGCTTTCGTCCTCTCGCCAGTATTATCAAGCTTTCTTTGGTTATCGGCACGCAGACAAGAGACTCGGGGTTCGGGCGCAAAGTGTCGTGGTCTCTGGGTGGGGTTGCCAGATTTATGGGGACTCCTCCTAACAGGATCTCGATGGTTGGTTTTGATGAGTCTCGTTAGGTTCATGTGGATTCGTACGGTGGATCCGCTCGGTTTTCAGCGATCTCTATATAAAGCAATGTGTTACTTTCCTCCACTGCTTCCTCTTATGCCATCCACAACGGCCCTGACGGTGATCCTTACTTTGACTTATACGAGCATGTGCTTAGCCAAGATCTGTTGCAGGGGAGGTTATCATTTTAGGCGATTTTAATGCCTATACTTGACACTTACAGTCCCTCTCCATGACAGATCGGGCCGATATGTTCTCGCACACAGGGATTGACCCTATGTCAGTTGGTCTACATAGGATTTCTGCGGATACGAATGGCCCTCATGGACGGTTCCTCCTCTAGCTCGGGGAGTCACAGGGGATGGTGATCTTCAACGGGATCGAGCGCTTCCCGGATTCACGCTTCTTCACATGTCGTCCCCATGGCGGGGCACTAGTGTGGTGGACTATATCATTGCCAGCCCGGACATCTCACCCCTCTTCTGCTCCTTCTTTGATTCCCCCATTCCCCTTGCCGATCATGTTGTCCTATCTTTCTCTCTGGTCGCCAGCTCTCCTACCACCACCGCCCCTCCTCCCCCTCCCCACTTCCCACCTCGCATCTCCTTTCAATTTGATAAAGGGAGTTATGGATCATACTCATCCCACATCCGCGACCTTCTCCCCTCTGAGCCCCTATTCTCTAACATGCCTAGTGTGGAGGCCAAGTACTCATGCCTTTCCTCTGCCATGTGGGAGGCTGCCCTAAGATCCTTTCCCAACTCCACCACCCATCCCTCGGCCACTAGTACTACTAAATCTTGCCCCATGAACCAATGGTACGATGTAGAGTGCAAATCCCTTCACCGTCGTCTTCGCCAAGCTTTTACCCAGGCCCTCCCCTCCTTCCCCATTCTTAAGGTTGCCTACAGGTGCCTTCTCCGCCGTAAGAAGTGATCCTTCATTTCCCACCGCAGATATATGCTTTCCACCTCCCTTAGGACTAACCCTCGGTCCTTCTGGCGTACTGTCTTTCCCCGCCACTCCCCCTCCTCCACAACGATCGATCCTATCTCCATTTTTTCCCACACCTCTACCCTTTACGATGTTCCGGGGCAGCAGTCTACCCAGATTGGCATCCCGCCGCCTGGTAATCCCTTCACTCACCGTAATATCAAAGAGGCAATAAGGATTTTGAACTGTAACAAGGCAACTGATGTGGACGGTTTCCAGGCCGAGTTCTTCAAGCAGGGTTTTGAGGTTTTTGGTAACTATTTGGCAGATCTTTTCAATCAGGTGGTTCGCGTGGGCTTCCCTCCTACCTGGTCTCATCATATCATTCACCCAATCCACAAAGTTGGGTCCATTTTTGATCCGAACAACTACAGGACTATCATGGTGGGCCATTCTTTCTCCAAACTCTATGCTACAGTCCTCCACAGTTATTGTCCGAGATTTTGGAGCAAAAGCAGCTCAGAGCCAGAGGTGGTTGGTTTTTGCCCTGGTTACCACACCATCGACCACATCTTCACCCTTCAATTGGTATTCTCTGAAAGCTCCCATTCATTTCTTGCCCACCAAGCAAGTGTTGAACAGGTCCATCCGGGTGGATATCTACAGGAGCTTCATTCAAACTACTTGGTGAACCCCCCGGGGGTTTGCGCCCTAAGATGTCTTTTTATGCAAAGCACTTTCTTAAAATCAGAGATGGATTCATCATCCGCGCCAATACACCTCTCGTCCACGGGTGCATGCCCTCCGTATACCTTTGGGTCAGTTTCAAGTCGGCTCCCATAGACTTCGGTGCGAGATTGATCACCACATTGATCGGGAGGATAGACTTTGTAGGCTCTGTAGCCTTCATGAGGTGGAGACAGAGACTCATTTCATCTTCCGCTGCCCCATATACTATGAGATCAGAGGACGTTTTCACTGTCTCTTCAGAGGGATTCAGACTCTCCCGGCCTTCTTCAAATATATCGACCAGCGGTGTCTTGCCCTTTACATCCATGAGTCTTTGTTGCTACGAGACCGGATTCTTCATCCCCCTCCGAGAGTCATCCCCACGAGACAAATTACAGCCTTCTTTCCAGTTCTACCCGCAAGTGGAGGAACTAAACGGCAGAGCCTTTCTGACCCAGATACCGTGCATAGATCAGTTCGTCCCCGGTTGGACCTTCACTCTTCCCTCGATCACCGCCAGCAGAATCGGATGCACACACGTACCAAAGGGCAGTCCAACTCCATTCGTCACCCTGGCCGTCGTGTCAATCTTAGATCTCAGCAGGGAAGGAGGTTTTCACCCCCCTCTTCGACCGCCAATCCATCAGGAGCTTCTTTTTGTTGGCCTCTACTGTTAGGAGGGGTGTGGCTACCATTCCTGATTAGACCATTGGTCCTCGTTTGCCCCCCTTCATTCCCTTCTTTGCTTCCCTCGTTTTTCTCCCCCGCTTGCTCCATTGCCCCCGCATGTGGGGGTATTGGCTTCGGGCTTCCTTTCTGTTGTCTTTTCTCTTCTTTTTGTTTTTGGGAACTCGTTTTGAGTTGTATCCGCTCGCACTTTGTATATTGTTTGGGCTACTACGGTCCATTGACCTACTTTTGTGGGCATTCGTTGGACATTAATATATTTATCTTATCTTATATTATCTACAATGTTATAGGGGATGCCTACGGCCTTACGCATCAAAGGTATTGAGGATTCTTTTCGCTTGCTCAATCGGTGGAGGACTAATTAATTTCATAGGGGCGGAGACATAAGATAAGTATGTTAGCTTGTCACCGCCCAAGTCCGCCACTTACGGACTACCTTTCTTTGAGGAGAAAACTCTCAGACTGGAGGAGGTGGGGCAACAGCCCCTAATTGCCTCTTCTTTGATCTTGTGCTATCCACGACATAAAGTTGCAGCCTACTTAAGTTATATGCAACTTGATTGATTGCACAAAATCATTCTTGATGCAAAACATGAGATTAGTCTCGGGGCGGGGCGGGAGGGAGCTTCTCGTGCCCATATCCTCATTGGGATTTGCCATTTCCATCAATGGTTCTTGTTGATTGAGAGAATTTTGCACCATCGGCGTCCGAACTTGCTACCATCAAGCGCAAATATTTTGATTCTCGAGGTTGACTACATGGAAAACACCACTCAGCTTCTTGGATCACATTATTTTGCATTAGAACAAGGGCCCTACTTGTATTAGGCTACTAAAGAACGGGAAGTTGTTGTGTAGGAGCAATCGTTTGAAGGGGCAAATTTGGATTAGGGCCTTGGAATTTGTTTGTCTAATTATTTTGGCCATATCTTTGATATGGATAGTGAACCCTCTAATGCTAATAACCTTGATTAAACATTTGATTTGAAGGTTGCCCTTGATTTAAACTTGGGAGGCTTGTAGGGGTGCAAGGCGTGTTATTTGTCAAGGAAACAATTCTTTTGGATAATTTTTTTACCAAGGCTCTAAGGTCATCATTATCATCTTGCTTATGGGAGGAATAAGATGTGGAGGCAGATGAGGAAGTATTTGACCTGGAATAGGAGCAAGAGAAGGTTGAGTACTTTGGGGTAGTTCTAGAAACAAGGGTGTAGGAAACCTAGGATCTATTTTGTTTCAGCTCTAATAGCTATTGTATATGCATCAAGTAATGTTGTAGCTCCCATAGATTGAATCATTACTGCAATATCAGAATTAAGAGCTCTTAAGAAATATAAGAATGCACCTTGAGGAGTTGGTTTCAAAAGAGCTAAGATCCTATTCCAAGTCCTCTAAAATCTGAAGTTGAAATCCGCCATAAGTTTAGTAGGAGCTCTCTTGATAGTTGTCGATTGTTCCAAAAAGAGATTATCTCGCTTTTTCTTCAAATTGTCGCCAGAGTGCTTCTCCAAGCCCATCTCATAAACAGCTTGAGGCAAGCCGTAGACTTTTACACCATCAGTAATGCTTTTTCTTTGAGAGATGAAGCTAAAAGTCTTATTGTTACGTCATCACCAATTACAAAATGGACTAAGCATACATTAGCAACATCTTTGATATGTTCTATGGGGGTTGTAAGATCTTCACCAATAAAAATGTAATGCAATTTAAGGCAACAACTAGGATATCATTGTGAGCAGCCAAAGCTAAAGGACTACCTCCATTGAAGGTCACAAAAGGTAAGTTTCTCATGACCCATAAAGGGGATAGGCGTTAAATTTCGAGGGGAAAATAGTGGGATCTACCAAGGGGAGGAGTGGAATAAATTTTGTTGGAAGTTGATGGAAACCTCGAGTTGATCTTTCCCTCCTCTTCGGTGAGAATTGTAGATGTTCAAAAGGCTCCCCTCTTGTCGTGCCTTGTTTGGTTTGTATTCTTCTCGTGAAAGTGGGCACTGGATTGCTTAAAAATTAGTGGATCTGAATTTGGGAGTCGCTAAATGTGTTGAAAAATGCCTCCAAAGACGAAATGTCACTAAGGTACACACCAATCTTAGTGAGAGATGATCGGAAGTGAGTTATAAGTGACTCAAACAAGTCCCACAGATGTGTCAAAACCCTTGTCGCTTGAGATTGCACCCTTTGCTAAGACCAAGCTCAACACCTCAGTGAAACATGGAAAGACCTCTAAAGTGGGGGGCAATGGCACCTTTGAGGTCAATCTCCATAAAGGATTGGTTTCTTCTATCCTAGCTCACTGCAACTAACTAACCAACACTAAACTACTGCTAGCTAATCATATCCTAAGAATTCCAAGGGGCCAGAGTTGAGGGAGGAAATACTGAAATAAGGAAAGGTGATGCACCAAACTAGAATAGGGTTCAATTCTAGCTCCAGAGACACAGATATAACGTTGCGTATGCGAAGTTCTTGTTGTCACCCAAAAGTTGCACCCTGATAGAGAATGGTGTGTGTACTCTCTCTCCTGTTGACAAAATTGGAACACCTCAAGGTTGTGGGTAACCTATGTCTAGGTGAACCTCCAGAGAGGGCCGGTTCCCTTGTGAATCACCTAAACAAACGAAAACTTTGACAAGGAAAAGGGAGAAGGAATGCGGGAAAAGGGAAATAAAGGTGATACACCAATAATTTAACACATGCATGTACTTTTGCACACAGGGAAATCAAAGATCCACACACTTGCACAACTCTAAGCTATTTTGCAAAATTAATTCAAGGGTTTAGGAGAAAGGACAGCGGTAGAGGGAGTAAATTCCACACTAAAGCAACACAATATTCCTATCAAACACAATGAAAACTCAAAAAAACAGCGATCTGAGAGGGCAAATAGAGTTTTTTTATTCAGATGTGCAAGTACCAAGCTTCGAAATCAGAGCCCAAACAGCTGCAAGTGTCTAATTAATTCTTTACAATGCAAAAACCAGCCAATAAGAAGATGAATCAGCTCTGCCTTCCCAATAATAGACTGCTGCTAATTTGGACTGCTGCTATTTTATTTTATTTAATTTCTCGTCGCTGCATGCTACTGCTAATAGACTGTAACAGCTGCATGCATTATTCAGTTAACTCTATTCGCCTTCACTCCCTTTTGGCGCCAAAGGTAAGACAGGCTGCTGCATGTTTCTAATTTAATTTATTGTTTTCATGCTCCTTTTGTGCTAACCGGATTGTGCAACTGCTGCATGTTTATTTATTTATTTATTTTCCTTTGGCGCAGATCTAAACTGGGACAGTAGCTATTTTGTCGGTTTATTTATCTCTTTCTTCACCTTTTTGCATAGGGACAACTACATTTTTGTCTTATCTGCCTTTTGTCTTATCTACCTTTTGTCTCTTCTTCATGCTCTTTGGCGCAGACTTCAGGGACAACATGCATGCTTTTTTTTTTTAATTTATTTATCCATAATCCATCTTTTTTTTTTTTAATTGTTAAACGCTTTTGACTGGAGCTATGAACCGGAGGGGTTGGGGCCCCCACCCTACAACATAGAAGAAGAGAAGAAGAGATGAAGAGAAGGGGAGGGAAAAACATGTGAACGGAAAGGAAGAAGAAAGAAAAGAAGTGTTGTAACACCGAATGAGCGATGAAAGGAGACAGAGCAGCGTTCGAGACACCGAAAAGCACGAAGGGGGCAAATCAAGCTAACCGAAGGAAGTTCCTACACGCTCGTTAGCTACCTTAAGCAGTAACTCAAAGGCAACACCGGCACGATCTTTGAGTTCATTGTGGTGATCAATAGCCGAGTGAACCGAAAGAGCGATGTGTCAATGTCGACCGCCGGAGAAAACGTTGATCCGTTGGATGGAAGTTCGCGCGAGTTAACCAAGTCTCTCAGTACTAACCGCATAGTCATTGGATGCAACGCCCAGAACCTAAAGCAAGCTCATCGACTTCCTCCACCCACGAAGAGGATCCGAAGAGAGAAGTTCACCCTTGATCATGCGGGCCAACCCTATGCACAAAGCATAGATTTCGTCCTCAACTACGAATTCGACCACCGCCGGTCGACGAAACAAAGGCGAAGCAATGTCCGAGCCCTTTCGGGACGACTTGCTCGAAAGCAATAAGAATCACCAAGAATAGTTTCTATGGCCTCCGCCTCTTCCGGCGAGGAATACTTGAAAATGATGGAAAGGCGGTGACGATCGATGGCAGAGGAGTCTGCCAGTTCCCTAAATTGACCACGAGGGCGACAAACAGAAGCCAACAAAAGCCATGGGGGCCAAAGGCGTCGAACTAGAGGGACGAGCAAGACGAAAGACGAGGAGGAAGAAGAAACGAACGGCATTTAAAGAAACCAAGCCTCACAGATTTCGGGGAAATCTTTCTTTGGAGAGGATTGACGCCAGCCCAGTCCAAGCTGAAACGTCACTGGAGACAATAGCAGCGTGTGAATAGTCGATCACAAGATTGGCAAGAAGATCCGCCACCGAGTTGGATTCTCGATATATGTGATGGATGCTCCAAAAGTTAAATTTGTCGAGCAAGAAAAGAATGTTTTGGATAAATGGATTAATACGCCAAGACAGAGCGGAGCCTTTGGAGACCGCAGAAATGATGATTAGAGAATCGCCTTCGATTATCAGAGAGTCCCCTCCGTACTTTAGAGCTAATTTGACCCCTTCTAAAAGAGCTTGCACTTCCACAAGATTGCTCGTACAATTGTTCAGAGGAAAGGAGCCTGCCGCAATAAGAGACCCAGTCGCGTCACGAAGGAGACAACCGGCCCCAGATAAACCCGGATTGCCTCTAGACGCACCGTCAAAATTGAGTTTCCAAGATCCTTGGGGAGGCGGTTTCCACTTGGCCTGCTGTCTGCGAATTCTCTTTTCCACTTGGGAGAGACCCTGTTTGACAATGGCGCCAGAATCAGAGTTTTGATAAAAGGCCAAGCCTTGGAAATTCTAGCATCCACGGAAGTAAACTCAGAAATGTTCAGACTATTCTTGGAAACTACTTCAGAGATAGCAATTTCCAATTTGGACAGGAAGGCCGGGAAAAGGCAATGTTGATTCCAAAAGATGCGTAAGTTCCTCTCCCACCGATGTGCCATAAGAGGAAATATGGGGCAACCTTCCAGATAGAACTTAAGGAGCTTTTGAACTTCAAGGATGGCCAGGATCGGAGAGAATCCCCAATATTATTGCAGTGAACCCATGAAAGGTTTAATTTTCCTAACAACCATTTCCAAACTAATTCCGCAAAGGAGCAATGAAGAAAAAGGTGGTCTAGGTCTTCTTCCGCCTGACCGCACATTACGCATTTGGAAGGGCCTGCATAGCCCCAAGATCTTCTTCGGAGTTGAGTTAACACCTTGTTTTTAAGAATGAGCCACCCGAAGATGGCCACTTTGGGAAGAAGAGAATGATGCCAACAATTTAGCTTAGGAAGATCTAAAGAGCCCAATTGAGTGAGGAGAGAGGATAACCCTCTTTGGTCAATAAATACCAGAGACGAAACCGAGCCAGAGTAGATGGTCCTCGCAATCCCGGTATGACGCTCTTCTCTACAGGATTTCCTCTGTCCAAGATGGAGCAAGCCGAGGACAGGACCTCCAAAGGAGAGGGATCTTTCCACGACCAAGATGGAGACCCGTCTGGATGCTGAAAGCCGTAGTTGGCTACAAAAGGACCCCAAGACGCTCGGTTTTATTCATAGTGTTGTTGAGGGAGGAAACCAGATTCAACGGAGGGCACCCGTTCCAACAGTCCTCCCAAAAGTTCACCCTAGCTCCATTGTTAACGAACCAAGAGACTGAGTCTGCAATAAGGCTTCTACATTTACACATGAAATTCCAAATGTGGGAACCTTTAGGAAGCTCTTCACTAGAGATGATCAGGTCCGAATCGCCGCTGCCAAATACTTGTGCGAGAGAACCTAGTGAGCCAATTTAAGAGGGGAGGAAAGGAAGTTCCAAACCAATTTGGCTCCCAAGGCTATGTTGTGAAGGGCTAAATCCGCAATCCCCAAACCCCCTGAAGAAATGGGGGATTTGACCACCTCCCATTTGACGAGGTGAAATTTCCGTTCCTCACTGTTCCCCTGCCAAAGGAAGGTGCGAATGAGCTTTTCGATTTTCAAAAGTATCAAATGAGGAAGTGCCAGAATGGACAACATGTATACAGGAAGAGCGCATAGGACAAACTTGATCAAAAGCAAGCGGCCCATGGGAAAGCCATTTCCCTTTCCACGATTGAAGCCTGAGCGAAAAGGACTATGAAGGTCAAACCAAAGACTAGATTTTCCGACTCCCATGAAATAATGGAATTCCCAGATATTTGTGAGGAAGAGAGCCAGAGACAAACCCCAGGATCGCCAGAATCCTTCTTTGGAGCCTAGGAGGAACATTGAAGAAAAAGACGACTGATTTATGATAGTTTATCACTTGACCCATCACTGCAGAATAGGAATCAAGAATATTGGACAAGGCTCGTGCTTCAGGGACTATAAGCAACCCCAAAAAGAAAAGTGTCATCTCATGAATTGTTGATGAGTGAGTGGAGGTAGGCTGGAGGAAGACAATAGACCCGAAAGAGAACCAGAGGCACTACAGATTTAATGCAACGGCCCAAAGCTTCGGCCACCAAAATAAAAAGGAAGGAAGAGAGGGGATCTCCCTACCTTAGGCCCCTGCTGCTCTTAAAGAAACCTTCAGTGAACCATTCACAAGAACCGAGAAGCAGGGTGAGGAAATGCAATTGAAGATCCAATTACATAAAGGAATACTGAAACCCAAAGCTTGCAAGGATTTAATAAGGAAACGCTAATTGATCCGATCGTAAGCTTTGCTATAGTCCAACTTAATCATCATCCCGACCCGCGAGTGATGATGAAGGTGTGGATAAGTTCATGGGAAATGATAATACCTTCGGAGATGGATCTTGCCTGGGAGGAAGCCACTTTGTTCTTGCGAAATGATGGAGCAGAGGAGGGGGCGGATACGGGAAGCAATGGCTTTCGAGATAATCTTGTAGGAAGTATTGCAAAGGGAGATAGGGTCGAAAATCATCAAATTTATCCATAGGGATTTTTTGGGGAACATACAAATGAAGGTATGATTGAGAGAGCCCAGGACTTTGCCAGAGGAGCGAGATTCTTCAACAATGTGCCAGACTGAAGTACCAATTACTTCCCAAAAATCTTGATAAAAGGCAGCCGGGAAACCATCCGACCGGGAGCTTTGTCCCGGGCCATAGAGAAAACAATTTTCCGAATCTCCTCCAAGGAAAAAGGAGAGAGCAAGCTCTCGTTATCAGCTTCATTGACCAACTTAGGAATTTGCTCAAGAAGAGAGGATTGGGAAGCCAAGGAAGAGTGTGTTTCACCGGTTAAAAGCTTTTGAAAAAAGGAGACCACCTCTTCTTTTATTGCTGTTTGGGAGGAAATCCACGAATCATCAGGCTGCTTGATGGTAGAGATATAATTAGAATTTCTCCTGGCTTTAACCGAAGCGTGGAAGAATTTGGTGTTCTGATCACCATCTTTAAGCCAAATTTCCCGGATTTCTAGACGCCAAAAAGATTCCTCCTTCAATAATAGATCCCCCAGTTCACTGAGGAGGGATTTTTCCAATAAGTAATCATCGCTATTCATTCCAAATTTGAAAACCCTTTCATTTAGAGTACGAAGAGCTTTTTCCACTCTTAATTTTTCTTGGAAGATGTTTTTGAATGAAAAAGAATTCCAAGCAAGCAATTTATCTTTGAGCAGAGAAAGCTTTCTAGAAAGAATAAACATTTTGGTTCCAGAAACATAGAAAGAGTCCCACCAGGATTTAATCAATTGCTTAATGTTGGGATCCTGCATCCACATACTCTCGAACTTGAAGGGAGAGCGCCAGGGAGGAAGATCGAAGCTAATAGACAAGGAGATACGCAAGTGGTCTGAACCAGACAGAGGTGAAACACTGCTTTGGAGGAGAAAATTCTGCTTGGAGCCAAGATTCCGAAACCAGGAATCTATCGAGTCTGACGGCCAAGTTCCCAAAACCAGAACGGCGATTGTTCCAAGTGAACCACCCGGAGCGTGGTTCCATATCCACCAACTTGGAAGAATGGACGAAGGAAGTGAAATCTTCTTGAGACCGGGGATGCCAAGCGAGACCCCCGCGTTTATCTCTATCAGATATAGTAGCATTAAAACCCCAGCAACAATAGATTTAAGATCCAGGAGGGACCCCAAGGAATCCTGAATCTTTTTCCACGTTTCCCTCTTTTGAATGGGATTATTTGGACCGTAGACATTACAAAGGAAAAAGGATTCCTCGGAATGTTTAATACATACCTGGCACCATTGGAAATGGGAATGCGAAGAGAGGGAGGACACTTTGCAGCAGAGGACTTCCACAGAAGACCCAACCCACCTGGAAGCACCATTCGAATCCACAAAGAGACCTTCCCAACCACGCCAGCTACGGAACCAACCATCTAAACACGCCGAGCTAGACATCTTGGTCTCTTGTAACAGACAAATAGAAATGTTCAATCCACAACATACCGCCTGAGCAGACACTTTGCTTGTTAGGGGCGTTGAGACCCCTAACATTCCACGAAAAGATGTTCATCTTTTGTTCAGAGAGGACTCGCCTCTCCTACTTGAGATTGAAAAAAGGAACCAAGTCTGGGATTGATTGCCAGAGGCTATCTCTTTGAGAGAAGACCGTGACTTGGAAGGATGCCCAACCGAGCACTCGGACCGAGATTTAAATTTTGAATAGGCGGGGTAGGAAGGATACCGCGGCTAGAAGGCAACAACTCGCCCTCTTCAACCTGAGTGACAGGATCGTCTTCCTCCGTCATATCGTTAACATTGAGAAGCTCTTCTTTGTGGCCTACCCAGTTTTCTAGGGAGGCGGCGTCGAGCCAAGACCTAAGGCAATACCCTCTTGAAATAAGGAGAGTATACGCGTAGAGTCTTGAACCACCGAGGCCGTTTCTTTAACAAGATTAATGGTGTTGGGATCGAGATTGAGAGCTTCCACTGGGAGGGACTTCTCTCCGGAGATAATGGGGGAGAGAGGCACAACATTAGGAGGGGAGTTCACCCCCACTGGAGCCCTGGGAAGCTTCTTCTTCCACACAACAGGCCTAGAAGAAGGGGGCTCTTTACAATCTTTTTGAAAGTGACCAGGAAGTTTACAATGGAAACAACAGTTTCGAGATGGTCTCATAATCCACCCTCTGAATCCATTTCCCGCTGGAGGAAAGAATCACGATTTTGTCACTCAGTTTTTTGGAAACGTCCACCGAGATACAAACCCTCGCGAAGGAAGAGAGGGATCCTTCGAGGGTAACAGGGTCAATACGGATGACTCTCCCCAGGCCGGAATGATTTTTGTGAGAGAGGGAGACCAAAACTCACTAGGGAGAGAATAAAGTCTAACCCAGACCTGAAGCCCTTCCATGATAGCTTTATCGGATCAAAGTGGGCTGACCACTTCTTTATAAGAAGGCTAGATTCTTGTAGCAGATATTCTTGTCTTTCAAGAGAGACATCCCTTTGTGCTTGGCTGCGGAAGATGACGAGGAAGAAGCCTTTGTCCAGAAAGCGCACGCGAAGGCCGCTCCCCCATTGAGTATCGCACCAGGCACGGATACCGTCAGTCGATAGCCGCCGGCCCACGAATTTAGCGAAAATAGCTCGTTGTCCAAGAAGAAGCAGTTGAGTGAGTCTAGATCGGCTGAGTGCTCCAGAGAAACGGTTACAGAGTTCTCTTCCTCTGAAAAGTCGGAAGACAAAACATTCCCAAGATTTGAACACGGACTCAGAATAGGGGCCCAGTGGGACCCAAGCGAACGATCGAACAGGCGGATCCTCCAGTGGCCTACGGTAGAGCCATTCGACCGGCCGCAAAGAGGATCGTTCATCGGCCTGGTTTTTGAAAAAACTGTCCATTGAGCATCCTGACCCGAGGAATTCCAGAGCGATTTTTTCTTCCTCATTTTTTTAAATTCTTAATCTACTAATTGTAGAATCGTTATCCATAATCCATCTTTATCCCTTTTGGCGCCACCTCTATTTTGGACTGCAGTTTGCTTTATCCTTATTTTGGGTTTGCTAAAATTAGAACAAGAGTTTGCTTTTCTTAAAACCATCCACTCATGCATTCCTAAAAATAGAACTGAACTTCTATTTTTAGCTCTTCTTATTCTTTCACCTCTCTTTAAAAATAGCCAAGTGTTATTTTTAGCCAAGCTAAAAATAACCAATCTTCCAAAAATAGCCAATTTTCCCAAGAATAGCCACTCTTCCAATAATAGCCACGCTTCCAAAAATAGCCAAGTGCTATTTTTAGCAATCCTTTGCATGGAAAATATGGTAACATTTCCAAGAGAATGCGCACAAAGACTGTGGGAGAAACAAACTAGATAAGACTGAAACCATGCGAGAGGACTGAGATATTCACATTAAAAGCTAATGCATTCAAAGGAAAGAAATCACACTCATATATACTATCAAGAACTTTTCCATTTACAATCTCGCAAAGTTGAGGCACATGAAAAATCCACAAACCTGTTACAGAGATCTGCAAGTCAAAGCTTCGAGCTTAAAAGGGCAGAGCTCTAGGACTTAGCAGAAAGGACCCTTTCTTACATTTATAGGAAATAGAGAGAAGGGATGAGAGAATCATATTGCACCCAATAATGAATAAATTCAAACACTCTACCAACCGCTACGGATCAATCGATGATCAGTTTACAGGCCAAGTATGGTCGCCTAACATTGCTCCAATTGCACGCTAGCAGACCATCTGGAAAGGAGGGCAACGTCGTTCAAGATTTAATGTTGGTTGTTGAGGTGGTTGGATGTTTGGTCTAAGTTAGGCACGGTTTTACTATACTCCGCGAGTTTTGAATAATCCTCTACTTTGCTCGTCTCCTGCGGCTTCTGATATTTTCAGCGAACCTTAGGTGATCTGTGGTTTCGTTACTGGCCTCTGCCCCTGATTAACGACCTCTTCATTTTGTTCCACAAATTTCATTTGCATTCTGCAACCTTCCTACTTCATTTCACGGCCCGCACTGTATCATGGAGTCCCTTTTTGTCGCGGCTTTTACCATTTTGCGGAATCTTCATTCCGTGGGTTTTCTTTGTACTGCAGATTCTCAACCTTACGTGGGTCTCACTTCCCTGCAAACTTCCACCTGCGGGCTTTGTTTCTCTCACAGTTTTCTTTTGTTTCGTGGCTCTTCTCTATTCCTTCCGCATTCTACGTTCTTTCTTTTTTTCTGCAGTGCCGCGCAGCTCAACAGTTTGGTCTCGTAGCATATACCTCCGCAATCTTTCTCGCTTGTTACGTGGATCCTAAAATTTCTGCGGCACACTAAGTCTTCAATCCACAGAGCATCATGCTTCTTCATTTAGCGGTCTTACTTCCCAAAACTGCGTAAGTCCAGAACTTGAATCAAGTTGTTCAAATAGCATGAGTGTTTGTTTGGACAATAGAAACAGTTCTAAATGTGATTTTTATAATATTATGAATTGAATACATTTTTCATGAGGCCATTCAATTAATGGCAGACATGGGGATGGATGTCTAAATATTTTATATCTGGCAAGGTTTTCCCCACCACCACTTGTAAGCCTACTTTTCCGTTGCCAGCACTATTATCACCGAGATTTGAACATGCAAACTAGCATTTCTCTTATTATTTTCTAATTTCTGGGTGAAACTCACATCTTTTTCACCTTCTCCTGGCAGAATATTTTTCCTATAAACTTAAATTGTCGCCAACGAATGGTTTGTTATGTTTAATGCAAGAATAAGAGGATTTGTTGTGTCAAAATTTGTTGTGACACTGACAATATGTGCCCGCTCAAACACAAAACATTCCATCAAACACGTTGGTGTCCACGATGCATCCACAATAGGAAGGGACCAAGTGGATGCATTCGCAGAGTCTCCTTCACCACCATCTGCGAATAGGGAAGCATGCATATGTCTGAATCCCTCACAACAGCCTCAATTCTTTAATCTTTATATATAATGCTGCAATGATCAAATGTGCAGCTCTACTTTAACGAACTTTTGCCATTCTCGGGATTTTGGGCCCAACAAAGTCTAAATGGACACTGAAAGGAGTAAGCTTTGTAAACCTACGTGAAATGCATTTTTTTGGTAGCATTGTGGGGTACTACAATTTTGGCAACAAAAGAAGCTAAGTTTTTATTGATGAATCCAAGGATGGATTGAACTCTACGACAAGTTCATAAAAGAAAAATTGGGGGTGGGATCATCAAAATCATAATCCTCATTGTTACTGGTGGTGTAACAATGTCTATGGGTTGGAAACAAGACAATTTCAACGTGGGAGGGTACTAGACTATGACTGGGGTTCGAGTCTCGTGCTCTTGTCTAGCAAAGGAGTACAACACCCAGTGGATGATGTAGACCAAAAGCCACAACTTACTATAATTAGAATTCAGAGCAACAAGACGATAAATCCAATTCATTTTTCTGTTCTTTTGGACTTTCTACGTACAATAGAGCTTTACATTCCTCCCACCATGTCAGAAAAAATGCCCTACAAAGATGCACTTTATTATGGTCTTCTTGAGAGTGTCCATATGACCAAATGGGGCCACTTAGATGGTAATCGAGTGGAGCTTTCGCCACTTCTATACGCAAACGAGCCATAGGAGATAGTGTTGCAATTAGAACAGACAAACACAAAGGATGTTGTGTGGCACACAACAATATGGTTCACGTCTACAATTGGACCATGGATGAGCTTCCCCTCTTTCTCTTAACTACAATGTCCTCAACAATGTCTGGTTTCTAAATCCATGAACACCTCATCATCTCC
The DNA here is from genome assembly GCA_018340775.1 of Taxus wallichiana var. yunnanensis. NCBI lineage: Eukaryota > Viridiplantae > Streptophyta > Pinopsida > Cupressales > Taxaceae > Taxus > Taxus wallichiana. The sequence continues at coordinate 655,061,404 of CM031243.1, read as the reverse complement.
ACCCATGTCAATGCATACAAGCTTGGCTGCAAGGCTATGGCTTGGTTCAACACCACAAGCAAGAAAATGCACTGTAAAATTGAGTTGTGCGATGAAGGGCAACAAAGGAATTTCATGGCAGGGGTGTTGTGTGGCAGCAAGGGCCACATGTATACTAGTTGCAGGAGTCAAAATGATGAATACGGGTTGGAAACGTTGGATCAACCAATAGGTTAGCAAGTGGACTTCTTGTGCGAAGCCAATTCAAACTGTCTATCCAAAATTTTGAAAACAAGAATGCCTAGTTGGCTTCTTAGTTCTTAACACAATAGGCTTTAGGAGTCATTTGTGCACCTTCGATTATATTTCCAATAGAACCTCTCACACGGGGCACAAGGCGGACACAACATTAGTGGATTTGAAGGGGTTCCTTTAGGCGAAGCTAGGGGAGATGGTCAACCCAATGACAATACATCAATGGTTAAACCTATAAAAATGAGTTGTGAGGTTGTCTAGATATATGCACACTTAATAATTAACCCATAAGTGTGCCATTAGAAACTTAGATATTAATAATTAATACAAATGGTCATCCTATTTAATGCAATGTTTGTTGAGTATTATCTATATCTCAATTGTTGGCAACCTAAAAAACCTATCTTTTTAATGGCCTTGTAAATTTTGGGATTACTAGTTATGTGGATAAACCGATCCACTTCCTTGGACACTCACAGCGCATGCGTTTCTGTAGACAACATTTGCGTATATTTAAGTTGCCTTAAATTGGATTAAATAATCCTTGCACAGTCCAATTAATGTGGTGTTTCCCACATGAAACATGTAGGAATCTCATTCATACTTTCATAAGCCATTAATGGCAAATAATTACAGTCAATGACGAACAAGGGGTTATATGAATGCGATTAGAGGGTGCTATTCTGCTAGGTTTTAGTTTCTCAATGGATAATGGAAATTGGAGGCCCTTTGCCAATGCCTCTTATTCAGGGAAAGATTGGATACGTGCTCGAAATAAGAATGTCTACATTTATATTTGTAAAAAAACTAATCAATCCCTCTGTCAAAATTAACAAAAATGCAAAGCAGAGGACACCACTAATTAACGAAGTCCTGAAACTCTAAACATGATTATCTAATCTCCAACATAAATTACTTAATAAAACACTCATTTTGGAATAAGCAGGCCATTATCCATGAATTTGGCGGGGAAAAAAGCAATCCTTCAAAAAGTACAGAATACCCACATCAACCCAAGTTTTATGAAACAAGAACAATTACACATCAATTAGGCATTACTGGCAATGTTGAAAGCAGCGGTTGATGATGACTAGGCGTCTCTTATTAGTTTTAGGCATAACAAGCTCCCAATCTAATTTATGGAGTTTGCTTTGGCAAAGACATTGGTGGTGAATATACCGTCACAGGGAGTGGCACCCTTACGAGGGGAGCGGCATGAAGCGGAAATGCCCTCTCACAGGACAGCTTGAGGACCAGTGGAAAGGAGACCATGTGGAAGCGTTCTAAACTGCGACTGTCGACGTGCAAGGCAAAGTTGGGATTCGGGCAGCAGGAGAACCTGCTGAAACAGATGGATTACAGCTACAAGATACTCCAGCAGAAATCTGTGTCGCTCAGGGAGGATGAAAATGTTATGCCTAGAAGCCGGAAAAATGAGTTGTGAACTTCAAGGCTGCGAAAGGATGGGGATGTGGAACATAGGGTTGCAAGAAAAGTACGGAAAGAAGAGGGGGCATACGTAGCAGTGACAACATGTCTTCTTTGGTTGATGTGGTCAGCTTGACCTGTAATACAATGATAAAATTGGAGGACGCCACATGGATGGTCCTGACAAATTTGGTCGTTGACACGGATTGTCTGAAGTGTTAGAATTTCTTCATCATTGTTCCAATAGGGAATGCCTATCATTGTTAAAACAAAGAAAACAAATAAATGCAAAAACCCAGAAGTATTCATATTAATTTTAATAATAAACAATTTTCCCAGCCACTTATGCTAAATTTGTATTGTCTTACTTTAACAGTACTTTGAAGAAGCCCTGCGAATGGCAGTCCCTGGTAATATTTTTAAAAACATTACCGGTTGAATTTTCCTTAAAATAACAGCCTCTGAGATTGAATGGGATGAGCTCAAGTGGTAAAATATTAAGGCTTACAAAGCAAAGATCCAAGTTCAAAACTCCAGTAGACATGATAAAACATAAAAATTGGTTAAAATACCACACCAATACACTAGGCATGTGGCTTATCGTAATTGACAAGGTCAGGTGTAAGTGCCCATTGAGTTTGACTGACAATATACCTCTCTACAGAGGAAAATTATGAAATCGTAATAACAAACAAAAATTGGCTTGATAAATTCTAAAAGTTTATCTCCTTTTTCCCTGAAATTTAATTACGCCAAAGGCGTTCCCCTATGGGAAAGGGCTTTGCGGACATTCACAGGACTATGTCAAATTTGACGGTCGTTTGGACGTTTTTTCCATGCAATTACCGTTTTGACGTTTTTACTTTTCTTAAGTTGTTTTTGTTGTTTTTAATAGACGGAACTCCAGTTGCATGCCCGCTTTTGAGGAGCAATTTGTGTAATTTGGGAAACGGATTATACGTTATCTGTCGGTTTGCTCAAGCTTTTGTTCTTCTTCTTCGGTTTTGTGCTCTTGACAAGATTTTAACTATATCAGATGGTGAAGATATTTCCTTTGAAACGACTTTATCCCTGGGCTTTCTGGACATCGGCTTTTCTTGCAGCTACATTTGGTATTCTCTTCTTATTCTCGATCTGTTGCAATGCACGGATTGAATTCAACGGCCTGTCATTATTCCTAGCAAAACCCCATCAGATGTCGAAGATGCTTCCGCTCTCGCCATCCCTACTACTGCTCCTGATGATCATGTTGCTTCTTCCATTCTTGTTCGATCTACGCCCGGTAACCTCACCACACTGTTTCTTATTTCTCATCACTCTCTACTGCTCTTCTTAATTGATTCCACAGTTTATTTTTCCTATTCCAAGTACGTGTTGGGTTTTGAGATCTCTCGCTTTGTGCAATCTTGTCTTTCATTTAATGTCAGACTTTTGGAAAAACAGTTTTACTTGTTTTCATGCTATGGTAGAGAGATAGTTTGGCCTCAGTGCAAAATATAGATTCCTGGATCCCCTTCACTGAAGTGATATGTGTTATGACCGATTTTCATCTGAGGTGATTTTGTGTCCACTGTTTTAAGCACAGCTATTCCACAGGCGCCCATTGCCGGCCATGTTTGAGATCACCGACAGGTATGGCGATGACAATTTTCAAAACAAAATTACAGTGACTGCAGTCAGGACAACGTGAAGGCACCCCGGTTCAGTGGAGGATAAGGTTAAAAATATTAATGTCCAACGAATGACCACAAAAGTAGGTCAATGGGACTGCAGCCCAAACAATATACAAAGAGAATTGTGAGCACATCTATGGTAAGTAAAATCCAACCCCACCCAGTCAGAGGCATTTGTGCAGTGATTCTTTGCATGTAATTTTTTTAAGATTGGGAAGAATTTTATACAGCGCTGCAGAGCTTGTTGATGGTGTTCTGCAAGGAAGAACTGCCTCTGTGTTGTGCTATGGAGCAACAGGGGCAGGCAAAACCTACACAATGCTTGGAATGGTAGGGAGTCTTGGTGTCATGGTCATTGCGATAAAGGATTTGTTTGCAAAGCTTGAAGAGTTGAGCTTTAATGGCGAACATGTTGTTTGGATTTCTTATCTTGAAGTGCACAATGAAGCTGTGAAGGCAAGGCTCTTATTCTTATTCTTAGAGAGGATAAACAGGTGTGTTATATGCCCCTCCCAAGCTTTTTGTGTGAACACTTTCATTTCCTTTGTTGACCTAGATGAACTGATCTTGGGCCTTTTGTTCCAGGGTAATGTGTCTGCAGGGCTCACTCAGCATAAAACTTTTTCAGCTGAAGAGGTATGATTTTCTCATCGATTTCCAAGCTCATTTTACTTTTATACAAAATAATGAAGGCCTGTCAATGAAAAACTTCAATGATTGGGAATTTGGGTCTTCCAGGTAAATGACCTTGCTCCATAGGGGCAACCAAAATAGAGCAACTGAGGCAACCAGAGTGAATGAAACCTCATCTCAATATCATGCTATTCTACAGGTTTGCACTTCACAATCCTAACAAATCTGCTAATTATGATTGTGGCTCCCCAGCAAATCTAACATATGTTTTTGCCATCATGTTCTTCCCTAACACCAGCAAATTAGGAAAGCATTATTGGATTGGGTTGTGACACACCCAAGTCATAATAAACTTCAAGGACATCAAGAATGTATAATAACAATGTAAAATTTGCATACATCTCTTATCCTTCATATGTTTCCGTATAAAGGACCATATATGCAAACAGGAAGAGAAGTATTTTAATCTTCCTGTCACACAGTTGTGATGTAAAGGTCCACTTCTGGGCACAAATGCTTAAACATCTATGCTAAAATCTCTGCACATAAGGTGAAACCCTTAACTCTTCACCATTCCCACCAATGCCTTTCTCAATAGAAGAATCAGCAGCTTTTACAATATAGACAACATTATCATCTTAAATCAGTCTGTATATCATTCTCTAATTTATCAATCTTTGATTTACAGTTGTGGTCTCCATCCCTTCCATTGAAGCCATCCAGCTCTATGGGGACTTCAGGTTTCCTGCATCTATCCTCTGATGACAGAATCCCAACTTTGCAATTTTCATACTCTAATTTCTTGGCAAAACCTTGGGATTCATCATTCAACCATGAATGACTGATCTGTTAATTTATTGTCAATGTAGGATCCCATCTGAGTAAGGCTTGATGGACCATTTAAGGCTTGATGGACCATTTAAAGAACCTGTCCTATCAATTTCGAAAATACCTTGTCTATAAAGGTCAGTAGATCTGCATGCTTCCCAACATTGTCACATACAGGCACACAAGCATCATCTGCTTTCCTATCGCTATTGCTATCATCAGAAGAAGTTGAAGATCCATTATCAACAAAGTCCTTTCCTAGGCTAAACCGAATACATTCAAAAGGATCAGCATTTAGGGAAGTGGCAAGATTGAGGCTCCTGTTAACAAGGATGATGTCCTCCCTTTTAACAACATTTAGCATTGTTCCACTGGGACTCCTTCCGGCCAGGAGCATGTCACCTTCAGTAACTGTAATTCTCGATTGTGAGTTGGATAATGTACCTTCCAAGTTCCTTGTTTCAGGGAAAGAGTAGAACTGGTCATCTGTATCACTATTGTTTGCATTCCAGTTCGTGTTCTGTTTCCTTTGGTTACCACAGTTATTACAAAGCACATCCTTGCTTGACGTACAGGCAACACAATTAGAGTTGGGCAGCACAGACAATTCTTGAAGAGCTTCAGAATTGATATGATTTTGAATCTCCTCCCTATTAAACTGTTTATTCAACTCTCCTTCAACATCAAAGGTCTTAATAAATGTTGTAGCAGATGCTGTTTTCATCAAGGAACCACCAATTCTAGCACCAAAACTGTCAATCCCGACAACCTTTCCCTTGGAACCTATATAACTCTCCCACCCAAGGGTTGAACCAGCTTCCACGCTGACTCTGGCAGACACGGCTGCTGGAAGCACACTTTCCTTGTACTCTGGAGTTTGTTCCTCAAATAATTCCCAGCAGACAAAGGAAATGACTCTAATAGATTTTCCTTCATTACGGAGAGCTTCAAATAATTCCAATTAGAGTGACAATGGTTGGGCATTGAAGTGAAATTTGTAACCAATTTTTAAATTTGGTATGGACATGAATTGTTTGACAAAATACCCCAAAGAATTCTACTTTGAATGCCATCCAATTTTCTTATTCTTTCTGTTCTAAACCTGTCAATTTGGTTGCTACTTTTGTCCTACTCTTCCTATCCTCTCAGATCCTATTCTATGTCAATTGATTTATGTGCATATCGTCTAGTGCTCAAACCAGAAAAAAATACCTTCAATCCAGAATAGGACACTCTGTTCATGTAGCTAAGCTGCAGTTTCAAAAAATGATTCTTCAATATGTTAGATACACAGGATTTTCATCATGAAAAAATAAAATGAACAAGCTAATCATAACTTTCAGGATTTACATCTTTAGTATGTTTAACAACTAGATGTGTGCCTCACTAAAGGTCGGCCGTTATCAAAATATCTCAATTGGTTATATATGATAGAATTTTGTTGTTTCATAGATCTTCTCAGATGGCATTAAACTTATGTTTGGTATTCTTATGTCCAGTTTGTCAGCATTTTAATATGAGCATATGCGTAGCAACTGAGACAAGAAGAAATTTTCCAATATTTTTGAGAACTGCAGTGGACGAATTTAATTTATGCGTTATCAGAAACGAGGTCTTGGACTATGTATTTTACCTAATAAGGATCCAAGAGTGGACGATGTTGTGTTATACCAATGTAAGAAAAGTTGAAAAGGTGAATAGGCTTGCAAGGCAATGTATCTATGGATACATGGTGTCAATATGTTTGATATGTACTAATCTTGCCTTGTCCAATGTACTTGGAACCGTGGATCTATTCTATCTAAGAGAATGCAGAAGTAAGGGTAAATAGTGGGTTTCTTTACTAGAGGTCATCAATTTAATATTGCTTTTATAAATGTATAATAATGTTTGCAAATGATTCTACATCTGAATTGATACGATAACTACAAGGATATTTTGTGATTCTGTAAAGTCTGCCATGGCATTACGTATTGTGACCAATGGCATTACATATTATATATATTCTTAATTACCAATTAATGACAAGGATAATTACTTAAATTTACTCTTCTTCAAGAAAAGGGAGCATACTTTAATTGCATGTGGTCATATTATAGATGTTTTTTCTAGATTTATTGCCACTTGTTTTCTATCCTCTTGAGAATTTGATGGTTGTATGTTAGTTCCTATGTCCTAGAGGATGATAGTGCTTGTTTTGTTGTTAAAGGGAACTGTAACTTAGAATAATACAGTAGTAACCAATAACTGTAGTAAATAACAACTCATCTTAACTTCAAAATTAGTTGTCACCTTTGAATGTAGTCAAAGAATATTAATTTTCATTTAAATAGCTTGTGGTTATTTACCATCATGAATTCTAGCGATCCCTTTTTTGCTTAGCTAGACTACACTAGATTAATTAGATAGACTTTATTTCTTTCATTAATCCACTTATAAGCATAAATAGCTTGTGGTTATTTGAAATGTACACATAGAACCTTTCAAGACTTTTAATGGTCACATATTTTTATTCAGCCATGGAATAGGTGCGGAAAATGCATGTATTTAATTCTCACTTTTCGGTTGGGTCTCAAACATGGAACATTTTGGGTTTTCCCCATTTTTTATTTGTCCCCTTTAAATGTAATTCACTCATGTGAATTATGTGCTCAAGATATAGATAATATAGTGGAACACGTTGCCTTTCCCCTCCCTCAAACCCCTTTTCAGTCGTCTCTCATCCTCTCTCTCTCTCTCTCTCTCTTTCACTTCCTCAATTTTAATTCTTCATTCCATCCCCTTCGGCGTTTCCACGTTTTTGTTGTTTTTAGACATTCCCCAAAACAGTTTTTAGCCATTCCTCTTTCGATTTTTGTGCATTTTCTTCGACGGAATGACAAAATAATGACAATATCTTTTATTCTTGTGCAAGCTTTGGTCTCGGGCGTCAGTTCATCGAAGAGAGATCTGTTCTCCAATATTTCAACTATCTTGATGAATGTAAACTTAACAGATTTGACAAGGCAAAACACGGGTGCAAACTACAACAAAAGTTGTATTCGGCAGTTATTGGTTAAAAACCTAAAGCTGGTGGGATACAATGCGGCTTTGTGTAAAGTCAAGTGGAACAACTCCAACAGAGCACCTAGAGGTGAGAATAGCCACAAATTTTACCTCCAGGCCTAATTTTGTTTCATTTCCTATAAATTTTCGTGTGATTAAACTTATATGTTAAAATCTATTTTTGTAGCCTTCCCATCTTTTCGGGCCTCCTCCCAATCATTCCTAATCATTAATTTGATTCATTTTGGCACACCTTTGATCAAATGCATTTAAACGAAGATTTGCACAGATTGAGAATGTATTGTTGGTTTTTCTTGGCAATGGATATAGATTTTCTCAAGGTGTTTCATATGATAATGAGAGATTTGTCTTCCCAAAAATGGATGGTAAGATTCAAATTTTTAACACAAATTGAGGTAGAAGTTGGAGCAAGGGTGACAGGATTGAAATAAGCGAGCCGGGGATTAAATGAGAGTCTACTAACTCAATGATGCTAATATTTTCCATAATTTTTTGTTTTGTAGCAGATGTAAATCTTTCATCTTGTGGAATTTGATAAGATTGTCATTAATCAATATTCAAGTTTCCCCTATCTTTTGTATTTTAAGTTTAGAAACAAATAAGTTATTTTATCCTTGTTCTTTACCTAATTGCCCTTGCCTTTACTTTTTTTTCCAAATGAGGTTCTTTCCTATAAATGAATGAGGGATATAAACCTTTGCAATCTGTTTTTGGTTATGTTTCTAAAGTAATGAAGTTTTAGGGATGTAATCTTAGTAGACGGATCAAAAGATACACAAGGGACGAAACATTGTTGGCAACTGACTAGAGAGGAACAAAAAGTGAACCAAGAGCAATTTCAAAAGTTTTTGCTGCAGAAAACGGAAATAAAAAGTTCTCTTGGGTAACAAATGAGGTTGTATTCAAGTTCATTTTCTTGCAAAGCATGGAGTCATAATTTTATTTTGGATTTGCTGCTAGAAACCTTTGCTTTAATAATGTTCAGCAATTAATTGTGTTTGATTAGGATGCAATATGAGGGAGATGTAATAGCAAATTCCAGATGACTCTTTCCTGTGTAGAAGAGTTGAAGAATTTGAGTCTAGAGAATTGTTTTCAACTAGATGAGGAACAAGACCACTCCTCCTTGAAAGCACAAGATTCTCATCATCCATTTCATTCCCAAATTCATCTTCTCCATACGTACATTTTCCCAAGTTGCCACTTATTTAGTGCATTTGTTTCAGATTTGGGAGATAAATCGATTACACCCCAAATAGTATGCATGACAAGTTTTGCAGAAATTGTGAAAATCCTCTGGACTTGAATTTATGATTTTAAAAAATTTAAGGAGCAGTCCCATGTTGGGGGCAATTACAAGAACTGTAGACAGTGGTCCCATAGTTTATTTAATTTTTATCAATTGCAAAAAATAGAATCTCCTCCTGAAAAAATGGAGCACGCACTTGCATAGGGAGACTTGTTCCAGCGACTCAAATGGGTGGGGTTGTAAATGTTTGTTTCTGCATTCCATGTTTTTAGGCCATCTGTCCACAGAGCACTCGTTGCAGATGTTTTTCCCTCCAATTGCACTTCCTTCCAGAATAAATGATTGGAAGACTTGGGACCCAATGATAGCTAATTTCTCTTACGAATTTGTAACAAATTTGATATGTACAAATAGAACCTTTCAATGTAATGCTTCATCTATATTCCTACACTTACACTATCAATCACACCCCTTATCAACATCAACTACAAAAATAATTATTTATCCCTCTAAATCAAATAAAAGGGAGCATACTTTAATTGCAACATTTAAAATTTACTCTTCTTCAAGAAAAGGGAACTTACTTGCATTTTTTCCAAATTTATTACGACTTGTTTTCTATCCTCTTGAGAATTTGATGGTTGTATGTTCGTTCCTATGTCCTAGAGGATGGTAGTGCTTTTTGATAGTGCTTGTTTTGCTATTAAAGGGCATTGTAGCTTAGAATAATACAGTAGTAACCAATAATTTTAGTAAATAACAACGAAGATATTCATGAAAGTCATCTTAACTTCAAAATTAGTTGTCACCTTTGAATGTAGACAAAGAATATTAACTTTAATTTAAATAGCTTGTGGTTATTTATCATCATGAATTCTAGTGATCCCTGTTTTTCTTAGCTAGACTACACTAGATTAATTAGACAGACTTTATTTCTTGCATTAATCCACTTATAAAATATGCAAATGTACGGAAGTCTTCATGTATTCATGTTTAGTTCAAATAAAATAGTCCGCAAAACGCTACCACTCATGATATAAGATTTGCAAATGTATATGTACGAATTTGTAACAAATTTGAAATGTAGAGATAAAACCTTTAAATGTAATGCTTCATCTATATTCCTACACTTACAAAATCAATCACACCCCTTATCAACATCAATTACAAAAGTAATAACCATCCCTCTAAATAAAATAACATATACCGTTCGCATACACATTGCATTGTACACATGCACTTGCTAGTAAGATAAATTATTTTAAAATAACAGTCAAATTCAACTTGTATGAAACAAAGCCAGTCTTCAAAATATATTAAAACTATTCCAAAATAACAATTTAAACCAACAATCCATTGAAGAACGGTCTAGCAGCTAGACCAGAAACATCGGAACAAAAAGGGTGCAACACGATTCAATCTAATAAAGTATTCTTGTTGTCTTCCTGTGGAAAACTAAAGAAATTAATTTAAAACAACTCCAAATAAAATTATTCTGAAATAGCATTTTAAAGTCACAGACCTTTCTTGCTTAAATTGAATAACAATGGAAACAACAATATTGCAAATTTTTAACAAAGGAAATGAGAATAGAAGCACCTCCGTATAAATCTTTGAAAGTATGGCATCGTGGGATTCCGAATCGATCCTACGACGCTTGCCAACCAACCTAATCAGGCTTTCCCGGCCCCTCAGCATTTTTGCAGTGGATTTGCAAATGAAATTTTTCGCGAGGGCCCGTGAGGGTTTTGTTTCGATCGTTTTTTTAATTGTATTTTAGCGGGAAATTAAAATGTAGGAGATATCTAAAAATGTGGCGAAAGGGAGGGTGAAATCTAGAAAAATGTACGAGTTCTTCTCGTCTAAAACTAGGTTTCCCTTGTAATGTCATTTGGGATTTTTATAGAGTCCTTAAGCAAATTTCAATTTGATTTAGGTAACTAAAGTATGTTTTCAGAGGTAATTTTTATTTTATTTGAAGTCATACAAAAGAAGATGGGAAGGTGAGCAAGCAAACATACTCATCCCAACCAATCAATCATTATGTTTGTAAGAGGGTCACTTCCATTATGGTGAAACCCCTATTGCCGTCATTGGGATAAAACTAAATTTCTTAGACAAGTTATGAACTGTAAACACAAAATGGAATTGTCGTCTTAAACACAAAATAGACATGTGAATATGTGTGGTTGCATTGAACTCTTACCACCTAGTACAATTTTATAGGTTTTTATTTTTAGCCCATAGGCAAGTGAATGTTCTTTATAATTATATTTGTCGTTTTGAAAATAGCTTTTTGATTGTAAATATGATCTTTCGTTGTCCTAAAATAAATATTTGAAGTGTTTTGTTTATCGTGACAAACACAATAACAAAAGTAAATGTGGTGAATTTAGTGTATGTTATCATGTATCGATGACCATGGGAGATTGGTTTTGTGCTTTTTCTTTGTGACTTTGTGATCTTAACTTTAAATAGTCATTGTTAAATATCCATTCAAAGCTCCATTATAACATCAATGTGTGTAAGGCATGCAAACACTTTACTCGAACAATTTAACCTAAGACAAGATGGAATAATATCAAAGGTGAAATATTCATTCTACCATTAGTCATTAGGGATTTAGAATCTAACATCTTGTATAACCTTTGTTAGTGTGAATGAGGATTGGGAGGAGATTTAGGAGTGAGTATCGGATGGTGACTTGAAGGCCATTAGACCTATAAATTATTGAGCTTCAAACAAGAAATTGGAGTGAGATGTGTTGTATGTAAAGAACCTCTCTAAAGGCAATCAAAAATAAAGTGCATCACATAGTTCATGCACAAATCTAGAGTAATATATTTCTAGGATGACCCTATCACTTGGTTGTGGTATTTAAAATAGTGGAAAGTTTATGGTATTGAGACCCTCAAATTTGGTAACTTATTCTTTTGCAATGACAAGATTGGCTATGTTCCCTTGCTAAGACAAATGCTCGTGTTCTAATTCCAATCGGTACATCTCTCGTAGCCCTTTCTTGACTTGTTCATATCCACACTCTGCTTCCTGTCACAAAATCAATAAATATTAACTAATCAAAGCAGTAAATCATTTATGTGCATCATTTCATAACTTTTTGTTTCACATCACATGCTTTGTGTCCAGGACCATATAGTTTGGTCATTATATGTTGTATAGCCCTAATTGACTTAGACGGTCTTGCCCCTTCTTATCTTCGAATCTAATTTAAATTTGAATATCTTTATTATGTCATTTCATCTTCCTAGGGTCGGCCTTATCATAGTATCTCACCTACGAGAGGTTATATAAGCAAGTCAAAATCACTTTATAACTCACTTGGCACTCTTATAAGCTAATATTGCAAATATCACTCTAAAAGCACTCAAGACTCTCTTAGGTCTCCTTGAATCGATTTGCACATCATATAGAGCAGCTACTACTATAGGTCCGAAGAACTCAACTAGGTCAAGGAGTTTAGCTTCCTCTATTTTCAAGCATGTAAAGTCCTAAAGCCATGTCTTTGCAAGAGCAAAATCACTTCAAGCATTGTCAAAGGTTTTCAAGGACGGGAGGGTTTAGTTATGCGGTTGAAGCACATTACTACCATGTTGGGTACATTTATACTCTATAATTAGCCCATTGTATTTGTGTCAAGAGACATGAGGGCACTCATGGGGGTTGGCTTAGATCACACTTACACTCGCATGTGTACTTAGTAGAACTACATGATGTTTGATCTCACATAAGGGCATGTAATGCAACACTTGGATTGGTTCAACAAGGTTTCACTTCCAGGGTAGCCCTCTCCACACACATGATTTTCTTTATTTGTTATCTAATGCTTTGATGAAGGGTATTATATGAATTTATGGTTTCCACTTTGTTGCAGGTTATTACAAGTTGTGTCAAGGTCGTGCGAAGAAAGAGGGATAGATAACAAGGTACATTTCTAGACAAAAGAAATTTATGGAGGCCAAATGGAGAGGTAATCTTTCTTAACTAACCTTGTGCTTTCTCGATCCACTTTGCTACCAAAAAGTACGAGTTCACCACTCTTAATTAAGCATAATGTTTCTCATGGTATATTTTCCTCAAACACTTAGCTAATGATTTTGGGGTTCTTCTGAACCTATCTAGCCTTCCCACACTCGAATGAGGTCTAAAATTACATATGTTCATGACAATTCATACTACCCCCGAGAGATAGATTTACCCCAATTTCTCTTGCAAATTTAAAGGACTTCCACAAGGATTATCCTTACCATTTTTTTACTATTGATCTAGGGTTATTTGAGATCATTCTATAACAAGTGACATCTTATTTCGAGTCTCAAACTCAAGTTATGCATGATGGTCTGCAATATCACGTGAAAATTCAAAATTACTCAATGGAAGAATTTTTTTACCAATTTTAACTTGTGAAGTTGAAGGCCTTCCATTATATTTATAATGACAAAAATTTCAAATACTTATCTAGGGTTAGTTCATCTCATTAGCCAAAAATAATAGCCTTAAACATGGGTTCTAACTCGAGTTATTCATAACAATACACAAGGGGGTTAAAATTGTACTATTACAGGGAAATAAGGGTATAGTTTGAAAATATCTTTTGAAACATGATATTTCAAGCCTTTTTGGGTCTCTCAACACTCACTCTTATTTATACAATCCTCGACACATCCCAACAAGTTTTGTGGACTTCTTATGTAGAAAACATAGCATTTTCTTACCTCTTTTCTATGACAAACTTAACTATAACAATCTGACAAGCCTAAACAATGGTATCTTTATGGTTTTTAGTCCCTTTAAATCCTCTATTGATCCAACCAACATCATATACACGTATTATAACCTCTATTATCTCATTTACCTACAAGGAAAATACAAAATAAAGAAGATAACAAACATGAGAACACTTTGTCGAATATTGAATTGCACTCACTTACAATCATATACAACAATGTTTTGAGTAAATAAACGTAGAAGTATGATACGAAAGCCTAAAAATTGATCTCTATTGCACTAAAAACCTAATTTACAATATCCTCTCACCTTCATACATGCCCCCCAGACTCCTACAATATCCCTCTCTCTTACAATGATCTCATTTGTTTAGTTTTATCATTTTTACAACCCTAACTAACGTTGATTATCCAGACGACTCAACTCAAGACCTAAACTAATCTAGCTAACACATGTGGGAGAGGTTTTTTCCACCTTAAGACATTACATGACATCACTTATAACTCCCCGTGAGGTTTCATGATCAAATCTTGTGGCTGGAAGGCTTGAAAACACCTAGAACTCTTTATTATATATTTGAATTTTAAAATCCTAGTTTTGAGCGGGAAAATGAAAATAAAGGGATACAAAGGATAGGGAAGGCTGAGAATGACCCTAAACCATATTTTTCATATCCTAAACCTATATAAGCCCCACCACACCAAAATTGATTATTTACACTTGATGTTCCCGCATCAAACTCCCGATTGAGAAAATTTGAGCTCCATCTCAAATAAAGTTCTAATTTTTTTCTTCCAATTTCTTAGTAATTGCATTCTCTCTCTCCTCTCCTATTGTATTATTTATCCTTCCTTTGCTCTCCAGCTTCATGTTTGCTCATGTTTTGTCTTCCTTCTTGATCTCTCTCTTGTCTTCATTATATTCCTTCTTCCATCCTCCAGTATGTTCTTCCTTGTCTTGAACATTTAAGAGCTTTTGATCTTTACCTTTTGTGTAAGAGTCCTAAATATGCATCTAAATCATATGCACTTTCCTCTTTATGTTTATCTTCATGCATGCCTTCTTCATCAAGTTCCCAATGGAACATATCCTCGCTTCACTCCATGAATCTATTAGATTTCAATATGAAATGCCATTGCAACCATCTACTCCTATTGATATCTACAAATGACCTTCTAGATATGAAGGTCTTCATGTTTGATTCACTCTCAGTAAACCTCATCCAAAGCTCCTCATCTTGGTGCTTTCCAATGCACTCTTCTCCATCATGCTTCCTCTCCAATGCTTCTTCATTCATGTTTGCATCATCTTCTTGGTTCAAGAGCTCCAATAACTTAGCTTATGCCTTCTTAATGTCTTCCTCGTGTCATATACGAGATCCAATAATTTGTGTCCTTGCATTATTGATTCCCACATTAACTCTTCTTTGGTGTTATCCTCTATTTCATTTTTATTTCCTTCTTTATTCAGCTAGTTGGATTGTCATTGAGCTCCTTCATGAGCCTCCTCTTCATTGTTTCTATCCATTCCACTTCTTGTAAGTGCTCTAAGGCGATCATCTTCTTGAAATGTGTCTTCTCCTTCTTCGTTTAACATTGTAACCTACTATTTGAATTGATCTTCATAATGTGCCAAGTTAGGCCCTTCTTCACATTGTATATTTGTTTGATATATGCCTTCTAACACCATCTTAGGTGCTCTTATTATTCTCTTTCCAAGTGCTACACCTTGTACTATGTCTTCTCCTTCATTTTCCTCTTTTTCTACTAGATTCTTGGTCAAGTTGACCTCTTCTTTGTTTATTTGTTAATCCTCTAGAATGAGGATGTTTGAATCCTCATTATCATTGTTATTCTCCATTTGCTTCACTCCACAAGCACTCTATTAGGCACTTCACGTCTTCTATCACGAGTCTCCACAGGTGGCCCAAATGTTTCTTTAGTCAAGGCACTTTCTAATGCCTTCATCTCATCAACTTCTAAACTTTCATACACACAATCAAAAGTAACATTGTAAATAAAATTTTAAGGCCATATTTCCCCTTGAGATGCTCCTTGCAAACCCCTTTCTTCTCCTTCTTTTTGAACTTCTTCTCTCATGCCTTCAATTTAGTTTTATTGAGTATTTTCTTCTCCTCCTAACATCATTCCTTCTAAATGACAAGTATTGGTCTCCATATCCTCCTCTATGTATATTTCATCTCTCTTAAGGTGTTGATCACCTTCTTCTTTCTTACTTGACCTACAAACCTTTCTTGGGCTCCTCATATGAGAGATTCTCCATCTCACTCTTGTGTTGCTTACATCACAACTAATCTATCCTCTTTTTATCTCTAATGGAAATCAATATTATCTTCTCCATGAGTAACCTTATAGGCCACTTGACTTGCTTCTTGAGATCTAGAGCAAATCCTTGACTCTCTTTCTCTCTCGTGTTCTCTATCAAGAGTATCATTTCTGCTAACATCCTCTTTATCTCAACTATATATTCTTCATTGATGACATATTTATTCATTTTTTCCTCATTTTTCATGTAGCAATATCTCTTAGCAAAATCCTTCATTCCATTGTCTTTTTATTTTATCACTTTCTCTCTTTTCTCTTCTAGACCTCAATATGCCTCTAAGCGAAGTCATATCTACCTTGTTTGTGTCTCGCCCTAGGTTTCCTTCTTCTTGCCTGTTTGTTGACACCCTCAAAGTCAATTCCCCTACGATTATTTTATTTTTAAACTTAAACAAGATCTTATAGGTTCTCACTCCTCTTATTGTCTTCAATGAGCCTCTAGCTTGCTCTCAGGGCTTCTTCTCTTTTGAAAGGTTGTCACCGACTCTCTCCAAGCTACAAAGAGCTCCCTTCTGGACTTCAAGAGTCTTCACCACCTCAATTTTTTATTCACTTATACCTTTCCTTCTATCTCCAAAAAAACTTGTAGATTTTATATCACTTGATGGAGTCTTAATGGAGAGGCAATCCTTCTTGACTAACCTTATGCTTTCTCAAACCACTTTACTGACGAAAAAGAACAATCTATCACTCTTAGTCAAGCACAATGTTTCTCTTGGGATATTTTCCTCATACTAATAAAAAGTGATCTCGGGGTTCTTGTGAACCTATCGAACCTTCCCACAAATCTAAATGAGGTCTAAAATTACCTATGTTTGTGACAATTCATATTGCTTAAAACTACCCCGGAAGACAAATTTACCCCAACTTCTCTTACAAATCTAAAGGAATTCCACAAGGATTATCCTTACCATTTTTACTATTTATCTAGGGTTAGTT
This sequence comes from Taxus wallichiana var. yunnanensis, assembly GCA_018340775.1. Lineage (NCBI taxonomy): Eukaryota > Viridiplantae > Streptophyta > Pinopsida > Cupressales > Taxaceae > Taxus > Taxus wallichiana. The sequence goes on along the minus strand of CM031243.1, from coordinate 655,044,263 downwards.
GATATCATTATATAATAAGTGTCATCTTATTCGAGATCTCAAACTCAATTTATGCATGATAGTATGTAATAACACAGAAAATATAGAATTGCTCACTTTGGAAAATAGAATTTCACCAATTTTAATGTGAAGTTGAAGGCCTTCATTGTATTTATATTGAAAAAACTTTCAAATATTTATCTAGGGTTAGTTCAAGTCATTATCCAACAATTATCACCCTTAAACATGGATTTTAACTCAAGTTATTAATTACGCTTCATAAGGGGGTCAAAATTGTATCATTATAAAGGTAGAGGGTATAGTTTGCAAATATTTTTTGAAACATGATATTTCAAGCCTTTTTTAGGTCTCTTAACACTCTTTATTATTCATGCAATCACTTAACACATACCAAAAATTGCTATGTACTTATTATGTAGCAAACAAAGCATTTTCTTACCTATTCTCTATGACAAACTTGATTGTAACATTCTGACAAACTTGGACAATGGTCTCTTTATGGTTTTCAGTCCCTCTAAATACTCTATTCATCCAACCAGCATCATATAAACTTCCTATAACCTCTTTTTATCTCCTTCCTTGTAAGAACAAGTGTAAAACAATGAAGATAACAAGCACAAAAACAATGTCAAAATACCAAATTTCACTCACTTACAAATCACATATAGCAATATTTTGAGCAAATGGTCATAGAAGTAGAAGACAAAAACCTAAAAATTGATCTCTATTAGACTAAAAACCTCATTTACAATATCATTTCACCTTCATGCATTCCCCTCTTTCTCCTCCTACTCCATCCCTCCCTCTTACAATTATCTCATTTGTTTAGTTTTATCATTTTTGCAACCCTAACTAACACTAACCATCCAAGTGACTTAACTCGAATCGTTAACCAATTTGGTTGGCACATGTGGGAGAGGTTTTATTCACCTACAGACATTACATCACATTACTTTTAACTCCCCATGATGTTTCGTGATCAACTCATGTGGCTAGAAGGCTTGAAACACTTAGAACTCGTTATAATTTTGAATTTTCAAATCCTATTTTTGGAGGGAAAATGAAATTAGATGGATATGAAGGCTAGGGAAGGGTTCTAATGACCCTAAACTATCTTTATTCATCTCCTAAACCTATATAATCCCTACCACACCAAAATTTACTATTTACACTTGATGCTCGTCCATCATAAAGGCACACAAAGTTGTAAAAGCTCACTTTAAAAGGGTCTAAGGTTGTCAGACAAAAGGTTTGAGATCGTACAATCGTTCATTATTACAAGTGGTATGCAGTCTTCTACTAACTCAATTTCCAATTTCATTATTAATAATAATTTTTTATTTTTTATTACATGTAGACACAAAATCACGCACTTTGAGTCATTATTTAGTCTCTATCACATACTACTATTTGCATGGTTCCTAAGCAAGAAGAGTATTGATTAACCCATGTATTTTGCCATATTTCATTGCTTTCTATTTCTACTTTCGATATTACACCTTTATTGGCCCAATATTTATTTTCATACTTCAGTTTTACCTTTTTTGGATTGGAGCGCCTAGCCAGGACGTCAGCGCCAAGTGCCCTCATCCCCTCTGGGCACCCTTGTTCTCTTTACACTTTACTCTCACTTTTTGGGTCTTTTCTAGACATTTTAGAATCTTATATTTTTGGTAGTCGACCTTTTTGGGGTTAATTACAAAATCCAAGCGAAGGAATCATATACATATAAAGTGATGTGATCATAATAAGGGACCAAACACTAAGCACTAGCTATCACCACCTAAGGTTGCATCCATCAAAGGCATTTATAGCTACATTTACATCTATCTAGCTCCATCACAAGGCACAAAGGCTGGTTCATCTGCATCACACTTCATAGGAGGGGAGTCTATTGTTTCCATGCACATATTTATTACATTCTACATCTAGTTATTTGCTCGCTACTTCACAAAGTGCGACTAACACAAGAGCAACCTAGGGCACAATTACACACACACACCTAGAACTACATTGGGTCTGAGATGTAGTGCAGTGCTCAATGATAATTCCATCAATTTTATAGCTGAGGATAGTCCAACCCCTTCATATGCATCTTTCTTTTTTAGGATTTTGATGCTTGGTTTGGGGTCTTGCAGGTGATTCTTCCATTGCAAGGTTTACGACGACATCTCGGAAAATTGCAACGACATACACGACAAGAAGCAAAGGAGTACAAACATCTTACAACCCTAAAATTTAGGTTTTGACCACCCGTACGACCAGGGAGCCAAAAATTCATACTGCAGGCGCCCACGCGCGCCCCTATCCTTGCCCAGGTGCCCCATTACAATAAAATCCTTTAGATCTACATTTTTCAGGCTCTTGTGTGACAGTTTCCTCCTTCTGTTCAGTTGATATCCACTGTGACATACTCTCGTGACATCTTTGAATCAACTAAGGCTCTTCTAACTCTCTTTACACATTAGGGTTTATACATTTTATTGTTTAGCTTGATTGGGTATTGTTTCATTACTTTATTGTTTCATTTATTCAGATATTTACCACTCTTATAACATCGGATTAGGCTAGGATATTACATTTTAGCATAATCATTACCCTATTCCACCCATCTCGCACATCCAAATATCCTTTATTCTAACCTATAAAGATAAGTCATCATCTCCTCATGTGTATTTGAGTTATATATCTATTTGTTTATCATCGTTGCAATTATTAATGTGTTGTTCTTACGATTATGCATGGTTATTTATAGTAATTAAATCAAAATATCCTCTTGTAGTGAACCCTTGCATCATATATATTGTTGTGTGTTTTCTATAACCTAATTTAATTAGGGCATAGCCATTTCATGAACCCAACATTTGAATCAAATATATTTCTAAGATCCTAATGTCCCTAGGGTTTTCACTTTCTTCTCTTGTTTTGTTCTAACTCAAGCTCTTAAAATTTTACCTATCTTCGTGGATCATTATCATCATCTCTATCTCAAGCCTTGAGCTTATTGCCCTTTTTGCTGGTGGGAGCTATTATCCCTTTAATCGTGTTCATGCTCCTCCTTTCATATGAGGGTAGGGAACCATATGTTGATTATATTTTTGTTGATATACACTCGACACTGAGTTATTTTACTCTTATGATCATGCATATTCTACACCTCCTATTTATAGCCATAATAGCTTACATTCTTCTTCTTTTAGCACGCAGGATCTTGAATACCTTGCTTTGACACTTTTGATGCTCGACTCTTGTATAATCAAAATAAGGCACATCTATTTATTCTCGATATTAAATCTACTATCGCCACTATCCCACAATCCCGTAAAGCTATAGTTATAAACTTCTCGGTGGTAGTTCATGTGTTTACTTGTGTACCACATATAGTGCTTAAATAATTACTCAATTGCAACCTTATATCTCCCCTCGTCCGCTTAAAGTTTATGCAAACACACCTCATGGAAGGAATTTTGATGATGATGCTCATTTCGATTATTGTATATGTATTGGTCATACCACTAATCAATGTATCAAGATTCACCATGTTATACAAGATCTTATCAATGATAACACTATTGGGAGCATATTGTCTAAATCATCCAACCCTACTAATAATGATTCTACATCATCCTGACCCCTTTTCTTGATCATAATATTGTTAAATATTCTTCACTGAGACCTTATAATTATCATATGATACCTCCCCATTCTTCTTATGATCACCAATTAGATGATATATGTGGAGCTATGACTACTACAACACCTTCCTTGTTGATTATAACTTTTGATATTATTGATATGGCTTGTGATATTATTTTAGATACACTTTACATTCATGTTTTTTTAATCAACACTCCATTCATACTGTTTTCATTGATAATATTATCACACATAATATATGCACCACCAAACTACTTTGATCTCTTGAATATACAAAAAAAAATTGAATTTAAATGTTTATACAAAATTAGGTCACATTGTTCTCGTTATCACAATATGTGCCACTACTGTCAATCCATTTTTGCTTGCATCTCCTATTACCTAATGTGACATGTGTTTAGGTATCCCTTGGATACATGCTTTGCGGATATCCCTCCACAATTCACAAATGTGTTAGGTTCATTCACAATAAACAAGTGGTTATAAGTAGGGGCCATAATTAAATCTATGTTATGGAAGTGCACAACAATAAAGAGGATGCAAGGGTTTGTAATAGGGATTATTTTGATCTAATCAATTTATAATTAAACATTCATAACTAGAATAATGTATTAATACTTGTAATGATTGATAAACATAAATAATAGCACAAATACACAAGAGGATAAAAATATGTATCTATACAAGACAGAACATATAATATTTGGATGTAAAAACATGTGGAAAAGGTATATTAAGAACCATACTTCATGAAGAGTTTTGGGCTGAAACCGCGAGTAGAGGCAAGATCGTATAACTTTTAGATGGTCTACATCTGGAACTATATGGTCTTAACCATAAATGTATAGTCTTGGACCTTTTAATAGTTGGGTTCTAAGTCTTCTTAAGTGATTTTTATGCCTATAAATTTCCTTCACTATATGTCACTCTTTCGCACAACTTCGAGATGACCTATAATCGCCTACAACAAAGTAGAAACCATATAAACTTATAATACCCTTCATAAAAAAATTAACAAACCAAGAGGATAAATCATGTGTGTGGTGAGGATGGACTACCATTGGTGGCAAACCCTAGTTATTTAACTAATCCAAGTGATATACTACATGTGCTCGTGTGGGATCAAGCCTCATGTAGTTCTCGTATGTGCTTGTGCAAGTGTGAGTGTGATCTAAGCCAATCCCCTACGGATGCCCTCATGTCTCTCGACACAAAGATAATGGGATAAATATATAGTATAGAATGTACCCAAAGTGTGATATGGTGTGCCTCAACTATGTGACCTAACCTTTTGTTCATTGGAACCATTTGCAATGGTTGGAGTGCATTTTCTTTTTTACTTAGACATGGCTCTATGAAATTTATATGCTTGGAAATGGAGGAAGCTAAACTCTTTGATTCGTTTTACTACTTTAGACATAAAGCATGGATATCTCAAGTTAATGTGCAACTGATTTGGGCAAATTTAGGAGAGCCTTAGGTGATTCTAGAATTATATTTGTAATAAGATCTTGTAAGAGAAACAGGTGAGTTTTAAAGTGATGTTGAATTGCCTATATAACCTTTGTAGGTGAAATATTCTAATAAGGATGACTCTGTGAAGGTGAAATGACACAATACAAATATTCCAATTGAAAATATAGTCAAAAAATGTAAAAGGTTAGGAACGTACAACTCGGCTAGGACTAGATTCCACATCTTGACCATTTGTACGGTCCTATATAAGAGGACATTGGTGCAAGCTAAAAAGTTGTGACATGATGTACAAGGCCAATTTATTGCTTATATTTAATAATATTTCTTGAATTGATAAAATATAGATTAAAAAGATAAGCAAGTCACGAAAGAGCTATAAATATATGTTGTTTGGATTATGAATGTGATAATTTGTATTAGCAAGGGAGCATAGCCAAAATTGGCATTGCAAAAGAACAAGTTACTTAAAATTTAGTGTTTACATTTACCCCTATTTAATTATGTAATTGAAGATTGCATGCTTAAAGGGAAAATATACCCAAGTGCGCACACACACTTTTTCTTCTATCGACAATGGATCTCTCGATGTGTTGGTGTTAGCATGATCCATGATGAAACTTACAACATAGAGTGTAGTCAATGTTTATGATATAAATTGAACTGTAAGTCAAAATATAGATAATGCTTATAACTTTGAGCTTGCAAAAAAGTAAGTAAAGGAGATGCAAACATGGAAGGACTACACATGTTCATTTTATGGAGGGAGGATCTCTCGCTCTTGTTGTCTTATAGAGATTAGGATTTTTGCTTTGAGATGTTAGAGGATTGGGGGCGGTCATTCCATAATTGTGTTGAAGGAAAAACTAGATTGTTGAGTGCAACCCAACTTTGAACAAAGAGAGAGAGAGAGAGAGAGAGAGAGAATCGAAGTACCCATTTTTAAACTTGTGAGAGAAGATAAATGACCGCCTGAAAAGAACCTAGTTGCTTTGATGCATTATTTTTATAAACTTGGGGAGAAGAGAAAGGATAACCTACGAAGAACTTACTTGCTTTGATACTTTTCACAACCTCATGTAGACCACACTACCGCAAACATATATAGGTCTATTTTTTCACTATAGTATCTATTAAGTAAGATAAAAACACCAAAAAATGGATACACCATACCCCCATAAGGTGTTTTATTGTTGAAACTAAATGTATAGACTATGAAATGTCATAGGAGAGAAGGAGGCTCATGCCCGCAAACCCTATTCTTATAATCATGTATGAGTGGCATAGAGGAGAAGGAATGAATTACTCATGTCCCTTGTATCATTCTCTTAGCTGAGTAATTTGCATATAAAAGTGTATGAGAAGCTTGTAGATAGCTTATATATGATTAAGCAAATATTGAATTAAATAGATGCTAAATCTAAAATGTACCAGCACAAGTGATATAAACAATTAAATATAGATTTTGACCAAAACAAGTAAGTTAGAAAATATAAAACCCTAGTTGCAAATGAAGGGATGAGATACTCTGTTGATCCGTAAATAATCTGGATCAAAGCCGAGCTGATGAACGAAAGGAGGGAAGTGTCGCACCGAAGCCCAAAAAATGTAGAAGTGTCGGAATAAGCTAGACTAGGCACTGGATCGGGTCGGAGCACTGGGTGCCGCACCTCTCTTGGCCTGTGACTACTCGTAACCTCGAAAAACTAGTTTCACAGGGTCGCGAGATGTTCGCTAATGGTCACCTTTGATCATTTGTATGTCACTACACTTCATTTTTATTCACCTGAGACTTGCAATGAGAAAGAAGCACCTACAAAACCCCTAAACTACATCAAATTCTAAAAATAAATATGTAAAATGGGAAGTCGATTGTCATCGACTATCAACAAAGTGAACTTACAAACGAGCATTGCACTACATTGCAGATCCCATGTAGTTCTATGTGTGTGTAGAAATCGTGCCCTAGGTGGCTCTTGTGTGTGTCACACTTGATAGTGAACAAGTAGCTAGACGTAAAAAATGTAGATAAATGTGTGCATGGAAAAATGAACTTCTCCTCGTATGAAGTGTTTGTAGAATAATTAAGTCCCTTGCCCTTGTGTGAATGTTATATGGATGCTTGAATGCTTTTGTAAATGCCTTTGGATGCAACCTTGGGTGGAGATAGATAATGCTTAGTGCTTGGTCCCTTGTTATTGCCACATAACTATATATTTATATAATTCCTTTGCTCAAATTTTGTAATAAACCATTAAAAGGATGAATAGTAAAAATTAAGATGCCTAAACAACTAGAAGAGACCCAAAAGATGCGATCAAAGTACAAAGAGGATGGGGCGCTCGAGGTTGTTGGTCGTCAAATAGGACTTTACGAAGAGCAACAGTCAGGGGACAAGAAGTCCCTCCTCTTTAATGGGAGAGGTTCCCTTATTCAGAAACGAACCTATTTACAAATATACAAAACATGATTTTCTTGTTGAACTTGGATATAACGAGAGTGTTTTCTATAAAGATCATCAATTACAAAAGGACTGAGGAATGAGAATACGAGAATGAGCAGAAGGGCAACATTCAGAATTATAGATGACAGAGTAATTCTTTATGTATGCGAAGTTACAGTGAATTGAAACAAGATCATTTGTATCATATTAGTAAGATGAAATTTAAAAGACACAAAGTTCTGTAAATAACATCTGCAAGAATACAAAGTTTCTTGACATAACACAGACAAATGATCTTCACAAAATTAAATGAAAAAGCTTAGGGATAAAAGAGATCAGATAGATGAAGAATGAAAAGCCCTTCTGTATTGATTTCTTTATGATTTATTTACACTTTCAGAAAATAAGCCAAGTTCTTCCTCTACAAAATGGTGAGGAGAGGCCATTATATAGTTTACAAATCAGTTACTCTTGGTAACTACTTCTTTTAACTAAAGATTAGTTAAGGATTTCCAATCGCAATACCTCAACTTATTACAATAAATCCGAGAGAAAGAATTGGAAGAGAAGAGAGGAATAAGGAGAAGAAGACAGGTGCTTATGACTGGGAGGGACCCACTGACTTCAAAATCCACTGCTGAATCTCTTCAATGCCTCGGCTATGTCTCTGCCACGTGGGACTGACGTGTTGGCTGTAGACTGGGTCCAAAATCTGAGGCACTTCTCCATTTCCTTATCAAACTCGACATGAGTATGATAGTCTTTATTTGCTTCTTCAATAGCAGATTGAAGAGAGCAGATCTCCTTCATTTTCTCTTTGGAAATGGAGCTTTCCTTGAATAGATTATCTTTAACAAAAGCTCTGAATTGAGCTTTGATTTCTTGCAAGGAAAGAGGCACACCAGAAGTTTCATCCTGAAGATGACAATGTATATCTTTGAAAGAAGATACAACCAGTGTCTTGAAAGCCTCACCCTTCTGCCAGCTATTCTTCAATTCTCCTAAAGCCTCCTCCAAGACTTTGATCTTCCACTCCATGCACGTAAACCCGTGACTTTGGCAGATTATCCTTTGCATCATCAAAAACCTTACTCGCCAATAAAATGTTCTCATCTGTCTGTCCCATGAGGCGAAGGTCTACTATGCAACTGCTCCAAAGTTTGAGCTCTTTATCTATGATCCCAATAGTGGAGGAGCTTAGCTTGCTGCAAGTTGTTCACCTTTCCATGAAGTTTGAAAGCTTCATCGATGAAGTTCATTCTGCAACAAGCATATCTTCCACCATGGCCTCCATAGCTCTGCCATAAACGGAATACTTATGCATGTCTTTGATACTATGTACTTCATCTTGGCTCAAAATTACAGGTGGTGGAAGAGTAGTCAATGGGGTAGGGTCCAAAACTTTGTCCTTAGACAAAAGAGATTTGATAAAACCTGTGAGAATCTGGGCTTGTTCTTCCAACTGTTCAATAGTTTGCTGCCCTTTTTCTACCCTCCCAATGACTCTTGTGACCGTTTCCTAGAGATTGTGGATCTCACCTTCAGGGGTAGACTCTCCCATAGGAATCCTTGAGAGTTCTAGGTCAGATGCCTGCAAGTCCTGCTCTGATTTATCTACTGTAGGCTTAGCAATCTCCAGGAATTGCTGACCCTGAGCATCAGACACTATCCTGGAGGTGATTCTGGCTTTTTTGGCACGAGAAGGAGGAGTAGTGCCTAACAAGGCTGCCACAGCATCAAAATTTGGCCCTGAGCTCCGAGAGGAAGATTTCCTCTTCCTACTGTCGACAAAAGGTTGCACCCATGCAAAAGAGGAGGAGGAAGCAGCAGGTGGGGCAAGAGGACCAAGAGACAGAGAACTCATAGTGCCCAAGGTCTGCACCACTGTTGTCTCGAGTTGAGACATGAGTGGGGCGCTTGAGACAACTGGCGCGCTTGAGACAACTGGTGCAGAGGAGTCAATAGCACTTGGAAGTTCGGTGCTCTGGACTTCCTTGTCTTTATCCGTTGGAGCTTCAGGAGCGCTTGAAGGAGCTGGCACTTCACTCTCTTCACTTTCACTGAGAACAATAATGTTCTCTGGTCCCAAAGGCAATTCTACCTGCTTTCTCTGAGGATCTTCTTCCACAGGCTCCTTCTTAACCTCTTTGAATTTCTTCTGGTATACCTGGGTGGATGAAGAAGGAGTAGAAACTGCAGGTCCTTGAGTTGATGAGGCAGGAGGGGTTTGCACAGGTGTGTCTGATCTTGGAGTCGATGCTTCTCTCCTTGGTGTTGAAACGTCCTTGGAGGAGGATTCTCCTGAGTGCCTCCTAAGCTCTCGAACTTTCTTATCAAACCAGATCTTAGTCCTGACTAAGACTGGAGCCAGGATCTCAACCAAATCATCTTTCTCTTTTTTAAACCAATCCAAGTCCTCCAAGGGAGTGTGCTTAACCACATTGTCATACTCATATGAGTATAGATCAGAGTTGTCATCCTTGAGTCCTTCAGGAACTTGGTACAAGCCGAGTTCTTGGATCAATCAGAGAGAACCTGCCATAATGCCTCCTTCTAGCCTCAAAATCATCAAAGGCACTGATCGGACACTCAATAGTCTTCAGATTCCGCCTATGATGATATGTTATCTTAATGTTCTACTCAATGAACTTCTTCAAGTCGAAGCAAGTTCTTGGCTTGAAGAAATGGACAGTGATGGGAGCCAGGGCTCTTTCTATATTCTGTGCGTCCAGGGCTGTTTTACAAGTGTAGTTTCCCAAAGAGATGGGAAAGTGCAAACCAGTAATCTTCTTGTCTCTACAGGTTCTATGTAATTTATCTAATTGCCTGCATACTTCTATCAGAGCCATCTTATCACTGCAGAACATAGGAAGCCTCAGAGGGGTGCTCTCATAGCCAGCTAGCCTGATATAAGAAAATTTTCTGAATTGAATAAAATAAGCACCGTAGTGCGATATTAGATTCATGGCTTCATCAGAAAATCTTCTAGCAGTGTCACCCTCAAGAAGTCTGACCATGTACATGGTGAAGGCATCATTCACCCTTCGGAAGTTGCGATTGCTGGTCTCTAGGGTGAACTGCGGGCAGTAGGCATACACAGGATCATCCTTGTGGGCATCAATGTAAGAAAAACCAAACCATTGCCTTGATGCCGCCAGAGTATACATCAGGTACGAAGTCATGTAGAATTTCTTCGTTTGCTGCACATTGGACAGCTGCTCCGCTAGGTTCATGCTGATGATTTCTACCCAGTTGATATTTTGAGTTCCTTCGCACACCATGTTGATGAGCGGGCACATCCAGAAATGGAACTCGTTAGTGGAGGGTAAGCCCATAACCCGAGCCAGTAAGATTATGAAATCTGACAATTCTTCATTGAAATCTACTCGGAAAAGGGTCTTGGATAGGCGAGATGCTCCCTTCTTAGGGTTTTTAAGCCAAGACTTCGCCACCCGCGCCTTGTAGTTGTCACTGTCTTGATTGAACAGGGCCTGTGCTTGATTCGGGAAACAACTATGGCATTATCCATTTCTGGAATCCTCAGTGCAGTGCCAATGGTGGCAGCGTCAAGTTTGGCGATGAGTTCCCCGTGTATGTTGGTCAATTCACTCGAATCAGGGTTGAAATGAGCTCCGCATGAAAGCACTGTATCTGCGCATTGCACCGAGATTGGGAAACCTCCAGCGAAAGCTAGACCACTATCGTGAATCATCTGTGCCATTGGTGTAGGATTTGCATCTGTCATCCTCGACCAAAAATCGCCAAAGTCAAGGTGGCGAACCTCACTGTCCCCTATATCAGGAACGACAGACTCTAGTGGTGAGATTTGCTCCTGTCCCTGGAATTTGATCTTCATGTTGATAGTAATTGAGAGAGCAGAGCTGCAAGCTAAACTTGGGATGAAATTGCAGAGGGAATGGATACGCGCGCAGGAATTTAGATTGCAAGGGTTCGAGCAGATAGCATGGAAGCAGTGTGCAAAACGCATAGGAGGTTCGCTTGTTATATAGTCATTTAGGAGAGAGAAAAGTAATAAATGCGCATTAAGTACATACCTACCAATTTGAAAAGTAAGATATTCGGGTAGAGCGGGAAAAATTAGCATGAATGGCACTTGGTTCATTTGGGACACGAGGGACGCGAAAGCGCGAAGTACGCGGTTCGGGCGATGCGGGGAAAAGATGCACAAATGTTATTGGGACATGCGGGACAAAAGTGCGTGAAGTACGCGACTCGGCCGGATCGGACGAAAAGGTGACAACGGGTCCGGGCGAACTTGGGACATTTGGGACGCGAAAGCGTGAGGTACGCGTGGTTCGGGTGATTCGGCGAAAATGGAACAACTTGTCCGGGCAAACTTGGGACATGTGGGACAAAAAGTTCCGACGGGCCCGAAAAAGACAAACTTCGGGGAAACCGGCCGATCGGGGAACAAAGGGCCCAATTGAACTTGGGACACGCGGGACAAAAATGTCCGACAGGCCCGAAAAACACACAAAATGACCCAAAAACACAGATTTTCTCAATTTCCTGACTTTTCACATTGCAAAGCCACAATGAGAAAAAGACACTTAAACTCAAAATTTTAAATTTTCACCTTCTTAAGAGCAGGGGAATTTTGAGTGGACAACAGAGGTGACTGGGGCGCGCTGGGCATTGACGTCTTGGTTGGGCATAGGTGTATAGAGTTAGAAATGTTGAAGTATGAAAATATAGGTTGGGAAAGAAGGTGTATGAGACCAAGAATAAAAATAGAAATAAAGCAAAGAGGCCTAAGACAATGACTAATTACTACTTTTCTTGCTTAGGAATCATATGAATAGTAGTATGTTATCAATACTAGATAAATACTCAAAGTGCGTGATTTAGTGTCTACATTTACCCCCAATTTTTGATTTTTAGTGAATTCTTGATAACATAAAGTGGATAAGAGATATGTATGTGATAACCATGTAGATCGATGGCAAAAAGCGTGCTTGAGAGACAAGGAAAAACATGGAGTGATAAAAATGTGAAGCATGGAAGCTAGAGAAGAGGAAGTGAAAAATGATGATGATGATCCTAGGGTGAAAGCGTATGTGTAGATGTCACATTGTACATGTTGTTGATGTAGCTTGATGCTTGATGATGTGTGATTGATGTGACTATTACTTCCCATAAGGACGGACCTACAAAAGAGAAAAACGAACAAGTAGTCAAATATGTGTGTATGAAACATTCGATCAAAAAGTGTAAGAAATATGTAAGAAATTAAGAAAAAATACAAAAAGGAACATGTGCACTGATCCATGATGAGTGAAAGAGATAGAAAGGATCCTGAAGATGTTGTAGAAGAACGAGTTTTTGGGTGATCTCACACTAGTTGTGTTAAGTGCAAGTTTTTGGGCGATCTCACATCATTGCATTGATTATGGAAGAAGTGTAGGGAGAAAGGTTTAGTGTTATTCTCCAACCTTTGACTGCTTCCCGAAGAGTAAACACCATTGTAGATGGTGTGTGTAAATCTAATCCATTTCGATCAAGTCTAATCCAACATGAAAGTAGAAAAGAAGGTGTGATGCATGCATGTCGAGTGTTGAAGAACCTGCGTGTCCTGTTAAAGCCTCTCGTGTAAATTGTTGTGAACTATGCCAAACTGAGAAAAAATTGTATAATCGCCCCCAGTCACTGGCACCCGGAAAGGTCGGGAGCGCTTTAGGTGCTACTGTCATGTTTGGGCACTAGTGACTATTTTTCTTGCTAAGGACCCAAGTCGATTTTGCGCCATTGTTGAGGCCGAAGACTATGTTGTACTCAGATCTTGAACTGTGACTATAGACTATTGTATGGGGTGACTGATTCACATAATGATGCCCCCTCATTTGGGATGCATGCGACATTACAAGGAGTATGTTGCTCAAAGGAGGACCAGACACAATGCTAAAATTGATGCCCTGTAGGGGAGGGAGTGTGCTTGGTTGAAACCAAGGCACACATAAACAAAGTGGTTGGAAATAAGTGTTAGTGTAAGCAAGATAAACACACATGTAGAAGTCAAGATGTAAGCTAGAAAGCAATCGGATAACATGAATAAGCAATAATGAAGACATAGTAGGCTGCGAAAAGAGGGTTTCAAACATGGGACATCACTCACGATGTCGCATAAAATCGAGGCCGAGAAGTGGCCAAAAGCATACAATGTACACACAAGACAAGGGGCAAAGCCCACAAATAATAACATACAACGAAAAATAATGACAAGCAAAAGCAAGCAATGTAATAGACAACATGATAGTAAAAGTTCCTACAAAGCAAATCTTTGCACATGAAGCACCCTTTGCTAGCATGTTAGAAAGATAGAAAGTATGTCAAATATTGTATAATTCGATATAGTAATGTGATATGAAAAATGAAACAATAACACCTATAGTGTATATGAAAGTGGATGCCCCAAGAGCCTATTACGAGAATGGTAAGAGGTATTGTGCCAAACATCCATGGTTCATGTAACGATCTATGTAAAGGTTGTGATCACAACTAGAAAGCAAGTGAACGCACATTTGTGTATGATAAATATATTGACACATAATGTATCTAGCTAACATAATAATCAAAGTGTACATGTGAGATTAAGTAATAAAGAACAATGTGCAAGTTATCCATATTTTGCCCCTTGGGAAAAGTATTGGATTAGCCACAACCCCGCTCAGGAAGAACTATAGAAAACACGGTTAAATCTTGCAAACAGGTCGAAGGACTCAACAATGGAGTGGCGGGGCCTACGAAAGACTAAATGACCCTATGCAAGAAGAAAGAGAAGAGACAAATTTGTCGAGCGGATCTCGTGTCTTAAATCTATTTAACGAGTTACAGTGGGCTCAGAAATAGAATAACAAAGGTCATAGGAAGAGAGCAAAGGTCAAGAGAGAGAAAAAGAAGAAGAAAATGAAAGATCCAAAGTCTTCGGGCTCAAAACGGTTCAGAATGAGTCCAAAAATCGGCTAAGTATGGAGGAGGTAGCGGAGAGAGCCATGTGTCGGCACGACGCTTCTCCAAAGTTGAATCCAAAAAGGGAGACTCAAACTTGCGCCAGCCCTCCACATAGTAAAATGGTCAAAAAGGTCAAAAGGCGGATAGGGCGGGCTTCAAAAAAGGCTAAGTATAGAAGTATTGGGAAGGATTGCCGCCACGTGTCCAAGCGATGCATCTCCAAGGGTAGATCCAAAAGTGGAGGCTCAAACAAGCGCCAGTTCGCCACGTAGCCCAAGGTCCAAAAAGGTAAGGGAGAGGTCGTTGAAAATTCCAAAGACTTGCGGAGGCTTCCAAGTGTCAACCCGACGCTCCTTCAAAGGAAAATCTTGATCGGGCTTTCAAGCGAGCGCGAGCCTCCACGCGTCCAGTCTCAAAAAAGGGGACAGAGTCGGGTTGAATAGTCAATGCATGGTGGCAGGCCGACGGAGAGTGCCAAGTGTCCAAATGGTGCTAACTCAAGGGTCGAATAAAGAGAGGGTTTCAGACGAGCGCCAGACCACCGCGTGTCCCCGGTCAAGAAATATGACCCCGCCGAGCAAAGGACTTAGCCAAAAACATAGAAATTAAGCAGGCCGGCGGAGGAAGCCACGTGTCAGCCCCACGCCATTCCAAGAGCAAAATACAGAGGCCACCCTCAAACAAGCGCCAACCCTCCACGTGTCCCATATTAAAAGGGGGCCCATTTTTCAAACCGGTTTTCCCGCCCTTTCATACGGATCCGATACAAACTTTGAAGGGGCATATCTTTCACTCAGGGCTCAAAATATTGCAAATCTGACACCGTTGGAAAGATCTCAGCCTCATCTACACCATGGAGATCTGAAACTTTAAGTTTGGGGAGGTTAGGTGATAAAAATGGAGAAATGTCTTCAAGGCCATTAATGCAGGATCTATTTTTGCCCCAACAACCAAATCGGATTCGATTTGCTCCACCATTTCCTCCTCCTTCGAGGCGCCGAATAAGAATTTGATGCAGTCAAGATAGATTTGGGGGCAGATTTTATGGGAGGCATTAATAGTGGTGGTTGAGCTTGGAACTTTTTCCCACTTCTCTCTCTTTCTCCCCTCTATGTTGAATCTATAAAAGTAGGGTCGAGACTCATTGTAAAGGGTTGACATTCTTTTGTTTTTTGTAGCTCCCCTTTCCTTCTGGAAAGGAATTCATGGAGTTTAGACCTTCCATTTAAATTACAATACGTTTCTGTCTTCCTTCGCCATTTTGTAATGCATTATATCAATCTACAGAGCAATAAAACACGTTTGTGATCAATTTTAGATCCTTTCTTGTCTCCTTTTCTCTCATCTGGTCTTTCATTATAAATCGGTTATCTATGTGCTTGATTATTATATGTATTTTGTTGGTTTGTGTCTATCAAAAAACTAATGTTCATCATTCCTTCGGTGCATCACCTTGTAGCTTAGTTTTGATTTCTTGTATTCCTTTTATCCCTGTCTCCTTGGTAAAACTTAGATTAGGTTTAGGAATAGGTCCTCTGCAAGTTTCCACGTATGCACCTAAATAGAGGAATAGGAACCAACCTTTAATCTGGAGAGTTTTCCCATTTGCAAAGTCCCACACTTTGGGGAAAACTCAATGTTATGCGAATCACACCAAATGAATCTACCTTAGAAAAGCAGATCTGATGACTCATTTGGGGGTGTTGTGATTTTGCATTAACAATTTTTGGCATGCTCCTGTGGGACCAAGAAGTCTCCATCTTTATTACAGTAAGATCGATGTGCACTTGCTGTGATTCTAGCTTTTAAGAAGTTTTAAGAATTGCACATCTGACGACTCCAAAAGGGACATAATCCACTTGGTTTCAACAGTCTAAGTTTCCCAAGTTCATGAGAAGGATACAAACAAGGTCAAGAACAAGAGAAGAAGGACAATTTGTACACCTACACTTGTCTCTAGATAGAAGGAGAAGAGGAAGAAGAGCCCAGAGGTCTCTATCTCCACCAAACAAAGCCTTATCAACACCTCCTCCCAATAGGTCATTCTTTCAATCAAGAAGGGTGCTTAGGCCAATCAGATGGCACAACCAAATCCTTATGTCAATTTCACTGGCAGCAGCCCACTCACTCTTGAATGCACAAAATCTAGTCCCGGTGGCAGCATTAAAGAGCATCCCATATTTCACTGGAAAAACCAGACTTCTCCTAGTGACCACGTTCAAGATATTGCAAATGTCTATACAATCCATGAGATCACTAAGATGGACATTGCAGTCAAGTTTCTAGCCTCTTCACTCAAGGGTAAAGCTTCACAATGGTTCAGAGCCTAGCAGCAGGCTCTATTCAATCTTGGGACCATCTGTGCAGAGCTCTTCATGACCAGTTTGGAGAAAAAGGAGATAACTTATCCTTGTTGGAGCAACTAACAACAATCAAGAGAGCTCCAATGAGCAAAGTTGATGGATTTCAACCTCATTTTAATGGACCTGGGACAAGATTCCAAAGCAGTAAAAAAGCCCACTAATGAAGGTGCCTTCTTATACTTTCTTAGAGCTTTAAATTCTAATATTGCTTTAATGATTCAGTAAATGGGGGCACAACCTTACCTGCAGCTTATAGCCTTTCCATAGAGCTAAAATCATTTAATCAGGTGAAAAACTTGCTCCTAGGCCATCCATGCCTCTATACCCCAAATTAGGAAACCCAAGTACCATCCAAACACCCACATTAGCTCCTATACCTACTCCCAGAGTCAAAGTTCAGCTTGAAGCCTCCACTTCATCATCTAACACCTCAAAGGAGCTTCAAGAAGTTATGAAACAACTTCAAAACCTAGGGAATGAGTTAGTAACCATCAAAAGACAACAAGCTTAGAGTTCTAGGCCATATCAGCCTCAAGCTCAATATCAGGC
Organism: Taxus wallichiana var. yunnanensis; assembly: GCA_018340775.1. Lineage (NCBI taxonomy): Eukaryota > Viridiplantae > Streptophyta > Pinopsida > Cupressales > Taxaceae > Taxus > Taxus wallichiana. The sequence goes on along the minus strand of CM031243.1, from coordinate 655,026,809 downwards.
TAGACCCCCGTATCAGCAAAATAGACCACAAGCCCAGGCTGTAACTCAGAGTCAACACCAAGGACAACCTCAAGCTACTAGACCTTTTAGGCCATATGATCCAAACACAACTTCAACATCAAGGGCATTGGTTCCAGCACAAAATAACATGGCACAAGAATATGATTGGTGTTTCCCATGCAATCAGCCACATAATCAATCGATGTGCTTCAATGGTGCACTAAATCAGGATTTGATGGTGCAAACCATTGGTGTGTCACAAGAACCTAGCCAAGAAGAAAATCAGCAACAAGGAGACTAGTAAGAGGGACCTCCAAGTGAAACTATGCTTGTCAATTGGCAAGCTAAAGACTTATGTGGAATGAATCAGACTCCTTCTCAAAGTATAGCTGCCAATACACATGTCCAAGAAGAGAAATATTGAGAAGGACATTCACCAAACTTAGGTGATCCTCAATCCTCCATTGCTCCACAAGGTATTGGCATCCAAAATACAACTCCCAATATGTAGAGCCAATCCAAGCCACCTTCCAAATCCACTCAGGCACCGGTTGTAACAACCCATGTGTAAGAAAAAAATGTGTTAGGAAGGGGCAACAGAAGGATAGCTCATTTAATATCATTGAGAAAATGAAGAGGACAAGTGTGAACATTTCACTATGGGAGTCACTGGCCATTCCAGGGCAGAGGGATCTATTGCAGACTGCCATGCAAAATTGGTCAAGCTCAAATCAACCCCCTAACCAACAAGAGAAAGTGCTTACCAATACAACTCAACCTGGGGGAAACCATCGAGAGCAACAAGGTAAGAACCTGAGACCTCCTCCATTCTATGTTTCATTAATCATTGGGGATAAATTGGTGCATAATTACATGATTGATTTTGGGGCAAGTAGTTTTATAATGCCCAAACAAATAGCTAATCAACTGGGTCTCCAATATGAAGTCATCTCTAGAGGGGTAGTACAATTGATGGGACAACAATGACAACTGTTGGAATCATCAAGGATCTGAGCCTCACTCGCATGCCTGCCCCAATGTGAATGTATTGTAGAATGTATCAGTCATAGACTTACCACCACATTTTGCATTATGTTTGTCCAGGGACTTCACTGCCAAAATTGGAGGCTATTTGTCTGACTTGACTGGTCACATATGCTCTTTAGAATAAGGTATGGGGCAAAGGCCACAATCAGATCCGAGCCCATAGTGGATTATCACATTGAGTCTTATGTGCCTAGCCCAATCAATGCAAATTGTTCATATTTTGATCAGAGGACCTCCTAAACACTTGTGAAGTATACCAAGGTGGGGTGTATCCTGGACTTGACTTTCTCGATGAATGGGTGGTCAAAAGACATGCTTTTGATCCCTATAAGGAGATGGAAGAATCTGAGCTAGGATTCTACTGCCTACATGAAGAGAATCATCCTCTTCCTGACATCATTAAGCCAAAATATAAGGATGACAATGAAGTATGGAAATTGTTCTTTGATGGCTCAGAGTAGGCAAGGAGCCGAGGTGGAGCTATGATTGTGTCACCCCAAGGTATGAAGTATTATTTAGCTTTCCGTTTCTAGTTTTCCTTTCTCAAATAACACTACAAAATATGAGGCTTTGGTTCATGGATTGCATTGGGCTAGAAGACGAGGAATCAAGAACCTAGCAAGTGTTTGGTGACAGTGAACTGGTTTCCAATCAAGTCAAAGGAAAAAATGTTGTCAAGAATGACCTGCTCAAAAGCTACAAGAATAGGGTATGGGATCTCATTGAGGATTTCAAGCCTTCAACATTGTGTCCATACCCAAGAAGGAGAATGAAGTTATGATAGGCTTGTAGTAGTTGGAGCAAACATTTGATGTGGTTGACAACATCAAGAGGGACAAAGGACAACCACATATCCATGTGATTGTGAGGCCAATAGTGCTAGATAACAACACATGCTTGGTAGGTGTTTGAGAATGATCAACAGATCATCAATTTTTTTGCAAGAGGAAGCTGAGTTCTCAACTAGGAATCAAAACAGATTAGAGCAGCAATATGGAGATCAAGTAGTGCAACTGCATACAAACAAGCTTCCCAAAGGCTTAGTGACATTGGATTCTATCTTCAATCCTAATGATCAGTTTCAAAAGAGAAGGCTAATATACAGATCAAAGGAGAAGATTCAGTCAATTCTAGTTGGAGAAGGAAAAACACTTCAAATTGGCAAAGTGGCCACCGAGCAAGAAAGGTATGAATTCATGTAACTTTTCCAAGAGTTTCCAGATGTATTTTCTTGGAGCTATGAAGACCTAAGAGGGTTCAATCCGAAGTTAGCACAACACACAATCGAACTAGATCCAATTGCTAAGCCCATCAGGAAAAAGCAGAGACCAGTCAATCCACACATTGAACCTCTGATGAAGAAAGAGCTAAACAAGTTGATAGAGGCAAGTATCATATTTCCAATCAAACACTCAAGTTGGGTTGCAAACTTGGTCCCAAATAGAAGAAGAATGGAGAGATTAGGTTGTGTGTAGACTTTCGAGACTTGAACAGAGCCTCCCTCAAAGATCACTACCCACTCCCTCAATGGAGCAGATCTTACTAGTGTCTGGATCAGAGAGATTCTCTCTCCTAGATGGCTACTCAGGGTACAACCAGATAATGGTGAAAGAAGATGATCAATTCAAAATAACTTTCACCACCAAATGGGGCACCTATGCCTATAGAAAAATGCCATTTGGATTGTCTAATGTCGAGCCACTTTCCAAAGGGCAATGGATATGGCATTCAAAGGGCTGATCAACAAAATAGTACTGATCTATCTGGATGACATTACTATGTTCTCCAAAAATGTAACAGACCACCTTTTTCACCTAAGGCAGTGTTTCAAAGGTGTAGGAGATTTGGGGTATCATTGAACCCTAAAAATGCATATTCTTGGCCCATGAGGGTAGGCTTCTAGGCCATATTGTGTCAAAGGAAGGTTTGGCAATTGACCCAAAGAGAGTTGAAGCAATAAGAGCCTTGCCATTGCCAAGCCATAAGAAAGCTCTTCAAAGCTTCTTAGGAAAAATCAATTTTGTCTGCAGGTTTGTACCAAACTTTGCTACCCTTGTCAAACCAATAATGTTAATGTTGAAGAAGAGTTTGGCATTTAGGTGGATAAATAAAGGAAAGGCAAGTTTTGAGGCCATCAAAGAAGCTATATCACAAGCCCCAACTCTCGTGAATCCAGATTTTTCTAAGGACTTCATACTATATGCCTTTGGTGGCAGTGACACAATTTCTGCAATCCTAGTACAACAAAACAAAGAGGATACAGAGCATCCAATTGCCTTCTTCAGCCAGGGTCTAGAAGATTATGAAGTGAAATACTCCTTCATCAAAAATCAAGTCCTGACAGTGATCAGAGGGTTAAAGAAATTTAAACATCTTGGTTTCAAACAATAAAATCCAATTGTTAGTCTCCCATGCAGGAGTTAAGGACTTCCTTCTCAACAAGGATCTAAATGAAAAACGTGTAGGATGGATCACTCGTGTCATGGAGTATGACATTGAGATCAAGGTTACTAAGCTGGTCCATGGGAAGGGATTGTGTGAACAACTAGCCTCAAGTCAACAAGATGAAGCAAGTGGTGAAAAGGAAGTTGTTTTTTTCTGCAAGATAGTCAAGAGGAAGAAAATGATGATGTACCCACTCCTTGTTGGACTCAAAGCATGGTGCACTTCCTTCAAACAAGCTGTGTCCTCCAGAAATGAGCAAAACAAAAAGGAGACATTTCAGACTACATGCCATCCCATATGTGCTTATTGATGGCGTCTTGTTCAAGAGGGACATCAATGGCATTCTGTTAAGATGCATTGGGACAAGATCAGATTGAGAGAGTGTTACAAGAGTTCCATGATGAAGCAGTTGGAGGCCATTTTGCTCCACGGGTGACAACACTCAAGATCATGAAGGCAGGTTATTATTGGCCCAGGGTGTTTAGTGACTACTATGCATGGATCAAAAAGTGCAAAAATTGTGCATTCTTCAAAGGCAAAGAAAGGCTAAGAAGCACTTCCATTGCACCCAATTTTAGTTGACCAACCATTCATGCAATGGGATTGATTTCATTAGGGTCATCAATCCAAATTCGAGCCAAGGCCACAAATGGATTCTGATGGCAATAGACTATTTCACCAAGTGGACCGAGGCAGTGGCACTCAAAGAAGCTAATGAGTCTAGCATACTAGATTTCTATGAAGGGATAGTGACTAGATTTGGAGTGCCAACCACCATTATATCAGAAAATGCATTGGCATTCATAGGTTCCAAAATCATAGGATGGGCCATTAGGAATGAGATTTACTTGAGCACTTCATCAAATTATTACCCTCAGGGTAATGGCCAAGCAGAGTCCACAAACAAGAACCTGCTAAAGATTGTCAGAAGAACTCTGGATGAAAATAAGATAATTTGGCACACGAAACTCAAATCAGCCTTATGGGCTGATAGGACAACACCCAAGAAGTCTATAGGTAGCTCTCCATTCAAACTTGTCTATGGGAAAGAGGCAAGTGTTTGCCTATATCACTTGAGTTTCTAACATTGGAACTCATGAAGCAACTGGAGATGTCTGAGTTTGAACCAATGGAAGCCAGGTATACAGAGCTGATGGAGTTAGAAGAAACCAGAGAACATGCACTTCAAACAATGGAGAAGGATCAAATCTCAATTAAGAGATGCTTCAACAAGAAGGCAAGAACAAGGACCTTCTAAGAAGGAGACCTAGTTTTGAAATGGGATGCAGATCAGGCAAAACCAAGAAGACATTCCAAGTTTGATGTGATTTGGAGTGGCCCTTACATGGTCAAAAAATGTAAAAGTAGCAATGATTTCCAATTTTCTACTTTGGATGGTGAAGAATTGTAGATTCCAATGAATGGAATCTATCTTAAACATTGTTACTAGAAGGAAAGTTCTCACCTTGTACATACTAGTCTAGTTTCTCATTCCTCTAAGTGCTTGTGCACATTGTCTTGTTGTAGTTTAGGTTGCTTTTCTCCTAAGTGCTTTGCATGCTCTGCATGTTCTACTTAGAGCATGTATGATTTCAAATTTTGTATATAGTTGTGGTGCTATTTTGTTGCTCTTACGCAGCCCATTTAGAGACAGATGAAGCCTTGGGTCAAAGCAATTTTCTACTCTCGAAACCATCGTTTGAGATTTCTTATGAAAATTGAGAGTGAAAACATTGGGCTCATGAATCAGAGGCAGGATCAGTATCAAACCATCGTTCTCAACTCCATGCCCAACGGATATGACAAGGCAATTGGTCTTTTCATCTAGTAGGTAGATACCCCTGTGAGTCGCCAAATTGTTATCCATATTTTACCCCGGGAAAAGTATTTGATCAGCCATGACCCTACTCAGGAAGAACTATAGAAAACACGGTTAAATCTTACAAACAGTGCAGAAGGACTCAACAATGGAGTGGCGGGGCTTGCGAAAGACCAAACGACCCTATGCAAGAAGAAAGAGAATAGACGACTCTGTCGATTAGATCCGTGTCTTAAATCTATTTAATGGGTTATAGGCGGGCTCAAAAATAGAATAGAAGTGTCACAAAGAAGCCGAAAGAAAGAAAAAAACAATAAATGACGAAGATCCGAAGTCTTCGGGCTCAAAAACGGTTCAGAACGAGTCCAAAATTGGCTAAGTATGGAGGAGGCAACAGAGAGAGTAACGTGTCGGCACGACGCTTCTCCAAAGTTGAAGCCAAAAAGGGAGACTCAAAATTGTGCCATCTCTCCACGTAGCAAATGGTAAACTGAGGTCAAAAGGTGGACAAGGTAGGCCTATAAAAAGCTAAGTATAGAAGTACTGGTGGGGACTGCCACATGTCCAAGTGACGCATCTCCAAGGGTAGATCCAAAAGTGGAGGCTCAAACAAGTGCCAATTCGCCATGTAGCCCAAGGTCCGAAAAGGTAAGGGAGAGGTCATTGAAAAGTCCAAAGACTTGCAGAGGCTTCCAAGTGTCAACCCGACGCTCCTTCAAAGGCAAATCTTGATCGGGCTTTCAAGTGAGCGCGGAGCCTCCATGCGTCCAGTCTCAAAAAGGGGACAAATTCAGGTTGAATAGTCAATGCATGGTGGTAGGTTGACGAAGAGTGCTAAGTGTCCAAACAGTGCTAACTCAAAGGTCAAATAAAGAGAGGGTTTCTATATGAGTGCTAGACCGCCGCATGTTCTTGGTCAAGAAATATGACCCCACCGAGTAAAGGACTTAGCCAAAAACATAGAAATTAAGCGGTGACTAAGGAAGCCACGTGTCATCCCCGCGCCATTCCAAGAGCAAAATACGAGGCTGCCCTCAAACAAGCGCCCGACCCTCCACATGTCCCATATTAAAAGGGGGCCCGTTTTTCAAATGGTTTTCCCACCCTTTCGTACGGACCCAATACAAACTTCGAAAGGGCATATCTTTCAACTCAGGGCTCAAAATATTGCAAATCGACACCTTGAGATGAGAGATACCATGTCATTATGAGAGAGTGTCATTTGTGACATGATAAGATAGAGAGCCAACACAATAGTAGGCAAAAGTAACAATAGGACAATGCGATGGAGGCAAAGTTTGAAATGTGTCCTAGCCATCGGTAGGAGTAATTTCTTTGACAAAAATGATTGGCTACTAAAGAACTTACTTGTTTTATACCTTCCATAACCCCACACACCACACTATTGCAAACATATATAGGTCTAATTTTTCACTATAGTAACTATTGAGTAAGATAAAAACACCAAAAAAATGGATACACCATGCCCCCATAAGGTGTTTTACTGTTGAAACTAAATGTATAGATTATGAAATGTCATAGGAGAGAAGGAGGCTCGTGCACAAAAACCCTATTCTTGCAATCATGTGTCCGAGTGGCGTAGAGGAGAAGGAATGAAGTACTCATGTCCCTTATATCATTCTCTTAGTTGAGTAATTTGTATATAAAAGTGTATGAGAAACTTGTAGATAACTTATATATGATTAAACAAATATCGAATTAAATAGATGTTAATTTTAAATATGTGCCAACACAAGTGATATAAATAATTAAGTACGGATTTTGACCCAAGCAAGTAAGGTAGAAAATATGAAACCCTAGTTGCAAATAAAGGGATGAGATACTTAAGCGATTCACAAATAATCATGGGTGTGTTGAGATGACGAAATGATGAACTAAATGAGGGAAGTGTCGCTCAAGCCCAAAAAAATGCGAAGTGTTGGAATAAGCTAGGTAGGGCACTGGATGGATCGGGCGCTGCAGACCTCCTCGAGCACTTGTGATTGTTCAAAACCTCGAAAAAACCAATTTCGCGAGGTCGGGAGATGTTCACCTTTGATCACATGTATGTCGCTGCACTTCGTTGTTATTCGCCTAAGACCTGCAATAAGAAAGAAGCACCTGCAAAACCCCCAAACTACATCAAATCCTTAAAAACTAAATATGTAAGATGGGAGATCGATTGTCCTCGGCTATTAAAAATGTGAACTTATGACCGAGTGTTGCACTACATTGCAGACCCCATGTAGTTCTATGTGTATGTGTAGAAAGCATGCTCTAGGTGACTCTTGTGTGCGTCGCACTTGATAACGAGCAAGTAACTAGAAGTAAAAGATGTAAATAGATGTGTGCATGGAAAAATGAACTTCCCTCCTATGAAGTGTATGTAGAATAATGCAGTCCCTTGCCCTTGTGTGAATGCTAGATGGATGTTTAAATGCTCTTGTAAATGCCTTTGGATGCAACCTTAGGTGGAGATAGATAATGCTTAGTGTTTGGTCCTTTATTATTGCCACATAGCTTTATATTTATATGATTCCTTTGCTCAAATTTCATAATTAACCACTAAAAGGTCGACTAGTAAAAAGCAAGATGCCCAAATGGCTAGAAGAGACCCAAAATATGTGAGAAAAGTACAAATAGGTCGGGCGCGCCAAGGCGCTGGTGTCCAAAGTTAGAATTCCAAAGTATGAAAAGACGAGGTTGGGAAAGGTGTGTGAGACCAAGAATAAAAATAGAAAGAAATCAAGAGGCCCAAGATAGTGGTCAATTAGTACTTTTCTTTCTTAGGAATCTTATGAATAATAATATGTGATAAGCATTAGATAAATACCCAAAGTGTGTGATTTAGTGTCTACAATAGAATCTAATAAAACTAAAAATTCATGAGAATATGTCACCTATCCAGAATGTCCATCCTAATCAAGACCGTTCTGACAGAATTCGAACTGCATTATACGGTCTTTACCTACTTTATATTCTATAAATTTTTAGTATACATTCCCATTTATGAGGATATGGATCATATAAAATCCAATTCTTGTGTCTGCAATATGTCTATAGATGTAGAATATATATCGATGGATGCTCCTTTTAAGGTGCATGTGATAAAGTATTTAAGCATGTGGCTCAAAAGAATAGATGTATACCCACGTGTAATAATACTAATATAAATCTAAAATGGTGGCCACCATTGGGAACTCGTACTGCAAAAGGGGTTGTACATGGTAGAAACCATGACACGCAAAGAAAGTAACATATAACACACAACATATAATAATACATGTATATATAAGTAATAATAGTAGTTAAAAGTGTCAATCATGTCATAATCCAAAGTAATAATAATATGGAATCATCGAGTGTAAATCAAGCATATCATAAACTAGAGTAGTGTAGACACCTAAATCTTGCCGCCTCATAGATCAATTTATTCCCCATTCCCATAAAATCCATGAAAAATTAATTGATATTAATCAATTAATTTAACCTTCATCATCATCTAATTAAATCCTACACCTCATCGTCCACGTCACATGCCAAATCAATTTTCCAACATGACCCAGTTTTGAATTAAATATTTGAATCAAATTCTCCTCTATCTTCCATGTCCTCCATTTTTGAATTAAATATTTGAATCAAATCCTCCTCTATCTTCCATGTCCCCCACTTTCAAATTAAATATTCAAATTAAATCCTCCTCCATCCTCCATGTCCCCCACTTTCAAATTAAATATTCAAATCAAATCCTCCTCCATCCTTCACATCCCCCACTTTTGAATTAAATATTCAAAACAATTCTTCATCTTTGAATCACATGACTTTTCTACAAACCATGGTTAATTAAGTTTTCTTAATTAATCCCACCTCAAAAGGCTATAAATAGAGCATCTACCCTTATTTGAAGGGGAAAGAAAGAGAAGGAATTGTTGTCCAAAATAACTCCCCTAGTTATTTTGACGACTTACGATTCCATCCTGCTCTGAGTTCAAGCTTTTCGGGTTGTGCACAACGTTGGTTCCTTTCCTTGGCACATTTGCATGACTGAAGTTCTTCATGCGCACCCTTCCGTGACCTTCTTGCTTCTTCCTTGTGCTTTCTCTTCCCTTCGCTTCCTTCTGCATGCTCTCTCCCTTATTTTATTTTTTCTATCTCTTTCCATTTCCCTCGTGCACACTTCTTGTGCACCCACCTTCATTCCAACATCTGCGCACCTTTCGAGCACATATGTGAACTTGCCTTCTATTTTTGTGAAGTCCACGGCACACTTTTCCCATGCATACCATTCTCCTGAGTATCGTGCATCTCCACGCATACTCATTCCTCTTCCACTTTCCGTCTCGTGCACTCCCTACACGATTGCTTTCATCAACCTTGTCTTGCGCTCACCTTTCCATGCGCTCATTTGATCGAGATGATCGCGTCTTTTGCACACTTGCATACTTTTGTAGATATGCACCTTTTCTTCCCACTCTGCATGTAACTCTCTTGTGTGTGCTTGCAAGCCTTTGCATTCTTCCCTCACGCATCTCTTGTTCTCGCACATGCGCTAAGTACATTCTCCCACGCGAGTCATGAAATTCCACATGGAACTTGTTAGATGAAGTGTGCAACACACAACCTATCGAAGAAGCCAAGTGCGTGTCAAATCCTCACATCAAATGAGTGCTAGAAACGTGGCAAAAAGACAAAACAAATAAGCGATCGACCAAATCCTTGAACCGATCGAACGTGCCACGTGTTTTGCATGTTCAATTTACACTACATATCTTTTGATCATCATAACTTTTGTTGTAAAGGCTCGATTCCTACATGCTTGGGCTTGATTGAAAGCTACTAACATGGACTACACTATAGGCTATTCAAAATGATATTTTGGTGGGATTTGGTAGGCAAAAAATAGGGAAACATCAGTTAGGTCATTAATGCACACATCGTGTCGACCCAACCACCCAGATTTGATCTGGTTTGGTCTCTTTTCTTCTTTCACAAGTAAAACAAACATAGGGAGGCAAATATGACATTGATGCACACACATTTGCAAGAATTTATTGCTATTTATTGGTGGTTGGAAGTTTGAATCCAATTTTCCCTCCTCTTTCTCCTCTTATTCTCTCCTTCTTCTTCTTTTATAAATTGTAGAGCATTGCTCATTGTAAAAGGTTGGACTCTCTTGGTTTTCAATAAACATTGTTACGAGCAAAGTGATCCTTTGCATTTTGAGTTTTGGTTCTCAAATATGAGCCACTACATATAGATCCTTTCCTCTCTCACCATTGTAATTGATTGTTCATCTCTTGGAAGTAATAAAATCTTGTTTTGTGGCTATTCTTTCCTGGTTCACATTTTATTGCATCTTATTGCCTTCTTTTGCATTGTTGATCTGTTGTGCATTTTATATCTCTTGCAGGGTTTTTGTTTGTTGTGCTCCATGAGAGATAGTATGTGAATGTTTTGCGATCGTGTGTCATGTTTGTCTACCCTCCCTTTGTGCATTTTCTCTCACTCTCACTCAACCAAGTTTGTTCATCCCCCTCTTTCTGGTGCTATCACCTCCTCTTAGTTTAGGTTTCCATTTCATGCATCTCCTTCTCACCCTAATCCCTTAGAATCATAGAGTAGTGATAGGTATTTGCATTTCTCTTCTTAGGAGTAATTTTAGTATAAGGAATAGGTATAGGAAGGCTGAACTTCTCTGAAGAGTCATCTCTCAAAGTGGAAATCCCACAACTTGGAGAGAGTCCCATGTTGCCTCAAATCCCCAGTTCATCTTAAACTTGGGCGAGTGTAATTTTGAGCTCAACAGTTTTGGCATGCACAGTGGGACGAGCATTGAAAGATTAAATTTCATCATTGATAAGTTATGGTGTGTGACTTAGTGATTTCTAGCCTTTAGAGGCCATTTTAACACATCGACGACTCCCAACATCCGAGATCTATTAATTTTAGCAGTCTTTGCACCTAATTAATGAGAAGGATACACACAAGGCAAGAGCGCCGTAGTTGAAGGATATTTTGAATATCTTTAGTTGTCTCTCGAAAGAAGAAGTAAGCGAAACCATTGCGCACACATCTCTAACTTCCGCGTAGGAAAAAATCTACTACTCCTCTGTTAGATCTTTCACTTGCTCTACCAGGGTATTTAGACCATTTCTAGCCATGACACAAAAATATTCCCTTTGTCAATTTCACCGGTGGTAGTCCATTGGCCCTTACCACACAACATGATATACCATTGGCTACAATTAAGTTACCCTTGCCGAGCACATTTAAGATATTGCAAACATATGCTTTGTTCATCTAGTTATCGAATATGATGTAGCTATAAGGTTGTTTGCTTCTTCACTCAAAGGAAAATCACTTAAGTGGTACATAAGCTTAAGACCTTCCTCTGTCACTAATTGGGATGGACTTGGCACTGCACTCTATAATTAGTTTTTGGAGAAAGCTGACAATATCTCCTTATTAGAACAACTCACAATGATCAAGAGAGCTCCCAATGAGCTCATGACTAACTTGAAATTCAGATTTCAGAAGACAAGGGATAGAATTCCAGCCCTCTTAAAACCAACTCCTTAAGGTGCTTTTCTTTACTTCTTGAGAGCCTTGAATTCTAACATTGCAGTAATAATACAATCTATGGGTGGCACACAATTTCCTGATGCCTATGGTATAGCCATTTGGGCAAAAATTGTCTCATCCAAGCTGGAGAGATAGCCCCTAGACCACCTACACCCTTATTTCTTGAAATCCCTCAAGTGCCTCAGCCTTCCATTGCTCCCATTTCGAGCTAAGATCTCATTGCCCATTGTCTTCATATCCTATTTTCCCATGCAACAAAATGAGGATGAAGAAATGAAGGCCTTGATTATAAATTTATCCAATAAAGTCATATATTTAGAGAAACAACAGGCACAAGCCTTCAAAAATAACTCTAATCAAGGATTTAATCAAAGCCATCAGCCCTTTAGAAATCAATATCCAAATCAAAGATATGGGCAAGAACCAACAAAATGACAATTGAAAGGCTAATATGCACCTTCCATTGCAAATAGTTCCTCTTGTGTAACTCCTTCCAGCGCAAGACAAGCAAAACACTAGTTCTAATACATAATAACATGGTCCAAGAGACATAATGGTGCTTTTCTTGCAAATTGCACAAGCCTGTATGATTCAAAATGTAGGATATGAGCCTTCCACCAGCGCGTGAACCAAAAATGAAGAAGTGCTAGAAGTTGTTCTGAAACCAACCTTATGTTCTTTGGGGTTGAATACTTCTATGCAATTAACCTAGCTATGGACAGCTCAAAAGACCGCGTGCACAAGTTGTTGACAACACAAGGTACAATGGCATGCAACCTTCTGCTCCTCTTATTCAAAATGATCCTCGGATGCAAAGAAAACACAACCCATGCACCCAACAGGTTTTGAAATGCAAGTTCTTGCATGCGAGGTTCCCGTAATGTTTCATAGAAGTGGCGCGTGTTTCTCCTTTGTAGGTCAAGCCTCTACGCAAGGTAAGGCCCCTGCCTCTGCACATGAACAATAAAAAAGGGACATTGTTGTGCCTCAAATGCACAAGTCCATGGGTCTCCATTCAACATTGTGGACTAGGCAGAAGAAGACACGTGCAAATGTGATAATGTGGGATGCCTTGGACATTCCATCTCAGTGCGACTTGTTGCATGAAGCTCTAGTGTAGCTCTCGCGCATTGATCTAGTTATCTAAACACCCCATGCAATTGTCAACATTTGTCAAGGAGCGGAGAAGTAAGTAGGCAAAGTTTTCAAAACCCCACCCTTTTATATGTCTTATATAGTAGGCAAACATCTTGTCCATAACTGTATGATTGACTCAGGGGCTAGTACTTTTATCATGCTTAAGAAAATTGTTAATGTCCTATGGCTTAAGTATACCCATATGTCCAAAGGAGTCTTGCTGAACTTGATGGCTCTATGTCACCACTCTATGATTCATTAAGGATCTAAAGTTAATCCTCCATGCATGTCCAAACCTAACAATAACTCATGATGTGTCAATCATTGACTTACCTCCATTGTTTGCCATTTGTCTATTAAGAGATTTTACTGCTAAGGTGGGTGGCTACTTGTCTTTTGATTGGTCTCATATGTTACTAAGAATAAGGTATGGTACCCGGTTTACTGATAAAATTTGAGCCTATATTTTCCTATCATGTTGAGCCATATGACCACTCCCCTCTCCAGCCGGTTGTCTAATCTAAGAAGGCCAAGAAATGGATTCCATTTACGAATAGCAATTTATTCCTCCCTTTATACCTGATATGTTATTAGATGAATGGGGAAAAGAGTGCTATGAATTTGATCCCTATGATACAACTATTGAAACTAGTCTCGGTACTTCTTTGCATCCTTGAAGAAGGGTGTGTGTTTCCTACCGCACTCAAAAAATGATGATGCTTACGGACCATGGAAAATGTACTTTGATGGTTCTAGAAGCAGGAATGGCACAATCATAGGTGTTTTTCTTATGTACCTTAGAGATGAGAAGTTATTTTTCATGCATAGGTTACAGTTTGCATGCTCCAACAATTTAGCAAAATATGAAGTATTGGTGCATGGTTTTCTTATTGTTGAGAAGAGGTGAATCAAGGTGCTACAGATATTTGGGGATATTGAATTGGTAATCCACCAAGTCACAAACAAGTGCGCAACAACTTACAAACATAGAGTTTGGGACCTCGTAGAGAGTTTTGGAGCTCTGAATCTACAAGTGATGCTAAGGAAATTGAACAAAGAAATGGATCAGATGACTAGCCTTGGTTCACAATTCTCACTTGCTGAGGAGTTTTTCCAAGGCAATGCGCATCACATCAAGATGGTGGTCAGACCATCCATTCTAGAAAATGAAACCGGTTGGAAAGTGTTTGAAAATGATGCACAAATTGTCCATTTCATCCAAAATGAAGCCGAGATCTCTTCAAATATGCAAGATGACTTGCTTGATAGCTATGGTGACCAAGTGATTCCTTGACCAAGTATGGTTTGGAGGTTGCCCCCTCGAAGTGGCAAAGCTATTATATGAGCATATTGTCATAATTTATCTATATTTTGGTGTTCTCTCATGTTATTCTGCTTTATGTGTTCTAATTTATACAAGTAATATCCTTACAAGTGGTATCAGAGCAGTGATTTCGGCCAAAATTAGGGTAAAAACCCTAATTTTTTGTTTCAAATATATCTTGAAGAGGGTATCAAATTTTTCCCAAATTTTTCATCATAATTTGGAAACACTCTAAGTCAGAATATATAAAAATTCAGCTCCATTGGATCTGTTTTGCGGATGTTATTGGTGTTTTAGGTTTTTTCATAAATTCACTTTTCAGGAAGCAAATTGTGGTATTTTTTAGCAAAATTTATATTTTCGGAAAGCTCTTGAAATTTTAGTTAGGGTTTTTCTTTGTGTTTTTATCCATCTACTGAAATATTTTTAGAATTCCTAAACCCTAATCATGATCACGGGGATAACAAATTTTTATGCAAATGGTGAGATGGATGCTAATGAATGGTGGATAAAATTTAAGAATATATATTTCTCATATTTCATGACAAGGAATATTTTTTCACATTATCTTGGTGGTCCTGCATGGATTTGGTTTTCTGAGTTAAAAAATGACAGGAAGGATTGGTCTTGGGAGGAAATGGAACAACTTTTTATGGATAGATGGGACCACAAAGAGGAAGAAGAGTCAAAGGAAGATGATGGTGAAGAATATATTAAAGAATCAAGAGAGAAAGAAGATGAAGAGGAAAGTGAAGAAGATTCAAGGGAAGATGATGGTGCAACATATATTGAAGAATCAAACGTAGAAGAAGTTGAAGAAGACTATGAAGAAGAGGAAGAAAAACAAGATATTGATGCAGAAGAAGATATTATAGCTCCCAAGAAGGAAGATACCATATTTTAGTTTCATGGATGCATTCAAAGGAATAAGATAATTGTTTCCATACACCCTAACAATAAGTATAACTTCATCAACAAGGATATTGCTCAACATCTACATATTCAAGAAAGTAATACCAAAGAAGCTCAAGTGACTGGTAAGAAAATTCAAGTTTTGAAGATTTAAAACTTACCATGGACAAATATACTTTACATTCAGTTTTTTTGCCTTATATATGGATGGTTTGGATATTGTTCTTGGGTATCCTTGGTTAGAGACATTGGGGACAATTAATATTAATATGAAAAATACGTTTACGAAGATTTGGTACAAAAGAAGAAGGTCACTTTACGGGATATCGGGCTTAATGGAAATCAAAGAAACGTCAATATAGATCATGAGGATGATTTAGAATATAGAGAAGAAGGGAATAAGGATGATTCAAAAGAGGAACATGAAGAAAAATAAGGAAATGATGATTCATCTACTCAAGAGAAAAAGAAAATATCAAATGCAAAGGTGGAAGAAGAAAAGAAAGTTCAGAAACAGGTTGATAAGGTTGAGGATACTACAAGCCGTAGCATATGGAAATCCACATCAACATGAGAGAAAAAAATCATGGAGATATCCCAGGGCACATCATATTTCCAACCAATATAGATATACGGGTAATTGGAGGAATAATCACTTTATTTATACAGGGGATCAATGGAGCAACAATTATGAAGCATGTAATCCTTATTATGGTTATACATGGAATCCTTATTATGGTTATGCATTGAATCCCTATGTTGGTTATACATGGAATCCAAGGATTATAAACTATGGTCACAAATGGAATCAGAGTAGCGCATGACAGAATATGGATATTAGTTCAGATATGTATCATCTACCAAGATCACATATGGATGGATGATCGATCATGGCGCAAAGTGTGTAAAAATTTACAACACACTCATTACATGGTTTCTTCTTATGTTTCAGGGACAAAACATGTCAAGGAGGGAAGGAATGCTATGCACCTAGGGAAAGGATGTTATGATGTATATGTATTGATGGAGATCTTGACATGTGGTACACATCCCCTTATCTTATTATATCATTCATTTATGATTTATTATGCTTAGGAGGTCGGCCTCAGTATTGGCCATAGGTTAGAATGGTATATATAGGGGTTAGAAGGTTGTAGTTAATCATCATATTGAGTATTGGAGTGTTATTGTATGGTTTGGAGGTTACCCCCTTGAAGTGGTATTGGAGGTTGCCCCCTCGAAGTGGCAAGGCTATTATATGAGCATATTGTCATCATTTATCTATATTTTGGTGTTCCCTCATGTTATTCTATTGTATATGTTCGGATTTATACAAGTAATATCCTTACAAAATATTTGAAATAAAAAAAAGTTTGATTCCACCATTCTTCTTGCTTGATGGAACCGAGTTTCCACCCGGTAGAGTACTTGATAGGAAAAATAATTTTTTCCTCAATGAGTTTGGATAACTCCTTCCTCACCAGGGATCTATCCTAGGATTAATGAGCCTTTGTTTTTGTTCATGGGATTTATACTAGGATCAAGGTTAATGGAGTGTTGAGCAACACTTGGATCAAATCCTTTTAGGTTTTTATACTCCCATAAAAATATATCACTGTATTTACGTGAGAGAGATAAAGTCCTATGTTTCATCTTGTGCGCATCTTTTCCAAGTAAGACTCTTTGTCGCGCACAATAGTGACTAGAGTACATTATTCTTGTTTTGCATGCATATACTTTTCTTCACCATTGAACTCATCATCGGGCTGAAAATGTGATCTAAGGTATCCACCCCTTTAAGTAACTTATTTGTTTTTAGTGGAATCACTTGGTCACCATAGCTATCAAGTAATTCATCTTGTATATTTGAAGAGATATCGGCTTCATTTTGGATGAACTGGACAATTTGTGCATCATTGTCAAACACTTTCCAATCGGTTTCATTTTCTAGAATGGATGGTCTGACCACCATCTTGATGTGATGCGCATTGCCTTGGAAAAACTCCTCAGTGAGTGAGAATTGTGAACT
Source organism: Taxus wallichiana var. yunnanensis (assembly GCA_018340775.1). Taxonomy (NCBI): domain Eukaryota; kingdom Viridiplantae; phylum Streptophyta; class Pinopsida; order Cupressales; family Taxaceae; genus Taxus; species Taxus wallichiana. Next base: position 655,009,514 of record CM031243.1, on the reverse strand, counting down.
AAGGCTAGTCATCTGATCCATTTCTTTGTTCAATTTCCTTAGCATCACCTGCAGATTCAGAGCTCCAAAACTCTCTAGGAGGTCCCAAACTCTATGTTTGTAAGTTCTTTGCACACTTGTTTGTGACACAGTGGATTACCAATTCAATATCCCCAAAGATCTGTAGCACCTTGATTCACCTCTTCTCAATAATAAGAAAACCATGCACCAATGCTTCATATTTTGCTACATTGTTGGAGCATGCAAACTATAACCTATGCATGAAAAATAACTTCTCATCTCTAGGGAGATAAGAAAAACACCTGCGACTATGCCATTCCTGCTTCTAGAACCATCAAAGTACATTTTCCATGGTCCGAAGCATCATCATTTTTCTTGAGTGCGGTAGGAAACACACACCCTTCTTGAGGATGCGATGAAGTACCGAGACTAGTTTCAATAGTTGTATCATAGGGATCAAATTCATAGCGCTCTTTTCCCCATTCATCTAATAACATATCGGGGATAAAGGGAGGAATAGATTGCTATTTCAAAAGCAATCCCTTTCTTGGCCTTCTTAGATTAGACAACTGGCTTGGAGAGGGGTGGTCATATGGCTCAACATGATAGGAAAATATAGGCTCAACTTTTATTATAAACCGGGTACCATACCTTATTCTTAGTAACATATGAGACCAATCAAAAGACAAGTAGCCACCCACCTTAGCAGTAAAATCTCTTAATAGACAGATGGAAAACAATGGAGGCAAGTCAATGATTGACACATAATGAGTTATTGTTAGGTTTGGACATGCATGGAGGATTAACTTTAGATCCTTAATGAATCATAGAGTGGTGACAGTAGATCCATCAAGTTGCAAGACTCCTTTGGACATATGGGTATACTTAAGACATAGGACACCAACAATTTTCTTAGGCATGATAAAAGTACTAGCCCCTGAGTCAATCATACAGTTATGGACAAGATGTTTGCCTACTATCAAAGACATATAAAAGGGTGGGGTTTTGACAACTTTGCCTACTTACTTCTCCTCTCCTTGACAAATGTTGACAATTGCATGGGGTGTTTGGATAACTAGATCAATAAGCGAGAGTTGCACTATAGCTTCATGCAACAAGTCGCGACCGAGATGGAATGTCCAAGGCATCCCACATTATCACATTTGCATGTGTCTTCTTCGTCTAGTCCACAATGTTGAATGGAAGACCCATGGAATTGTGCATTTGAGGCACAACAATGTCCCTTTTTCATTGTTCATGTGCGGAGCGGGGCCTTACCTTGCGCGAGAGGTGGACAAGCTATAATGTTAAAGGAATTAACCGAGTCACTCATCGTTGACTTTCTTGAAGGCGTTGTAACAAGGTTTGACATTCCTAAGACCATTATCTCTAATACTACAAAAGCCTTCCTTGGCACTAAAATTTCGATTGGGGCGCTTGATCTCGATATCTATTTAAAGACTTGTTATAACTATTACCCCCAAGGTAATGGCTTGATAGAGTCTACTAATAAGAACCTGATTAGAATCATGAAATGAACAATGAATATCAACCAGGTGGTAGTAGCATACAAATGTCTCGCGCATGCTCTAGGTAGAAAAAATCACGATGATTAAGTCAATATGTACTTCATCTTACAAACTTGTTTATGGAAAAAAGCTACACTTCCTTTATCATTTGAGTTGCCTTCATAAGAGCTTTCGCAATAACTAGAGTGTGAGGGCGCAAATCAAAGAGAAATCAGAATGGGAGAACTGGTTAAACTTGAAGAATTAATAAACTCTGCCATGATCAAGTTAGAACAACATCAAAGATCAACCAAGTAGTGGTTTGACAGAAAGGCTAGGCCTCGAGCTTTGAAAGTGGGTGATCTAGTCTTAAAATGGGATGCCGTGAGCTAAATCGGGGTGTCATTTGAAGTTTGATGCACTTTAGAGTGGCCCATACATCATAAGTAGTTGTAAGGAGGCTATCTCTTTTGAGTTGTCTCGTCTTGATGGAGATGCACTATCAATCCCAATAAATGGGATTTATCTCAAACAGTTTCATTAAGTACTTCCGCATCATGTACATATTAGATTAGTTTTAATTCATCCACATCCGTGTTGTGCACATTGTCATTTATACATAGTTCTCTCCTTTCTTGCGCTCCCTTGTGTGCACTCTTTTGTTGCTTCCCGTGGATGGCGGTTTAGATAGGAGTCTTCCAATAGTTTTGACAGTATTCGGTAGTTTTCCACTCTCATAAAATCCAAGTCAAAACATCTTCATATGAGAGCAGTAGTGTTATACGAGTTTAAACAATGTTTTCAAGTGACCTCAGGGGTGTTCTTCAGGTTGCATGTCAGAAATTCATGTTTTCAAGCGAGACTTCATGCTCAATGGATGCATCAAGACCACGATATATTTCATCTAGCAGGAAGATGGCCCCAAAAGTCACCAAACTATTTTTTGAAATAACTCCCTGGTTATTTTGACAACTTACAGTTCCATCCTAGCTCCAAGTTCAAGCTTTTCAAGTTGTGCGCACCGTTGGTTCCTTTCCTTGGCACATTTTCATGACTAAAGTTCTTCATGCATACCCTTATGTTCCCTTCTTGCTTCTTCCTTGTGCTTTCTCTTCCCTTCACTTCCTTCTATGCACTCTCACCCTTCTTATATTTATGTTATCTCTTTCCATTTCCCTCATGCACACTTTTTGAACACCCGCCTTCATTCCAACAGTATGCACGCCTTTCACGCGTGTCCGTAGACTTGCCTTCTATTTTGACCAAGTTCTGGCACACTTTTCCCATGCATACCATTCTCTTAACTATTGCACATCTCCGCACATACTCGTTCCTCTTCCGCTTTACTGTCTCGTGCACTCCCCAATTTGATTGCTTCCACGCATCCTTGTCTTGCACTCGCCTTTACCCGCGCTCATTTGATCGAGTTTACCACACCTTTTACATACTTGTATACTTTTGTAGAAATGTGCATTTTCTTCCTACTCTCCATGTAACTCTCTTGGGAGTGTTTTCAAGCCTTTGCATTCTTCCCTCTTGCACCTCTTTCTCTCGATAATGTGCTAAGTGCATTCTCCCATGCTAGTCATGAAGTGCCAAGTGAAACTTATCGGATGAAGTGTGCGAATGCACAACCTATTAGAACAAGCCAACTACATGCCAAATACTCACATCAAATGAGTTCCGGACACGTGGCGTAAAAGACAAACAAACTAACAATTGATCAATCCTTCAACCGATCGGAGTGTGCCACATGTCTTGCGTGTTTAGTTTGCACTACGAGATCTTATGATTGTCATAACTTCTACTAGAGGGCTTAGATTTTCATGTGCTGCGCACTTGATTAAAAGCTGCTGATGTGGGCTACGCTCTAAACTATTCAAAATCAAATTTTTGTTGGATTTGGTAGGTGGAAAATAGGAAAATTCCAGTCGGGACATTTATGTACACGTCCGGTCGACCCACCACCCGATTTGATTCGATTTGGTCTCCTTTCTTCTTTCACAAGCAAAACAAACATGGGTAGGCGATCTAACATTATTGCAAACACATTTGCAAACATTTATTGCTTGTTGGTGGTGGTTAGAAGTTTGAATATGAGTTTCCTTCCTCTTTCTCCTCCTCTTCTCTCCTTCTTATTTTATAAATTGTAGAGCATTTCTCATTATAAAAGGTTGGACTCTCTTGGTTTACAAGAAACATTGTTCAGAGTAGTGCTCCTTTGCATTTTGAGTTGCAGGCCTCAGATTTGAGCCATTGCATGTAGATCCTTGCCTCTCTCACCATTGTAATAGATTGTGCATCTCTTGGAAGCAATAAAATCTTGTTTTGTGGTTATTCTCTACTACGGTTTGCAATTTATTACATCTTCTTGCCTTCTTTTACATTGTTGATCTGATGTGCATTTTATATCTCTTGCAGAGTTTTTATTTGTTGTGCTCCATGAGAGCTAGTACGTGAATGTTGTTGTAGACTTGACATACTTATCTGCCCTCCCTACACACATTTTCCCTCACTCTCACTCAACCAAGTCTTTTCATCCCCCTTTTTCTGGTGCTATCACCTCCCCTTAGTCTAGGTTTTCCATTCATGCATCTCCTTCTCACCCTGGTCCATCAGAATCATAGAGTAGTGATAGGTAGTTGCATTTCCATTTTTAGGAGTAGTTTTAGTAGTAAGAATGGGTAGCTCGGAAGTCAAACTTCTCTCGGAATTACGTCTCAAAGAGCAAGTCCCACAATGTGGAGACAATCCCATGTTGCATTAAAGCCCCACTTCATCCCGATCTTGAGCGAGTACAATTTTGAGCTTTCACATGAATCATCTAAGTGAGCTTTTATTTTGTTCTTATGTGAAATCCTCTCACTTAGTACCATCGTAATGTATATATGAACCTTTGATCCATATATCCCTAATCCATTTCTCTTCTCCATCTAGTAAAATGTAAGGCCAAGTTATTATATTGATCATGTGGTGAAGCTCTACCACATTGCAAGTACCTACATTACAAACTAACTTCAGGATCATCCACGTCCTTTGCCCAATCTAAGAGATTCAACAAGCTTGGATCTTCATTCCAAGCTTCAACGAATCTCATTCGAGGTGACAAGGAGTTACTTGGGAAGGTTCACATTTATTTATTTATGTGTTTCTTTCTCTATTGAATATTTTCTCTTACTCACAAGAAGTAATAGTATACTAATAGAAACATTAGTGTAGAGACAAGTAATCACTAGTAGAGGGACATAGAAACATAGTCACGTGGAGGCATAAAGCCACAATCATGGGACACCCATAATATCAAAAGACAATTACAATAGAAGGAATTGTGTTCCATATAAATCACGAGAGAATCAAGGCACTCAAGTTGTATAGAGTAAGCGATCATAGAATTATAATCAAGCAAGGCGGTGAGTCAACCATAAAACAAGGAGTCAAGAAAAGCAGAGTAAAACAAGGAAATAATATGTATAAGCAAGTAGTGGAAATAATACATCAAGTAAGTATAGAAAACAATGATAGTAAAAACAAAGATAACAAGATAGGTTAGCATTACACAAGACACATGTGTTAGTCTTGTTAGCTCAAAAGATAACATAGATACTATGTATATAATCAAGTAATGAGGAACTGTAAAGTAATTATATTGCAACAAAAGTATCTATGTAGTGTAGGAGATTCCTCTAAAGAGTAGTTCCAATGAGAAGGAACCAAGATGACATATGCCATTAAGTGGCAACCTATGTGTGTCTTGCATCACACTCAATATACCTCGTGAACACATGTGTGTAAAGAATATATAGAAGAGGTATGTTATTTATCAAACCAGCATGAAAAAAACATGTATAAAGTAACAAGCTAGCCAATCAAACCATTTACTTGTCCCGGTTTTGTGTTTTTGTAAATATTTGAATGTTTTTGTATTATATGATTATTTGAATTATTTTTAGTTGTTTTGAAAATAACTACGTATAATAAAGGGGGTGGCAAAAGAGCCTATTTGTCATTGAGGAGATCATATGTGTTAGGGTTGAATTCAAATAATTTTAGACGAGGTAAGTTCCAAAGTATTGAATGTGTCATTACAATATGTATTCTTGTTAGAGCCACGATGTATGGGTCATATTCCTAGTATTATCCATGAATGGAAGGTTCTGCTAGCATCATGACGTGGTTTCTTACTAAAGTCAACCATGTCAAATTAGTCTGAGTGTTTCAATCATGGGAGTCTTTCAAACATATGGTGATAGTACCATTAGCTTCTAGCATAGTAATGTTGACAATAAGAGCTTGATAGTGATTAGTGTCATGTCCAAATACATAGGATGATCACAAAAGGGATACCCGAATTGTTGAGATATATTTATAGTAGACCGATGTCATAAATATCGTAAAATAAGATCAAGTGGATAGAAAGTAACTCTTATGGGGTATCAAAATGTGTTAGAATAGTGATATATATAGCAAAAAGTATAGTATCTAGTGTATAATAACATGTCTCAATGGGTCGAGCCAACTATGGGGATGTGTCCATGACTAGCCAGGTGACGGGGAAAAAGGTATCATATGCAATAGATTTAAGTCGATAATGTCTGATATTAATAGAGAAAAAAGAGAAAGAAACATAGATTCACATTCATCGATGGGATTAAAATTCAACTTGTGCAAGTTTCCATCGGTGAGTGCAATGGTATCAATATCACTATACGAGGAATAATCATCAACACTATCTTGTAGCATTAAATTGTCTACTAGGTTAGGAGTATTATATAGAGGAACAATAACATAGTGATAAGTAAGATATATATATATATATATATATATATATATATATATATATATATATATATATATATATATATATATATATATATGTATATGTTGTTTAAACAATGGTGGGATATGGGTGGTAATATCATATCCATGACTGAATTCACCTATGATATATGTAGGTAATTTATCCATAGGTAAGGGTTGTTGAGGAAGAGTGATAATGAGTACTTGAGAAGATGTGGTGTCAAATTTTCAGTATTTGAAGGGATTTGGGTCAACAACCACAACATGCTCGCATTTTCATGTATGAATTTGAGACATTGATGAAAAATAGATGAAATAAATTGCATAGCATGGATGTAATGATGACCCAAAAGAAGATTACAATGTAAATATGTGGCCATGATGTGAAATGTAGTGGGAAACTTCTTGGGGTCAACCAAAAGCTCAAAAATAATAATTCCTAATATACATTAAGTTATGTTATTAAAACCACACATAATATTAATGGTCGTGTCAATTTTATGCATATAAATTCCCATTTTAATCAAAGAACTAGGGAAAATATTGAGGCTAGAGCCATTTTCGGTCAAAACAAGCTTAATAAAGAAACCTTGAATTTGTGTTTTGATAAGAAGAGGTGCGCAAATAACCTCATTAAGTGGATGTGGGATGTTAGTTAGGCTAAACGTGATAACCTTGTCCATGGCTTTGAATGTTTTCATATTAGATGTAAAAGTGATAGGTTGAGTAGTAGGAGATAAGGTAACAAATTGCAAAAGCTCATATAAGACATCCTTTTAAACAAATGCCTTTTTCAATAGTTCTAGAAGATATATTTTAGTGTGTATATTATTTAATTGCTCTAATATATCAAAACTTTTGGATGTAACACTAAATTTAACAAGGATATCCATAGGTGGTATAGGCAAGGGTAGGTTGCCCCAACCAGGTTGCTTAGTGTGATGTGTTGTAATGACATTAAATTCGGTAGCCATAGTTGAAGGACCAAATCGAGGTGGATGTTTTTGAACAAAAGGAATATATTCAACTCATATATCAATGTAAGTTGGGACCTCATTAATCACGAAACAAGTAGAACCATCATATATACCCCCTCTCATTAGGAGATATGGGCATGGACATTGTTAGAAAGATAGTAAATCGATACTAGAATTAGGGAGTGATCCCTTAGGTTTGAAATGAAGATCATAAAATATTGAAGAAAGGAGCATGATGACACATAAGAATATAACTTAGAATATCCCAATATCATAATAAGAAACCTTGTGGTCACTAGGGTTTGAGCAATATATTTGATTCAAATCTATGTTATGGAGGTTTCACCAATTTTTTACACCCCAATTAAATTTATGTTATGGAAGTGTACAATGATAAACATGATGCGAAGGTTTATAACATGAGATTATTCTATTATAGCCAATTTAAATTAACCACTCATAACTAGAATATTGTATCAATACTTGCATTGATTGATAAATGATAGAAGATATCTTAAATACACCAGAGGAGAAGAAGACTTTGTTGTACATGTTAGAAAAGAGAAGATTCAAATGTGCGAAAGGTGGAAAAGGTAGATCAAGAACTGGAGATTCTTTTTCTAAGTTATAGAACTGAAATTGAGAAAGGGCATGAGTGTATAACTTTTTACGATCCAAACTTGTAATTGTATGATATTGACATGGATTGTATGGTCTTAGAACCTTTGGCAGTTGGAATTTGAAACTTCTTGAGTGCTTCACTTGCTAGAAATGCTTGTTGCTTTGGCTCGCACAACTTCAAAATGACCTATAATCACCTGCAAAAATTGAAAACCCTATGAACCTAAAATAGCCTTCATTAAAGCATTAACAAACCAAAAGGAGAAATCATGTGTGTGGTGATGTTTTACTACATTAGTGGTCAACCTTAGTTGTTTGACAAATCCAAATGTTGCATTATATGTCCCGATGTGGGATCAAGCCTCATATTTTTCTCCTCGATTCTTGTACAAGTGTGAGTATGATTTAAGTCAACCACCTATAGGTTACCTCATTTCACTTGACACAAAGATAGTGGGTTAATTATATCGTGTAAAATGTACCCAGTGTGGTGGTAGTGTGATGTGGCATGCCTCCACTACATGACCTAACCCTTTATTCATTGAAACCCTTTGACAATACTTGGAGTGACTTTATTATTCTTGAGACATAGCTCTATGAGATTTTCATGTTTGGAAACGGATAAATTTAGAATTTTTGTCTTGGTTGAGTGCTTCAAACCTATTTTAGGGATTTCTCTAATTGATGTGTAATTGGTTTGAGAATATTTAACAAATGCTCGAGTACTTTTGGGAAGATATTTGAAAGAGGAGATTTTAAAAGTGATAGGCAAGTTATAAAGTGACATTGACTCGTTTGCATGGCATTTTATAGGTGCAATATTCTAATAAGGCCAACCCTAAGAAGATAAAACAACATACTAAAGATATTTAAATTGAAACAAAGTCATAAAATGTGAAAGGTCAAGACTGCAAAGTTGGTAGGGACTAGATTCCATATCATAACCATTTGTACACTCTTGTATAAGAGGTTTGTGTGAAAAATAGAAATTTGTGGCACGATGTACAAGGATAATTTACTACTTTGATTTAATAATAATTCTCAATTTGAAGAAAGAGTAGAGTGTAAAGATAAGCAAGTTGTGAAAGAGCTAGAGATATATGTTAATTGATTCGAATATGAGCATTTGTCTTAGCAAGGGAGCATAACCAAACTCATCATTGAAAAGGAGAAGTTACAAATTTTAAATTTCTACAAATATACCATCCAAGGATCTATATCTATATAACTTAGACAAATAGATGCAATTATTATTCCTAGTCCCGATGTGTCTACGCATAGGTATCCTACTTCACATAATATTTCTATTGAGTCACTTCCTATTTGTGCATCTACTCCTAACACTTATAGTGGATCACTCACTTCTAGGCCTTATGTTCAATATTCTAGCTCACATGTTATTTCTAGTTCGTCACTCTTTTTAATGCTTATGCTAGTTCTTCCCCTATTTCTCAAGGGTCGTTCTCTTCTTGGCCTTTTGCTCAATCTTTTCTTACACATGTTTACCTTACTAACTATTCATGTGATGGTAGACCTTTTCTTCACACGAGATATACCTATTTTATAACATGGTTGTACCCATTATAGCTCCATCTATTATGCCTTATCTTTGGGGAACCCGATTTTCTCACCATATAATTATGCTTATAGCTCTTAACCCATGTGCATATGAATAGTCGTGCAACATTGTGTATGTTTATCATATTGTCAATCTATTTGAGCTTCGGTTTGCGGTTAGTCTAGTGACTCTTCCCTTTCTTTAGGTTGATTTTGATGGGCTTCATCGCATCGAGTTTTCTACATATCATTTATGACCTTGTCTTTATATGCTCATATTCATTACCATGGAAATATTTATGTTTTTTCTTATTACTTTCTCTCATATTCACACTAATGGTTTCGACTACCTTTTGCTACCACATATATCCTTATTTCATATATGGCTATGTCATTTATTTCTCTTAGGTTATCTCCCCACCCCCTTAAGCCCTTATATTCAACCTCCTAGTGGGCATACTATTGTTTATAAATTTTTATGCCCTACATATTTTATGGTACATACTATGTTTTCTACATACATTATACATGAACATCCTTCTCTTGTGACACTTGTAGGGCTTGAGCCTCCTTCACCTTTTAGGATTAACGTGCCTCCTCATGAGTCTATTATTGGGTATATATTTTGCTACCCCTTCCTATAAAAAAATATTTTAACATAATTCAAAAACATTCAAATAGTCACACAATACAAAAACATTCAAATATTGGCAAAAAAATACACACTCAAGACATGTTCATGAATTGATTGGCTAGCTTGTTAATTTTTTTATAATTGGTTGAGATCTTGCAATGTATACATCTTTAGAAGCACTTATAATTTTAACACTCGATAATAATTAAACCGAATTCATACGGGATTAATCAAATACAATATGAGGATGCATATATAGGATTTGTAATTCCTAAAAATAGGCATCCTACTCAATCTCAAATCCCACAATCAACTCCCCTAAAATCTCTCAACTATCCTAAGATCACTCAACATACACCTATCTATGTGAGTTGGTTTAACAACCAAATAACTCACTTTATTACATCAAGACATTAGTTAAATAATATATTTAACTAATTACACCCATACAAATATAAATCAACCCATGTGAACACTAAGATATCCTAACATTCCCCCTTAGTGTGAACATGGGAGAAGATAAAAACATCCTGTAAATGTTGCTCCTTGAAGACACTGCTTAGACTAGGTACCGAATCCATCAAGTTGTCTCACCTACCCTCATAAAGGTGTATTTACCAAGCTAAATTCCATGGGATCATACATGAACCCTTGTTCTGAACTCCCGACTCACGAAACCTCCATATTCTTAGAGCTCCCGAACTAGTTGGACAACCATCCATATTGAGTTTACCCCGCAATATTTTTCTCGCCCTCAAGAGTCGATTCTCGGTACATGTCTCTTTCCCAATATTCACTGCATAGGTTTTATTGAACACAACAATAGACAATGTAAAATAAGAAGATTGAAATCACTACACAAATGAAATCAACACACTAAAAGCAAACTAAAAACATACCACCAAAACAACTAATCGACCTCCTTCCTTTGTTGCCTCATGCGTCTAATGTAATGTTGCCAACTCAGTTGGATTTGATCATGAAGCTCATATAATATATTGATTACAAATTCGACGTCGATTACCACCGAAAATGCGTCTGTAAGACAATTTTTTTAATTTTTCAGACTTTTACATTGAATCAAAATAATTTCGACTCTTTTACTAATATTGACCAACAAGACGACAAATATTGAATCTATTTTGACAATTACAAGATATTGACTCATTTATGAACAACGCTTCAAAAATGACTAATATAAACCATTGACGCTATGAACAATTGACTCTAAAAAAGAAACTAGACACAATGGCAAAACAAATAATTTGATGACATTTTATATGACACACTACTTATGGAATTGAACAAATGATTGCTCGAGAACAGACAAAATAGTTTAAATTAACTTCAAACTTAAACTCTATAGCATGACCAACTTTTGATTCTTATCACAATAAAGAAATTGGACTGACCGTAACATTTACTAATAAAACAAATTGTTCACAATAATCTGCCATAGACTTTATGAGGCATTGGCATTAAATAATAACAGACGTCCAGGTCTGCAGATCTGACAAGATTTTACTCGTATTGAAGTGCACAAACAATTTTTCTCCGCGGAAGGACAATTAACTGCCCACCACTTCACAATTGAAAACAAGAACGATGCAGAGAGAGTTGCTTCAGAAAAAATGAGCACAAATCTATTCAACAAATCACGGGCATATCTGACAGTCCTCACACGTTCACATTGAGACATGTCAAGTCATCTAAAAGAAAATGGAGAATATGGTGATCTTGGGATTGAGTCCCCAACTATATTTAGATTCATTGCATAGTCGATGTTGAATACGGTGAAATAGAGATTCAAACCACCAACGTAACTAAAAGAGAAGGTTTAGAGCAGAAAGATAGCCACCACTACACTCCCATAAACAATTCAAGCTATATCATGTGAACAATTTCAAGGTTAAAATCTCGTCGATCTTGAAGGAAAACAAATAATTACGTGTAGATGAACTATGCCTGGTGTACACACATCCTCCACTTGAACAACTACGTGAACTATACTTATGGATGTAGATCGTGGCAGAGTAGATGTGTTATCTCTGAGAGATTTGGCTTCAAACTTGAAATCCTAGTTGACAATCGACTAAATGCAATATCTGAACGCACAATAGCTGAAAGTAAACAACAATATACTTTGGCTTAATATATAAATAAATGCTCACAACAAAAAACTCACGGGCACATATGAAATGCTTGGATCCACGAACTTCTCTCCCATTGAAGAAATTACCAGCTCTGATACCAATTGTTATAATTAGTTCAGATCTTGCAATGTATACAGGCTAGAATGAGGATGCATTTTTAAGTCAACAATAATTAAATTGAATTCATATGGGATTTAATCAAATACAATATGAGGATGCATATATATGATTACGGGATCATGCCTACATGTGATTTGAACCTAGGTGGAGCTGGATACAACCATCCATTTTAACCACTCCACCCAAACCCCATCGTCTCCAAATAACTCACTTTATTACATGAAGACATTAGTTAAATAATATATTTAACTAATTACACCCATACAAATATAAATCAAGCCATGTGAACACTAAGATTTCCTAACAAATTTATACATGTTGTTTGTCATATTGGTTTTGTGGATAATATATCTTTTCTACATGCTCTTCACACACATGTATTCGAAGGTATATTGAGCTTGATACATGACAAACACAAATTGATATATGATGATAGATGTCAACTTAGTCCCTTCCCATTGACACTAATCTTTGGGGGCATCTACTACACTATACAGGGCTATTTTTTCAATTCGATTACTTTACACTTCTTCATAACATTTGATTACATGTATTGTGTATATGTTATCTTTTGAGATAACATGACCAACACATGTGTCTTGTGCAACACTAATTTATCTCAAGCTATCTATGCTTTTACTATCATTGTTTGCTAAACTTGTTTTCTACGTTGATGTCATTACTTGCTTATGTGGGTTACTTACTCACTTGACTACTACATTATCTAACTACTTACTTATGATTGACTACTTACTTTCTCGATTACTCAATTTTATTATTGTTTATACTATATGCCCCGAGTGCCTTAATTATCTTGTGACATTGTGGGTGTCCCGTGTTTTGTGTCTCTATTCCCGTCTATTATGTATACACTTGTTTTTTTTTCCTGGTCTACAATGACTTCTATTGCATTTATCTTGTGACACCACGGGTGTCCCATGTTTGCAACTCTATGCCGATGTGTGACTATGTTTCTATACTATTATTCATGTTTTCTCAATGGACTATCTCTACATTGATGTTTCTATCTCTATACACGTGTATTATTGCTAATTTTTCTTATTACATGTTGAATCTTTACTATTGCTCATGTTGGCTTGATTGATTCTTTCTACAATGTTGTCTATATACACATGTACTATTGCTACTCGTGTTTCTTTCTTGTTGCATGTTTCTTTTTCTATGTGGCATGGTCTCCATTATGCAAACCCCTTTTATGAGTACAATATCCCAATGGTGGCCACTATTATATCCTTTTATGTGATCCTATGCAAATTATCAAACTTATCAAACATGGGTACACATATTTTCTTTTGAGAAGCGCGCTCAAATGATTTATTGCATGTGCCTCAAATGAGGGGGAATTCATCTAGATATATTCTACATCTACATATAAATTATATTAGACACGAACATGTTTTTATAGGGTACAAATCCTCAAAAATAGGTAAAAATACTAAAATGTGGCATAACTCAATACAAGTCAAAACTATATACTACAATCAAGACCATAGTATGGTCCCGACCACATTAGACGTTCTTGTACACGGGAAAATTCTACAAAATTTCCAACAATCTCATATTCTGTCAACTATTTAAAGACCTATTATTATACAATTTTAGACACCTAATACTTAGTTCGAGCATTATATAGGGAGCATGAGTATTTCATTCCTCCTCTTTTACACTGCTCAAACACAATTACAAGAATAGGTTTTGGGGCATGGGACTTCTTCTTCATGCATAATTCCAATATATATATACTTGGTCTCGACTTTACAACACATAGTGGGGGTATGGTATACCCATTCCTTTTCAACTATGTGGTTTATTTATAAAATTAAGACTAGATTCATTTGCCTGGTGTGGTCTATGGGGTTGTGGAAGGTATCAAAGCAACTAAGTTCTTTGTAATAAATCCTTCCTCTCCTCTTACAAATGTAAAGGGGAAGATATCAGGGTTACTAAACATTTTGATACATAGCCTTCTCTTTTAACAGGGTTCTTAACTTCTCTCTTTCCTTGATTTTGGGTTGCATGCGCTCAACACTTTAATTCTTTTCGCTAGCAAAATTGGAGACTTATCACACCCAATCCTCTCGGCATCTCAACAATAATTCCAAAGATCTAAAGTACAACAAGAACAAGTGATTATCCCTTTAGAGAATGAATAGGTGTATTCCTTTTGTGTTTTACATCTCCTTATCTATAATTTATATAAGTTCAAAGTTACAAAAATACAAGCATTATTTATAATTTAAATTAGAGTTCAATTTATATCATATAATTGACTACACTATGTGTTGTAGGTTTCACCATGCATAGTGCCAACACCAACACATTGGAAGACAACTATCGAGAAAAGAAAAAAGGTGTGTACACGCTCATGTATGTGTTGTAAAAAAGGAGCATCATGCTTGAATTTTAGACAACTAATAAAAAGAAAATAGTTGGAGGTTTTGATCACGCTTTTTCAGTAATTTAGACACCATGTTGTCTTTAAACTCCCACAATCACACAAATCAAATTTGAGTCTATATAAGAAAACCCAGAGAACACTTAGTCAAAATCATGTGTTTTGGGATCTGTGGCAGTGACGACATTGAAATTATCAAATTTACAAGGGATCTAAACCACCAAATTTAACCAAGTCACAAGGATGATAGTTGGTGCTCACTGGTCATTTGGTTCATGTTTTGTCACTTGGGATTAATCCCATATATGCTTGGAGAAAGGATTGGGTCATATATATAGCAGTGGTGGTCACTAATTTTAATTGGAACAAAGGCTCCACACTTAATCCTTTTACACAAGTTCATTGTTGGTCGAAGAGGTAGCCGAGCTGAGTGGTCACAAGGTTGGGTGAGTCGAAATCAACTAAGGTTGAGCTGAGTCGAGTTAAAGTGCCCTGAGACTCAAGAGTCCAAATAACACGTCATTGGTCCACGTGGACCAATCACGAGTCACTTGGGGTCCCGAGAATAATAAATCAAGATTGGCTAAGTCCGAGAGGCTAAAAGATCTAAGCCAGGTCACAAGTCACTGAGTTGTGCAAAATGGGGAGCCCAAATAGTTAGAAAAATTATGTTGAGTCAATCCAAGCCAAGTTTGAAGAAGGGTGTAGGAGCTCAAGATTACAAAATACCATGATTGGTCCATACGGACAACTGAAGACACTTTGCAGTCTTGCAGATTTGGGACCAAGTAGAACTTGGCTAAGATAATGTTCATAATCTTAAAGATGCTGAGAGCTTGAAAACTCACAGGCAAGCCCGATCAACTCAAATGTGACTCAAGAACTCTGATATAAATGAAAATGATGTCATTTATCCACATGGACCAATCATGGGTCACTACGAGTTCAAGATATAGCAAAAATGACACATCATTGGTCTACATGGACCAATCATGGGTCCTTCATACTCCCGAGAAGTTGAAACCCAATAGACCAAGGTAGAGCCATCACAAGGCCCCTTGAGAGCCCAAATCCAATGAGATAATGATACATGTTTTCACCGAGGGTGGGATTATGGATCAAAGAGCACCAATTAGTAGTGGACACGTGGAAAATTGGTGGCAAAAGTTAAATTTTATGGCCCCATGGCCATCAATTGTGTCAAAATGTCTTGGAGATCTTAAAACCACCATAATTTTTGCTAGGGTCCACCAAATCGAGCAAAAATAGTCTTGTTGGAAAGGCATTGAAGTGAACTACACATTGGAGGTGGTTTTGGCTCAAAATTATTTGTGTTTTGGGACCAAATTAAATTTATAGGTGTCAAATTCTGTTTCCAAATCTCGGGCATGATAACCAATGTGGAGCTATATTTTTTCTCATATCTTTTAAGTCAAAGGTCTATTTTACCTACATTGGTACCAATGGAAAGGATATTTATTTTGAGACCAATTTTATAGAGAATGGTGGAGTTTCAAGAGTTTTTGCTCAAATATTTTGACTCGGATGTCTATTTCACCCACACATGGTACTCATGGAAGGGATATTTATTTTAAGACCAATTTTATAGAGAATGGTGGAGTTTTGAGAGAGATCTCAAAGACAGAAATTTAAGTGAATTCAACTAAGTTTTTCCATCAAATGGAACCCAAAATATTCTCATATACTTCCAAATTGATCTCTTCACTTAAAATGATGTTTTTGGTTTGGAATATTCCTTATTGGCCCACCGAAATGCATAGGAGGAATCAAATGATCTATTTAACAAGAAATAAATTATTACAAAGTGGTCTTGGTTTGTATTCATGGTTGTTTGGACAAGTGGTATCTCAATCCTCATTTCCTATCCTAAGCTAAGAGGATCATCATTGATCAAGGGCTGAACAAAATATTTACTTGGAGACCAAGGCATGAATGATCTTGGGAATATGTTATAGAAGAGGTTTTGGGCAAATTCTTTCATTCTGGGCATCTTTCAGCTTCCAGATCCTTCACCAAATAGTTAAAGATGAAAGGAAATATTTTTGGCATATTATTCTCCCCCTCTCTCTTATTTCTTAGTCATCTTACATCTTTTCTTGCCTATAAATGTAACTTGCAGTGTAAATTTAAAGGATCTATTCACTTGAAAGCAATGTTACTCTATTCTTTTGGGGACCTATTTTTCTCAGTGCATATGACCTTTGGTTTGAGTTTTTGTAGATGAAGGAATTCCTTTGATCATGTTGATGGTAGGTTGTGTATCTTTTAGTGAATGATGCATTTGTGGTCATGACTCATATCTGCCCTCTATTTTTGTGTTCATTATCTCCTTTCCTCTCTTTTTAGCGTAATTTTTGTGTATGACATCCGTAATTTCTCATTTTACCATGTCTCAAGGTTTAAGAGTGGAAATTTGATTTACATATATGTTTTGGTTGTGGAGATTATTTTCTCTCTATATTTGTATTCTAAATTTTCACTTATTGAACTCATTAGGAGGATATCCACTTTTACTTTGGTGCATCACCACTTTCATTTTCATGTTTCTCTCAAACCCTTTTTCTTGCATTTCAATAGTTAGTTTTAGTTTAGTGGTTAGCATTAAAATAGTTTAGTGAGGGGGAATTTGGGCCTCTTTAGAGGCCTATCTCAAGGAGATAAGAGTCCCATGCCTTAGAGGTAGTCCCATGTTGTGTTGAGATGTAAACATCTACCAAATCATAAGGGTCCACATAATTCTTTGCCAACCATTTTTGGCATGTCCAATGGGAGAATTTACATCTTGTTAAATATCTATTAAGTTTTCCAATTACAAACTAATACACATTCTTGTTGATTTAATTGCAATAGTCAAGATAAGATTGCACGTTTTCCTAATTCTTAGATAAGACTAGGAGCATTCTCATCTATCTTGGTTTGTGAACCTCAATATCAAGCCCCTAGTGACTCCATTGGTCCCAAGGATGCATTTATCTCATCTCAGTAGACCATTTCCATCCATATCCCACTATGTTTCCTTATTTTATGAAGTTATGCGGCATGGCTTCATTCTTCCCTCATTGGAATGCCTAGGTAAAAATACTAAAATGTGGCGGAACTCAATACTAGTCAAAACTATATACTACTGGTCAAGACCACAATGACGGTCCCGACCACATTAGGCGTTCTCGTACACGGGAAAATTCTACAAAATTTCCAACAATCTCATATTCTATCAACTATTTAAAGACCTATTATTATACAATTTTAGACACATAATACTTAGTTCGAGCATTATATAGGGAGCATGAATATTTCATTCCTCCTCTTTTACACTACTAAGACACAATTACAAGAATAGGTTTTGGGGCATGGGACTTCTTCTTCTCATGCATAATTCCAAAATATATATACTCGGTCTCGACTTTACAACACATAATGGGGGTATGGCATAACCATTCCTTTTCGACTATGTGGTTTATTTATAAAATTAAGACTAGATTCATTTGCACCGGTGTGTGGTCTATGGGGTTGTGGAAGGTATCAAAGCAACTAAGTTCTTTGTAAGAAGTCCTTCCTCTCCTCTTACAAATGTAAAGGGGAAGATATTAGGGTTACTAAACATTTTGATACATAGCCTTCTCTTTTAACAGGGTTCTTAACTTCTCTCTTTCCTTCAGTTTTGGGTTGCATGCACTCAACACTTCAATTCTTTTGCTAGCAAAATTGGGGACTTATCACCCCCAATCCTCCCGGCATCTCAACAATAATTCCAAAGATCCAAAGTACAACAAGAACGGGATATTATCCCTTTAGAGAATGAATAGGTGTATTCCTTTTGTGTTTTACATCTCCTTATCTATAATTTATATAAGTTCAAAGTTACAAAAAATACAAGCATTATTTATACTTTAAAGTAGAGTTCAATTTATATCATAGAATTGACTACACTATGTGTTGTAGGTTTCACCATGCATAGTGCCAACACCAACACATTGGAATACAACTATCGAGAAAATAAAAAAGTGTGTGTACACGCTCATGTATGTGTTGTAAAAAAGGAGCATCATGCTTGAATTTTAGACAACTAATAAAAATAAAAGACTTGGAGGTTTTGATCACGCTTTTCGGTAATTTAGACACCATGTTGTCTTTAAACTTGGCACAATCACTTACACAAATCAAATTTGAGTCTATATAAGAAAACCCGGACAACACTTAGTCAAAATCATGTGTTTTGGGATCCGGACAGTGTGACGACATTGAAATTATCAAATTTACAAGGGATCTAAACAACCAAATTTAACCAAGTCACAATGATGATAGTTGGTGCTCACCGGTCATTTGGTTCACGTTTTGTCACTTGGTATTAATCCCATATATGCTTGGAGAAAGGATTGGGTCACATATATAAAGCAGTGGTGGTCACTAACTTTAATTGGAACAAAGGCTCCACACTTAATCATTTTACACAAGTTCATTGTTGGTGGAAGAGGTAGGCGAGCCGAGTGGTCACACAAGGTTGAGTGAGTCGAAATCAACTAAGGTTGAGCTGAATTGTTTAAATGGGTCTAAGTTGGTTGAGTTGAGTCGAGTTAAAGTGCCCCGAGACTCAAGAGTCCAAATGACACGTCATTGGTCCATGTGGACAATCACGAGTCACTTGGGTCCCGAGAATAATAAATCAAGATTGGATAAGTCCGGGAGGCTAAAAGATCTAAGCCAGTCACAAGTCACCGAGTTGTGCAAAATGGGGAGCCCAAATAGTTAGAAAAATTATGTTGAGTCAATCCAAGCCAAGTTTGAAGAAGGGTGTAGGAGCTCAAGATTACAAAATACCATGATTGGTCCATACGGACAATCAAGACACTTTGCGCCTCTTGCGAGATTTGGGACCAAGTAGAACTTGGCTAAGATAATGTTCATAATCTTAAAGATGCTTTGAGAGCTTGAAAACTCACGAGCAAGCCCGATCAACTCAAATGTGACTCAAGAACTCGATATAAATGAAAATGATGTCATTTATCCACATGGACCAATCATGGGTCACTACGAGTTCAAGATATAGCAAAAATGACACATCATTGGTCTACATGGACCAATCATGGGTCCTTCATACTCCCGAGAAGTTGAAACCCAATAGACCAAGGTAGAGCCATCACAAGGCCCCTTGAGAGCCCAAATCCAATGAGATAATGATACATGTTTTCACCGAGGGTGGGATTATGGATCAAAGAGCACCAATTAGTAGTGGACACGTGGAAAATTGGTGGCAAAAGTTAAATTTTATGGCCCCATGGCCATCAATTGTGTCAAAATGGCTTGAGATCTTAAAACCACCATAATTTTTGCTAGGGTCCACCAAATCGAGCAAAAATAGTCTTGTTGGAAAGACATTGAAGTGAACTACACATTGGAGGTGGTTTTGGCTCAAAATTATTTGTGTTTTGGGACCAAATTAAATTTATAGGTGTCAAATTCTGTTTCCAAATCTCGGGCATGATAACCAATGTGGAGCTATATTTTTTTCTCATATCTTTTAAGTCAAAGGTCTATTTTACCTACATTGGTACCAATGGAAAGGATATTTATTTTGAGACCAATTTTATAGAGAATGGTGGAGTTTCAAGAGTTTTTGCTCAAATATTTTGACTCGGATGTCTATTTCACCCACACATGGTACTCATGGAAGGGATATTTATTTTAAGACCAATTTTATAGAGAATGGTGGAGTTTTGAGAGAGATCTCAGTGACAGAAATTTAAGTGAATTCAACTAAGTTTTTCCATCAAATGGAACCCAAAATATTCTCATATACTTCCAAATTGATCTCTTCACTTGCAATTATGTTTTTGGTTTGGAATATTCCTTATTGGCCCACCGAAATGCATAGGGAGGAATCAAATGATCTATTTAACAAGAAATAAATTGTTACTGATGGTCTTGGTTTGTATTCATGGTTGTTTGGACAAGTGGTATCTCAATCCTCATTTCCTATCCTAAGCTAAGAGGATCATCATTGATCAAGGGCTGAACAAAATATTTACTTGGAGACCAAGGCATGAATGATCTTGGGAATATGTTATAGAAGAGGTTTTGGGCAAATTCTTTCATTCGGGCATCTTTCACTTCCAGGATCCTTCACCAAATAGTTAAAGATGAAAGGAAATATTTTTGGCATATTATTCTCCCCCTCTCTCTTATTTCTTAGTCATCTTACATCTTTTCTTGCCTATAAATGTAACTTGCCTTGTAAATTTAAAGGATCTATTCACTTGAAAGCAATGTTACTCTATTCTTTTGGGGACCTATTTTTCTCAAAGGTGCATATGACCTTTGGTTTGAGTTTTTGTAGATGAAGGAATTCCTTTGATCATGTTGATGGTAGGTTTTGTATCTTTTAGTGAATGATGCATTTGTGGTCATGACTCATATCTGCCCTCTATTTTTGTGTTCATTATCTCCTTTCCTCTCTTTTTAAGCGTAATTTTTGTGTATGACATCTGTAATTTCTCATTTTACCATGTCTCAAGGTTTAAGAGTGGAAATTTGATTTACATATATGTTTTGGTTGTGGAGATTATTTTCTCTCTATATTTGTATTCTAAATTTTCACTTATTGAACTCATTGGGAGGATATCCACTTTTACTTTGGTGCATCACCACTTTCATTTTCATGTTTCTCTCAAGCCCTTTTTCTTGCATTTCAATAGTTAGTTTTAGTTTAGTGGTTAGCATTAAAATAGTTTAGTGAGGGGAATTTGGGCCTCTTTAGAGGCCTATCTCAAGGAGATAAGAGTCCCATGCCTTAGAGGTAGTCCCATGTTGTGTTGAGATGTAAACATCTACCAAATCATAAGGGTCCACATAATTCTTTGCCAACCATTTTTGGCATGTCCAATGGGAGAATTTACATCTTGTTAAATATCTATTAAGTTTTCCAATTACAAACTAATACACATTCTTGTTGATTTAATTGCAATAGTCAAGATAAGATTGCACGTTTTCCTAATTCTTAGATAAGACTAGGAGCATTCTCATCTATCTTGGTTTGTGAACCTCAATATCAAGCCCCTAGTGACTCCATTGGTCCCAAGGATGCATTTATCTCATCTCGTAGACCATTTCCATCCATATCCCACTATGTTTCCTTATTTTATGAAGTTATGCGAGGCATGGCTTCATTCTTCCCTCATGGAATTCCTACATACAACAATATCATCCCCCTCCAATGCCAATCACTCCAAATTTCCCTCATAGCTAGACATACGAGAATTATTTTGATGGGTTTTCTTACACACCAACCTATATTAACCCTTGCACTTAATAAACTAACTATGGTGGTGTTCATGAGATAATGTATGTAGATAATGGAGTTGGCTTTATACTTGACCATGGTTTGTAGATCCAAGTCCAAGTCATGGAGGCTAAAGTGAATAGAGCATTAAAGTGTTTGAACAAATGAGAGCTAAATAAATTGGTTTTAGAGAACCCCGTATATAGGGTGAGCCCTTACCAAGCCGATACAACCCTTAACAAAGCTAGGTGTAATGGCTAAGAACTTGAATAAGATGCTAGAGTTGGTCGATGAGATGGAGGCTAATAAATCTAGTTTTAAGGAACCTTGTCAATGGGGAAACCCTTCACTGCAATCATGTAGTTTCCTACTCATCCATTTAATGCCTTATAACTCTCTCAACCTAAATCATATGCCCCTAGCTAGTTCTAAGATTCTTTTCAGATTTACCCTCCTCCCAAGAAAGATATTATGGCTCCTCCGCCATGAGAACCTCTACAAAATCAACCAAGGTCTTGTTACATTCCTCATTTTCCTTGTTTTGATACATATAGATGTGACAAAGATTCACCCTACCTTTAAAATTTACAATAGTCTCCCAAGGCTCTTAAGGGACTACACTTGAACGAAGTAGCCGGAAGTAACGACATTGTCCCGCACCAAAACGACACCTCCCCTAGCATTTACCTCGGCCACTCGATGTGTTGGCACAATCATTTTGGTGTTACGACCCACCGTTTGTAAAATATAGCATTTGACAATCTTATAATGACTCAAACTACTTTATTTGGCGTGTTTACAAACAATAGGGCACTGAGAGCACTTGATTGGAGATGTAAACAACAATGATAAGCTATTATAGAGGGTCCCTATGTAGAGGTGAAGGATATGATGAGATGTCACAAAGTGCCACGGAGGTTGAGTAATCACCCGTCGAAGTTATACGGTTTTTTGGTCTTAGGGCTCTTAAGGGACTACGCCCGAACAAAGTAGCCCGAAAGCAACAACATTGTCCCACACCGAAACAACACATCCCCTAGCATTTACCTAGCCAACCAAATGTGTTGGTGTAGTCGGTTCGGTTCCATGACCCATCGTTTTGCAAAATATAGCATTTGACAACCTCACACTGGCTCAAACTACACTATTTGGCATGTTTGTAAACAATAGGGAAGCGAGAGCATCGATTGGATATGGAAAAAACCGAGATAGACTATTGTAGAGGGTCCCTATGTGGAGGTGTAGGATCTAACGAGATGTCTCTAGGTGCCACAAAGACCGAGTAATCACCCGTCGAAGTTATACAATGTTTTGGTCTAAGGGCTCTTAAGGGACTACACCCTAACAAAGTAGCCCAGAAGCAACGACATTGTTTCGCACCGAACCGACACATCCCCTAAGCATGTACTGGACATGTTGGCACAATCGGCTCGAAAGTGCCATGACCCAATGTTTGTAAAGATAACGTTTGACAACCTTACATTGGCTCAAATTGCACTATTTGGTGCGTTTATGTAGACACCCATAATTACGCCCAAGCAATTTAAATACTTAAATTGCGCTAATTATCCCCTTTCTCGCAAATCAACGACGTATCGTCAAAAGCACTCATTTTCCCTCATATCATCATTAATTAAT
Source organism: Taxus wallichiana var. yunnanensis (assembly GCA_018340775.1). Lineage (NCBI taxonomy): Eukaryota > Viridiplantae > Streptophyta > Pinopsida > Cupressales > Taxaceae > Taxus > Taxus wallichiana. The sequence continues at coordinate 654,985,796 of CM031243.1, read as the reverse complement.
TATACTAAGCTAATTAATTAAGTTGCCTATCCAACAAATACCCTAATTAACGACCTTCCATTAATAAATCACCCCTTCTACCTAGACTAATTAATTATTATTAATTAATTAGCTTTCCCTTCCATTTAACCAATAAATCAATATGTAATTGATTTAATCACCCCTTCTACCTAGACTAATTAATTATTATTAATTAATTAGTTTTCCCTTCCATTTAACCAATAAATCAATATTTAATTTATTTAATCCCCTTCTAATAGCCTAAATCGTACTAATATTCCTCCAATTATCTTCTATAAAGCTTACACCTACCTATTAGTTAATCACCTTTGATTAATTAAAATACCCCCAACTCCCATGACTTGCTAAACATGTATTAAAGTAAGGTTACCTTTAATAAAGCAACCTTATCCATTCCTAATCATGTTTTACCTTTATCCCACATTCATGAGAATGTGTTGAATCCTTTATCCTTTGGGCTATATAAAGAGCCCTCCACCTACCTTTTTACTTACACCTAAACTTTCTAAGAGAGTGAATGCAAAGCATATAGCAAAGACTAAGAGCTTGCCTTTTACCCTTTTGAGAGTTCATCATCTTGAAGAGTTAAGCCTCTTTCTTAAGTGCTTAGGTCATATGGGAGGTGTCAAAGGGGTCTTGTAGCCCAACTTTGATAGGCCCTCATTCCTAGGTTACTTGGCATACTAAGGACAACTATTTTGATAGCCATGGAGCTTACTTAGGTCCATTCATTTATTTGTTATTAGAGAATATACGAGTTTAGATATTTAGTATTGTTAGTTTCAAAGTTTGTACTTATGAATGCTAACATCTAACCATTGTTTAATTCTTATCTTGATGGTGTTTAGTTTGTTCTTCACTCTTGCTAAGTTAAGGCTATTTAGGTGTTAGTCTTTACTCATATTAGCATTATTTTGAAAACAACACATGCACACAGTTTACAAACAATAGGGCAGTGAGAGCACCGATTGAAGATGGAAAAACTAAGATAGGATATTGTAGAGGGTCCATACACGAGGTGTAGGATCTAACGAGAAATATTTAGGTGCCACGGAGACCAAGTAATCACCCATCGAAGTTATACGATTTTTGGTCTTAGGTCTCTCAGGGACTACGCCCAAACAAAGTAGCCCTAAGGAACAACATTGTCCCGCACTAAAATGACACCTCCCCTAGTGTTTACCTAGCCACCCAGACGTGTTGGCATCGTTGGTTTGGTGCCACGATATCCCGAGGCATGACTTATCACTACTCGACTTCGTTCATTTCCTATGATTGCTAGATTAGGTAGTTTGCAAACAATTATGCCACAAAGGCTCAAGGAATGTCACAACTCGAATTATTGGGTGTGATTAGAGGCCTCCTTTGCTCAAGTTTTGGCTTAGATGGTTCTCGGTTTGGATGACCGAGCGCCAAGTTGTGATCGTCAGAAGTTTCCACTGAAAACGTGAATTGGGATGAATAGGGAAGGGGTTCTTGGCTCCAGATCGGGTGGTCTCGACTCAACTAGGCCTCCCTGGAGCCCACCATAGAACCCAAAGGCATATACCCCCCAATCGAGACACGTTGGCGGTGGTAGTTCACTCCCACGATGTCTTGGGTACGACTTCTCACTACTCGGCTCGCATCAATGAGATTGCAACAAGGTAAACACACTACCATGTAAATACTCTAAATTTGATTGTTTGATCTCTTTTTAAAGCATGTAAATACACAATAGAGTGTTAAGAATATTTTTGCATATCTTGTGCCAACTAAACTACAATGTTTATGTATGTTTTTAAACAAGTGAATTCAAATTAGGACCTTATTATTACACACATCAATAACACTTAATTTGGACTAATACCTAACAAATAAATTGTAACTACACTAAAAGATATAAATGACTTGTAATAGATCCCTCAAGATCATTTTTAATTGTGTTGTATTTTGTCCCACTTTGGAGTGTGTTAACCACATGCTTAAAATATGAAAATTGATATAACTCTACAATTGTATCTCTTGAACAAAAAATGATCTTGCACATAAGAACCTTCAAAACCATTATATAACATAACATCATATATCATAAGAATAACCTCTTAGTAGTTCATAACATGGTCCATATCTACAAAGATTATGGAAAACCATAGTATATAACTCCACACTTGAATCTCTTGAACAAAAATGATCACATTGTAGTAAAGTTATCAAAATATAACAATAGTAGTGAGTTATTAGTCCTCAAAATATAACAATGACAATCATAAGCAAATCATTCACAGTTTTTTTCCCAATGAGATCACAAGTACATGCATAATATGGATAATGGTCACATAATCGAGGCCATCAAATCAAATCAAACATAGAAGTAATATGGTTATGATTTAACAAACATAGAAGTATAACACGTGTAATGAAATCAAATCAAACATAGAAGTAATATAGTTATGAAAACCAACATGGATATAATGTATCAAACTAAGTGTGCCACGTCTCTAAAAATATAAGAATAATGTATCAAACTAAGTGTGTCATACATATAAGACCACACACAGTCACATAAGACTATATACATGGACTATGAAGAATCATGAACTAGGACTAGATGGCATATATATCTATACATGGGTCCTATGAATCTAATCATGAAACATCTTCCCTCTCTTGGCCCTGCTAGTAGAAGCATGTCCATGACCTGTGGATGTAGTGGAGGGAGATGCCACTATGGATTTCATCTATGTGGTCCTACGTGTTAAGATGGCCTACAACTTAGCCTGCACATTCACAAACATCAAGTTTTTAACAACCAATTTTTAAAATACATTCAAAATTTAGAAACTTAAAATTTTTGATACATGTAAAATCTTACCGCAATCTCATAATCCCTATCAATTTGTTGTCGATGCGTTGCAGGGTCAACCGTAGACTCACGAGGGGTAGGTTGCATACAAATAAATAGTTCAAATTAAATATTTCATATACAATTTGATATTATAAATAAGTAGTAAGAAAACATTCACGTCCAAAATTTAACAAATTTTAGAAATTGTACTTGAGTTAGTGGATTTGCAAAAGCTATGACAACATCTACAGTAACCTCCATAGTCTGCATATAGGGAGGAGTTTGTGTGGCAGTCATAAGCTGTACAAACAACATGTAGATCAACATTAATTGAAAATTTTCTAGGAGAATGGTGTTTAAGGTATAAGCAAATTTTTTCCTTAGAAACTTATATCCTTCAATAGGTGACAATGATGTAAATCATATTGATTTGGTAGAGTTTTAGATATGAATGCAAGATGGCAAGATGACTTCATTATTCAAATGCAAATGTGGGTGTAAAGATAAAGGATATGTTTGTAAAAGAGGTTATGTTTGTCAATGTAACAACTAGGTGTATAAGTGAGATAGTTGTTTATGCCTAAGTAAAGCAATATTGTTGTACTAAGAGGCAAGAAATAAGATTTAGAACGTGCTTGAAGAACATGTAGGGATGTAATTTTATCCTCCTCTCAATTTAGATGTTGTTGAGCTCTCTAAGGAGCTAAGAATAAGATTTATAGGGAGGCTAGTAAGAAAAAGGGAGCTATTTGAGGGATTTGATGATGATATATGGAGGATCAAGATGTAATAGACCCAATTAATGAAAGAGGAAGACATGTGTTTATGTTTTAGACAAATTTTTTTGTGAATTTTGTTTAAATTATTATTTATGAATGGATTGTAAGTATACTCCTCTTCTCAGCCCAAAAATATGAGATACATGAGTATTAGCATGAGAAGAGGACTAGTAACAATAAGGCCTAAAACAAAGAGTTATGTAAGATTACAAGTGTATTATCGAACTAAGAGTCTAAACACCTTATAATAAAGTAGATAAGGTGTCTTAAGAATATTCAAGAAGTAATTCATTAAAAATGTGGAATGCATTTGGTATGTAGAACTTGGTTCTAGGCCTCACCAAGCTATATCCATTGTACATGAGAATGCAAATATAGAGAATTTGATAAATAACAAATATAATATGAGATTGGGTGTATAGAATTGCATAGGGAGTATTGGTGATAAACATGAACCAAGGGACCCATGATATATTTATAAGTGTAGGTAACTTATCCCATATTGTCATCTCTTTGTTGTTTAGAGAGAAGACGGTTAATAAAGAATGCATAGAACTAACAATGATGGCAAGGTCAGTTATGCATACATCTTAAGAAGCTAAAAGAGATCCTCAGAGGAAAGGGATGATGGAGAAAATATTAGAGATGGAGTGCTCTAGAAACATGTTTAGCATAGAGGTAAGTGTCCATGATCATGATAAAATGAGAGTTTGTATATCTAGGAGAGTGTTTACTTAACCCTTGCATCATAAGAGCTTAATGTTATGATCAAATTGTATTGGCTAGAGTTATGGGATTGCAAACTACTAGAGAATTCCATAATTAGAAAATTCCACAATTAGAAACAACGTGTAAAGAGAAACTAACTTGCGTAAAAGTCACGTGAGGCATGCCAGTAGCCTCAGTGCCTAGAGCAGATGATGACCCGTCAGGCTCCTGCGTATAAAAGACAAACATATTAATATGTACATGTACATGTGAAACACTATACATGAACATTAATGTATATTTAATAATAAACATGTTATCAAATGAACTTTTAAATGTAAGTAACTTGAAACTTACGTCTGTAACATGCCCAACTGCAATAGCTAACATGTCGACGCCGGATGTGTCCTTCACTGACTCTTGTTGTTTAAAATCAAAAATAATTAGTTTTTACATGTATATATGATGTAATCAAATACATATATATTAAAATCTCAAATGAAATAAACTTTTGTATATATATTATATTTATTTAACATTTACTTGTGAAAGACCAGGATCATTTGCACTAGTTCCAAAAATATTTGCCATCATCTCATCTAGAGAAAAGAAATTTTGTGATCCAACAAATGATGTCTCATCCGCATGAGGCATATGACACCACATGATTCGTAGTGGTGTGATGCACTAGAACTAATGCCTCCACCAACATCACCAAATGCAATCTGGCTACTATGTGTTGGGTCAGAGTGTTAGTGAGCTCCCTAAATGCATGTAGTGTGTCAATCTCCACAACTTCCTTCATTGTAGGAGGGATAATTGAAGGCGTGGGGGTTTAAGGGCATGAGAAATTCTAGGTTGACCAACACGTGCACTGGTCTACTCTGCATGCGCCAGCCACCTCCTCGTCGTAAAACTCAAAATAATTTGGGACCTCATTAAGCACAACTCGCAATACAATTTCTTCAAAAATAGAGAGGAACCTCATTGTTGTTACATGGTGGATAATAAAAAACCATCCACCATCGGTCTCCTCAAAGATTGTTCTTGATTCGGTTGTCGTGACACCAATGGATTGGGAACCATTTGCAAGTAGTCGCGCGGGGGCATTGGTTATCGAGATCGAAATAATGCACAAATGCAGTCTTTTGCAAAAATTTTTGTCTTTTATGGCCACATGAGATAATTTATCTCGCATACCAATGCCTACAATCAACTCTAAATGTATTCCATCTATCTATTTAGTTGGTTGTAGAGTTGACTTCGCCAATCAATGTTTGTACAGACATTGGCTAAAGTCATGCATGATGGATTTGTGGTATGATTTTGTCTTATTGTTTGAATAAGGTTCTTAATGACAATTTTATTTTGTCGGATTCTTCCAACAATATCACCTTGTGTTCTGCTGCGTTGCCTGTGGGTACAGGAGCCACGGAGGTAGATGAATGTTCGAGGAGGGGGTTTTGAGGAATATTTGGATGGTTTTGAGGAATATTTGGACGGTTTGGAGGATTACCACCTTGTTGAGCAACCGACAAAACAATGAAATTTTATACATAAATGAATAAATGAAAAACCCTTGAAAATCACAAAAAAACCTAAAATGCAAGAATTTGATCAAAATTGAGGGGTTACCTTTTCGTCTTTGTGGCATCGTTGAAAATTTCGCAATCTAGAAGTCTGAAGAGCAATTTGTAGGGGGTATTCAAAGTGTGAGTGCCAACAGTGAAGGAGAAATTGTAGTTCGTAAGGAAAAATGGGGGGTCGCAGGTCTGTTATTTTTGTCTCAGAGTACCGAGATCGCAGTTTTAGGTTTGGAAATTCCCAAACTCGAAGAAAAAAATCCGCGATCGCAAAGATGTGAATTTCACATTTTCATATCCACTTTTTTGTCCCCCAACTTGCTGCACTTACCTAGTCCCTTATCTATAGTTCATCGCATTCACAAAACAATCACAACACTACACAATGAGGAAGATGGATTTCCTTACAAAACCATGGTAGTGGGGCAAGAGCACAATCTCATGTTTTCCAAGATAAAATACATAGTGTACAAGCTTTATACTGAGCTCTATGATTCAAGGATTGGCTTCATTTGTGAAGAAGTGTTTTCGTTAGGTTGTGGTTTAATTACCCTATTCACGTATATATAATTTATCTATTTACATAAATGTGTCAACAAATATATGCCTATGTTCATGCATATAGAGAGAGGTGTATATTTACACATGCAAAAGAAGAAACTTTGAATTAAAAATAATCAAATAAAATTGTGAATTCTACACGTATATTCGAGTTTATTACATAGCAACAACAATTTATTTTTCTTAATTTAATAACCCAATCACAAAGTTCCACGTGGCAGTCAATGTGCTTAGTATAATGTTTGTCTAAAATATTTATTTTCAATTTTTTTCGAAAATACTTAGTTTGATTTCTAATTGCTGGAATATTTATATAGGAATATGATGTTTTTTTATTATTCAAAAATTAAGAATTTACAATTTTTTTTTGCTACCTATAGTTTAAACATAGAACATAAAAATTATAGTGTGCAATAAAAGATGACGGCGGGGAGGGGTGGTTGCAACATTAATTTCTGCAATTTGTAAGTGATCCTCAAACACCTCACGTGTGTCTAGTATGCTTCCACATTTTGCATACATATTTATCAAGGCATTCATGACTACAACATCCTTTGCAGAAATCCTAATTCAATTATGCTTTGATGGATCTCCATACCCGTTTCTAAAGCTCTCATTTTGGCACAACCTGGGAGTATGCTGACAAAGCTTGTGGAGTTTGGCTTTAAACATGCCAATTGCATTTGCTTAAATGTCTCCATGGCCTTTTCAACAAACCCATTTTGTGAATATCCTGCAACCATCGCATTCCATGAGACCACATTTCTTTCAGGCATCTCTCTGAAAAGCAATACAGCCTCGTTAAGAACACCATTTTGAGCATACCCTACAATCATTGCATTCCATGAGACCACCATTTTTTGAGACATTTTGTCCAAGACTTCACGTGCCTTGAGTATGTTTCCACATTTTGCATACATATCTACTTGGGCTCGCAACTACGACATCTGACAAAAACCCCCTTTCCATTATCCTTTGATGAATGTCCATAACCTGTTCCAAAGCTCTTATTTTGGCACAGGCAGGGAGTATGGTGGCAAAGGTGAACAGGTCGGGTTGGATACTTGTTCATTGCATTTGGTGAAACAGTGCCAATACCTCGTGAGGACACCCATGTCTTCTGTAAGCTACAAGGATGGTGTGCAATGAGGGTACGTCTCTTTCTGTAATATCATCAAACACTTTGTGAGCATCAACTAAATTGCCGCACTTGACATACATGTTGATAAGGTAGTTTTGAAAAAATGTGTGTTTAGCAAATGCAAATCCCCTGAGTGATTTTTTTACCTTGTGAAAAAACATTCTTGAATATGCAGGTGTGCAGTGGTTGATAATATGCAAAAGAGTATATTAGGAGATTCGTCCCAAATTCAGACACTTTGTTTTATTTGTGTCTTGGAGTTTTTCTTAAAATTGTCATTTCGCTGCAAATTGAAAATTTCAATCTGTTTAATGAAAAATCTTTTTTGGTTGATGCGAGATTGATTATATCCCAAGCATGCTCTTGCACCACGAAAGATAAAGCTCCAAGAATAGTAATGGATCCTTATGCGCTCCAAAAATTCACACACAACAAGATTTCTTCCCTTCAACATGTGTATCTTCTCCACTGCTCAATGTGACAGAAATGAAGCAGCAACCATGAAAATCAACCAACACTATCAAGAAGAGAGTGGAGCAACGTTCATGCAATCCAATGATAATTCATCTTTCCATGGCAGCCAAGTGGCTCTACTCTAGAGGAGAATAGAAATTGTGATATACTCAAATTCAAGTTTAAATATTGCCATGACCAACTACCAATCCATCCAGAAATCAATCTTCAGAATACATACCAATCCCTGATTTTTCCATCTACACTTTCATATGGCCAAATAATGAGAATAGCAGATGCCATTCCAATATATGGGACAAGAAGAATGCTAAAACCTAGATTGAGAGCAAGAATGCCTGCTATCTCAGATGTCTATACAGATTAATTATGGCTGGTAAATGTTATGATTTCAGTCTCTCTGACAATGATGTATCTGATGATGGTTCGATTGGTTCATTTTGATGGGAATAATCAACTGATGGTTCGTGATCTATCTTCTCCTGATCAGTGGAAGAAGATTCATGTTGATCATCATTTCCCAATGTGGTCTCAGGGTAGCAAAGATATGCTTTCTCAAGTCTAACTATTATGATTCCAAACTAATCACTGCTGAAACTGAAGTTGGAACTGCCAAAAATAAATTGATAATAGCATGAATTGATTCTGAATAACTGAAATCTATATAACTCTGTACTGCTTGGAATCTGAAAGTTCTTGATAGTAGAAACTAGACCTGAAATTTAATTAAAATAGAACTATATAAATTCTGGAAACAAAACTTGAATCTGTAGCTGCTGAACCTTTTTGCCTTAAGAATGCGTGATAAGTAACTTAAAGTTACTTTTTTTAACTAATAAAAAGTACATTTAACTTTAATACACTTGTCCAACTAACAAAAATCAAATACTACCTACGTCTAAAGAGCTTGGAGGACAAAGATACATTAATCTTTGATATCATAACAACCTTACTCCTTGAATTGATTTGTCTCCAAGGAAATTGCAGTGTTGGATGTTGTAGCATCATTGGGCCTTCCAATGTTGCTTGATTTCTACTAGTATATTATGAGAACATTACAGATAAACAACTGCTAAGCTGTGCAAAATTCAATTTAAAAGGGGATGATTAGTATTTAATACTAGCAAAGACAAACTAGCACTGTGTGAAGAATCATATTGATGCCTGTTTGGCATTCTTTTTGCCCCCATCTACTTCCTTATCTCAATCATCTATGAATATTAAACAAGTGAGGGAAAAAGCAGGGCATTTACAAAGAAGCCCAATGAAGACAACCTCCAATTTTCCATGAAGGAATATGCTTGTAAGAAGTTTTAAGGAGGGTTGTTAATACCATCTAACTCCCTTAGAGCACACTTTCTTCAAACTTGAACAAGGATTTTCTCTAGTGTCCAAAATGTTTTCTAGAGCCATGATAACTTGTCCATCATCTAGAGGTGGCAAGGCATCTGGAAATTTGATATTTTACCCTATTTATCTTCTTCAAGCATGACAAATGGAAGGTTTTCTGCTCACAAGTTCTGCTTGCAGCTCAAGACAGTATGCCATAATTCTCACTCATGCAAATATCTTGTAAGGTCCATGGTATTGAGGTCAAGCGCTTATGTCCCTTTTTCTATTAAGAGACTTCTACTTATAGAGTTTTAACTTCAAGAATCCCCCTCATGTACCTTAAATTCTCTCACATAGTTGTTTGAAATTTCATCATGTTTTCTCACTACTTTAAGGTTGTTTTTAGTAGTTGTTGGTGTCGAATCACAGCACCCCTGGGACTCCGCAACGCGATCGTTTGAGACTCCCAGTGCGATTGCACAACATGGAGCTTTTCCCAAGTGTGGGACCTCGCGAAATCGGAAAAGCTCTCCGGATGAAGGCCGGCTCCTATTCCTCTGTTCAGATGCACCAATGAAACGCAGAGGTTTACCCAAAAACCCTAACCTAACTACCAAGGAGACAGGGAGAGAGAAATGCATGAAAAATAAACCTAAGCTAAGGAGGTGATGCACCGAGGAATGAAGAACATATGTTTTGCCAATTAAACACAGACCACAGAAATGCAATGCAATATCATGCACAGATAAACATATTCACAGTGAAAGATCAGGAGGATGCAAAATGAAACACATAGAGGGTTGAGAAACATCCACAGTCATGCATTTATTTGCTCCGAAGGTTGATACAATACACTGCAAAAAATGCCCAGAGGCAAAGGTGCATTACAGTTTCAAATGGGAGGTTTGAGCTCCACAACTCCACCTGCCAAAGAGAAGAAGGGAGGAGGCACAAAACAAAAATGTTCGACCTTTAAAAACAGCCCCCTCCTTACATTTTATATGGAGGAAAAGAGAGGGAGAAGAGAGGAATTCGAACTGCCCCAACTACCTCCAAAACTGCATTCAATTCTTCAACAACCATGGTGGCAGATGAGATCCCCAACGCTTGTCGGGTTCGGAACTTCCTCGTGCATTTGCATCGGGCTTGGAAACTGGCTCGACATGCTTCCTTTCCATGCTCTTCCGGCGTGTTTTCCCGATCCGGAAACCCGAATTCCCTTGCTGTCGGGTTTTGAAGACCCCCCGACATGTATTCGTTGCGCCATGTCGTTCCGCCCCCGAAACCCGATTTCCTTGTGCGTCGGATTTTTTAACCCTTCCGGCATGTCCTTTGGTGTCGGGTTTTGGTGGGCTCCCGACATGCTCTTTCGTCATGCGTTTCCGACCCGAAAACCCGATTTGTTAGGTGCGTCGGGTTTTGGAGACCCGAAAACATATTTTCTTGTGTCGGGCCTTTTAGAACTCCCGACATGCTTCTTCCCGTCGGGTTTCCGCAATTTTGCCCTGGTGTCGGGCTTCTCAACCCTTCCGCCATGCCTGGCTTCCTGCTGTCTCTCGCGCCGTGTTCTTCCCCTCTGTCCTCCCGCGCCGTCCTGTTCTTCCCGCTTCTGCCCTGTATCGGGTTTAGTGGCCCCTGCAGCGTGCTTCCTTTCGCGTCGGGTTTTCTTACTTGCTTTGTCGGGAAATATATACAATAGTAGTTTCAAAATTTGTTAATCAAAGAAGATATATGTTGTATTGTACCAATTCTCTTCTAAATGCAACCATTTTGGACAGTAATCTACAACATAATTTGTCAAGCATCCCTATAGACAATTGCTAAGAATCTCTCTATCTCCATTATTTCGATGGTGGCTAGTACTTGGGGTTAAGATGGTCCTAACAAGTTAACTCCTTCCAAACATTACCAGTGAATATTGGAACTCGATTACACACAATGTTTGTTGGAATTCTATGTCGCTTATAGATACGCTTCATGAACTTTCAACAATTGTGAAGTTAAGTCAATGCTCACGTCTTTGAAGGGAATAAAGTGTGCAGACTTAGTCAACTGATCAACCACTACATAAATACTATTATTTTCCCCCACTCTTGGTAGGCCTACAATGGTGTCCATGCTACTGGATTCCCATTTTTGGTTGGGAATGGACAAGATCTGCAACTAGACTTGGATTTACAATATTTTCTGTTTTACTTTTTTAGCAAGTTAAACATGAAGCCACAACTGTTTTCACATCTTTTCACGCCTTCTGAAAATTTTGCTTCTTCTTTCTCAGTAGATCTTAAAGATGCCGATGTGAACAAAAACAGGGGAGGAGTGGCATTCTTTTAGTCCCTCCTTTAATTTGGAATTGGTACAAGATATATGTGATTCTCGTAAAAAATAAGATCACCTAAAAAAGTATACTTTCTATCCTCCTCTTGAGTTCCTCCTACCACTTGCAACATACTGGTGACTGTCTCCTCTTTTGCATATTCTGCCAATATTTATTCTTTCCATTCCATTTGCTCCACAGATATTGCAAACAGCTCATGTAGCCTTGATAAGAAATCCACAATCTTATTTAGAGATTTCAAAATCATGGCCTTGTAATTTGCTTACCCATTTCGCTTCTTGTTCACTCAGATTCCTTTGGGATGATAAATATTTCAGACTCTGATAATTTGTTCAAATAGTGAAGTGTTGTCCTAGCAAATATGGCTTGAGTTTCTCTATGGTATGCATAAGGGCTAACATTTCCTTATTGCAGATGCATAAAAGATTCTCTTTTTCATTCAATTTTCTACTTGCAAAATCAGGAAGTCCTTGATTTTGCATGAGAAGCAATTGCAAACGATTTTCAGCTAAACAAAGCTGACTTTTTTTTATCATGAAATTTTTGGAATTTGTTCGTGTAAATGACTATTTACTTTTCTGGAATTTGTTTGAATAAACGATTATTTGCTCAGAAGCAAGTACAGCAGCAACACTGAAGGAAGCAAATATATACAAGGCAATGAATATATATTTTTTAATTGCTATTGGACCTAGATATCTTTCATTGTATTTCGACAGCGATAACATAATAGCAATTTTTTTGTTGATTGCCTGCTGCACATACATCTTGTTCATTGTATTTGAGCAGCAACACCATGATGAGAATATTTTGTACACTGTTACAGCCTGTGTCGCATAGGATTTTCTTATGGCGAAGACTGAAGCTAACAAATTTATACAAGGTTATATATATATAAATGTTGATTCCCAATCCTAATTTTTTTATGCCATTTATAAAGTTTATGGGACCGCTCCTTGCTGAATTACCAAACAGCATCCCAGCTCCATTTTTTTGGCGAACCAGGCTGTAAGAAATAGATTAAAAAGAACTACAGTCGAAGCACATTATCTTTTATAAAGCCTTTGCTCTTCAATTTTGGCCTCTTGTTGTGCAAGTCATGCGAAACTGTTGCAGGGGTTGTCTGGGTACCTCTTCAAATGGTGACAATGGTCCGGTTGCTTCTTCTCCACTGCCTCCCACACAAAATATCCCATCTTCGCCTCTTGTTGTGCAAGTCATGGGAAACGGTTGCAAGGTTTATCTACGGAGCTCTTCAAATAGTGAATTTGTAGTGTCCAGTATTAGGCTAGCTCGTGAATTCATAAAATTTATCTCAACTCGGTAACGGAGATACATTTTGCCAGGAAAGGGATTTTTGTCAGTTGAAAACACAATTGAAATTTTTGTATTTTTACGTACAGAAAATAGCTCAGGAAATGGGAAGCCTGGCATTGAACGCAGTGAAAGTGATCTTATATTTCACAAACACTTAAAACAATTACAAATTAAAGTTTGCTATGGTTTGTTTAAAGCTTTTCTAAAGATTTCAATCCAATTATTTAAAACAAAACATCTAAATTTGTTGTGTCTGTATTCATACAGCATGTCAGGGTTGCATCAAAGAAATACATAAATTTCAGTAAACCAAATGTTCCTTACCTTTACAAAAACTTGTTCTTCATCAGACACCATGTAGAGCATTAACTAGGTTGTGTAATGATAATTTCATTGCGCGGTTCAAGTGATGAGCCAAGGACATTATTGTTTATTGTACAGAAATTGTACACGTCTACGCAGGGCTGTAATGGTGTGAGTGGTTCATTTTTTGGGCGATGTCAATTTTTTTTACAAATTATGAACCAACACAATATTTTAAAAATAAAAAAGTTATGCCATGCTCTAATTTGTGCAAAACTTAAAGGCCATGTTGGGTGTCTGCGTACCAATGCCACAATAAATTCCTTTCATTTTCACGTAGAGAAAACAGTGCAGTCAATTACGGCTCCTCTCCTTCCTTTTCCTTCGCAACCCTTCAAACCCTAGCTTTTTCATGTCCATAATTAAAAAAACAAAAAAATTATATATAATAATAATAAATTATTTTTAAAATTTTTCTCTGATATTTTTCTGGAAACATTCAGTTGTTTGTAAGGTTTGTGCAAAATGCTACAGATATTTTTCCTTCTTTAATTGCTTTCAGACTCCCATTTAATTTTTGAATCATGTTTTTGAAATAACATAGGTATGTGATTATAATTTATAAGCATAAATATTAGAAAGTGAGGTTATGATTTTGCTGCCGTGTATTTAATCTAATACGCAGAATTTAAGATGTTTGTCAATTGGATAATATAAAAATAATACGGGATTTTAAAAGTGTCATTAAATCGATTAATGGGACATTTAAGTGTGTAAATTCTATTTGATGTTAGATTAATTTACTATCCAGCTCGTTATCCCCTATATGAAATTATGGAACAATTTCATGATCTCCATTTGGGGGTGACAAGGCCAAATAAATTAAAAATACCAACCAGCATATCTATCTTAGAAAATCTATATAAAAACATTAAGAGGCATCATTCTAGAGGTGCCTATTCTATTTTTTTTTGTGGAATCAAATATAGGCGCCTTGAGAATGATACCTTTCGGTGCCTTTTACATAAATTTTCTAAGATAGCTATGCTAGTTTTACTCAAGTGACACTCTCCATTGAATATGACACCTTTGCCATGCACTTTTAAAGTGCATTTGCATTATATTTTCCTTTGCCTCGAATTAATATTCGGCATTACATAATAAATATGAAAAACAAAAAAATTGATGGGCATTTTGTTCATTTCATTGCATAATTAAAAATCATAACATTGTTATTTAATTTTTAGGTTAGATGTTTCCATTTTTAGAGATTAATATTTCACTTGTGCCGAACAAAATACATGATGTTAAACATTATTTCATATTATGTTTTTCATTACACAAGGATCTACAATAAACCAACAAACTACAATTTTAAATATTTTAACACACAACCAATGCTTTATATAAATATAAATGTATTTTTACTCACATTTATTCTTTGGGTGAAAAAAATATAGATTTCGTAATGATAAATGATAAAAGAAAGTACAATAAGGTTGTATTGCCTCTTCAACACATTTCAAGTATTGTTTTTTTTTATACAAATCTTTTTAATTAACCAATGGACTAATACACTCGATTCCTAAATTGATTACAAAAGGGTAAACCCAAATGCATTTCAATCATACAAATTCGAGTACATGACATTTAGGGCGTCAATTCCTGTGCACCAATTAGACAAAGAAACCAAGTACTTTTCTTCACATGTCCCTTTGTTCATTGCATAATAAACTCTTGCCTCACATCACGTAACTTCATCTTCAATAGGATTTGCCATATCATGGCCTTGTTATAACGAGTTTTTAGGGTTTCGATAATGTGTTTGGAGTTGTAATTGAACGGCCTATGTATATGTGCACATATATATTTGTGTATATTTTTGTATTTACCCGAGATAGTTGAGTATTTACACATTTGATTATGCACAAAATTAGGTTGCAATAAGGGTACTCAAATGAATAAAGTAAGAATACACAATACATTAAGTTGCGACTCGTAGTATGAATAATCCAATATAATAAAAATTACAACAAAATGCCAACAAAATATACAAAATTAAGGTATTTCTAAGATGAAAATGATATATATATATATATCATTTTTCATATATATGTCGTTTATAAAATGAGAACTTTCATTTTTTAGTTGAAACTTTTGTTGCAAATTACATATTTTATTAATAATAAAAAAATCTTCACAAAACTCCGCCTCAACAAGAAGGAATAGGCATACGTGAATATTGACAATGATCTTAGTATTTTATCATATATAAACCATAAAACAAAATGGATACGTATACTCATTATTGTATTTATCATGTATGCTTATGCAATTGAAAAGAAAAAATGTATACGAATACTCATCACTCTATTTAATCTAATGTCTTATGCAATTGGAAAGAGAAAACTCATAGAGATGCTTATGACTATATTTTTATAATTTCTTATGCAAGTATAAACGGTAAATGGACATATATACCATTTAGTATATTTATCTTAATTTCTTATGCAATTGAAAGAAGAAAATGCATACAAATGCATATTAGCAATTGCAAAGCAGTGTAATGTCTATGAAATCTGCTTTAAAATAAATGAATTGACACTTTTCTTTTTATCAATATTGTAATAATAGTACTTCTATAAACAATTTGAAGGGTAACATCCGTAGTTGCATGCTTTGAATTTGACGACCACCTATGGCTTTAAACCAAATATTTGATAAACTAATGACAATTAAAATGGTCATAACCTAGACTTTATCCAATATACAAAATAGATATGCAATCTTCCCTAACATTGAGCAAATGGATGGAGATGGACATATAATGTTTGAGTGTGAAAATGTCAAAATACACATGCTTATTCTATGGTTCAAATTTAGAAATAGACAAACCTTGCTATCATAAAATTCTATATCCAATCATTAAATTCTCTTTGAAAAATCTATCCTTTGTGCTTCGAGTTGCTTATGCCAGTGCAAAAGATATAGATAAACATTTGTGGGTGGGGTGTCATAGTGCATCACAAAAATCACTTTTAACTTCCATTTGATTGTAACGATGGCCATAGTCACCAATTATAGTGTTTTTTGCACGTGGAAATCCCCTAAAAATATACAAAATATCTCCTTCCATTAGCATAAGCTCATTAAGGTTTGTCACATCATCTTGTGCACTATGCATAACACTAAAAGGTTCATATAAACAAGGAAGCACATTTTTAGGTTGTGTAGCCCAATTTTGGTATCTCCGCTCTTACTATGTGATTAATATCTCTAAAAAAGTGTTGTTCTTTTGTCCCCGGATATGTTTTTGAAAACTCGCCATTTACATCTCCAACAACTAATCTTATAATTTAAATGTCTTGACCTTAAATCATGGGATTTGCGTTGATCTCTCTCAAAAAATCCAAGTCATTTTTTGTAACAGTGGATAGAAGACCATTCCTCTCAAAGATTTGATCCAATATATCATTAATATTTTGCTTCCATGTTGCCTCGTTCAGGAAAGAAGTCTAGGATGTTGAGGGAGCGACTAAGTGTCATTTTTGCAACTTTTAGCCAATATGGCAAAATTGTCTTGGACATATATTGATAGAGTATACATTCTCACTCGAAACAAGTTTCCCAACCCTCTCCAGCTTGCAAATGTCAAATGTATCTTAAAAGGTCGATCTACCAAAAGAACATCATAAATGTAAGTCATTAAATTACCTAATGAATATATAGCAATGAATGTCAATGCAAATATTTGTTAAAAATTTGAAAAAAAAAAATTGCTAATTAAATATTTGTTTTCACTAACGGAAAACTAAAACTTGCTAGAAAGATGTTAGAAAGTGTTGCCGACGCTTTCCATCAAAAACTCCCATCATAAGAGACGCCCAAGCATAGTTATTGTATTTATCCTAATTTCTTATGCAATTGTAAATGGAAAATATGTACAAATACCCATTATTGTATTTATTCTAATTTCTTATGCAGCTAAAAAGGAAAATACATATAGATACCTATTATTGTATTTACCCAAATTTTGTATGCTACTATAAAGGTAAAATGGATAGAGATGCTCGTCATATTTATACTAATATCGTATGCAAATTGCAAAAGGAAAACATATACAGCTTACCCATTATTTTGTCTACTTTATTTTTTTATGCAAACTATTAAAGGAAAATGAGTACAAAAATTAAAGGAAAATGAGTACAAATACCCATTATTGTGTTTATCTTAATTTTTAATCATACATATTTTCCCACATCCTAGATAAAAATCTTTGCACATGCCCACATTTTATCCTACAAAAATTTATGTTTTGCAAACACAAGCTTCTAACCCCATAAAATAATGAAACCCTATTAAAAAACAAATATAGATACCCATTGTTGTATTTTTCCTACTTTTTACAAATACATGCATCCTAAATCCTAAGATATAATAATAATTAAATGACCACATTTACTTGCCAAATAGAGCTTCAGACCATAAAACATATTGCAAAATTGTATAAGGAAAGATACACAGATATTAGTTACTATATTGATCTTGCATCTTTTATCATGCATGCATTCTACATTCTTATTAACAAACTTCTGTAAATACACACATTTTATCATGCAAAATTATTTCCAGATTGCAAACCCAAACTTTGAACCACAAAAACCATTAAAAAAAAAGTTCAGTTGTAAAATGGAGGACAGCGAATATAAACACATCACAAAACCCTACCTCTACCAGAGGACAATGACCAAACCCTAAAGCCAAACAATATGTAGCATAGATTTTGTAGACTCAAACTCACATTGTCAAATCGAATAATGTTAAGTACAAACACCTAATGAAGCTCTCACCACAACATACATCTAACAATGTCTAATAAAGCAAATAATTATGTCACAATCCTTGCAATTCACAATTTCTCAACTAGCGAGTTAATGACTGTTCAAAATCGAATCAACACCGTGCATTAATGGCAAGGATGAGGATGTTCCACAGGCAATAAATTTTCAAATAAAAATTTATACCAAATGCTCTCACATCGAGTACACATCACATTATTTAAACAATGAATGTATTGATTGATCACATAATGATGGCTTGCATAACAGCATGTTGTCGTATTCAAGTGTTATTATATGAAATGAATCTGCCACATTTCTAAAATACTATGATGGGTGTTGTGGCGGCGTATTCCAGTTAACAATGCTGGGGCGTTTGAACATTGGGGTGTTTTAGTTGTTGAATAGCTTGCAGCTAAAAACATTAATTTGAACATTACTATCAAACATTATGTTCCTTGGGGTAACACCTTTAGTGCAAATATTTTGATGGCATATCATGAGATGTGTCATTGTTTTAATCAATCCATGAATCGAAAAATAATAAACTAAAAATATTGGTTCAGACATTGCTATCAAACATAAAGCTCGCTGAGGAAACACCTTCAGTGAAAATATCTTATTGTTGCAAATTAAAGCTGGCATTTTCTGCGAAGTACATAGGCAAATACTTGATATACCAGAATTTTTACCCGTGCACAAGTACTCCCACACCCAAAACATTGTTTAACCTGTTTAGCAATGAAAACACCAAATATACTACAATGCCAAACAGCTCTAACCAATAAGGATTTATCATTCTTGGTGCAAGAGAAACAATCAAAAGAATACCGATACGAATAGATCAATAACAAAATTGTATCTTGGAATGAACAGAACTGAAATTATTGATGGCATAACCTCTACGGTTTTCCCATACTTCATAACCATATCTATCATCTCCCAAAGGGAGAGACTACACCATAAATTCAAGCATGGTAATTGCATCCAGCCCTTCATTTGTAAGGCACAAGGAAAGAATTTCAACCAAACGAACAGGAAACAATAGTAGTGTGTTTCTAATCTAGGTTATTGGCCAACATTAGGCATATTCAATCACAAAGTAGATGTTAATCAAATTCAGCACGAGTAGGTTTTTTTCCATAAAACCCGATGTAGCCATCTAAATCCTGGAAAAGGTGCTTGGAATTGTGCAGAGAAAAAATTTGACTCACTTCAAGGTTTGATGTAATGCACGATAAAATATTTCTGCATATGCCTGAAACCACATATTGCGCCTGGAAACCACATAGCACCAACAAATGAAGCAAGCAACACCAAATAAATCAATTCTAATGACATGCAAAGCATCTTGAAACAATGCACCAAATCCCTTTCAGATTCATATAACTTCGTTCTTCAGTAACTAGAAAATATCAGGATATATTATACATTTTTCCTAACCTGAAGAAGAAGATTGTATGTCCAAAATCATCAGCAAGTACGCCTGTGGAAAAGCATTTTGCAATCACAGGTCAATAGTGATTAGTTTCTGCCTTGTGTTGCCACACAAATGTCTTCAGACTTACGGGAGAGAGAAGGCATCTGCGTAAATTCAGTATCTCTAAAAGAATACACATGCAATATGCATCCAATAGATTTCTTGCATTTTATCAGTTACTAACTGAACTTGAAGTATATACTTGTTCTCGGTAAAATAAACATGACTGGCTGCTACACGCATTTACAGAGAACAATTTGCAACCATTTTGGATCTTCATGTGATCTACATGTTTGATAAATTTCAATGCAATTTTCAAGTCCAAGGAGCACTAGGATTTTCTTTTAACAAACAAAACAACTTTTGAAACATCCCACAAAGGGGGGATAGAAATCGTGTGGAATGTTTGAATACAAAGACCGCACAACTCACATTACATTACCTTGAAATGGCATGAAAATAATGTTTAGAATAATTCTCACCACAAACCTTTTGCAATGTATCAATATTCTTAAGAGTATGGGAAGTAAAAATTGGAGATTGATTCTGCCAGGACATGACACTGTATGTACACGTGATCTTCAACATGTAAACACAAATTGAGCATCAAAACTGTTCAGGTGTTGAACTAGGTTACCATCGCATCCACAATATACAGTCTTGCAGCTTCATCCAGCTATGCTATAAGTCCCAACCATCTTTCCGACTATCAAACTCCCACTTCTGCAGAGGAAGATTACCAAAAATCTCAGAAAACTTCAACAAACAATTTGTTCTTATCCTATAATGCAGCTGAGTATCTCTGCTGATAGCTGCACTGGATAGCTTTGATGTATCCACAGCCCATGCTGGGTGAACATATTCAACTGTTCTTGTGGAGCTCTGATTTGCAAGAAGAAAATTCATGAGGATATCTTCACAGTTGAAGAATTTATCAACCAGATTTCTCCCTTCTTTTGCTTCATCACTCCAGTATTTCTGAAATGCCGACTCACTATCCATAAATGCAGCACCTGTCAAGATCATGTTATAACCTTTCCTTGTACGGGCATATTTTTCATCTCTGTATTTCAAAGGACTTCCATCAATTAGACGAGGATAAAACCCCACAAGTCGATCAGGATTTTCACGCCATACTCTGAATCCTCTTTCAACATCATCGCATGTCATCATTATATCATCATCCAATTCAAATACAGCTCTTGTCTTGATCAGAGGGTCAGACTTGAAACGATTGTTTAAAGAATTTTTTTCTTCAACTCTTATACGGACTGGTACAGTTGAATCAAAATCAGTTTCTGGATTAGGAGGCTGCCCTTTATTCCAAACAACAACAATCTCCCTAACTGATGCACAGCGAGAGTAGTGATTGATGTACATTTTAAGATTCCAGAGTCTTGCTTCATAAGTCATGGTAAGCATAGTGAACTGGGAATACTGACCTTGCACTGAATATGCCTCTTCTGCCCCATTCCCCCAAAAAAACATCGAACACCAACACAAACAGATACTACTGCAAGAACAAAAAGAAAACAAAGAAGCAGTGAACCGCCACATGTGTTTAACCTGATTTTCCCACGTAAGGCATCACAAGTTCTATTCAACCGAGAGAACACCCTGTGTAGTCTTGATGTGAAATGAGGGCGTGTCCATAATGAGAAAGTATCATTCCTCTTTCCAGCACCCAGACACCTGCTTAGGGAAAACACATCTCACCACACCCAATATGACACCCACGAGTATAATCAGTACTCCTAAACAAAACATGGCCAATGACCCAAGAAGAAATCTTCTAGTTCTATCCCCAGAAGGAACTCTGTCTCCATCCATAACTGCAATCCAAACCCCTGCAGACAGCTGTTGTGCATCCAAATGATGGTACCGGAGCCCGTTCCATGCGTTTCGACCTTTCTTGGACTCAATAATTCCAAGGGGAACTTCTATTTCTTTGTACTTTTCCTTGGTGAGAACTTCTACTCTAAATGCACGTATACGGTGACCATAAGTGCCCCCACAATCTTGACCTATTCGATATAGCTGACCATCGAACACGAAAGGCCTTCCACCATTCCTTGCACCTAAACTTTTATCCAAGTTATGCACAGGATTCCCTTTATGCTGTTTCCATGTACCAAGCAGTGAATCGGCATACCAGATTTCAAGTTCACCATTCTTTTTGCACCAAAGCGGCTGAAATCTGACCCAAAAAGCCAGACATGTTCATTATGGTGTATCACAAAAGCATCTACGATCGGCTTTTTTTAGAAGCACCTTCTCCAACCTCCATTGCAATGGAAAATCCAATGCACGGTAAAGTCGAAAATCCCCTTTCTCACTACCCTCAGGTGTCATGTATATCTACATATCAAAAGGTTATGTCAGAAGACATGCAGGATATATGAAAAGCGCAAAAGACAGAACATGTTTCAAGCTCACAGTAACATTATGGAAAAAAGAGGAGGATTGACTTGAAAGTACAAGATATGTCTGAATAGAAGTAAATGGTCAAAGAACAGACAATAGATAAACTGATGCCTCACCTGCCCATCATACTCAAAAACATATGGATAAGAAAGATGCCACTCCTCATCTAAAGCAATGCCTAGATGATGCCATGTTGCACCCTGATCAACACTCTTTGCAACACCAATGTCCCCTTGCATTGTAATAGCATTCTTTGTCTCAAAGAACAGGTATAATGCATCTCCCTGAAAATCACACGATTCTAAATCACTGTTATACTGCTTAAACAAACAAAAGTGCAAATTGGAACGCCATCTGAAATTATTCTTGGATTTTGTAAATTGGCTATAAAGTATAAACAATTTGTAACTTTCATGGCTCGCAAATATAAGTCAATTGGTGTGTCTTCAAATAACACTAAAAAGATAGGTTTCAAAACTAAAATGTAAAAACATGGAAAACAAGATGGAAACTTCCACAACAATAAAGATGCAAGTCCACATTATCTTCAGTTATCCTTTTAAGCTTATAATAAATGAACAGATAGTAAAAAGGCTGGGTAAACATACACATGATAGAATTTGAACATTTTAAGCAAAGGAGCTAATGATTGCAAGAATGTCATCTAACTTATGTTGTGATGACTAATAAAATTTCAGAACTTGTACCAAAAACTTTGATTCCCACAAACTTGTCAGAATGGGATCTCAAGCTCACAGTCCAAACGTGTCTCACAAGGCAGTGAACTGTAATAAAAATAAATAAATAATTAAAAGAAACACGAAGAGCAGGCCATTGCAGAAACTTTGTGATAGATCCACAACAGGCAATACATGTAAAGCTATATCGCATGCGAGAGACCACAAGCTCAACTCATAACCAAGAGAAAATAATACGATCACATAAACTGACATATCCAACAAGTAATAACAAATTCAAAGGAACCATGAACTATGACGCTGCTGACGCACACACCAAAACAAAAACAAAAACAAAAAGAAAGCACAACATAAGAAGACAGTGCAAACCATGTTTAACAAAGTTTGAATTTTTCCATTCTCGAACACTTACAGAGCCCAGTGTATAAACTATGGAAAGTGAAATACACAAGAAAACTTTGTAGTAATTAACAAGGCCTACAGACGGAAAGCTGGATTATAACCCACACTCTAATTTTACCATTCTCATACACTTACAGAGCCCAGTGTCAAAACTGTGGAAAGTGAGATATACTAAAAGACTTTGCAGTGATTAACAAGGCCTGCAGACAGTAAAGCTGAATTATAACCCACGCCATAAGAAAATATGGATCCATATCCATGTTGAGAAAAAAGCAACTTATTAAACACTGGAATGAGTTTAATTACAGTAAACTGCAAACATAAAGAAGCCCAAACATTTATTTGGCACGAACAAATGAAAACTACCATATACTCTCTCAAGTGGCTTCTATATGGTATCACATAAACATTCTCAACCTCCATGTAACTTTTGCAAGTAATCATTTCCAAATGTAAGAATTGACAGAAAGTACTACGTACTTACAAAATGAGTCCAACATGACAATTATTCCCTTCATGTAGCATTTATAATCAATTCTTTCAATAAACTTTCTATATGATTATTTAAAACAGGTGCAGCCGATTTCTAATGGTTTTGATAAATCCGTTTCTTAAATAAAGAGCCTAATATGGCTATGAACTTATAAAAATTTTGGATTTTTCACAGAGAATCATTAAGGCCACATTGGAGGTATGTTGATAGACAAAGAACTTATGAGATTTCCTCCTGCAATATTGAAGATTAAGGATGTAAATTATTACAAACCTGAATATAGAGAAAAGGATCTGCCACAAAATTGCTTGGGTGACTGCTATCTGAGGCTGATGCACATGTAAATACAGGATTAGCAACAGGCCAGGCTGCGCTCCCATCGTTCTGAATTCCTTCCTGTTCAATTGAATCATTTATAAATTTGACGCTTGAGTTAAGCATTCATTAAGAAAACACGACACTGTCATCTCCTTCTGGGCCATTTAACTGGCACAGAGCATTAAAAAACATAAGAAAAGAGGAACACAAGATTACATACATCCTCAATTGGGTGCAATGCAAATGGATTGCTGCCACGATAAACTCCAATGGACCAGGAACCTTCATCATCCTCTCGACATCCCAAAGTGTTCATAGCAGGTTTCTCAAATGGAGAGACACTGAGCCAAGCAAAAACATCCCAAGAGCCCCAAAAATGAGAAGTGATGCTATAAAGAATATGAGTGTGAGAGACAACACACAAGTTCGTGCAGGGGAGTCCCATCGCCACCTGCACCGGCATTTCAAACTCATGTCACAACATCCAACACCACCCAAACTGCCTGGCATCGAATTCTTCAAACCCTTGCCCATATCCTGCCAAAGAACAATTCAACTACAAGTGAATATCGTGTTGCAATACTCTAATCAGATCTCTCTCACTCAACTAAAAGTCCATTCCTTCTTCAAACACTCATAAGCATATACCTCTTTGTTTCCCACCATTGAAAAACATCTAAAAGTTCAGAGATTTTCCAATCAGAATGACACCAACCATTTCCTAACCAGCCCCAAATGTTATAACCCCTGAATCAAAGTCAAATTTGCCTTCCAACCATTGGTCATTTGACTGCAATCAGTAAAAAAACCAAAATTTTTTTCTAGAAATTTGTGTCACCCTTTCCTAGTATAGCCAGACTCTGTATATCTAGACTTGATTATGACAGATACCCAAAACTCCCCTGCCCTTACTTTCCTCCTTCAAAAGAATTTCTACACACCCCGGCTCTAGAAAACATTTCTCTAAGTAATCCTCCGAAGACTTCCAAATGCACATAAAACTTCCAATGAAATACAGAAATATATACACGTTATGTATACATCCTCCCCTAGGAAAAATGTATATCAAACTTCTAGAAGAACATTGCTGATAACACCTATGAAGAACATCGACTCTTAAACCTTCCCACGAAATAACCGGGTAAGGAGTCGTATACACATATAATATACACCCTTCTTTGGTCAAAATAATTCATACATATTAAGAACACATTTAATATACACTCTTCCATCTTCAAACTATTTCACACATCAAAACCGAAGATAGCACCCCCACCGAGAGCTTGAAAAGATAAAATAAATTTAAAAATACCACAAAGCATCCAAGGAGAGAAGGTAGAGGCATATATATACAATTAATATATACCCACGTAAACATTAAATACCCACCTTTCCCTCTTCAAACATAAAAACCCATGAAAATTCTAGAGAAAAATCACATTAACAATAAAAACCGAAAAAATAAAAATTGGGTCAAACTTATGAATGCCCACAAATACAAAAGGGAAAGGTAAGGGATATACACATTACGTATACACCCAACACATACACATTAGGTATACACCCTTCATACTCCGAAAAAAATTACGCAGAAGCTTCATACCAACCAAAATAAATAAATATTCGCACATGCCAACAAAAACCCAAGAGGCCATCGATATTATACACCCAACAACCTCGTTTTTAATTATTTCGTATGCAAGAAAAACTAGTCAAACAGATCTTACCTCTCCGGCCATCACAGCTTTCGCATGTCGGCTTCGAAAAAGTGAATCTTGGGGACTGTCATCATATGGAGAGGTACATACACACTGAGTATATACACAAAAACTACAGCAATGCAAGGCTTTTGACTGTAAAAGGAGAAAATGTGCGTTGAGGGTATCGAAGAAAGAGCTTTGTTTTTCATTCAATCGCGGAAAAAGACCAGAAAAATGGATCTTCCTAACTTTACAATTCAACTACCCCCAAAAAAGCAACGTGTGTGTGGCTTCAGACCAAGTTTTCTGAATACACCTTTTTTCAAAAGAAATGGAGAAAACTTTTATTGTTTTTTTTTAATATTCTTTTTCTTGTTCCCGTTTCTTATCAATCCTGACAGTTTTAGCCCCGGGATTCTGTGTTCCCGTTAAATAAAGGTTTAGAAAATGTTAGATATTTTGGCTTGGCCTTTACTATGGTTGTTTTGCTAGTGTCTTCATTATTAGTGTCTCCATCATTATGATCGTGATCTTCTATTATTATAATCATAGCAATTGGTTTTATAGTTTATGAAGTTGGGCAGTTTGTTTTTGGGTTTGTAAGTGGTTTTAGTATATGGAATTATCTCGTATTTTAATATGGGGAGGTATTTTATTATGTTTCAAATATGAGGTGTCTGTACTTTTCCTATATAGGATTTGAACTTGTTAGTTGTCTTTCAAGAGCACAAATTCTCTAGTGTTAAGCCAACTTGGGCATAAAAGGTGATGATGGGAAGGTGGATTTGTTTGTAAGTGGACTTTGAGATGGAGTTTATTATGACCTACCAATAAAGTAATTTGTTGTGACCTAGCTCCAGTGGTCATTTGTATGGGGTCGTAGTTCACACTAATAAGTTGTCAATCGTTAAAGGTGAGTTGATTCATATATGATTTACTTGATTACGACTCGGTTACCTTGTAAAGTAAGTGAACCTTAGACTATAAGAAGCGAATTTTCTTTAAAGTATGCTAGTTGAACCCGAGACTCTTGCTCATTATTATATGTATATGGACCATTAGCAATTTTAAGAAACGTTTTTTAGAAGAAAAGAATGATGGGTGAATACTTATATCTAAAAAAGAATATATAGGAAAAAATTATGAGTTAATTTTGAGTCAAAAACATATAATTATATGTGTATTTATTTGCTTACACGCTAGCTAATTTCTAAGTTGTGGAAAGTACACAACAATAAGAATGACGTAAGGGTTTGCAAAAAGTGGATTATTCTCGATCTACTTAACTTCCAACATCAATTATACTTGACCAAAAATAATGCATTCAAACTTGAAATGCTTTAAATGATTGGTAAATGATAATTAACTAGTTCAAGTACACAAGAGGCGAAAAACCTTAGTTGTTCATGATGATTCAAGAAAGATCTAGGTGTGCAGTGGTAGCAAAACGTGAGAATCTAGAACTATAGATTCCATAATGGAGATTTTGGGACCGAAAACTAAGCAACGACATGACCGTAGATGTTGTATGACCCGGGCTTGAATTATTCTTGCTCGACATGAAGTTGTACAATTTTAGACCCTTTGACAGCTTGGATCTATAACTTTCAATGTGCTTCATTTGTTTGGAAATGATGCTCATTGTATGTCCCTCTTCTAACACAATTTCAAGACGGCATGTAATAACTTACAACAAAGTAGAAAACCTAGTAACCTGCAAAACCATTCATCAAAGCATTAGAAAACAAAAGGAGAAAAACATGTGTGTGTGTTTGGGGTTGGACTACCCTTGCGCAAAATCAAACTCTCGCTTTGAGCCAATCTAGATGTTACACTATATGCACTCATTGCGGGATCAAGCTTCACATAGTTCTCTTAGGTGTGTGTGCAAGTGTATATGGCAAGGAAAATTTTAGTGGCGAATATTCATTAATTCACGAATATTTTGGTTTTGAAATTTGAAATTGGTGAATTTTTAGGGTAGGAATTAGGACTAGGTTGCCAAATTTTTTTGGGTACAATTTAATTTTAGGGTCAATTCGCCATTCCCGTGAAATAGAAATTCATGATATTCACCTTTATGTTGTTGGTCGGTAGCATTTTTTTATGCTATCGACCGACAATATAATATAAATTGTCGATCGGTAGCATAAAATATACTACTAGTTGACGACATGTTTTATGCTTATCGACCGATAGTATAATATATATTATCGGTCGGCCTAGCATAAAACATGCTACCAACCGACATCATATTTTATGCTACGTGTCGATAAGATACAAAAAAAGCTACCAACCGGTAACATTTTATAATGATGTTGTTAGATTAAAAAAAAAGTATGGGTTTTTTTTTGCTTATGCCATATTTTGGGAGGACATATTTATCATTAAGACAACCATTTTAACTACAAACATAAAAAAATTAAAAAAAAATCCATACAAAATTAGTGAAATCTGTATTTTTCACAAAAAATTATTTTTTTGATTTTTTTTCTTTGTGCCATATTTTATGAGGACAAATTTCTCACCAAGGCGGTCATTTTAACTGTTATTGTCAAAAAAGGTTTTTTCATAAAATTACATATGCTTTTGGCCAACATAATATATGTTTTTGTCCAGTAGCATAAAACATACTATCGTCCGACAACATATTTTACTTCAAAACCGTTTTTATATTCGCCTTCATTACGAAAGTCAATTTTCACATATTCGTCAAATACTTTCTAAGGTTTTTAGGGACCCTTTAAATTTTCCTTGTGTATAGCTAACCAACCCCTAGGGGTGCCCTCACGTCTCTTGACATCGAGATAGTGGGCTAACTATGTGGTATAGAATGTACCCAACGTAATAGTATTGAAATGTGGTGTGCCTCAACTATGTGACCTAGCCCTTTGTTGATTGAAACCCTTGTGCAATGCTCAAAGTAAATTTACTCTTGTTTATGATCTTTGCATGTTTGGAAATGGATGAATCTAGACTCTTTGACCCAGTTGAGTGATTTAGACTTGTAGTAGGGACTACTCTAGATGATGTGCAATTGATTTAGGAAGATTTAGGAACCCTTTGAGTGCCTTTGGAATGATATTTATAATAAGATCTTGTAAGAATGTCAGGTGAGTTATAAAGTGATGATGACCTCCTTATATAGCCTTCTGTAGGTGATATATTCTAATAAGGTCAGCCCTAGGAAGATGAAATTACCCCAAAAAATTGAAATTCAATTCAAAGTTGGTGATTGTGAAGGAACATGACTATACATGTTGGTCAAGATCGGACCCTACATCTTGACCCTTCTATACATTTTTTTATCGGAGAGAGAAATATAAACCAAAAGTTGTATCATGAATATCAATTTTTAATGTTATTTTGATTAAATAATATTTTCATAATTAATGACAGACCAAAATGCAAAGATAAGAAAGTTGTAGAATGGCTAGGAAATGAGGAAATTAGATTCCAAATGTGAAAAATTGTCTTAGCAAGGATACATGGTCAAACTTGGCATTCCACAAGGACAACTTACCAAATTTTAGTGTCTGCATTCCCCCTTTAAGTGTATAATTGAAAATTGCATGTTTAAGGGAAAAACATACCTGAGTGTGCACACACACTTTGCCTTCACACAAAGGGAATTCTCGGTGTTGGTGTCAGTATGTTCCATGATGAAACTTGTAACACATAGTGTAGTCAATGTCTATTACGAAACTTAACTTTAACTCAAAATATAGGCAATGCATAGTAACTTTGAACATTGTAAAAAGTATGTCAAAAGAGATGTAAAACATGGAAGGAATACACATGTCCATTTTGCGAGAGGAGGAGCTCTTGTTGTTGTTGTGCCTTGGAAAATTGGATGTTGGTTATGGATATGTTAGAGGATTGGGCGTGATCAATCCTCAATGTTGTTCCATAGGAGATAGTGGAGAAGAAGAAGGCTTTAGACTACAAAGAACCCATGTGCTTTGACGCCTTCCCCACTTGTAAATTTGATTAGAGAGGAGGAAAGAACATTCTCTCGAAGCTGATAGTTTTACTTTGACACTTTTCATATTTGGGAATCTGGTGAGAGAAGAGGAAAGAAACAGTTTATGAGTCTCATAGTGTTGCTTGCGTTTTCCATTAAATCTACAAATCACACCGTTGTAGGTGGATCCGCACTCCAAATTGCTCCAACTTGAAAAAAAAACCTTGGAAGGAATGGACATTGTCATACCCCCATAAGGTGTTATTGTGGACTGAACTAGTTATTTAGAATTTTGGAATATTTAAGGGGAGAAGGAAGCTCATGCCTGTAAACTTGATTTTACAACCGAATCTTAATAATATTATAAATAAGGAAAGAAGTATCCATGTCCCCTGTAACTTGCTTTGAATTGTGTCATATGTATCTTTAATTGTATAGAAATCTTATAAACAATTGGTAGAAATTGTAAAAAAATGAAAACTCAAGTGAAACTACCCTCTATTTGGGAACATATGGAATGATCGAGATTGTACCACAAATTCAAACCGTACTTTACGGTTTTGTCCTTGTTTGAATCCTACCACTTTTCGTTATGACATTTTCTAGGGATTTGTGCCCTATGAAAATATATTCCTATATCTTGTAATGTGTATGTAATTGTAGAAATATCCTAATGAATTCACCCTCTTTTATAGGATGCGTGATAAAAAATTTGAGCATGCAACTTAAAAGAATAAATATGTATCCATGTATAATGTATCGATAATTTGTGTAGGATCACATAGAAGGTTGAAGTACTAGCCACCATAGAGAATGTGTACCTATAAAAGGGGCTATATGGTGGAAACCATGGCGAGGAGGAAAAGGAACAAACAACAAGCAAAAACGAGAATACACCAGTAAAGAAACTAGTTATAGCGGGGGGAAATAACAATGTTGTCCTACTCTATAATAAAACAAGTATAGAATCAACCTAGTAAACATGTTAAGATCCATAACAAAAATAGCAGTGTTAGCATCAAAATAAGCTAACAACAATAGAATAATAGAATCGAGTGTAAATTCTTGAGTAAGAAGGAACATATAGAAACATAGTCATATGTAGGCATGGAGTTGCAAACTTGGGACACTCATACATGGCTTACACCATCTCAAGAATCTTGGGGGAGGGAGTATTTTTGGGCTTGGGGATGGTGATTTGGTGATAACACACTTTCCGTTGCACTACCTAGTTTCTCTTTATTCCTCTACTTCCTCCTAAGGCCCAAATGATTCCTCTTGGTTTATAGGCTTGTGTCCATGTTCTTCCTGCCTCTAGCCCCCTTTCTCCTAATGGATTTTATTCTTCCTCTTCATCTTCACATTCTTCCTAGAGAGGTCTTTCTATGTGCACTTCCTTCTTACACACTTCTTATTCTTTATGCACAATGTTGGCCTTTACGGTTTCCTCCTTGAGATGAGTCTCTTCATGCCTTTTATCTAGTTGTGTGTTCCTTACTCCATATATAGTAGAATCGTTTATTACATCTTCCATGCTCGTATGCTTATGCTCCACACCTTCCCCATATACACCCCGGACTTTTCCTTACCGAACTCCCAAGTTGCTCCTTCATCCAATCCCTACGTGATGGAGTATTGTTGCTCTTTTCGATACTAGTGGGGTGTATGATGGCGAGAGGTTAGTGGAGTAAATATAAACATGGTTCCTAATGTGCTTGTTATTGGGGACCCTTGTGTTCCATATCTAACCGAGGTTGAGAAGAATGGAGGGGGATGAATATGTTTAGGGATGGGTGGTGGCTCGGTTGGTGTCTCTACATCTTGCCCATTTCATGTTTCGCCCAAATTGGGCCTTATGTGCTTAAGTGATTTAACAAAATTAAATCTAAGATAAGGACACTATTGATCAGATAAAATAATAGTAACATACAAGATCTAGCTAATAGAAGTACAAGCAAGAGTGATATATAGGGTTTGTAGAATGACTTAGCTTGCCACCATAGGTATGGACTGATTTTGGGTTGGTGAATGATCGAAGAGGTGTATTGTGGGTTGTTGAGCTCGATTTTGAAATTGACATGTGACAATTTTAGGGACATGAGCACCTAGGATAGGACACATGCGCCTTGGCACTAGCATCTATTATAGGCACTAGTGTCCAGGGAAACTTAGTATCAAATTATTTATGTCACTTTTTGTCACCTTTAGCTCGTTATATGTCATGTTAGGTTTGTTGCAATTTTGTTCTGTCACACATGTACATGAAAAACAAACCTTAGCTACCTGCATAAGACTCAAGCACACATTAGAATGAATAAAAATGTATATGAGAGAGTTAGAATAACCCCTGACGGTCACCCTAATGTGATCTTGTTTCCAAGCGATGCACTACATTTTAGACTCCATGTAGTTCTTGTGGTGTGTGATTGAATTTTTTTCCATTGAGCTAGGATGTCCTAGTTCCATTCGCACAAAATTATGAGCTACAACTACTTTGTCCTAATACAAGAATGTGTGATATGGAATTTAGAATAGCCTCTCCTATGCAAAGGAATAATGCAGCCCAAAATGTAGTCCCTTGTGTTTTTCTTGTGTATGTGGTAGATATAGAAATGATAGCCCAATTTCCCCTTAGAATAATTAGTAGGTTGTGTATATATATGAGTTCTTTGTTTGAATTTCAGCACATAGTGACACCAAATATGACCTAGGTTGTGAAAAGAAGATAAGAAAAGACCCAAATCCAAAACAAACTGACAAAGGAGAAAACCAAACAAATAGGACATAAGCGATCGAAGGAAATTAGTGTTTAGGTGTTACTTATCATATATGGATGGTATTGTCCTAAAACAAGTAAACATAAATAGAATAAAATACATGAACACAGATCCCGAGACTCGGCTAGAAGGATGAAAATGCTACAAAAAGGCGTAGGCATAGCCAAACAAAGAAATAAAAGGACCAAAGAAGCATCACCAATGCCTAATTTCCATACTTAGAAATCACGTATATAACAACATACTAGAGGCATAATGTAATAGTAATAAGTACATATTTTAGTGATTACATTTGCCCCCATTTATGTTATTTGGATGAAATTCAAGTATTATAAAGGACATAAGAGGAGCGTACCTGAAGTGAGTCGAGGAGCTATACGTGGAGCATGCCAATCAGAAGAAAACTTGATCCATGTGGGGTGACCTTTGTTTTCATAAAGGAGATATTGGATATGAACTTTCTAAGGAGATATAGGATACTTTGAAACTTGGAGATTAAAGGAGGGATCAGGAGTGATTAGTTCTGAATCAACATATAAACTAATAATTTGAGCATCCTGTGCTAAACTAAGGATTTGAGCATCCCGGAAATAAACTAAGGGTTTAAGCGTCCTTGCACTAGAGAAAGAGCATTAGGAGAATGGTCTATTTTACTTTTCAACCATTACGCTTTC
Organism: Taxus wallichiana var. yunnanensis; assembly: GCA_018340775.1. Classification (NCBI taxonomy): domain Eukaryota; kingdom Viridiplantae; phylum Streptophyta; class Pinopsida; order Cupressales; family Taxaceae; genus Taxus; species Taxus wallichiana. Next base: position 654,952,647 of record CM031243.1, on the reverse strand, counting down.
TCGAAATAGGTTTTATCGCTGCAAATGACAATATGAACCCATTTTATAACTTGCCTACTAGGTCTCGAAAACCCCTATAAAGTGGTATATGAAAGGCAATGACATCTCATTGCCCCCATTTACGATGTAAGGGTGTAACTGCTTAGTAAATTGAAACAATTGTTCCTGATTTATATTATATTGGCTCCCAAGTTAGGTTATCTAGGAGGAAAAATTGATACTTGGAATAGAATTTGAAATTGTTAGTATTGATTTGAAAAATAACATTTGATTTTATTTGAAATTTCTTTCAAGGATTGAGTTTCCCCCTAGATTAGGTCATTTGACGGAAAATTTGTGAGAATATATGAAAATGTGGACTCAATGCTACTTGTATTTTTCTTTGATTGCTTGAAATAGGATAATTGTGTATCGTATTTGAAAGGAACGATAAGAAGATTGTTCCAAGTCGCAATCTCGTATGATAATAGCACACCACTTTACATTTGCAAAATAGAAGAGCTAAAATACCATATATGGAAAGCCATCATAATCCATAATGCTTAATACATTACAATACAATGACTTTAATTACTCAATAAGAAAGATGTACATATAGGAGGAGAGAAGTGCAACTACTACCTAAATCAGCGGTGAAGAACTCCTACTAATTGATACTGGTAGTTAAGTTAACTCTAGAAGACTAGTAAGCTAACTCCACATAACTGAGAAGCTAACTCAACACAATTAGTAAGCTAACTCCACACAACTAGTACACCTAAGCAAGCTAACCCAACAAGTGTAGGGCTAACACAAGTGTAAAAATTATCCTAATAAATAAATAAAAGGCTAACTAAAAACCTACACTAACACCCTCCTGTAAGCATAGCTTAGGTGGGCGAAAAAGAAGATGGGTCCCGACAACAAGGCATGATGAGGTACCCACGTATAATAAATGGGAAAATTAGACATCGTAAGGTACCCCAACCCAATAATGAAAAAGTAGAGAGAAAAAAATCCTGCTGCAAGATATCCTAAGAAGCTCGGCTCTAGAAAGCGCATAATGTTGAAGAAGTGTGGTGCACGTCCTTGGTATGAATCCACCGCTCAATCATAGAACTAAAAAAAAAAGCTCGACACCGGGCTTCACCAATAGCTCCATATAAGGAGATTGTCAATGGAGTGATGTTGAAAATGCAAAAAAACACCAAACATAATTTTATATACTACTATATATAGATGTAACATGATCTAAGAACAACCAAGACAATAAGGTAAGGACACGAGATCCAAATAAATAGGAGTGCCACGATCCAAGAAAAGCCAAGGTAACAAGGCAAGGACACGAAACCCGAAGAAGCAATATCAACATGTAACAAGGCAAGAACACGAAACCCAAAGAATCAAGATTGTGAATACCACACCCTCCCATACTGCTAAATGGGTAGAATGACACCATAGATCTGTATGAGTTGCCAAAATCAACTACTCAAACAATGACAAACTAACATTGGGCTTCACTAGAATAGCTCCCCCACAAGAGAGAAGATGAATGTCTACATCATTTATCACTCGATATCTAGTGAAAGGAACAATAAGAAGATTGTTCCAAGCCGTGATCTCAGATGATAATAGCACACCACATTACATTTGTAAAATAGAAGAGCTAAAATACCATATATGGAAATCCATCATAATCCATAATGCTCAATACATTACAATACAATGACTTTAATTACTCAATAAGAAAGATGTACATATAGGAGGAGAGAAGTGCAACTACTACCTAAATCAGTAGTGAAGAACTCCTACTAACTGATATTGGTAGTTAAGTTAACTCCAAAAGACTAGTAAGCTAACTCCACATAATTGAGAAGCTAACTCAACACAACTAGTAAGCTAACTCCACACAACTAGTACACCTAAGCAAGCTAACCCAACAAGTGTAGGGCTAACACAAGTGTAAGAATTATCTTGATAAATAAATAAAAGGATAAATAATAACCTACACTAACAAGCTTCTCATGATTTGAATATTTTTCTTTGATTTCTTGAAATAGGATAACCGTGTATCGTATTTGGAAAATTTCTTGGACTATCAAGGAGGGGTGATAGGATACCCCGAATATGTTCCTCCCTTTTCGTGAAGAGGGAGAGGCCAATCGTCGAGGCTTGAACCAAAATAAACGAGTAAAATACCTTATAGAGAAATGCGAAGTCAATATATGAGTAATATAGGAATGAGTGTAATACGAGAGTATCGTAGAGCTAAGACTAAAGAGGCATTTCAGGGAATATGCAATACCAAATATATCAAAAATATGGTGCCAATGTTGCGAGATGATGTGAAAAATGGATAAATGATACTAAATGTATGGAATAAATAGTAAATTAGGCAATAGTTGTAAGTAAATCATAGTATAAGAACTATATTAACAATAGGTAATAAGAATTTACTTTAAATAGTAAGGTGGAAAATTCAAAAGGTACTTCATTTGTAAATTTGAGAATTGTGATTTGAGCTTTGAGTGAGAAAAATGCCATGCACACAAGAGGCCAACTTAACTATGTTTGAGAGGATGATGGAGGATGATAGAGATTTGTGGTGCATTTGACACACCGTGTAGTTAAATGACATGTTTCCAGTGGTTATGGAGATATTTCAGCAGGAGCAAGTGTCTAGATAGTTCAGCCTTGCACATGATGTGCCCTCGGAGACATATATATGGTATAGATCCATACAAACAGGAGAAGAGTAGGAGTTAGGTTAGGGCCTACTGGGGATCAATTATAGTTACCTAGAGCCGAGGAGAGAGATCTAGATAGACTAGTAGGTAGATTTGATGATGTAAGGTGTTCCCCGATTTATACCGTGATGGGAGGTGAAACGATAAGTGTTATTATATCCAATTTTTGTAGATGTGGTTGGAGGAAACTAGGTAAACCTATAGGAGGTGGAGAGGAAACAAGAGTGTGAACAGCTTGCCCTCGAGGATGATGTCATAACGACAAAGGTCATGTAACAAAAGTAGAATTGATTTTTATATTCACAATTTTATAAATGTTAATTTTGGTATTTGTGATGATTGGATACTAATATAAATTATATGAATACATGTGATGATTATTGATGACTGATTGTAGACATGTTGGTATACACGTTGACTCAGAATGTGCCCCAAAATGTGCTTGTGGGGGAGGTATTTTGGAGAGGGTTGATCATATTGTCGGCGAACATGCCTATTTGCTTGATTTAGTGGCCATAACAACCTCTATATGTACTTGTGATGTAACTCGAGTGAGATGAGGCAATGAAAAACTTAGCACGAGTGTGAGAGGTAGTCAAAGGAGGTGGCCTCACATAGAGTATGTTTGAGAGATATTTGGAGCTCCAGGGATGATATGTAGAGTCCGTCATTGAGACAACGTACTTACAAGCAATATTGAAGGAGCAACTGATCGCAAGCTCAACATCGGAGACGAGTGGGGGTGGATCTAGTTCTAAGGTAGTTATAGCCTCTAGTAGTGAGGATGATGTATGATGTATATAGAGGGCTTGGACCCTATATTGTTGTATTATAAAACATTTTGAGGTATACATATATGATGAAAATTTTGTTGATGATGTAATCTTGAGTTATATCGAGTTGCTTTACTTATGTGATGTATTTTGATGTTTTGATGAGTGATGAGAATAATAACATAAATGTTAAAATGATGTGATGCTAGATAAAACAATATAGATATGCATGTATGTTGAATATGGATTGACACTTTGATAAATATAGGTAATAAGTAATTGATCATGTGCTAATAATACTAGTATAGGATATGCATGAAAGTATATAGTATGAAATGAACATCTCACCTCTAGCGAGAGAGAAGGTGACAACTATGCATAAGTGACTCGATGGATGTGATATCATGAGTATAGGTTTCATAAGATAAAGCCAAGTGATTGCAACATCACTAGAAGGATGTGAACCTAAGATTGACGAGTGATGCTCCTTTAGGACCCACTGTGGGGGTTGAACAAGAAGTGGGGAAAATGGCTCATGCATAGTTATAGAAGGAGACAAGATGACCTGAGGAGGATGAAAGGTAGTCAAAGTCATGACAACTAGAATGCGGCATCGCGACACATGAGAGTGAGATCTATCAACATGGCATGCATGATAGGAAATGACACCTCAGTCCTCAAGCAATTGAAGATGATCATGAAGAGTATAAAAATCATTATCACAATGACCATTGATCTTATGGAAATTATAGAATGGTTGATTACGATTGTGTCATAACCGATGAGGAGGAGGATGCTCATTAGAAGGTAAACGAATCAACTTCTCATCAAGCAATGTGTGTAAAATATCATGTGGCCTAGAAGAATGTAAATAATATAATGGTTCATGCTTAGGAGGTGGAGTGAAATGAGGTGGAGGCCTACGTAAGGGTGGAGAATGTGCATGAGTATATTTAGGAGGAGATGATGATCATGAGGGTGGTACAATGGGTGGAAGATAAAAAGTGTTGTGTGGGGTAGGAATGAAAGAAGTGCTAGGTGGGGTAGGAGTAGAAGAACTAGAAGCATGTACAACAATATGATCATTAAGCAATTATTTTTCTAATGTTATAACTTTGAAGCAAAGAAGAGTAAAAGATTCACATGTATCATATAACAAATTTTCTTTCAAAGGACGAATTAAGCCAAACAAAAGATATATTACATTTCTAGATCAATAGGTTGAAAAAAGTAAATGATGCATGTAAGACTTAAAATGTAAAATATAATCTTGAATTGGTTCATTCTTTCCTTGATGCAAAGAAGGTAAACGCTCAAATGTAACTTTAGGACCATTATTAGAAATAAAGTGTCTAAGAAATGCCTCTTCCATATCAAGATAAGTACTAATAGATCCACTAGGAAAATGATGAAACCAATGAGAAGCAATATCGTAATACTACTAGGAAAATCTTTGAGTAACAATCTATCATTAGAAAATGAAGCCATAGCTAGTCTAAAAGCCTTAAGATGTAAATAAGGATTACCCATCCCATCAAAAAGTGAAAAATTAGGCATAGTAAAACCCTTAGGAAAGGATGAATTATGAATCTTCTTAGAATGGGATTGCCATGAAGGGAATTATTATCAATACTAGCATAGTAGGCCCTACTTTCAAGAGTAAGAGTATGGAGCTTATTTTGCAAATCACCAACAACATGCATAAGAGAAAGAACTTCTTGGGGAGGGATGACATACACATTGAGGGGCTCATTAAGGGGTTGGATTTTTCCATTGTAAGTAGCCATAGGGACACTATTAGGTTGGAATTCAACTTTAGGATCAACAAGAGGGTAAATAGTAGTAGGGATGGAAGGGGTTTCAATAGGAAGGGGGTTTGCACACATTTATCAACAAGCTCAACCAAAGGAGGAGAACAAACAACATGCATATCTTCTTTAACATCATTATTTAGTATATTATCTTTAGAAACATCAAGAGTAGTAATACATGCATCATGACTAAAATCATATTATAACACATTATGAGAAGCAATAGAACATCAACAATAGGATCACAAGCAATAGAAGGAGTCATACATGCAAGAGAATAAGAAAGATAAGTATCTTTAGGCACAATGGTCAATGGACAAGTAGAAGGTGGAGGGGAAAGGATATGAAATAGGAAGATTAGCCTCAACATGATTAGTCCCAAGGATTTGTGCATATGTAAGGGGAGGACAAGAAGGAGGAGGAGGAGGAGGGGTTATAGCCATAGAGGATAAATTTGACAACATCAAGATACACATGGGAAAGAGAATCATCATTAGTAAGTCCTTCATAAAAAAATTAACTACGTCCTTAACAGTGTCTCATTAGTAGCAAAAGAGACTCATTATAATAATTGTGAATAAGTAACAACTTCTATAGGAGGCAATAATACAATATCGGGGCTAGGGTTGTAAAGCTTGGTAAATACATGGAGTATGAAAGGATTGCAAGTAGGTTTAATACGAGACTTGAGGTAGAAAGTGGCTTCATCCTTAACATTTGTGAAATAAGGATGAATACTAGTCATAGGAATGAAGTCATACGTAGGAGAACTAGACTTGGATTGACGATTTCACAACATCTTTTGGCGAGCCACGAGGAATATAAAAAAATGAAGGATCCTAAAGCAAGATAGGGTTCGATTAATAAACAGTTCACCAAATAATTTAACAAAAACATATCTAAGATAAGGACACCACCGATCAAATAAAATAACAGTAATATACAAGATCTAGCCGATAGATGCATTTGTAAGAGTGAAATATAGGGTTTGTAGAATGGTTTAGCTTGCCACCGTAGGTCTAGACTGATTCTAGGGCCGGTGAATGATCTAAATAGGTGCATTCCGGGTTGTGTGAGATTTGATTATAAAACTAGAATGTGATGATCTCAGGGACAAGAGTGCCTAGGAGAGGACATGGGCATCTAGCTGCTTAGTGTCTATTCTAGCGCTAGTATCTCAGTAGGTTAACTCAAGATTTGATTCTTTCTGTGTCATTTTTTCACCTTTAGCTCATTGTAGGTCATGTTAGGTTTGTTGCACTTCTACTTTGTTGCACATGTACCTGCAAAAAACCATAACTACATGTACAAGACTCAAGCACACATTAGATTGAATAAAAATGCATATGAGAGAGTTAGACTGACCTTGACGGGCCACCTCGATGTGATCTTGTTGTTGAGCAAGCACGCATGACATTTTAGACTCCATGTAGTTCTTGTGGTGTGTGATTGAAATTGTGTCCCTTGAGCTAGGATGCTCTAATGCCCGTTGCACGAGAATAATGGGTTACAACTACTTTGTCTCAATGCAAGAACGTGTGATATGGAAGTCAAATAGCCCCCTATATAATGAATAATGCAGCCCAACATGCAGTCCCTGTGTTGCTCTTGTGTATATGGTAGATATAAAATTGATATCCCAATTGCCCCTTTGAATAGTTAGTAGATTATATATATATATATATATATATATATATATATATATATATATATATATATATATGAGTTCTTATTTTGAATTTTGGCACATAGTGACACCAAAATATGACCTAGGTCGTGAAAAGAAGATAAGAAAAGACCCAAAGCCAAAGAAAACTGAAAAAGGAGAAAACCAAACAAATAGGACAGAAGTGCCTAGAAGGACATTAGCGCTTTGCTACTATCCTAAACAAGTAAACATAAACAAAGTAAAAGACAGAACATGGATCCTCGTGAGTCAACTAGAAATATGCAAATTCCGGATAAAAACACAAGTAGAGACAAATACACCAAGAAAAGGACCAAAGAGGTGTCACCAATGCCTAGTTTCCATACTTAGAAATCATGTATATAACAACATACTAGAGGGTAATGTAATAGTAATAAGTGCATATTTTAGTGACTACATCGAGTATGCTTCGACCATGATGGATTGGCCCACCTACACTATGGGCTACATGTTAGTAGAGGGCCCACTTTTTTTTATCTATGTAGTCTAGAAGAGTCATCATCTTCTTCCTTAATGTCCTAGAAGGTGCCCCTCCTCTCGTATTGTGCCTTAGCCTTGGTCCGGAGGGGAATGGTAGTGCGTAATTTCTTCACATTACATGGCCTCAAGGCATATGAGATGATTTGTTTGATTGGTTGGTTAGTGGCACCTTTGTATCTGAAACATAGGTCCCATAGACCTCGTGTAAGTCACCGTCCATCTTGTTGTCCTCCATTACTTCTCTTCATGGGAAACTATACATTAGCCTCATTATTTGGATGTCATCATCTATATTTTTCACGTCGTCAATGCCAATATCTTCAATCCAACTCATCTACACATGAAAGTATGTGCTCGAGAATGCATAAGGCAACTAATGCTATACAAAGTAGTAGTTATCCTTTAACATGTATTACACACAACAACAATGGGAAATTAATCTAAAACCAACCTTTCCTACACACACGATTGTAAGATATTTTGGGATCCTCCACTCCTCCCCAAGTGCTTTGATACATGCATTGAACCAACTCTTGTGCACTTGATTAGATTTCTTATCATCTCTTAGGAAAACATACTTGGCAAAGTACTCTTTTGAGGATGACTTCCTCTCGGGGTATTTGAATATCTTGGGGTAATACTCATCCTACACACATACTTCGTCAAACATGATCATAATTAGGATTGCACCAAATCTGAAAATATCTCATTTCTCATGCACCATGCACACACCCTTAATGATAATATCAACTATGTATTGCACAAGATTATACTTGACTTTTTATACTACTATCTAATGCGAGAAGATAAATAAATTTTTAGTTGACGTTCCCCCATCTATTGAAGTGACATAGTTTTGAACTCAATAAGCGCGTGACTATTCTCATGGAAGGGTTTGGGATGTTAGAAATGGGAATAACATAATTTCCTCTTTGATAATTCATTTTAGAAATTGGGGCCTTAATTTCCTTGTTATCATTGAGTTCCTTTTGCATGCTCGCACTCTCCTTTGAAATGCTCATCAATCTATGTATTAGGTTGGTAGAGATCTTTGTGTGATTCCTAGTAACATATAATTTTTTTCTCGTGCAAGTGCATGAGTAAGAACTGTACTAACTTGGTTGTCTTTCCAAATTATGGCAGTTCAAACAATTGGTATACCCCAATGTCCTCCAATTCTAGGTGTTACTTGATATTTAGGTCCACAGTTCTATCCACTCGGACATCACCTTTGATAATGTAATCTTGCTCCAAAATTATTAAAAAATTCTTGTGGTTTATCTTGTGCATCTTTGTTAGGTAAACCTTTATATTTTCCTATTCCACGATCACACACTACTCTAGGAATTAAATTTTGGGGATTTAATTCTCTATTTCTTCGGAAGGTGGGCTCTTTTCTTGTTCCTCTATGACCGGGCATTGTCGTGTGTTTTCTTCTTCTACATGCTTGGTCAAACATGCATCTCCTTGCATTTTCCCATCTTCGAGGGGGATATGTTGTAATAGATGTGGTTGGGGATTAAGATTTTTCTATTCTTGTCGAGGTTCAATGCTCGATAATGGCAACTTGGTTTTTCTTAAATGTAGAAATACACTTTTCTTTGTCCATCTTGCTTGAAATTCCTTCCTATTGAGCTCCACGAGTTCCTTATATCCCGATCTATCATTGGGCCTAGTTTTGTTCATGATTTGATCTCGAAGCACATCGTGCAATCTCCTTTACATGGATCACCTAGGTCTCTCCTTCACCTATTTATTCTTCTTTGCTTAGGTGTGCACAATGAATGCCTTATCCATTTAGGGGTATTTAATGAGTTCATTGGTGTAACTTATTTAGCACGTTAGATTCCCACATATAAAATACGACCGTGGGAATTATGCCCAATCCTTTTGTTCTCAAGGCATTAATTTTTTCCCGCTTCTCTCTCCCTTGACATGTCTCTCCACTTTTCTCTAATGTTAACATGCCAATATGATGACTTGTCTTAATAACATTATGGGGTCATGCACATGCATGCATATTTCCTTTAGACCCTATATCTCAAAATCCTTTAATTCTTCCTTTACATATCCTCCCATTATTTTCATCTATGTGGTCCTCTACCATGTAATCTCTAAGATAATCCATTACCGACATTTTACCTTGCAAGGATCCATTAATGACGTTTTTATGGTGTACACCAAAGGTGACTCCATTTTTAGACTTCTTTCCAAATGTCTAGTAGTGTGCGCACACCATGTATTCAAACTATTGTTGGGTCACATACTTCCGTATCGTGATATTTTAATCATCATGAATAAATGCACAAATTTTCTCATCATCTATGTGCCTAACAAGCATGGATCATGCCTTTGTTGAGGTAGCTCCAATTTTTTTTTGTAAAAACACCAACAAAACTTAAAAAAAAGAAGGAAATATTTTTAGGTTGGGTTGTGGAACATTTATTACCATAATAGTTGTGATTAGAAGTTGTAGGGATTCAATATTTGACCATTAAATTTCCTAGTAGTATTTCTCCATCTAGTGCACACATATTACAAGAATCATTGTTTAAATTATTGTGGATGATGTATGGCCCTAACTACCTAACCAAAATATTTCCTAAATGTTTGGTGTAACACAAGTTATAGAGAAGGACATGTGCACATTCCCTCAATACCTTACTCTTGATGTTCTTATCATGCCACACTTTTTGTCTCGTCTTCTCAACTCCCCAACTCTAGCAAAGACGTGAGAAACCTTTTTCGCCTAATGCCATAAGTGTATCAAGCATATGGTTTATAACCACTCAATCATCTAAATATCATGCATGTTATGTGTAGTGATGGTACCAATAATTCCAAGCATGGAACTTCTTCTTTTCAAAATACCAACTAGAGAGGTGTGTACCTTGTCAAACACTTATATGTAATATTATATGCCCATAACACAACCGAAACTTGGTAATCCCAATCCTTGCACCATGTGTCACAAATATTCATCAAGGTGGTTACCAATTTTTTGAGAGATTCCACTATTCCATTTACCTAGGGATGATAGGGGTGGTTTTTTTATGCATGATCATATAATCAGCTAACAAGATGCACATTGTCTTTGCAAGGAAATGGATTCCTCAATCTCTAGTCAAAATAAAAGAATAGTCATATCTTGAGATGATGTTTCCCATAAAAATCTAGCATTTGTGGCCACCGTGCAATATTTAGTGAGAACTGATTCCATCCATTGTGTTAGATTAATTGTGGCTATGATGATGTACGACACTTCGGTCCTACGTGTAGCAGAGTTATCGATTCGAAAAAAATTAGTTGCTAAATTTTCAAATGGTTCTCCACTGCACCGATATTAAGGGCATTTCATCCCTTCTATTTGACTTGCCTACCCTTTTGTGAATATCACATTTGGTAGTGTTAAATTTAACATCCTTGAATAATTTGGGCCACGATAGCCCTAAAAATACAATCTTGTGTTGTGGTTTTTCCAACATAGTGGGCTGACAAGCTTTAAAAATGGCCCATCATATACAAAATATGGCATTCTTTTTCCTTACATAAATTACATACAAGTGGATCGAAGCGTAATCTATGAAGTTATGGTTTATTTACAATACATAGAGAGTATATATCATAGTTATTTCTTTAAAATTTATTTTTATCTTTTTGTTAGCTATTTCTAATGATTATTGGGAAAAAGATGTCAATTTGTGCATATGCAGTCCATACTAAGTTATAATTGTCAAATAAAGGATTTTAAGCACTAAGCACCAACTACAACCAACCTTAGAGGATATCTCACACTTCTCACACCAACTCCATATATTACTTCACTAGCTCTGGAGATGTCTTCACTAGCTCTAGATATGTCTTCACTATCCCCAAAGATGTCTTCAATAGCTTCAAGATGCCTTCATCAGCTTTGGAGATGCCTTCATCAGCTCCAGAGATGTCTTCATCAACTCCAGAGATGCCTTCATTAACTTTGAAGATAACCTCATTAGGTCCAAAGATTCCCTCATCAGCTCTGGAGATGTCCATATCAACTTTGGAGATGTTCATAACAAATCCAAAGATGCTTTCATTAGCTTCAAAGATGGATACTAGAGCTACAAAGATGAGTATAACTGTTTAAAAAGGCTTTCCTCTAACTCCAAGGGTGGTTCAAGATGCATTACTATCTATTTTTGGAAATCATTCTAAAAATAGATATTTCCATAAGTGTTTTATTATTTGTAAAATAAGGAAGAATCAATATTCATTTTGATTCTCAACAATAAAATAAGAGAGTCATATTATTAGTTAGATTTAGATAAGCTCTCTCCACATTTTATGGAGATTGATGCTTTGTTGATAGATTGAGATCTTAGTTGATAAGATTGGAATAATTCTAAGATCGGATTGTATGCCCCAAAATAAGGAGGTGGTTAGAAGCATGGAATTATAAATGCAACCTCCTTGCAAACACAACATCTATGCACTTGGGTACATTTCTAGGTCCTAAAGTATACTAATCTATACATGATTCCTAAGCAAGAAAACTAGTGGTTAACAACTCCTTTTGGCCTTTTGGTTGTGTTATCTCTTGCACCTTATTGTTTATGAGATTTATTGAACATCCTTTTGGATTTTTCACATCTTACAATTCTACCATCACTTGACTAATTTACCTTTTGATGGCCTCAGACACTAGCGCCCAACTAGGACGAGAGCGCCTAGGAATTCTTTTCCCTCATGGGTGCTTTTGTCCTTCTCTATATTCTTATTACTCTTTTGGGTCCCTTTCACTTCTTAGTCACATTTTAATACTTTGGGTCGACTTTCAGTTTTCAATTACAAAATTCAAACAAGGGAATCATATATACACTTAGTTACTTCTTTTAAATAAGGGGCCAAACACTATAAGCATTATCTATCACCACCTAAACTTGCAAAAAGGCACAAGAGTGCTACAAAGTACATATCTAGCATATCCATACAAGGGTCAAGGGTTGCATTAATCTACATACATTGCATAGGAGGGGAGTTTATTCTATTCCATTACACACATTTTTCATATTTGGGACAATCTAGATCTAGCTTGCTATCATCATGCAACTTGCATAAGGGAAACATAGGGCATGGGACACGAGATACACAAACACATACATAACTACATGGAGTTTGAGATGTAGTGCAACGCTCGGTTGTAAGTTCACTCTTCGGTGATCGTTGAGGTCAATTAGAATCCCCATTCTACATATTTTTTATTAGATTTGATGTGGTTTGTGGGCTTGTGCAGGTAGTCATTTGTTTTGCAGGGTTACAGTACGATCGAAGATCTAACAGTGAAACTAGAGTGACAAAGATTAACTAATACGAAAGGTCTTATGACCTAGAAAAGATAGGAACCTCGAGCATTTTAGCATACACAGTGCCTGACCAGGTCATTAGTGGTCAGGCACTTCTACCCTTCTACGAGCACTTCGACTGTATATTCTCGGGGTTTTGAACCCTCATCGAGCCATTGCGACACTGTTTCCAGCCTGTTCTAGTAGATACACAATCACGATCACTCCTAGGTTGCATAAAATCAACTAAGTCATCTTTCTCCCTTCATTTGCTTAGGGTTTTACATCTTTGAATGCTTATTGCTTGCATGTTATTGTACTTAATCATTTGAATATCATTTGTTACAATAAGTTACTCTAAAATAATATTTAATTCAAATTAGATTAAATAACTCCCACACCACCGAATGTAACCTCTGCATTAATATGAATAATTCATTATGAGGTTTTGTGGCATCAAGCTTGTAAATAAGTGTTGGTTAAAATCCTTTCAAGGAATGAGTTAACCACTCATTCCAAGGAAGATGGATCAATGTGTTTATGTTTATCTCTTTCATTATGTGATTCTCCTTTTATTGTATTATTGTTTTTTTCTTTGTATCATGTAAACATTCTTTTGTTGTACAATTTTTTGTAAGCATGCATGTGTTTTATGTGTTTATAATTTTTTAATTTAACGATTTCTTTTCTTACAAGTTTGCCTTAATTTCATGCAAGTGTAATTTATATTAAGTGTGCTATTTAATTTCATGCAAGAGTGATTTAAATTTCCGCAAGTTTTCTTTTCAATTCATGCAAGCGTGAGTGTACTTTTACATTCCTGCAACTATGGAGTTTGGTAGAAGGGACTGTTTTCTAGAGATCTCTTTTTCCCATATTGCATGTTTTCATACATACTAACCCCGGATTGACATTATTAATGATGCAAATCAACAACCCCCATCGGTGGCCTCCCGTTAGACCTTCATGAGCCTCTAATATTAATGTTACACGTTTATGTGTTAAAACACACTTCTTTATAACTTCATTGCATGCCAATTTATAAAAATATCCCCAATAAGTCTGTAAGGTACCACACATATCACAAGACGCTTCTTTTTTGTTAACAATTCACCTTATAAGACCCATGCCTAACGTGAGGAAGGTTGCAATATATTCTAGTTCCTCCGGCACTTTAGAAAAAATTTATAACTACGCATCAAGCATTTCATCCTCGATACTTCACGCATATTCTCCTATATTGATCCTTGATAAGTGGTATGGCCCATAATTGATCTTTCATGGCTTCTCCACGAATGATAAATTGAATACTTGTAGTACTAGTTTGTTGACCAAGTACTTCAATGCCTCATCATCGATAAAAGAACACAAAATATGTGGCTAAAAAATACTGTCTAAATTTTGGAGTTCATAATTCATTCCCAATGCCTCACACTTTGTTGTGGTATAATTACAAATGATCGGAGATAGTTTGTTGTTGGAAAAGTATATGGGATGGTCCACCCTCCCTTCTCTAGGTTGGGTAAAGATGGATCCTATTATGGCTCTTGATGCATCTGCATGGACATGGAAGGGATTCTTCTAGTTTAGGAACTGAAGAATGGGTACACTTGTTAGATTTTCCTTCAATGTTTCAAATGACTCATTTTGGTGTGCCATCCAAAAGGGCCCCTCCTTATTCAATAGTTCTTCTAAAGATCCAACTATCTTGGCATAGTCCTTTGTGAATTTTTGGTAACAGTCCACATGTCCCAAAATGTGCATACATTGTATTGAGTTGTAATTCCTATAAGCTAAGGATTATCGTAAACTTGGTGAATTGACTAACATTACTTCTCGCAAATCACATGTCCCAACAAGACCTGAATGGTGTCACAAAGATACATTTCTTGAGGTTCAAGAAGATTTGTAGTTGCCTACATATTTCCAACATTAGCCTTAAGTTTGTAGGAAGGTCTCTCATTAAACCCTACATGGTCCAATCTTCAGGAATACCTACAATTTTTTTTGAATGAAGTCCTTGAATGCCTCAACCACCACACATGAGAAAAATGTGGGCACACGTTTTTATCCAAATGACATCACATTATAGGAAAAGGGACCCCATTCTATGGAGAATTTAGTCTTCGATTTACCTTCTTCCATGATCCATACTTGGTGATAACATGAGAATCCATATGTAAAGCTATAGATCTCACATCCTACCATACCTTCAAGGATTTCCTCGGTGAACATGGTTGGGAAGGGATCGGTGATGTAATCTTCATTCAATGCATAGAAGTCCACATAGATTCTTGTGTGCCCATATTTCTTTATGCTTATCACCATGAGGCCTAGCCATTTTGACTCTTCTATCGGGTAGATGACACCCGCTTGAGCATCTTATCAATCTCCTCCTTCACCTTCTTCCCCAAGTTTGAGTTCATGTGATGTAGTCTTTTCCTAATTGGGCACACATCCTTTTCTAAGTTTTATGGTCATATCCCCTAAGGATTCATGCACTCCCTTCATCTCATGGTATCCTTTGTGTATCACGAGTGTTGGTCTCACACAACCCACATCACAATAACACTTTGATTTATTTTTCCCTTTGTAATACTTGGGCAATATTATACATCATGGCATCTATGGAAGATCTCATAGTCCTTTATCATGAGGTGCACACTATTCCTTAGATAATTATTCTTTTTATGCCCTTCCACTTAGAAATCAAGACACCAAAGTCCCACGTGCTTGTCTTGCACACCTCCAAACATGAGGATTTGTAACTATTTCGCCATATTAGAAATTTGAGCCTCTAAGAATGGGTTTACTCCTAAGTGCACGCTTCCAAAGTGGCTTTGACACATAAAGCAACATCTAATAATCCATAGGAGTTTGCATAAGTGTTCAATAAGAGTACGCATTTAAATGGTGTAAAAATCCCTCCTACAAATATTGTGCATGCATGAACAGATGAATTTTGTAGAACAAATTAGATATCAAGGCTTTGAATCTTACATCATACGCACACACACTCTCGGACAAGCCTTACTTGATGTATTTTAGTTACACCAAACATTGTTGTTTAAAATATGGGATATCAAACTCTTCCAAAAACTTTATCTCGACTAGTTCATAATCCACCACCTACCGTAATGGGTCATATTTACTCCACCATGTATGTGCGCGGTCAAGTAAAGTTGTAGGAAATTGACTTGTTTTTCTCTCTGATGTCATTATTCACTTTGGGTGCTAGATGATTTCATAAGAATGCATGTGATCAATGACATTATCTACGCCTTGGTATTCCATAAGATTCATTGATTGATTATAGACATAAGGTTGTATATGTGTGTTTGACTAACTTTGGGTAGGTTGGTTTTGTACCAATTGACCCGAACTTAAGTCTATGTAGGTTGGCTTTGGGTTGGATGAGTCATCATAGGATGACCCTAGTGGGGTTCACATTCGATGCTTCTCTCATGCTTCTAAATGTTTACTGCATCACACCTTGCACACTCATTTCGAATCTTGTCAATAGTGCTTACGGAACTACTTGTGATGAAAAATTATTGGTATCCCTCGAGAAATAGATTGTTATTATATCATTGGTAATAATCTTTGTTATGGTCTAAAAATTGTGTGTTTGTTGGATTTTGGTGGTGGTGGGAGAAGTGCATGCCTAATTTCATGGCTATTTAGTGATACTCTCCTTCAACACCTTCCCGGTAATGGGCCTTCCTTCCTCACCTAAAGTTGCGACATCCATACCATATTGGGTTCTCATGGTAGCCAATAATAAGCTCCTCTTGTGGTTGTATTTTCACCTTTTATATTCTATCTAATCCTCTTCCTCCATCATGGCTTATTTTTACTCCTTATTAGGTTGTATTCTCTAGCATACTCTTTTATAGCCATTGTCCACTAACAACACAATGAGTTCTTTAGCCGCTCATGGGTAGGGCATCAACTCCCAATATAAAAACATCATCTTGATGTGGAGTGGAAATGAAATAACATACCCACATTTAAGTTTTCACATAAATTGGTACTCATTCTCTTCTAGGCAAGAGTATGTTGAAACTACAAAGTCTAGTAAGTAACTTCCTATAACACCTTTACACCAAACATTAATAGCATGAGTCCACACATTATTGATGTTTTTCAATATCTCAAGGTGTTCTTCATACTAGGGATACTTTCATCCAATATTCCTTGGATTTTCCAGTAACGCAATGATCCATGCATACATATGGTGGGGAAATTTGCAAAAGAATATGGAATACATGGTGTCGTCATACTCTCTATCCGCCAATTTCCTTGGTTTTTACCTTGAGCAAGATCTACCTCTTGCTCACTCCACCATTCTTTAACAAGCTTGAACATGATTCTTTCAAACATTTTCCATTCCATCAATGAGCAAGGTCCCAACAATGAAACCAAAATATTGGAGGTTTCCTAAATACTTAGCATATAAGGGCTCTACCTAACAAGAGCACGGGCCCTTTGACCCACCATGTACACCGAAATTTCATGTGATTTCCATTGTGCGATCACTCAAGGTGCACCTAGTGTGCCATGTCCCTTGTTGGTTCTGGGACTAAAGTTCATGTTAATACACTTAACTAGTTAAAAGGAGCATTACATCACACACATCATCGTTAACTATATATATAGAGCTAAAATTGACATGGTGACTTAATAAAAAATCTAACCCATTTATTCATTCATCAAGTTCAAGCTTTATAAAAGGCTATTAATGGCATATAAAGGACATCACCATTTTGGTTCTTTAGATAAAAGGTCACATAAAACCTAGTATCTCATTTACAACAACAAATACATTTTTGGAGTCATCCACTATTAATCAACATCCATCATCTCTTTTCAGTGGGCCCATAGGTTTCAATTTATATACAACAGAAGGCCCAATTTGAACCCTTCCCTCTCAAAGTGGTTGTTTGGCATTACTACGATTGGTGTACTTCACATGGACCTATCAAAGGGGGAAATATTGAATGCACGAATGGTGCATAATATTATCAAAATCTATGGAAAGGATGAGACCTCAATCCCTGTGATTGGCATCGATAAATCAATGATGTACGAGCATCGTCGAATATGATTCCTTCTATTGCACACAACCACACATTTTTATTTGATGATAAGTTTTGTCCTCTTATGCCCTTTGTCATTTTCTCGCCAACTCGGCCTTGACTTGTGTGCTTTCCACGTGGCCCTCCCGCTCACTTGGATTCTTGACTTGTCACGATCCTTCCTTATGCATGTGGCCTTCTTGACTTCCCACTTATACGCACTTCACCCAAATTGTGCGTACATGCCTTCCATTCAATTCTACCCTATGTGTGCTCCTCTATACTTAGCCAAAATTGTGAGTTCAACATAAGGTTTTTATTTTAAGCCTCAAATTTGATCTCTTTTATATCTTTAAAGAAGATATTTAACGATATTTTTTTCAGGTTTAAAACATCTTTGAGCCATTCAAATATTTACCTAGTTTAATAAATTGTCAAGGTTTTATGTTTGATTGTTCTATTAAAACTTTGCTCGAATCTTAAACTCCATTTTATTACCTTGATAAAATGAGGGATTCTATTAAGGCCCTCACTTGAATAGAAGAAGAAAAATATTAAAACAAATCCACTTAACTTGATAATATAGATTAATATAAAATATTGCTCAAAGATTGAACATAAAATAAACTACAGAACAACCATTTAAGATGGCACCTCTAAACCCAAACAAACAAAAAATTAACCCAAACATTTACTTGATTTGATAGTCATACACTTGGAGGAGAGTAGTTTCTCATGCTCCTTTCTATACTTGATCTCAATGTATCTTTGATCAAAGGGTCGACAACAAGATGATCCATGGGAGATTGTGAAGAAGTCTTGAAGCATAAAGGAACAACCATTTTTTTACTACTAATTGCTATGATAAATTCTCAACAACCTACACATGAAGCTAAGAAGAAGTGACTATATTCCTTTCATTGAAGGAATCCCTATCCTCATCACCCTCGAACTAGAACCAATAACAACCCTTTCATCAAGGGAAACCTTACTTTAAAATTCTTTATTAAATCAACACAAAATGGGGCACTAATTTCTTCAAAGAAGTAGACTTGACCATTACATCTAGAATCATGACAAAGATGCAAAAAATTAGCCACTACAGGGGGCCTCCATAGGTGGAGTTGGACCCACATATGCATCCAAGCTTTTAGATGTTGGTTTCACCAAATGGTGGGATGCCTTTGCCCTATATCGCAAAAATGGGTAGAGGCTTTCTTTCTTTTCCATTCTCCACCAAAGGAATTTGAAGAAACATAAGTCTTCTTTATCAACCTACTAGGACAAGCACAGTGAAGTGCCCGTTAGAAAACACACTCTCCATCTAAAGACCCCATACTCATAGTTTAACTTTTTCTTCCACACCCAATCCTAAACCTTAAGAAAATCTATTTCTAGAAACATTTTGCTAACTTCACCTCATCATAAACTAGCGCAAAGGTTGTGATATGTCAAAGTGCAATTTTCTCGAGTAAAAATGGAATTTTCCTTGGGCAATATCCCCAATGAATTGCAAAACTAAAATCAATATAAAATAACAAGGAAAGTTTGGGAGCCTCACTCACATGAGAGTAAAAGAAAAATATCAAATGAGGGGTTCAAAGATGGGAACCATGCTTTCATACAAATTAGCTCTATGACAAAACCATGACCTCTATAGGGAAGTGAGGTCATTATCATTGGTTGAGTCATTTTGAACACAGAAAAAACCTCAAACATAAATTTAAAGATAAATCTCTTGAGAGGGTAATGGTTTTCAAGAGGCCAAGACTAACTTGTGGAGATTAGATCTTGAGGTAAAATTTGTCAAACTTGCGAACAACTCATAGGTAGATGTGACAATCATTGGTCACATATTTGACAAAATAAAACACAAACCATGTCTTATTTATTATTTCTTTATTAAATTTATCTTACATATTATTTATGAAATATATTTTTAATATTTTATATAAATTTGGTTCCTTCATCAATAAGTTACGTCCATATATTTAATTAAATATTAACTAGATATATTGTAAGCATCATATATTATTTTAATAGAACTTTAGACCAAATACCTTAGAACACAACACTTATTTAACTTGTATAAAATATAAATTAAATATTTTTGATGATGATAATGAAAAGAACAATAATAAATTTTAATATCACTTAAACCGGATTAATTTATAAAACCCAATACCATATAAAAACACATTTTCAAAAACCATATAGCTGGTCAACATATAAACTAAATACCTTCACCAATAAACTAAATCCATTTAATTCTTTAAAAATTATACACAATTTAGATACCTTCCCCACTCCATTTATTTAAGTAATTAAATTCTTTTAAAAATAACAACTCTCGTAGACCACCTTAGTTAAACTTTGGATTTAGGTTTTTAATTTTGGTTTTAAAAGGGAAAACATTACTTCATTTCCCACGGTTGACTAGAAGGGAAATATAGTTTTTTTGAATTAATTTTGTGATGAGAAGGAAAGACTCTCTCATTTGTGTGGAAACAAGTTAATTAAGATTTTAATATTTGGATACGGCCTTAAGGCTTTAGATTTGAATGTCGTTAATTAATGTTTTATTAATTCATAGGAATGAATGTGGGTATATTCTTTTTTTTAAAGGTTAAAATTCCCAAGGTTTGTTGTTTTTTAAAGACAAAGTAAGTGCTATTTCAAATGATTGGTGTTTTTTTTAATTCTTTACTTTAAAAAAATTAAGTAAAGAATTTGTCAAGCCCACCACTCAAATTCAAATGTTATGGATTTGTTAGGGGAATTTGTCAAGCCCACCACTCAAATTCAAATGTTATGGATTTGTGTTTAATGATATTTAATAGTGTTTTCTATTAGAATGGGTTGAGTTATTGTAACTAGAGAAAAATCAATCACATATAAAGTTCCTTCTATGTAATGTGTTGATACATTGAATCCCAATTTTTTTATATGTTGACATTTTCAAATATATATTTTTTTGTAAAGAGTCTAAATGTATGCATTTGGGTATTGTGCCAAAGAATAGGACACCCATACCACCACGCAAGGAACCTATATCATAATAACAACAATTCTTATTTGTTATGAAAGTGGCCCATAAAGACGATGTTGTCACTTGGGCTACAACCAACTTTAGAAAGTTTTATTTTCGATAAAATCATCAATAATGACATTTAGATCCTCCAAATAAGACATGGTCGATGAAATCATGATGACCCACTATGTAACACACAATCATAACATATCCCAAATAATAGATATCATCTATCCATCTCTACATCCCCATATAGAGTCGCCAGGTAAAATTTTTGGTGCTATAGCATATCGAGCCCTCATGTAAAATCGATGTCATTTTAATGCCTGTGTAATCCTCCTCTAATCTCAATCCATTTGTAAACACATTTCTCATCATCTTATCACACTCATAAACAATCATGAAAAGAGAAGCACTCAATTTGATGATAAGCGCAAAGTGTCATAATCCCTACCATCTGATGTGGGTCATACTTCCTATAAAAAATGTGTGCGTGACCTTGTAGCATAGTCACAAACTAACTAGCCTTTATCCGAGATGGTGATATCATTAGCTCTCCACAAGACCTCACACTTTTACACATGTTCAACAACATCCTCTACTCCTCTATACTTAGGCAAGTGGAGTGACATCTCATAGAAAATATGAGGGGGTTGTTGTGGTGGTGGGTTACTTCCTTTTCCCGGATTGTTCTTGCTTAGGGAGGACTAGATCTTAACCTCGAACGTCTTTTAGGATTACCTCCACTCGGGGGAGGACCGAGCCTCCCGAGCTAGAACACGTTGTAGATCTATGGAAGAGCCGATCGGTGCACCTATGGTAGAATTAAACCGCACACCAAAACTCTATCCTTGTATCCCACCTATGGGACTACTTCTAGTTGTATGTGGGCCAAAATGTGTCTCAACAACATGCACTCTTACTCATCCATTCAACTAGGGTATTTGAGGCAACGAGTAGGAGACACACAAGTACCGACATACAAGGGGATAGACTTAAAGGGGCTACAATGAGCGCTAGGGTCACATATCTAGAGGGAAGTAACCCTTACACTAGGTCAACCTAGGGTTTCCAAGGCCCACGGTCAAGATAGAGGAAGGAACCCTATTGAGATATCGATGGTTGGGTGTGGAGAGGTATAGATCAACAAATAACATAAAGGAACATGTAATAACTGAAATGAAAGTGACTAAAGAGTTGATATTTGATAAGAGTACTAAGCTAGCTAGCATCAAGCATGCATAATACTAAACTAACATAACACAATGAAGAGGAGTTGAACTAATCTATGCAAAGTGACAAAGAAGGGTTAGAGCACTCACCTTGTACCTGTAGGGTGGTTGTTGATGCATCTATCTCCCCAGAGAGAGAGAGAGAGAGAGAGAGAGAGAGAGAGAGAGAGAGAGAGAGAGAGAGAGAGAGAGAGAGAGAGAGAGAGAGAGAGAGAGATTCTGATTGTTTTAACCAATGCTAAGTTGACGCGCCGGCACTTCATACAAACAAAGTCTCGCATGCTCACCCAAAGTGCGTGTAGCCATCGTCCCTCATTTGTTCGCTCATCAAGATGTTTGAATATGCATATTCATTATAACTATTATAAAATGCAAGAATGAAGTTACAACATATGAATTTGACAACACATATAATAAAGAAGATCAATCAACATACACAATTATCAATAACACTTGTATTCCCAATATACCATATTCAGACATAATAATATTTACTACCCAAACACAATTATCCATTACAAACATAATTGATTACATAACAAGTAAGATGATTACATCCATGGTTAAATGACCTTCATATGCTAGACCATGCACACATACAAAGCTCTCTTACAAACTTCAACATTGACACACATCAAAAGTAAAGAACTAAAACTACTAAATATAAGAATGCATCAACTATTTATACACTGTGGGGGATTTCCTTCACTACTTACATGCATTTATTCCTAAATATAGGTGAGATATTCTTAACTTGCATGCCTTTTCAACTCTTCTTTAACTCTAGATCGAGCTATAAATAGCTCGGCTTTATCTTGCTTTAAAACCTATATTTAGCTTGTCTTCATACACCGTCTCTGTCTTTTCTCGCATGTGATTTCTTATTTATAGACCTTGCTTGTGTGCTAAGTCACCTTGTTTTCTTTCCTATTTTTAGCCATATCCCAAAAATTGGCTAAGTCCCAAATGTTATGCGAGCACGCGAACCTCTTGCGTGCTAACTTTGTTCCCATGTGATGCGTGTACCTTGACACGCTTGTTCTTTGTTCCTTACACGCACTTCCACACGTGGCTTCCAAAATTTACCCCACACTACCAACATTACCCCACACTAGGAGTATTGCTTGTCCTCGAAAATAGTACAAACAATCATGTTCCTCCAAAGAAATACTGAAGAATGAAAGAATAAATAATGAGAGGGAAATTTTTCCAATGAATCAAAGAATAAGAATTTTCCATATCCGCATGCGTCCAAACTTAGGCCTGAGGTAGCTGGAGAAGATCTAGAAATTCCATGTTCAAAATATTTTCTAACTCCTTCCATTCCGTGAGCTCCTTAGCAGCTTTGTCTAAGCACTGATTGAATGATACTTGACACTTGTCTAGGGGCCATCTCGTCAACTTTCTCCTTTAATTCTTTCACTACCACCTTTAGGTCCAAAGTTACACCCTCTAATACATCCATCTTGCAAAATACGTCCCTGGATCTCATTGAGTCTTTCAACAAGAGTGTCCTTCATGGCTTTTATTAATTCTCGCTTCTATGTGACTTCTTACATCACCTTCTCGTGCTTGACCTTATTTTCCTTCATAGTGGCCTCGTATTTTCTCCATATCGACCTCTTCCTCGGTGGTATGCGCTTTAAGGATGGGGTCAATATCATGACAATTGTCAAATGTGTGCCCTGCCTTCTTTGTGGTTACCTTCACCTCTCGTGATCGAGCTTCATATTCTTTTATCTTATGCTCCAATGCTTTCTTACTCATTTTCTCTAGCTTGACTAATTATTTAGCCATTGGTGCTTGCCCACTCTTCCTCTCCATCAATATCATTCACACCGAGTCTTCTAAATAGTCCAACTCTGTTGAATACACATCCCGAGAACGATCCACTAACTCGGGCACATGCACGTGATACTCTTCACTATATCGACCACCTTTTCATACGCGTCTATCGTTTGCTTCTTCTCATCTCTCAACTCTTCTATGTGTTTATGTATCTATTTATCTTTTTTCTCCTTTTCATCCTGCATCACTCGTATTGTAGCTCCTTTGTCTATGTTTCTGCGAGTAACTTTAGCAACCATTTTGTTTAGTGCATTGGAGGCTTTCTCATCAGTAAGCTTGACAGGGTCAATAATAGGGAAGATATTTTCTAGCTCTGCCTTCAGCTTCGTCTTGGAGTATGAGTCTTTACTTACTTTGAATTCGGTTCTTCCATATGTGTCTGTATACTCCAAGAAAGCATATTATTTATGTGCATCAGTTTCACATCTTGATTAAGCAATTCCCAACTAAATAATTACTCCTTCATCATTATGCTTTAGAACCTAACTCTTAGTACCTTCATTTGATCATTAATAAAATACATTTGAGGTGCCTGCATTTTATCCTTCTTCTTCCCCACTTTCCTTGGGCATCTCTTGCACAATGTTCAAGGGCATGCTACTTCCATCACCTCCTACGGTTCCTAAGTCCTCCGTAGTAGGCTTCTCTCCATCACCTTTCTCCTCCACTTTACCCTCTACCTCATGCTCCTCTTCATGCTATTCATCATCCTTTGAGTCTTCTTCACGGGTGCGTTGTGCATTTCCTCATAATCTTGCATGGTCTCGTCTTTTGGTTCTTCTTCTTCATGGGTTGGTTCCTCATCTTGCACTACCTCCTTGGCCTCCTTGTTCTCCAAGTCCTCTTCATCTTCATCAATATGAATCACTTGAGGCTTCTTCTTCAATATGCTTATATTTTTCTTCATTGGACTTGGCTTGGTCCATTGAAATCCTTAGCCCCTAGTCATATGGTATGGTCATATGAGGGCTTATGCTTGTGATTCCTACTAGTAGGTGCTTGATTCCAGCCCCCTTTCATTTTATTTGTGTGGCGAAAGCAAGAGCATTTTATTTTGTTTTAGTGGTAACTAAAATAAATAGTAGAGCATAAAATTGAAGCTTGTATCTTTTGATCGGTAACTTGGATTTGAGTGCCATTTTTGCAAAAGTGATTATTTTTTCATGCTTAATCCATTGGAACTATTTATTTTAAAAAACATAATATAATAATAAATTTCCATATTGTAACATGCACTCAATTATAAAGTGCTAAAATCTAGGGGGTCTTGTTGCATTGCTTGGTTCTTGCATTTTTTTGTGATTTTTGAGAATGAAGTATTTATCTACTTCTGCATTAGATCATGTTGAGCCATTTAAAAAAATAATTACCACACATGGAAACCAAGAATGGAAACGATAATTAAACGAAAGGATTTCATTTGGAAAAATGTGACTCACCTTTCAAAATATGGGAGAAATTAGAGGGTTTATTTGGTAAGGTGGATCACATGAGAACCATGCAACATGAAATTGAGATCACCTCTCTTAATTTTGAATATTTTTCATCAATTATAGACTATCTTACCAAGTTAAAGCATTTGTTGACACAATTGAAGGGGAGTGGAAGAGATAAGAAAGATGAAGAGTGTGTTTACTTAATTCCATGCAATTTGAAAGGACCATTCCAAATCTTTGCTTCTACCTTTTTTCTCTAGCATGGATGCCTTAGGCGACACATTCAAAATGCCTAACTTAGAAACATTTTGTGAAATACTTACTACTTACTAGGGAAGAATCCAAATTGTTTAACCTCGAGTCTTCCACCTCTCACAAGGCATTAGTTGCGGCTAATCCTAAGGGAAAGGGAAGACCAAAAGTAAAACCAAATCCACCCCTTCTCCATCTCAAAGTGCTCATAAACCCAAAGAAAACAACTCTAAACCCAAGGAGTCTTCTAAATCCAAGAATAAGTCTAGCCTTTCATGCTATTTTTGTGGGGGTATTGGTCATGAAGAAAATAGGTGTTATAAGCGAATGCAAGCCTTAGAGGATGCAATCAAGAAACACAAAATTTATCTCCACTCCACCTCCTAATCAACATGACAAAGCACTTAATGTTGTTGGGAGATCTCAGTCACCACTTACAGATAGTTGGGTTATAGATTTTGGTGCTTCTCATCACATGACTTCTTCTAAGGAGTCTTTTGTATCTCTAGGTTTGAGTTCTACTTCCAAAATTGAGGTTGGAGATTCTTCCTTTCTTTATATTAAAGGAAAAGGTGACATACACCTTGATGGTGGTAGTATCCAAGATGCACTATATGTTCCTAACATCACTACAAATTTGCTTTATGTATATCAAATTTGTCATTCTGGTCAAGGAAAAATAGTGACTTTTACACCACATGGGGCGAAATACGAACTTTGTTGGAGCCTCATTCACTTTTTGTTTAAGGTATTGTTGATCATGGTTCCAGACTATATCACTTTGAGGGTTTTTATGAAACTTCCTCTATAGGGACAAGATTGATTTTTCATGAAGATTCAAAGAGTAAGCTTTAGCATGAGAGATTTGGACATCTCAATTATAGATGTTTGAAGGAGTCGAGCACTCATGGTATAGTTGATGGTCTTCCTAGAGTTTCTCGTCTTGAGGGGTTTCACCTGGTTGCGCATTAGGGAAACAACACCAAGATCCATTTCCTAATAATTTTTCCAAGAGAGCTTCTTCACCACTTGAGCTTGTGCATAGTGACTTGATGGTTTTCTTACCCCCTCTTTCAATGGACCTACGTATGCACTTACCTTTATTAATAATTTCTCGAGGCGTACTTGGGTTTATTTTCTAAAGTAAAAAAGTGAATTTTTTCACACTTCAAAGTCTTCAAGGCTTTGGTTGAGAAATAATCTTCTAGTTGCATAAAGAACCTTCACATTGATAATGGGGGAGTACTTCAGTAATGAGTTTTCTGAATTTTTGCAACTCATGACATTAGTCACCAACATTCTATTCCTCGTACTCCACAAAAGAATGGCTTAGTAGAATGAAAGAATCAAAATTTGAAGGAAATGGCTAATTGCATGATGCATTCTAGAGATTTACCTCCTATATATTGGGTAGAAGTAGTTAATTGTGCTAACTACATTCAGAATCGCACACCACACAGAGCACTTGAGAATTTGACTCCAGAGGAATCTTGGTTCGACACTAAGCCAAATGTCTCATTTTTTCGAGTCTTTGGTAGCCATGCTTGTGCCTTTGTGCTCGAGAAGAAAAGGAAAGCCTTGGATAAGAAGAGCAAACCCTTGATATTTATAGGGTATTGTGAGAACATGATTGCTTATCGAATTTTAGATCCTGATACTCATGATTTTATTTTTCAAGCACATGTTCAATTTGATGAGCACGTCCCACCTTATGATTCTTCATCTTCTTCCATGCCCACTTCTTCTTCTTTATCTCATCTTGAGGATACTTACTTTGAGGAGGTTGATGAGGTGGTTATAGATGCCATCGAGGATTCTATTACCACTGATGTTGTCACTATGCATAAGTGGGCTCGTACTTACTGAATTTTTGAGGAATTACCTTTCATACAAGATCTTCCACCCACTAGGCATCATCACACAAATTCTATAGGTTCTGAAATTTTGTGTCAGACAGTTTATGAGGATCCACAGTCTTTTTCATATGCTCATGGGATATAGGAGTGGGATGATGTGATGGTAGCTGAGTATTCTTGTTTGATGGAGAATCATACCTAGATTTGGTACATCTTCCTAAAGGAAGAAAGATGGTTAGGTGCAAGTGGGTATACCAAACCAAATACGTAGCTAATGGGTCCATTGACAAGTATAAGGCTCATCTTGTTGTAAAGGGTTTTTCACAAGTTGAAGGTATTGATTACTCTGAGACTTTTGCACTGTTGCCAAGATGGATTCTGTACGCCTTGTACTTGCTATTACTGCATCACGGGGAGGCCCGTATACTAGATGGACACGAAGAGTGCCTTATTACATGGAGATTTACTAGAGGAAATATACATGGAGTAACTTTCTAGATTTTTTTAGGATTCTTCTCTTATTTGTAGACTTCAAGGTTTCTCTTTAGTCTCAAACAAGCCCCTCGGGCTTGGTATGAGAAGATGAATTCTTTTCTTCTATCCACTGGATTTTTTCATTGCCACTCCAATCATACAATATATCTCCAACATGTTGGTGAGGATATTGTAATACTTGTCTTGTATGTTGATGATATATTACTTATTGACAGACTCTTCTTCCCACATTTAGAGTATTCAAAGGGCTCTTTCTACGTAGTTTGACATGATAGATCTTAGGTTATTGCATTATTTCCTTGGATTGCAAATTTCTCAAACAGATTCAGGGATTCATTTGAGTCAGCAAAATTACACCCATGATCTTCTTTGACGCTTTGATATGGTTGATTGCAAGCCAAGTCCATCTCCTTTTTAGTCTAGGGTTACTCTTACTTCCACATGTACCACACCACTTTGTGATCCTACATTGTATAGGAAGTTGGTTGGAAGTCTCATGTACTTGACCTATACTCATCCTGATATTTCATTTGCGGTAGGGCTTGTATCTCAGTTCACACATTTTCTTCATAGTAGTCACTGACAGGATGCTAAAAGGATTTTGCGTTATTTACAGGGAACTTCCCACTTTGGACTACACTACACTAGGGTTCTACTCAGTTGGTTGGATATATAGATTAAGATTGGGTAGGGTCTATTGATGATGACCTGGATTTCCACTTCTAGCTATCTTTTTGTCTTGGTTCTTCTCTAGTTGCTTGGACATGTAAACATAAATAGAATATTGCACTTTCATCTTCGAGGTAGAGTACATGGCAACAGCTATACTGATGAGTCAACATATTCTTTGGATTCGATAGTTATTTACAGTGTTTGGGT
Organism: Taxus wallichiana var. yunnanensis; assembly: GCA_018340775.1. NCBI lineage: Eukaryota > Viridiplantae > Streptophyta > Pinopsida > Cupressales > Taxaceae > Taxus > Taxus wallichiana. The sequence goes on along the minus strand of CM031243.1, from coordinate 654,923,721 downwards.
TCCCATAGGATTCATTGAATGTACTTTGGTGTGACAACCAAAGTGTAATTCTCATTTATCGCAACCTTGTTGAGCACCAACGCACCAAGCATATTGAGATACACATACACTTCATTTGTCAACACATTCAAGTTGAATTTATTTGCTTGGAGTACATTACGACTCAACAACAGGTCAAGGACATCTTTACGAAGCCTTTTGCATCACCTCACTACCTTGAGTTGCATGGCATGCTTGGGGTTTCAGAAGTTGTTCTTGGCGGGTGTTCATGAAAACATATTTCTTATTCTTTTTCTTTATCTTTCCTTCTAGCTGGATTCTTTCCTACTTTTGGTTCGAGATTTCTTCATGGATATATTATACATGAGCACCGATCATCCTAGTTATCGGAATCATATTGTGGATATACCACTTTTATTTTTGGCCCCTAGCTTCACTTGAGATGAGGTGTTAGAGTAGGTATTTACCTTAGCTCATGTTTTCCTAAGTACTTTATTTACCTTCATTGTATTTATCCTTAGCCACTTATGTGTGTGGATATTTCTTTTATCTTATTTAGATATTAGGAAGATATTATCTAGTTGTTAGGTATAATTCTTTCCTAAATCTATGGACTTGACTAGTTCTTTGATGATTAGTTCTTTCCTTGATTTATGGCTTGATCTATGACCTTGATTGGTTCTTAGATTGATATTCCTTACCTATATAAGCAAGGCCCATTCTCATTATATTTCATTGAGTTCCATAATAATATATGATATTGCTTTGGTCATTTATTTGCAAAGGTTTATGTAAATTTATTTTGGTGAATTAATTTCAACTTATTGAGTTTGTTGTTTAATTACAACTGAGTTCTTCATGGCTTGGTGCAATCTGGTTATAGTTCCTTTTACTATCTGCATTGAAATTCAACTTGGACGCATCCTTTATCTTGTTTATTGTGGACTGTAAGTGTTTTGTTGTGAAGGAAAAAGGCAACTTGCACCATGGGCACATTTATCCACTACAAAGTTTAAACCATCCATGGAAAACATGTTGGTGAACCGCAAACTCTTATTGTCCATTGAGTAGTGAAGGCAACTCTATGGGTACACGTCATTCATTTTCAAATGCTTTATGCATTTGTTTATACTACTTATCCACACACATTTTGTAAGGGATTGTTATTGCACCGTCACATGTGAACTTTGCAAACCTTTCAAAGGGTGACTTGTTATCCAATGGAAAGAGCCATATTTTATTCTCCGTCCATATGGTACCCAAATATCCCAAAACACTATCAAAAGCAAAATTGCACCCTAGGTTATCATTTCTCCTTTACATACCTGGACCTTTGCCTCCTCAACTATTCCTTCAACAATGTACATTAGAATGTTATAGAGGGTATTCTATGCCATCTTGTGTGTGAAATACAATAATTTCTTATTCACTTCTGCCCATCGTTTAGACGCGCCCAATTTACGAATCATAAAGCATGCTGCTACTCTCGTGCCTAGATTGGTGATGCTTATGATGGTGAACATGTGCTTTTCCCATTGATAGTTGAAATATGTGGTTGTGGCTTCTATTACCGTGTCATCCTCCAAGTCTAGCCCAATTTCAGCTCGGAACTATGCGCAAGCCACCACCCTTCCAATCAATTGCGCGGTGATGCACATTATCCTTCCCACAAAGAAGAATAAATCTTTATGCACCTTGGAATTTAACCACTTTGGTAGAGGCACTCTAGCTTCCCAAAGTATGAAAACTCATATAGTTGTAGAACCCTTACGCTCTTTAGGTCCTTCTTTACTGTATCATCAATGACTTGTTTCCCCTCTGCAGAATCTCGTTTTAACCAATGCTAAGTTGGACGCTACTGAACTTCATATAGACAAAGTCTGCATTCTCACCCGAAGCACACATAACCACCAAGTCCCTCTTTTTTTTTTTTTTCTCATCAAGATGTTAGTACATGTATATTCATTACAACCATTATAACATGCAAGAATGAAGTTATAACATATAAATTTGGCAACACATATAATAAGGAAGTTCAATCAACATACACAATTATTATCAATAACACTTGTATTTACAATATACCATATTCATCTACACAAGAATATTTACTACCCAAACATAATTATCCATTACAAACATAATTGATTACATAAAAATTAAGCTAATTACGTCCATGGTTCAATGACCTTTATGCTACTTGGACCATGCGCATATACAAATATCTCTTATAGACTTCAACATCGACACACATCACAAGTAAAGAAGTAAAAATAATAAATACAAGAATGCATCACCTATTTATAAACAAGTGGAGGCTTACCCTTCACTTTGCTTACACACATTTATTCCTAAATATAGGCGAGCTATTCTTAACTCCGCATGTTTTTTCAACTCTGCTTTAACTCTAGATCAAGCTATAAATAGCTCGAATTTATCCTACTTTTAAACCTATATTTAGCTTTTCTTCATGCGTTGTCTCTGTCTCCTACATGTTTTTCTTATTTCTAGACCATGTTTGTGTGCTAAATCACCTTAATTTATTTCCTATTTTTAACCTTTATCTTGAAAATTGGCCAAGTCCCTAATGTTCGCATGTGCGTAAACCCCTTGTGTGCTAACCTATTCCCCGTGATGCGTGCACCTTCACACATTACTTCTTTATTCCTTACATGCACTCCCACACGTGGCTTCCAATTTTTTTGCATGGCTAGTTCTTATCCATTTTCTCTTACCAACATTTACCTAGATATTCTTCATCTCTCTTGATGAAATATCTACTACCAAATACCCTAAAGTGTTCTACATTGGGAGATATTCCCTTCTATAACTCATATGGAGTGTGATTTCTATTAATTCTGATTTGAACTCTATTTAATATATACACAATTTTACTTGTTTCCTCTCTCCAAAACTATCAAGAAGATTTGACTCATTCAACATAGTCCTTTTCATCTCTTGGATAGTCCTGTTTTTCCTTTCAACTACCCCATTCTACTTTGAGTGTCCTAACAGTTGATAATTTCCTTCTAATACCATGTTCTTCACAATAATCATCAAATGCATTAGACCAAAACTCACCTCCTCTATCATATCTCGAAATTTGATCTTCACATTCTTCTCATTTTCAACCAATGCTTTGAATCCTTTAAACTTGTCAAGAGCCTCTGATTTTTCTTTCAAGAAGGCCACCCAAGTCATTTTTGTGTAGTCATAAATAAAAATATGAAGTAATTATCTCCTTGAATACTTTGAACCCTAGTAGGTCCACATAGATTAGTATGTATCAACTCTAGAGGTCCTAAGGTAGAATATTCTTTGGACTTAAACTTCCTCCTAGTTTTCTTTCCATGTTGACATGCTTTGCCTGAAGCTATTTGTTGGGTTGTTGATCTTTGCCATATTTCTTACACATTTCTTGGCGGTGATCCCGAAAAAATTATCAAAATTTAGATGCCCCATCCTTCTATTCCATAGCCATCCTTCATCACCCTTGCTCATGAAGCGCTTTTCTTTCTTAATTTGAATCAAAATATACATGTTGTTTTTAGTTCTTTTAGCCTTAACAACTAACTCTCATGTCTTGAATTTTCTTATGTCACATCCCTTGCTATGAAATGTCAATGTGTGCCCTTGAATACACATCGACCACACTAAGAAAATTATTTTTCAGCCCTTCTACATACAACATATTTTTGTTAAGGTATTTCCATTGTCTAGACTCAAGGAACCTTTTCCAACTATCTTGGCAAATGTATTGTCACCAAATCTTACTGATCCTACTTGGTTTTCATTCAATGATATGAATTTACTTTTATTTCCTGTCATGTGTCTTGAACATCAATTGTCAATGTACCAAATCATGTCTTCATTCTGAGTATGAAAGGAAATTTAAACAATTAGGGATTATTCTTCATTCTTCATACCTGTCTTAAATCGGGTGCATTCTTCATCTTCTAGCTCATTCTTGATAATTGATACAATCATCTTAGTTCCTTTAAACATGATGGTTGTCAAGAAGCTAACCTAATCCTTTAGGACTTTGATCATAAATCTCCATAGCTGATAAATTATGTGCTTCAGGGATCACCCATTTCCCTCTTGGGTTTGATTTCTTCTTCCAAAACTCATTTTGATAGATATGTCATACCATGCCCGGTCCCAAAATTTGAAATTTAAATATACATACTTTTTCCTCATATTTTCCACCATTTTTTCTCAAGCAAAACTTAGTCCAAAAATCAATCCTCGCTCCACTTTCCCATTGTGAAAGTGTCTTTCTAATCACAACTAATTTAAGTAAGCTCTCAGGTATACACACTTTGAATTAAATGAAAATTTGAGAATGAAACAATTTTGGAACAAGAAACATTGCTAAAAACCATTAAAATTCAAGTCCATCAAGAGCAGGTAACAAAAGCTCTCTTTAATGTGAAAACATTCAATTGTAGTTAGTGCTAAATGAAAATGGGATGGTAAATACAAATGATAATAATGGAAAAAAATAAGTTATTATGACCGCTCTTGTATTTGCAAATAAAATTATGAACCCTCGAGTGAAGAAATACTAGTTTACAGAAATTTGAGGATGAGGGTTAGGAAATTGGACTCCATTTTAAAAATATAATCAAGGAGATATGTTGCGAATTTACCTCTTTATACTAGAAGTCTAATGTATAGTGGCATACCTATATGACCTTATTAAGTATATTATAAATTTGTAATCATAGTTATTGTGGAGATTTACCTTTGTAAGGGGTTAGAACTTGGCAATCCTTTTTAATTTTTTAATTTTTAGCATTTACAGATTGTTGTAAATAATTGAACCTTCAAAAAATATCTCATTTCCATGACGAGGAGGATGGAATTTGGTCTCTCACACCATATTCCATTATGGTCTTGACGAATCGAGTCGATAGGTGTAAGAGCAAAGTGACATAATGTGAGGTCAGTAAATGTATTAGAATTAATTCTAACATAGTAAAATTTTCTCTCTAGAGTCATGCTATATACTTTACATTTCAAATCACCTGCCACATACATAAGAGAGAGGACATATTGAGGAGATATGACATAACTATCTAGAGGATCATTAAAAGTTTGTATCTTTCTATTAATAGTAGCCATACGAAGTGTATTTCATTTAAAAGTAATATGGGGTGATGTGGCATTTGAAACCACATTGGGTAGAACTTGGGGTTCTTTGGGTTTGGTCTCACATTAAAGTTTGAAAGTAAAATTATCATTATTCACACACAAAACATCCATACTAGGAGATGAAACTAGACCAAGCTTATCACATGCAACTAGAGGAGAATCAAAATTTTCATTTTTCTAATATATATATAAAACAATGTCATGTGTTCATTTTTACATTCAAGAGAAGTGGTAGAGATATAATTATGTTCATTCATATCATGTGTAAGAAGTTGATAATAATCATCATTTATTTCATCACTATGGAATTTAATACAAATTGATTCTAGATCACCATTAGATACATAATGAACACCATCACCGAATGTATAAATGGAAGGAACATCATACACATTGTTGGTCGAGAGAAAGTGGCTAAGTATTGGCCATACATGAAGGATGACACATAGGAGGACACACACAGAGTATAAAAATGATAAAACTAGTTTGAAGGACCACTAGAAGCACATACACAGAAGAAAAGTTAGACAAAGTAATGTGTGGAGGAGTATGCCATGTGGAGGAACATGTCGGTGCATGAAGGCTCACGCACATGCGTACGTGATAACCGAGACTTCACCGATTTTGGAGCACTAGATAAAAATAGACAAAAGCAATATGACTTAGTGGACAAGTAAGAGATATTAGTAAGAAAAAGCACATGCAAATAAAGACAAGGGTGACACATGGAGATGAGATAAATATAGGATTGAAGTAGGATAAAGCATGGAGTTATTTATATATCGATATAAAGGAAAGTAGAGTTGAAAAAACATACGGGTTATTATTAGAGAATGCTTATTATTTGGAAAGGTGCATGTAAGAAGTGAAGGGAAAGTCCCCACCATGTATAAATAGGTGTAACACTATGGTAGTAGAGACCAATTTTTTTGTATTAGATAGTTCTTGTTAATACACATTTGATGCAAGTTCTAGATGAATTCCTATGTTATGTAAGCCATTTTCCTGCGCACACGGTCCAAAGCATGTCCGTAAGTAGTCCTGCTATGTAATCAATATACTTATTACGTAGTCAATTGGGTTTTGCAATGGATAATTGTTTATGGATTGTTAAGTTAACTACATATGAGTATGATATTTTGAGAATTCAAGTGTTATTAATAATCTTGTATGTTGTTTAAGCTTCCTTATTATATGTGTTGCCAAATTGTTATGCTATGTTGTATTTCCTTGTGTGTATGGTTATGAATGATGAATATGTATATCTAACATCTTGATAAGCAAACAAAGCAGGGACCTAGTGGTTATGCGTGATTTAGGTGAGAATTTAGACTCTATCTAGATAAAGTGCCAACGTGCCTAAATAGCTATTGATAAATAAAAGGTGTAGCATTTTGGTTCTGTTGTTGGGACCTCTTTTCAATTTTTTTATTAGGATGTTGAGATCATGGTGTTCTGATTGTCCTTGGAGAATATTGAGATCTGAATACATGATGACTAGGATTTCTCGAGAGATATAACACTTGACCTAATTTTAATGCACGCAAGTGGGTGGAAGACAATCTATATGACACCTTATATGAGAAGTTCTTCAAAATTTTCCTAGTAGAATTATACCAAAGTGGTTAGCAACTTATGTGTATAACAGAGGTGTTCGATATGAAGAAAGAAAATTTGGAAACAATAAGATTACTAGGAACTCTCCGATTTGGATGCTTCATGGAAAAGAGTTCTAGATCATTGGTAGGAAGGTGTGCTCCATAGTTATACCTTGGAATACCCGATTTCAACATACTTGTGCCCGTGAGGAAGTAGAGTTTTGGTTTTTACGTGATCCAAGAGGATATTATTTACACGCGATACCTTTAGCCATCAAGATATTGATGGTTGAATTGGGAATGGAGAACATACCGATGGAAGTCTAAAAACCCACCATGCGTAGCGGTAGGAAGTACCTTTGGGAAGGATGATGGTGGCCTAAGGAGAAGAAAGAGAAAAGTGCAAGAAAAAAAAAACACTTTTAAAGAAAAAAGTGATGGCAGTGAGGAGCAATAAATGTGGAAACTTTTGGAAAAATTATAAATAGGGCGTGGGAAAAGTTTATTCTTATCTTGCCTTTGAGAATTTGTGTAATTGAAGAGTGACTAACTGTGAAAAGTAAAGTGCGAAGAGTAGAACAAACCAAAAGCCAAGATGAACTAGAGAATTGTACATGACATTAAGTGTGAATATCTCCTTCGATAGGATTGGAAGCGTGGATGAAAGGCATGGAGATAAAAATGATAAAGGAATAGGGTTCAAGAGCAAGGGTTTAAAGTGTGTGAGTTCACATAGTTATGGCACGAGAGAAAGTTTGATTGAATAACTTGGATGCTCAACACGAGGGCATTGGATTTGAGTAAGTTTAAGCACATAAGGCGCATAGTTTGTTGTATTTGAAGTTTGAACATTCGAAGAGTCAAACTATGACACAAAATAAGGCACCCATAGTCAAGAAATCACCCAAAAAAAGGGAAAAAACAAGAAGAATGTTGTTGATGACGTCTGAGGAATGGTTTTCCAAGATGTAGTACCCTCTGTGAGGTTGTAGTAGGAAAACTATGGGTTTCTCACTTAACAAAGTGAAAAATCAGTGATTATAACCATCACACAAAAGCCCATGAAGGAGAGATAAGGAAAGACGTCATGAGAGAGTTGACCTAGAGGACGACAAAGGGGCAATTAGTTATCGATGATATAGTAAAGAAAGACCTAGAAAGAACATGGGTGTTGTAATTGTATGAGCTTATTATTTTGAAAAGCCAAAGCACCACTACCATTGGTTGATGTAGAGGGTGCATGAAGAATTTTCTACTTCACAAGAAGGAAAACATGCTTCACTATGCGAAATTGATTAGAAGAGTAATTGGTTTGAGCAACTCAAGAGTTGAAATTGGGCACGATTTGGACAACGATGAGGTAATAGAGGCCATTGCCACAAATTTAAATTATCAATAGGAAATCACATGTTCTTCATTACAAGCATCACTTTTCCTAGCAAAAGAGTTGCAACGTGCTTGGTAAGTTGTAAAATAGGTGCACCGAGAGATGGTCACAGGTAAATAGGAAATGGTTTCATGTTGTGCATAAGATGATGCAAAAGACCCTATATAACATTGCACTTTACATTGCTAAATCGAAAGTGGAGGAAGTAAGGTTCCAGGTGAGTAAAGGTGAGATGATAACCTAGGGTTCAATCTTCATTGATTGTATTTTAGGAAATTGGGGTACCGATGGCCTAGAGAAAAAAATATGGATTTATCTCGTGGATCACAAGTCACCTGCAAATAGGTATGCAACATTCATATGTGATGGGGTGATAAAAAGCCATTATAAATTACGGGTGGAAAAATGGTACAAAGGAATGCACAAGGTATTCGAGAATGAGTGGCACATGCCTGGGAGTTACCCTCACTACTTGATGGAAAGGCAAAATTCACTGTACACCAATACTTCTACCTTGGTAGGTTCATGCTCATTAATGGAGATATGGGCCGTTGGTGCAGATTTTATTTTGCCTTCACTGCCAAGTACTTCTAAGCTTTAGTGAACATAATAAAGGATGCACATAAGTAAAATTTTGATGCAAAAAGGTTAATTCAGATTACCACACCTACATCGGACATATGTGTATCCGTCTAGATCTCGCATATGTGGAAACAATAGAGCTGAGACAATTTAGATTTGAGCCCCATAATCATTTTAGTAGGAAAAATTTCATACATGGTGTATATATACCTCTGGCTCAAGTTGAAGGATATTATGTACCTAAACGTGTGATACTTTCATCTTGGAGCCCCCAAAAAAGAAGAAAATAGTGGAAATGGCCAAGTGAAGGCACAAAGACTCTTCCTTAAGAAGAAGAGGAAATAAAGGGGAAGGGGAAGAAGATGAAACAAAAGAAGAGGAAGAAACCATGTTTGACCAATGCTACAAGCAGAGAATACAAAGGCAACACAACGAACTATGCCAGGCACGGTACCTCATAGGTAATTAAGGGGTCACTATCTATCACACTATTCAAGCCCAAAGTAAGTAAAAGAAAACCTTGGTGAAGAAGAAGCCATAGGCGGTTCATATTGAGGAGAGTGAGGATGATTTGGAAGTAAAGAAAGTAGAGGAGGTCACGTGTGATGAAGATCCCACCCAAGAGGAAAAGGAAATGACCCAGGATGATGAAGATATGTGTGACATGCATAGAGAAGGCCCTAAGGGGGAAGAAGAGGAGGAAAATAGAGATGAAGAACAACTAACTAGGGAATACATGACCATTTCTCGGAGGTGAAGGGAGTAGCGTCAACTCAATATTGTCTTTGGAGATGCCCGGGGGGAAGTGGAGCGGTGAAAGGAAGAAGAAGGAGCCTCTGTAGGCTCCATATATGAATCATTGATGACCATGTTGTACCCTATTGCATTGGTGGTTGTTGTCATTGATGTCACATGGTATTGATGGAAAAGGAAGAGTGGAAGATCATACAGGTTAGGTGGTGTTCAATGGTTATCAATGGTTCAAGTTGGTTTTAGGAAGCTTGGGCATGATTCAAAGTTGGTTATGAGGTGCTACAAGCTCAAATTGAGAGGCGGTTGGTCTCTAAAGGTAGAGTACGAGTTGGATTGTTGGTTTTGGATGGTCTATATGTCACTAATTATGTTTCAAGCATGATCAAAAGCTCTCACGGGTTTATCGGGTTATTTAATGGAAGTTGTAGTTGAAACTAGCCCTTTTAGGTCTATTTCTGGAGCCGATGAAGAGTGAGAAGTTAGTATAGGTCATGGAAAGGTCATGTGAGTATGTAATCAGCCTAGCAATAGTGTCTATAATATGTGTGAGAAAAACAAGGCTCGCTTTACTCCCGAGTGAAAATTTAAAAGTTCACGAAGTTGGCCTTGAGAACCCATACAATGTAGACTGAGGAAAATGAGATGGGATAGAATTTTACACAAATAGTTATGGAAAATGGGCTAATGGATCATGTAGTGGGGTGATTTTTGGTGCTCCAAGAAAAATTTCATCAAGTTTTGAGAAGGTATGTGAAAGTTATGCTAGTTTTTCTAAAATAGGATTTTTGAAAAATACATAATAAGGTGTTTGGATTCTTAGCACTCAAGAAAAAAATATAGTTCATCCTTCAGATAAATCATAGAATTAATTTTTGTATAGGATTCCAATATTGAAGTATTGCAAAAGTCTCAAGTGAATTGGACAAGTTTTAAGAAAGTTATGAACATTCTTCTGTTGGTGTTCGTTCTCTCTTCAAAGCATCTTCTTGAGTTGAGAGGAAACATTTGAGTTTTCCAACTCTAAATCACCATTGCAAGCTAGATACATCTCTTAGAAGCATATGAGACCTCATGTAAGTCAAAATGATGATCCCATTACTTGTAAGGTGAACTATGCTATATAGGCATGCTTGTGCTGTGCAGGGCTATATCTGTGGCAGTTATGCTTTTAAGCCTCCAAGCTTGCTTTCCTTAGTAATATGTGGTGAAATGACCTTGTTAGGATTCATGAAGTGTTATTATCTTCTACAAGAGTAAAATTTTATGTTGATATCCTTCAAGTGCAATGGTGTTGTATGGTTATCTCCAAAGTGTACTTTTGGTTGCTTTTTGTAGAGCTTGTATACAGTTTCTCTGTGTGGTTGCTTGATAAGCTTCATATTTTAGAGAAGGTAATCTAAAAATATTCTTGAACTCCATAATGTGAATGGAAATCTTGGTCCTTCAAAGGTTAAGTTGTTGTAAAAGTGATTGAAGAGGGTTTGTTACTTGAAATTAGTCAATATGAAGACTGAATCTCTTGTGTGCAGGCATAAATAAGCATGGTGGACCTGTTTCTTGACCTATAGAATATTTTTGAGCACTATTTGATAATGATTGGTAGTCATGTTTATCATTCATATCATTTGGAATGAATATTCAAGATCTTCAAGTATGTAACTATCTCAAAATGTAGAAGATTGTTGTGTATATTCACCACTGCTGTGTACCTTTTTCATGATTTCTAGGAGTAAATGAAGTCTCTTCAACATGTTAAATTATTTGGGAAAGCTGGAAGTTGGTCTCACAAAGCATTAAGAGTTAAGAATTTCAAATTACGTCATCAATTGAGCTTGAAAAGTAATTAAATGTGATCTCGGGTGTGCACAACGACCCTATACCCCGATTCTAGGGTTTACCGACTTTTTTTTTCTCTTGAAATAACAAAAAAAAATTATGATTTTTGGTAGATTTGTCTGTATCTATCACACAAATAATTTTCAAAAATAATCTTCGGATTTCATCAAGTATGTTGAGAGAATTTGATGATAGAAATTCTAGATTTCGTGTAAATTTTTGCAGGGGTTCTGGTTTGATGTTGTTGAGTGCATTTTCTCATTAAAACTCAAATTAAAATCTCTTTAAATCCTTCCTTCAGCTTGATCATGGTCTAACCAAATCTAAATGAGCTCATGTTATGTCTTAAAATTCAAATTCTTCATGTGGGACATACGAAAGTGTGAAGAGTTTGATATTGAAGCCATTAAGTGAAATTTCTTTAATGAAAATGCAATAGCCTATTAGACAGAATGTCTTGGATCTCATAATGGCCAAGAGGCTTCAATATAATGGAGATCATGTGTTGAATGCAAAATTGGTATTGCTATAGTCTGAAAACCAAGAAATGGATAAGTTACAAAGTGTATTCATATTGTGTGAAGGAGAGGAATGTTTAAATTACCTTAGCTCAAATTTGAGTGACTTTTGGAGAAGGTCAAGATCTATAACTATTACAAACTTGATGTTTACTATTCCTTTCTCAAGAAACAAAGGTCAAAATAAAAAAATGAAGAGTCTTTGAGTTCAAAATGTGACAAGAAACTCAAAGGTCAAATAAAGCCAAAAGGGCTAAAAAATTGAAAGAGTTGAAAAGTGTTTTTCATATATGCAAGAGTTTGAAGTTGAAAAGGAAATGTGCAACAATAAAAAGTTTTGGAGAACAAAAATTGAAATTATTTTTAAGACTAAGGTGTGTGTGATGTTCTCATGAACAAAACAGTGATGTGAAGGAATAAGGTGTGAAAAAAAGTGATGTCTATTTGCAGATAGAAAGGAAATTACAGAGAGTGAGTTGTATGGAATGAAAGTTTATCTTTTGATCATTGTGAATATAGAGATACCAAAAAATATTGGAATATTCAAGATATAAAAATAGTGAATTGTGAGAGAAAATGAAAGGTATATAGAGATATAAAACATAAGCATATTGGGTAAGTATAGAAAAAGGAGTCTGTGAATTTGAACAATGCTAAAAAAATAATGGTATTATTTAAATAATACATACAAAGGCAGGTGATAAGAAATTTGAAATCAGTGAAAAACAATGAGATAAAAAAGTGTGAATGAGAGACAAATGTATGAGTATTAAGTATACTGTAACTAGTGTAAAACAATGAATTGAAGAAGATTGTAGTCAATGTAAGATAGTGAATTTGAAGGAGATAACAAGTGGATAAAGAAGTGAATGAAGTTATGAAATTTGATGAAAGATCAGGTCAATTGTGAAAGGTAGATTGCTAATCTAGGATCACTATCAGGTGTTTTGGCATCCAAATTGAAGTGTGGTCATATTTCATATATTTAGTAAGTTGTAGCTCATCCTAATTAGGAAGTGGTTGCTTTCTGGAAAGTTTTGGCTTGCATATTGTCAAGTTGTTGCTTGACTTGAAGTTGTAGCTTCATTAGTTGAGTTGTAGCTCAACATATTTGTTAACTTTTGGCCTATAGTGTTGTGGTTTAGTGGGTTTTCTCCCAATTTGGGTTTCCCACTTAAAAATTCTTATCTCTTGTGTGTGTGATTGCCATTTATCTTTTGATGTGCATTACTGATTAAGTGAACAATCTGATTGATTTTGGTTTAAGGTTGAATTAAACACTGATTCACCCGCCCTTTTAGTGTTCTAGTTTCTAACAAACCAAACAATGGTATTAAGGGCTAGATTCTAGAGCACTATGTTGAAAGAAGAATTGTTTGGCTAGGAGTTGATTGATCAAGAAGAAACAAAGATGCACACAAAGAATATGTTGTCTTGGAGTATTCAGACGCACATGGAGGAGCCGAGTTTGAAGTAAATAATGAAGCATAATCTAGAAGGAAGATGAAGAAGGATTCAAATGTGATCCTTACTACCATTAATCCCACCAAGCTTACTGATGGGGAGGCTTGCAATGCACTCAATAAAGCGGCAAAGCAAAAGTTGCCAAAAGAAATATGGACAAGGGCGCTGCAATACTGTAATACAGGGAGATAAGAAGCAAAATAATGAGAAAATATAGAAACTCAAAGAGGAGTTAAGGGATGATAAGAAGTGCACAAAAGATGCATACATAAAGGCCATAGATTTAGTGAAGAATATTACGAGTGCTTGTCAAGAATTCATAGATCAATCCTAGGATGTGTATCTAATAGAGTTGGATTATTTGGAAGACTCAGGTGCGTGATGATAACAATGGAGAGGAAGAGTGGGAAAGTGCCAATGGTTGAGGATTTATATACATACAAGAAGAAGAATACGGAAGCAAAGTGGGGAAGAAGATAACATAATGTGAGGCATTGATCACAAAGATCAAGGAGGCCATAAAAAAGGAAAAACATGTGTTTGATAACTGCCAAGATTTTGACCCCATCCTTAGAGTGCATACAACAAAGAAGGATGTAGAGATGAAACAAATACAAGAAAAAATGAAGGATAATAAGGTTGGGAATGAGAAGGTCATGACAAAAGTCAAGTAGATGAGAGATTTAATTAAGGTCGTGAAGGATACTCTTGAGGTAAGGCTTAAGGATCTTTATCCCTTGGTCGTAGAATGAATAATTTTGAGGGAGTGGTGTCGGACCTCGATGTAATAGTGAAGGAGTTGAAGGAGAAGGTTGATGAGATGACTCTGAACAAGTGCCAAGTATCGTTTAATTATCTCTAGATAAAGCCATTAAAGAGATTGAAAGATGGAGGGAGCTATAAAATATTTTGAACAAGGAATTCCCAGAGCTTCTCAAGCCACATCAAGCCTAGGTTTGGATATGTGCATGAGGTAAATTCTTATTATTTATTCATTGGGTATAAGCCCCCTAATATCATTCATTCTTCATATTCTTTATTCTTTCATTCTTCAACGATTCTTTGAAGGAATATGCTTGGTTTGTATTATTTTGAGGACAAACAATATCCCTAGTGTGGGCTAATGTTGGTAAGAGAAAGTGGCAAAGTATTGATCATATGTGAAGGATACACGTAAGGGGATGTGTGTAGGGTATAAAAAGGATCACACATTTTTAAAGGACAATCTGGAAGTGCGCGCATACGATTTAAAAGTGAAACCGAGCGAGACATGGATGAGTGCGCCATACTTGAGGAATATGTGAGTGCACGAAGGATCACACACATGCATACATGATAACTTGGACTTTTCCAATTTTGGAGCACTTTGGATAAAATAGACTTGTTTTAATTAACAAGCACCGAGAGGGAGTGTAGACACCTGTAGTTTCATCAAAGCACTATTATTCTTAATATTGCACTAACCATTCTCCTCGTCGCAAATCGATGACATACCGTCACTTAGACCTATCTAACTCCCCTCTTACGACACTCTTTCGGTCGTATTCCTCTTATACGTCAATTAAACATGCTAATATCAACCTCTTCTTAGCTAAATCCTCTTCTTATTCTCTTCTAGACTACTTCTATTAGCTTCCTAGACTATCAATCCATTTCATTGGAATGATTAGACCTCTCAAAATTATTTCAAAACTCTAATTTCTCTCTAAAATGAGATTAACTAACCTAAGCTAGGTTAATTAGACCTAGCTATGGTCAACCTCTTCTAAAACCTATTCAAATCATACTTTGACTTGTTAAAGTGCTTTTTGGGCTTTTTCATTTGTTCCACATGCACTCAAATCTCCCACTTTCCCAAACGGAAAACTATAAATAGCCCACTACCCCCCGCTATTTGCTTTATCCTTTGCAACACACCACACACCATTGAGTAAATGGGAAGAACCATTGGCCTTGAAGCCATTAATGGTGAGCTCCCATTCTCTTAAGCACAAAATGATTGCTTAGATCCTTATTAGGCTCACTTATTTAAGCTTTCAAGAATAGAGGGTAATTATATTTGTTAAGTTTGCTTGTTTGCTTCAAGGTTAATGCATGCAAAATAGGAATCCTTGTTTACTTCTTATCTGATGGTCCATTGATTGGTTTTGCACAAAGCTTTGGGGTTTCTTAAGTGTTCTTACCCCATTCCATAGCTTTTACAACCTTTCTTTGAACACGGGGAGGGGTGAATTAGTGCTTTAAAACTTTGAAAATATTTCAAGAACTTATCAAGAAATTCAATCTTAATTCATCTTTACCATGTTAAGACCATAACATTCACACAAATGCAAAATAGAAACAAGTACACATGAACACAATGTTTAATTTGGGAAACCATTTAAGGGAGAAAAACCCACTGAAATCAATGCACTAGATTAGACAAATTGTCTATGAGGTTACACAAATTGCAACAATTAAACATCCACTCAACTTAAGCATCAACTCCAATAATTTAGTCAAGGTGTTAGTTGACCTTTAGTAAACTTCTACTTGCATGGAAGCTTCAACTCCTAACAATTTAGCCAAGCGCTACTTAATCTTTAGTAATATTCTAATTACAAGGAAGCTTCAGCTCCTTTTTTGCTAAGCCACAACTTAAAATTTAAGGTTTTGACCACTCTCTTATGGTTGTCTTAGACAACAAATTGTGATCTCTAAATCAACTCTTATCTCTTCACTCTTCACTCTCATGATGACTTATATTTATTGACATGTGGATGCTAAGTTTTCATTGATGTTAAAGGAATATTAATGAAAAAAATAATGCATGAGATCTTGAGGGGGTTAAAGGGAGCTTGGAATGATGTTTACAAGGTAGGACATGTCAAAGCACCTAAGTAAAAACGACTTCTTTAATAGCTAGTGACAAGCACATGTAGGGTGATGATATGAGAGCACACCAAGATGTTTTCTTGTATAGTATAACATGTAAATGATGTGGAAACAATGTTATAAGGATGAATACAAGAGCACATGAGTTGAATTGGTCAAATTAGCCGAGTTTGGTAGGCCTAGCCCCTAGGCCTAGGTAGCAAAGTGACTTGGAAATTTGGAGTGAAGGCATGAGGAATCTGGGGAATCATGGTAGAGGCATGAGACACATGATAAGACATGTTCAAGGGGATACAAGGTGAATAAAATTATAGTCATGATGAACTACAGTTTAAACTAGCTCAATTTGGCCTATCTCGAGGACCTAACATGAGGATATGGAGCAAAAAAAGATATAACAAGCAAATGCAAGCATGGGAAGTGTGTAGGGACATTTATGAGAGTCCTCATATGGAGTTTTAGGTCATAAATCAACACTTAGAGGCATATTCAAGGTTAATGGTTTGACTACCCTTCATGACGAGCATGTTTAACATACACAAATGAGATTGGTCAAGAAGGTACATTTGCATTTATGATTGATTTAATAAAATAAGAATATTAAATCTAATTTCATAGTCACTATTATGATATTGAAAAGAATAAAATGCTAAGCACTCTAAGGATGCAACCATGTAATAAAATAAGACAGTAGGGAACTTATCTAATCATAACGTATCCCAAGTATTTACTTGATGAACATGCTTAGGAAGAGTCTTTGAACCTATTGATATAAATTATAGAGGTTGCGGAATGAGCTGGACATGGGTGAATGGGATGGGGTGAGGGTGCGTAAGTTCCAGAGACCTTCTGTAGGTGCCGACAACTATGTAGAGAGTCAAAACCTGATTTTTCTAGTGTCATTAGGGTTTCGTTATACTTCCTTATCGGTCACTTGTATGTTGTGGCATGATCACCAAATTTTTGGTAACCTGTAAAATAGATAATATCCTGTAAAACCCCCAAACTAAATCAAATCCTATAAAAGACAGATGCAAATGGGGAGTCGGACTGTCCCCAATGGTAACCTGATAAAGTGAACTTACTTATCGAGTGCTACACTACATCTCAAAATCCATGTAGTTCTATGTGATTGTGTGTGAAATAGTTTCCTTAGGTTTCCTCTTGCATAGATGACACCAAGATAGTGGGCTATAGGTAGATAGCATGAAAATGTGTGGGAAGGAATTCAAACTTCCCCTATGTAGTGTATGTAGAGTAATAAACCTAAGATGCAGTCCCTTCGATAGTATGTAGATATACTTACCCTTTATAATTGTTTGCCATTATAATGGTATGCATGTTATGTGTATATAGGTATATATTGCTCGAATTTCGACACTAGTGACACGACATTCTGGCTAGGACCTCGGGATAAGAATAAGAAAACCGAAAATTCCAACCAAAAATGTAAAAAATGTGAACAAAGATAAAGAGGACAAGAGCACCTGGTTGGACAGAGCGCCAGGCACTAGTTTCTTGAGACAATTGATGAAAAATGTGAGAAGAACGATATACATGATATTTGTGACCTAACCAAAATTGGGTGTTAAGTGACATATGTGAGATATAAAAGCAATAAAACAATCAAAACAAGTGGATGGACTAGGACATTTATCACCAAGTAAATACTTTTCTTACTCAAGATCCATACATAAAACAACATAATTAGCGGTATAGTAAAATACTACTATGTGTGTGATTTTATGTCTAAATTCCCCCTTTATGCTATTTGAATGAAATTTAAGTAGTGTAAAGGAAGTAAAGAACATATCCTTGGAATTCTAGAGAATCCCTATTTGCGTAAGTATGTGCAAAATAAGAAGATATATGGTGGCGAACCATGGATCAACATGTTGCTCCATGTGGCATAAATAGAGACAACTAACCTTTGTAAGGGGTATTTTGGAGAAATTGATGATTTTATTTGGATAGTTTGGAGATTTTGAATCGTCAGTCGATGGAGATTTAAAGGGGTAGGGAGTGATCAATTCCCAACCCGATTTTGTAAAATTTCGATCAAGGGAGGATTTGGGTGTCTTGCCGCTAGAGGAAGAGTGTTAGGGAGAGAGGTCTATTTTTACCTTCCAACTATGACTACATCCTGAAAAGGTCTAACCATTACGAGACACCAAGAGACCAAATTTTGTTTCATTTCGATCCATGATTGAATAACCCATATAATAGAAACATAGGAAAGGCAATGAAGTCTCATTGCCCCCACTCCATGGGTGTTGCAATTTGTATAATGGTAGATGACTTCTATGTTAGGTCATCTAGAAGTGATATAAAATGTAAAGTGATTCCCATGTTAGGTCATTTGGGAAAGATAGTAAAATGATGTAGCTCCCAAGTTAGGTCATCTAGGAGAGATAATAAAGTGATGCTAATGTTGTCTTCGTTCAATTAACTTGATTCAAATATTAAATACTTGTTTTGATATTGAATGTATATGATAGATTACTCACGGCGAGATTTTTGCTTCTTGCCCCTAGATTAGGTCATTCGGGAAATAGATAAAAGCAATAGAAAATGTCGTATGTTGTATGAGAAGATTTTTGATAACAATGTATTAGGAATGTCGAGTGATCGTATAGTAGCTCGAGGGGTATCACGGGGTGATCCCATTGTATGCCCCCATTTTAGCGAAAGGGGAGGGGTGAACATAAAAGACATCAAGATGAAAGTAGATGTGAAATGATGTAATAGAAAGTAAAATGTAATATGGAAAATGTTACAAGATTAGAAGATAACATTAAAAATGTGTTCAATACAAAGGTAGGAGAAATTCTAAATCGAATGGTGAAAACAAGGAAGAAAACATAGTAGCGAAGCTCAAGATATGAGTGAAAACATGTGTCATGTATTAGTTAGCAAAATGAGCGCAACCGGTGATTATAGTAAAGTAATAATTGTGAAAAGTGAATAATAACTTCATTTGAAGATTGTTTTATATATAATTTGAGCTTTGAGCTTGTGAGGATGCCATAAATTAGGGCAACGAGATTGACGAGATTCGAGATGGTGGCGGTGACCACGACATCACGTATGACGTGATGATTTGGTAAGTACAAGTATTTACGAAAAATGTGTTGAAATTAGCTAGATTTTGTCGATTATTATGAAATTTGAGGTTATAAATTTCTAGGAATTTCTTACACCGGGCACAAACGACTAAGGCATTGATGTCCTTCAGGATGCCAACACCCGCCTGAGCACTAAAGTGACTCCGCTCATTGGAACCAACATCTTGATCATGTGCACTGGAGACCCAAGAGGCTCTTTTGACACCTTTTTATTTCATAAGTGATTGTTTGTGTGTATATATAAGGTGTTAATGTCACAATTTTGATGGTGTTTTTGCTATGCAGAGGGATATTCATTCAAGGGAGTTCGTGGGGTTTAATATTTGAGTAAATTTTTGACTTTAGGCCTATCTAACGTGGAGTGGGACATACTAGACCATGCCAACCTACGATACATAACAAGATTGGGGGAGATACCCCATAATGTACCTATGATTATTGCATTGTGTGAGTGATGGTGTGTAAATACTTGTACTTTCTCGGTTTCCTACTTTGGGAGATGACTCGTGACCCTAGAGGATGTATATCATATATTGTGATTACTAGTTGTGGGCGAGAGACTATAGGTGATGGCTGAAGTGGATGCTCAGAGGCAGATGAGAGTAGTTAGATGGTACTTTACAGTACATGACTACGAGATAAAGAACCATATTAGCTGGATGCCATGCTAAGATCAGGTGTTCCATAATTACGGAAGTTCATCGAAGTTGTTATTGCTTTCATGAGTGGTAGTAGAGGGTGGTGGAGTGAGCATCTTGTATAAGATGCATGATATTTTTCAGCATATAGAGGAACACGGGATGAGGTTTGCATGGGCGCGATGTTTAATGGTACATTTTTACAGGGACCTATACATGTTTACATAGGAGGACCATGGTGGTGGGCTTTGAGCCACCACATTACTACATGCATGGGCCTATGAGCATATTGATATATTGAGGCCACTTGGTGGACCATGTGCAGAGTGGGCGAGACCTGATATATTCACTACGAGATGGGTAGGTTCCTAGAGTAGGAGGTTAAACACCAATACTTATATATATCCTTGATTGTATGGGTTTAGGGACCATTATATGGAGGCCATATCGAGACTATGGTGGATGGAAAGAGGATGGTGTAGATCTACAATGCATATGACATACTATGTGGTTTGAGTACCAATTCCCATGGGTAGCTGATTTTTTTCGGGTAGAGTTAGTGTCGTGGTAGTTTAATATCGCTCGGGATGTGGCCCCAGAGCTGTATGTATGGTTATAATCTACTAGAGCACAAAGGTGGCTAGGAGTGAGGTTTGACCCGATGAGAGCACAATTATTGCACCCAAGCCTAGATGAGGTGGATGCGGCCATAGAGATGATACAGATGGATGATGTAGGATGTAACCGGGCATATAGAGTGTGGTTGGTGTCACATCGATGGGTGTAATTGTTTCCACTTGTCGTGGATGTGGTGGGTGTACCACCATTGGAGGAGCAGGGGAGGTACCTACCCACGATGGTGATGGCGTAGCGTATGAAATAGCGCTAGCAGAGCGTAAGTATTTTTTTGTCATTTGTTGATTATCACTTTTTTATGTTTATGATTGCATGTGCTAAATAATGTGATATTAGATGGTTTTAGGTGATGTGTATTGGTCCTTAATTGTGGATTCATCTATCTCGCATTGACGTGGAATGTGTCTTGAGATGTGCTTATGGGAGGTGGGATGATGGAGTGAGTAGATGCTATTGTGAGCGAGCATGCCTATTTTTTGATTCGGTGGCAATAGTGGCGATTACATGTACCATACTATTGAGTTAGAATAATGAGGCATGAGTGGAGACTCAGCGAGCTAGGGAGGCTATGAGAGGAGGAGACTTAGTGCGGGATGTGTTGACAAAGTATGTAGAGTTGTGGAGCTGATTCGCGGAGCATTTGGTTAAGGTGGCATTATTATAGAGGTAGGTGGAGAGGTATAAGGGCCATGATCGGTGGCGTAGATTGATCGGTGAAACATCTAGTTCGAGAGCTCCTGCAAGTGTAGATAGTGACAGTGATGATGATGTATGACATATATAGGTGTAGGGATGTAGGGGGCTTTCCCCGGTCTTTAATTTTTGTAACTATGATTTTGATGATGATGATGATATGTATATATATATATATATATATATATATATATATATATATATATATATAGATGGATGATTGGCATTATTGTGTTGTGTTGATGTTTTATTGATATGTGATGTAATGATTGTTCATATATTTTTGATGATTTATTTGTATTGTTCAAATGATCACGTATGATTGGCATGGCATAAATGATTATATGGAGTTGTAATAGATTATGATGTAGTAATTTAGGAATGAATGTAGATAGTATGTGATAGTAATAGATATAAGTAGATAAAATGGATGATACATGATGTATGTGAACATGTGTAAGTATGATGAAGAGGGGGAAGAATGGTGATGCTCCTTGGTATGCATATAAAAGACAAGGTTCATTTATATAAGACCCCATTGGTAATCAAGAATGAACCATAGAACAAGAGTGATTCATCTAGAAATGGTTTGATAGTGTATGCTAGATAGATAGATCAATGAAGCATATAACGTAATGATGAAGTGGGGTTCTTATTGAAACAAATCTATAAAAAGTAATGTAAGAAGCATGAGAACACGAGTGCATCATCAGTCATGAGGTGAGTTTTTTCACTTTGAAATGCATACTTTAGAGAATGGTGTGATAATTATCCTTTTAATTGACAAAATGGAAACACTCCTAGGTTTTGGGTGACCTGTATGTTGGATTGAGTCTCTAGAGAGGTCTGATTCCCGTAGTGCAACACCTAAACTAGTTCTATCTCCTAAGGATAACTCTACTCTACCAATTGACTGGGAAAAGGGAGAAAAAGGGTAGGAAAAAAACTAAAACAGGTGGTGATACACCAGAAAGTTTTGAGAACTTTAGACTTATTTGGATCACATAGATGAAGTGAGGAAGCCACACACACCATACAATAACCACAAGTAATTGATTTAAAGTAAAGGTAAATCATAAAAGGGTTTTGGAATGAATTGTCACAAGACAAGAAGGGGCAACAGATGGCTCCACAAAAAATCCTACAAACAATCTGTTAAGCACAATCTATGACCTACAAATTGAAACAAGACTGTATAAAGGCATGAGAGATTTAAGTGATAAAACAAGGATAGAAAAGTATCACAAAATAAAATAAGTTAAAACAAAGTATGCACTAAATACATATTTGTAGAAGGTAAAACACAACTCCTTTATTACTTCAAGAGGTGGAATAAGCACAAATAGTCACTCATGACCCTTGATTTGTCACTCGAAATACTGAATTACTCCAGAAATATGAATGAAGAAGCCAAAATGATGTCACAATTTTTTCTAAATGTTTTATAGAAATCTGAGAGAGAAAAGAATGATAAGAAAATCCTAGACATGCAAGTTTGACTTAAAAATAGAATAAAACAATGCAATTATATGATTATTTCGAAAGTAAATGCTTTAGTGTGAAAAGCACTTGTTTTGCTTTATTTTATCTTTTTGCCCAAAAATAAATTCTGCATGGCTCAAAATAGATTTTCCTTCACTTTTGCATGCTTTGATTATACTTTAAAGTCTTCTAGATGAAAAAGAAGCTACTTTGCATGCTTGATTTGTTTTAAATATCTTTCATGACATTTTATTTTTTTGTTACATGGATTTTTCTCTCGAATGCCTTAAATCCTTGAAAGAAATGATGCCAAATTGTAAAGCTTGGAGAGAGCTTCCCAATGAGACCAATTTTATAAGACCAATGTTGCCTACCAAAGAACAAATCATTTAACGGGAATTACAATCAATGAAAGAGACACTCACTACGCTACAAGAGGGAAACATAGTACATAATAGGAAATATTTGTATAAAGAACTATTCCCTTACCCCTTTGATAAGGATATGTTACGACAACCCTTCCCAAAAAAATTTACCGTTCCTAAATTCGATAAGTATAAGTGTTGGAGTGATCATTGTGATCACATTAAAGACTTTTATATGGCTTGCCAAGAGGTCGCATATCTGATGATAACTTCTTAATATGACTCTTGCCTCACATCCTAGGGAATTGGGATTGGAATGGTTCTATAGCATACCCAAGGGCTCCATCACGACGTGGCCCATGTTAGCTGAAAAATTTGTATGATATTATTCCTATAACATGGAAAATAATATCATAATGAATGACCTCTGCAATGCAAAATAGAAGCCCAACGATACATTTGAGAGCTTTTTACAATGATGGCGAGGGTTGGCAAATCATTTCCCTTGTGCCTTACCTGAAAAAGTAGCTGGTAAGCATATTTGTACCTAACTTGAACCTATAAATAGCCTTCCATTTACAAATGCACAACGAGTCTAACTTCTAAGAAATCATAGAGAAGGGAAATAAAATCAAGAAGGCCCTCATTGCTAAGGGAACACTTAAACCAGTTGTCAAAGACAAACATGAAGCAAAATCCTTAGATAAACCAAAGTTTTTCAACAAAAACAAACATGTCATTGGATATGGCATTACGGACTCCAAAAGAGTCCAATCCGTGTAGATTGGTCCACTTTTAAAGCTCTCACAAGGACCTCGTCCCAAGGCACCATTAACAAAATCCCTATCTGCCATACTAAAATAGTTAGATAATGTAAACATGGTGGAGTACCAAACCGTGATAGTCCCATACCTAGAAAATGCTCCAAAACCCATTTGGTTCAAGGAACATGAGTACTATGACTTCCACCACATTAAAGGGCACAAGACAGATAGGTTTTTAAAACTATGTCATTACATACAAGACCTCATTAAAGAGGGAAAGATCGCTATAGATTCTACCCACGACTTAGGCAAAGGTCCAAATGAGAAAATGGGTATCTTTAAAGAGCCCTTTCCTAACCATGCGGATAAGAAGAAAAGGAATCCAGATCACGAACAAACCTTCAATGACTATAAGACTGCTGCTTATATTTATCCCACTAATGACAGTCCCTTCAATTCTCTCATAGGATGTATTCATTCATCTGATAAACAGTCAATATTATCTAGATCTTAGAAAAGGGTTAGGCTTTAGGGGACGAGACATGCTCGTTTAATCATACCAGATCCCCTACCTATCCCTCAGGAAGGTCAATATAATTTGATAGACCAGTTGGAGAAAACACCTACTAGGATATCCATTTTAGATCTCCTCAAAATCTCTACCCCATAAAAACATATTGTATAAGATGTTATAGAGTTCAGGAGTCTCAACCGATGTAGATCTCGTGCACCTCCAAGCCATGATTGTGCACCTTGACTCTAACAATCATATCACTTTTGATCGTGTTGTAATCTCGTAACGACCTAGAGCATAACTTACCCTTATACCTAGAAGTGGTTATTACCCATCACAAAATTAAGAGATTATTTGTGGACGGTAGATCCAGTCTAAACATTTGTACTTTGAAGCTGGTTAAAGAGCTAGGCCATTTAGAAATGGATCTAGGTGCTAAAACTATTGTGATCACGGCCTATGATAATGAGGAGCGAGAGTCAGTAGGCACTACAATGATTCCAATGGAAGTAGGGCCGACTTGTCATGATATAACGTTCCATGTCCTTGACTTGGATCTACCATAAAACATGCTCTTAGGATGCCCATGAATCCATGCCATGTGGGCCATTTCTTCAACTTTCCGTCAATGTATCAAAATGTGCCACAAAGGACAGATAATCACCATTCAGGGTGATCCAAAACCATTTACACATTATAGAGCCTTGCATATGTTTTCTCATGTAGCTTATGAATGCCCTTTTGCAGACATTGTTGTTCCTTTACAAACAGAGGCTATCAAAGAACGTGTGGATCTAGATTCACTCACTCCTTGCAATCAAGATTTTCCTTCGTTGGTAAACCCTTTCACATCATGGGAGGAAACATCGACAAAATATGGTCCAGAGAGCCATTCACCCTTGAACAAGATTTATTAATATCAGATTTATTAGTATCACCCAGGACACGAGGAAGCCCTATTTTTAGTTCAAAAGCACTCGGATACAATGCCCTAAACCATTGGAGAAATTCATTCCTAGTGGTTTCTTATCCAAGGAAAAGATGTTAGGGGATCTTACTAACAAAGTGCTAGAAGGAACCATGGATTCATGCCATTAGGCACCCCAATATGTCAAAGGCCACCACATGATGTTTTTCATGGGTTATAAAGGGTTGGGATGTGGAATCAATGCACAAGGGCAATTAGAACCCATTCCTATCCCTCACTTCAAATCAAATAAACATGGTCTTGGAATATGACCTCATGATGATCCACCCTTTGAGATTGATGCCACCTCTTCTAAATACGAGAGTGATTCATCTCATTCTGATAGCGATGTAGATTCCCAATGTAGCCTCTACAAGGATCTCACCTCAACTAACTTATTCCTAATTTAGTTGTCCTTACCTTATCCGAATCCAAGCCTCAAACCAATTTCCAAGTAGCCCTTGTATATCTCGAACTTATAGATTGGGATCAAAAATTTCACGTGCTAATCAAATTATTTGAGAATGACGAGGCATTAACAAAATTCATGGGACTCAGGGACTCTATTCCAGTTGGGGATCATAAGAAATGATTTGCAATTCAGCTAGACACTTGTGCATACTTTGGAGAAAAAGCAGAGATGTGTAGACAATTAAATAAGAAGGTCACAAAAAGAGTAAAAATACTTCAGAGAAACCTTGTGCAAAGAATAAACACAAGTCTCATAGTGACAAACTCTTTGAAGCACTCGTAGATAAACAAAACGAAGAACCTATGGATAAAATGAGCTATCCATTCAAGGATGATGATGAGCTACCTAAGGAGGTTGACCTTAATCTTTCCCCTGATCCTACATGAATGGACGATGCTTCTAAGATTCTTCTCGGAAGAAATCATCATTGTCAACATTGGCTTAGAAGAATAACTAAGAATGATAAAATTGGGAGCTTCATTCTTAACTCAAGAAAAAAAGGTTTTGTAGAGCTATTAAGAGAATATGTAGATATATTTGCATGGTCATATGTAGATATGCCTGGGTTAGATCCAGATTTAGTTGTGCACAACCTCGTTGTACACCTAGATGCTAAACCCATCAAGAAGAAGTTGAGAAAGATGAACCCTACAATTTCTCTCCTCATCAAAGAAGAACTGTAGAAAACTATTAGTTGTTGATTTCATTAAGCCCATCAACTATTCAGAGTGGATATCTAATATAGTCCATGTTTAGAAGAAACTTGTTGGCATAAGAATCTACACTAATTTCCATGATATCAATAAAGCATGTCCCAAGGATGATTTCCCCTTGCCTAACATTGATATGATTGTTGATTCCACTGCTGGTTATGAAATGTTTTCCTTAATGGATGGATTTTTAGGTTATAACCAAATTCGGATTGCAAAAGAGGACCAACATAAAACGACCTTCATCACTCCTTGGGGAATGTTCTGTTACAAGGTCATGCCTTTCAGACTCAAGAATGCCGGGCTACCTATCAACGTGTAATGACTGTCATCTTCCATGACATGATGAATGACATCATGGAAGATTATGTTGATGACATCCTAGCCAAATCCAAAAGTAGAGGAGAGCACCCTGAAGTGCTGAGACATATTTTTCAGTGTCTCGAGATTATAAGGTTCGCTTGAATCCTAGAAGTGTGTCTTTGGTGTTTTATCAAGAAAACTCCTAGGTTTCATTGTCTCTCATAGAGAGGGATAGAAGTGGACCCTACAAAGGTTACAAATATCACAAAAATGCCACCACCTACCACTCTCAAACAACTAAGGAGTCTACAAGGAAAATTTAGGCAATCCGTCACTTTATTTCACAACTTGCGGATAAGTGCCACCCATTTACACATCTACTAAAGAAGGATGTTGCATTCAATTGGGGACCAGATTGTCAAAAGGCATTTACATTACTAAAACAATACCTTGTTAACCCACCTGTACTCATGCCACCTACCCCAGTGAACCTCTCCTCTTGTACATCTCTAGCTACCTAGTTTTCTATTGGTGCACTGCTTTCCCAATATGATCTAGACCATAGAGAAAGGGAAATCTATTATCTTAGTCACACTTTGATTGCCTATGAGTTAAATTACCCACAGATTGAAAAATCCTTCCTGAGCGGTTGTCTTCTTCACCTTTCAAAAAATTTTCCACTATCTCTTTAACAATAAAACCAAACTAATATCCAAATTTGACCCTCTTAAGTACCTTTTATCCAAACCCTACCCTTATCGGACGAATGGATAATTGGATCATTCTCCTAAGTGAATTTGATATTGAGTTTGTGAATCAAAAATCCTTAAAGGATAGGTATTGGCTGATCAGTTGGCAGAAGATCCTCTACCAGGAATGGAACCTTTATGTCTGGACCTACCAGATGCATCCATGATGTATGTTGAAGAATCTATAGAATGGAAAGTCCATTTTGATGGATCATTCACCTTCCATGGATCGGGGGCAAGAGTAGTTCTCATCACTCCCATAGGTGAGGTTATCCCAAGAGCATTCCATTTGGGATTCCCCTACACTAATAACATTGTGGAGTATGAGGCACTCATTGCTTTGGCCTCAAGCTAGCTATTACTTGGAATATCAGATAACTACGAGTCATTGGAGACTCCCAACTTATCATTAAACAAGTTAATGATGAGTATAAGGTTAAGGATGAGAAACTTATTCCATACAAGAAATTGGTTGAAACCTTGAAAGAATATTTTACATAGATCATATTTGAGAAAAAAACCAAGGTCACATAATAGATCAACATATTATGGCTACAATTGGATCTCTCTTACACATCCACCTCAAGAGAAAAATTCCTTTCTTTGTAGAGCATTTACAAATACCCGCATATGACATGTTAAAATCTTGTTTGACATGTGAAATTGTTGGTCCATTCTCCCCTTGGTATGACCCTATATTTAGATACCTACAAGATGGCACATTTCCCCGACATTACCCATTATGAGAAGAAAGCCCTTATCCTCCGTATAGCCCATTATACCCTCCTAGGAGGCACCCTTTATCATCGTGGCTACGATGGGAATCTACTTCATTGTTTGGATGTTACTGATTCAATCCACGCTATTAAGGAAGTACACGGTGGTATTTGTGGAGCGCATACTAGTGGTATGGTCTTGGATAAGAAGCTCTTAAGGGTAGGTTATTATTGGCCCACCATGGAAGTAAATTGTTGTAATTTCATCAAGAAATGTGAGCTATGCCAAAAGTATGGAAACTTGATACATGCGCCAACACAGAGCTTTGCAGCCTATCACAACACCTTGGCCATTTTCTAAATGGGGCCTGATCTCATAGGGAAGCTCCATCCTTCTTCTTCAGATGGCCACACCCACATTATCACTGCCACTGAGTATTTTACCAAATGGGTAGAGGTTGTGCCTCTTACTTATGTCACCGGTGCACAAATTTCTAAATTCATCATGAACCATCTCATCTTTCATTATGGTATCCCTTCCCATTGTCATTGATAATGGTAAATCCTTCAAAAAAAAATGGTTAAGACATTATGTCAACATTTCCATATTCAACTCAAGTGGTCTACCCCCTATTACCCCTAAGGTAATGGACAAGTCTGAAGCTACCAATAAAACCCTTGTATGAATCATGGAGAAAATGGTAAGTAAGACTGGTCATAATTGGCAC
This sequence comes from Taxus wallichiana var. yunnanensis, assembly GCA_018340775.1. Classification (NCBI taxonomy): domain Eukaryota; kingdom Viridiplantae; phylum Streptophyta; class Pinopsida; order Cupressales; family Taxaceae; genus Taxus; species Taxus wallichiana. The sequence goes on along the minus strand of CM031243.1, from coordinate 654,894,690 downwards.
TTACAAATACATCCCGCCCTCTGGGCCTATCAAACTTCCATCCACACTCCTACTAGTGTGACCCCATATTCCCTAGTTTATGGCACTAAAGCCATCATACCCTTGGAAGTGGAGCTTCCCTCCCTAAGAATATCTCTCGAGATTATCTTGATAAAGATGAAGACTATAGAGTAGCTCGGCTAGCAGAGCTAGAGTGTTGGATGAGAAGCGGATAAGAGCACTTAATCACCTCAAGGTCTACTAGAACAGGGTGTCAGAGAGGGTATAACAAATAGATCATTCATCATGAGTTTGATGTAGGTGATCTAGTATTGAAAGAAAATAAGAAGAATACGTCAAAGATAGAGAAAAGAAAGGTAAGTTTGAGGCCAACTGGCTAGGGCCTTATGTGGTGGTTGCCAAGTATGGGTCAGGAGCTTATAAACTGGCATATTCAGATGGTGAAGAGCTTCCAAAACCAATGAATGCCATGCATCTCAAGTGGTTCTATGCTTAAGCATGATGAGAATATCAAATAAGAACTAAAAATGGAAAAACAAAGAAAAAAACAAGCAAAACATGAGAAAATTGAGAAAATAATAAAAAAAAAATAGGTCATCCACATGTGAAAACCACACAATTGTGGCACAGTGGGTAGGTCTTTGGGTGAAAACCAGGTTCCAGCACTCAAGGAGGATTCACCAGGTCACAAGTTACTCTTACATCAGGATGGGTAACCCTCACCACTTTCTAGGGATAACTTCCTTTGCTAGGTCTAAGAACCCTACCAAATCCATCTTCGTCAGTCGTGATCTAGCTTATTTACTCTTATATCTTGCATGAAGGATGTGCCTTTGAATATTCCCATCTAACATTGGGGGACCTTCACATTCCACTTTCTCATACATATGTGTGTGGCATTCTTCCCTTTGTATATTCCCACATCATGCTGGGGGCATCCACGCTTCTTTTCCTTGTACATTGCTTTTTCGAACATGACCTTAGAAAATACAAAAACATTTAGAAAAAGATACACCAAAACCTAAACATTTGCAAAAATATCCCTTCTAGGGATAGGACTACACCAACGTTACAAAATTGTCTTAAGAGAAAACCTCAAAACAATGTGAATGATAGCCTTGAAAATTTATCTTTCAAGATAACCCAAAAACATTAGAAAATATATCAATGTTGTCCCACAAAAACAAGGTAATAATTTAATTACTTTTAGTTGTTAGTTTGTATAGTTTTGATTGAAAATGCTTTTTTTCATGTTGTGTGGTGGTTCATTTTCTTACCCTAGATTGAATCTTGTTTGATTTAATTGTGTGTGGCATTAGGTTCATTTGTAGCTTGAGTTCACTTGTAAAATTATTATTGTCTTTTCCATCATCTTTTGTGTGCACCTTTTAGGATTCATTTTACTTAGATTGAATGTCAATTTAATGTGTTATTAAATTTTGCTTGAGTTCATTTCTAGTTGCATATTGTTTTGGTTGTGTTGTTTTGTGTATATTTGTTTAGTCTTGTTAAAAAAAAATTGTTGTGTTTATTGCACATCCATTTGTTATCACATCTATCATCTATCATTTCATCACATATAAACATCATCATACATCATATATATACAAAAATGCTAAGTTTTACATCATGCATGTATACTAAGCTAATCATCACATATCATATCATCAATGGGGCAAGAGGGGTTGCACATAATCACAAATCTATCCCCCCACATCAATATCATCTAGTATCATCCCAAGTGCTAGAATAGAAATCAGAAACATCCCATAAATCCAAAACATATGATACTATCTGTAGATATATCATCAATGCAAAAAATGAAACATAAACATCTCTAAGGCTAAAGTATGTCACATACATAAAGAAAGAGAGAACATACATCATGATACAATCATTTACAAAACATAAACCATCATCATAAGAGCATAATCAAAGCATGACATAACAATAAATCATCGAATGTCCATATAATACATGTATAAATGTCTATCTCAAAATCAAGTATACATCATCGATACAATATGCCATCTAAAAAGGGCATGCATCAAAACTCAACCTTCATCAAGAGGCATCAAAATAATGGTACATCAATCTATACATCGATCAAAATCAGCCTTCATAAGAGGCATGTATACATACAATACATCTATACAAAAAAGTAAAATGGAGGAATCAACCATAGCTCACACCCTCTCTGGGGCTCCCGGGTCCATGTCCTGGGGATGGAAAAAGTGGTGGTTGTGATGGGCCTGCTCCAGGGTACCACCCTACTATCTGGTGGCTATGTTGATTTTCTGACTGATGCTATCGAACTCTAAGTGATCTAATCGACTAATCACTAACCATGATCTGGAACCTATCCCACTCACACCTAGCTGCTCAAAGGGAGCCACCCATTGCTCTACTGGGACTACTATGAAATAGGTGGTCCTATAATATAAGGCCTCACCACGCTAGCCCTCATAACATCCTGAATCATGTCGGCATCACCAAAAGTAGTGGTTTCCTAAATGGTAGTGTCTCTCTCTCCTACCAATCAACCTCTATCAGCATAGGCTTGTCATGTGGCAAAACCTCTCGATCTCTATCCATAGTGATAGTCTACACCTGGGCTCGGGCCTGGTCCCTCTGAATGATAAAACCATGTGCTGTGCCTAGGCATGATCCCTCTGTGCAGCAACGACCATCTATGCACTGAGTTCATGCGATGGTGTAAAAGACTCAATATCTGAGCCCCTACCCTGCCAACTGACTAATCTGGTGTTGCAAGGCTGCACCATCCCCACCCTGAGTGGCATGTGCTCTAGCTCATCCTCTCTTGTCAAGACATGTACCTAGGTGTTGGCTGATCTCGCTCTTGCTCTAAGGGCCTGTGTACCTGTGCCTTGCCTCATCTCTCTCCCACAACCACTTGTAATCGCATGGCTATCACCACTTGTAACTACTTTTGAAGAAGTGTAACCAACTATCCATCATCACCACCACCCCTTGGAGCATGAGGTGGTGGACCCTACTCTAGAAATACCTATTGTAAGGGGGCATATATCCTCACTTGGAATGCCTACTAGAGGAAAATCTATATCTAGAGCCCGGGTGCCTGTCTCTTCTAAAGGGGTCCCCGACTCATATGGCTACTATAATGGAGGACCCTGTCCCCCTCCCCCAACATGATGATTGGCCATCAAATGGATCATCATCATCATCATCATCATCATCACCACCACCACCACCACCCTCATCACCACTAGGAGGCCCCACTGGGGGTGCTCCTCACTCTACATCATAAGCCACTCTGGGAATGGTCAAGTGGCATAAAATCACTCCATGGTACTAGGGGGCATACTCTAGGTACAACCAGGATCTCTAATCTGTCTCAGGGGTACCCACATAGCTGGTACCACATGTAAAAAGCTAGTCAAGGCCCCCCTACTGGCAATCTATGGCCCATATCAAAATACTCTCTGCCCTATGAGCATACCACATATCTGGCCTAGGTACATCCTGGGTAATACCAAACTATCTCTGCACTGTCCACTCTGTAAATCTCCCATATATAGTTGCGGCTGCCCAACATAAAGTGCTCAACAGTCACAGTGTTGAGCTCTAGGCCATCCTCTAGCCACTGAAAGTGTCTGTAGGGCCTCCATACCATGACAAGCCTACTATAACTCATCCAACTCATGGATGGTAATGGTAGGCATCTCCTATATGTGGCCACATCATCCCCGATCGAAACCATCCCATAGTAGAAGGCTCCTCTAGAGCTCGAGATCTCAATACACCTACAGGGTGACCAATAATAATGTGGTCCCATGCCCAAATCTGTAATAATTTGGCTGGTCCTACCTACCATCTTCTGATGGTAGTATGTGATCAAATGGAGGTCCCAATATAAGTGTGCTAATATGCACTGACCCCAACAGTATGTCTCCCCATCAATCAATCCTCGTATCACTCCAAGGAGACCAAGTGGAAATGAAGCACCGGTCTTGTCAGGGAGTAAAACTCCACTGACAAAGGCCATCATGTAGACTACCACATGATCAAGCTCTGATCCTCGATGCAACGTGACAATCTAATAGTCATCCCATGATGCGTGGTATCATCGAGGATGCCAAATAGCTCAATAATACACCAATCAATGTCAGGGTGGTGATGGGTATACTTGGATCAGCTCACCTTAGATGGGGACCCACATGATATGCCATACGTCCTCTAGTGTAATCATGATCTCACTAGTCGGGAGCCAAAAGCACTGACTCTCATTGTGCCACCTCTCCACTCTCAACCCACTGTCGTCGAGGCCATGATCCAAGGTAATCTGTGGCATATCGCCACGTAAGCCAATCTGTGACATATAGAAGGATATCTAATATCCTCCTATCATCCTCATCAAACTACACCTCTATCGCACTGCCAGCCGACCATACCTCTCGTGGGTATGCAGAATGGGTAGTATCCTCTACGCAAAAAAAAGGCACATGTTAGGATCTAATTTTCTATCCACTTCTATCTAATTTTCTATCTATTCCTAGCTAATTTTCTAATTTTCTAGAAAAATTCTTCTTTCATTCATCTAACATACTAATTTTCACCTTCTTCTACAAACCATCTAGTCTATTTTTCATCTATACTTAGCTATTTGGTTGCGGGGATGAATTCCCTTTTCCCTGGCGTGTGTGACCTCCACTTAGACACATGTGTGCATGCTTGTCTCTCGGCATATACACGCCCATCATGTATACTACTTTGCTTTGACATGCATATACGTGCCCTACCCAATGTGTACACTTCCCCCATTTCTTCCTATTCTTCCTATTTTACCCAAAACGCATGCACCCAACATGCGATGCATATGCTCACCACGACGCACACACGTGCACATCCATGTTTTTCCCCCAAGTGTGTACCCCCCCTTTTTTGTAGGATACATGGGTATACCTATTTTTTTTCAACATGTATACATGTACATGTACCTATTTTTTTTGCACATGCATGCACATTTGTCATCAATCAACACATGCATGCATGCGCACACATACGCATCATCAAAAAAAATGCCAAATCTACCCTAAAAGATGAAAAAACCACATTAAATGCATAATTGAAAAGGAGGGATAGGGCACTCACGTAGGGTCCATCCACTTGGGTCCCAAAGAAACTCTCGGATGTGATCTTCTCCATCTCTTCTCTCGGTAGTCTCACCATCTCACTCCAGGGCTATCACTCTCACTCGCGGTAAAAATTCACAAGAGCTCTGCTACAAATGAACTAGTCATGATTGTTTTACCCCCTGGGTGGGTATATTAGGCTACCACGATGCCCTCGGGGCATGTTTTCTCCATCGTGATCACTCTGGTACTTCTTCTGCTCACCAAATGATTATTTTTATATCTAAAATGATTATTTCTACTTGTTTTTGCATGTGGAGCACTCAGTGCCACCCTATGCGTCACTTCTTCAACCCGGAATGATTTACGAATATTCTAGGTGCCATTTTCCTATCATTTCTCTTCTATTTTTCCTCTCTTTTTCCATCACGATGATTATTTTTATTAAATAATTATTTTTTCTTGTAATTCTTCTCGCTAGGGAATTTTTTGCTATCTGACACCCTTGCCTTCACCTTCAGGTTGTGCATGCTTTTAGGAGATCTTTGATCTCTTATGCAAATTCTTCCGACCGATCAAAAATTTAAAAATTATAAAACCATCCAAAAAACCAAAAAAATCATAAAACTTTGAAAATGGACTAAAATTGGTAAAAGGCTCATTTACAACTGAAATATGTGTCTCTCACATGGCACTCATCTCATATCTTGCTAATTTTTCACATGTTTTGAAATAATGACTCACGGATCACCTAACTCTACAATCATTTTACAAAAGCTACGCTACTTACTTCATCTATACTTTGGGGCACTATCAGTTGCTTAGTACTATTTTTCATCATGCACATTGCTTTTCCATTGACCCAAGTGTCCTCCATCCTTTCCCTTGCATATATAAAAATTGCTTGGGGCATCATTTAAACCCTTTTCATTTATCAAAACATTTGGGACTACATCTCGATAACAAATTATTTGTGCAACTATCTTGAACATTGTTGGTTTGAGTGTGTGTGATTGTACTTATTTCCATATTAGATGAGTTTGTTTACTTCTCGTATTACATTGCATGTTTGTATGTTGCATGGAGTTTGTTGTTTTAGCAAGGGACAATTGTTTGTATCTTGGATTTTCATGTCATTTTATGCTTCCATCATATGCTTACATTTTAATAAGGACCAATGATGAGGATGCTAAGAAAAATGATGATTAAAAATTGTTTGCACTGGTTTGTGGATAGCTCAATATCCCTCTTTCTTGTTGTTCTCTAATCTTCTCTTCACACTTTTTTCTTTCTTTTGTTCTCTTTTTGATCATCGATCACATTCTTCCATCACCCCATCGACACTCGAGGGGCATCCCTTTAGCTAACTAAAAATTTTCTTCTACCCCTTCAAAAATTTTCTACTCGTTTATGCTTGTCTACTTTCTTTGAAGTGACGTAGCTTACGTCACCCCAAAGAGGGGAAAATGTAGACACACTGTAGTTTGATCAAAGCACTATTATTCTTAATATTGCACTAACTATTCTCCTCCTCACAAATTGATGACATACCATCAGTTAGACCTATCTAACTCCCCTCTTACGACACTCTTTTGGTCGTATTCCTCTTATAAGTCAATTAAACATGCTAATATAAGCCTCTTCTTGGCTAAATCCTCTTCTTATCCTCTTCTAGACTACTTCTATTAGCTTCCTAGACTATCAATCCATTTCATTGGATTGATTAGACCTCTCAAAACTCTTTCAAAACCCTAATTTCTCTCTAAAATGAGATTAACTAACCTAACCTAGGTTAATTAGCCCTAACTATGGTCAACCTCTTCTAAAACCTAGTCAAATCTTACTTTGACTTGCTAAAGTGCTTTTTGGGCTTTTTCATTTGTCCCACATGCACCCAAATCTCCCACTTTCCCAAATGGAAAACTATAAATAGCCCACTACCCCCTCTCATTTACAAGAACACTTCTTCCCTCTAACATAAACTATAGTATTATTGCTAGGATTAGGAGTTTTATTTCATTTTATTGAGCTATTTTGATTTATCCTTTGCAACACACCACACACCATTGAGTAAATGGGAAGAACCATTGGCCTTGAAGCCATTAATGGTGAGATCCCATTCTCTTAAGCAAAAACTGATTGCTTAGATCCTTATTAGGCTCACTTATTTAAGCTTTCAAGAATAGAGGGTAATTATATTTGTTAACTCAACTTAAGCATCAACTCCAATAATTTAGTCAAGGTGTTAGTTGAATACAAGAGCACATGTAGGGTGATCTTTAGTAAGATTTTACTTACAAGGAAGCTTCAACTCCTTTTTTGCTAAGCCTCAACTTAAAATTTTAACAAGGTTTTGACCACTCTCTTATGGTTGTCTTAGACAACAAATTATGACCTCTAAATCAACTCTTATCTCTTCACTCTTCTGCTCTCATGATGACTTAGATTTATTGACATGTGGATGCTAAGTTTTCATTGATGTTAAAGGAATATTAATGAAAAAAGAATGCATGAGAGCTTGAGGGAGTTAAAGGGAGCTTGGAATGATGTTTACAAGGCGGGACATGTGAAAGCACTTGAGTAAGAACTGACTTCTTTAATAGCTAGTGACAAGCACATGTAGGGTGATGATATGAGCGCACACCAATATGTTTTCTTATATAGTATAAAATGCAAATGATGTGGAAACAACATTAGAAGGATGAATACAAGAGCACATGAGTTGAATTGGTTAGATTAGCTTAGTTTGGTAGGCCTAACCCCTAGGCCTAGGTAGCAAAGTGACCTAGAAAGGTGGAGTGAATGCATGAGGAATTTGGTGAAGCATGGTAGAGGCATGAGACACATGATAAGACATGTTTAAGGGGCTAAAAGGTGAAGAAAATGAAATCCATGATGAACTACAGTTTAAACTAGCTTAATTTGGCCTATTTTGAGGACCTAACATGAGGATATGAAGCAAAAATATATCTAACAAGAAAATGAAAGCATGGGAAGTGTGTAGGGACATTTTTGAGAGTCCTTATATGAAGTTTCAGGTCATAAATCTACACTTAGAGGCATATTCATGGTTAGTGGTTTGACTACCCTTCATGACAAACATGTTTAACGTACACAAATGAGATTGGTCTAGAAGGTACATGTGCATTTATGATTGATTTAATAAAATATGAATATTAAATCTAATTTCATAGTCACTATAATGATATACAATAGAATAAAAATGCTAAGCATTCTAAGGATGCAAATGTGTAATAAAATGAGATAGGTAGGGAACTCATCGATCATCACATATCCCGAAGTATTTACTTGATGAACATGCTTTAGGAAGAGTGTTGGAATTTCTCAATATAAATTCTAGAGCTTGCGGAATGAGTGGACATGGGTGAATGGGATGGGACAAGGGCACATAAGTTCCAAAGACCTTCCGTAGGTGCCGAAAACTTTGTAGAGATTCAAAACCCGATTTTTCTGTGTCGTTAGGGTTTCATTATCCTTCGTTGTTGGTCGCCAGTATGTCATGGAATGATCACCAATTTTTTCGGTAGCCTACAAAATAGATAATATCATACAAAACCCCCAAACTACATCAAATCCTATAAAGAAAGATGCAAATGGGGAGTCGATCGACTCCTAGTGGTAACTCGATAAAGTGAACTTACTATCGAGTGCTACACTACATCTCAAACTCCATGTAGTTCTATGTGATTGTGTGTGAAATAGTTTCCTTAGGTTTCCCTCGCATAGATGACACCAAGATAGTGGGCTATATCTAGATAGCATGAAAATGTGTGGAATGGAATTCAAAAACTTCCCCTTATTATGTAGTGTATGTAGAGTAACAAACCTTATATGTAATCCCTTCGATAGTATGTAGATATGCTTTCCCTTTAGAATTGTTTGCCATTATAATGGTATGTATGTTATGTGTATATAGGAATATCTTACTTGAATTTAAATACTAGTGACACGACATGCCGGCTAGGACCTCGGGATAGGAGTAAGAAAACCTAAAAGGCTGACCAAAAATGTAAAAATGTGAACAAGAACAAAGAGGACAAGAGTGCCCAAGTTGGACATGAGCGCCTAGGCACTAGTGTCCTGAGACAATTGACGAAAATGTGAGAAGAACGATATACATGATATTTTTGACCTGATCCGAATCGGGTGTTAAAGCGACATATGTGAGATATAAAAGCAATAGAAACAATCAAAACAAGTGGATGGACTAGGAGGTTTGTCACCAGTAAATAATTTTCTTACTCAAGATCCATACATAAAACAACATAATTAGCGGTATAGTAAAATACTATTATGTGTGTGATTTTACGTCTAAAATTCCCCCTTTATGCTATTTGAATGAAAATTAAGTAGTGTAAAGGAAGTAAGGAACATAGTCAGTGGAAGTCTAGAGAATCCTGTTTGCAGAAGTATGCGCAAAATAAGAAGATATATTGTGGCGAACCATGAATCAACATGTTGATCCATGTGGCGTAAATAGAGACAATTAACCTTTGTAAGGGGAATTTTAGAGAAATTGATGATTTTATTTGGATAATTTGGAGATTTTGAATTGTTGCTGATGGAGATTTGAAGGGGTAGGGAGTGATCAATTCCCAACCCGATTTTGTAAAATTTCGATCAAGGGAGGATTTGGGCATCATGCTACGCTAGAGGAAGAGTGTTAGGGAGAGAGGTCTAGTTTTACCCTCCAACTACACTACATCCTTAAAATTTCCAACCGCTGTAGACAACTAGAGACCAAATTTTGTTCCATTTCGATCCATTAGTAAATAACCCATATAAGAGCAATATAGGAAAGGCAATGACGTCTCATTGTCCCCACTCCATGGGTGTCGCAATTTGTCAATGGCATATGGCTTCCATGTTAGGTCATCTGGAAGTGATATAAAATGTAAAGTGATTCCCATGTTAGGTCATCTAGGAAAGATAATAAAATGATGTAGCTCCCAAGTTAGGTCATCTAGGAGAGATAATGAAGTGATGCTAATGTTGTACCGATCAATTGACTTGATTCGAATATTAAATGATTGTTTTGAAATTGAATGTATATGACAGATTACTCATGGCGATATTTTTGCTTTTTGCCCCCAGATTAGGTCATTTAGGGAAATAGATAGAAAGTAGTAGAAAATTTCGTATGTTGTATGAGAAGATTTTTTGATAACAATGTATTAGGAATGTCGAGTGATTGTATAGTAGCTCGAAGGGTATCATAGGGGATCCCATTGTATGCCCCCATTTCGACGAAAGGGGGAGGGATGAACATAACATGCATCTAGATGAAAGTAGATGTGAAACAATGTAATAGTAAGTAAAATGTAATATGGAAAATGTCACAAGATTGTGTGTATGTCGAGTCAAAAATGTACCAGATTAGAAGATAACTTAAAAAATGTTTTCAATACATAGGTAGGAGAAATTCTAAATCGAATGGTGCAAACGAGGAAGAAAACAGAGTAGCGAAGCTCAAGATATGAGCAAAACCATGTGTCATGTATTAGTTAGAACAATGAGTGCAAATGGTGACTATAGTAAAGTAATAATTGTGAAAAGTGTTATATATAGTAATCGTGGAAAGTGAATAATAACTTCATTTGAACCTTGATTGATATAGAATTTGAGCTTTGAGCTTGCGAGGATGCCACAGATTAGGGTAGTGAGATTGACGAGATTCGAGATGGTGGTAGTGGGGGTGGCGTTATAGATGACAGATGATCCGGTAAGTACAAGTATTTTTGAAAAATGTGTTGAAATTAGCTAGATTTTGTCGATTATTATGAAATTTGAGTTTTTAAATTTCTTACCTAGGTAGAAATGACTAAGGCATTGACTTCCTTCGAGATGCCAAAGACCCGTTCCGGGAATGGTAACTGCTCATAGGCACTGCATCCTGCTCATGTCATGTGCGCCGACGACCTAGGAGGCTATTTTGATGCATTTTTATTTCATAAGTGGTTGTTTGTGTGTATATATAAGGTGTTAATGTCACAATTTTGATGGTGTTTTTCTTTGTGTAAAGGGATATTCAATTGAGGGAGTTCAAGGGGTTTAATATTTGAGTAAATTTTTGACTTTAGGCCTATCTAACGTGGAGTGGGACATACTAGACCATGCCACCTACGATACATACTAGACCATGCCGGCCTACGATATAGGTACACAACTATAGAAAAAGAACCATATTAGCTGGATGTCATGCTAAGATCGGTTGTTCCATAATTACGGAAGTTCATCGCGATTGTTATTGCTTCATGAGTGGTAGTAGAGGGTGGTGGAGTGAGCATCTTGTATAAGATGCATGATATTTTTCAATATATAGAGGAGCACAAGATGAGGTTTGCATGGGCGCGATGTTTATTGGCACATTTTTACAGGGACCTATACATGTTTATAAAGGAGGATCATGGTGGTGGGCTTGAAGCCACCACATTACTACATGTATGGGCCTATGAGCATATTGCTATATTGAGGCCACTTGGTGGACCATGTGCGAGTGGACGAGACTGATATATTCACTACGAGATGGGTAGGTTCATAGAGTAGGAGGTTAAACACCAATACTTATATATATGCTTGATTGTATGGGTTTAGGGACCATTATATGGAGGCCATATCGAGACTATGGTGGATGGAAAGAGGACGGTGTAGATCTACAATGCATATGACATACTATGTGGTTTGAGTACCAATTCCCACGGGTAGCTGATTTTTTCAAGCGAGTGAGTGTCGCAGCAGCTTTAATATTGCTTAGGATGTGGCCCTAGAGCCGTATGTATGGTTACAATCTACTAGAGCATAGAGGTGGCCAGGAGTGAGGTCTAACCCGAGGAGAGCACAATTATTGCACCCAAGCCCATATGAGGTGGATGCAACCATAGAGATGATACAGATGGATGATGTAGGATGTAACCAGGCATATAGAGTGTGGTTGGTGTCACATCGATGGGTGCAATTTTTTCCACTTGTCGTGGATGTGGTGGGTGTACCACCAGTTAGAGGAGCAGGGGAGTAGGTACCTACCCCTGATGGTGATGGCATAACAACAACGCTAGCAGAGCATAAGTATTATTTTTTGTCATTTGTTGATTATCACTTTTTTTGTATGTTTATAATTGCATGTGCTAAATAATGTGATATTGGATGGTTTTAGGTGATGTGTATTGGTCCTTAATTGTGGATTCATCTATCTGCACATTGACGTGGAATGTGCCTCGAGATGTGCTTATGGGAGGTGGGATGATGGAGCGAGTAGATGCTATTGTGAGTGAGCATGCCCATTTATTTGATTCGATGGCAATAGTGGTGGTTATATGTACCATACTATTGAGTTAGAATAACGAGGCATGAGTGGAGACTTAGCGAGCTAGGGAGGCTATGAGAGGAGGAGACTTAGTGCGGGATGTGTTGACAAAGTATGTAGAGTTGCGGAGCTGATTTGTAGAGCGATCGGTCAAAGTGGCATTATTGCAGAGGTAGGTGGAGAGGTATAAGGGCCACGATTAACGACGTAGATTGAGCGGTGAAACATCTAGTTTGAGAGATCCTGAAGTGTAGATAGCGATAGTGATGAAGATGTATGACATATATAGGTGTAGTGATGTAGGGGGCTTTCCCCCAGTATACTGGGAATTTTTGTAACTATGATTTTTGATGATGATGATATATATATATATATATATATATATATATATATATATATATATATATATATATATATATATATATATAGATGGATGATTGGCATTATCGTGTTGTGTTGATGTTTTATTAATATGTGATGTAATGATTGTTCATATATTTTTGGTGATTGATTTGTATTTTTCGAATGATCATGTATGATTAGCATGGCATAAATGATTATATGGAGTTGTAATAGATTATGATGTAGTAATTTAGGAATGAACGTAGATAGTATGTGATAGTAATAGATATAAGTAGAAAAAATGAATGATACATGATGTATGTGAACATGTGTAAGTATGATGAAGAGGGGGAAGTATGGTGATGCTCCTGCATATGCATAGAAAAGACGAGGTTCATTTATATAAGACCCCATTGGTAATCAAGAATGAACCATAGAACAAGAGTGAGTCATCTAGAAATGGTTTGATAGTGTATGCTAGATAGATAGATCAATGAAACATATAACATAATGATGAAATGAGGTTCTTATTGAAACAAATCTATAAACAAGAATGTAAGAACCATGAGAACATGAGTGCCTCATTAGGTAATGAGGTGAGTGTTTTAACTTTGAAATGCACCCTTTGGAGAATGGTGTGATAACTATCCTTTTAATTGACAAAATGGAAACACTCCTAGGTTTTGGGTGACCTGTATGTTGGATTGAGTCTCTAGAGAGGGCTGGTTCCCTAGTGCAACACCTAAACTAATTCTATCTCCTAAGGATAACTCTACTCTACCAACTGACTGGGAAAAGGGAGAAAAAAGGAAGGAAAAAAACTAAAATAGGTGGTGATACACTAGAAAGTTTTGAGAACTTCAGACTTATTTGGATCACATAGATGAAGCAAGGAAGCCACACACACCATACAATAACTACAAGTAATTGATTCAAAGTAAAGGTAACTCATAAAAGGGTTTTGGAATGAATTGTCACAAGACAAGAAGGGGCAAAACAGATGGATCCACAAAAAAATCCTACAAACAATTTGTTAAACACAATCTATGACCTACAAATTGACACAAGACTACATAAAGGCATGAGAGATTTAACTGATAAAACAAGGATAGAAAAGTATCACAAAATAAAATAAGCTAAAACAGAGTAGGCACGAAACACATACTTTAGTAGAAGGTAAAACACAAATCCTTTATTACTTCAAGAGGTGGAATTAGCACAAATAGTCACTCATGGCCCTCTATTTCTCACTCAAAAAGACTAAATTACTCCAGAAATATGAATGAAGAAGCCAAAATGATTTTACAATTTTTTCAAATCTTTTATAGAAATCTGAGAGAGAAAATAATGATAAGAAAATCCTAGACATGCAAGTTTAAATTAGAAATAGAATAAAACAATGCAATTATATGCTTGTTTTGAAAGTAAATCTTTACGTGTGAAAAGCATGTTTTTGATTTATTCATGTTTTTGCCCAAAAATAAACTCGCATGGATCAAAATAGTTTTCCTTCACTTTTACATTCTTTGATTATACTTTAAAGTCTTCTTGATGAAAAAGAAGTTACTCAACATGCTTGATCTGTTTTAAATCTCTTTCACAACATATTTTGTTGTTGCATGGATTTTCCTTTGAATGCCTTAAATCCTTTAAACAAATGATGACAAATTGTAAAGCTTGGAGAGAGCTTCCCAACGAGACCAATTTTGTAAGATTTGGAGCTATAGATCAAAAGTTATGGCCTTCTGAAGTTCTACTTGTCGTAATGCACATGAAATCAACACGTTTCAGCTTTTAATTGGCTCAGAATCAAATTTTCTCACGTGTCTACTTCCCGATGTTCTATCACGTGTCCTCCTCTAACTAGCTTGCAAATTCGGGCTTTGCTTCTTTTGAAATGTGAGCCATTAATACCATGCCACATATGCTTTAACTTTCGTAGTGTCAAGCTTAATGAAACTTTAATTATGAATTACCTACCAATTAGAGCACTCCATGCACTTTCACAATGTTAGTCCCATGATTTAGAAGCTTGTCGGTTGTGAAGCGTGAACTAATATAGGAGAATACCATATACACTAGCCTTTTTCTCGACTGACCATTGTGAAATTTGTCCTAATAGAAAATCACCACGTATCCAATGGTGTCACCCCATATGAAATTTGCGAAAGCCGAGCCAATAGAAAGGCTCTACGCTTACCTTGGTGTTAGTCTTTCCTTAGACCTACTAATAAATGTGAAAGACGAACCCATAGAAAAGGCTCCACGCTTTTTAAAATTTACTTGAATGACAATCAAGAAGCTTAGACCAATAAAATAGCTCCATAAAATTTCCTTCCGGTTTTAAAAAATTGGAGCCAAGCGAAACCTTCCATGAGTCCCTACGGTGTTAGTATTATTTAAAAGACTATATCAGATGTGAAACACGAATGAATAGCGAAGCTCCTTTAATCTTCGATTTTGAGTCTTTTGTTTTAGGAACTTTGTTAGTTTACGAAGCGCAAACTAATAGAAAAGCTCCATGCATTCGCGATGTTGTCGATCTTATGATCGTTGGCTCCATATGACACCGACATGTGTCCTTAACCTCACTAACTTGTGCTTTGGACCTAAAAGATTTTAAATTGTAACTCATTCTGTGGCTTTGATGTCTACCAAAGTTAAAAATAATGAGGAGGCCATAATGATGCCAAGTGTCCCTATCTCGCTTCGTAGATTTTCCGCCATGTAGCCCTTGTTTGAACCATTAAATTTGATGGCTACCTCAAGATCTTTCAACTTTTATGGAACCCACCAATGATTTAAAATTAGTCTCCCGAGGGTTTTGAAATACTAACGACCCAGGTGCAATAAGCGGTGGAATTTGACGACTGCTAGATGTCCCAAACTTATAGAAATGACTAAGTCTGCTTTTATTCTAAAAAAACTTCATGTTATGTCAAAATATGGTTATGTGTTTGATGTTTTCCAACATGACCCTCACAATTATAGTCTTTAGCTCATGAAATCCATCCATATAAGTCATTCCTAAGAACTTGTTCTTCCATTCATGACCTGCGTGTCAATCTAAAAGTTATATCCATCTGAGAAACAAAGTTTTGAGTTACCTTATTGTATATGCACAAGAAATGTAAACAATTCTGGTGATTATGTGGGGGCAGGTGCCCGCTAGTTGAAATGATCTAGTTCCTTAATGCATCCATTGGGAATAGAGTTGAGCAATGAGTATTACAACCTACTTACAACCAGTAAGGAAACTAAAAATACCTTCTAACAAAAGGAAAACATGTTCCTGCAAGCACTTATTAGACAACAAACCAACAAAGTGCATGAGGCACACAAGAAAAGAAACTACAAACAACAATGTGCATGAATCACTTATTGGAAAATAAACACAACAATCTACTACAAAGGAAAACGTCCCTAGTAACAAGGTTTGAGATACATCCCATTAATTGGGATGGGTAGTTCATCACCATTCAACTTTAAGAGCTGAAAATCATTGTGTTGCTTGAACTTGTAATCAAGTATGGTCCACTCCAAAAAGCATCAAAATTTGGTGTCTTCCAGGTTTTGTTCTATCTTCATCCCACTTAAGCACAATGTCTCCCTCTCTAAATGTTCTAGCAGATGATTTCTTATCAAAGTAACTCTTGACTTGTGCTTGATGAATTTCCATCATTGTCATTGCCTTGTTCCTTATTTCTTCCAACTCCATCAACTCTGTAAATCTGATTTCCATTGAATCTACCTCCATCATCTCCATTTTTTTAATGAGGTCCAGAGCTGGAAATTCATTAGAAATAGGAAACCTTGCTTCTCTTCCATAGACAAGCATGAAAGGAGAATTTCCAATTGACCTTTTAGGAGTAATCCTATCAGCCCATAAGGCTGATTTTAGTTTTGTATGCCATGATCTCTTATTTTCTTCCATAGTACGCTTGATGATTATGAGAAGATTCTTGTTTATTGATTTAGCTAAGTTATTCCCTTAAGGATAATAATTAGCAGAGAATTATATATGAATGCAAAGCTTTAATTTCCATGCACTGATTCTTTCTCCAAGGAAATCTACTGCATTATCTGAGATGATTGTTGCTTTGGAACACCAAACCTTGTGACAAGACCTTCATAAAAGTCTAAAACTGATGTCTCATTTTCTTCCTTTAAAGCAATTGCTTCGTCCATCTTGTGAAGTAGTATGTAGCTGTGAGAATCCATTTATGACCTACACTAGAAGGTGGATTAATCATGCCAATAAAATCCAATCCCCATTGCATGAAAGGTTGATTTACCTGAATGGGTTGAAGAGGAAGAGCTGCTAGCTTTTGTTTTTATGCAAAAATTACACACTTTGCACACTTCCTTACCCATGTATGAGCATATTTGAATAAGTTTGGCTAGTAATAACCAACTCTCATGATCTTCAAGGTTGTAGCTCTTGGTGCAAAATGGCCACCAGATGAACCATCATGAAATTCTTCCAAAACATGCTCAATCTGATTTGAGTCAATGCATCTTAAAAGAACTCCATTCACATCCTTTCTAAAAAGTATATTATCAACAAGAACATAATAAATATATTGTAATCTAAAATACCTCCTTTTTGATTTTTCTAACCCCTATGGGAATTATCCAGTCTTAAGAAAATGGATCATTTCCTGGGTCTAACTTTGAGGCAATGCAGGAACTGTTGGATTTGGGCCATCTTGAATGACTAAAACTTGATCTTTATCATCATGAAAATCTAAAGCTAATTATTCACACAATCCTCTTCCTCTAACTAGCTTAGTGACTTTAATATCAACATCATATTCCATTACCTTTGTGATCCATCCTACCCTCTTCTCATTCAAATATTTTCTCAAAATAAATTCTTTAACACTTGGGTGAGAAACCATTAAATGAATCTTGTTATTAGAAAGTAGATGTCTAAATTTCTTAAGGCTCCTAATTATTGAAAGAACTTATTTCTCAACAAAGGAATAATTCACCTCATAATCATGTAGCCCTTGACTGAAAAAAGCAATTGGTTGCTCCATTCCCTCATCATTCTACTACACCAACATAGCTGAGATTGTATCAATTGACCCAAAAGCATAAAGAATGAAGTCTTTTCTAAAATATGGATTAGTGAGAGTTGGAGCTTGTGAGATGGCATGTTTGATTTCTTCAAATGATTTATTTCCTTCTTTTTCCAACTGAAATCATATTCTTCTTGAGCATTAAGGTTAGTGGCTTTATAAGATTTTAAAAATTTGGAATGAATCTTCTAGATAAAATTAATCATACCCGAAAACTTTATAACGCCTTCTTATGATTTGGCAAAGATAAGGAAAAATTACACTTACTCATTCAGGATCAATTGTGAGACCCTTCTTGGAAACAATGTGACCAAGTAACTTACCCTCATGGACTGAAAATACACACTTCTTTGGATTAAGTGAAACACCATATTCCCTGCATCTCTCAAAAACGTGTCTAAGATGTATGATGTGATTTACAACATGTTTTGAAAAAATAGTTATATCATCCAAGTAAACAAGAACACAAGTATTGATTAATCCTTGAAATACCAAGTCCATGACACGTTCAAATGTAGCTCCTATCGTTTAGAGATGTTTTTACCTTTCTACTTGAATTAACAAAGTGAAATAATAAAAACAAAAATGACCTTAGAAGACACGAGGTTTAAAGATATTCGTAGATGGTGACTACCGATGCTCAACATTGATAAAAGTTGTGCTTCGTCCACAAGTGTGCACAAGCTCTGTCCTACGAAGAAACCTATGTTCAAAGATACTAAACAAAATGGATTAGATAGATAGATAAGCGAGCTGCTCGACAAAGGCCAATTTTAGGAATCCAAAGGGCTTCCTCGAAGGATGTCATCTCACCTTGTAAACAATCAAGTGAATTGTAATGGATAAGCGATAAATGATAAACGGATACAAGATAAATAGATACAATAATAGTAGGTAAAGATGACTAGAACTCAAGATTGAATAGTAGGTCTTATCTAGCTTTAAATGTGGCCCATAAAAGTGTGGATGCAATGTGTACGTGTTTGAAATAATCATACCAAAATTCTTCAACTTCTTGGAAGATGTACCAAAGGAATTCAAAGATTTCTTCAAGTTCTTATATAGGAGCATTGTTGATGGCACAAAGTGTCAAATCATGGAGAAGATCGTACTGTTCCCAAAAGAAAGGATGTCAAACTATCAAAAGGCTGTAAATGCTAGTAATTTCGTGTGATTGACCACCAATTGCCATCTAACAGTGATCCATGCTTAAAAACATGTTAGAAGCAACAAGATTGACAAAATAAATGAAAGATAATTGATAAAAATTGATAAAAGTTGTTAAAAGATAAAATCGAGAGGAATCATTGGTGATTGGGCCAATAGTCAGTGATTCGGTGTTTTTTACGCTTTAAAAATTTAAATGTTTGAAGTTTTTGATTGAAATTTCAAAGTATCAGATGACTGATGATGACGTTAAAGAGATCTTAAGGATCTTGGATGAAGGCTGAAAAAATTGTATTTATAATCACTGGTGATTGTCTGAATCACCCATGATCCGGTTTTTTCAGATTTTGGGTGGAAAAGTGGTTAAGACCACTTCCAAAATCAAGGTTTTTAGTTTTGGTTTCGGGTAAATAGATTGTTAAGTTTTTGGGGACGAGGTGTGATGGTTAAGGGGTTATAAAATGATTAAGTATGATTTGTATTTATTTAATTTTGATTTTTAGGTGGTTTTAGATGGTTGAATGTAGGTTTGACGGCTGTAGAAAGGACATTTACGTGGTGATTTATGAGTGTGAATGATGAAATCAATGATGAAGGGGATGAAGGGTGCAAATTTTTGGTGTCTACACCGCATTTGATCCCAAAAGGAATTTTCCTATACACATAAGTGCCCCATTTTGTGGTGAATGTTGTCTTAAATTGATTTGACTCTTATACCAAAATCTGATTATAGCCTAAATAACCATCAAGTAATGAGAAATTTTTTGAGCCACTTACTCTTTACAAAATTTTCTCCATAGATGGTAGAGGGTAATGATATTTTAAAGAATCTCTATTCAGATCTTTGAAATCTACACACAACCATATTTCTCCACTCTTTTTCCTTACAAGAACCAAATTGGTGACCCATGATGAGTGTTTGATAGGAAAAATGATGTTAGCCTTGATTAACTTTTCCAACTCTTGTTTCATCAATGGTTCAATTTTGGGATTGACTGGTCTTTGCTTTTGTCTAACTGGCTTGGATTTTTGATCCAATTCTATGGTGTGTTGAGCTAGATTTGGATTAAAAACTTTTAAATCACCATAGTTCCATGTAAAAACATCATCAAATTCTTGAGAAAGTTGAACAAAAGCAAGCTTTTCATCATCATTACATACCTTGCCTACTTTGAGTGCTTTGTCATTTCCAATATTGATTGCTTCATAATCCTCTTGTTTGATCATCATATTGGATTTTATTTTTTGACCTGATCATCTGTGTTGAATATAGACTCAAGAGTAATCAATCCTTGAGGATTTTTTTAGATTTCAGTTGAATAATTTGATTATCATACTGCTACTGCAACCTTTCCTTATTTATGACTGAAAAACTTAGCTTCATCTTGCAAGAAGTTAACAATTTTATCATCTGATTCAAACACTTGATAATTAATATTGTTATCTAGAATAGAAGGCCTTACCACTATTTTGACATATTTATGATCTATGTCTTTCTTTGTCTGATATGGAATATCAACTTGAGCACCAATGGAAGCTAGCCTATCTGCATGTTTTTTCTTCACTCTAGGAATAGATTGAATATTAAAAACATCAAAGTCTTCAATTAAATCCCATACCCTATTTTTGTAAGATCTCAATAAGTTGTTCTTAGTGGAAGCTTGTTCTCTAATTTGATTAACCACTAAATCACTATCACCAAAAACTTGCAATTGTTTTTCTCCTCTCTTCCGCCCACTAAATACCATGTACAAGAGCTTCATACTTTGTTGTATTGTTTGTGTAAGAAAACTAAAATATCAGAGCTGAAAAATACTTTGTCTTTATTGGGGAAATCAACATGATTCCTCCACCTACTCCATTTTGCTTCTCTATCCATCAAATTATAATTCCCACAAACCTTCTTCTTGATGATATGTTTTGACAAGGTTAGGAACCATAACATTTTCTTCATGCAAACAATATGTTCCAAGATCAACTTCTTCAATATGGTGGTATGGATCAACAAAATATTTCTTAGAAGCCCATTCATCTAGTAATAAATCAGGAACTCCCTCTAGAAGTGTGGTTGGCTGATGGTCAACTG
Source organism: Taxus wallichiana var. yunnanensis (assembly GCA_018340775.1). NCBI lineage: Eukaryota > Viridiplantae > Streptophyta > Pinopsida > Cupressales > Taxaceae > Taxus > Taxus wallichiana. The sequence continues at coordinate 654,873,573 of CM031243.1, read as the reverse complement.
AATGGTCTTCTTCATCTATGATCATGCAATTTGAGTTAATAACACTAGGAATATAAGGCTCAAGGTGGTGTTCTGACATTGGCTTAGATTTAATGCTAACCTTGACACCATATCTTGTTCCTCTTCATCTATGATCATGCAATTTGAGTTAATAACAATAGGAATATAAGGCTCAAGGTGGTGTTATGATATTGGCTTAGATTTTATGGTAACCTTGACACCATATCTTGTTCTAAATAACATATGAGACTAGTATGATGATAAGTAACCTCCAATTTTTGCTGTGAAATATCTAGAAAGGAATAAGGAAAAAGAGGAGGAAGATTAATAATGAAAACATCTTGAGGAATGGAGAAGGTGGGGCATGCATGCAAGGTTAAGCTCGATTTATTATAATGACTCCAATAGTGGTTATTGGTGTTCCATCAAGCTGAACTACTCCCTTAGAAAGAGGCTCATAATCTAAACCAAGTTTGTCAACAACTTGCTTGGGCATAACTGAGCTAGAGGCTCCAAAATCAATCATGCAATTGTGAACTAGATTCTAACCTATGATTAATGAAACATAGAAGGGAGGTGGCTTGACACTCTTATTTTCTTGAGCTTCCTTTGATCGATGCATTTATGAGCAAAACCCTAGATGGTTCTTTGGATGGTTGGATAGAAATATTGAGATTTGACAAGGCTTCTTGCAAAAGGTATTTTTTTTTTTCCAAGAAGTGACAATGTATCCCATATTGACATACTAACTTTAGTTTTCTTCATATGCTCAAGGATATTAAAATATGGGGTACTAACCTTATGCTATAACTTGTTAACAACAACACCTTCTTGTGTTGGAACCTCTTGTTGATTTGGAGAATTTGTAGGCTGATTGCTTTGATGATTTGAGACTGAAAAATTAGCATGCAAAAATGGAGAAGATTGAGAACTGCTCTTACCAATAGGCTTCTCCACTTCTAATGCTCTTTTCTTGGACCTTATGTTGGCTACCACATAAGTAGAGTTTTGATTGTTTAGATGACTCATCCCACATAAGTCATCCTCTTTCCAATTAAGGAATGTAACATCACTTGACACTAACTCTTTTGAAACTTTTTGCTATGGTGGGGTCTTAACTCATTAGACCTTGTGACATAGAAACTGTTTGCACCATAAGTGCTTGATTCTGAATACCATTAAAGCATGAATTATGATTATGAGGTTGATTACATGGATAACACCACTCATAATCTTGGATTATATTATTCTGGACTGGAACAATTACTTTGGATGTGCTAGTAACATTGGGATTAATTGTTTGAATAGGCTTTGGATTAGCAAACTGATTTGAGCCTTGTGAATTTGGTTGGAAAGGAGGTCTATTTTGTTGATTGGGAGGATAGTAAGGTCTGAAAATATGATTTTGTTACCTTTTAAGAGCAACTATCTCATTCCCATAATCTTTTAAAAGTCCTTTTATCTCTTGCAAATCACTTGATTGGATTGGGGTAACACTGGTCTTGATTAAAGGATGAGAATTAGATGCTGGAATTGGGGATATTGTAGGTACTTGTTGAGAAGTGGGAGAGGAAATATCTACAAAGATGGGCATAAGAGGCCTTGGAGATATCTTCCTGCTTGTATAAGACTATTTTCAGCTCTAACTAGCTATATCATAAGCATCAAGGAGTGTCTCTCCACCCATTGATTGTATCATCACTAAAATATCGAATTTAAAGCCCTTAGATAATACAAGAAATCATTCTGAGGAGTAGGCCTTACCACTTGTGGAATTCTGTCCCAAGTCCTTTGGAACATGTAGTTGAAATCAGTCATGAACTCTTGTGGTTCTCTCTTGATAGTAGTCAATTTCTCAACTAATGAAAGATGATCTAATTTATCCTCAAAGTGCTTGCAAAATACTTCTCCCAGCTAATCCCAAGTAGTAATAGAATTTAGTGTGAGTCCTTTGTACCACTATAATGCTTTTCCCTTGAAATAAGTTGTTAATAATCTGATTGCAACATCATCCTGAGTTATGTGATAAATAGAGCATATATTGGCAACATCCTTTACATGTTCTATGGGTGTAATATGATTCTCACTAGTAAAAAATGGAATGCTCTTAAGGGCATTAGCTGGAATGTCATTATGTTGGGCTAGCAACAATGGGATACCAACATTGAAGGGAACAAAAACCTGATTTCTTTGTTGAGCCATATTCAAAATGGAACTGGTTATGGAAGCTTTGGGAGATAATATTGGATTTTGTGGAGTGGGAGGAGATTTAAGATATGGCTTGGAACTTGAAAATATACTCCTCTTAGCTGAATTCAAAGGTAATTCAATGAAATCAAAAGGAATACCTTTTGTAGATGATCTAGTTGTAACCTTTGGCATGAAATAGTTGCAGATCTGCTACTAGGATGTGCTTAAATGAATGGAGTCGCTATATATTGGATGAAAATGTATGAAACATTGATGTTTGTTTGAAAAATTATTTAATCACTCCCATCGGGCATGTCATAAACTATTGTCACTTTGAAATGCACCCTTTGGTGAATGGTGTGATAATTCTCCTTTCAATTGACAAAATGGAAAAAATTCTAGGTTGTGGGTGACTTGTATGTTGGAGTGAGTCTCCGAGAGGTCTGGTTCCCCTAGTGCAACACCTAAACTAGTTCTATCTCTTAAGGATAACTCAACTCGCTAACCGATCGGGAAAAGGGAGAAGAAAGGGAAGGAAAAAAACAAAAACGGTTTGTGATACACCATAAAGTTTTGAGAACTTTAGACTTATTTAGATCACACAGATGAAGCAAGGAAGCCACACACACCATACAATAACTACAAGTAATTGAGTCAACTAAAGGTATCTCATAAAAGGGTTATGGAATGAATTGTCACAGAAAAGAAGGGGCAACAAATGACTCCACAACAAAATCCTGTAAACAACCTGTTAAACATAATATATGACATACAAATTGACACAAGACTATATAAAGGCATGAGATATTTAATTGATAAAACAAGGATAGAAAAGTATCACAAAATAAAATAAATTAAAATAAAGTATGCACGAAATACATATTGTAGAAGGTAAAACACAACTCCTTTATTGCTCCAAGAGGTGGAATAAACACAGATAATCACTCACGACCCTCACTTTCTCACTGTGAAAGACTGAATTGCTCCAAAATATGAATGAAGAAGCCAAAATTATTTTACAATGTTTTCTGAAGCTTTTATAGAAATTTGAGAGAGAAAAGAATCATAAGAAAAGCCTAGACATGTAAGTTTGACTTAAAAATAGAATAAAACAATGCAATTGTTTGCTTGTTTCGAAAGTAACTCCTTCTGTGTGAATAACACACGTTCTTATTTATTTGATATTTTTTTCCCAAAAATAAATTATGCATGGCTCAAACTAGCTTTTCCTTCACTTTTACATGATTTGATTATGCTTTAAAGTCTTCTAGATGAAAAAAGCTACTCTGCATGCTTGATCTAATTTTAATATCTTTCATGACATTTTTTTATGTTACATGCAATTTCCTTGGAATACCTTAAATACGTAAAAAAATGATTCCATATTATAGATCTTGGTGAGAGCTTCCCAACGAGACCAATCTTGTAAAATTTGGAGTTGTAGATCAAAAGTTATGGCCTTCTAAAGTTCTATTTGTCACAATGCACATGTTCTTAACACGTTTCATTTTAATTGGCTCAAAAATTGAATTTTCTCACGTGTCTACTTCCCTCGACTTGCTGCAATGTGTCCTCCTTTGATTAGCTCACAAATTTGTGCTTTGCTTCTTTTGAAACGTGAGCCAATAATAATATGCCACATATGCTTTAAATTTCATGGTGTCGTTTTAATGAAGCTTTTATTATGAAGTACAAACCAATCGAACTCTCCACACACTTTCACAACGTTAGTCCTTTGATTTGGAAGATTTTTAGTTTGTGAAGCGTGAACTAATAGGAGAATACCATGTACCTTCAAATTTTACTCGACCGACCATTGCAAACTTTTACCTCATAGAAAAGCACCACATATCCCATGGTGTCAACCTATCTAAAATTTCTGAAAGCCAAGCCGATAGAAAGGTTCCATGTTTAGCTTGGTGTCACCGTCCGTAGCCCTAATGATAAATGAAAAATATGAACCAATAGAAAGGCTTCACGCTTTCTAAAATTCACTCGAATGCCAACTACAAATCTTAGAACAATAAAATATATCCACAAACTTTCTTTCTCCGGGTTTTACAAAATGCGAGCCAATAGAAATCTTCCATGAGTCCCTGTAGTGTCATTCTTACTTAAAAGATCATGTTAGATGCGAAACACAAATGAATAGGGAAGCTCCATGTATCTTTGGTGTCGATATTATTTTTGAGGAACGCTATGAGTTTGTGAAGCGTGAACTAATAGAAAAGCTCCATGCATTCATGATGGTGTCGATCTTATGATTGTTGGATTTATAGAATGTTTCCATGTGTCCTTGACCTCGTTGACTGCGCCGGACTCGATAGCTTATAATTTGTAACTCATTCCATGAATTTGACATCTCTGTCGAGTTAAAAAAATGAGGAGCCCAAAACTATGCCATGTGTCTCTGTGCTGTGCTTCGTAGATCCGCCGCCACATAACCACCGCTTGAACCTTGAAATTTGATGCCTACTTGAACATCATCACGCTTTTATAGAACTTGCAAATGATTTATAATTAGTCTCCCGTGGGTTTTTGAAATGCCAACGGCCGATGCATTTGGGTAGCAGAATTTGACGGCCATCTAGACGTCCCAAACTTGTAAAAATGCTTAAGTCTTTTTATTCAAAATAAAACCCGTGATCTCTCAAAATATGCTTCTATGTTCAATTTTTCCAATAGGACCTTCGCAATTTTAGTCTTCACTTGTGCAATCCATCCATATAAGTAATTACCAAGAACTTGTTCTTCCATTCATGACCTGCATGTCTTTCCAAAATCTCTGTCCATCTGAGAAACAAAGTTTTGAGTTGCCTTCTTGTACATGTGCAAGAAATGCCAACAGTGAGAAAAATCACGTATCAAAGATACAGAGGCCTGCATGGAGTGGTGGAAACATGCTTGTAAGAGCCAAACTGAATGTCAGATGATATGGTACCAATGATGGGAGATGTAGCAGTAGGAAGCACATATGCCGACGACCTAGGAAGCCAATGTGAAGTGGTAGCATTATGAGATAGATGAGATGATGCTATGATGTATGCGCGAGATGGAGGATGCAAGTGAATGATAATATTAGAGGATGGATAAATGAAGACCTTATAAGTGGGTGGACGAGACAAGTGAATTGAAGTGGAAGCATGCTTATGTGGAATTAGAAAAAGAGACCACTCACAAGAGTAAAAGCCCTTAAAGGAAATGACACCCTTTTATTTTAATTATTGTAATTTATCATGAAGGGCATAACAATCATTATCACGATGGCCATTTATGTGGTATAAATTTCAATAAGGAGATTGTCTGGTGATGTAAGAGATGAGGAGGATGATTATGATTTGAGGGTAGGAGGATGATTCTAATTTGAGGGTAAGAGAATCAAGTGCTTATCAAACAAAGAACACAACCCATCATAATGCTCAGTAGTATGTGAGAAATGCAATGGCTCCCAAGTAAAAGATGGGGAAGATTTAGGTGGAGAGCGAAGTGGTGGCGGAGATTGAGGACACTTATGCGGTGGAGGGGAGGGAACATGCTTACAAAGTGGAGGAGATGGAGACCTTAGAGGATGCTTAATAGATGGAAGAGGTGAAGAAGCGAAGACGATTCAATAGGAGAAGAAGTACAAGGGGATCTATAAAATATGAAACAATTAAATCTTGTTCTAGATCAATGACCTTATAACATAAAAGCGTAAATTATACACATGTATCATATTCTAATATTTATTTTAATGCAGGAATAAAGCCACGACAAAAATGAATTACTTTTTTATATAATTTTTCTGAAATACTAAGCGATACATGTAAGAATTAAAGCGTAAAAATATAATCTAGAATAGGTTCTTTCTTTCCTTGATGCAAGCTAGGTAAATGATCATGTGTGACTCTAAGACCATTGTTTATCATAAAATGTCTAAGAAAAACATCTTCCATTTCATAATATGTACTAAAGGATCCAAAAGGTAAGTGGGTGTACTAAGAAAGAGCATCATCAACAAGGCTATGATGAAAATATTTTAGTGACAAACAATCATTGGAATAGGAAGCCGTGGCGAAGGATAATTCTTAAGATGCAAGTATGGATTGTCAGTGCCATTGAAACATGAAAATGTAGGCATGATAAAATCCTTAGGAAATTTTGAATTGTGAATTTTCTTTGGAATAGGATTTCCATGAAGAGAATTATTATCAATAGAAGCATAGTATGCTTTTCTTTCAAGAGTAAGAGATTGAACTTGAGATTGCAACTGGACAACATCATGCATGAGTGATAAAATGTCATGTGAAGAAATTAGGGAAGATGTGAGAGGCACATTGAGAGGTTGTAGCTTTCCGTTATGAGTGATCATGGGAACATGAGATTAAGAAGTAGAATATGAAGATATTATGGGCATGCTATATGTAGATGCTAAATAAATAAGAGGAGGTATCTAGTAGGAATAGAATCATCAACACAAATATCATCTAATGAAGAAGAAGATGGAATATCGACATAAATGCTAGCAGTAGAATCAATAAAAACAATAGGAGTGCTAGAATAACCATGAATTCCATTTTAAACAACCTTAGAAGTAGAAGAAAGAGGAGTGGAAAATTCACTTTCAACAGTCTTAAGAGAATTAACATCCTCACTAACATGCTCATGATCAGAAATATAATCATCATCATTATCAGATTAATGTAACTATTTCATCAAGGGAATCATCAACATACAAAGAAGAAAGAGGAGAAATATCAACAAATATATCTTTACAAACAGCTCCGTAATTTCAAAAGTAACATAAACACAAGATTCAACTTTACATTCATCCTGACTAGTATGAGAAACATCATCATGCACATGTACATTGTTGAAAATTAAATTATGTCTATCCACAAGAACACAATAAAGACCAAACATATAATCTACAACAACATCATAAAGTACTACATGAAATTCAAAGAAGGTGGAGTAGTCTTGGTAACTATGGAATAACAAGGAGTACATCCAAAATGTTTTGATCCGGTGAAACAAGGCTTAAAGTATATTTGGAAAAACTAGTAGGAACTTTGTGTTTGTTGGTCTCAAGCATTATTTGAACATTGTAATCAAAGTTAGTATTGCGATAAAGATTAAGAAGTTCAGCCTCAACGACATCAACAAGTATAGGATTGACACTATCATGATGCATAACTTGCCTAGGAGAGGAAGATCTAATTTTATCCATGAGGTTTTTGTGGATCCTAGGGCAAGGAGTTCTAAAAGAGGGGTTCACCAAATGATTTAATAAAATATAAATGTTAAAGCTAATTTCAGAGTCACTACAATGATATACAGTAAAATGCAAATGATAAGCACTCTAAGGATGTAATTATGTAAGCAAATGAGACAGGTAGGGAACATATCTAATTTTCACTTATCCCAAAGTATGTTTGAACTAGATCAATTGATGAAAAATATAATCAAAGTGTCGAACTCCTTGATATAAATTCTAGTGCTTGTAGACCGAGTCGACATGGGTTCTTGGGTGGGGTGAGGGAGCACAGGTGCTGCTAGAGACATTTCATAGGCACCGACGATTGTGCAGAGATTCAAAACCTGATTTTTATGTGTCGTTAGGGTTTTGTTATTCTTTCTGTTGGTCACCTGTATATTGCAGTAACGATAACCAAATTCACTGGTAACTTGAAAAATAGATAATATTCTCAGAAACCCCAAACTACATCAAATCCTATAAAATAAATATGTAAATGGGGAGTCAGACCAACCCCAATGGTCACCCGACAGAGTGAACTTATGACCAAGTGATGCACTACATTTGAAACTCCATGTAGTTTTATGTGCTTATGTGTGAAATCATGTCCTTAGGTTTCCCTCACGCCGATGACGCCAAGACAGAGGGCTATAAATAGATAGAATGCAAATGTGTGGGATAGAATTTAGAAAATTCCCCTTCCTATGAAGTGTATGTAGATTAATAAGCCCAAGATGTAGTCCCTTTGATACTATGTAGATATTCTTTCCCTTTAGAATTGTCTACCATTATAATGGTATGTATGTTGTGTTTATATAGGGATCTCTTACTTGAATTTTTACACTAGTGACATGAAATTTCAACTAGGACCTTGGGATAGGAGTAAATAAATAGAAAATTCCAACCACTAATTTAAAAAATGTGAACAAACAAAAAGAGGATAGGAGTGCCCGGTTGGACAGAGTGCACAGACGCTAGTGTGTCATGAGAAAACCGACAAAAATGTGAGAAGAATGATAGACATGGATCCCTATTACCTGAAATAAACTAGGTGAATAAGTGAAAATTTGAGAGATAAAAACAATAAAAATAATCAAAGCAAGCGGATGGACTAGGAAGTGTGTCACCAATGAATACCTTTCTTACTCAAGATCCATTTATAAAACAACATACTTGGCGATATATTAAAATAGTAGTAGTGCATTATTTTGTCTCTGAAATGAAAAAGTATCCATTAGAGATCATGGAGTATGTAGTCATGAAAGTGTGGACCAAGTTTGAGGACCCTAGGATGAGTTTTGTGTAAGATATTGTAATTTTACTAAAACTAGGTTAAACAAGGTATGCTAAAATAACACTCTGAATTCTTAGCATTTGATATAAATTGTGGAGCCTCCTTTAGATAAATCATAAGAGACATTTTTAAGATCATATAGATAAAAATATGTTGCAAAAATTATGAGGCCAAAAGGATAAGAAATAAGAAAGTTCTATTCATTTTTACTTTAATCGACTTAAACCCTCCTAAACCCCAATTTAGAGCGGTATGAAGAAATTTATTTTTGAAGTGCTAAAATGGAACTGTTTTACTTGTTTATGAATTTGAGATTGTATATAATTCCTCAAATCATATTTCCATGGTGATTTAAGCTCTTGACATCTTGTAGGCTCATCAAGAAATCATCTGCTTTGTGAAGAATTCAGTGTACAGACAAAACTTACAAAGTAACCCATGCTCAAATATTTTGTGAAGGATGTTGGAGATATGTGATTGATGTTCATGAAGTTATCTAGGTTGTTCCTTTGGATAAATGTGATGATACATGTGCATTTTCATTCCTACCACCAAGAATCCTAGAATGCAAAACTAGACATGAAGGTATGAAGAGTATACATGATGAATTGCCTCATAAAGTGATTTTTTTGGTCATGAATAGCATGAAGGTGTTCCATATGAGTGCTAAGTGTGATTTTTTTAGTTTGATGAGGTGCTTGCATGCATAATTTTGAGTGATCCAAAACTACCCTTCTGAGCTAGTGAAGAAGCTTGTTGCTATAGGTGAGTAGATGGAGTTTTTCTTAAGTAAGGTATGCTTTTAAATGATTGTACACATTTTATATGACGTCCTCAAAATTTTTAAAGTTTTGGTTGAGCTTGGTGATAATTTTTAAGGTGTTTGAATATGAGGAGCTAAGATTGGTTTTTAAGCTCCTAGAACCCAGTCAAATCGAACAATTTAAGAAATTGGAATGAAAAGACAATCTTTGCAATGTTTTGATAATTTTTGTCAAATGCATGTGAAAGAATACTTCAAGATATTTCTGTTGATGTATGATAGGTGATTGGATGACAAATTTTAGTGCTCCAAGTAATCAGATTTTGAAGACTGTTTTTTTGTGCATGGAAACTCACAAGTACCTTGATCAAATAAAGTATCTCATGGAATGAATGAAGAAGATGTTAGATGCACAAAGCCTTAATGGTGGAATAGGGATCAAATGAAACTCTCTAAAACCTTTTGTGGATCTTGAACCTGCACAAAATAATATTAAAGAGGAATACACCATGACTTAAATTTTTGGACCTTCATGAATGCAAGTTTGAAGCTCTAATGAGAGTTGAAAGAGAAATGATGAGTTAGGAAGGATGTGAAGAGGTTATAGAGAACATGAATATTTTCTAACATCCTTGCATGATTGGGAAACTTTTTCATTTGTGTAAGAGATAAAGAAGACAAAGGGAACTCACCAAAGAGGAAGGAGACAAAAATAATGACATGGAAGTTATTAAAGAGATGTTAGAAGTCGATGTCGATTCTAAGAGGAATATATTCAGTTGTGCAATAAATTTAGGTGTCTTTTGGTCATCTAAATGAAGGTTATAACTTCATGTACCAAAGATTTTCTGATTTCCATCTTTAACTTAATAAAATCAAATATTAAAAAAAAATTGACCTCGGAAGAGGGCGAGGTTTACCGATACCCACGGTGATGGACATCAATGCTAATGGATAAAGCTCCTTCTTCTTTCATTGACAAAGAAACCTATAAATAGAAGACAAATAAACATAAAATATTAGATAGATGGATAAACAAGCTGCTCCAAAAATGCCGATTCCAGGAATCCAAAGGGACTTCCTTGGAGGATGTCATCTCGTTTTGATACAATTAAGTATATTGACTAAGATGGATAATGATATGTAAATGAAAAAGATAGATAGATAATGGATAAGAATCTCTAGAACTCAAGGTCGAAGGGTAAGTCCTGTTTAACTTCAAATGTGGCCCGTGTGGGTGGATGCAATTTGAATAGTCTCGAAGTAGTCGTACTAAAAGTCCTCATGCTCTTGTTGGATCTCGTGGAGGAATTCAAACTAATCCTTGATATCTTCAACGTCGCGTGGAAAATTGTATTGAACATAATGTAAGCTCGTGCAAGATTTCATACTTTTCCCAAAAGAAGGGTTGTTGAACTATAGGAAGATTGTAGATGCTTGTGATAGGATGGGACCGTAGGTACTTTCATCTAAAGTAAAGCTATGCTTGTAGAGGACAAGTTAAATGCAAAATATTGACAAAATTGATAGTAAATCGATGAATTATTTAAAAAATATAAATTGGTAGGGATTGATGGTGATCTAGATGAGTTGTTGGTGATTCACGCAATCGCTGGTGATTACTAAGAAAATGATAAACTTTGATAAAAATGATAAAAAAATATTTAAAATGATGATTTTTGATGTTTTTATGAAATGTAAATAACATAACAACACATAGAAGTACCTTTTATGTGGAAGTAAGTTGAAAGATGCCTCCAAACGTTGGATAGAGTTGATTAAAGTTGATAAGTAGTTTTTGAAAGATGATTGATGAAAAGGCTATCAAAATGACGTCTTTGTGAGAGCTTGAAGTTGATATAGTTTCTTGACGATTGCTGGAAACGATGTAGATTCACCGTTGAGTTGAAAAAAGTGCATGTATAAGTAAAAGGTTTATGAATATCCCTGAGAGAGGAGAAAAATCCTATTTATAATCACTAGCGATTTTTTCAATTGTCGCGATCCGGGATTTTCTTGAAAACATTTAGGAAATTGTTGAAACCAATTCCTAAATGGGGTTTTTGAGTAAATGATGAGGGAAAATGGTTGGGAGGAGGTTATGGACGAGTTGGGGAGGTTAGGATGCTAAGATAAAATAGGTTTGAGGTGGTTTTGAGATGTTAAGTAGTTTTACGAGGTTGAGGTAGTCCGGGATGAGTAAATAGTAATTTTTGAGGGGTAGAATTTGATTTTACTTGGATGAGGAAAGGGTGACTTAGGATAATGACATAATGATAGGTTTTAGATTAAATAATTTATATCTAAGATGGAGTAGGAAGGTTGACAAAAAGCCGGTGTCTACATTTTCCCCCTTTTGTCGAGTAGTTTGCAACGACCAAATCGAAAGACAAAAATGATATGAGATATGCCTGTTTTGTGTTTAGATGGGTGATCCACCCTCAAATTGGGGGTGATTGCAATGTAGTGTAAGGATCACCAGTTTGTTTGAGTAGGTTTGACATGTGTGTTTCATTTGAAGCTATCCCAGGGATGAGGTATCGAAACAAGATTGATATCACCATAGAATCAAGTGATAGGGGAACTAAAGGGTTTGTGTCCTATAGACTTATGATTCATAGGGATAGATAAAAGATCATGAAGCCAAATAATAGGGGAATTAAAGGGTTTGCGGCCTATAGGTTTATGGATGACTGGTGTCGAGGTCATAAAATGATTCCTATGAAGGATGACCAGTTTTTTGGGTCCTCAAAATGAGGCACATTGTTGAAAGATGCAATAAAGTTGTTGAAAATAATTATCGGTACTTGAAAAAAATTATGGTTTGCGAGAGGAAGGGTTAGGTCACTAGAGATTTAGATGAATCTTAGGTGATTAAGATGAATCCTCGATGATTAGGGTGAATTACAACAATTACAAGAATCGTTGGTGATTCTGCGTGGCTCATATAAATAGTCAATTTTATTAGGAAAGTTTTTATTTGTGATTTGTGAGTTTACAGAGCTAAGTGAGTGATTAAAGAGTGATAATTGAGAAATGGAGGTCGTAGGGGTGTCTGGAAAGTAGAGGAGGCCCACTTAGGTAGAGGTATGTACCATTGGTTTTTATTTTGCGTGTGTTTATTTTATTTTGGTTTTATTATTTTTAATGTCCATACAAGGGTATGTTTGTGAAATCTCTGGAATCACCAATGATTTTGATGGATCACCAACGATTGGACTGAATTGTTAGCGATTGATGTTTTTTTATATAAATTTGATAAAAGTTTGATGGAAATTTTTTCTAATCCATGTTTTTGTGCTTTTTGAATACAAAAAGGCCAAATTGACTATCGAGACAAGATTCCAGGTGATTTTAGGGGATGTAAGAGCATATATGTTGGATGAGGATTGGATGCATAAGAGGATGTGGGTTTTGTGGGGATGCGTTAATATAGACACACCCATAGGTATCGGTGATTGTTGTTTGCATTGATGGAGAGGTGGGATCCTGCCACCTACACTTTTTAGTTGTTGACAAGTGAGATGACCATCACCTTGAGGATGTTCATAGGATTAATAGATTGCCGGTGCATGGAGAGGACATATATTGTATTGATGATACTAAGAGGGAGGATGTGATGAGGAGATTATATGGGGAGGATGTTGATGATGTGGGGTTTATAGTGGGTGGATTTTATTATCAGACTTTATATTCTTCAGAGAGAGAGGGTTGTGTTCATATGACTATGATGATGATGATGGGGATCACATGTTTCGCTTTTCCCGACTTTGGTTGTGGTCAGCTTTCCTTGGATGATGATAGGTGTAGTGGCGAGAGATGATGGAACATAAGAGCATATTTACATGGGCCCCGCTTTACTTACACATACATTTAGGGAGCTATAGGCCTAGAGGATCTAGAAGAGGTTCAATATTGATATTAATTTTCTACTACAGTGTTGGGCCTTTGAGCATATTACCGTGGCTTGTCCTCGCGGTTTTCTATGGGGAGGTGTTGTTATGATAGGGATATCAACCAGTTTTATGCGATGACATTAGGATTTAGGGAGGGTGGATCATTATGGAGTGAGGATAACTATAAATATATCCTTTCGTGATTGTAGGTGGGGTATGTGTTATAGAGGCCGTACATTGGATTTCCATTGTGGGAGGGATAGGAGAGTCAATTGAATGCCATTAAGTAGGACTTATGGATATAGGGTCGTTGAGGAGGGGACTAGGAGATTATTAGATTTAGTCACATCATGTGACAATTTGGTTTGATTCAGGATGTGCGGAGGCTCTAGTTTATACGAGGACGTGATGATGGGGATGTGGATAATCCATTACAAATGCATTGGTTGCATTGTTATATGGTTGACGAGGAGGGATCCATGGGTGTTTATGACCAGGGATATCTGGTTCCTATAGATGATGCTAGTGTGATCGCGACATTTTCTGCATGGTGGACTAGGGCATATGCTGCATAGTGGGGAGCCCAACCGAATCAAGGAGGTAGGTGGGTGTGGGCCCAAGTAGAGGGTGCACATTAGGGTGGTGATGAGGATGGTGGTGAGGGGATGATGATGCGAGATAGAGTGGCTCGGAGAATACCATTGTATGATTGGAGGCCGAGAAGGCCGTAATGGAGGTTGAGTGGGATATAGTGACCACATAGAGGGATGGCTTGAGGACAAAGCGTAATGGTCTGGTAGTGGAGAGGGATGGAATCCGGGATGAGCGTGATAGCCTTAGTCGAGAGGTGACAAAGGTGTAGACACAAAAATTCTACACTCCCCATCTTCAATAATTTGTCCCATTCACATTTATAATCTATCACATTCATATCCATTAGCTTAAATATATATATTATCATTTAGGTTATTATTTAATAAATCCATTTAAAAGTTATCCCTTAATGTGAAATCATTCCAAAACCCCTTTATCCTGACATATCTACCATGGACTATTTCATATACTCATAAGATCTTGTTTTATTTAAATATCCTAACATAATCTATTATTATTAGACATTATCCTATGATATATGTTTAATATATCCAACTAAACCACCTAAAATATATCCTAAACAAACCTAGGCTAAAATAGAACATAATCTAACTATTTTCTAAACAAACATGACACCTCATACGACAACACAACACATTAAAAAACAAACCCATATCATATCCCTCGAATACACAAACAAATAAACTTAAATTAGACAATTATTTCAACTATTCACTAAATAAACTCAAAAATTCTGAAATCCTTGGTGTTTTGGTAAAATGCCAATGACTATTTAAGCTTGATTTCTAGTCTCATTTAATGGAGCATCTGCTTACATTTATGAGCTTATTATCTATCATCCTTTCGCATCTTTAATTGAGAGTGTTTATCAGGATTCATCTTTATTTACTACATCCACTCGTCATCTAATGTCTGCACACACCATCATCAAGCACGTTCGAGCTTGTTCGGAATCAATAAATCTTCACCAACTTGTAGGTTTTTTCAAGTTTCAATCTTCATTAAATCAAGGTTAGCTATTTTATTTTTACATCTTCTATTCACTCATCTGAAACATTATTTATTAAATCTCTCCAATTCATATCAAATTGAAATCAAACTATTAATTTGTTATAAACACATTACATTTGCACATTGTTAGTATTAACTTGAAAATGGTGTATTTTACCCAAACGCCTACGTTTAAGTCAAAATGCCTACATTTCCTGTAAATTTTAGCTTTTATAGTTTTTATCGATTATTACTTATCAATTTCATATATTTATCTATCCTTTATAACATCTTTTGTCAAAGATGAGTTTTCTAGATGGCTATAGGTGGCCAAACGCATGAGATAACCAACATTAAATCTCTTCCAATTATCCGTTAGCCTTTGCATTGGGAGAAATATGACATATTGCACGATTTATAACTTTGTGTTATTCATTCAACCCCTTTATACCAACTGCAAAACATATTCGAAACCACTCACAGGATTCGTGAGGCCACGTACAAGTTTTGGGAGGCCTATTTCAAAATTTTACACATTCGAGCCGGCTTGGCTTGGTTTGTTTACCGCTACGAAGCCAGATTGGAAATTTGGGACTATGCTGTTGAATCAACAAACCAAACCGAATCCACCAACCAACCTGAATATAAATATTCCAACTCTACATCTAATTATTAGTAATATTTAGAGAACAAGGAACCAAAATATGTCCCTGATTTCTATAGAGATGAGTATACCGATGATTATGACTTTGACCTCTTTGAAGAATTTGAGATAGACTATCCAGAGATCACTTTCAAGAATCCATCATCATCTGAAGATTCTAACATTGAATTTGATTCATATTTCTAGGTTATAGTTTATATATATCTAGGTTTTAATTATATGCTATAAATTTGTAATAAAGTCTGAAACTGATCGAAAAATCATTATTTTTATCCATCCTATATCATGATTGGCTTTATGTATTGCTTGATTGCATAAAATAGTGGGTTGACATCCTTGTGAGGAAGCCCCTTGGACTTCCAGTGGATCGGTCTTCGCTAGCGGCCCACTTACTATTTTTACTAATAAAAAAATTGGTGTAGTGTCTTTGATTGCATTTTAATTAGCACGATAAGAGCTGAACTATTTTGAACATGCGATGCAAACATCAACATAATTGATAAACATATGCGGGTATTGGTAAACCCCGCCATTTTGAGGTTTGATGAGCTTTATTATTACGCCCCTCTGTGTAAAAATCATTTGCGATCGGATAAATTTCCCACAATTGGGCAAATTGCTGTGATTTTCCTAAATTTTTCAAAGCCTAATAGTTTGCCTTTTCCTTATTGTTTGCTACTTTTTGCTTGTTGTTTTTTAACCTGTTTGTAGGGCATTGATTCTGGAAAGTTCATGTGCTGGATTGCTAGATTGCTTGCTTTAAACATTGCTAAAAAATATATAAAAGAAGCATTTAAATAGTGAGTTCTATTTTTTTCTTTTTGCTTTTAGTTTTGCATTTTGTTTGATTGTTTTCATCAAAAATGACATTTTGAGTTAGGTTTTAAAATGAAATTTTCATCCTTCTTGTTTCACATAATATTAACTAGGAGGATAATCCATTGCATTCACCTTTTTTCTCCCTCACACAAACCAAACCACATAAAAACATCAAAACACATTTAAAACAATTCCTACCTAGGTGGATACCTACTTGGATTTGATCCCCAAGAGGAGAAGTCGACTCGGTGTTCTGGCCAAGTATAATCATCTTTTCACGGTATATATTGGCTAAGCACCCGACACCCTTATCGCCGGGATCGTGAAGTGAGGGGGTAGGACCCAATACCACGCCCGTATCGGTAAAAGTACAAAGGTTGGCCTCATGTACCTTTAGGTATATCAAGGAATCCACCCTTAAACATACCTCAAACTAGCCCTAGATTGCCATTTCCTAGGACCCTCATTAACCATTTTACACATTTCACCTTATAATTAAATCAAGAAAACTTAAAAATCTATCTTGTTTGCTTTTGATTGCTATTTGTAATCAACCCATTTTAATTCATTTCTTAGATAATTATTTTGTGTGTGTTTATTTATAATGGCACAAACAAGATAAAAATTTCACAAGCAAGCTTCAAATCATGTCTTAACCAACGTCCACACCTTTATAGCAAAAAAACCTTTATCTACTACTATATCTACACCATCATTTACCACACCATTACAACAACAAAACCCATTCCATCAACCAATTACATCAACATCTCTCGATTGATGCTCAACGAGCTTGGAATTAAATAGAGGAACAATACAATGAAGAAATGAGACAACTTATTTTAAATTATGCACATCAATTTCATAGTCAAGAGTTCAATACCTCTAAACAAGAAGACACTAAACAACCATACTCCCCCAACTCACAATAAAAATCTTCTGAAACCACTTTCTTTGAAAGAGGAGACCCTGTTTTTGAAGAAATGTTGGATTCAAACCCCATTTCCCTCAATGCCTATCTGGTGGCTAGGGGTGTTCAACTCCAGCCATTCACACCATATCCATCTATAAACATTCTTAAAACTTTGTCTGTATCTTCACAACAACTTGAATCCAAAACATTTTTAGGTGTTCATGGCTCTACACAACCCATTGATTCAAACCAACAATCTATATCTGAACCACCATTTTCATATAATCCTTCCTATACTATTTACGAAGGCTTGTTTCAAATTAGGAACCCATCATCCAATAAGTAAATTCATATCTGCCTCTAAGTCAAACTAAAAATTCAGAAGTCATGTCCTCTATTTCTATTCTTAGTCTTAATATGGTTTGTTCTCAGGATACAACCGCCCAACAACATACATTGTCACCTGAGCCTTATACTGGCTCAACACCTCTACAAAGTAATACTAATACTTCATATCTACCCCTCAAACATCCTCGATCACTCAAACATATCCAATGAGTTCCATTGCTGCTTTTAATGTCATGCCTCAACCAACTAGTAACATTCATAATATTACCATGTCTATTCTGGCATCAATTCCTTTAATCAATACTAGTGCAATTTCCACCACGCACCCTGTTTCATAGTACATACCACAACAATCATTTCCATTAATTTATATACCATAATTTTCTCCTACACAATACATTTCACAACAAACACCATCCTTTGGGCCCTCTACTATGGTTTTTCAACAACCACCTCCTTACTCACAACCCTTTCCTTATCAGTATATACAATCTTCCCAACCTTCTCAACAATACATTCTGCAACAAACTCTTCCACAACAACAAAACATCCCTTCTCAACAATACATTCCTCAACAAACTCTTCCACAACAACAAAGTATCCCTTCTCAACAATACATTCCGCAACAAAATCTTCCTCAACAACAGAACATTCCTTCCTAACACTATATCCCTCAACAAAATATCCCACAACAGTAGACCTACACCAAATATAGAACATTTATTCCTAACAATATATCCCTCAACAAAATATCCCACAACAGAACATACCCCAACAAAACATTCCTTCCCAACAATATATCCCTCAACAAAATATCCCACAACAGAACATCCCCAACAAAATATTCCTTATTAGTAATATGTTCCTCAATAGAACATTCCTTATCAACAAAACATTCCTCAACAATATCAGATATACTCACAACCTAGCCAGTTTGCATTTCAACCTTGGTCCATCTTCACAAAAATCAACACCAACTGACCCTCTTCAAGATCTTATGAATCATTTATCAAGTCTAGAAGTGCATCATCTGCACCCAAAATGTCCTCTCTTATGATCAAATCTGTAATGAACCTATCCACCCATTAGTCCCATACAAAGCATACCATCCTCATTGGGAGCTTCCAAAATTCATTAAGTTCTACAATAAGGAAGACCCCCAACAACATATTCGTGCATTTTGTCATGATTTTTATTTAATATCTCATAATCAAGACCTTATGCTATGAACCTTTCCAATATCCCTCGTTGGCTCTGCTCTAGATTGGTACAATAGCATTCTGCAATATTCCCTTTTCTCTTTCACTTAACTCACACAGTTGTTTTTGTGTGCAATGAAAAGTTTGCAAAAGCTTATAAAATGGGGTAAGAACACAAAAGAGGCCCCCAAAATCTTTAAACAAACAACTCAATGACCATCAAATTAGAGATAATTAAGAGCTACCTATTTGCATGTATATATAAAGCTTGAAACAAACAATCAACCTCTAAACATGACTATATTAGTTCTCTACTCTACGAAAGCTATCAATAAATGAACCTATTAAATCTCTAGCAATCAGTTTTGTGATTGTTGATGTTTCACAAGCTTAAGAATGGAATCTCACCATTAATGACTTCTCTTGTTTACCTAAAGCTTTGAAATGGACTACCAAATAACAAGCAAATAGCTCAAATAAACTATGAAATAACTCTAAGAGACCTTAAATGGCTTAAATTAGAAATGAGAGAGAGAGAGAGAGTGTGTGTTCTTAGGAAAAGGTGGGAGGGGTATCCCTCTATTTATAGTTTTGGATTTGAGAAAAGGATGTTTTGGATTCATGTGGGATTAAAAAAGGGGTCAAAAGTTTGATTTTTAGAAAAACATATTTGGAGGTGTGAACATGATTTTAGGAAGCTAAGTTGTTTTTGTGTGTAATGAAAAGTTTGCAAAAGCTTATAAAATGGGGCAAGAACACAAAAGAGGCCCCAAAATCTTTAAACAAATAACTCAATGACCATCAGATTAGAGATAAGCAAGAGCTACCTATTTGCATGCATATATAAAGCTTGAAACAAACAATCAACCTCTAAACATGACTATATTAGTTCTCTACTCTACAAAAGCTATTAATAAATGAACCTATTAAATCTCTAGCAATCTATTTTTTGATTGTTGATGTTTCACAAGATTAAGAATGGAATTTCACCATTAATGGCTTCTCCCGTTTACCTAAAGCTTTGAAATGGACTAGCAAATGACAAGAAAATAGCTCAAATAAACTATGAAATAACTCTAAGAGACCTTAAACGGCTTAAATTAGAAATAAGAGAGAGAGAGAGTGTTCTTAGGAAAAGGTGGGAGGGGTATCCCTATATTTATAGTTTTTGGATTTGAGAAAAGGATGTTTTGGATGCATGTGGGATTTAAAAGGGGTCAAAAGGTTGATTTTTAGAAAAACATATTTGGAGGTGTGATCAAGATTTTAGGAAGCTAAGTGGCTATTTGGAAAGGTAAGATATTTGTTTAGAAATTCAAATCATTCCTAGAAAGTCAATAAGAGGGATAATTTACCTAAACAAGGTTAATTAAAGGGAAACAAGCTTATAGAAGTTGGTTAGAGAGGGATTAACAAGGTTTATGGGTGTAGGAGAGGTTAGAAACCATAATTTACTAGTGCAATGTAGTAAATTAACACGAGACTAGGATAGTTAGTATGATCTTAGTAGTGAAGACCATGTAGACCAAATTATAGGTGTATACATTTGCCCCTATTTAAGGTGACGTATGTGACATCACTTGAAAGAAAGTAGACAAATACAAACAACTAAAGTTTTTGAAGGGGTTGAAGAAAAGTTATTAGGATGAAAATTCCCCCTTGAGTGTCGATGGAGTGATGTACGAACTCGATCGATGATCGAAAAAAGAACAGAGGAAAGAATAATGTGAAGAGAAGGAAGGTGAGAACATAGTGAAACAACCATAAAAGGGATTTTGAGCTATCTGCAAACCGGTGCTATAGAAACAATTCTATTCTTCATATTGTTAGTAATCTTCATCATCATTCCTTATTAAAATATGAGCATACGACAACAACGTAAAATGACATGAAAATCCAACATACAAAAAACTGTCCATTGCTAAAAATGGCCAACTCCAGGAAACATACATGAATGTAATGCAATACGAGAATCAAACAAACTCATCTAATAGGGAAATAAGTAGACCTCCTCATAGGAATAGGCACATTGGGCATGCCTCCTCAGTACTCGCAACAAGCGCCAACTAGAACTGTGTTTGCTAACGCCACTCCAGTGGAAAATATGATACCTCCCGGTCTAGTACAAAATAATCCATTCCTGGGCAATACTCCTCCATACTTAAACATGTATTCCAAGTCACCACAAGGAGATATGTTATCTTCTCCCGACATGTTTTCTCAACCATAGGGATTTCCTTATGCCCTTGCAAATGCATATGCTACACCATATCAACAAACCGTCCCACCTCCACCCCCTCAGCAAGCGCCATCGATGGTCGAAACCTATGCGATAGGAACTTATTCAGAATATTTGAAATAACCTTTAGACTTCACCATACGAAGCGTCATGCTTCCAAGACGTCTTCCCCGATTTTCCCAAATACAAAGGGAGGGGGAGACCCAAATGCACATATCAAGGCCTATCCCACATCCATTCGAGAACTGCTCCTTGGGATGGGGTTGTTCTTAAAATATTCCCAAAACTTTAGAGGGCATTGCCCTCGATCGGTGTCTGAGAATACAAGAAGCCTCCATCCATTCATTTTAACAACTCGTTTCAAATTTCATCAAGGCATTCGACATGAACAAACTGTTGAGAATAGGAATCGGGAATTCTTGCATATTAAACAAGAACACAATGAATCATTTGCTCATTTCATCCAAAGATGGCGTACGCTTCTTTATTCTTGACAAGAAGTGCTCCAAACATGGATCGAGATGGAACTATGCGATTTATTCCTTCATTCTCTCAGTAGAGAGATAAAGGAAGAAGTCCAGAAGTTCCCACTAAGAACTTATGATGAAGTGCTTGAGAGCGCCCTCCGAATAGATCAAGCTGCAATAGATAGCGGTCGCAAGACGTATGGAACAAACAAGAGGTTAATCATCCCCAATCAAAACACTACGACTTATCCTAGTAAAGTAAATGCCAATTAAGGACCTAAAATCCTTAACAAGAATCGCGGAGTGACAACAGATGGAGTAACTGACCAAACTAAAAAGGCAAATGTTGTAAATGCTCCACCATCGGTTAACAATCAACGAAACAACAATTTTACCCCAACAATCAACATGGTGGATTTTAATCATCCACAACAACAACAACAACAACGTAAGATCTAAACATGGGGTCCAAGTCAAAACTCAATCGGATATCGAACTAAAGACAACAAACGTAAAAATTTAATCCTAATGATCAACGGTTTAGTCAGAGTTTTGGACCACAATACGTACTAAACCAACAACCTAGGAGTTATAATCCCAACTCGTATTGTGGTTTCCACAAAATTCGAGGCCATGACAATAGGACTTGTCGTGATTACACTAAATTCATGCAACGTCGCCGGAAGAACAAAGACAACTTTTCATAGATATGTTCTTAATAGATCCCGCATCACCGGTGCCCGAACAATTTTACGGGAGCAGTCTCCCCTCAAAATGCTCCCCTCAAGATCTTTAATGATCTGCTCCCAAATCACAATAAAATTTTTTTTAATCCAAATGGGATGAACAAGGGTGCAATGACAAGAAACAACGATCATGAAGCCTCGACTTCACTAAATCCACCACTGTCGCACCACAATTAGGAAATCAAGCACGACCCAAGATAGTCGGTTTAGTGGAGTTAGTCAGCGAGCTACACGTGGAAGCCGTATCAAGGACACGAGAGTATTCACCTCGGAAAAATCCAAGTTACCCGCTAAAGACAGATAACATTCAACAACCATTAGTAAAACTTGTAGGTGCTTATGATTTAATTAATGACCTAACAAAGACCTTGTCTCACATCTCCTTTTGGACTTATTGAAGAACTCTCCTACCCATAGGGCTGCTCTTTTAGAAGCATTAGGTTTAGGTGATTTAATTAACATCACTCCACCTCCTGAAACACAAGTAAACCATATAGAATTTGATATTCACCCTCCAGGGCAGCTGGATAGGGATATCGAGTTTATATTCGACATAAAAAAATGCCAACAGACGTTGAGATTACACGTGAGGTTTACAATAATTACGTTAGACACAATGGTTGATGATGGGGGGCGATGGTTAACATAGTCCCCTTCTCTTTCCTTCAAAAGCTAGGGTATGGAGAAACAAATTGTTCCATGACTCGGAATACACTAAGAGGCTATGATAGCCTTAAAGCCACTTCAATTGGGACTATAATACTACCAGTCACCTTAGGACCCAAAACAATCCTCACTGAGTTTTATATTATAGATCGGGAAACCAACTATAATATGATCCTCGGCCGACCATGGATACACCGTATGAAGGCAATCCCTTCTACGTTATTTCAAGAAATAAGATTCTTGCACTTAGGAAAGATATTCGTAGCAAAAGGTGATCCAAAACCATTTGATATACACCTAGCAGACCTGAAGAAAAGGCCAGGCATTCACTCTGAGTTTGAACTCCCAACAAACCAACTTAACAAGCCAACCGACTCAAAACCGGAAGAAAAGTTGATACCTACAACAGAGTTAGAAGTTACGAACCTAATCAAGAATATCCTAGCTCTCAAGGATGAGGCTAATGTTGTAGAAATAGTATCATTAGGAACTACTGTAAAAATTGTCAAATTGCTAGAACAGGATCTACCAATTTTCCTGCCATTTGATTTTGTAGGTATGGGATGTACCCTAGGAGTTGGTTCTCTTCTAGTAGAGGAACTCTGCATGGTAGAAGTAACCAAAGTAGAAGAAATAGACATAGCAAATGTCCCAACATCCATCTTCCCAAGTAAATATTGGACTCTCCATTTTGATGGAGCTAGATATCATTATGGGGTTGGGGCAGGTGTGATATTTACTTCACCCGAGGAAAAATCCTATCATTTGCCTTTAAATTAAATTTCAAATGTACAAAAAATGGCGCTGAGTACGAAGCCCTCCTCCTTGGTCTCATCATAGCTAAAAGGCTCGGTGTTAATAACATCAGAGTGTTAGGAGACTCACAATTAGTAGCAAACCAAGTCTCTGAGGTGTATGAAACTAGAGCTGAACACTTACACTCTACAAAACAACAAGATATTAGATTTGAGCAAAGGATTTAACTTCATATCCATTGAGGCAATCCCATGAGAACAAAACCTTCTCGCAGATTCGATAGCAACTTCAGCTTCACGTTTTACTCCAAACAGTGAGTTGGAAGACATCCATTTCATGGTATCCCTTCGTACTAAACCATTAGTAAAGAAAATGTAAAACCCTCTTTTAACGAACATAGCTAAGAATACATCTACTATCTTAGATCATGTTGATAGTGATAGAGCCACTCTTGGTTACCTAAATTCCTATGCAGAGTTACATCTCACCCATCACGTGGTAGATTTGTCCTTAATCCTACATTCATCTTCTTACTTTAGAAATCCCATGATAGAGCTTCCCTCACAAAAGGAGCTCGACATATACGTGGTAGAGAATGGAGAAGATCTGGAACTACCTCCAGCCCCACTTGAGTTTAAAGAAGGTAACGCTTCTTTAATCGAAGAAACAATTGATATTAACATCAGAACGGAGGAAGAACCGAAGATCTTAAAACTAGGATCTTCGCTAACTCCAAAAGAGATAGAAGTACACAATCGAATACTCATAGAACATCAAAAGGCTTTTGCATTTAATTATAAAGAAATGACAGGAATTACACCGCACATCACGGTACATAACCTCATCACCAAATCAGATGCAAAGCCAATTAAACAAAAATCGAGACCAATGAAACCCAAGGTAGCTCTCATGGTGAAGGAAGAAGTAATGAAACTTCTCCAAGTAGGGTTCATCAAACCAGTCGATTACTCTTAGTGGGTATCTAATATTGTTCCCATTCTCAAAAATAATGGGAAGATACGCATCTGCATAGATTTTCGAGACATTAACAAAGCATGCCCCAAGGACTGACTTCCCGTTACCATCGATTGACATCATCATTGATGCAACAGTTGGATTTGAAATTTTGTCCCTCATGGACGGATTCTCGGGATACAATCAAATCAGAATATCTGAACAAGACCAAGCCAAAACCATGTTTATAAATCCTTGGGAACTTATTGCTATGTTGTTATGCCATTCGGTCTCAAGAACGCCTGGCTACTACCACATACCAGAGCAATGACATACATATTTCACGATCTTATTCATAAAATCATGGAATCCTATGTAGATGAATTGTTGGCCAAGGCCAGGAAGCGCTGTGATCACCCGAAAGTGCTCTGCGTTATTCTTTCATGTTTGATCAAATACAGAGTCACACTAAACCCAGAAAAATGCGTATTTGGTGTGACAGGAGGGATACTCCTAGGTTAGATTATATCATCATGAGGGGTCGATGTAGATCAAGCCAAAATTCGGGTTGTTCTTGAGATGATCCCACCATCAGATGATTCTGGCATTAGATCGTTCCTTGGAAAGCTCGGTGCAATCTGGAGATTCATTCGGACTTGAGTTTTGCTATTCATCCGATCAACAATTTGTTGAAAAAGGATTGCTGCATTATTTGGACAAAGGAATGCCATGAGGCCTTCAAAGTAGTTAAACACTTCTTACTGTCTCCTCCCACATTAATGCCACCTAGACCAAATCATCCTTTGATCTTATATTCACGAGCTACAAATGTCTCGCTAGCCTGCATGTTGGCTCAAGAAGATGACAATAAACGAGAATGTGCGGTCTATTTTATTAGCCGAACATTGCTTGATTATGAAACACGTTATACACAAGTAGAATGAGAATGCCTTGCCATAGTCTTTGCAACCAAATGCCTAAGACATTACATGCTAAATCAAGAAACAAGGGTCATTGTAAAAACAGACCATTTACGAACTTTCCTCATGCAAGGGTCCTTGTCTAAAAAGGCTGGACGCTTTATAATCTTAATGGGTGAATTCAAATTAACTTTTGTAAACTAGAAGTCCGTTAAGGGACAAATAATTACAGATTGGTTAGCTAACAACCTGTTAGATGGAGGTGATCTAGATTTTCCCGATGAATGCATATATTACATCGAAACCAGACCTCCTATCTCTGAATGTCCTTGGTATACTGATATTATTAATTATATCATGGACCATATGTATCCAGAAGGTGCTACATCATAAAAAGAAGGTGGTTACGCATTATCGTAGCTAAATACATTATTATAGAACAAGTGCTCTATCGTAAGGCTTTCGATGGAATGCTTCTAAGGTGTGTTGACACGGAAGAATCCAAGAAGATTCTCTACGAATCCCACAGTGGAATATGTGGCGGCCATTTTGGAGGTCATGCCACTTTGCCCGCAAAATACATCGGATGGGATATTTCGCCCACTCTAGAACACAACGCAAAAGAGAGTTTGTCACGCAAGTGCCATAAATGCCAAGAATTTTCCCACGAGATTCACATGCCGACACAAGCTCTACAACCAATCACGACTCCATGGCCCTTTTCTACATCGGGCCTAGATTTGATAGGGAAATTCTCTCCTCGTCGTGACAGATGGCCATAACTTTATAATCATGGCCACCGAGTATTTTACTAAATGGGTAAACGCTATGCCTCTTACCACTGTATGCAGTGCCGTGATCGCCAAGTTCATTTTGAACCGAGATCGTTACAAGTACGGTGTCCCACAAATCATTATCTCAGATAATGGCACGTCCTTTAAGAATGACGAGGTTCGTGAGCTATGCAATAAATTTAAAATAAACCATCATACGGCCTCCCTGTATTACCCTCAAGCCAACGGGCAGGTTGAAGCAACAAACAAGACATTGAAAGCTATTCTACTCAAAACGGTAAAAGAAAACAAACGAGATTGGAATTTAAAGTTATATCTAGCCTTGTGGGCCCACTGAACCTCAATAAGAACACCAACAGGAGAAACTCCTTTCTCATTGGTATTCGAGTAGAAGCAGTTCTCCCACTTGAGGTTGAAATACCCAGTCTCCGCATCTCACTACAAGGGATTCTGGATGAGGAAGCTTATAGAGAGGCACACCTCTCCCAACTAGAAAGCCTAGATGAGGCCAGGTTAAACGTTGAACAGTGGCATAGAGTCTATGCTGACCGAATGTCTGGCAAGATAACAAAAAGGTCTATGAATGAGAAATATATGAAGGAGATCTAGTTCTAAGACTAGACAACCGGATCGATAAGAAGACCGGTGAAGGAAGGAAATTCTGCCCAAATGGTTGGGCCCATACCAAGTCATGAAAGACTATGGAAATGGTGCGTATCTCTTATGTACACTGGAAGGCGAGGAATTCAACGAAACAATCAATTCCTTGCATCTTAAACGATTTTATGCATAAGCGACCAGCACTATTTGTATAATTATATCTACATTGCATCTTCATATAGTTAGGTTCATTTTGTTCACTCATTTCATAAAAAAATTGTAATCAAGGAACTTATTCTCAAGCAATTCATTACAAACTTCTGATGGTGTTGGCATAAGCATTCTAATCATACTTCTTCATTTGTCATAACATCATCAACCATTTCATAATCATTTCATCAAATAAAGCTAGATATGACAAAGTCTTAACAGTAGCCATGCCAAGGCCTACATGCTTGTTCTCACTTTTGGTTTCTTCCTAGGGTAGGTTTCTTGCCTATGGTCCGCATTAGAAGCTTCATGGTGTCACATCTATCCCGTATATAGATCTCTTTGGAAATAAGAACATATTGACATTTTTCTCAAATAAATAAGTCAAATGTAGATCAAACAAAAAAAATTATTTTTACACATTTCCTTGCCCTACCAGATCCGATGATGAACTTGCGTCTCTTACTAGTGACGTAGGGTTGGGAAAGGATGGGAATGCCCTTACTCGCCTGTGCCTTATCCATGGTGATAAGCCCATGCTTCCTACTATAAGCATGGGGAAAGGTGAAAGGGGTTCTCTTGACAAAAAAATGTTGAAGGTCCTAAGCAAACAGTTCAAATAAAACTTTGAAATCTTGAGTCGGAAATGAATGAATCAGATGTCCAAAATTCTAAGAGAGTTCAAAACCCTGAAAACTAGATTTTTTCAACCATGTGGCCATCTACGGATATAAGTCTAGATAAACCACAAAGCAAGTTGCATTCTAAACTATGGAGTCACTTGAGTAGAATAGGTTTGTAGCGTCCTAATTTGGTTCCATCAAATCTTTGTCTATCTCTCATCACTACCATTCAACAAATTTCATAGCTTGTGCCCTTTCTAGCTCTCGGTGGTGAGCCCTCGCATCTTACTAGTTGCGTGGAGTTAGGAGTGGGGCAAGTACATCTACTCATCATACCAGTTTATCATTACATGTTGTCAAAACAATATGAAGTATCGGAAAGATTGCTTATGACAGCTAAGTTCAAAATCACATTGTGTCTGCATTATCATATATCAACATTACGAAATACAAAAAGAAAGAAAGAAAGCATTTGTATCATTTGTTCTCCATTGCATACATTCTGAAAAGCATATAAAAACAACATTATAATTTACATGTGGAAACGAATCACAAAATCCTAGACACCAAGAGTCTGATCCAAAAAGAAGTATATATATATATATATATATATATATATATATATATATAATCAAGTTTTATGTACAATGCCATCATGTGCTAGGCATGGTCAAAACACTCAATGAGCCCGGAAATACAAAATAAATCGCATAAACAATCTAAGAGTCACTACAAAAAGAGCCAAGTGGCCTCTCAACCCCTATGAGATCCCTCTAAAGGTGCATGACCACGTCTAGGACTTTGGCTACGCCGGCGCTCGAATGCATTGAGGGATCATGGTCCCAAGGAGCAGCTGTAGCCTCACTATGAGAGCGACTCCTCATCAGGCGCTCCGTTGTCCTATATCCGGCCAACTCGGTATGGAGGGTAGTCACCATCTTGGCCACATGCCAGACAGGGGCAAAGACATCGCTATGCCTACTAGCTGCTGAAGGCTCCCCTGCATCCACGGATAGCTCGGCACAAGTCCTCTCCATGGGGATCATCAGGGTATTAGTACATACCCGGCAAATCAGGTCTCGCCACTCATCAGCAGTCTCTACAAGCAAAGGAGAAAATTAAATTAGAAAATAATCAAAAGATAAAAACAAGAATGAACAAAAGGAGAGATAACAACTAGGACAATCCTAGCTAAAGAACAAATATTAAGAGTTGGGTGACAACTCACTCAAATCTCTGGGCCTCCAAGAGGGATCCCTAGGGTTAGCGCCTGCCACAGATGCCACCACTGACTGATGTCCTCCTCCTGTTCCTGGGGCAACATAACATCCTACTATGGACTCATCCTCTCTGCCTAAGTCCTGAGAGGGAAACTCCTCTGAAACTAGGGTCACCCTCTCCGTGCTCTGCTCTGCCCTCTCGGCCTGTAAGATCTCCTAAGTGTCATGCCACTCGGGATCGTTGTCCTCCTCTCCACCCAACTCGCTGACCTCCATATCCTCGGTCTCCTCCTCCATCTCTCCCCCTGTGAACTCCTCAGACTCGGAGTCTATATCAATGGGGTCATCGCTGCTGTGGGCAGGGCCGGTGGTGATCCGAAGTAAAGGTGCCTGAGGAGCACCGACTCTCCCTCGAGCACGTACCATGCTCTTGGCTGCAATAGGGACGCCAGGAGTAACAATGGTCCAACCCCGGCCTCTAGGACCTCCCCTAGCCTCCCGAACTGATCTAAATATTGGCACCACTGGGGAAGCATACCAACGTAGGCAAGGCCAAACTGCTAAGGCACTCGATCAAAAGGGTGTGTCTCTACCTTCCCCGTCCTATCCACAAGTTACCCTGTAGTAGAGTAGGAAATCAAAGTGAGGGTCTCCTCGCCCCACAACCCTGCCATGGCCTGATAAGGTGTGGCCTCCATATCATCAGTAGTCAGGGAGGCAACTGGCTGGTGAGGTGCTCTAAGCACCGACATCTCTGTCCATCTAGCTACCCTCACAGCTCCGGGATTCGCCACCTCTACGCCTCTCCCATAAGGGATGATACACTTATAGACCCAGCTCATAACCAGGGTCGGATGGCTTAAAGATCGTCCCCTGTGCGAACCACCCGTATATAAATCATGATAGGTGGTCCCAAGTATGTCGGCTCCCTAGGCATAAATCCAGCCATGTGCCTCAATCACATGCAATAATAGGGGACCAGCAAAGAGAGCAAGGTGTCCCCTCCCTTGTCCCCGATCAATCTCGAGGTAAGGATCCCCATAATAGCCTGACAAATCAAAGGGATAGGCAAGCTAGGAATGGAACGGACCCTCACCCCCTTCTTTGAACCAATGGAGACAACTGTGTCTCCCATATATGTAGCCCACTGAGCTATCTGAGCCCGCGACCCCGCTATCTCAAGTGTAAGTCATCTCCCGATAATCGGGACTCCCAGGATGCGGTAGACATCCTCTAGGGTAATAGTCCACTCACCCCTGACTCCTAGAAATTGGAAAGTGTTCCGATCAGCATCCCAATACGAAAATAGGTCACAAAGTATGTGACTAGAAGGTGCGACATGAGGAACCCGTGATATACATAATATGCCGGCCCTCTGAAGAGTATCTTGCTTAGCCTAAGAGAGTGCATCCAACACTGCTGAAGCCCTGGGTCACACTCTCTCTCGGCTCCATCTGATATATTCCTCCTCCTTATGCATACACCCAAAAACACGCAAAATGAAGTTAGTATTCAAATTACATTAGAAAAATAATTAAAACATATAAGAATACTAAAAATACAAAATTGGGCTAAAAACACTGTTATTTTGGCATTCTCAGAAAGGGCCGCCCCGAGCAGTGACGAAGCGAGGGAAGCGGTTCCGTAACCACCGCCTTGCTCGGGCGGCGGTGTGTCTTGTGTCTTGATTTCCAAACGGGTCATGTACCCTAAAAATGCCTAAAAACACGAAAAAATGACTATTTTGACTAAAACAAAGCCTACCCATTAGGCACCCCCCCTAAGTGACCCTATTAACACCGAAATTTTCAAAAATAATCCCCCCATGACAAAGATTTCATCATTTTAACATTTTGGGGGTAAAAACGTTAAATCAAGAAGAACTAACCTATGATCTCGCGGGTCGATGTTCCACTCGCGGAGGCATGATCACTATCTCGTCACAAACGTTTTGACTATACTCTCATCAAAAACCGTCACCGTGGGTCCCAGAGCTCAAAATCAATCAAATCGACACGCGCAAATGAATAGGAAAATGGGCCCGTTTTTATATATATAGCATTTTGACTCATTTTGAATGCCCTTTTCACAGGTTTGGAGCACCGATGGAGGTAAGTTCTTATCCCCACGTAAATGGTAAGTCCTCATTTCATATTATTTTAGTGTTTATTTTTTGATTTATTTTGTCTATCTGCACTTGAGTCCTCTTTTCATTTTGCAGGTAGCGGGAATTTTGGATGGCATCATTTCGACACATGAACATGTCGGTATAAATTTGAACTTCCCATTTCGGGACCACCATCCTCAGACCCACCATTCTATGCCTCTTCATGGCTAAAACGCTTCTCTCGAGGGGGCAATATGTACGTACCCAAAGTTGTAGGGTACTACACCACCGGAAAAATGTTACACGTGCCCCAATGATGATACAGGTCTCCTCACAAGGTGTTCGGATCCGAAAATCTCTCCAAGTATACATTAACATCCCGCATGCCCCGCTTAGCCTCTGCGTGCTTTATTTTGCTCTTTTCCCCTCTTTTCCTTTACATTTTGGTCTTGATGAAACCGCCGCCCTGCCCAGGCGACAGCCTCATGACCGCTACCCGGCAGGCGGTGGTCTTATAATCGCCCACCTGCCCGGCGGTGTCCTTCACGCATTTTCTAGAACGTGCTTTTAATCACGACTCGCGTAAATTTTCAACTTTTACTAGCCTTTTCATCCATTTTTGCTTGTATTTATGATTCTGGTTCCCTGTAATAGTGTTTCTCCATTGTTTATTGTAAAAGAGTTCAAATTGGATTTCACCTTTGGGTAAATGGGAATTCTATAAATAGCTGGTTGGTTTTCAAGCAAATGGCCTCTAAAATCGTGCCCCTCATTCTCTCATTTCAAATTTTAGTCTTTCAAGTTTTTCTTAGGAATTGTATTAGTTTTATTTATTGCATGCATAGTTAGTGTTGTTTTGCTATTTAGAAGCCACATGATCTTCTTGTGCTTAGTGTTATTCTTGTTTCATGCAATCAATTGAAGTAGGATAGTTTCATTTTCATCTGAAGCCATTAGAGTTGCAGGTTTTGTTCACCAAGAAGGATAGTTTTAGGTTTTGGATGTTTTTGTTGTATGACTCACAAAAATCTTCTTTGAGGAATTGCATAAGCCAAGCTCTATTCTATTGTGCTATCCCTCTCCTACTCGCATTGTATTTAGTCTATATACAAAGTTGCCATTTTTCCAATACCTACTTACATTGAAGCTAGCATTACACAATTTTCTCGGATTCACATGAGCACGAAGGAACGAGGAGACCACACTGAGGGAAAAAGCCACACACAATCGGATTCACCATTGTTCTACAAAATCCAGGTTCAAGCTATCAAAGTTCTAGTTAAAACATATCAAATAGAGTAGTGAATCATTTCATTTCAGTTAATCTCGCTTTCGATATTGCCAGGGAAGCTGTGGGAATTGATTGTTTCTGAGAAACTATGATTCATTCCTCACTTCTGAGGTAAGATCGAGGTCTTTCAAATAGATTAGATCAGTTATCTGGTTATTTAGAATAGATTTACAACTGCACAGGCAAGTGGCTATACTCAGCTGCTTTGTTTGTTTTTAATTTTGTTATTAGTTTAGTTGTCACTTTCTAGATATATTAAATAATTGCTCTTTCAATTCTGTTCAATAGTTTATCAAAAATACAAAAAAAAGAGAATTTATATATGCTATAGATATACTTTGCATAATTAGCTTGCTTTGCTTTAGTTAGATTTATATTATTTCCTTTTGTATGACAATCATGGGACCTAGGGAGCCCAGAGAATATGTATTCGAACCAATCGTGCCTCAACCCAATCTTGTTACAGCAATAACTGACATAGACCAGAATCTCAGAATCCAAGTCTTCCGAACAACAACAAACCTACAAGAAATCAGCCCATAGTTAAGAGGATTAAACATAGAAGACGACATAGCACATACATTTTGGTCAAACCAGCCAAACTACAGATTACCCTAAATAAATATCCGCATGACTGTAGAAGGGCTTTAAAAAGAGAAACATTTGGTTGTGATCCTTTGGTTCCACAACCAGACGTAGAGACATTCTCATTGACATAGACACTAGCTTAAGAATTAACGTTGCCGAATGCACCGTAAGGTACTCTCGAGAAGGTTACGCAACTTTTAGCTCTAAACATAGAGGCCGAAAAGGTATACGACTACTGGATATTAGGGATTAGGGATTGATTCTGCATATGACCATAGGAGGTCCACAATGACCACTAACTTACGACTGTGATCCACAGATCCCGCAACCCAACAAGCCCACAGGTCAATCAGACGTTGATGCTAGTTTATGCACATTAATATTTAGGTCCTCTCCACTTCCACCAACCATTATCACACAATTATCCTCACTAGACATAGCAAGTTAATCAAGCTAAGGATTTCTGGACTAGACCAGAGAATCACCCATAGAATCCACTATATATCTGCCTTCCATTTTCATGACCTTGTCAGGAGACATATACAAAGCACCCACAGTTACCTTCCACATATTCCACAACCTATAGATCGGATCACGCCAGAGCTCGATATTGATTGGAGCCTTTGAGCAGTCATCCTCACCGAACGATCTATCATGCCAATTCAAGTTAGAAGGGCCTTCTTTGCCTTAGACTCACAGATTCCATTAGTGCGCATCGAAGACATAAGATTACCTAACTAGTTTGTCTATACTCCACGTATATTCCATCCCCACCGGCTATCTCTCGGCACGGCGGCCGGGAGGTCGAGTGCGAGGAAGAGTTACTTGTAGATTTCCATGCTCGCTTGTCACTTTCCATCGTGATGGACACCCTATCACATCCTCATTTATCATTAATGAACCTTTTACGCCAATAATAACATAACAAACACTCACATGCCAACACACAAAACACAAACAGACCTTACTGTACAATTTTGGACCTATGCAAAGTTATAATATGTAAAATTTAGAATCACTTTATGTCTCCTTTTGGAATCTTCAGTGTTGCATCAAACCCCAAATTTTGCAAATGTACCTAAAAAATAACCCTAGCTACCTTGGAACACAATCAAGTACACATTAGATGGAAAATAAATGCAAATACTTTAGTCGGTCGACCTCGACAAGCATTCCCATATGTGAATCATTGAGTGTCACACTACATTTCAGAATCAATATAGTTCTCCTGGTGCTTTTTGTTTTTGTTTATGCACCTATCCATTGCCTCTAGTGTTTCCCTTGTGTTTCCACACCAATAGTGGGATAAAATACTTCATCCCATTCAAACCCTTATGTGTTGATGAAAGAAATCATAATTATCCCTCCTATGTTGTATATGCAATATGTAACAATATTCTTTGCTTCTTCAGTCTAGTATTGTGATAGATAGATATATTCATGTTAGATAGTAAATGCCTAGTTTACACTTATATATATGAGTTTCTTTCTTTGGGATTAAGACCTTAATAGCAGGAAAGACCAACCCAAAAGATACAAAATGAAAGATAAAAGAGGGATAAATGGGCCCATAGAGATAAATCAATAGGAAAAAGGGGGTCAAGACCATACATGGTGTTTGGACCGTGTGTACGGTCTTGAACCTATTATACTTTTTTAACCTAGGGTCGAACACCAATAAACCAAATAAATAAGGAGCAATAGATATTTGTATAAAAGGTTGCAAGTTCAATCAAAGTAATTTAATAACAATAATCTAAGTCTAATAAAAAAATAAAGGAAAACCAACAAGGGATTGATGTCACTAAGACCTTATTTCATTATTCAAAACTCATGTACATATATCTATAACAAAAACATGATGTAATAGTGGTTTTTTTTACAAATTTTATTGTATATAAGAACCAACATTGATTGTTTTCAAAATGAGTAGCCCAACCTACATTGAGAATAATAGAAGGTTGTATCATGTAGCTTTTCATCCAAAATGTGAATTCTTCATGAGGTTCTCGAAGTTTTTTATCTAGTGGCCAAGCCCCATAATGTTTGCACTTGGGGAAATAAAATTGGCATTTCTTCAACGCCTTAGGTGGAAGTTCTAAATAATCTTTGGACTCTTCCTCATAAGCTGTAATATGATATTTCCCCCTTTTTACACGTAGATTTGTCACAATTGTTGACAACCTACTATTTCTTCCTCTTCAACGCGTTTTCCCAACTTTTACTATATCAAAACCATATTGTCTTTATAATTACCCATAATATCCATAATTGCTACATATGGGTGTGTAGACGATTTTGGATGTGGTGAAGGCAAAATTGAATTTCTAGAGGGGAGACATATCTACAACAATATCGACAACTACATTTTTTTACAAATACTAGCTAAAACCCAATAGTAATAAAAATTATAATAATATCATTATTTTTCAAAACTTGCCAAATTTCTAAATTACAAAATTTCATATTTCTATTTACAGATAAGGAAGATTACCTAGTATAAATGTACTAACAATGTTGAAACACACTAAAGGCATGTGTATTATTGTAAAATGTAAATAAATATACTATCTCAACATGGGGAGAATCATTTTGTATTCCCTCTCTTTTATGTTGGAAAATTTCTAATTTCCCTCTAAAGGAGAAGCATGATTTTGCAATAACTAGAGATATGTCAAAGGTTTACAAGGGTTTGCATGTTTTTGTTAGGGCTACAAATATATTTTGATGTGTATTTTTTCATTTGTTAGGGTTAGAAATGTTGTAATAGGCATGCAACCATGCAAGTTGAGTGAATGAGGACTATAGATAATTCAACGAAATGACCATTTTTAGTGCTTTACACTCAAAATGAATCATTTTTATGCATGGTTAACATTCTTGGTCATATTGGCTATCTTAAGGAAGTTATAAAAGCTAATTAAAAATTAAGTGGTTGTGTGGATGTGTATTTTTAGTGGTTGGAAGAGCAGGGATATGAGAGGAAAAGAACTAGTAGGTGTTTATTAGTTGTACCACTACAATTGATTGTATCCCCAAGTGTTGTGTGATGTAAATATTTTTTGGTTTCCTATAGAATTCCACAATGTTTGTAGTTAATTGTACATGAAGTGCGTATTAATAACCATCCTTAGAAAATGTCTTTCTTAACTTCCTCATTATAATTAGAAGTATTGTTGAGTTTTGCATTTGAACATTAGGGGAGGATTCACCGTGATTGACCTTGTGCTCATTCCAATTTTCTAGGGAGTTTTAGAATACCATATATTTACTTTTAATCATGACATGGGGCGATCATTGTGTTCTTGGACACCGTATCACATATGAAAGTAGTAAAAACAACCATACTTTACCTTGCGATAACTATTTTGAACCAACATGAAAAAAGAACCCATATTTATTTTTCTTGCAACCTAATGTTTTAATTATCTAGATAAATTTTACCTTCAGGAAGATAATGCAAAATCACATAAAAACCTTCCCATGTAAAAATTTGGATAAAGTTCGAGTTCATGTTCTATGAGAATAAAGTTTGGTGAAATTAAAATTTTATCACAAGTTCACCGAAGTTAATTGATTTTATCAATAAAATTACTTGAAGGATATGTGGTCCCATGGAATACATTTGTTATAATGTGTTTATCGACACTTTGAAACAAAATCAATAACCTATTTGAACTTGATATTGATTAGTTACAATAAAAGAAAATTCAAATAAAAATTTCTTGTACCTTTCTTTTTACTTGACAAAAACACTAGGTTATTTGAGCTTCTTCTCCAACTTCGCAAGAGTGAAAATGAGAGATGTAGTGAAAACAACATTCACTAGGGATTAAATAAGAAATGTGGGGCTACAAAGTGTGTTAAAAGTAACACACTTTGCAAATGCAATGAAAATGTGGCACAAATGTGACACTAATTACATCACATTTGCAACACTATTAGTGCATCATGTTTGCATTGAATTTTTTTAAAAAGAATCATTCACGAATTGACAAAAATCGACCCCATTTTCAACGTTTTTAACACTATACGTAGTAGTGGAAGATACCTATATTTATCTTAGTTGTAGGCCTTGAAACCTATAACTATCCTAGGGCTAGGGCTACTATCCTCTAGATTTACGACTTTAGCATTCCCTAATCACCTTTATATCTACACAATGTGGGTAGTCTTAGATTGGATCCCTATATTTAAGAACACATTCAGGAACCTCTCTTTTACCCATCATACACCTTGCATGGGTTTTTCGTTGTTATTGGTCATGTTTCTCATAGCTTTATGTTCAAGCTTATAGTTGGCTTATTTACATGTTTAAGTACTTTTTGTATGGGCGAGGTCCTAACCCTCTTTTAAGTAATAAAAATATTCGTATCACACAATGTGATTGATCAAGACACATCTTTTCTTTTTTATGATGAATTATGGAGTGTGATCCAAAGTTTGATAAAAAATCTCAGGATTGTTTCATAAAATCTTCTTGATAATCATATGGACCATGAAATCCACATTTCTAAAATACACATAATTTGAAATACTCACTTTTGATTGTCTTTGATAAACATAGCATATAATGGTAGTTGACTATAGTGGTAGAGTGTAATAATGTGAAGATGTTTGACCTTAAATTGATGTCCATTCAAGAATCAATGCCCATTTAGACTTCAAATTTAAATTTCATTTGATTGAGATATGGGAGTTTTACCTTTTACTTAGAGAAGACAATAAAAATTCATAATATCTTAAACATACGATAGAGTTTGGAGTCTGTTTTCAATTTTATAAAGAGAACTAAATTAATACCATCCATTACCACTCAACAAAACAAAATTAATACCATCCATTGCCACTCAACAAAAATATTCGTAAAATATAATAAAATTATGACTAAATGTGATATGTAATAAATCCAAGAAAGCTGAAAAAATAAAAATCTGCCAAAATATTTTTAGCTTTAAAATATGGATAGATATTCTTATTTGTGGATGGATATTCTTACTTACTCAACATAGTTAGGTAGAGATATGTCTGCCCGACATGAGAGACCCACGACAAGACACCCTCTCAGAAAAAAATTTAAATAATTGTGGCGGCCCAAAAAGTTAAAAATAATTATTTGAAAAAAATGGTATTTAAAAACAAGATACCTAATTCTGGTCTAATTGGTCCGGCAAATTAATGTACATTATCCAAAATGAATGGATGGATGGAGATTGAATTTAATCAACTAGATGAAGATGACAATAATGATTGAATTCCAACCCTCCACTTTTGACAATTAAATAAATGTTTTTGAATATTATTAAATTGTCAAAATAAAAAAAATCCAAAACATAAGAAAAGTGTCTTACCTGTCGACATTGAAGGATTATTGAGGCTGGTAGCTAAGTGTAACCAACCACGGAGGACCCCACATACATATTTTGAAGGGTGATTCTCTCTGTCTCTTTTTCTTTCTTATAATATTCATTTATGGATATGATTAGATTAGTTTTTTTAATATGGAGAAGGGAAGATTGAGTATAAGAGTGTGAAATGTTAATAAAAATCGTCAATTTTGAATTTGATATTTATTTTTCTTTCTTATAATATTCATTTATGAATATAATTAGATTATTTCTTCTTTATATGAAGAAGGAAGATTGAGTATAATAGGATGAAATGTTAATAAAAATCGTGAATCTTGAATTTGACATTTATTTTTCCTTCTTATAATATTTATTTATGGATATGATTAGATTATTTCTTCTTTATCTATGAAGAAGGGAAGATTGAGTGTAATAGTGTGAAATGTTAATAAAAACCATCAATTTTGAATTTGACATTTATTTGATTGGAAATGATAGTTTTTATATTTTGGAGAAGCAATAAAAATCACAATACATTGAACATGTGTTGGTGGGTTTTAGACCTGTTTTTTTCTTGAAAATAGTTTTTTGAGCCCAATTGAGTAGTGTAGCTACATTGAGGCCATTTATCACCAAGCAATGAGAAATTTAAGGATGCGATGGTAGAGTTAATCAATAAGGAACCCTTCAAGGGGCGAATCCAGGGGACAACTATAAGATAAATGTCTCAAAATTGATACATACAAACATTTTTCAGATAAATACATTTAAGATAGATGTATTATAAATCTATAGATGATAGAATTAAATAATTATAGTGGTGGTAGCCACGGGTCAAGTTGTGGGAGTGTAGTAGTGTTAGTTGTCAATAAAAATCGTTGAACTTAAACTTGACGCCTATTTGATCGTCTTAAGAGAGTTTTTCTTTTGCTTACAGAAGTTGATCAAAAAATCATGATATCTTAGGCATACGATAAAATTTAGACCTCCATTATTTTTCCTGTGTAAATATTTTTTGAGTTTGATGTCGTGGTGTAGCTAGATCAAAACCACCTATTAGGGTTTAGAAAAAATTGTATTGTAGGTATATGGTTAATCATTGTGGAACTTTTCGATAGGTGAAATTCTCGTGAAGAAACTAAAATAAACACATTAAAATCGATATCCCTTTTTTCGAATAAATAAATTTGATATATTTATTCTAGTCATTAAACATTTTTATAGAACAAGCATTGGAAAACTTAAAAGTAGTAACAACATACTAAATATAAAACTTCTAGTCAACAGAAAGACTATGTTATATAATACACCTGCATACAATATTTGAAAATTTTGAGAATAATTACTTCTTTTAATAGAATTTTATTCATCTATTAACATTTGAAATGACAATATATAATCATTTTTAAAATGTAAAATATAATATATATTATTTTATAAAGTGTTATTTTCTATTAATAATATTTTCAATAAAAATTTATGTTCACCAATTTTGTTAATTTTAATCAACTTTTTATATCATATTAATTGTTTTAAAGTTTTGTATTCAATTAGAATCTCTTCAATTTAATAATCTTATTATTTTTATCCTTTTATTTAATTTTATTTAAAATATATTTAATTTAGAATGCTTTTAAAATATATTGAATGCTTTTTCTTTTATTCTAATTATAAAATAATATAGTTTGGGGTGGGGGATCCGAGCAAGTGCTTATACAAGGTGTATATGTAAATTGAGAAGGGGATCACATCTTTATAGATGACCTATATATCTATCCTGGGGTCGAGGGACTCTTCCAATATTTGTCAACACTAAACTATACTAACTACGATCGCTCAGATTGGCCAATAATCCAATACCAATCAATCGTTGGTGCTAGTCTACTTCTACTATGTAGATCCAACCTCGGCAAGAAATAGATATGGGCCCACATGAGCACACCCTAAAGGAACTCGGTCCATGGCTCAACATCAATAAAATGCTACCTCCAATTTTCTCGTATGTTCAATAGAGTGAGATATTCCCCATTGATCGAATGGAGTACAACCCCATTACCTACTCTCTCGAACCATACAAAATAATTACCACCTATCACACGACATTCTAACTTTATAGCAATAGTATTTTATCACCCCACTCTCGAAATACTTCTAAAATATACTCAATCTATTTTTCTTTTATTCCACAATAATCATAATATCTATCTATATAATTATAATTTGTAAAGATTTCTATTAATATAAATTTCATTTTTCCATATACACACTCTCTAATTTGTAAATTCACACTAATATAACTTTCTTTTCAAGAATATTCTATCTATTTAATTTCACGTCTTTAACTTTTAAAACAACATTACGGAGTAGTTAGAAAATTTTCATTTAAGTCAAACAAAGCAAGACCCCTGAAATTAGGAATTTGTGCTAAATTAGGAAGAAATTGGATGACTAAAAGACCCAACATAAGGAAGGATGCTTCCTTGAATACCATGTTTTCTAGTGTTTTAATATATAAGGGTTTCTATTATATACACATTTTATTGAATTATTTGTTCAAAGCTTTGGATTGTTATACGCCGAGAATTTGGAAAATCAATAATGACACATGAAACTATTATCCAAATCAAACAACCTTTACCATGTTATTATTAAAATTTGTAGCATTAAATATTCCATTTTATATCAATATTTGCAATCATAAAATCTGCTAACTATCAAAAAATTGCAACATTAATCTGTTATTTTTTCTTGGCACTATTTGCAAGTATTGTGCTAGAATGCGACCTTTGTGTTTGGACTTTTAATCACCTTTGTATACAATTTTTGACATAATGATATATAGGTTTATATAGACTATTTGTTTTTATTTCTATTAAATTTGTTATATGTAATAAATATTGAAATTTCTATTCATTTCATAACATAATTTCTAAAATATTGAACACTCTTTTTAATTCATAATATTTAGAAAGTTTATCTAATTTTGTCAAGTATCTATTTTCTCGTGATCTTTAGATATCATCAAATTCATAATACTATTAGATTTAGTCATTGAGGTTGACTTACTTGGCTTTGGCCATCTTTTAGGTGGTCATGTATTGAAAGCTCGGTTTGTTGTTTCAAGTAAGGTTGATCAATAGCGCTTGCCTTGTGTTAGAGCTTCACTCTTTGAAGCTCCAAGTCGATGGGTATTTACTAATCTCTTCAGTTTACCAATTTTTTAATTAGATTTATAATCTCATTCAAACTATAATTTTGCTACCTCTATAATAATATTGTGTAAATGACATCCTCATCTATATCATATTGGCATTAATATATTCTCTTCATCTAGGTAAGTACAAGAAGTTGATAGGCCTTAAAGTGGACATTTTTCAAGATTATTCAATGCTCCTCAAACGTTGTTGCAAAACCTAATATTCTCATTTGATCACTTCTACAACCTACTCTAATACCAAATGCGGTGCCAAAACAAGGACGACAAATTGTTGTCTTTTATTGATATGAAAAATCAAACTACGTGCAATTATGAAGGTGCTTATATACATTGTACATCAAAATAATATAACCAAAATGGTTATACGGGTTTAACAACCAAACAAATTTATTAAAAACAACACACATGAATCCTATTCCCAAGTAAAAATACAAACAAATAAAAGATTCTAACTATATAACAAGTAACCTATGCAAAATTAACTACTAACTATTTACTACAATAATTTACCCAACATTTAAATATTCATATCTCTAAGAACCTTTTTGTACATATGGTAGTTTTTCACCTATAACATGATCTCCATATATCTACATGATTCAATCAATAAAGCAGATGATTTTACTACACCCTTAACATACTTTGTGGTTTCTCTACTTTGATACT
The DNA here is from genome assembly GCA_018340775.1 of Taxus wallichiana var. yunnanensis. Taxonomy (NCBI): domain Eukaryota; kingdom Viridiplantae; phylum Streptophyta; class Pinopsida; order Cupressales; family Taxaceae; genus Taxus; species Taxus wallichiana. The sequence continues at coordinate 654,831,234 of CM031243.1, read as the reverse complement.
ATTAGGTACACTCTCTTTTGTCCTTTAATCTTGAAAATTTTATTCACTATATTAAAAAGGGGGAAATGTAGACACTGAATCTATCTCAAATCATATATACATAATGCTTTTAGTAAATTATATGAATTTGGGTCTTGAACGATGAAACTAAGATTTGGGGACCCAAGTCTTTGTTTGGTCTATTGTTGTATTTTTGATTGATTGTTTAACGTTGATTTTTTGAATCTTTCTTATTTTCTTATGTTTTGTCACAAAGATCTTTGGTATTCTTATTTTTATGTATTTATTATTTTTGGCTTTGGCATGGAATCATTAGTTTCAAGTGAAACCATCAAACAATTTTATCCCTAATTAACGGTTTTGAGCCCCTTTACTTTTGGGTCCTTTTTATTGTTGGGTTTCTTTATTACTATTTTTTATTTCATTTATTATTTTTTGGGTTGGCATTTCACACCTATAGATTCAAATTTTTAAGTAAAAGGATCATATATATAGAAGTTTGTTAAGATAATTTATTATCTAGTCACCATCTATGGAATATATAACAATAATCATGAAATTGTCATAACATATCTCATGAGGACATCACAAGGGGTAGTTATTGATTTCCAAGTGTTCTACATATACATACAAGGGTTTTAATCATTGCGGAATAGTTAGCCCACTATCAATGTTGAGGCGCGAGAAAAAAAGTTTAGAGAAACGAAACTTTTTGCTCACATACATGCATTGTGCACTAAGATAACTATATAGATCTTAAATGTAATACAAAGATTATTCAAATTCAATATGAGTTGGCCACCAAGATAAGACCAAATAAAGTATATAACCTTGTTTTTTAATCTAATGTTTGCTTGATTAATTTTGTAGGAAGATAGGGTTACACATATATAGGCACACATGTAAGATTTATAAAGAGTATAAATATACCATAAAGCAAAGGCAGAGAAGGAAAATCTACTCAAGAAAAACTAGAAGCACACCATCTATAGGTTCAAAACCATTTATTACATTATGTCCATTTGGTTTGAAGTCAATAGTTTGGATTTGAGGGACCAAGGAAGACAATGAATTTATGATCATCTTATCAACTCCGTAAACCTCTCATATTTACTCAAAAACTTATAAAATATCTTCTAAAAATATAAGTGATCTCTCCGATCGCACTCTTACTTTTTTTTTATCACATAATTTTATATGTATACCCTCGTTTCTAATCTTATAGAAAGTCAATGTATTTGATATAAATATTCATTTATTAACTATTAACTATATATATATATATATATATATATATATATATCATTATTAAATTTAAGGTTGAATCAATATATGATAAATTACTAAATATATCGTTATGACCTAGAATGTCTTGTCCTATAGATAACACTTATTTTTTAAACCTTTAAATTTACCTTAAGATAGAAAAAAAAAAAAAAACTTTTAATTTTGGATGAGATTGCAATCCAAACTAACATAATAATCTTCTCCATTAAATTTGATTCAATCATACAATGCATACATATATAGGGAGAGAAGCTCCTATAATTAAGGAGTCCATGTTGACCTCATAAAACTTCTCACTTGATATAGACGTGTTGAACCAAATCAACCAAACAAATCCCTATTTATCTGTCCAAGCCTATTTACATAAGTTGTTTAAACCAAAAAAACTTACACAATGCATTCATAATAAACTCACACACACATATTATGGAGAACTAATAAGATAATTCCTAACATTCCCCCGAGCATGAGGATGGGGAATAAGCACACCAATGGTACTAGAAACAAAAACATGTGTCCTTACAGGATGCAACATTTAAGTTTGTGGTTCTTCCATTTTAGATATTTGTTGCACATGATCACCTACATACGAGAAATAATCATTTCTTGTTGTCACTTCTAGTGAATTCCCTTTCACCACCGACCACACTTCCACCAATTTACCTACATATGATAAATCAATTCTCTTTTTCTTTAAAGAGTTTTCCACCAACCAATCGATGAAGAAGTATGACGATGACAAAAATCATTGTAGTCAACTCGCTTTATTTTTCATTTATTTACAACATATATGATTTACACATTCTCCTCTTTTCAATCTCAGCAGGGGATTGATTACAATGTTTTATTTTGCACACACCATGTATGAAAAAACACATAGAAAATGAATGGTTGAGAACCTTTCTCATTATTGCATATGTAACCACCGTTGTAGATCATCGCCACTCTAATAAAAATAATATAAGATGACATTGTTATAACTTGGAGATTGATCCCAACTTTAGTCATTTTGGCTCTAACTGGTTTGCCACTACTTTCGCATCATGTGGACCCTTTGTTAATGGTGAATGAGAGGATGTTTATTACCCTATGACCTCTATTTTCTTCGTCCTCTAATTAGGTTTATCTCATATAGCCCGATTATTCATGAAGCTTTGGTGTAAAATCACCCCCATAAAATAAACGTCGGTACACCAGGCTTAACTTTTCTAATTTAAAATTGAGACACTTGTTATGATGACACAATGTCTTCCTTACATGAAAATGAACCATATTCTAAAAAAATACAATGTGATGATAATTACTTTTTACAGACTCTACCGTCTTTTCAACTCGAATTCTCCTTTTAGTTAATAATGTCAAGTTTTCATTAAATTGTAATATACCTAAAAGCTATACTTAAAATTTTAGCTTACTATAACTCCATATAATGGCATTATATTACTAAATGTATGGCTAAATGAAAACCATATAATTGACTTCAAATCTATCCTCACACTATGAAATCTAAAAGATAAATAGTTCAAAATCTCTTTATCGCCTCTTTCTCAAGTGTTTCGTCTCCTTTGCATTCAAAGTAGTGATGTATGGTGACAAGGCGTATAATAAGTCATCCTTATTTCACAAAAATAATCAGTAAATTTAGTCCATAAATTTAACTCGACTTTGGGAGTAGATAACTACAGAGCCACATGAAGACTCCTAATTCACATTAACAAGTCATCGATCGGAGGAACGTGCGATCACAAATATTATATGGATGTTTTTATAGTAGGAAGTGTAGACACCCTAAATTAAACACTTGTTCCCAATGTTATCCCATTACATCATGTTATTCACCCATTTTTGATTGATTGATTAAATCAATAAAATCATACACATTGTACCCTTTGGATTTATTAAATTAGTCCTTAATACCCCTATTAGATAGTTTAATTATCATTTATTAATTAATTAGTGTGCACATTATAACAACCACTTGGACTCCACATCCTCATCCCAGTCAACTCCACATGGACTCCACTTCACCAGTCTAGTCAACTACACTTCTAGAATCCTAGAAAGGTGGGGAAATTTAATTTCACATATAACCACATTTCCGGATGTAACTTCTACAATTAAAACCCTTTTATTTCCCCTAAATGACATTTAACCTCTCAAACCGATACAACTTCCTCAAGTGCTAAAAAAATCATGTACATTCATCCGTTTGTAACCAATTTCCAACCACTTCAACCTCTATAAAATGCAAGCTCATCCTCTTACAAATCCTCTTGGATTTACAACACAATTACTCACAAATTGCATTCCAATATCTCGCATATTGAAATCTCCCAAAACTTTGTTTATAACATTGGTCATTCCATGTTTAGAGGTCATTCAAGAGCACCCAAAATCAGTTTCTAACAAGGTTACACAAGCTTCAAAGCTTCACACAACCTTACTTGAGGTTACTTGGAAAGCTATAGGAGGTTTCAAAAGAGTTTGTTTGTCTCCATCAAGCTTAGTTTTCCTTTGTCTTCATTTTGGCATGCCCAAAGTGGGACCGCACTCATCTTCTTTCATTTTTGTTTCACTTGTTATTCTTGTCTTCCATTAGTTTCACAAGAAATCTCTAATTTGTGTGCAACTAAATCTCTTATTTTTCGAGCTAAATCTCTTATTTTTGTGCAAATTAAATTTCTTATTTGTGTGCAAATTTTACAAGTTTCTTGTAAGTGTTTTGAAAAGCAGAGGCATTAGTTGTCAACTTCAAACAAAAATTTTGTTCTCTTTGTTGTATTGTTTAGGAGTTTCACATTGTTTGCAGTGTTTTTGATAAGCATCGATTTCATTATATCATCACAAAAAAATTTGATATATTGTTGTTGTATTTGAAGGGGTTTTTGATATACCGGGTATTTTGAATATTATTTTATTGTGTTTACAAGATTTTCATGGTTTATATCCAAAGTTACCAACAAAAAAACATTTCTGCTCTCTCGGTATTTGGTTTTTTGATCTGTTTTCAAACATCTATTTTCTACTCTTTGGTTTTTGACCCATAATTGTATGTTTTTCATGTTAATCCTACTATAATACGTGTACACACAAAAATAACAAATATTATATTTTATTAAATAAAATAGCAAAAAAATGTCAAAATTTTTAAACAAAAATTAGATTAAAAAAACATTTTTTTGTTCAACCCTAAACTAAACCCTTCCCCAACCCTTTCACCCATCCCCCTCCCTAGTTCCCATCTCGGAAAGCTTCTCGCTGAGCATCGTACACTCCACACCCTAACTCTACCCCGACTCCTCTACTCCTACCCAACCTGACCTAGCCCACCCATACCCTCATCGGCCCATGTTTACCCATGCCACCATGTCGAGTTCCAACCTCGGCCTACCGACTGATCTACCCCCCAATCAACCTAACTACCCTTCCCCATGGACACCCCCTTGAGCCATGTCACCCTAAATCCTACTACCCTCTCCATAGCTTGAAGTGCCACTAGCAAAGCCCCCACCTACACTCATCTTCTTTAACTGCGATCCTCAATGCCGCCCTCTTTGCCCTTGAGTTTGCGCGGCTCACACATTACACTCCGCCACCGTGTTCCCATGGCCACCCTTGTTCTCCGAATTGTTCCCTCCCTGCACAAACCCACACATGGAACAAAAATCCAGCCAATATTTTAGCCACAAATACAAACCCATAAACACCAAAGCCCGACATCCACTAGTTATTTTATTATTTCTTATTCAACTTATGCATTCTTTTTTTTTTATTTTTAGGTTCAGGTTTTTTTAAAACTTAGGTCTATGTCAGTTTTGTTTTATTATTTTCATTATTTCTTATTCCCCCTTAGTTTTACAGTTACTTATGTTATGTCATTTATTTTTTAGTTTATTTTTACTCTACTTTAATTAGATGATGTTTACCCCATTTAGTTAATGTGTTTTTAAAGGCTTTCTTAGTTTATACTTCATTAGTTAGATTATTTTTGTTAATTCATTAGTTCATTAATTTTTTACAGTAGGGTTATTAGATGTTTTGGTTCAATTAATTTTTTTGTTCTTGTAATTAGTTACTTCATTCATTGTAATTACTTAGCTAGTTTAATTCATTACTTAGTTTTTTCTCGTTCAATTATCATCGCCAAGCCCCTTTTTCATCATTTAATTGTTCTCAGTATTTGCTTCAATTAGGCCTTTTAAAATCATATTAGGCCCTTTAATTATTATTATTTTTGTCAATCTTATTCAAACTTTAATTCACCATTTTTAATCAAGATAAAATTAATACTACACATTATATTTCAAGGTGATGTTGACAAGGCTATTGTCTAAATTCCAAATCCGACTTATTTTTTTGCTAATACATTCACTTGAGATAGTTTATCCATGTGTATTCAACGAAATAGGTACCCTAGGTCCTTAATGGCTACGACCTAGTGTGATTCTCTTTTCCCATTATTTCACTAAAGTAAATCACAACTAGTAATAGTGCTATTTTCGCCTTGTCTAAGCCAATCTAAGGTAGAGGCCAACTTTCACAAACATCATTTTTTATTTTTCGCATGTTACAAACTTGTGTTTCACTCTTGTCAAACTTTTCTCTCTCATCCAAAAACGTGTCTAAGTCTTGGTTATTAGATGTTTTGGTATTTTCAATTATCATCGCATCGTGATACTTGATTTATCACGGCCCCTTTTTCATTGTCATATTAAGTTTAACATTATTCTTGAAATTTAAGCTTCTCATTAATCACATAACACTTTGTTAAATTGTTATTCTTCTTCACTCTTAATTTCATCATTTATTTTGAGATCATTAATCTCTCCCTATCATCTTACATTTTCATTCTTCACGTTTTGTTAAATTGATGACATCTTCTCTATCTCCACTTTATGTGATATTTGTAATCACTTCTCATCTCATCATTTCCTCATTCACTTTGATTTATTTTGATGAAATTTGCTTTATCTCCACTTTTGTGATATTTTAGTTCTCACTTCATTACCTCACTTCTTTATTTTGCTTTGTTGTTATTTTAGTACTCTTCTTTTTTTGTGTCTCTTCTTTTAACGTGTTTTTGTGAAAATTTGGCATCCTTCATCATCTTCTTAAGTCTCCGATCTAGTAGAAATGCAGATCCGATCTAAGTAAAATGTAAACCAAATCAAACATGGGTGGGTTGATGGTGACTTGAGACCGTAGAGCCCGGCTGATGGTGACTTGAGACTGTAGAGAGCCCGGGCTGATGGTGACTAGAGAAAACCAGTCAAACAACGACACAAAAATTAGATCTAAAGGCTTTAGAGGAAGGTCTGGGGTTGGTGATGAGACTGAGATGGAACAGGAACACTACAAGAAAATTAGGATGTGGATCTGATAGAAATGATGTAAGAAAATTAATGGAATATGAGAACTACTTGACATGGTCGATACGACGATCGTCCCAATCAAGCGTGATCGGATCTCGATGCGAAGTTAGGATCTAGAGTCGCAAGTGTACAAAATGGAAATATTGGAGGATGTGGAAGGCTATGGGATCTCGAAAATGGATGACCGAAAGAATGAATGACAGAAAAGCTAAACAATTATGAATCGGGTGAATGACAACCGTGCATATGATCGATGAAAACTAGGAGTGATCTAGGGTTTTGTGGAAAAAGATGAGTGAAATATCTAAAGATGGTTTTTACCTTTTGTTTTCTTGATTGTTTCAAGGGGGTAATAACCGATCTTGAACTCAATATGGTGGGGTTTCTAGGATAACTGCAGTGTTGATTGTGTATGTTTTTCACACCATTTAAAATAATGGATCAAAAGCTTCTTTACCTGCAAATAATTTCCTATAAACAAAGCTACAAATCATATCAAGATAATGTTATGGCTTAGGAAAACACTTGAGCTTTTATTAGTACTTATGATTGTGCTTACAAAGTGATACGATAAGAATGTGATTATCACTTATTTAGTTAGATACATATATGATTAACATAAATCATGATTTACATCCATAAATCGATTCTTGGTCTGTATATAGATTCTCGATATGTTAGAGGCTATAGAACCAATCAGTATCCTCCTCTTCCTCGTAAGGTTAGAATCAGGGACGAAGATGTAATCTTCAGTGAAGAAGTTAGAATATTCCCCTATGTGTCGTAAAGGTGATCGAATTTTGAGTCAGTGTTGGATATGCTGATGTGGCTATTGGAATCAAACTTCAAAGCAATGTGGTAGTCTTCTTCCATGTGTTCAACGTCGTCTCGTAACGATGCTCATATTGAACAAGGTCTTTTTAGAGTCTCAATGCTTCATCATACACCTCCCAAAAAGCATCGTGGCTTCTCGAATACGCTGAGTGGAGGAAAAAATAGCCTCTAAGCGATAAAAAAAAAAGCTGCCTGGATCACACAAAGTTCAAGATCATGGAGCAAATTGTATTGTTCCTAGTACAATGGATGAGGGAATACGAGGAAGGAATCAGTTGTGGGAAAGTTAGAACCTCCTAATGCCATATGAAAACATCATTCTAGTCGAGGATTAGTAGATAACAAGAAAAAAACTAAAACTTTTGGTTAGATTTAGCAGAAAATGGTGAAAAAGCATAAAAATACAGTAATCGCTAGTGATTCAGAGAAATCACTGACGGTTAGGCTAATCGCTAGCGATTACTGTGAAATATAACAACTTCTTAAATAGAGTTAAAATTGATTGATTAAGTCACCAATTTAATGAAAATAAAGTGTTATTTGACATGTAAATGGTGTATAAGCAAGAACATACCTGCTCCTAGTGTCTAAAATGAATCAAAACAAGTGATTTACCTTGCCGAATAGATCAGTGTGACAGATGAATGGAAGAAGGTGGTTGGGGGCGAGAACGAGCAATCTGGTGATGAATTTGACGTTCTTGGATAAGCATGACGCTGAAAAGAGTTGGTATTAAGAACTTGGATGCTTGATGATCTGGGATTGAAACAAAGTGTATGTGCAAAGCTTGAAAATTCATTTTTACCAAATGAGGTCTCAAATAAGTATTTATAGATCGTTGGTGATCGGGAAAATCATCGACAATTTCGGGAAATCTAGTTTGGTTAGAAAATCAAATGATTTGCTTCCATTTTGAGCTCAAAATGGTGGATTTCAAAGTTTTTAGTATGAGGAGTGGTTAAAAATCACGAACTAACTCATTTGGATGGGGGAAGTTAGCTTTTTGGAAGATTTAGTTAGAGGAGGTTAGATATTTTTAGAAGGTTAACTAGTTTAGTGATTTTAGAAGGTAGTTAGGCGGTTTAAGTAGTTAGTGAGGTGTCTTAGTTAACTCACCGAGGTGTGTGGGTGAGGTGTGAGGGGATAATAATCATTTTATATATTTTCAATTAATTAAATAAATATTTTAGACTTTAGAGATGTAGTGGTTGTAAATATATTAAGAAGGATCATATAGTGAAGTGTTGTAAACGAGTCACCTTTGGTCATGAATATGTTTGAGCTTAGGGGATGTAAATTTTTGGTGCATACATGAAAATGGCACCACAGATGGGAGTGAAGATGAGAAAATGCAAAGATAGGGCTCGGGATGACCGACTTAACCTCGTAAAAATGTTGATAAGAAAAAGTGATGAAATGGCAATAGTGGATCCAAGCATGAAAAAGAGAAAAAAGCTCCAACTCTCCAAAGGTGGGTCATAAGATATCCAAAATAGCTCCAAGATAGTGATAAAACTGCAAAGATGAGCAAGAAATGAAGGCAAGATCACAAGAAAGCTCGAAGTCTCTAAAGTTTCATCCCTAAGGGATATGGCCGTATTTATAGGGTCGACGATGACCCGTATGGGTCTTCACCGACACGGCGTAACATCCGTTTGGGCGGTGGAAGGGTGATAAGTTTGATGTAGTGAGACCTTATAAGGGGAGATTAGGGTTTTGGGTGGTAAGTATGGGTTAGGGTTGCTTAGGATGGATAAATGGGTAGGTGGGAGGTGGAAAATATTAAATAAAGGTAAAAGGGAGGTGAAAACATTAAATGAGGACCTAGGGATGGTAAATAGGGACATTTAGGGAGGATAAACAAATTAGATGGGGATTTAGGATTAATTAATGGTGATTAGGGATGATTAGGGTAGATTGATTAAGGGTGTGATTAAGATGAGATTAAGGTGGAAAATACCAATTAAATGGATAAATATATTTTAGAGGGGGAGGGGGATTTACATGGGAAAAGAGGTATATATGTGAATAATGACAAAGAATGTAAGAGGATGCGGGATGAGGGACAAGGGATAAAAAAATTGGTGTTTACATTTGCCCCTTTTGTTGAGTGGTTTACGTTGGGCAAGCCATGAGACAAAAATGAGAAGAGATGAAAGATGATTGATGAGGTGCTCCCCCTCAAACTAGGGATCAACGACACAAAGGGAATTTGATCATGAGTTTGAAAGAGATAGATGAAGGGAGAAAGAGTGGAAAGGATGAGAAAAAGAAGATGATACTAAAAGATGCCCTAGGTGAGGAGAAACAAAAACTAAAAAAAATAAAATATGGCAGTGATTTTGGAATCACTTCAATAGGGAACAAAGTATGGCCTCAATGGAGATGATGGCAATGTCCTACAAACCTATTAATTGGAAAAAACCACTGCAAGATGGAGGGAATCCATAGGGAATCCGCTTGAATGGATGTGCAAGGCAATGGACCAATGGGTCAAAGGAAGATACCGAAAATATGCACAAAAATGTGAGGATGGTCAAGACAAAGGTTTGACAAGGTGCGAGGATAAACTATGCAATATCCTTCATACATGATGAATCAAACAAATATACATCTGGGTAGGATGAGGATAAATAAGAGGAAAATAATGGTGCCCCAATAAGGAACACAAAGATGGCCACAAAGGTGAGATGTGAAAATAGGCAAGCCATACAAGGAAAGAAACAATGTGTTATAGGTGACACACAAGGAAGAAGAGTGGAAGAAAAGATAATTTAATGAAGAAATAGGGTGAAATGGTTAAATGATTAAAAAGTAGGGTTGGGTTGGGCGATTTATCGTAGGGTCATGGTGACCATGGTTGGTGGGATATATAAGTACCTAGGTTGGCCGACTAAGCTCATTTTCATCACGTGAGTTTTTCGATCGAGAGCTATGAGAAAGAGAGATATATGAGTTTTGAGAGAAATGGAGGCCGACTGAGCAGCTTAGGAAGTGCCATAGGATGCGGAGAATGGTAACTGTCCTAAGCCTTAGCTTTGTTTCTAAATTTTTAAAATTTATTAGTATTTTTGAAATTTTGACTTGGGCGCCAAGGGTGGTTAGAGGTAACTAGACATGGTCGTCTGCGACTAGGAATTTTAGGGTGGTGACCCGGATGGGAGGTGTTGACCCAACTGGATTGGCGCCGACTTAGTATAGAATGGGAGACTCGTGATTTTTGATGTTGATTTACGATATGCAAAGACTAATGAATTTTTATTTGATAGGTTTTGTAGGCTAGGGACACATTGTATCTTCGAGACAAAGTGTCGGTCATGTATGATCGAATCATAGGAGATGTGATTGACAAAGAGTGGGATTACTTAGCCGTAGTGGGGTTGGGTGGATTCTGACATTACCAGAGGATACCGAGGGATGTTAATTTGATGATTTCTTTGATAGACATGTGGGATATGTGGACTAACACATTTTAGCTTGGGATGGGAGAGATGAAAGTCACTCACCGGAGGATCTTACCATGTATTGAGGTTACCGATATAAGGGGAGCTCATACAAATGATTATCGCTGATAGTATATTAGGTGTATTGACACGACTATTTGAATCCGATGCTTGAAAAATCACATTTATGGCTAGGGATTGAGTATGAGACTCGATATGAGCTTGGGGTAGCGAGGAGAAGATTGATATGTTTAGTGATGATGGCTATCTTGAGCTATGCACTACCGAATTCTGGGAGATAGATTCCCATGGGCACTAGTAGGAGTGCTTGTGGATATTGTAGAACATAGGGTAGTATTTTCATTTGGCACAACACTATTTTCTCAAGTATACCATGAGCTTTGGATGATGTGACAAAGAGGAGGTCGGGACTAGATGACAAAATTTTACTACACCTGTCGGCCTACGAGCATATCACTTTGATTAGGCCACTGTGGGCTTCCATGGGTGGTAGGAGACCACATTCACCTATCGCTTGGATTCTTGAGATGGATATTCGACCAGGATCACAATGACAGAGGAGAAAGAGGTGAGAGTGGTATGTAGAGAGATTGGGGAGTTTGGATGTGGATCAGGTTAGATGGAGGCCATAATGTAATTTTCTTACATTGTCTCTGGGGTCAATGTTGAGTTAGTGGGTATGATGAGGATCGGGTGGGTCTAGGGATGGAGGCTGGAGATGGTGGAGGAAGTACGCTTTCCACGAGTGATACGGAGGTTTGGGGTGGTTCAAAAGTACCAGGAGATTCAATTAGATATAGACATGACGAGGTAGAGAGAGACCTACCTAGCCTTGTGGTGACTGATCCAATGGATGAGGCCGTAGATCCATGGGATGAGGATGACAATGTGGGAGTAGAGGTTGGATTTACAAAGTGGATGACTGAGGCATGGGAAAACAAGGTGGCAGATGTAAGGGCAAAGATGGGAGTGGATGAGGATGATGAGATGCCAATAAGAGGAAAGGATGTAGTTCTTAAAGGAGAGGAGGGTGGAGATGGAGGGACGATAATGGAGATTACCCACCTATGCGTAGAACAAGATACAACCCAACAGAGAGATGTATTGTGCCAAGAGAGAGAGGATTGTGTCGGAGAGAAACTTGGCTATTCAACATAGTGATAGATATCGACGATAGAGGGATACCTATAGGGATAGATTTGGAGATCTCGGTCCTATAATAGCTACGAAGTTAGAGAGCAGGGCACCAACGACATCGAAGGGAACCGGTTAGATGGCTCCACTAATTCTATCCCTTTAGGGTAGTACATGACACTAGGAGTAGAGGTGTGTTATTATGAGCACATTGTGACATCAAAGTTTCCACGTGTATCGAGATTCACGAAATACCTAGCAGAGAAGAAGAGAGAAGTGCTAGAATTTGAGGATTCTATTAAATATGGATTTAATCAACTTATATATTATATAATATTACAATAAATATTTAAATAAAGATTACATCATAACATAAATAAAGAGATACTTACAGAAATAAATAACACATGTGACATAATATTTATAGTGGAAAACCCTAATAGGGTAAAAACCACTTTGAAAATAATATTTTACTTCGAGAGAACTTATTTTACATCTAATAAAATCACCCCCTCCTTTGAAACCCTATTTACCACTTGGGTAAAACCAAATCATTTGATTTGCAAATCTTTGATATATTTCCGAATATATCAAATGAAGACCTAAAGTCTTTTTATATAAGGTGATTATGTCTCCCGACCCACCTTTTCAACCTAAAATGGTTGACACATACACCTAGGTTTATAATATTTAATATTATAAATATAATCATTTCATGATATTAAATATTTAACCTAAAATATATACGAAGGTTAACATTTTTAATAATAGAATATAAATATTTCATATTATTAAATATTAACCTATATATTAGTGATGGACCCATATACATTAAGGTTGGCCAGACCACTTAATCATTATGTTCCAACACTCCCCCTTAATGTTAAGTGGGATAACATAACATATGCCAATAGATTACCCGTCTCGATACACTATAAGATTTACAATCCTTAAATCATAAAGGTTTTAGGCTAGTAGATCGGTTGAAGGAATTATAACACCTTCATCATACTTAATTTATGTTTTAGTACAAAAAGATTTGGAATCCCAAAGATTATCCCATGATCGATGTTTAACTATGATTTGTGAGTTTTACATGTTCTCACAGTGTTCTTATAAAAGGTTATTGAACCCAAGCATATAAGAGAATTTTACAACCATGGACCTCCTTAACAATATACTTGTCTTTGATGTTTACTAGTTAACTCAATAGAACTAAAGAGTTTACTGAAGACTTCCTTTAAGATCTTTCCACACTTATTTCTAAAAAATAAGCTTAGGAGGTATACATGCCCGAAGGTCTTTTTTTACACTTGCTCGAAGATATTTTTATGAATTCTCGAAGGTCTTTTACAAAAACCAAGTTCTATTAGGAAGTGACATTGTCATGCACACTCCCCTCAATGGCAACTCTAACAATCTAAACTTTTCACGAAAGTGACAAAACTTTGCAAAGACCTGTGGGACTTTGTGAAGATGTCAAGAAACCGCTCTTCATCAACTTGAACTTGAGATTTATGTCATCACTTAGCACGTTTTCATGGGTGAAGCGTATATGTATCTCAATGTGCCTTTTCCTCTAATGTGTTGAACTAGATTCTTAATTAAGAGTAATACAACTCTAGCCACCACATAGAAGAGGAATACTTCTTTTAACTTCCATGTGAAATTTCTACCAATAACCACTATAACCACATGACTTCTTTACTTCTTCCATTGTATTTCTCTACCTCATTAGAAGAAATAAAAACTTTTGATTGCATTTGTTATTCTAAGTAATGGTTCCTACACCAAAAAAACTCAAACACATATCCAGTATATTTTATAATACAACATCAGTATGGTTGGAATCACAAAATCCATATAAGATAGCATTTTCATTCTTAGTATAATGCAACCCATAATTGATTGTTCCTTTAATATATCTAAAAATTATTTTTGCAAGATTCTAATGATCTCTAAAAAAGGTTCCTGCATAAACCTTGAAGTAATTCCTACTGTATAGGAAATATCTGATCTAGTTATAGTTAGATAAATCAAACTATCAACTGACAATGTATATAAAATAAGATCAACCTTTTTCATATGCACAATCAATCATAAGAAATTTTTTCAATACAATGGTTGCATATTGTGTTTTGAAAAATAATAATAGAATGAAATACACCATACAAAGAACATGATGTGAGAGACCTAACTCATTCATTTCAAAGTACTTTGCTTTCAATTTCTCTTTAATCCTATGAATTAAATTAGAATTATCACCAAATCATAATCAAACCATCAACATATATGCATATAACGATAATGTATGGGCCTTATTGCTTAATGAATATATTATTGTTAGAAGAATAATTAATAAAACCTAACGCTTTAAAGAAGGAACCAATTTTTGCATACCAAGCTCTAAGAGCTTGTTTTAAATCATACAAGGATTTCTCAACTTACAAACATAGTTTTCTTTGTCGCTTTCTTCAAATCCTTTAGGTTGAAACATGTAAAGTTCTTATTTTAAATCACAATTTAAAAAATTATTTTTCTTATCCATTTAGTAGATTTCCCACCCAAATTGAGTGGCGATTGCAAATAAGGCCCTAACAATACTCATTTTAACTATAGGGGAAAATGTCTCAACATAATCAATAGCAAGTTTCTAAGTGAAACCTCTAGCAACAAGTCTAGATTTTTGTTAATACCATCATCATTATATTTTAGTTTTTATATCCACCTAGACCCTATAATACTTCCTACTCGGGTTCATACAAGGTAATAATACATGATACATATGATGGCTTCGGTCATTTGCCTAAGGTTAATAGGATTTAAACTTTCTAACATAGATTAAGCCTAATTTAATTTCTTACCTAGGAAGATAAGAGTTTCGAAACATCTATAACATCAAAACATCATCATGACCATCTACTAAATCGAGTCAAAACCATCATTTAAAAGTATTTAAGAAAGTAACTTCAAGAGAAGAAGACAACACTTTTAATAAAATCGAGATCTAAATTTTATAGATCAAAAGGAACTATTTGATCATAACTAATTATGTCATTACAATGCATATTAATTAACCTCTCATGATTAAAATAATAACCCACAATATAAATGGCTTTGCATTATACCCCAAATTTATATAAAAATATTTTCACCATGTAGAAGGGAAGAAGAGACCCTTAAGAATGCATAACAACATCAAATTTCTAAAGAAAAAAATGTAGACAAAGATCCAACCAACTTAAATTTGACGTCTAAATGACCGTCATAATGACTTATTTTTGGTCTATCGTGATGGTCATTTGACCGTCAATTTTAACACAATGAAAGTTTCCTAGAACATACAAGCTTAAATTTGACGTCTAAATGACCGTCATACTATCTTATGTTTGGTCTACCGTGATGGTCATTTGATCGTCAAATTTAATGAAGACAAAACTTGTGTATTTCCAGAATTTCTTCGTCTATATAATATTAGGAGACTATATTTTAATACATTATAATAAACTATTATAATTTATAATGTAAAGATATATACAATTTTAAAAAAAAGAGTATATAGTTTATAGAATGTAAATAAAAAACAACATATAGTTCATAAAAATTTTTATATAAAAACACATAACTCTTATTAAAGGGGTTTAAATGACATAGACCAGTTAAAAGAATTTTACCATGTACAAGTAGATTTATGAGAGTATAGATTGACTTACATATTTTACAAAGGGGATAAGTAATTTCACCCGGCCAATGAAATAAATTGAAATCCCTATTTTCATGAACCTTGTCTCCTCCCTTCATTTACTCTTAATTTTACCCTGCACACATTTAAAACTATGGAAAGATTGCAAAATATTTTATATAATTTCTTAAGCTAAAAACTTTAAAACTTTTATGTGGCTATAACTACCATTATTTTAATAAATATTTACCACACTTCGTGTGGGCCACCAAAAACTAGTTTTATTTTTAATTCTTCATTTATACTAAAAATTCTACATTTATACCTGAGATATTATCTCATTTTATTCTCCACTCCCACTCTTATATAAAAGAAAACTTGTAAATAAGTTTATTTATATAATTTTTATAAACTATAATAAGATATAAATGAATGGGGTCGCCCTCTTACATGGATAATATAAATGGTTAGGGACACAAGTTAGGTTTTATTTAATAAGTATTAAGATTTAAAAAATATTCCCTTCATGGCCAAACAATAAACATAGGCCCCTTACTAAAAAAAATAAGCACTTAGGTTTTAAAAAAAAAACATATATAGATCAAATCTAATAAAATTTATATTTTAAGCGGTTTAAACTAACTTTATATATAAAATATGATTCAAACTTAGGTTTGTTTCTTCTTTTTAAAAACTATATATGCCTAGATTTATAAGTTAAGTTTAAATATGATTTAAACTTAGGCTTAAAATATGGTCTGTTGACTCTTCCCCCAATCCCATGTAATTTTAATATGGTTTAAGGCTTTTAATATATAGTTTTTTTTTCCAAAACTATATCAATTTTAATATGATGTTTATATAAGTTATTATATAAACCTTATTCTATATATTTTTTAATTTTAAAAAATATAGTTATAGATTAACTATAAACTATAGTTTTTCAAATCAAATTCTTTTAGAGGGGTCCAAAGAACACGGGTATGAATTTACCTTCTAAAATATTTAACCTACAAACATTTGAAATTATAGAAAACATGAAAATTATTTCATATAGTAATAAATCCTTTCCTTTTTGTATGTGATTTTCATGCAAGTAAATATTTGAAGCCCATTTTACCTGTGCACACATCAATCTCCAAACAAACATTAATTCCATATAATTTACAAAATGTAAACGAAAGTAAGAATCATATCATATTACATCTCCCCAAAAATTAGGGATTTAAAATTAAAAAACCCTAAAAAATTTATCGAGAGTTTAATTGCACAAATGTAGTGCTAAAATAAATTCCTCCTCCTTTCAAACCCTATTTACTAAGGGTAAAACCAAATCATTTGATTTACACACCTTCAATATATTTCCGAATATATCAAATGATGACCTAAAGTCCTTTTTATATAAGGTGATCGGGTATGTCTCTTGACCCATTTTTTCAACCTAAAATGGTTGATACATATACTTAGGTTTATAATATTTAATATTAGAAATATAATAATTTCATAATATTAAATATTTAACCTAAAGTACATGCCTAGGTTAACATATTTAATAATAAAAATATAAATATTTCATATTATTAAATATTAACCTATATATATTAGTGATGGACCCATATACATTAAGGGTTGCACCACTTAATTATTATGTTCCAACAAGAAGGGGGCTCAACATTATCAATGTCATTTGGGAGCACAATTAGCGTGCAACAAACAATGAGAGTGAGACCTAGGACCCGATGGAGGAGATGATGGCTAGAGAGATGTACAAGCACATTCCCCAGTGGGGTAAGATTTGAGATTTTCAGATGTTCAGTTCACATATTTTGATGATGTACAATTTTAAGATAGAGTCCTTAGTGTCCTATCACGGATGTATGGATGCTTTGATTATGATATATGTATATATGATTTTTTCGTGACTTATCATGTGTTTGTATGATGATTTATGGATTTGATTATGCTTATGTTAGATTTAGATGTTGGATTATGATTATGGTTATGATGACATTTTATGGTTTAGAAATTGGAGTAGAATATGAATTTGTAAATGTGATGTGATGCTTTATTAGACATGATGCATATATAGATGATAAATAGATGTGATGGAAATGGATAGATAGTTGTTAGACATGATTATGACATAGATAGTGGATATAAATGATGCGATGGGTTTAGAAATATGTTAGATATAGATGATATGACATACACACTTGTGATATACAAACATGGTATATGTTATTTGGAAAATTACAATGGATGTAATGGATTTAGAAATATATACATAGACATGGATGAGATGGTTAGATTAGGGAGAGTATGTTATGGATTCATATGAATGGGATTGGGATTAGAGAAATAGATAGCGAATGAATGATAGGAGTAGATTAGATGTGAGAGAAGGGATGCGACTTGATAGAAGGTGACAAAATAAGATGAATGATACTTCATTGTAATAAGGAGCGCATGAAGAATTGATGCTTCAAACCAGATTGGAGGTAAACAAGAAGAGGAACCAAACAAGGAAATGCACTTCCTAATAGTAGAAGTGTTAACACATAACCATTGATAGTTAGTTATTCTAAGGATCATGAGGAAAATATGGAAGATGAACTTATGGACCTAATGTCGACACGAAAAAGGGTTTAGATATAAATTATATGTGGGAAAATATGTTCTTGTTAGGTGGTTGTTCCTAAATCTATGCCCGGCTTTCGAGAAATGCGGTCAAACCGATCAATGTGGGAATTTTTCTATGGATGAGAAAGATGGTAGATGCGTGAAGCTTTCTTGGGATGCTTTCTTTTATTGTTTAAATATATAAAAGGATGATCAATGCGGGAAGCCTTCACTGCCATGATATGAGATAATAGCCATTCTTCAGGGAGTGGTCTACATTTTTTTACTTTGGGATATTTAGACTTTTACTTTTTTCGGATGGTAGGATATATAATAGCAATCCTTCAGGGAGCAATCTATGATTTTGACATTTTTCTTTATGAACAACTGTCCTTCAAGGAGCAACTGCTTTTTTGAATAAAATAGATTTTAATATGAACATCCGTAAATTTCAACTTTTTATTATGATAGAGTGGGGATAGCTAGGTAGACCACTTAGGAGAGGATAAACAATGTACAAGTGACATCTATGGACCCTTATCATGGTTCCAATAGGTAGATAAGAAGGAGATAGATGTAATGATTGCGGGGTTCCCACCTAGAAGGAGGAACTTGTCCATAAGGAATATGTTATGATCAGAGTCATGGTGCTCATATTCAAGGTCATGGATAAGATAATGATGGTAGACCACATAATTCCAAATCATTACAATGAGAGATAGAAGAGACCGATGATGGATGCATGACCACTAATTTCAATTGGGTAGGTATGTTAATAATAGAAAGGCCGTAAGTATAATGCATTAAAAGGTTTTGTTTCTAGTTTACCATCAAGAGAATCCAAATGATATGATCCAGAACAATACTTATGTGTGATAATATAAGGTCCAATTCAGTTGGGATAAAGCTTTCCACATTGGCTCCTTTCTAGAGTAGTAACATTATAATTTTCTTTAATATCACTGATATTAAATTCATGCTCTTTGAGGTGTTTGTTATAAGCATGTTTGATGTGCTCTTGATAGAAATGATGATTCTCAAGAGCGAGAAGGTGACATTCGTCTAACTCAAGCTATGTTAGATGCTCTTGACGATAGTATTTTTCACAGATGAAGTTACAAAGAGAAATGCGTAAGGATGGGATTTGGAATTCAAGAGGAAAAATGACCTCAAATCCATATATGAGAGATAAAGGAGTAGTGCCCATAGAGGTGTGGATGCTAGTCCAATAGGCCCAAATGGTAAAATAGATATGAAGATGCCAATCACGATATGAGCCAATTACGATATGATTTATCAATAGTCTTGGCAAGGATGTTTTTTAGTTACTTCGGCTTGGCCATTAACTTGAGGATAATATGGAGAATATAAGATGAGATTAATATTGAAATAATCACAAAGCTTCTTGAGATGATTTTATGGGGAATGCCGAAACGACAAAAGATGTGTTGATAGATTAAATTAATGATCTCGTTATATTTGGTTGATGTGAGTGAAATTTATTCCACCCATTTGGTGAAATACTCAGTAGTAGTGATGATAGAATGAATGCATTGAGAGTAACATGGATTGATGAGGCCAATGAGGTAAAGTCACCATTATGAGAAAGGCCAAGATCCTAAGTTGGTTGTAAGGCCTAGCTAGGAATGCAGATGAGATTAGAATGCTGCTGGCATTTTACATATTTCTTAACATACTCACAGTAGTCTTTATTGAGGGAAGGCCAATAATATCCCATGCAAAGAACACGTTTGGCAACAACCAAACCACTAAAGTGTCTGCTAAAGATGCCATCGTGGAATACTTGGATAGCACGGAGAGATTCATGAGATTTAAGGTAGTGTAGAAGGACACCGTCAAACCCATGTTTATAGAGGATTCCACCAAGGATGATATAGTGGTTAGCACATTGAAGAAATGACCACATAAAATTTTTAGATAGGTCATAGGGGATGATAGATTGAGAGAGGTAATCAAATATTTGAGAATACTAAAGATCATAAGGATTAGATTTGACAAGATTGACACGAGGGAGCTCATTGATGGGAGCTGATTTTTCCATGTGATGAATGATAAAATAAAGTTTAAATTCCTTTGTAGTTTAAGGTATAAGAGATGTGAGAGATGCCATAGTGTCCATAAAGTGATTGGATGAATGAGGGATGGTTTGAAGGGTGTAGAAATCAAATTCCTCGAGGAGAAATATGACGATGTCCTTATATTTTTAAGGACCTCATTTTTATAATGATAAATTCCTTTGACTTGATTAATGATGAGCTGAGAATCCCCATATATGTCAAGGATTTGGATGCCAAGTAAAATAGTGGTTTGAAGACCTAAGATGAGGGATTCATACTAATCCATATTGTTTGTGCACTCAAAATTAAGCTTATAAGAAATGAAAATGGGAGTCTCCCAAGGAGAAATAAAAATGATGCCAACGTATCCCCCTTGGTGACACTTAGATCCATCAAAGAAGAGCATCATTTTAAGGGGAGAGAAATCTTGATCAATAATGTTGATATATTCATTTGGAAATTTTTGTGAGAAAGGTGATTATCGGGAAGAGAGGCGCAAAGAACTAGTTGATCAACAATAGCTTGGCCCTTGATTGATTTATGAGAGATGAACTCTAGGTCAAACTCGAGTCATGAGCATGAGCCATCGAGTGATGCAATCATTATGATAAGGCTTAGAATGCATGGTTTTGAGAAGATGGAAGCTAGTGATGACATAGGTTTTATGATTAAAAAGATAACGACGAATTTTGGAAGTGGTGAAGAAAAAAGTGCAACACAAATTTTCAACTTTAGTGTAATGATTCTCATAATCATGAAGGGTGTGGCTGATGTAATAGATGACATGTTATCCCAAATTCACCCCTAGGAAAATTTGGTCAAGAAAACTCCTGCACATAAGGAAATTATGAAGGAAACGACTCAGACCCGTGAGCTCACATTCCAAGATGACAAACAAAGTTACGAGATGGGCTCGAAACGAAGGAGCAATGTCCCAGAGGAAAGCGGGGCGTTAAGGGAAAAGTTGATTCTTTACCCCTTGTTATCATAAAAGGGGTAAAATTTGCAAAATGGCTCGTAACTCTGTTGGGGAAAAAGTCAGCGTTAGAACCTGAGTCAAAGCCAAGGCAGGGAGTCGAGGGAAAAGTGAAAATTTTCCTTTTGTTCAAAGGGAAAAAGATAAATTGTGGACCCGCAAGACCGATTTTTTGTTCTAATCCGGCTGCCACGTGTTCTAAACCAAAAGGGGAGCCCATTTTTCAAACTTTTTTCCCCATCCATTCGTATGGACCCGATACAAACTTCAAAGGGGCATATCTTTTGACTCATGGCTTGAAATATTACAAATCTGACACCATTGGAAAGATTTTGACCTCACGTATGCCATGGAGGTCTGAGACTTTAATTTGAGAAGGTTAGGTAAAGGAAAATGGAGGAAACGTCTTGGGGCCTTCAATGTAGGATCCATCTGTCTCAACAACCAGATCGAATTTGATCTGTTTCCGCTGTTTCCTCTTCTTTCAAGGTGCTGAATCAAGGAATCATGCAGTAAAGACGGATTTGGGGGCAAATTTTATCAGAAGCATTAACAACAGTGGTTGAGTTTTAACCCAATTTTCCCTCTTCCCTCTCTCTCTTCTCTCTCTCGATCAAATCTGTAAATACAGGGGCATGATTCATTGTAAGGGTTGTTCATTCTTCTTCCCCGCCCCCTCTTTCTTTCTTCTCCAGGGTCGAATGTGGAGTTTAAGCCTCCTACCTTGGCTTTGTAATGGCATTTTCTTACCTCTTGCCCATTAATGGTGTATTGTGTGAACTCTTGGAGCAACAAAATCTATTTCATGACGCATTTTTTCCATCCTTTGCTCATTTTTGTCTCTTCTTGCCTCTCACCATTACAGGTATATTGTGTATATCTCTCGATGTCCATTGTAGGTTTTGGGAGCTATGTTTAAGGGGTTTGAAATGGCGTTCTATGTGAAATTTATCCTTGATCTCGTGATGCATCTTTTTATCTTCTACATTGGTCACCTCTCTCCATTTCGGGAAGTTGGGTTTGTGATCAACAATTCCCTTTTCTCGGTGTTATCACCTTTGTAGTGTAGGATTTCTTTATTTTCATGCTCTATATCTCTCTCTCTCTAGTCCCTTAGAATTGTTAGATTAGGAGTAGATAGTCAAATTTACTTCCTTAGAAGTAGTTTAGTGCTAGGATTAGGAAGAGGAACCAACCTTCTCTGGAGGATCATTCCCATTTGCAAGTCCCACAACTTGGGGAATTATCCAATGTTATGTAAATCACACCAAATGACCTTGCCTTAGAAAAGTAGATCCATAACTCATTTGGGGGTGTTGTGATTTCGCATTAACAATTTTGGCACACCCGGTGGGATAGGTCTGAAGCACCTTACCACTTCACTTCATCAGGTTCGATGTGCTCTTGGTGAAGATTTCAGCCTTTGGAGGCACTTTCAGGCATATCTAGTGACTCCATCTGGTTAAAAACCCATTCTCTGTGTTGTAGACCTTTTCCATCCATTTCCACTCATATCATCCATTTTCTTCTTCCATCTCTTTCATTTTCTCCCATTCCATGAGGTTGTGCGATCATGACTTCATTCCCTTCATGGAACTCACACTTACAACAATACAGTCCACCTCCAATGTATTTCCCAACTCCTCTAGATCAACATTATAATCAGATCTAGGATCACTATACCTATCCACAACAACAATGCCAAAACCAGTTTGGCCATGAAGCTTATCAGGAATAAGGATATGCATATAATGACAACAACCAAATGGAAGATGTTGGTCTGCTGGAGAAGATTCAAAAAATGGAGGCTGGCATGGTTCAGTCAAGGGGCATAGCATGAATGAAGGCATTCAAGATTGGTTGCAGGGAACCTTGTCCATGGGAAGGCCCTTTTCCAAGACATTACAGCCCTTAAGAGAAGCTTTACTTCATGGTTGAAGTGTTACCTTAGCTTACACAATGGATTGAGGACATTGGGGCTTATGATCAAAGTGCAAGATAACCTTGTCAATGGGTAAGTCAACCACTAGCTCCCTACCTTTCATTTTCTCTCCCTCAATCTTTATCTTTTAAATAGAGGCAAGAGTCAAGCCCCTCACTTGCTTTGCCCAAAGTGTTGATTTCATTTCTCCATCTCATTTCCTTTCCTCTTCCCTTTTCCCTTCCGAATCTATGTCCCCCTCACAAGAGCCAAAATAAATACCTTCCCCTCCGCCACAAACAAAGGAAAAACTAGTGGAGACCCCACCCACCACTCCTCTTGCCTTCCCAAGTCCATGTTGGGAAGGGACTCCAAAAACCAGCCAAGGAGAACATCAAACAGAGGAACCCAACAGAGAAGAAATGATAGAAAATATGAAGAGTTGGGCTGCTAAATTTGAGTTTTCAAAGGTTCCATTGTTGGTTAAGCCTATGGAGGAGGCTTGAGGTCAAGCCACAAGTGGTGGAAGCTCCAACTACAACACAAGTAGGGGAAGAAGGAGCTACTCCTAATCTAAAAGAAGAGGAGTACATTCTAGGCTGCGGAGGAGGACCATAAAGTTTCAGAGGCTCCAAGTGTGGAGCAAGCCACAAAAGAACCTTTAGTTCTTCCTCCCACTTCATCCCTTTCAAGCTCTGATGTTGAAGAAGAGTTTGAGCTTTCAAACTTCATGTTTGAGGATGAAGGGAACCATGGTGAATCAATTGTAGATCAGGAGGACACCATGAAGGAGGTTGAGCACTTGCAACAGGACAACAAGGAGGTAGGTTACCCTTCTGACTTTGAGGATTTCCTTGATGGAGGGGAACTAATGGAGATCACATCATTTTTTCCTCCATATCTCACATCCCAAGAACATGAGCTTGTTTCCATGGAGGAGAACATTCAAGAACAGAAGCCTGAACTTCATAATAGCCCACTGGAACCAAGATTGGAAGACATGGCTCTCCCATTTTATTCACGGGGAAGGAAGAAAAAAGTAGGAAGATGTCCCCATCTCTTCGACACCAGACCACCTAAGTTGAATTTTATAAAAATGGGCACATCTAAAGGATCGAGACCATGCCCAATCAGTACTTGGCTTCATTGGAGCCAAGAGAGAATCCAAAACCACCATGCCTACTTCGAGGTATGAGGATGAACATCAAAGTACCAAGGGTCATCATCAACACCTCTAGAAGTCCAATGCAAGTCAGCTTGAGGAGGTATTTTCCATTAATGTTGATACCTTGATGATTTGGGTGGAGGAGCAGCTTATCATCGATTTTCATTCATCCAACCAGCCATGTTCGAAGGCCGAATCAATTGCATGACTACCATTTTGAGGAAGGAAGCTATTTCTCCTGCCAATTGTAGGTTTTATTTGAGTTCCCTTTGCTCTTGGTTAGAGTAGAGTAGGTAGGTTTGTTTTTAGCAGAAGAAGTGCTTGTGCACACTCGTATGTTCCATTTGGAGCATGTATGATTTTCAGTTTGTATATAGTTTTTGGTGCTGTTGTATTGCTCTTGCATAGTCCATTTCAGTTGGCTTTTGGTGAAGTTCAAATTCAAGTTTTAATGGGTTTCCAAGTGATTCAGAAGTTAGCAAAGTGCAGGGAGTCGGGAGTCCATTTTATAAGAAGGATTAGTGTCATGCCATCATTCTTGACTCCATGCCCAATGGATGCTCCAAGGCCACTGGTCTCTTCATCTAGTAGGTAGATGTCCCCATGAGTTGCCAAATTGTTATCCCAAATTTTCCCCCCGGAAAATTTGGTCAAGACAACTCCTGCACATAAGGAAATTATGAAGGAAATGACTCAGACCCGTGAGCTCACATTCTAGGATGACAAATAGGTTACATATGGGATCAGAAATGAAGGAGCAATGTCCCAGAGGAAAGCGGGGCATTAGGGGAAAAGTTGATTCTTTACCCCTTGTTATCACAAAAGGGGTAAAAGTTACAAAATGGCCCGCAACTCCATTGGGGAAAAAGTCAGCGTTAGAACCCGAGTCAAAGCCAAGGCGAGTCGGAGGGAAAAGTGAAAATTTACCTTTCGTTCAAAGGGAAAAAGATAAATTGTGGACCCGCAAGACCAATTTTTTTGTTCTAATCCGGCTGCCACGTGTCCCAAACCAAAAGGGGGCCCATTTTTCAAACTGTTTTCCCCATCCATTCATACGAGACCCGATACAAACTTTGAAGGGGCATATCTTTCGACTCAAGGCTCGAAATATTACAAATCTAACACCATTAGAAAGATCTCGGCCTCACCTACGCCATGGAGGTCTAAGACTTTAATTTGAGGAGGTTAGGTAAAGGAAAATGGAGGAAACATCTTCAGGCCTTCAATGTAGGATCCATCTATCTCAACAACCAGATTGGATTCAATCTATTTCCGTCGTTTCCTCTTCTTTCAAGGTGCCGAATCAAGGAATCATGCAATAAAGACAGATTTGGGGCATATTTTATCAGAAGCATTAACAGCAATGGTTGAGTTTCAACCCACTTTTCCTACTTCCCTCTCTCTTTCTTCTCTCCGATCAAATCTATAAATATAGGGGCAGGATTCATTGTAAAGGGTTGTTCATTCTTCTTCCCTTTGCCCCCTCTCTTTCTTCTCTAGGGTCGAATGTGGAGTTTAAGCCTCCTCCCTTGGCTTTGTAATGGCATTTTCTTACCTCTTTCCCATTAATGGTGTACTGTGTGAACTCCTGGAGCAATAAAATCTATTTCGTGATGCATTTTGTCCATCCTTTGCTCATTTTTTTGTCTCTTCTTACCTCTCACCATTCCAAGGTATATCTCTGATGTCCATTGCGAGGTTTTGGGACCTCTGTTCATTTTAGGCGCTTGGGTTTGTAATCACAATGCTTCCTTTTCTTGGCACTATCACCTCTCAGTAGTGTAGGATTTCTTTATTTTCATGCTCTCTCTCTCTCCTTGGTCCCTTGGAATTGTTAGATTATGAGTAGATAGTCGCGTTTCCTTCCTTAGAAGTATTTTAGTGCTAGGATTAGGAAGAGGAACCAGCCTTCTTTTGAGGATCATTCCCATTTGCAAAGTCCCACAGCTTGGGGAATGATCCAATGTTATGTAAATCACACCAAATGACCCCGCCTTAGAAAAGAAGATCCATAACTCATTTGGGGTGATGTGATTTCCCATTAACATGAACTTCTTCCTACCTTACTTATCACTAATGTGCCAACATGGCCCCTAGAGTATGATAAAAAAAAGAGACATATAGATAGAAAAGTTCCCCCTTGAGTGGAGGTGTAAGCATAGGCGGGGATATGAGATAATTTTGAGATATTCAATGAGAGGTTATCTATGGTTGGGGAGATTTGGATAAGCTCATAAAGTGACATCTTAACCAGGGTTTGATGAAGTTGTTTTACAATAATCTATTCAATGATAACATGCCGTGGGGAAACTAAGATAAAAACTTTGGTTTTCAATGAAGGAGGATGAACATGCACACTAGAGGGAGCGCTGAAAACAACTTTGGGTTTAGATTGGGTCGGATGTCAAGAATCATGTGGGTGAGATCGAGTGGAAATATGAACAACATTGATAAAAAGAGGAGGACCTTCTTTAGGAGAGGTTATGTTTGGAGGAGGAATGGCGACGAAGGTTCTAGATGAATGAGGAGATTTAGAGATTTTTGTGGATGAATATTGGGGTGGAGAAGTGAGATTGGTAGATGGAAGAGGGTGATCCCCTTCGATGAGAAGATCATCCTCATTGATAATATTATGGATAATAGTTTGGAGGGCCTTACAATGTTTGGTATCATGTCCTGGAGCATGATGATATGCACAAATGAGATTAGAATCAAACCATGAAGGTCTTGGGCCACGTGAATCAAAAGACTTAATAGGGGAAGGGTGATTGTAGATGCTTGAAGTAAGCGTTGGAAGATTTCTATGTAGGAACTGATGGGAGTTTTTGAAGAAGATATTATAGATGGAGTGGATTTGAGAATATTGGATGAAGGTAAGAGGGATGGTTTTCTTTGTGAGGCTTTATGAGAGCCTTTGATTCTATCTTGAACTTATAAGGAGAATATGGTGATTGTGTCTTGGTTTCAATTTTGATGATTGGTGACTTAAATGGCTTGGATTCAGATTTGATAATTGGGGATGTGGATGATTTTAAAGGGAATAATATTTTGAAGGAGGGTTAGATTGTGTTGACTTGGATTTGTTGATAATGGGGTCTTGGAATAAGGTTCTCGCCCTAAGATGAATGGGGATGCTCCTAAGAGTGGTGATGTGACCTTAGATTTCTGAAGAGGGATAATCTTTGGAGGAGAGAGCTCCAACTTTTTGTGTGGATGTGTGAGGGATTTTTGAATAGGGATGTAAAGATTCTTAGAATTTGGTTGTGAGGATTTTCCTTTGGCATGAATGATGATGATTTCAATCGGGGTCTGTAGAGGAAGAACTAGGTAATGTAGATTGTGTTGTAGAGGTGGATATTGAAGGTGGAAGTGGTTTTTGTATGATGCACTTGACAAGATAAAAAGGGGTTGTAGATTGTATAGGTATAGGATTTGTTGGTGTAGGAATGATTAGACTTGTAGATGGGGAGAGAGTATCATTTTTAGTTATATTAAGTGGGGGTGTTTGTGTAGTAGATGTTCCATAGGATGGTATGGATGTGGATATAGATTCGGATGTTGATGTGGGTATGGTCATAGTAGCAGATGTGATTGATGTGGAAGTGGGTGTGGATGTAGGAATGTGTGATGAAGATGTTAAGGTGGATGTTGGGGTAGATATAGGTGAAGGACTATATGTGATAGGTGAGGATGTGGAAGATATGGATGGGGAAGTGGGTGTAATTAGGATTGATGTGGATGTGGTAGTTATGGACATAGTCGATGTAGATATAATAGGTGTAGAGATGGGTGTAGATGTTGATGAAGTTGTGGGCATGGGAGAAGATTATGAAATAGACGTGGGTGTAATGCAGATGAAGAGATGATGGATGTAGGTGATGGTATTAGATATTGGTTTAAAGTATTGATTGTGTGGGAATTAGGTTTCTATGATGTGGGGGGTGGAGTATGATTAGTTGGTAGATGATTAGGGAAATGTTTTTAAAGACATCAAGATGATGATTAGGTGGTGCGTTAGGATTATCTACTTGGAGGTCACCACAATAAATGAGTTTTTTGACAAGGTATTTGAAAGTGCAACACTTCTCAATGTCATGGCCATGGAATTGATGATACTTACAATAATGCTCCTCACGATACCATGTTGGTTTGGGTTGTGATTCATCAAAGGGTCAGATGGGAGGAATTTGAATGAGATGGACCACCATTAACTTGTCAAATATTGAACTATAAGATTCCCCAAGAGGGGTATAGTTAGGAGGTGGTCTAGGAGCTCTTTTTGGAGGCTTCATGTGAGAAGTGGATGTGGAGGAAGATTTAACCACGATGACATTAGTGGTATTTTTAGATTTTTCACCATGTATGGAGGACTTGGAAAATTCAGGTTTGGGCTTATTTAATCAAAGTTTAAGATGGCCTTACTTAAGGGCACAAATTTCAATTTTGTGAGCCATGGTAAATGCCTCTTCAAAGGTTTAGAATGATTGTATTTGAAGAGTAGAGGAAATATGCTTCAAAAAATACCGTGAGAAGAGTTCAATTAATTTGGTTTATGGAAGGGAGAATGATAGTTGATTGATTATGCCATGCCATCACGTGACTAAATATGCAATAAATTCATCGTCAAATTGTCTAATGGTGTAGAGGTTTGTGATGTGATTTTACCTATAATATTGTTTGAAAAGTTATGTAGGAATAATCGTGTGAGTTGGATGAAGGAAAATAGGGAATGTTGGTGAATTTTGTTGTACCAATCCAACGTGGGTCTAGATAACAACACGGGGAATGTATGAAGCATGATATCTAATCATAATCAATGAGGTAGCATGCATTCCTAAAGGAAGAAAGGTTCTATTGTGGATCCTCCTTGCTATTGAAATTAGAGAATTTTGGGAGCTCCTAATGTGGGGAATAAGGCTTTATGGGAACTGATGGATTGATAGGTTCATTGTAAATTTTCTCATATGAGAAGGTGGTTTTAGATCCCAATGTAGCAGCTTCAAGATTAGCCATTCTACTCAATAAGGCATGCATGGGATCATTTGATGTATGGGGATGAGAATTTGAAGGATGAGATTTTGGTACACATGAGGTATATGGGTTAGGTTGGGAAGAAGGTTGATATGTTTGAGGATGAATATATGTTGGTGGGGGTGGTTGATAAGGGGTAATGTAATTGAATTGTTGTGATTGAATGGGTTGAGATATAGGTTGTTATTGGGAGATGGGGATGTGATAATATTGATGAGATTGTGTTGGTTGTTGAGTGATGGGGACATTATTTTGGATTAGTATAGGATGATTCGGATGTAGATAATAGGTGGTTGATATGTTTGAATGGGAAGTATGTAACAAAAACACCTTGAAGAGGAGATTGATGGGTTTGGGTTGATTTAGAAGGATGGGGTTGTGAAGTGATCACATTTTTATGAACATGGGAAGTGGAAATAAGGGGTAAAGTTGTATTATGTTGTTCGGGTGGAGGAGGAAGCAAATGAGACTCTTGTGATGATTGGATAAGAGCACTAATAACCATAGTGGATGAGGAGGTGATGGGGATAGAAGAAGTGATAATAGTGTTAATGTGAGACAAATTAGGGGAATGGGGACCACCAATTGAGTGGTTTGGTGATTGTGAGGGATTGTGGAGGAATATTGGTGAGGATCAAGCTCATGTTGCGCCATAGAAAGTTCATTCATAGCTCTAGGGAAGAATATGATGAGTTGTGATGTGAGGAATTGAGTGGATTCAGGATGGGAATGATAAGCATAATTTTTTTGAATAGGGGGTCTGTCAAGAGGGAGGTTGGTATATTTTTGAAGAAGGTAATTGTGGAGAGAAACTAGGTTAGGATCAAAACATTCTTGGAATTCCACACATCCGTGAGGGATGGTAGGAGGCCCAAAAGCTTCGATAGAGGTGGTGGAAGGGGGTGTAGCTGGTCTAGATGGGATGGAGTGATGATAAAGAAAGGGGTTGGTTTCAACATGGGTATTAGGTTGGATGATTTGAGACTCTTGAAGAGGGGGAATGGGAACCATTGGTTGAGTAACCATGGAAGAGGTGACCAAAGGGGTGGAAGAAATGATAGAAAGGGCAGAATTTTGTTAGGAGGCAATAGTGGAAATAGGAATGTTGTTGGATGACATGGTTTGTTCCATTTTTATTTCTTCTCGAACATGAAATATTGGGAATTAAAAAAATAATAATGCAAGAAACTATGCTGATTTTTAATCTCTTAAAAAAAGTCATGCAACATAGTTTTGATTATCTTGGTAATTAAAGATGTGATAAGAAAAGAAACATGGGATTGAAGGGAACCTAAGAAATGGCCAAACTATGGATGGTTTTAGGTAGTTTTGGATGGAGTCCTAGATATACCCAAAGGTACATGAGGCTTGAATTTGTGATGACTACCAGTATGGGGCCTGATATTGGGGTATACCCCCGCACATCACGCACCGCAACGATAAAGGTGTTAGGCACTTAGCCAATATAACGATAGCCAAAAAATTATATTGTGGCTAGAACACTGTGGTGGATTTATTATTGGGTGATGAAATCCCAATAGTTCCACCTAAAAGGATATGTTTAAGATGTGTAGTTTTGATGCGTGTGTTTTGGATGTGTGTGATAAAGTGTATGCAAATAATTAACCCCCTAATTAGACTATATTTCCAAGCAAATATGAAGGTTATTTTTAAATCCAAAATGAAGTGTTATGTTTGATGAAGGAAATCAAGGAAGGGAAAAATGATGCAAAAGGAGAAAATAAAGAAAAATGGAGAATACCTAGACAACACTTTTCCCTTTTATTTTTATTTTTAAAGCAAGCAAATTGATCCAAGAAAAGCAACCCACGCACGCAAGAAAGCATGAAATGCTCCTACCTGAGATTAGTATAAGATGGATAAAAGAAAATGGAAATGAAAGACAAATGAAAAGACTCACCAAAAAAGGGAGGTTCCATTGAGCGTGCTTTATAATTTTGAACCTATTTTCTTATACATGTTTCAGATTAGTGAAATTGTAACAAAGAAAATGAGTAACATGAAATATGAGAGGGTTTATGGTACCTCTAAATGGGATGATAATTAATGTGAGCACAATAAAGAACTCCTCCTCGAAGTGAACTAGATGACTTACAAAATAAAAAGACTAAACATAAAAATATTAGTAGATAGATGTGTGTCAACCCACATTTTGATAAAGATAAAGAAAGTAAATGATGGATCTGATATAATGCAACAGAATCTGAGATAAAACAAAAAGCTGAAATGACAGAGATAAAGTAGAAATGCATATCTGATCTAAGTAAATGTAAACCAAATCACAATGGGTGGGTCAACGGTGACCCGAGATCGTATATCCTAGTCAATGATGACTAGAAAACCAAGACAAAAAGTGATAGAAAAATGCGAGATATAAAGGCTTGAGAGGCATATATGGGGTTGGCGATGAGACTCGGATGGAACATGAACATTGCAAGAAGATCTGGATCTGAATATGAATCTAATAGAAATGATGCAAAAAAATTAATAGAAGATGAGAACTTCTTGACAAATTTGACGACAACTGGTCCCATCGTAGTGACCGGTCCATGAAGTTGGGATGCGGAGTTGCAAATGTGTAAAATCCAAAAATTAGAGGATGTGGAAGGTTTTGGGATCAGAAAATGGATGAATAACATAATGAACGAAAAAATCCAAACAAATATGAACCATGTCAAAGGCAATTGGATAGGGTTGATGGTGACCAACAATGATCTAGGGTTAGGTGGAAAAGATGAGTGAAAACGATGATCTGAAAATGGGAATGAAGATGAGAAAATGCAAAGATAGAGCTTCGGGATGATTGATGAACCTGCAAAAAGGTTGATAAGAAAAAGTGATGAAATGAAAATGGTGGATCCAAGCATGCAAAAAGAGAAAGAGGCTCCAAATCTCCAAAGGTGGGGCAAAATATCTCCAAAATAGCTCCAAGATAGTGATAACAACTACAAAGATGAGCAAGAAATGAATGCAAGATCACAAGAAAGATCAAAGTCTCCAAAGTTACATCCTTGAAAAATGAGGGGTATGGTCATATTTATAAGGTCAATGGTGACCCACATGGGTCACCATCGATCATGAATACCATCCATTTTGGTGGTGTAAGAGTGACAAGATCGAGGCGGTGAGCCCTTATGAGGCAGGATTAGGGTTTTGGGTGGTAAGTACGGGCTAAGGTTTTTAGCATGGATACATGGGTAGGTGGCGGTGGAAATATTTAATAAAGGTAAAGGGAGGTGAAATCATTAAATGAGAGCCTAGGGATGGTAAATAGGGACATTTAGGGAGGATAAATGGATTAGATGGGGATTTAGGATTAATTAATGATGATTAGGGATGATTAGGGTAGATTAATTAAGGGTGTGATTAAGATGAGATTAAGGTGGAAATATTAATTAAATGGATAAATAGATTTTAGGAGGAAATGGGGATTTAAATGGGAAGAGAGGTATGTATATGAATAATGACAATGAAGGGGAGCAGACGCAGATGAGGGACAAGGGATACCAAAAATTGGTGTCTACACTCATCTTTTAAGAGTTACCCCCTTTCGCATCTCTTCTTCACTCTTATAATTCATTTTGTTAAGAGTTGGTTGTGTTCACCTTGTTAAGACTATCTTCCCTTAACACCCATTTTTTTTTAACTAGTAGAGCACATCTAATCTCATTTAGTCCCTTTCCTCTTAACTCTCATTTTGTTAGGGGTCGAGTAATCAAATAACTCTTTTTCCTCTTCTCCCTTAGCATTCATTTTGCTAGGGTCGAGATTTCATATTTTCTCTCTTCCATCTTAGCATTCACCATCCTAAAAGTTGAGTTTTCTACCATACCTCTTCCCCCTTCTTTAAGAAATGGTGGGAACATGACATGTGACTATAGTCCTTTTCAATGGAAGGAAAAAAATCCTTTCCATATCATCTATGACGAAGAAAACAAAGACCAAATTAAAAACCTTTCTATAGATGCCACTTTACGAAAAAACAAAGACCAATTACTTCTTTGTATCCTTGCAATGGGAGAAATATTTCCCGAGAATTTGATGAAGATGAAGATGAATTGAAAGCTTAAAAGAGTTACCTAAATCCCCTAAGGGTCCACCATTTGATTCAAAAAAACATGACGACGAAGGACCAAGTAAAACAAATGTCGATAATAAAGGAAAATATAATGCTTCATCCTCTAATCCCAACCAAGCCTTGCTTGATCAAATCAATACAATGGCAAAACAATTGGCTCTCCTATCCTCTATAGTCACTAACAATGATACAAAAGCTATTGAACACACAAAGAAAAGTGACAACACCTTCAAAACTCATTCTAAGACCAATAACGAGAACAATAATCATAAGAATGATAAATCACCATTCATCCCACAAACCAATTCACCATTTGCTCAAGAGTGGCAAATGATGAAGGAAACTATTTTGGGCATGCAAAAAAACACAAACAATTCAATTTTTATGAATTGTTTCCATACCCTTTCGACATGGACATCTTACACATACCCTTCCCACACTCTTTCAAGATGCCCAAATTTGAAAAATACAAGGGAAAAACCGATCCTAGAGAACATGTCAAGGAATTTTTCATGGCATGCCAAGAGGTGGCTTATAATGATATCTTTCTCTTATACCTCTTTCCTAAGAGTCTAGGAGGAAAAGCTTTGGACTGGTTCTTACACATTCCAAAGGGATCTATCTCTACCTTTGTAGACCTCTTAAAGAAGTTCATCAAACAATTTTGTTTCAATCTTGACTCTGAAATCACGATGATGGATTTGTAAAATGCCAAACATCAACAAAATGAGAGCTTTACATTATTCTTAAAATAATGGAGAGGAATCACAATTCAATTCCTATATGGATGAAAAGTGATATGCAACTTTCAACCACACTCGACTCTCCGAGGTCATGTCAAGGTAGACGATGTCAAAATGTGGATGGATAAATAGTAGCATAATGTGGTATATGGATGAAAATATATGTAGATGAGGTGGAACAAGTCGTCAAGGAAAAAATAATGTCATCGACACTCAATAATGGGATCTTCTCGTTAATGGCATGGAAAGCTCTGTCTAACCTAGATGTGTCGATAAATGGATTGGAAATAATGGCTACATGGAGACTCTAGTCAATATCGAGCTCCGTGGAGATCCTATATACCGGTTGTGGAATTTGTGGAAAAATAAAGGGAGCCTCATAAATATGTCTAGGCAAGGTCATGGAACAAGCGAAGTGAGGCATGGTTTCACGAAACCTAGATCTGGTTGGTAGGAGCATTCCAAAATGTAAGGGCTCAGTGAGCTTCCTTGTTTAGAATTTTCAATTATGATATGATGTCAGGTGGTAACAGTGATGTATGGAAAACCAATGTGCACAAACTTGTGTCAATATCTGTGAGAAGCTCTGACACATTTGGTTGAGGTACTCTAGGGTCACTACCATATTTTCTGGGTTATTGAGGTCCATGTATGGTCATTTGTATGTTTAAACTCGATTGCTGCAATGGAAGTCCAGATTCAAAGGCTTTATCACTGTGATGTTTAGGACATTTAACTGTTGAATATTCTTGGTGTATCGAGATGACATTTTAAGGACAAGAAGATGGAGTCTCGTATCTATATCCATGAGTAACTCATGACCATTCATTTTTGGTACCTGTGGATCACTTCCATATGTATGTTCTTGTTCGGGACCATTGATGGTCATGTATTTGAAAATATCTAATTTAATTAAGAAAATAACAACTAATCTAATTGAATTGAAACTATTCTATGTTTTTGGTATTTTACAAGATATAAGTGCAATAAAACAATATAAATTTTGCTACTCTAACATGAAATAAATATTTTTGTTCTTTCCTATATTTTAAGAAGAAA
Source organism: Taxus wallichiana var. yunnanensis (assembly GCA_018340775.1). Classification (NCBI taxonomy): domain Eukaryota; kingdom Viridiplantae; phylum Streptophyta; class Pinopsida; order Cupressales; family Taxaceae; genus Taxus; species Taxus wallichiana. The sequence continues at coordinate 654,795,770 of CM031243.1, read as the reverse complement.
TGGGGAAATGAAAGCTTCTAATCTAATTAGTAATCTAAAAGAAATAGACAATTGGATGTAGTTGTTTATATGTACTAAATAAATCTATGCTATTTTAAATAATGAAAGGTTTACTTTAAACTATGGATGTAAATCTAACTTCAACTTTTCCTCGAAGCAGGGAAAGAAATTAGAGCTTCTCAGAAGCTTTTCTTCCCTACAACTTCCCACAACAGTAAAGAAGACTTCTATTGAGGATTTTCTATTGAATTAATTTAATGAAGCTATTGAATTATTAAAATAATGGAAATGCTTCTTTTCTACTCTATTTGTTTGAAAATGTATTCGTATGATTCAGAAATAACAATTTGAAGCAATGAGAAAACCAATATCAAATCCAACCTAGAAGCATTGGAAAATCCAACTGTTTTGTTCTTTGTCCCTTGAGCTTTTCTTTTATTGCTCCTATGTTCACATGAGTCCAAGGGATTGGGAATGCAGAAAAGCAGCAGAGAGAAGGCCTTGGAGCAGTGGTAGCTTGATGGCAGCGTGGAAACAATGTAGGTGGAAGAGAGATAACACAAGTGAACAGAGCTTGGCTATGTAATTTCCAGCAAGAAAGTGGCAACTCAACAATGCAAGAATACACAAAAATGATCACCGACCCTTTACTTGAGAACAATAGGTCAATTTATAGATGGTTGGATGGGATGTGCACAATAACACTTGGCAACCATGAGGTGCCACATCAACAAAGAAGGGGTAGTTTGAATAATTAATCACAATCAATTACAAATTATAAGTGAAGAAGAGAATGCCACAAGGTAACAAGGATTGAAATCAGCCAAAAAGGTTCACAAACGTGCATTAAAAGTGAACTTAAATGGGGCAACACGTGTCCTAATTGACGTTGGAACATTTTGGAAATTTCGCACAAGACCTCCACCACCGCAGGCAACGCAAGTTAAAAAGTGCCACCGGCGGGGTTGCGGTTTTGTAATCAAGGACAAAAAAGCAAAAATGATGTAGGAAGCTAATGGAAAAAGATGGAGGCTAAGTAAGGCATACTAGGCTACAAATATAAACTTCAAGGAGGTTTAAGAGCTCGAAAACCTTTGGAAAATACATGAATCATCATTGGGGACCTTTTATAACCATTTTCTCGATAATGTAGCATGCACAATTTTAGGTGTGTACAGTTCCCATGTTCAATCCCTAAAAAAAAGATGGTTAACATCTTCATCCCTTACCTTAACAATGAGTTATCATTTCACATGTAGATGCACTTGTCAACATCTTTGAGGAAGTTATCGAAAAGGGAACTCAAATTGAAAAATCCCTCATTTATAAAATCTTGATCAAGCCTCATTATAAAGACAATCGTCACAACCATAACAAAAAACCTAGCACTTCTCACGATAAACCTAGGTACATAAACCACAACCATAACATTATCAATGATGGTGTCACATATAATCAAAACATGTACAACTTACAGAATAACCATTTAAAACATATTAAGTCTAAACCATCTATCACCATTCCAAAATGAGAAACTTTTCCTCCTCCTCGTGATTACAATTGAAGACAATATACATCTTTGGGGGAATCTCTTTCAAGCATCTTAAAACAATTGAAAAGTGTTAATATGGTCACTTACCCTATCACGTAACCCTTCCTTGAAGGATAACCTAAGCTAGGTTGGTATAGACCTAACACATATTGTGATTTTCATCACATTGATGGTCATCAAACAGAAAAATGCAAACAACTTTGCAATTACATCCAAGACCTCATTGAAAATAGAGACATAGTGGTTGGAGACCTACCACCTAACCATGATACAAAGGGAAAATCTCATGAACATGGCAAATCCTTGAACAATGTCAATTATAAATCCATCATATCTTGTATCATTGGAACTACTTTGTGCACCTTTGTTGAATGCCATTTTACACCTCTTGGAGAAATTTTATCCAGTTCCTTTCAACAATTAGTAAAGGATAACATGATTGAATATCCACCTACGAGACCCTTTTCTAATGGGGAATCCAATCCTATGTTGGATAATGCATTTGAATATTGTGAATACCATCACATGGATGGCCATTATATTGATAATTATACACCTCTTCATCATTATTTTCAAGACTTAATTAATGACGCAAACATTTCCATAGAGCTCGATGACGAAGCTCTCGTAATCGATGACACGTCAATTTCCATTTCTAATGAAGAGTTGAATGTTTTCCCCACTTCTATTCATACTGACATTCAATGATGTCACTACGGAGGTCAAGTATCTCTCTCTTCAAACCAACCTATCTCTTCTATAGATTTTCTTTTATTCACCCAAAAAACATTGAGCCTATTTTGAACAATCTTATAACACCTAACGAGAGCTTGAATTTTCTCCAAGACTCTCTTTCAACCCTTGAGAATACAGAAGAGGTTCCATCATCAAACACTATTGAGCTTGATTCTATTCTTTCCATTCCGGCTCCTATGCCTAACATCTCTAGTCTTATTGTCAAAATACAACCAAAACAAGCTTGGACATTTGCAACAATGTCCATTACACCTCAAATGATAAATGTTATACGCATCTCGTTTTTTTAATTATTATTGGCAAATAGTTTTTTGAAAGGGACTATACCCTTGTGTACAAAAGAAGGCCTAGGAGCCAGAATAGGAATTAAAACCAGAAAAAGAAGGATCAGAATCCAAGTGTGACAATGAAGCCCAAAGTAGCCAAAAACAGCTACCCCATCAAGACAAAACAACAAAAACTCGGCAAAAAAACAACAAAAAGACCGCAAAAAAATAGCAAAAAAGCAAAAAAACAAACAAGAGCAGCTAAAGTATCTACAACTATTTCTTGGCAGCTTTGTCGATGCTGGCTTTGATGTTCTTCTAGGATTTGAACATTCCCAAAGTTGTCATGTGGGCATCGTCAGTCTTATCCAGCTAATCAATGGTCCTTTTGTTTTCCTTATTAGTGCCCCAAAGCGTTTCCGGAACTCCATTGAGATTGGAGACACTTCGGACATGTTGCTTAATGAACTCCTCAATCACACTAAAAATGGCCATATTGTAATCATGCCGAGTTTTGGCCTTCCCTAAACGGGAGTCAAAGGAGTTCAGCTTCTTGTATATATCTTCAATCTGGCTGTTATCAATAATCACTTCCTCCTCCTCCTTCCTCTTACCTTTCTGTTTTGCCAAGTTCTTAACCTCATCCTTCAACAGCTTCATATCAGCTTCTAAGGCTTCCAACCTTTTTGTAGATCTCTCCATATGCACATCCCGGGACTAGCACTACTAATATTTAGGAGGTCATGTGCAATTTCAATTTCATGAGGACCCTTCCCCACAGCAAGAGTATCGAGGTTAAGCCTTCTAGAGGACCTGGTGACCGGCCTGGCCGAGGTGGAAGCGAAGGGGGCGGGGGCAGCAGATACCCATCTATCAATCTCACATAGGTCTTTCAATCTCATAAAAGACTTATCAAATCAAACATCTATTGACTTGGAACTTATCTATACGCATTTCGTTAACGATGACTCCTACCTGTCAATACATCTACATGAGCACAATTAATGAGGTATGCATACCCAGGAATATCCTTATATGACCTATTTAAGTTTTAATATCAAATCTTTCATCAAATCAGCTAATTCTCAACGCGAAAGGAGAAACATTGATTATTTCCACTCTATGACATCTAAGGAACCATGTATATACATCTGGAGATCAATCCTTTTTCTTCGCACTCTTTCACTCAAGGATGAATTTGAATCTCAACATATTCCCCACATTGATAATTTTCTTCTAACATCACATAGGTCTTTCAATCTCATAGAAGACTTATCAAATCACACATCTATTGACTTGGAACTTATCTGCCCTAGTCTCGTACTTCGGGACCGATTGGATCATTGGATTCACTCTTTTAACTTGGAACTTATCTGACCAAGTCTCGTATTGTAGGACTTATCAAATCTTTGGATTTCCTCCTTTGACTTGGACCTTATCCGCCCAAGTCTTGTATTGACTGAGACTTATCAAATCTTTTGATTCCCTCTCTTTACTTGGATTTCATCCACACAAGTCTCTTCTTTTCGATAATTTAATAAACATTGACCTTTTTCTTGATGAGTTTGTTTCAAATCCTCAATCGCTAAAATTCAGAAAACTTAAAAAACATAAAAATAAAATAAAAATTCATATCAAATTGTTCCTTAAAGCATTGTTTACAAATAAAAATGGAAAAGTGAGTACAAATAATGTTAAGCATTCCATCTATTAGTAGATATCTTAATTATACCATTATCATATATTCACATTCTTCACTTATTATGAAACATGTTAACCTTGTTCTTATTGGGCATTGTGTGTCTCATCTTTGTTATGGTTTCTACCATTTTAGATCTTTTTACCTATGGTTTTGTCTCAAAGATTACTAATGGCAACTTCTCCTTTCAAATAAGATCTCTCTTTAACATAAATCTTAAACTTATTTACCCGGTCCTTTTTGACCTCCCATCTCAATCTACGATGTTGAACCCTTATGTCCTACTAGTCGCATGAGGCTGAGACTTGGGGACAATATTCCTTCCCAACAAGCACATTATCAACTTACAAGGAAAATTAAAACAAATCTAAAAATTAAAAATCTATAAAATCATTCCACCTTTTGTCTTTCACAATTTTTAGTGATTAGCCCATACTTCTCACCAAAGAGTGTGAGACTGGGAATGGAGGAAGCCCTTAATCACCTACATTTTTCTTCTCCTGTTGAGCCCTTTCCTTTTACTGATGGAATGGGGCAACATGTAGGGGGTCCTTCACAAAAACAATTAACAAATAAATCCTTTAGAAATCTAAATCAAAAGTGCTTAATCAAAAACATCCCAAGAAGTAATTTAGCTGCTCATGTTAAAGAGAGACAACAATTCCTTCAACCGGATTTTTCCAATCAGTAGGCCATCTATGGATCTAATTTGAGTCAAAACCTATAAAGTGGAATCATCTTGGAATCATCATATAATATTGAATAGATATGAGTTACATTTTTCTCATATGGATCATTGTTACACCTTGTGTCTTCGTATCCATTATCTTCACTTTCATATCACTATTCACCTTGTTTTCACGTCCTTTTTGGCTCTCGGTGATGAGCCCTCACATCTTCCTAGTTGCGTGGAGTCACGAGTGGAGTGAAACACCCTATCATTTTATCATCTACATTTATACCAATGGAATGGAATGATTATAATTATTTACACATGCTTTCAAGCAGTGCACCTCTTTTACCGAGTTGTAAAATACCAAAAACAATATAAAATTGTTCCAAAACCAAAAATAATATAAAACTATCAAAATCAAAACATTTAAATAATGTTTGGCCAAACTTTTAGTAATTGGATAACATAGTTCAACAATTTTTCCATTTGATGACGCTCCTCATGATCGTTCTAGATCATCTTTATTTCCCGTGGTGTATGCCTATGCTCAAGGAAATAATTTACCCTTTCGAGAATATAAATTTTCTTGGGGCACACTTGGATTTTACATTTTAATCCAATAGAGATCAAACTTCAATGGGATTCGACAAGAGTATCTAAGTATCACTCCATTCTTCAAACCGATCCAATCCTCTCGCTTTACGAGCTATCACTCGGGGAATTCATATTTGTCTAGTTATTTGATATGAAACACATTCAGAGTGTTATTAGACATTGTTATTGCACATCGTGTTCTACTATTATGGTTTGTCAACATTGTGACAATGTTTTTCTTATTTCAGTTTGTTATTTTGTTGTAATTTGTTTACCTTTATTGTAGACCAATTGCAAGAAAATTTATTCACATATTAGTTCACATATAAATTTGGTGTGGTTCCTTCCTGTTCATATTGGGTTTGTTTACAATTCTTGCTTCGTGTCTTTTGTGTCGCTTACACGTGTTGCATTTTACTCCTGTTTATTTAAGATGTGAAATGTTTTCCTTTTTGTTGCATATTCATGTTTATTTACATTTCTTTACATATGTATTTCAAATTTTTCAAAAACTTGCAAAAATCCAAAAAAATCATATATTTCAAAAATCCAAAAAAATCAAAAATTACAAATTTTTCGAACAAACATTCACTTATCATCGAAATCCTACAACTGAAAAACCCTTGAAGTGAACCTTTCAACATTTTAGCACAATCTTAATAAAGTCAAACCTTTATCTATTACCCTATTGATCATTCCGATCTTACAACTATCACTTTCTTCCCTTTGCATCATATGCTAACTCTGCTTGGGGCAAGTCACAAAATTATTTTTCCTTTGTGATATAACTTTGCCTGGGGAAATTTCTTTCCGATCATTTGTACAACGGATCCAACAAGAGTTTCATAAGGATTTTTTTACTCCACTCTTCCATCTGGTCCTATTCCCACCTTGGGAGCATTTGCATCTACTTAATCATCATTGTGGCACACATTAGGGGCATAACTGATTGTCTTCTTTTTCAAATTTGTGTTGCATTGTTGATGTTTACTTTTTTGAATCATTCAAGTAGTGTGATTACATCTTGGTTCTTTTATAACCATGATGCCTGCACCTACTCTGTATATTGGGTTTTTTTTCTTTTTATCTTTTTTTTTTGTGTGTATATTTTTTCACATGCGTCTGGTTAACCATCTTGATTATTTCATAATCATCGTGACAATTCTATTGTGCAACAACAAAAATAAGGTTGATCTATAATTATTCTCCAAATGACGCTCATGTTATGAGCACAATTCTTTCTCATCCTAGTTCTAATCCCTTGTTTTCTTCCTATCAAGCATTTGTCCATCGCTTTGCTGCATCACCCACCCGTTTGAGGGGGCATTCTTCTACTATCCTAATTATTGGGGCATCCTAATGCTTCATTGCTTTACGCTTTCTACTCTACATGTGTCTACTATATTTAAAGCACTATTACTTCACATTAACACTTTAAAGAGGGCAAATGTAGACACCATAAATTACACACTTGCTCCCAATGATATCCTAGTACATGATTTTATTCACCCATTTGTGATTGATTGATTAAATCGATTAAATCATACACATCGTACCCATTTGGATTAATTAAATTAGTCCTTAAACCCTTTTAGCTAGTTTAATTATCATTTATTAATTAAATGACTAATTAATTAGTGTGTAAATTATAACAACCACTTGGACTTAGCTTGGACTCCATATCCTCATCCTAGCCAACTCTACATGGACTCCACTTCACCAAATAGTCAACTGCACTTCTAGAATCTTAAAAAGTTGGGGGCAATTCAATTGCATGCACAACCACCTTTTTGGATGCAACTTCTGTAATTAAAACCCCTTTACTGCCTAAATGGTATTAACCTCTTAGAACTGCTTTCAACTTCCTCAAGTGTTAAAAATAGCATGTGCATTCATGTGTTTATAACCAATTTCCAACCACTTATGCCTCTATAAAATGAAAGCTCATCCTCTTACAAATCCTCTTGGATTTACAACACAATTACTCTGTCAAATTACATTCCAATATATGCATATTGGAAGCTCTCAAAACTGTGTTCATAGCATTGGCCATTCCACGTTTAGAGGTCATTCAAGAGCACCCACAATCAATTTCTAACAAGGTCACATAAGCTCCAGCTTCACACAACCTTACTCAAGGTTGCATTGGAAAGCTTCAAAAGGTTGGCAAATTATTTTTTTGTCTCCATTTCTGCTTAGTTTTCCTTTGTCTTCAAGAAGTTGTCAAAGCTTATAACCAACCCCTTCTTTGATCTTTATAGTTGGAATCAAATTTCATATGAAATGAAAGCCTTCCTTCACACTCATATTTGTAACAACAAAATATTAGATAAATACACCTTACAAATAGTTCTAAAACTCAACACAAATAATGTTATAATCTTTTTCATTAGACAAGGATGTAGTAAAACTAAGATGCCCCTAAAACAACTTCAAAAATATATTGATTCTTCACTTATAATATTTTTGTCAAACACTAAATGTAATTTTGGATGAGGTTGCGAGGTAGAGTAATGTAATAATATTCACCATAGATTCTTCACTTATACTATCCTTTTCTATACGAAACATAATTTTAGTTTAAGTTGCAAGCCAAAATAACATAATGATTTTTCCCATATATTCGATGCAATCATAAAATGCATACATATAAAGAAAGGAGCACCTATAATTAAGGAGTCCATAATGACCTCCTAAAACTTCTCACTTGACATATATGAGTTGTTGAACCAACTCACCCAAACAAATCTCTATTTATCTCTCCACACCTATTTATGTAAGTTGTTTAGACCAAACAAACAACTTACACAATACATTATAATAAACCCACACAAATATATTATGGAGCACTAATAATATAATTCATAACTAAACTCTAACAATCCATAGCTAACTTGACAAAAGAAACATATATAAATGAACATTAATATGAAACATAAAAAAGACAAAATAGAGATGACCATAACTATTACAAAAAGAAAAAAATGGCTCTTAACATCTATTGACGTTGTGGATAGTGCATGAGTATCATTGATTTGGCATGGACACGACAATGAAGTTGACCGCAAGCTACGAAGCGTGGATGAAAATATCACAAAGAAAACAATAAAAGCACATAGAGGGCCATCAATTGAGCATTTGCAAACTCTCTAATATCTATTGAAATGAGTTGTCACAACAATCCATTACACACTTATATACAAACACACTATTAATACTTCCTAAACTATATCTCCAAAGAATTTAGTTGTAATCAATTTATCCCTAATACATGTAAAGATTGAACCATATTGTTTTAGGATTAATAAATTTACTTTGTTTAATATATTACTAGGATTTAATTGTATAACTTATATTTCATCTTATTTATTATTTATTATTAAATTTATTGAACTTATTATATTGATAAATGTGGTACAATGGTAGTCAAAGGGTGATGGTGAGGGCTTGAAATTTCCGTAGATAAATATTTAGTGATGACTTTGAATTTGATATTTATTCTATTATGTTTATTTTTAAATTTAGTGTTCATTTCTTTATCACGAGGAAATATTTTCTTTAACAAATTAGTCAAATAATAATAATAACTTAAATTAATTTATATACGAAAATATAAAATAAAAACTTCAAAATAAATGTATATTCAAAATATATATACTAATTATTTTAATAAAACTCTATATAAATCAACCATCTTAATTAAAAATTAGTTATATGTAAAGTTATATAAAATATTAAATACAAAAACCAAATACTGTTACCAAAATAATAAACATTTCAAAATTATGATAACGATTTTTGATTTATTAATCCAATTTGATTTGAAACACAAATTCTCTTTCAATCATCTTTAAAAAGAATTAAAAAATTTAATACCGTTTGACTAGTTCAAAATATAAACCACATCCAATAAACTTACTAAAAATTATATTTAAGTCAAATACCAAAAACTACTAAACAATATTTAAATATATATTTATAACTCTCAACTAAATTAAAATTAAAAAATTTAATACCATTTAACTAGTTCAAAATATAAACCACATCCAATAAACTCATTAAAAATTATATATAAGTCAAATAGTAAAAGGAAAGAACGTACCTCATTTAAATTTAGGATTATCGGTTATTATTTTATTTTGTTTGAATAGGTAAAGCATTGATTAATTGATTAGATTATAGGTTTATCATTTTGTGATGATGGGAACGGCTTTAAACTTTTTAGTGTCTTTATTTCACATTGTTGGCAAGCATTTCAAGTGTCATACGGGGTCCAATTTTATTTATTTATTATTTATTATTTATTTCCCTTTATCGCTTGGGCTATGTAATAGGGTATATTATTTTATAAAAATATTATAAATTATTTGTATACATTTTTTTAATGTTTATTAATCATTTTTGATGTGTAGATATTGTTGATAAATTTTCATCCTAAGTGGGTGCCTCAAGGGGTCTATTGGGATTGGGGTGTAATCAATCTTAGCCCCGTGGGCTAGACCATAATATTTGAGAGATGTCATGCAGCTATTCCATAAATGATAAATCCCTTACCCTTACCTTGTTTCCTCATTTTGTTCACATATTATACCCATCATGTCTACTTGTCTTATTATGTCCTCTTGTTCACTCATGTATGTTCTTATCTCTACTTTCGGCCATCATGGAACTTGGTCATTTACCTCTATTTATCTCTTGACTTCCATATCCCTTTGTTTTGCATCTCATGACCTTAGGTTTCCCTCATGGCCTATGCCATCACCCATGGGCGATGGTGTCGGGTTTGATTTCTTCCATGGCCAACGCCATCGCACATGGGTGATCATGTTAGGTATATATGCTTGACCACACTTGTTGTTTTATATCAATTAATCACTAATTCATTCCAAAAGGTTTCACTTTCTCGCACATTGTACACTTGTGCATATTTTTGCATCTAGTTGTTAGACTTGAGGTTGTTGACGAAGAAAGCGAAACACGACAACACGAGGATCTACGGGATAACGCGAATATCAACCGAGTTATACTCGAAATATGACGAGGTTCTATTGGGAGAGAACATTAACCATGAATGCACATGCAATGAAAAAGAAAGGGTCTCATCACCATCTCATAGATTTGAAAGAACAAAGGGGTACAAATAGGGGTGCTATGTAACCCCCAGTGCATGTAATCATACCTCCTCAAGTGGAGAAGGGGAGTTACATTCCTGGAATGGAAAGTAACTCTCATATGCATCGATGCACGGTGATGCGTATGACACAAGGAATCTGTCATAACCCCTATGAAACCTAAGACCTATGACCTCACCTAAGTGAGATGACTCACCACGTGATGTGGAAAATACACACACCAACAATTGTGGAGTTTACCATTTTGCATTTGGGTCACCATAGTGAGCTAGGACTGGAGGTATTCTTCTTGAGATTTCCCTTCTCCACCTGTAGCGATTCTCTCTTGGTGTTGTTGTCTTTAGGGAGGATCATGCATCAACAACCACACTGCAGGTAAGTATTTCTAACCCTTCTTTGTCTCGTGTTGCTTGTTTGTTGTTATATGGATCATTGGAAATTCATTGCTATAAATTAGGGTAGATGTGTATTTGTTTTGATATATTATTTTTTCTTATAATGTTAGGCCCCTTGGATTTATCCATCTATTGGTCTACTCTTACTTTGAGTCATAGTATGATACCTCTCTTTATCTTAGGTATAGGCCTCGAAGCCTACAATTATCTTAGGGTTATGATTACTACCGTATAGAATTACAACACTAACACTCCTTGAGCACCTTTGTATCTATATCTTGTGTGCATGCCTATATTTTATCCCCATATTTTGAAAACCAAGGTGGGGATCCATCTTAGCCCGCCATGCATTCTCGTCAACCCGACATGAAACTTATTCTACCCTAGATTATGTCAAAAATTTGTACTATTTAATTTTTCCAGATTTCCTTACCCGATCAACCTCTCGTGTGAATTTTATCCCATGGTAGATCCTTCATTGCATAATTTCTCATAGCCTTATGTCATACGCCCTTGTGTAAACTTTTTGCACAATTTATTCATTCCGGTTATCTTTTTTCTCTTGTATTTTTCCTTCCCTAATGTTATCATCCCCTATGCAATCTCTCTACATAACCGATCTCGTCAAAAATCATGCCCAAAACCTCAATTCTAGTCACTTTACCTCAAACAACCTTACAATGGAGTACTTTCTTGGTGGTTCCACTGACTCCTTTGCCACAAAAGCTCTTTACAATTCCAATCTGATTAAACTAATGTGTTATCTAAGTTAATTCCTAAGCTAATTCCTCATTATGTTAACTGTTTAGCCATAAGAGTAGGTAACACTTTCGAAGCCAAAACCACCAACTCATAATGTTCATACATGATCTAACATTCATAATCCTATCTTTGACTCAGAAGACCAGGAGAACATGAAGATATTCCTGAGTTTGATTATCCTTCGCAATACAAAAATTTCTTCAAAATTTTTCCTAAATTCATAGGAGAGTCATCTAACATATTGCAAAAATGCATTTAAGATTATCTTTCTCACTAGTTAGATTCAAATATTAATCATATCGAGCCTCCTACAATTAGAAAAATGTTAATCTAACCAATAATACTTCCTCATTTAACTAATGATCCTACTCAACTCATTATACAACTTATTGATCATCTAAGTCAACAAAAAACTATGACAACCAACCAATTATTGCAAATGAAAAACAACTTGGCTCAACTTACTACTCAACCACAAATGATCTCTTAGCACATGTAAAATCTGGTTCAACCCCTCCTCTCTAGTTGGTATCATGGGAACCCATTTCCCAACCTCCCATTCATAACAAGGTCCTTCAAGCCATTCAAAGAGATCCTCTCGCTCCATACATCACTTCCATGGATATTAGAGGGATCACTCCTTCTATCTCTTACAATGGCTCCACTAAACCTTCCCTTCATATCAAGGCCTTTAGAAACCTTAACATGGATTGGATCATAGTGACTCTTATTCCACTACCAAGCTCTTGTCTAAGAAATTTACATGAGATTCTTTGATTGGTACCATACTCTTCCATCCAACTCTATTGTCAAACTTTAAAGCTTAGTGAATTTCTTAGTCAACAAATTTCAATATCACAATATCTCTAAAAACAATATCAACGCTTTCATCAATTACAAACAAGCTAACAATGAATACGCCTAATCTTTCATCAAGTGTTGGAAAACCTTATCCACTAAGGTTGAACACAATATGCTTGATGCAATTCTATTTCATCCATTCCTTAGAGCCCTCAAATATTTCCTTTAATACAAGTGCTTCTCTCTACTACATTGGAGAAGAATTCAAGAAAGTGAAACAACAAGATTACCTCATGAAGGAATTAAAAACCTACCCCTAAGTAACAACAACCTAAGAATATCCAAGTTCTCATGCATCCTAGAAACAAGAATGTCACTGATGACGGAGTCATAAACACTCTTCCTCAAGGAACTTCTTCTAATAGGAAAATCCATAACATTGATCATTCTGCTACTAATCCATAAAAAAACTCTCAAACATATTCTTCTTCCTATACTGACTATCACCAACCTATTTCTAAGGATTAATTGAGATGTTTTCTACCTCAACCATTCACCATGATTTTAGAACCATCTCAAACTCTTCCTCAATGGCATGGTGAAATAAAATTTTATTCATTGCATGCTAATTGGGGTCATTCTTTTGAAAATTAGCCTTCCCTTTTGATCCTTTGCCTAAACCTTCATCCTTGAAATAACTTTGACTTTTTAGGAAAAGTTATATGATGTTATCAAGGCATGTGATAAATCCCAATAACATGATCAATATTAGGTGGTTGATCAAGCCAACAAATATCTTAAATTCTATAATGATCCACTCCTAGATAAATCTAAAGTTGACCATCCTAATCCTGGTCCTACTCAAAAAAATAATGTAACTATTAATGTTTTTAACACTTCATACTCATCAAATAGGGAATTTATGGAGAACACGGTTGACATCCAAGGTTCCAAGCATATAATTTCTTGTATCAAGCCAACATAGTGTAATTATTCTCAAATCACGTACTATCAAACTATCTCCAAACTAAAAATCCCATGAACAAACCTCAATCCTTGATTTCACAATCTAAATAAACTCTATTGGCCCCTGTATGGACTTTCCCACATGTCTAATCTCATCTATGGTTTCAACATCCTATTTAGATACCATCAATCCCTTTATTCCTTCATAATTGATACCATATAATACCACTTTTGTTTTTAGTTAGATCAAAGATGCCCAAGTTTCCTTTGTTGTCTTCCCAGACAAGAGACTTAAGATAACTATATTGGTTGTGGACATGTCTCTTTCCTAGGAAATGTTGCTAAGAAGAATCTTTTGTCTAGATGTGGGTGGTGAAATATAAATTTAATGGTCATCTGTTTTTCTACCCTTTTCAAAGGTCATATGAATAATCTCCTTCCCAAAAGGAATATGAAGTATACAATTCAAAATCAGATGACCCACGAGATAATGTTCTATACCAATAGTGATATGAGAAATTATTTTATCACTATAGAATAAGTTGAAGAGTTTCCATCCATATTAGAGGAAGAAGAAAATGAACTATGGACTCTAGAGTTTGACGAAAGTTGTTCTACTTCTGGTTTAGGTGTGGGTGTAGTGCTCACTTCTCCCATAGGAATAAAATCATTCCTCTTTCTTATAAGCTGCAATTTTCAAACACAAAAACACAACAAAGTATAAAGCTCTATTGTTAGGAATGAAATCCACCAAAGAAATGGGAATTAAGAAGCTACAATGCCAAGGTGATGCAAAGATCATTATAAAAAAAGTGAAAATTTTGTTTTAGGTCAAGAATGTAAGGCTTGGGCATTATAAAAACATGATATGGGATTGCATGGAAACTTTTGAAGCCTTTGCAATTCACGCAGTCCCATGTGAACAAAGAGAGAAGGAATATTCCTTACTAGTATCTCGCATCTTTTCTCATTCCTCATCCAACTTTTGGGGAAAAAATATTCAATCGAAATGGTCTTCAAACCAAGTGTGCCAAATAATGTTGAGAACTCGCATGTATTTAATGATGACAAACACATTTTGTCTTTCTTGGAAGAAAGACAACTTCAGTACCTCTACTACAAGGAAAGTGATGATCTGCACATGGAATCTACTTCAAGCAAAGAAAAGATGAAATTGAAGGAGTAGATGATGATGGTGTCATCAGGTTAAAAGGTAATAAGATTCTTAAAGTCCTCGTGTCTCTAGAAGACCTCTTTGACAAACATGATAGGTTCATACAAATGAAAGCTGAGAAGTCTCCCATGAGCTCCACAAAATATGAGAAGGTTAATATTGGGATAAAGGAATAGCCTAGGCTCACAAATATTGGTAAATGTTGTTCTCCAAAAGACCATAAGGACTTTGTTTCACTACTAAATAAGTACTCAGATGTACTATCCTATTCATATGAAGATTTGAAATCATTTAGGGCTTAAAGAAATGCAGCATTCCATTCCTCTCAATTAAGGAGGAACCATTTAGATCAAAAAACAAAGATAGTACAACCCCAAGATAGTTGGGATACTATCAAGGAGGAGGTACTCAAGATGTTGAATACTCATATCATCTTCCCTATTCACCACTCTACTTAGGTAGTGAACATTGTTCCAGTCCATAAGAAGAGTGGTGAAATAAGAATCTGTGTTGACTTCATAAAATATGAGCTTGGATTCTCCTAAAAATAACTACCCATTGCCAATCATGGATCAAATCCTACAAGTTTGAACTGGTTCATAATTATTTCCATGCTTGATGGTTTTTTTGGCTATAATCAAATTGAGGTAGCACAAGAAGACCAACACAAGACCACGTTCACCACTCCATAGGAACATTTGCATACAAGCATATCCCATTTAGCCTCATCAATGCAGGGGATACATTTCAAAGATATATGGATATGAAATTCAAATATCTCAAGAACAAATGTATAGTGATATACCTTGATGATCTTACAATGTTTTCAAAGAAGCGAGGTGATCACCTACAACATATTGAAAAAGTTCTCATCAGATGTAGAACACACGGTATCTCTTTGAATCCTAAGAAGTCATTTTTGGAGTCATGAAGGAAAATCCTTGTGCACATTGTGAACAAGGAGGGAACTAAGATTAACTAGAATGCGGGTAGAAGCCATCCAAAATCTGTCTTTACTTATAAGAAATCTTGGAGTGCATTCCTTTTTGGTAAAGTGAACTTCCTCCACCATTTTATTCCTAACTTCGCAGAGCTAACCAAGCATATCACCAGCATGATGAAGCATTAAGGGATATTTGGATGGAACAAAGAGGGTAAGCTCACATTTGATAACATAAAGGAATCCATTTCTCATGCCCCTATATTAGTATGTCTAAAATTTGAAAATATTTCATAATCTATTGTTATGCATCAAAGGACACATTATCTCTCCATTCTAGTTCAAAAGGGTGAAGAAGGAGTTGAATATCCTATAGCCTTCATGAGATTTCCATTGAATAATCATGAGTTGAAATACTCAATATGGAGAAATATGAGTTGGCAAGTGGTCAAAGCCATCAATAATTTCAGGTTCTATATTTTGAACTCACACATGATAGTATTTTTCGACACTTTGGTGAAATCAATACTCACTTAGCAAGAGTTTGGATCCAAGAGAGACAAACTAGATTTCTAAAGTTCAAGAATATGATCTTGAGATCCAACTCCCAAAGCTCATGTGGGGAAAAGGCCTATGCCAACTCCTTTCCAAAAACACTACTGATTCAAGAGAAGTAGAAGTAAATGTAGGAAGAAATCCAAGATGAAAAATTTCCCACTATCCTATTTGTAAGTACTACTTCTAAGTGGTATGATGATATTGCCTATTTCTTAACATACAATGATTTTCCACCACACTTGAATAATAAAAATAACATAACACTCAAGCTAAGGGTAATGAGATTCATCATTTGGAATCATGTATTGTATAAGAGAGGATTAGATGGTTGTTTCTTGCGGAATGTGTTGACAAAAAACAATTAGAGAAGCTTCTCAAGGTATATCATGACCAAGCTTGTGGTGGAATTTTTCAGCCTTGGTCACTACTCACAAGATCTTAAGAGGTAGGTACTACTGACCCACTTTGTTCCATGATGCTCAAGTGGGTATCTAAATGTAAACCCTGTCAACAATTCATTGGTAGACCCCAATTAGTTGCATTGCCTCTTCTAACCATTGGTTATTGAAGATCCATTTCAGCAGTGGGGTTTGGAATTCATGGGTGCACTCAATCCACATTCCAATGCATTCTATACCTATGTGCTCACTGTTATAGACTACTTTACTAAGTGGGTGGATGTTATCCTAGTTAAGCATGCTAACACTGAAATGATATGTAACTTCCTCAAAGAGAACATCATAGTACATTTTGGCGTTCCAAAAATATTATCACTAAAATGCAAGCTACTTTTCATCCATTTAAATCAATGAATTTTTTATGAGAATGACATATCTCTATATCATTCATCTGATTATTACCCCCAAGGTAATGGTCATGTCGAATCCAACAACAAGAACATTGTGATGATCATCCGTAAATTGGTTGATCAAACTCAATGGAACTAACACAAGAAGTTTTATGATGCATTGTGGGACTGACCAGATCATGCCCAAGAAAGAAATAGGTATGTCACCATTCTAGTTTCTATATGGGATAGAGGTGGAAGTTCCTATATCAATTGAGTTACCTACCTTGTAGCTGGTCAAGGAAATTGAAGACTACCAATTTCATGACTGACAAGAGGATATTGTACTAGACAGTATCAATGAAAAAGATTCATGGTAGTATAAAATCATCAGAGAGAAATAAGAATATTTTGATGAGAAGACATGAGAAACCACATTTTAGATTGGAGACCTTGTCCTACTTTGGGATAAGAGAAGAGAGCCAAAGGAAAACCATGGAAAGTTTGATCTCTATGGTTAGAAACCATTCAAGATTATACACTTTTATGGTGATAACAGATTCTACTTTTCTTACCTAAATGAACACCCCCCGAGTTTCCCAAAAGTGGAAAATAATATTTGAAATTATATAGGAATGAAAAGTGGTTGTACCCACATGTACCATAGGTGATTTAGGTTTTTGTGTTTCCTTTCTATTTTTTCCCTTTCTTGTTGTGTGTTTCATTTGATTTCCTATTATGTGTGTGTTTCATTTCTCATGAAATAATATAGCTAATTGAAATCAAATCGTAGTGAAATTAATGTGTTATTTTCATATATAATAATGAGTGTGTGTTTTTGTTTTTTTAATGAATAAGGTGGTTTTCATTTTTTTGATCCTTTTTGAACCAATTTTTTCATTATGTATCCTTGTTGAGACTCTATTTCCCAATGGATAAGGCATTGTTCTACTAAAGCCTAAATTGAGATTTTGAGTTTCTTCTTACCTCATCTTCATTTCATGTCAAAAAGTAAAGTCCCTAGTATGAGCCAATTGTTGGTATATAAAATGTCACTACATTTTATTTGAAAAACCTATTGAAAATTTTCCCCTTTTGTCAAACTAGTCCAAATAGCCAAATTTGTCAAAATTGCCAAAATTTCCCATTTTCAAAGTTTAACTTATGGGAAAGGTTTTGGGAACCTCAAAGAGTTTTAGAAGTATTGGTTGTAGTCAATGGAAAGTTCTCAAAGTTTTCTCCATGACGTATGATTTAAAAGCATTCTAGGAGCTTTTGATGGCCTCTGGAAAATATTTATTCCTAAGTGATTTTTGGGAAAAGGAGTGTACATGCTTCATTGAAGATTCAACTTTGGTGAAAGGTTTTGGGAACCTAGTGTGGTGTTTGGAGTTTATATCCAAAGAATTGTAAATATTTTTGAGCCTAATGCATGGTGAAATAAGTAAGGACGGATTTTTAGGGGTATAGAAAGTGGAAACCTTTTTGACACTAACACAAGGTGGCCTTTCTACACAAGAATTTTTCACTGAAGGTTTTAGACACCTCAAAGTGGAATTTGGGAGCCTAAAAAAGTTCAAATGATATAAAATTCAATCCTCTTCATGATCCATAAGTTTGTTTGGTTTGTGTTTGTTGAAAAATCCTCTTACAACTCATCACCATTGACACACCACCTAGGAAAAATGGAGGTATAAGAAAAATATATTAAAAAATCATTTTTAAGACTTCTTAAGTAGGATCATTGGATTAATTTTCCCATTTCCATGTGAAATCATATATTATATGACCTAAATTGACTAAGTATAGACCCAAGGGCGAAGGAAAGATTTCGTGTGCAAAACAAGTGGTGTAAATGAGGTCTCAAAGTCTGCTTGGCACACTTTGCACACTTTACATGCACCATTAACCATGGTTATATTTTAAGGTGAAATTAACCTTCATAAGTGTTCCTCTATTTGATTGGTGGAGATAATGCAAAGAAAAAACCCAAAATGCAAAGAAAAAACACAAGGTGGAAGGTAAAAGTCAAGTTTCCCTTGCAAGTGGGACCCACTACACCCCTATGACACAATTTGAACCCATGAATGCACCAAGGTGCACTTTTGAGGTGAAAATTCACCCCAAAAGTGTTCCAAAAGCTATAGGAAGTGCCCATGGGCATGCAAATGCAAAAAGTGGAGATGCACTTTGCACTTGCAAAGTGCATCCTCCACCAACACCATATAACTTGCCCACAACTTGTTTTCCCCAAATTAAAAAAGGTCATTAAAAAAGAAATATAAATTAAAGTACTTTTGAATCTAGTTATTCATCCCTCCATGTTTGCAAAACCCCTCATGTGCCCTAGGAAGACCAAGAGTTATTTTGCACATATCTCATGATCCCGTGGACCAAATCACTTCAAATTTTAACCATCAAATCCTCTTTAAAATTCCTTCATGATGATATATGATTCATGGCATGATATTCCACCATTCAAATTTATTAATGACTATTTTTTTGGCCATCATACCCCTGTTTTCCTAAAATCACTAATTTTGTAAATGAGATTGTGAAAATCCTACGGAGGAATACTATCAAACTTGGAGCATATTTCCTCTCATCAATACCTCCATTTTGAGCCATTGGTCATGATCTAAGATGAAGTATTTCTGGACTTGTGAAAAATTCACCATTCTTTGCTAATGTCACTTGCATACCCCATGTGCTAAAAAAATTGTTTTGCCATTTTCTCTCAAACCCCACAAGATAATTCCTTAAAATTAAAGCATTATTTCCCTTCACTGATATTGTTCCAATGAATCAAAAATTCACTCAAATAAGACAAGAATTTATCCCTAGTGAAGAATTGAAAATTTTCCCTTCCTCCATTAATGCCATTTTGCAAGCTTTCCCCTTTAACCAAAACTTGTTTTTGAATTTCCCGCTGATTCTGACGAGGAATAATCACCAAATTTAGAGAGTCTACTCATCTTAGGAATATATTTCCAATGAATTGAGTCATCCAATTTGGATTTGATTTTCTCTCATTTTCCCAAAATACAAATTCAATTTCCCGTAACATTAAAAATCCATTCAAATTTGTGGATTTTTGAAAACTGTTGTGGAATCCATTTTCTCTTACACCATAACATTCTTGCCACTTTCTAAGACCAATGAGATCATAAAAATTCAAAATGAAGTTCCACTATTCTAGATATGAGCATGTTTATTATATTATCTAATTACTTAGAGACATTGGGGACAATAATGTGGACAACATGGAATTCAATGATCTTGAGGTGGAGAATGGAAGAAGGAACCCATACAATCTTAGCTGATAGGATATTCCACAATGGGCTATACCAAGATGCTAGATTTCCTCTAGCCATTCAGATTCTGAATTCATTATCACCTATACCAATAACTATGAAGATGAAAGATAAACCATCACTATTGATGATGACTCAATCATTTACATATTATCTCTAGAAGGGATCTAGATGCCTCTACATTTTGAGGCCCAAGAATGTCATGATCCTTAAAAAAGAATATGCATTAGCCAAATGAGAAAGGAAAGATTCATTCTTGTAAGGGATGACCATTGGAAATTGGATGAAGATGTCACACAAACTCTCATGGTTTCCAAAGAACTCTTTCTTGATTCAAGTTCATTGAAGAGATATGTGACTACATCGTGCTCCTTTGTAGCCTCATGGGAGAACCATCAACTAAATAATTCCATCCATGGATGTCACAATTCATATTAATAGATACTAAAGAATCCTAATTAAATGATTGGAGTAAATTATCAATGATAATTTGCATTCCCAGTTGATCAACCTTGAAGGCACGAATAAATTCACCATGAATTCATTCTTGGTATATGCCATTTCAACATTACAAAAATGGCCCAGGATGACTTCGGAAAGGAATGTTCCAAAAAATGCACCAGTAATCGAACCTACGCTTAATTCACATTGAGGGAGTATCAAAGAAATGATATAAGGATGAATGATTTTTTTGATGTACTTGATTAGGAAGATGGAAGATGATACCAATCACAAGTTCTCAACAAAATATTGCATGATGATAAGTATGGTAGTTATTTCATATAGTTTAGGATCCTCTCCTACATTTTTGTTGGGTGATTTAATGGAGCACCATTGAGACTCCCATGATAATTGAGAAAATAAGTTAGTATTCATTTAGTCGAGTGTAGGTAATTTTCAAGAGTACACATCAAGTGTTGGGAAAGGAAAAAGAAGGGTGTAACATTCCCAATTCATCTAGGAATCTAATCTTACAAAAATTAGCGGACACAAGTAATATTGAAGCTTCCCTAGATCCATAAATTGGTACTCCTATTCAGCAAGGAAGTATTTTGACGGTAAATAGTACATGGAATGAAAGCACAAATATCTCAACCCGTGTCATCAACATGAGCTATAAGAAAATTGGGAAGATTGTGTAGAGGAGATGGAAGTCGGGAAAAGAGAATTCTTAAGGATGATAATGAAAAAATGAGATATTTCCATATGAAATGGGATACTATGGATATTGAGGATGATGGGAGTGATATATATGATCCTGAATACTTTGAATCCATTTGGTTTTAACCTATTCTCCTATATATTGGTTGGTGTTGGAACCCATTTATGTCTTAACCCACACAAAAATGGTTCTACACAAGATAGAATATTGGTACCTAAAAAGGGTTCATGAGCTAAGTTACACCCCTTCTTCATCCTAAAAGAAATCATATAAGGCAGGGGAACAAATTTTATGTCGAGAAGTGAGAGCCCTAAGATAGAGAGCCCCAAGACATGAGGGAACTTCCCAAGCCAGGGAAAGTTCTACCACAATCATCACTAGATCCCTCACCGTGCCCTCTCACAAGAAATTATCAGTGAGAATATTTGATTCAAGTTTAGTATGAAATCACAGCACCCCCAAATGAGTTATGGATATGATTTTCTAAGGCAGGGGTCATTTGGTGTGATTTTCATAACATTGGATCATTCCCTAAGTCGTGGGACTTACAAATGGGAATGATCCTCCAAAGAAGGTTGGTTCCTCTTCCTAATGCTATCACTAAAATACTTCTGGAAGGAAATGTGACTATCTACTCCTAATCTAACAATTCCAAGGGACAAGGGAGAGAGAAAAGCATAAAAATAAAGAAATCCTACACTACAGAGGTGATAACACCGAGAAAAGGAACTGCTGATCACAAACCCAACTCGCTCGAAATGGAGAGAGGTGAGAAATGGAGAGGATGGATAGATGCATCACAGAGACATCAAGGATAAATTTCACACAGAACACCATTTCAAACCCCTTAAACACAGCTCCTAAAACCTACAATGGACATCGAGGATATGCACAATATACCCTGCAATGGTGAGAGGTGAGAAGAGAGAACAAAATGAGCAAAGGATGGACAAAACGCATCATGAAACAAATTTTATTTCTCTAGGATTTCACATAGTACACCATTAATGGGAAAGAGGTACGAAAATGATATTACAAAGCCAAGGGAGGAGGCTTAAACTCCACATTCAGCCTGGAGAAGAAAGAGAGAGGGGGCAGGGGAAGAAGAATGAACAACCCTTTACAATGAATCTTTCCCCTATATTTATAGATTTGATCAGAGAGAAGAAAGAGAGAGGGAAGTGGGAAAAGTAGGTTTAAACTCAACCACTGTTGTTAATGCTTTTGATAAAATATTCCCCAAATCCATCTTTACTACATGATTCTTTGATTCAACACCTTAAAGAAGAGGAAATGACGGAAACAGATCGAATTCGATCTGGTTGTTGAGATAGATGGATCCTGCATTGAAGGCCTGAAGACATTTCCTCCATTTTCCTTTACCTAACCTCCTCAAAATTAAATTCTTAGACCTCCATGGCGTAGGTGAGGCTAAGATCTTTCCAATGGTGTCAGATCTGCAATATTTTGAGCCCTGAGTCAAAAGATATGCCCCTTCAAAGTTTGTATCAGGTCCATACGAATGAACGAGGAAAATAGTTTGAAAAATGGGCCCCCCTTTTGGTTTGGGACACGTGGCAGCCAGATTAGAACAAAAATTGGTTTTGCAAGTTCAAATTTATCTTTTGCCCTTTGAACGAAAGGTAAATTTTTAATTTTCCCTGTGACTCCCCACCTTGGCTTTGACTCAGGTTCTAACGTTGACTTTTTTCCTGATAGTGTTGCGGGCCATTTTGTAAATTTTACCCTTTTTGTGATAATAAGGGGTAAAGAATCAAATTTTCCCCCGACACCCTGCTTTCCTCTGGGATAAGTGTCAGTCTGGCTCTCGTTTGGTCTTCCCCTTTTTTCTCGGTTCCTCTGCAGCACTACCCCTTCTTATCTGACCCTGTAATTCCATTGTTGAGTCCTCCCTTGACCCTTTAAATAGATTTAAGATATGGAAATGTTCAGAAGAACCGTTTCTTCTATTTCTTCTTGTGCAGGGTCGAATTTGACTTTCTCGGGCCTCTATTTTCACTTTTCCTGGTTCTGGAACTCGAGCTCGTGGGTATGAGTCATTTCCTTCATAATTTCCTTATGTGCAAGATTTTTCTTGACCAAATTTTCTTAGGGGTAAATTTGGGATAACAATTTGGTGACTCACGGGGACATCTGCCTGCTAGATGAAGAAACCAGTGGCCTTGAAGCATCCATTGGGCATGGAGTCTGCCTGATAAATATGAAACTGATTTGAACTTTTGAAGATCTAACCTCTAAGCCTCTTGGAAACCCACTGAACTTGGAGTTGAACTTCACCAAAAGCCAACTGAAATGGACTGTGCAAGAGAAAAACAACAACACCAAAAACTATGTACAAACTGAAAATCATACATACCCCAAGTGGGATATGTAGAGTGTGCAAAATCACTTCTTATGTTGAAAAAAACCTACCCACCGTACTCTCTAACAAAATGCAAAGGGAACTCAAACAAAACCTACAACTAGCAGGGAGAAATAGCTTCCCTTCCTAAAAATGGAAGCCATGCAACTGATTTGGCACTAAACATGGCTGGTTGGATGAGTGAAAAACTAACTACAAGTTGATCTTCCACCCAAATCACCAAAGTATCAACTGAAGACAAAACCAATACCTCTTTTAGTTGCTCTGCATTTGGATTGAAGAGGTATGACAGCTGATCCTTGGTGCTTTGTAGCTCATCCTCATGCCCTAAAATGGGCATGACTAGTTTTGGCTTCTCCTTGGCTCTAATGAAGCCAAATATCTAATTGGGCATGGTATGATCTTTTGGATGTGCCAATTTCTCTAAAATTAAACTCCAAAAATGGAGTCTTCTTATTGAACTTATTGAGTGGATGGTGTGAGGGAGATGATGACATCCTCCTGCCTCTTCTCTTCCTCCTTTGAAGAACATGGAAGATCAAGATCTTCCAACCTTGGTTCTAGAGGGCCATTGTGAGATGCATGTTGTTGTCCTTGGATGTTCTCCTTCATGACAACAGGTTCGTGTGCTTGGAAGGTTGAAGATGGAGGAAAAATGATGTTATCTCCTCAGGATCCTCTTCATTAAAGCAATCTTCCAAGTTTGACAAGCAGTCTGCCTCCTTGTTTTCCTGTTGCATGTGCTCTACCTCCTCCATGGTGCCTTCCTGATCTGCAACTTGATCACCATGGCTCCCTTCACTTTCAAACATGAAGTTTGAAAGATCAAACTCTTCTTCAACATTAGATCTTAAAGGGGATGAAGTGGGAGGAAGAACTAAAGGTTCTTCTGTAGCCTGCTCCACACTTGAGGCCTCTGAAACTAGTATGGTCCTCCTCCTCTGCTGCAAATTCAAACTCAACCACCACTAGCTCTTCAACCTTGACCTCCTCTATTGGCTTGACCATCAAGGGGATCTTTGTAAACCCAAATTTAGCAACCCAACTCATCAGATTGTCTGTTATTTCTTTTCTGTTGGGCTCCTCTTCTTGCTTCTTGATTGGATTCTTGAGTATCTTCCCAACATGGACTTGGGAAAGTAAGAGGAGTGGCAGGTTGGGGTTCAACCATCTTTGCAATTGTTTTTGGTGGGGAGGGAGGTGGAACTTCTTGTTTGTTTAGAGGGGATGACTGTTTGGAAGGGAAAAGGGCAGAAGAACTAAAATGGGATGGTAGACTAGGGGATGGAGAAATGGATTTCACACTTGGGGTAGCATACAATGGGAAGCTTGGAAATTGAAGCTCAAATTGAGATGGTGCTACTTGAGGAGTGGAGAGAAAATTACCAGATAATGGTGTAGGATTTACCCATTGACAAGGTTGCCTGGCACCAAATTCATAGGCCTTGATCTCCTCAATCCATTGTGCAAGTTGGGGCAGCATTTCAACCATGAAGTCTAGCTTCTCCTGAGGGTTGTAATGTCTTGGAAAAGGGCCTTCCCATGGACAAGGTGCCCTACAACCAATCTCGAATGCCTTCATTCATGCTATGCCCCTTGACTGAACCATGTCAGCCTCCATTTTTGAATCTTCTCCAGTAGACCAACATCCTCTACATAACTATCGCCATCATATGCGTCCCCTTGTCCTTGATAAGCTTCATAGTCAAATTGGTTTTGACACTACTCATATGGGTAAGCATAATGGTCTTGGATATGATTATAATACTGATATGGAGGAGTTGGGAAATAATTTAAAGGTGGACCGTATTGTTGTAAGTGTGAGTTCCATGAAGGGAATGAAGTCATGATTACACAACCTCACGGAATGGGAGAAAATGGGTGAAATGAGTGGAAATGGATGGAAAAGGCCTGTAACTCGTAGAATGGGTTTTGACCAGATGGAGTCGTCGGATGTGCTTGAAAGTGCTTCCAAAGGCTGAAATCTTCACCAAGAGCACATTGAACCTAATGAAGTGAAGTGGTAAGGTGCTTTAGACCTATCCCATCGGGTGTGCCAAAACTGTTAGTGTGAAATCACATCACCCCCAAATGAGTTATGGATCTTCTTTTCTAAGGCATGGTCATTTGGTGTGATTTGCATAACATTGGATCATTCCCCAAGCTGTGGGACTTGCAAATGGGAATGATCCTCTAGAGAAGGCTGGTTTGTCTTCCAAATCCTAGCACTAAACTACTTATAAGGAAAGAAGTGTGACTATCTACTCCTAATCTAACAATTCCAAGGGACAAAGGAGAGAGAGAGAGAGAGAGAGAGAGAGAGAGAGAGAGAGAGAGAGAGAGAGAGAGAGAGAGAGAGAGAGAGAGAGAGAGAGAGAGAGAGAGAGAGAGAGAGAGAGAGAGAGAGAGAGAGAGAGAGAGAGAGAGAGAGAGAGAGAGAGAGAGAGAGAGAGAGAGAGAGAGAGAGAGAGAGAGAGAGAGAGAGAGAGAGAGAGAGAGAGAGAGAGAGAGAGAGAGAGAGAGAGAGAGAGAGAGAGAGAGAGAGAGAGAGAGAGAGAGAGAGAGAGAGAGAGAGAGAGAGAGAGAGAGAGAGAGAGAGAGAGAGAGAGAGAGAGAGAGAGAGAGAGAGAGAGAGAGAGAGAGAGAGAGAGAGAGAGAGAGAGAGAGAGAGAGAGAGAGAGAGAGAGAGAGAGAGAGAGAGAGAGAGAGAGAGAGAGAGAGAGAGAGAGAGAGAGAGAGAGAGAGAGAGAGAGAGAGAGAGAGAGAGAGAGAGAGAGAGAGAGAGAGAGAGAGAGAGAGAGAGAGAGAGAGAGAGAGAGAGAGAGAAAAATAAATCCTACACTACAGAGGTGATAACACCGAGAAAAGGGAACTGCTGATCACAAACCCAACTGCCTAAAATGGAGAGAGGTGAGCAATGGAGAGGATGGATAGATGCATCACAGACCAAGGATAAAGTTCACACAGAACACCATTTCAAACCCCTTAAACACAGCTCCCAAAACCTACAATGGACATCAGAGATATGCACAATATACCCTACAATGGTGAGAGGCGAGAAGAGACAACAAAATGAGAAAAGGATGGACAAAATGCATCATGAAATAGATTTTATTGCTCCAAGAGTTCACACAATACACCATTAATAGGAAAGAGGTAGGAAAATTCCATTACAAATCCAAGGGAGGAGGCTTAAACTCCACATTCGACCCTAGAGAAGAAAGAGAGAGGGGGTAGGGAAGAAGAATGAACAACCCTTTACAATGAATCCTACCCCTGTATTTATAGATTTGATTAGAGAGAAGAAAGAGAGAGGAAGTGGGAAAAGTGGGTTGAAACTCAACCACTTTGTTAATGCTTCTGATAAAATATGCCCCAAATATGTCTTTACTGCATGATTCCTTGATTCAACACCTTGAAAGAAGAGGAAACAACGAAAACCGATCAAATATAATCTGGTTGTTGAGACAAATGGATCCTGCATTGAAGGCCTAAAGACATTTCCTCAATTTTCCTTTACTTAACCTCCTCAAAATTAAAGTCTCGACCTCCATGGCGTAGGGTGAGGCCAAGATCTTTCCAAAGGTGTCGATCTACAATATTTCAAGCCCTAAGTCAAAAGATATGCCCCTTCAAAGTTTGTATCGAGTCCATACGAATGGATGGGAAAACAATTTGAAAAATGGGCCCCCCTTTTGGTTTGGGACACGTGGCAGCCGGATTAGAACAAAAAATCAGTCTTGCAGGTCCACAATTTATCTTTTTCCCTTTGAATGAAAGGAAAATTTTCACTTTTCCCTCCGACTCCCCACCTTGGCTTTGACTCGGGTTCTAACGCTGACTTTTTCCCTAATGGAGTTACGGGCCATTTTTAACTTTTACCCTTTTTATGATAACAAGGGGCAAAGAATCAACTTTTCCCGACGCCCCACTTTCCTCTGGGACAAGCATCAGTCTGGCGCTCATTTGGTCTTCCCTTTTTTCTCGGTTCCTCTGCGGCACTGCCCCTTCTTCTCTGACCCTGCAATTCCATTGTTGAGTCCTCCCTCAACCCTTTAAATAGATTTAAGATATGGAAACATTCAGAAGAACTGTTTCTTCTATTTCTTCTTGTGCAGGGTTGAATTTGACTTTCTCGGGCCTCTATTTTCACTTTGCCTAGTTTTGGAACTCAAGCTCGTGGGTCTGAGTCATTTCCTTCATAATTTCCTTATGTGTAGGAGTTGTCTTGACCAAATTTTCCTAGGGGGTGAATTTGGGATAACAGCCCTTAAGCGCAGAGAGTTTATTGTTTCTCCTACATGGAGCAAGTCTAATTCTAATGAGTTATCTACACATTCATCTCATAATTTTGTGATGCCTTCAATGAAATCTCATGAAGATAATGCTCATATATCCTCTCCGATGAAAAATCAAACAATCATTCTAGTGTTTCATGCGGGTAACCTAGTGGCACGTGATTCATCTTATTATCCAAGATATGTGTTCTCATGGGTACAAGATATCATCAATTACTCCCAACATACCATGGCTAAGAAAAAACTCTAGTGGTTGAGATCCCTCCCAAACTATGGAAACATACTTATCATTCGTGGAAAGCCAAGATGACTTCTTACCTCTTGACAGATGCCTTAGGGTCTCAATTCATTGAGTTTTTGACCCAAAGTGGAGAAATATGAAGAAGAGATGATAATCACTATGACATGCTATTATCTTAGAGATCTCGACCCAAAGGACATCCAAAACTTTGAGCAGACTACTACCAAACTCGTTTCCAAAATGAGGGTGAGTGAGGCAACCAAGGAGTAATTGCAAATTCAATTGCATACCTTAACCTCATATGTCCATACCTTCTTAGAACCATATGTTCCTCCCCTCACTCCTTTTGAGTCAATTATCCCCCTGAGAAAAATTGAATCACATATGATTCAAGAATTCAAAACGATTGGTAAAATGGGAAAAAATGACAAATTCATGGATTGACTTATCATTCACAAAGGCTGCAAATCACTTCTTAAAATGATAAAGATACTTAAGTTCACCGAATTGTAAATTTAAAAGGTAAATGATGTTATCTCGAAATTTAAGGAGCCTCGATCACCGGAATGAGATACTATTGATCCTTTGTGAAATGAGCACAATTGATCCAAAGTAATTACTTAAGAAGGGTGTGTTCTTGAGTCAAGAAGACATTTTTTCTCACACATGGGTGAAAATAATCAAATGGAAAATTATAGCTCTAACTCAAGACATTGAATACTTCAATATCATCAAACTCAAGGATGTGAAATCAAGGATGAGAACAATGAACATTTAATTAAGATGAGATGTCCCACATTGCATTCAGAGTCAATGTTGCTTGATGATCTTTGTGAGCACTTCGAGCTATCGTAAAGGTGAATTGTTTGATCCATGATCATATGGAAATGAACTCATAGACACATTGGCTCAAGTCAGATCAACTATTTCAGATGCGATATAAAAGATTCCCAAATGGCTCAAACATTGTAAGATAATCCAAGGTGTAGCTGATCTCTAGATGGACATTATCACTAACACTACTTCCCACCATGGAGAAGCATTTAGGTACAACATAGTGACATGTGATTTTACAATTCTATAATTTTTTTGGACTTGTGACATCTTGTGGTGGAATTGAATGTGAATTTTTATTTCTAAAAGTTTTGGAAAACTTGGACATCATGTGGAAGACTTGCATGTGAATTTTTGCATTTCTGCAAATTTTGGCAGACGTGTGACATATAATGGTGGAATTGTATGTGAATATTATGTCTTACCTTTAAAAGCCCTTAATTTTTGATCCGATAATAAAAATGAATCTATTTTTTTACAAAAATATCTTGAAACTAGCCATGTCATGTTTATGTCAATTTTGGTAGACTTGTGACATTCTATGGTGGAATTGATTTCTTTGGAGGACTAATGACATTTTTGGTGGAATTACTTGTTTTGGCATCCTTGTGACACCGTGTGTTTAGATTACTTGTTTTTGCACCCTTGTGACATTTTGTGGTATATTCTTCTTATTAGTGAACCCACTCTAGTAAATATAAAACTAGCTCTATGTTATAGTGGCCTCAAGAAAGAGACTCAATTTTTCTCTTATCTCAACTTATTTCACTACATTTTCACATTGATTTATTTTTTATTGTTCAAACTACTAAAAATTTGTGCATAGGTTTCCTAATTTCTATTCAAAGACAATACTCATAAAAATAAAAATATAATCCAAATTTACACATTTATCTTTTAAATTACTTGTTTTAAATTTTGGTTTATCATGTCTCTTTGATATAGAAATTGTACTTTATTCATTTCAATATTTGAGTAAAATATTAGATTTATCGCTTGGCTTAACCACATAGTTTGAATTTTACACTTTGTTGAAATTTATCAATATTGCATTAACCTTTGTTTTATACAAATTTTTTATGTGTTTATTTACTTTCCACACTTTTTGTTTGTTTTTTACCTCATCTTAATTGTGTATTCTCTTTTCTTGCATTAAGGAGACCTTAGAAATTATAAATAGATAGACACAAATTTATGTTTATCTTTTTGGGTTCAATGGTTTATACATCACTACTAATTCATTTGGAGAAATCCCATGTTTTGGTGGGCTATATAAATTGTGGGAGTACCTATCATTTTTGCTAAAATTTGAGCCTTTTACCGATAATGTGAAGTGAGGGTATTTAATGTTATAATACCCAAGCATTAGATAGGATCTCATAGGAAGCAATTGTCACTTTTGGTCAAGCTCCACTAAAATGGATAGAGTGAAGGAAAGGGGTTTGACCCTTCTAACCTCACCATAAAAAAAATCCTAATTTCATGAACTTGTGCCTCATGTAGTGAAAGGTATATTGAGGACACCCCTAGAAACCTTATTTATCCTAACTATGTGGTTAAACATAGCTTAGGTTATGCTTTCTTTAATCTCCCCACTTTTTGTTTGAAAACTGAAAAATACATTACTCGTCTCGATTCAAACCTTGATTTTAAAACCAACAAGATGAAATTTATTTGAGTTAAACCTTGTTTTAGTTATAAAACAAGGCGAAACTTTATTCAAGTTAAAATACATTGACACAAAACATAAATACCTAGAACTCTATAGAAATTTAGCTTCATTTTCATTAATTTTTTTAAAAATGCATCCATATTTAAAATTTCCATTTTGACATCCACACTTAAAATTTTCAACCTAATTTATTGAAACAAACATGTTATTATGCTACCAAAATTTACCTACAATAATTAGCAACATCAATCAAATCTAAAATCTAGGCAATTTTTAAAATCTACAACCATTATGTTGCTAATTTTTTTTTTGTGGAGATCCTTCATCACAACAATAATATAAATAAAAATCCAAGGTCAATTTTTAAATATCAATACAATGGCATTTGAATTTCAATATCAAATAAAACAAAATAATAAACAAAAATCCTTTTGTTAATAACCCATTCATTGGATCAATATAATGACAATGAAATACAATGAAACATGATCAATCTGTTGATCAATCATTTTGGTACAAATCCTTTCATCAAGTCAACAAAAATCCTTTCATGAAAAATCCATTCATCTATCCAAATGAGGATGGTCATGACCATGCCCACATAAAATAGAAAAATAATCAACCCATATTTTCATAACTAATACATTCCTCCATTCAAAAAATTATGTTCATGATGATAACATAATAAAATATATCTGGCAAACATCAAAAGATTAGAATTTAAGTCCAAAATCTAATAAAACACCCATGATTCAACCAAACCCCACTTCATCTTACCACCTCATGTCATTCTCCCTTGATGGAAACCTAAGTGAAAAACCAAACCAAGACAATATATCCCTTTGTGTATAAATTTGACCATTATCTTCCATCAACTACAAATGGAAAACATTATTTCATCTCTAACACAATTTTTTTTTGAAAACATCCCTAAACCATCTTGGTATTGGTAAAACAAGTATTGAGACTACCATCTAATCTAAGTGAATTTGACGAATCAATACATGAAGCTCAAGAAATTCATCCTAAATATCATCAACTAAGGGGACCTTTAACTTGAGGAAATTTCCCCCAAGTTGCACAATCAACTATGGGATCCTATTCCCAAACCCAATTCACAAATCCCATCATCTAATCATAATCAATAGCATGATCTTATCCCCAAACCTAAGTCACAAAACCCATCATGAAATCATAATCAATCACGCATCAATAATGAGATCATATCCCCAAATCTAATCTAAATCAATCAAACATTCAACAATAGGGTATATATTGCAATAATTTCACTAGGAACAATACGAAAAATCTAAAATAAAAATCATATCACACAACCAACATCCTCCACAATTCCCTTCTTGGCCTCGGAAAATTACATACAAGCCAAAAGCAACCACCAACACCAAAACAATAAATTATCCCATCATAACTAGGAAATTGAAATCATTTCCCAATAACCTCCTTTTCATACTCATGAGATATTGTACAACCCTAGCCAACAACTTGATAAGACTCCCATACATATTTAAATTAAGGATCTTATCGAATATCTACTATACATAAAGACATCACATATAAGTCCCTTCGAATTCAATAGTCCTCGCAACATTAACCCATCCACATTTCACACTTTTATTATAAACTATTCCATAATCGATATTGCATATACATATAGCTAGCTCCCATCTCAAGCCATCAAGATCCCATCTACATCTAAGAATCAATAATCCGAATCCCATTTCACAATCATTGCCAAAGAACTAGTAGATTGTGATATTTAAAATGACTTTCACGTCACCAAGCTTATCCCACCTTATCCAAGACATATTAATTATAAGATACAAAAACACAAGGATCAAACATATTATAAATTGGTAAATTCATCCTTCATCATGAAAATCCTCTCAACAGACATGGAATCATATGCTCATATACCCATAAACCTAGTGATGATAACCTTTCATTAGGTTTCCAACTATCCGACTACCCTATTTCCCATAAGATGCTTAAAAACATGAACTATACAGAAAATTCACAAACATCCATGAATAAGGAATCTACGAGCATATCCATACTCACAATCATGTAGTTCATTAAGGCATAAGTTACATACCTTTTTCAACACAAAACAAAAGAGAGAATCAACCTCCATCAATAGTGATGAAGGATATTCAAACATTGAAATAAAATCCACTAGTAGTTTATCCGAAGAGTTTTTTTCTACCAAACCCTTTCATGACACTAGAAACCACACCACATACATCAAACACCAATTTCCTAACCCCTCATATGGGACCATCAACATCAAATGGATATCTTTTATAATGATGACATTATCACCACAATCCTTATAGTGACTAATTATATCTTGTCAACATGTCATGCAAAGGGATTTAAAATCAATTTGGACATCAAAATTACTTAGAATGTAAGTCTCCATCATCAAACATAGACCAAAATAAAACCAATCCAAAAATCCACAAAATCATACAAAATCCAAAACCCAAACAATCATAACATTGATGATTAAAATAAGGCCCTTCCCGTGGATGAGTGTTCTTTCATTCCCATCAATATTTCTGCACATCACCCATTACGAGGAAAAAATATTTGATGCATATTGATGCAAATGATGTTAAAAATTAGGAAGCCGAGAGGGGGTGAATAAGTAGGATCGAGAAGGAAATCAGGACGTGAAAGATGGACTAATCTGGGACTTAGCCATTTTCATGATCACGGGCTATTTTTGGAAGATGGTGTGTGGAGCACACAAATGGGATAAAGACTTGTGTGACACGCATAGGCTATTTTTGGAAAAGTGACTATCAAGCACTTTACATGGGTACAAGTTAATAATAGAATTTCCACTGTTAGTTAACTAGAAGAGGCCTATTATTAGCGCACTTGCATGTGTGACTACTATTGTAAAGGCGCATGGCTATTTCTAGCATGTGACCTATTTTGGGAATTAGGTAAGCGGTGAAGGGAAAGTCCCCACCCTTATAAATATGTATAAATTAAGTTGTGAAACATATATACCGAGAGATATACAGAGATACGAGATACACATAGAGATGTATGTGCATAGTAGATATATAACTATTATGGAGTTATGATAGTTCTGATGCGCGCATGAGGATCAATGTCAATTATTGTAAGGAGCTTTTGTAAGGTTATTATGTTTAATATAATGGAGTGTTATTGCTGAATCAAAGTGTTAAACATGGTTGTGACTAAGTTCTTGCATGGTTGATTTCATTATGACTCTTGTTTAGTTTCATTACTCTTTAGATCTAGATCTGAATCTTCTCTATAAAATGTTATGTTATTTCTGGATCTGAATGCATTAACTTGTCATCATATTTACATCCTGCACAAAAAACTCTAAGGAGGGGCCTGGTACCTTTGCACACTTTGGGTGAGTGCTCAGTCTAGGCTGAGTGATGTGCCAATGTGCACTGGGTGGTTCTTGGTAAATTCTAGGCTGCATCATTAGTTTCATTTCCGGACCTCTTTTTCAATTGTTTCCAGGATGGTTCATGATGAAGACGTACTGGTTGACTCTAGAAAGTGTTGAGGAGTGGATACATGATCTGGAAGAAGAGTATGCATGGAGATTCAACATTGGATCTGAGTTTGATGCACACACGTGGGTGGAGCAGAATTTTTATGACTATTTGTATGAGAGCTTCTTCACTATCTTTCTAGTAGAACTGTACGAGTGGTTGGTTGCTTACGTGTCTAAATGGAACTGGAGATACCACACACTTGTCTAGATGCAGGAAGAATTTCAAGCCCTCTATGATGTTGATCTAGTTTGGATGTGCACTGTGGATACCTAGTTTTGTGGCGTCTTGAATAGCTATATTCTAGAGTATTCAATTTCTACCTATTCTTGTCCAGAGGTAGCCGAGTTTCAGTTTCTACGGTATCCTAGGGGAACCTATTTACAAGGCATTCCACTAGCAATCAATATTTTGATGGTAACCCTAAACTTGGAAGAAAACCAATGGCTAACTAAACCTCACCACGTGCGGGGGAAGAACAGGATTGGTGAAAGATGGAAGACTTAGCGGTAAAAGGTAGAGGGAAGAAAGGTGGCTTAAGTATAATGAGGCATGCAGAGGGAGATAGAGAAGTAACGTGACATTGCAAAGTGGATGGCATTAGGAGAGATGGCTCATGAAGGATTTGGAGCTCACATGGATGACATGGAGCCAGAGCATCGGAAATCCCCCATCTGGGAAAGCATGATAGGAACCCTCCTTGGCCTCACAAGGAAGCATGCCAGTAGAGATGACCTAGGCCATGGTGTGCACATCTAACCTACCTAGAAACCTAGCCCTTGTGCTTGGTTTTCCAGTATCTAGTACGAAAGTAGTCAACAAAAGCTAATTTAGGAAGTGGGAGAGTAAGAGTAAGTCAAATAGCAAGTACATCGATGGTAGGGTAGATGTCTTCATTGTTGTTTGGGGTACTTTTTCAGGCATCGTCCACACAAAATGTGAGCACACAGAATGTTGGATTCACTTCTGGGAGTGGTACCACTTCACAGACCATAGGGGTCCAATATAGTACCACTATTGGGGCATAGGGAAGTACATCTTCTGGTCCTATTCCACGGTAGGTGGAGGATCAAGAGGCATAGGTGGTTCTAGCTCTAGTGGATCTGGTGGTTCTGGAGGTAGAGGAAACACAAGAGGTTCTGGATCAGGTGGGAAAGGTCCGCACCAACCCCAAAATATTTACATGGAAATGTCTCTTCATCTTCCAGAGTATAGGGGCATAGAGGATGTTATTGAACACATGCACATGTGTGAAATATTGTGGTGTGCAAAAGGGATCACAACTTCTAAGCACAAGGCAAGCCAATTTGTAACTACATTACAAGGACGTGCACACAGTTGGTACATGAAGTTTGACCCTGATCAAACTTGCATGGATTATGCAACATTGAAGGATGCTTTCTTAAAAGAGTTCTATATCCCTGAGTTTGAGCAGAAGAGTATAAGCGCTCAAGGATATCAAACAAGGCACTACTGAGAGTGTCCGGGAGTATGATGCCCATTTAAAACCTTTTATCTAAGCTTTCCTATGATATTCATGCAAGCCAACATGCACAATGGTTTGTTGGAGGACTGATTACACCATTTAGAAGGGCTTGTCATCACATAAGACATACATTGATCCATGTGAAGCACTTGAAGAAGCTTTGCATGTTGAGGTAGTTGGGAGTATAGACACTGGAGTTAGCCCATTCTTGGAGGCACAGATTGCAGCTATGCCAAAAGTTGGAGAAACTATCGCAAATTCAACACATGAGATGCTTCGAGGATTTGGTGTACAAATTGTGAAGTGGAAGGTCACACCAAGGATAGTTGTCCCCATCGCAGATCCATATGCATTCATTACTACTGGACTGTGAGATATGTCATTTGAACCATGATGCTAGCCACTACCCATTACTACAACGTGTGATAAGAAAGAACGTATCCTGCTATTGTAATATTTTCCAGTCCATGACTCATGATACCAAGGACTGTAGATTGATTGGTCAGATCCATGATGCTATAGATATTGGTGTGAGACAGACAAGTGTATCGATAATTCTAAAGGTAAAGAATGAGCACCAGGATCGGGATCACAATCAAATGCGTGCTATGATCGGAATGAGGGGCATTTTGAAGGAGGTCGTGGAAGAGGGCATGGATACCATGGTGGATTCAGGATGAGGCATGTGGTGGTGGATGAGGTGAGTTTCCTCATGGGACGTGCTATACATGTGGATCTCCTGACCACTACAGCACGAATGTCCCCAGAATATTACATGTTCTTTCTGTGGAAAGAATCATAGCTATGAGGAATGCCCAGACTTGTATGAACACCTTAGTAAACAACATAAACAAGAGAATAAAGGTGCAGGGATGGTTAGAATCTAGCGTGTGGTGGAAAATCAGTGGATGCCCAAGTTAACACCAGAACCTGAGGCATTAACCAAAGATTACCACACGTGTTGAAGTGGCACACCAAAGAAGCATTACAATAGAAGCCTACCATTACTAAGGAGGAGGTTCTACATGTGAGGTACCCAGATCCTACCATCAGAAGGAGGTTTATCAAGAAACCATGGAAGTCCTCATAGAAATCTTCAGGGTGAAATACAATGTTTAAAAGAGAAATCACGAAGATGGAACAAAGAAAGAAGTAGGGAAGGTCCCATCTGATATTGATGATGTAAGAGAGGTATGCAAAATGCTACACTAGGAGAATATCATTCCATTGTTAGGGAATTGGTGAAGGAAACACTCCATGCAAGTAAGTACTAAGAATGGACAAATCCTACATGCAAATATTCCCCGATAGCATAGACTACGACAAGGAGATCACTCTGAATGTTGTTATGGATGGATGGATTTTGAGCAATATCTTGATTGACATAGTGCACAAAGTCAATGTTCTTACTTTAGATGCATGGGTGCAGATGGGGAGACCTCCATTGCAGCCATCTACCAATGTGTTGTTTATGGCTAATCGGACTAAGGCCACTCCCATAGGAGTTTTGAAAGATGCATCCATCACTATACAAGGGGCCAAATTCACTAGGGATTTTGAGGTATTAGCACTTGCGAAGAAGAAAGTTTTCTAGCTTTGCTTGGGTGCCCTTGGTGTTACACAAATAATGTTGATTTACGGTTCAACAAGGGATACATCAGTTTTGAGAATAAGGAGGAACGAGTTGTAATCCCTTTAATGGATGGGAAATCTATGCCATATGTTGAGCCTTTGAGTGAGGAAGATTTAAATAGGATCTATGTGCACGTCATTCAAGACCCAAAGGTTATTGAGCCATCAAAGGAGGCATCCTTCAGTGGGAAGATGCATTCTATTAGTGATACTACATGAGTATTGCTTGTGATAATTGGGCTCATGGTACTTATGAATTGGTAGGGTGTGAAGTAAGAAGTGTGATTGCATGGAAAATGGACTTCATTCTTAGAAGAATAGGTAACTCAGTACCTCGGTATATTGGAGAAGAAAGATCTTACAATATTCTTGCAAGCCATGGAAGAACAATGGATAGACCAAGTTGAGAGAAGGAAAATGTTAGCATATACCCTACGTGGGACAACAATGCACTTGGTGGGTGGTTCACAGAGATAATCTTATGGAATGGAATGAGATCAAGATCACTCTATCTACTCGGTTTTTCAAGAGCAATGCACCTACTCAAATATGCACTTATCATGGTAATCAACCTATTCAACACCACATTCAAAGTGTGTGAGAGACTCTAGATAGAGGGGAGGAAGCATTACCACCTTCACTCTGGGTGCACAAATTTTATTCCACTCTACAAGGATGTGCACGCACTTGGTATGTATATGTGAAGCTACATAGAGAAACTAGAAATTGGTAGGATTTGATTACAGGAATGGTCCAGAATTTTGACTACTTCTCTACTAAACCTCCAGTAGAAGAGGCATTAAAGGTTATAAAGCACTTAACTATGGGAGATAGTGCAAAAGTGGAAGAACTCATTCAGGAGTTATTTGGTGAGACAGATTTAGGAGTGCATTTTGATGAAGAAGAAGAAAAAACTCCATGTTACTTCAAGGTGCTTTTTGAGAAAGAAAAAGGAAGATGGTCTACATAGTGGATGATGAAGAAGTAGAAAATATGGATGTCGATCATTCAACAGAATGCACGAAAGTCTTGGATATAGTGTAGATAAGAATACATGCATGCATATCATGAACCTATGAAGACAAAGAAAGTGAATATTGGCATGGATACTGAACCTAAGGAGGCCATAATTGGGGATTATTGGTCTGACTCTGAAGTGGCCAAAATCATTGAGTTACTACGGGACTTTTAGGATCTATTTCCTAGGGGATATCATGAATTAAAAGGCATACATGAATCATTGGGAGAGATGAAGATCAAGCTTAAGGAAGGTGCATGACCGGTCAGGAAGAGACCCTATAGGATGAACCCTAACTTACGAGTTAAAGTTAAGGAAGAAATTGACAAAATGTTGAAATTTGGCATCATCAAGCCCCTAGAAGAATCTGAGTGGGTTAGTCCCATGGTTATCAGCATAAAGAAGGATGGTCAGATTCATATTTGTGTGGATTATAGAAATGAATGTTGCATGTGTAATTGATCCTTTTCCTACACCCTTCATAGAAGAAATATTAGAAGGTGTTGCGGGCGTGAAATCTATTCTTTCACGGATGGATTCTCTAGGTATCATCAGTCGATTGCACAGAGGATCAAGAGAAAACAACCTTCACCACTGAGTGGGGAAGTTTTGCATATACGGTGATGTCATTTGGTTTGAAAAATGCACTGTTATATTTTCAGCGCATAGTTGTTCAAGCATTCCAAGGATTTCATCCACAACTTTTTACAGTTTACTTGGATGATTGGATAGTGTATGGACTTGTTAAGGATCATTGTGACAATCTGTGCTTAATGTTTGAAAGATGTAGATAGTTGAGTATTTCCTTTAAACATCAAGAAGTGTGTATTTGCTACACCATTTGGCTTTGTTAGGGCACATTATCTGCAAGGATGGTTTGTTGGTTGATCCAGCTAAGGTTGTAGTTATAATAGGCCTAGAAGAGCCTACAAGTCAAAGTGAGGTGCATGATTCTTAGGTCACACTGGGTATTATAGAAAATTTATCAAAGGGTATGCTAAGGTTTTTGCACCCTTGAAGAGTTACTAAAAGGAAAAGGGATGTTTTATTGGGGAGAACCGCATACAACACACATTTGAGACATTAAAGGAGAAACTTACCACAACACCTATTCTACATTTTCCTTCATGGGACCAACCATTTCATGTACATGTGGATGCTTCTGGCATGGCCATTGGCACAATGTTGGCTCAGCTTACTGAGAAGGTATTATAGATCATCCTATCTATTTTTATAGTAGAAAGTTGACTCTTTATAAATAAAATTATACAACTACTAAGCGTGAAGCATTGTCCATGATCTATGCTGTGCACAAAATTTAGAAAATACCTACTAACAACACCATTTTTCTTTTACACCGATCACATGGCATTGAAATACTTGGTCAATAATCCCATCTTACAGGGGCACATATGTCGATGGGTGCTCTTGTTCCAAGAATTTGATTTTACAGTTGTGGTTAAACCAGGGAAAAGTAACTCTAGGCCAGACCATTTATCAAGGATACAATCAGGGGAAGACATGCAAATAATTGAAGACACAATGCCGATGCCCAGTTATATAGGTTATAATGCACGCCTTCAGACTTGGAGGATATTGTTGTCTTTCTACGAACAGTGTGGCACCAAAAGGACTAAAGGCCTTAGAAAAGAAACAACTTTCCATTCACGCGACACCTTTATGTTGATCAATGGTGACCTATACAAGTTAGGAAGAGATGAAGTATTACGCCGATGTGTATTGGAGCATGAGCGCACAAATATTATGGAGGAGGCTCATGGTGGTATTGCAGGTGGGCACTATGCAGGTGATGCCACTGCACACAAGATTCTACTCACTTTGATTGTGGTGGGAGACCCTCTATAAAGATTACAAGGCATATTGCAAGGTGTGTGATCACTTTGTCAACATCTAGGAAAACTAGGGAAAGAGATGAAATGCCTTTAAGACCTATTTCTAGTGCAAAATTTTGAAAAATGGGCTATAGATTTTGTGGGTCCTATTTC
Source organism: Taxus wallichiana var. yunnanensis (assembly GCA_018340775.1). NCBI lineage: Eukaryota > Viridiplantae > Streptophyta > Pinopsida > Cupressales > Taxaceae > Taxus > Taxus wallichiana. The sequence continues at coordinate 654,755,103 of CM031243.1, read as the reverse complement.
ACCATCCACGTGCATAGGACTGGATCACGCTACATCATTACTTGCACATATTATCTCACAAGGTGGGCAGAAGCAACACCTACCAAGGATTGTACAACAACAACAACAACCAGATTTTTATGGGAAAATATTCTTACAAGGTATGGATGCCTACTAAGTTTGACAAGTGATAGGGGCACACATTTTTTGAATGAGACAATCAAGATATTATTGGATGAATTTATGATTGTGCACCATAAGACTACACCCTATCATCCTTAGGAAAATGGAACTATTGAGGCCTTCAACAAAATTTTGAGCTAGACATTGACAAAAAATTGTGATGTTGGAAGGAAAGATTGGGATGAAAAAGTTTTTGTTGTGCTTTGGGCATATAGAACAACATATAAAAGGTTGAACAAGGCCACACCATTTTAGTTAGTGTTTGGCACGAAGTTTCTTCTATGGAATTCATGCTACCTTCTTTGTGTATTGCATGCATGCTTTGGAGGACTAGCTGATGAGAAAGCCTTAGAAGAATGGATTGAAAATTTGATCAAGTTGGATGAGAGTGATGAGCCATAGCACGTTGGAGTCAAAAAGAAAAGGCCAGGTAGAAAGCATGGCATGATAGGCACATCAGGGATAAAAAGTTTGAGATTGGACAGATGGTGCTTCTTTATGATTCTAAGTTTTTGTGCCATCTAGGAAAACTCAAGGTACATTGGTTGGGACCGTATGTTATCACTCACATACTTGAAACATGTGCTTTCGCTTAGAGGTGCTTGATGGAATACGGTTACCCAATTACTTCAACGGGAGTAGGCTAAAGCCCTACTATAAATAAGTCTTCTTGGTGTTTGTAATAAGGCAGTGTTGCCATTTAGATTAGGTTTTCAATTATGTATTCCCTTAATGTATTTCCTTCTTCATCACTATGCTTTGTCAATTTAGTTGGTGTTTTTTTTGTAATAAGCATGTTTGCATGCGAAGCTAATTACTATTTGAATAATTTTTATGCATAGAGGACTACACATACCATTAGTGTGGGGTGGTTATTGATATCTAGGTATAAGATTGTTGGAAAATGGGTACACATGAAGGAACAAACTTACTACAGGTGTTATTCAAGTTGGAGAATCGTTAGAAAAGAGATTACTTCTAAAATGAGGACCATAGATGGAGATAAATGAAGGAACAAGTATAACGCGAGGTAAGTAGAGGCCATGGAAACTACCAAGGGAAGGCATAGTGGTGAGGTACTTGGGTGCATGGAAGCATGCTGAAGAGAAGTCCATGGCTAGAAGGTAGGAAGGCATGCTAGAAGGTTATAGCTTGGGTGCGAAGATGTACCACGCAAAAGAGTGAAAATGGTCAATTAATGAGAGGATTGTTGGTAGGTGAAGGAGTAATAAATGCACTAAATTTTTGAAAATCTATATAAGGATGGGATGTGAGTTCATTCTTACCATTGTAATCATGATAATTTGAAAGAGCCAAGTGCGACCAAGATGAGAAAGAGTATTCAGGTGTAAAGAGTGTGAAACGAGATGTGGAGGAAGATTTGTGCATAGGAGAAGCTTGCATCCCCATTGGTGAAGGGTTTGAGAAAGCAGAGAGCATTAAAAAGAGCTAGGGCACGTGATTTCAACTAGGCATGCAGATTCAAGCTAGGGTTTGGGTTTGCATGTTGCAGAGATAGAAGGTGAGCATTTGAAGTTAGAAAATTGTGAGTTACATATGGCACCAAAGAAAGCACCTTCATAGAGCTAAGGGAAAGAAGAAAGTGGAAGTAGAGGTTGAAATTACTCCCGAGAGTAATTTCTCATAAATGCAATACCCAGAAGATGTAATAGTGGGACAAGAATGGGAGTCTCACATCCGGAAGTGCAAAATCAGTGATTACAACCACCACACATTGATATAAAAAGGAGTTAGATGCACTATTGTGTACAAAGACAAACAAGTGCACAACAGAGGACATGCCAGTATATGATGATGCTGGAGAGAAGTTGTTGAAGTAGATTGGAGTTTACCAGTTGTATGAGCTCCCATACTTTGGAAAGTATGAACCTTTGTACCAATGGTTAATGAGTAGGGTACATGAATATTTCTTCTATTTCACAAGATGGAGGGTAAGGATTACTGCAACATTAATTTCACATTGACAGATTAAAGGCCTCAAGAGATCTGGATAGTGACTTGACAGATAAAGCAACAATCCTGAGACAAGGAAGGAGTTAGGATATACCAAGGGTCCACGTGGTATGGATATAGATAAGTTAAAGAAGTACCTAGTGGTACAAGTAAGTTGCACACCTGGTGAAAAAATTGAATGATCAAGAGAGGTGGTCACAGGTGAACACAATGTGGCTCCATGTCATAAAGAAGATGTCTCAGGAGTCATCTACAATATTGTAGGCTACATTGTGGAGACCATAGTTGAGGAAGCACGCACTGTGAGAGGATTAGTTTCAGCATGATCCTACTGTCCTTGGTATTTATGGAGATTGAGTGCCCGATGGGCCAAAGGAAAATATTTGGGAGTACCCCAAGGAAAATAAGTCTCTAGTAGAAATATTTGACAAATACTTGTGTGATGGGTCAATGAGTGGGCCATTTAAGCAAAGGGTGAGATGTGGTATGACAAGATTTGTGCGGACATTCAAGAAGAGTGGCACATTCCCAAGGAGTTTCCTTGGTGGTGGGAAAGGCAATGCAATTCATGGTATACCAACACTTCAACATAGTGCACTTTGTAATGAAATATGGAACTTGGAGCCCTTGGTGCAAGCTACCATATGCCTTCACAACATGCTACTTCTAGGCATCAAGCCCACCATTTTTATGATGCGTGCATTTGAACTTCATTGCAGACAAGGTAGACTGTGACTACCACACCTTGAGGAAAACTTATGTCTATCCAGGCCGATAGACTGCCTATGTTGAGAGGCTAATCTCAGATATGATAAGCATGAATCCTGTAAGTTTGGCAGTTGGAGATAGTGGAGCCGCGCTTGTATACCTTTAACTTAAGCCTAAGTTGGAAGGTAATAAATATGTAGAAAATGAATTCATGCTCCCAGGTCCACAAAGGGTAAGCATACAATGGAGAATGTTCCAACTCCAAAACCTTAGAAACCATAGTGGTGGAGGAGGAAGAGAAGAAGAATGAGAAGATAGTGGTGGCCTTGGAACATAGAGGACAAAGGTAGCCTACAGATAAGGTAGGAACTGAGTGCGTGACCACTCCACCCCAGGTATAAGAAGAAGGTGATGAAGACTTAGATGCATAGTCCAAGGAGAGCACCATGCTTCAAAAGGGTATTTAGGAGAACAAGAACCCAAGGTGCTACTCCACAATCAGTATGGAGATCACCACAACTCTCCCTCAGAAGGAGACAATTGGAGAAAAAAGAAGGAAGCTGAGACTGGATGAGGAGGTGGAGGAGTTTGTAGAAAGCGCACCTGAATCCCCTACACAACCAGAGGATGTGGAAGAGCCACGAGATGAAGAGATGAAAGATGAAGATGAAGAATGGAGAAGAAGGGGTAAAGGAAGGAGAAGCAGGACTAGATAATGCTCAAAACATAGAAGATCTAGCTCCAAATCTTGGCGCTCCAGTTCCTAAGGGGCCAAGAACTAAAAGAACAAGTGGGGAGTATATTGTTCCATCTTTGGGATATGCTGAGGACACAAGTAAAATTGTCTCGCTTCATTTTCAAAGCACGGTGACCCCTAAGGAGTTATATGGATGGGAGCTGATGGATGAAGATATGGCCACCATGCGCACAAGGAAGTAACTATCTTGGTCTATGCACACTCATATGTGAGCCAGACTTTGACGTATGTGAAGAGTCATGTGTGTCAAGAAGGTTGAAGAAGGCACCTCAGGCTAGACACATAACAATAAAGCCTACTATTATGTCAGATGAACAAGTAAGTAATGCCTTGGTGAAGGTATCTACAAGGTAGGTACACATGAGGAATGTGGATAAAGCTGCAACAATTAGGGTGCTAAGGGAAGAAATCAAAGCCAAAGATGCAGAAATAGTGTGCCTTGAAAGGAGAGAAGGATTTAGAACAAAAGAAAAATGAGGTATTTTTTAGAATGGCAGAGAGCTCGGAGACCAAGTCCTGAGAGCAAGACCACACTTGGAATCCAAGGTACCTAAAAATTTTCCTTCGGCATGCATTATGTGCATACCTTGGTGGATTTGGTGCTTGAGGATGGACCTATGCACATGCCAACACCAAAGGACCCTAGTAGAAGCAGTGAGAGAAAAGGCTTCGGTGATGAGGAAGATTTCATCTTATGAGGCATTACTCCAAACCTTAGAGAGAGAGATGAGGAAAGCAGACCAGGCATTGAATATTTGTATAGCTCTAGAGGTGTCATAAGGATAAGGACCATGGTAGAGGAAAATGAAGTCCTAAAAGTGATGAAGGATGAGACATTGGGGTGCGTAGAGGTTGACATTGGTGAAACAAAAGTGCGAGGCCCTTGCAGAGTAACACATAGGAACCACATAAAGAAAGGTTGGATGAACTTGGAAAATTTATAGCACAGAAAATGGATCTTCTAGAGGAAGAATGTCTACAATGTCTAACATCATGTTAGTATTGTAGAATGAGAAGGAAGAAATTTCCCAAGATGAGTTGGAGTCTATTACAGTAGATATCCCGAGAAAAAGTAGAGGTTTGTCTTGAATGAGTGGGAGACATTAGAGGCAGAAATAAAAGAAGAATATCTAGAGTTGATTCTCACTTTAGAAGAAGAAGGTGTGACCGAGTAAAAAATTTCTTTTTACATCAAATTATTTACATTCTTCCATTCATATTCTTTATTCATTAAACATTTGGAGGAAACCATTTTTGGGGTGGCAAATGCCGTTAGTGTGGGGTAATGTTGAGCAAGTCGAAGTATGGTACTTAGCGAAAGAACAACACGGAAGGTTCACGCGGAAGAACAAAACACATTCAAAGGTGTGGAAGGATTGGGAAGGAAATGCGCGTGAAATATGGACTAATTTGGGCTTAGATGTTTTCATGATCATGGGATATTTTTGGAAGATGGCGTGCGGAGCACACAAATGGGATAAAGGCTTGTGCGTCACACATAGGCTATTTTTGGAAAAGTAGATATCAAGCACTTTGCATGGGTACAAGTTAAATATAGAATTTCCACTGTTAGTTAACTAGAAGAGGCCTATTATTAGTGCACTTACATGTGTGACTATTATTGTAAAGGTGCATGGCTATTTCTAGCATACGACCTATTTTGGGAATTAGGTAAGTGGTGAATTTAGCTTGAACAATTTAAATAATTAAATTGTGCTAATTATCCCCTTTCCCACAAATTGGCGAACTATCATCAATAATGCTCATCTTCTCTCCTGTCATCATTAATTAATTACATTAGATTAATTAATTAAGTCCTCGATTCAACAAATACCCTAATTAATGACTTTTCGTTAATTAATCCTTCCTTATATCTAGACTGCAGAGAGAAAACATTGTACCAACCGAGCACATTTCCTTTAATCATAGGGAGATACCTATTGAAAATCCCTCACATAATCTCCCCTTGTATATTGAGGTATTCGTTACCCACCGAAAGATAAAACGGGTGCTTGTGGACAATGGATCAAGATTGAATATATGCACATTGAAATTAGTTAAGCAATTGGGACATACCGAAGAAGACCTCAAGTCAAACATCATTACCATAACCGCTTATGAAAACACAGAAAGAGAGTCAGTTGGCACAATCACATTACCCATGGAAGTTAGACCCACTTGTCATCACACAAAGTTTCATGTCCTAGACTTGGAACTCCCATACAATATGCTTCTAGGCCGACCATGGATTCATGCCATGTAGGTTGTGCCATCAACGTTCCATCAATGCATCAAACTAAAACACAAGGGACACACTATCACAATATAAGGAGATCCAGATCCCTTTTCTCACTACAAATCTCTCAATAGTTTTACATGTAAGGGTGCCTATACGTGTCCCTTTGCTGATATAGATGTTCCTCTTCAATCCGAAGCCATGGAGTCCAGAGTAGATTCAAATTCCCTTAGTTATTGTGCCCGTGTTGCCTTTACATCGACTTCCCCTTTTGATTCATGGGAGATGAAGGTTTTAGAATATGGTTGTTGAGAGTATAATGTGCAAAAATATCTTTTAGTTTCAGACCTCTCATTTTCACCTAAAATTAGAGGTTGACCCAGCTATCATTTCAGGTGGCCTAGAGATGAGCAAACTATTGGGTCATTCTTACTTGGAGGCTTGTTGGCTGAAGAGAAATTGTTGGATCCACCTACCAATTGGGTCTCGGAAGATACTCAACCAACTTGCTACCAAACCCCTGAGTATGAGAAATCTAGTGAATGATGTATTTCATGGGCTCTGAAAGGTATAGGATGTGAAAGGAATGAGCAAGGACAACGAGAACCAGTTCCTCTCCCACATTTTAAGATAGAAAGGTACGACATCATAATCCACCCTTATGGGGCACATCCCAATGATCAATATGCTACCTGCTCTGTGTGTGAGGATAACTCCAACTATTTAGATAGCGATACAGATTCCCACTGTAGCCAATATGAGGATCTTGCCTCCATGAACCTGTTCATGAATACCAATGTCCTCACCATAACCCCTATGGAACCTACACTTGACCTTATTTATCCTTTCCTTATTAAATGGGACCAATAACGTCACCTACCACTAGATTTTTTTGAAAATGATGAAGCCATCGCTGAATTCATGGGCATTTGGGATACAATCCCCATTGGAGATCACAAAAAGGGTTTTTACATTGACTTAGATACCTGCGCCTACTTCGGAGAGGAAGCTGAGCTTCATGGTCAACAAAATTTAAGAAAAAGTGAGGGAAAAATTTCCAATGAAAAGCCTCGAAAAAATTCAAAGTCCAAGTTGCATAGTGAAAACATCTTTAAGGCGTTGACAGACAAACAAGTACAAAAATCAAAGGACAATAAAAGTGACCACGCCAAGGATGAAAATATCGTAGAGACATCCTTAGATGAAGATCTCAACCTTCCTCCCGATCCTACGCGTATGGAGGATTTGTCAAAATTACTTGGTAGAAGAGACCATTGATGTAAAAATTGGCACAAAAGATGACCCAAAAATAGTCAAGTTGGGAGCTTCGCTCTCAGCACGGGAACAAAAAACATTCACCATGTTCTTTGCATGAATTTATAGATGTGTTCGCATGGTCCTATAAGGATATGCGGGAGATGGATCCAAATTTTATCATGCACAACTTATTTTTACACGCAGATGCCAAACCTATCAAGCAAAAACTCAGAAAGATGCACCCGAGGGTGGCTCTCTTGGTTAAGGAAGAGTTAGAAAGATTTCTTATGGTAGGATTCATTCAACCCATTGATTACTCCGAATGGATATCCAATATCATTCCTATACAGAAAAAGCCTATTGGGATTAGAATGCACAAATTTCAAAGACATAAATAAGGCATGCCCTAAGGATGATTTTCCATTGCCAAATATTGATATGATTGTTGATTCAACTACAAGATATGAAATGCTATCTCTTATGGATGGCTTTTCAGGCTACAATCAAATCAAGATAGCCGATGAAGATCAACACAAGACAAATTTTACAACTCCTTGGGGTACCTTCTGTTATCAAGTAATGTCATTTGGTCTTAAAAATGTAGGAGCTACCTATCAAAGGGCAATGATGGTAATTTTCCATGATATGATCCATGATATCATGGAAGACTATGTGGATGATATCCTCGGGAAATCTAAGATGAGGGAAGACCACCCTGCTATTTTGTGGCATATCTTTGAATGCCTACGAGAGTACAAGGTCCATCTGAACCCAAAGAAATGTGTGTTTGGCATGCTATTAGGAAAATTGCTTGGTTTCATTGTATCAAGAAGGGGGATTGAGGTAGACCCTACTAAAGTGTCTGCTATTACTGAGATGCCTCCTCCCAAAAACATTAAGCAACTATGCAACTTGCAGGAAAATACAGGCTATTCATCACTTCATCTTGTAGATTTTTGATAAGTGTCATTCATTCACTTACCTACTTAAAAAGGATGTCACATTTATCCGGGACCAAAGCAACAACATACCTTCACCCCTGCTTAAGCAATACTTGGCCAATCTTCCCTGTCCTTATGCCTCTCACTCCTAGTGAGCCACTTCTTCTTTATATATCTACTACTCAATTTCTTATCTACGCTTCTTGCCCAAAGCATGACCTTGGCCACAAAAAAAAAGCAATATACTACCTCAGTCGTACTTTCATCTCTTATGAGCTCAACTATCCACAAATCAAAAAATCTTGTTTGTATGTAGTTTTTACCTTTAAAAGCTCTTCCATTACCCTTAAACACTAAAACCAAGCTTATATCAATATTTGACTTTCTCAAATACTTACTACCTAAACCTTACCGGTAGAATGGCTAATTGGATCATTCTACTAAGAAAATTTGACATCGAATTTGTGCACCAAAATTCGGTCAAGGGACAAGTACTTGTTGATCAATTAGCAGAAACACCTTTACAAGGAACTGAACCTATGAATTTGGATTTGCTAGATGCTTCATTATTATACATCGAAGAATCCTTCATGTGGTAGGTACACTTTAATGGATCTTTTACTTTTCATGGTTCAGGGGCAGGTGTGGTCCTCATTACTCCTTCTAGCAACCCCATACCTCAGGATTTTTACCTTGGTTTTCCTTACACAAACAATATCACATAGTATGAAGCACTCATCACTAGGATGAAGCTTGCCATCAAATGGGACATTCATCATGTTAATATTGTTGGTGACTCATAGTTAATCATCAAGCAAGTAAATGATGAGTACAAATTTAAGGATGAGAAACTCATCCCTTATAAGAAGATTGTAGAAACTTTGAAAGAGTATTTTTGTGCATCACATTTGAATAGATTCCAAGAGCACAAAATAGATCTACAGATGCTATGGAAACCGTAGGTTCTATGCTCCGCATTCCACCGGAAAGTAATGATATGCCATTCTTTGTGGAAAATCTACGCCACTTAAGTATTACATGCCAAAATCTGTTTGGCTTGTGATGTTGTTGTCCCAATTCCCATGGCATGAGCCCATTTTCACTTACGAAAGATAACACATTATCTCCTGACATATCTCATCCTGAAAAACAAAGCCTCATCTACCAGATAGCTCATTATACCTTTTATGATGTACACTCTATCTTCGTGGCTACGATGGGAATCTATTACGTTGTCTCGATACGACAGAGTCAGTCCAAGTGATTAAAGAGGTGCATAAAGGGGTGTGTAGAGCCCATACTAACGGAATGGTTCTAGCCAAAAAATTGTTGAGAGTGGGCTACTATTGGCCTACCATGGAAACCGACTGCTACAACTATGTAAGGAAGTGTGTACTTTGTCAAAAGTATGGAAATTTCATCCATGCTCCATCACAACCATTATAACCCATCACCACCCCATGGCCATTTTCTAAATGGGGACTTGATTTAATAGGGAAGCTTACCCCTACTTCATCTGATGGCCACACCCACATCATTATAGCTATTGAATACTTTACCAAGTGGGTGGAAGTTGTCCCTTTAACCTATGTAATAGGTGCTCAGATTTCAAATTTCATCATGAATCACCTTATTTGCCAATATGGCATTCCTACAGCCATAATACATCGACAACGGAAAATCATTCAAGAATAAGACCGTAAAGGATATCTGTCATCAGTTTCAAATAAGGTTTAAATGGTCTACATCGTATTACCCCCAAGGCAATGGATAGGCCGAGGTAACTAATAAGACTTTAGTTTGAATCATGGAGAAGATGGTAAGTAAGACAGGTCGTAATTGGAATTTACAAATTCACCCAGCTCTTTGGGCTTACATGACCTCTATTCCTACCCCTACTAGTGTGACACCATATTCCCTGGTATTTGGAATAGAATCTATCATCCCGTTATCTTCCTTCTCTATAAATCTCTCTTAGGGGTTATCTAGATAAGTATGAAGATTACCGAGTGGTAGACTGCCAGAGTTAGAAATCCTAGATGAGAAGCGCATCCATGCCCTAAATCATCTTAAAGTGTATCAGAACAAATTTTCTCATAATTACAACAAAATAATCATACCTCATAAGTTTGAGGTTGGTGATTTGGTCATGAAAGAAAATCGACTAAACACAAAGCCGGAGAGAGAGAAGAAAGGAAAGTTTGAACCACATTGGTTAGGACCATATGTTATCATGGCCAAGTATGGCACAAGAGCATAAAAACTTGTCCACCCCAATGGTGATGAGCTCTGTGAGCCCATGAATGCCATGCACCTTAAGCGGTTCTATGCTTAAATGTGGCGCACAAAAATCGAAAAGAAAACCAAAAACAGGGTAAAAATAATCAAAATAAAAAAATAAAATAAGAGGAAAATGAAAAAAGAGAAAACAAATCATCTATAAGTGAAATCCACACAATTGTGGCACTTTGGATAAGTCCTTGGGTGAAAACTGGTTTCCGGCGCCTTGGGAGGATTTGTTGTTCACAAGCATCTTGCATCTGGAGGGTACTTTTACTTAACCTAGGGCTAGTTCGCATCCGCATTCCGATTCCCCGTGATCCTAATCTTGTCAAGCCTTGATCCGTTCTCCTATTGTTGGTCTATGAAGGCATGGTATTTGTCTATTTGCCATCTCACACTGGGGCACTTCTGCGACTTCACCTTCATGTTTATAAGCATGTGGAATTTTCCCTTATATATTCCTTGTCTAACGTTGGGGGCATCCACACTTTCTTGGTTACCTGTGCATAGCTCAAAAACTGTTAGAAAAACACAAAAACATTCAAAATCTTAGAAAAATACAAAAAAATTCAAATATGTTTGAAAAACATAAAAACAATAGAAAATTGTTTCACAAAAAGTAAAACAATAGAAAATTGTTTCACAAAATCAAAACAATAGAAAATTGTTTCACAAAAATCAAAATAATAGAAAAATGTTGCACAAAACATTCTTATAACAACATAATTTTAGTTTGCTTACTTTATCTTGTTTCTTGCTTTGTTTTCTTGCTTATGTAGGTTACTTCTTACTTGTACATTTGTGTAGTTTTTTTGCTTAGGCATACTTTATTAAGATTCATCTTTTCTTGCTTAGATTAGATTTATTCTTCATTGTGCATATGAAGTGTGTTTTTGCTTGTTGGTGAATAATGGTACATGGTGGTGTTGGTTCATTGTGTTCTTAGTTTGATTTGTTAACATTTGATTGTGTTTTTCTTGTTACATGTGTATTGTTTTGTTATCACATCATCATGTTTCCATTAATATCATCACATCTAACATCATCTATACATCATATATCAAGAAAAAGCTAAGTAAACATCATACATGCATACTAAGCTAATCATCACGTATCATATCATCAAATGGGGGAAAGAGGGATCCAAAATATCAAAATATATCCCTCCCACACCCATATCATCATATAATCCCATCCACTAAATCTAGCACATCACATGAGCAATACATTTTGATATTATCTGCAGATATATCATCTAAAAATCAAAGTGCATGCGATACATCAAAAATCAAGATACATATACATGTGAAATCAAATCAGCTAACATCATAACACATCCATATATCCATGTAATCAATCAAAATAACAAATAATATCCATCATCTCATAACACATGTTTCATGTCAAAATGTCCATATATATATATATGTATATATATATATATATATACACACATGTGTGGTATGTTTGTCTCAACAAAGATATACATCATAAATACATCAAAAATGCCTTCATCTGAGGCGTACAAAAAGGATGATATACATCGATCAAAGAATACAACTACCTTCATCAAAGGCATATATCAAAACTGTTATACATAAAGAATGTTTTACATCGAGCACAAGATGCTCATAGCCTTCATCAAGAGGCACATGTATCAATACAATATGGATCGGGGTGACTGGAGCCCTCGATGGGTTGGCTGGTCTCGTCCGTCTTTGGAGGCATAACATGAGCACCGCTCGGTCCTACAGGCTGCCCCATGGCTGATCCACTGAGGCCTGAGGCCTCTCTAACCTCGTCACTCTAATCAACTGTTGGCTATAATAATGTGCCTCATCGATCAGCCTAACTACCTCATAATATAATGATCTATAATAGGATGCTCTGCCCTCTACTTGTAGCTAGATCTTTGTGAGTCTGGGTTGTCATTTTTGTCCCATCTATGCGTTGGTAAGATGCTATCTCTACTTATACTTTGGAAAGCTTGGCCTGACCCACGACTTGCTCTGCTCTTAGCCTATCTCTCTCTAGTATCTAGGTTGTAGCTGAGCCTGTGTCTATTGATATAGGCTCGTCACTTGAGCCATTTATTCTTCCATCTGCCGTATCTACTGGAAATGAATGGCACCATCACCTTCCTGGCTAGCTTGGGCCCCGTTGTCTCCCGAAAACCACTTTTCGTTTTCCATGTTAAATTTGAAATTTTGATCTCTCACCATCCTAAAGTATTTAAGCCAAGTTGAAAGTTTGAAGAAATAGCAAAATCCGTGCCTAGTCTTTGTTTAAATATCTATTTTGCTTGTTTTGAGAAATTATCCATCTCCTAGTCTCAGTGCATGTAATATCATTTCATAGAGGATCTTCCACCCACTAGGCATCATCACGCACATTCTACGGTTTTGGACTTTTGTGTCGGAAGTTTCGAGGATCCACGCCTTTTTAAAGGCTCATGGGATATCGGAGTGGGATGATGCGATGGCAGTTGAGTATTCTTCTTTGATGAAGAATCATACTTGGGATTTGGTATCTCTTCCTAAAGGAAGAAAGATGGTTAGGTGTAAGTGGGTATATCGAACCAAATACGCAGTTGATGGGTTCATTGACAAGTATAAGGCTTGTCTTGTTGCAAAGAGTTTTTCACAAGTCAAAGGTATTGATTAATCTGAGACTTTTGCACCCGTTGCCAAGATGAATTTTGTATGCCTTGTACTTGCTATTATTACATCACAGGGGTGGCCCGTATACCAGATGGACATGAAGAGTTCCTTCTTACATGGAGATCTACAAGAGGAAATATATATGGAGCAATCGGTTGGATTTGTTAAAGATTCTTCTCTTGTTTTTGGCTCCAACGGTCTCACTACGGTCTTAAACAAGCCCCTCGGGCTTGGTATGAGAAGATGGATTCTTTTCTTCTATCTACTGGTTTTGTTCATTGCCACTCCGATCATACAGTGTATCTCTAGCATGTCGGTGAGGATATTGTGATACTTGTCTTATATGTTGATGATCTATTACTTACTGGCAACTCTTCTTCCCACATTCAGAGTATTCAAAGGGATCTTTCTACACAGTTTGACATGACAGATCTTGGGTTATTGCATTATTTCCTTGGTTTGTAGATTTCTCAAATAGATTCAAGGATTCATTTGAGTCAGCAAAAGTACACCCATGATCTTCTTAGGCACTTTGATATGGCTGATTGCAAGCCAAGTCCATCTCCTTTTCATTACTCTTACTTCCACATGTACCACACCACTTTGTGATCCTACATTGTATAGACAGTTGGTTGGGAGTCTCATGTACTTGACCCATACTCACCCTGATATTTCATTTACAGTAGGGCTTGTATCTCGGTTTGCACATTATCCTCATAGTAGTCACTGGCAGGCTACTAAAACGATTTTGCACTATTTGCATGGCACTTCCCACTTTGGCCTACACTACACTAGGGGCTCTACTTAGTTGGTTGGGTATACAGATTCATATTGGGTAGGTTCTATTGATGACAGGCGTTCCACTTCTGGCTATCTTTTTGTCTTGGTTCTTCTCCAGTTGCTTGGGTGTGCAAAAAGCAACAGCTATTACACTTTCATCTTCAGAGGCAGAGTATAGGGCAGCAGTTACAACAAGTTAGCAGATTCTTTAGCTTCGCCAGTTATTGATAGAGTTTGGATTCCCACAGGATTCACCAACTGTACTTTGATGTGATAAATAAAGTGCAATTCACATTTCTTGCAAGCCAATTGAGCACCAACAGACCAAGCATATTGAGATACACATCCACTTCATTCAGCAGCACATTTAGGATAGATTTCTCTGCTTGGAGTACCTTTCGACTCAACAGCAGGTTGTAGACATCTTTACGAAGCCTTTTACATCACCTCACTACCTTGATTTGCATGAAATTCTTGGGGTTTCGCAAGTTGTTCTTAGGGGGTGTTCGTGAGAACATCTCCCTTCTTCTTCTTCTTTCTCTTTCCTTATAACAGGATTCTTTCCTTATTTTGGTTCGATATTTCTTCATGGATATATTGTACATGAGTACCTCATTAGGCCTAGTTGCGGGACTCACTTGGGACATGCCACTTCTATTTTGGCCCCTAGCTTCACTTGAGGGGGGTGTTAGAGTAGGTTTTTACCTTAGCTTATGTTCACCTAGGTACATTATTTACCTTTATTGTATTTATCCTCACCCACTTATGTGTGTGGATATTTATTTTTGTTTATTTAGATATTAGGATATATTATCTAGTTGTTAGGTATAGTTCTTTCCTTGATCTATGGTATTGACTAGTTCTTTCCTAGATCTATGGTATTGACTAGATCCTTGATGTCTAGTTCTCTCATAAATCTATGGACTTGACTAGTTATTTGGTGACTAGTTCTTTCCATGATTTATGGCTTGATCTACAACCTTGACTAGTTCTTAGCTTGTTATTCCTTGCCTATATAAGCAAGGTCCATTCTCATTGTATTTCATTGGGTTCCATAATAATATATGATATTACTACTCATGTTTTTGCAAAGGTTTATGTAAAGTTATTCGTGAATTGATTTCATCTTATTGATCGTGATGTTTGATTAGCATCGTGTTCTTAGCTTTACACGATCTCAAGTTATCATTCCTTTTAGTTTCCTCGGTGTGTAGATAAGGAGCAACAAGAAAAGTTGCTTAGGGCATATCATGATCAAGCATTTGGTGGACATTTCTCAATAATGGTCACTTTGCATATAAGATTCGAGAGGGAGATATTATTGGCCCTCCATCTTTGCAGACACTCAAGATTGGGTTTCTAAATGCAAATCATGCCAACAATTTGTTGGAAATCCACAACTAGCTACATTGCCACTCAGGCCTATGGTGATTGAAGAACCATTTCAGAAATGGGGGCTAGATTTTATTGGTGTTTTGAATCCTCATTCTAGTATAGGGCATACTTATGTACTCACTGCAACTGATTACTTCACTAAATGGGTGGAAGCCATCCCAACCAAGCAAGCCAGCTCTGAAACAATCTGCAACTTCATCAAGGAGAATATCATTGTTCATTTTGGAATACCATAGAAAATTGTTGTAGATAATGCCACCTATTTCTCTTCCAAGGAGCTCACAGAGTTTTGTTATGGCTTTGGAATCTCCCTATCTCACTCTTCTGACTACTACCCATAGGGAAATGGGAAATCTGAGTCAAGCAACAAGAACATTGTGACCATTGTTCGCAAGCTGGTAGATGAGAATCAAAGGAACTGGCACAAGAAATTATATGATTTATTGTGGGCCGATAGGATCACTCCTAAGAAGGAAATAGATATGTCACCTTTCCAAATGTTGTATGGAGTTGAGGCAGAGATTCTCCTCACAATTGAGATGTCACTCTTAAGTTGTTGTAAGAAATAGAAGATGGTCAATATAAAGACTCCATTGATAAGAGGATCCTCTTCCTGGAGAAGCTGGAAGAAAGCAGATGCCAAGTGGTGGATAGAATTAAGGAGCATTAGTTGAAAGTGAAGAAATTTTTGACAAGAAGACCAAAGCAAGGAATTTCAAAGTTGGAGATTTTGTCCTGCTATGGGACAAGAGAAGAGAACCAAAGGGCAGCCATGGAAAGTTTGATTCATTGTGGCTGGGCCCATTCCAAATTCATGGAGCTTGTGGTGAGAATGTTTTTCTCCTCTCATACTTGGATGGAATGCCATTGGAATTTCCTCGAAGTGGGAAATACTTGAAACTATATCATCAGTGAAAGCGGGTTGTCCCCCACCTTGTACCATAGGTGATTTCATAGGTGTGTTTTTCCCTTTTCTGTTGTGTGGTTTTGGTTTTGTTTTGTTTGGTTTTTGTTGTGTGTGGTTTGGCTTGTGTGTTTCCTCCTTCCATTATTTCTCGAATTGTACATGACTCTGCATGGCCCAATGGATAAGGCACTGGTCAATGTTATACGGTTTAAAAATTGAGATTCTGGATCCTCATACCATGTCTTTGTCATGCTCAGTCCATGCCATGTCCCCAAGCTAGAGCCAGTTGTTGTCTCCCAAAACCACTTTTTGTTTTCCAAGTTAAATTCAAAATTTTGAGCTCTCGCCCTCCTAAAGTATTTAAGCCAAGTTGAAAGTTTGAAGAAATAGCAAAATCCGTGCCCTAGTGCTTTGTTTAAATCTCTGTTTTGCTCATTTTGAGAAATTCTCCATCTCTCGGTTTGTGCACGTAATATCCTCTTTACAATCTCCTTTTTTGATCGAAATTGTTCGCTTGTTCTATGGCCTAGGTCGTCAAATCATTATTTTTTCCTCCATGCCTCTAGATCACGAAGGAAATTCAAAAATTGGACTCAAAATGATGAAGTTCTCTTCCTCTGTGTATTTTTCCCACAGTTGGGAATGATGGGCATTTTCTTCCCCATCAAATTTTGGCCCCATCATCCATGGGTACGTGGACATACCTAATTAGAAGTGGGTCGGCAGAGAAATTTGTGTTTTTGAGCCTCTTTGTAAAAGGGAAAAAATTTAAAAAGTGACCCGAAGCCCCGATCAGGCTATAAAGGTAAAAATCAAATTTTAAGCCCACAGGGAAAAAGTCAAAGGTGAAGCTCATCGTCGATAAATCAAATTAGGAGAGCGAACGATGAAGAACTTTGAGTTTTGAGCCTTTTTCCAAAAAAGGTTAAAATTTTGAGAAAAGGGCCGCAACCCCATTTTTAATCAGAGGGTGCCACGTGTCAAGAGTTCAATCAGAGCAGCAGGTTGGCGGAGGAATTTGAGTTTTTGAGCCTTTTTCCAAAAAGGTTAAAATGTTGAGAAAAGGGTCGTGACCCCATTTCCAATCAGAGGGTGCCACGTGTCAAGAGTTCAATCAAAGCAGCAGGTCGGTAGAGGAATTTGAGTTTTTGAGCCTTTTTCAAAAAGGTTAAAATGTTGAGAAAAGGGTCATGACCCCATTTCCAATGAAAACGTGCCACGTGCCTAAGTTAAAAATTTGAAGCGGGGTGTGGGCCAATTTGTTCCAAATTGCCAAATCTCTAAAAAATCACAAAATGCAAAGGGCTTTCCCCATACCTACTCCAATCTCTTCCTACCACGTGGACGACCTGATTTCAAAGTTATAAGAGAAAATCAAATGGTCTGTATTCAAACTAGCAAATCAAATGTAACATTCGCGTTGCAAGATCTAGTTTTTAACCCGCCATGAGCGTTTTCTTCGCAATGGAGGAATTTGAAGAGGTGTAAATGATTTGTAAAGTTGTAACCATTTTGGCATGAGATATAATGGCTCCTCAGAGCCATTCTGGGGCTGGTGATTGATTTTTAAAAAGACCAGAGTGCTCTGTACCTAGAAAATACAAAAAGGCCATACTTCTTCTATTTTCCCTTCTCCTTAGATTTTCCTCTATTCTCAATTTGTATAAACTCTGCTTTATCTTCAATAATAAAAGAAGGAATTTTCACCTCTTTGATTGAGGGATTGATTGGTACCTTGCGACTAATGAATTTCATTCAGTCTTGTAGCTTCTCATGCGGATTTGTTTTTCTTCTAACTATAAATGCATGTAAATGAAATTTCTAATTAATGTGTGTGGGCATTTGATATTCTACTCACAAGATTAGTTTTCTCCTACCTCCATTTCCACTCCCTTCCCCTTTCCAAGACAATTTTTCTTTTTAGTGAGACATTGCTAGATTTGCCATAGGGTCAGTGGAGTGCCCCTGTTGGATCTCTATTTGAAAGACCACCATTGAAATCCATCTTTTATTCATGCACCTACAGAAGTTGCACCATTCAAGTAGAGGGAATTAGATTCCCATAGCATTGGCTTGAAACCCACCAATTTGTCCACAAGACAAATTTTCTCACCAATAGTTTTTTGCACCCATTGTGGGGCGATTTTGTAACATCAACACCTAAAAAGGACCTTAGGGTCATAAAATACAAAAAAAAGATTCTAGCAGAATTTTTTTTAGAGATTGAATAATCACACAAACTACATTGATGTAAATAACAAAAACTACAAACTACATCCAAGAAGACATTGCTTTTGATCTAAGAGAAGATATTTGGCATTAATAGACAAAGTTTCAATCAATACTTCATTGCCATAAGGATTATGGTCCCTAAGGGAATGTGTTTGTTAAATTGGAAAGGCATAGACAAATTCCAAAGACCCCGTAGAAGAGCATAAAATTTCAAGCTGGTTGATAGAAGATACACCCAAAGAATCGAGGCAAGGAGGACAAATTTATCCCACATTTGAAGAGCTTAAAAGAGAGGCAAGAGCTAAAGAGGAGATAAGGGCTCAACTTGAAGAAATAGAAAGAATCCAAATTGAAGTAGAAGAAAGAGCAGCAATAGAAGCATCCTTAGCAAGACCGGAGGCTAGAAACAGGAATAGAATGGGTGATCATGAGCATGAAGTATGCAGGCCTAATGTACCATGGGGAAGAAATAATGGTCCACTTGCTCTTCCACAACCACTTCATGAGCTCCCAAGAGGCTCAAGAAAGAACTTCCCAAAATTCAAAGGGGATGGTTCTCAACTCCCCAAAGAACATGTAACAACATTAATCACTGGTTGTGGAGTGTTGGGAGTT
The DNA here is from genome assembly GCA_018340775.1 of Taxus wallichiana var. yunnanensis. NCBI lineage: Eukaryota > Viridiplantae > Streptophyta > Pinopsida > Cupressales > Taxaceae > Taxus > Taxus wallichiana. The sequence continues at coordinate 654,736,196 of CM031243.1, read as the reverse complement.
GAAAATGAAGATGTTTCAGTTAGGCTCTTTGTGGATTCACTCTAAGAAAGAGCTGTTGAATGGTTCTACATGTTGCCACCAAGATCTGTCACATGTTGGGAAGATATAAGAAGTGCATTTGAACATAGGTTCAAGAGCACTAGAAGATTGTCAGGATCTGCTGGTCTAATTGGTTCAGATGAAGAAGGAGACCTCTAAATCAATGAGATATTTTGTAGCAAGGTATGATAGGTTGACAAGAAGGATCCCATAAGATGTGGTACCCCCTAAAAACAACTTGAAAACGTTCTTCATCAATGTTTTTCCATCAGAAGTTGGTTTCTTCTCCAAAAGAGCCCAACCAAGAACATTTAGGGAAGCTCAAGACTTTGCAATCAAGACTGATGATGATCTAATTATTTCTGGCAAAGTGAAAGGACCAAATGGGAAGAAAAAAGGTCAAAGTTCAAATTCAATCACCACTGATCCAATGTTCCAAAAAATGGCAAATGACCTAGTTTCTTTGAAGAAGCAGTTATCACAAATCACAATGAGGAATTCCTCAAGGAGACCAAATCCTCCTGATAGACCAATAATTGCTCCACCTCCTCATAGGATTTCTCTTGAAGAACCACCACTCAATGTCATCTGTGACACTAGGGAATCAGAAGGAGCAGACATTGAGGAAACTGAAGAAGAAAGCATGGATGACTATGAAAACTATCTTGAAATTGAAGAAGTTGGCATTCAAAATGCCTTGATTGAATACGTTGCTGATGAGGAGGAAGGGTATGAAGAAGCTCCAAGTTTTTCATGTGTTGTTTTCACTGCGTGCACAAACCAAGAATGGTGTTTTAGACTCAACGATTGCAACTTAGAGTAGGAAGAACAAAGAAGATAGCTCTCCAAAGCCTCCATTAAACAAGATCATCGCGGGGATCACCATTACCACCTTCATGGAATCAACTAGAGAGAAATCAGATTCACTAGTTGTCAAGGATCACATTCTTTGTGCCAAGTAAGTTATCTGATTCTTCTCCTAAATCAAAAGTTGTTAAGAGAAATTCTCTTCTAAATGGTTCTGCAAGAACATCTAAATTTCAATCAAAGGCTACACCCCCATCTCCTTCCAAGCCAATTGCTACATTTGAAAAGGAGAACCCAACACCAAAAGTAATGACGCATCTTCCATTTAAGTCCTCATCCACTGTTGGAACCTCTTCCTCATCTACCATAACTTCATTTGACTTTGTAGAGCATGCTAGCAAAACCAAAGTCCAACTCTCTAAAATTGAATACCTACAAACACATCCTACCCAATTTGATAGATTCATCAAGGCAGTCCGGTGGTAACTCTACATCCCCAATCTCTAATTCTAAAGGCTTACTTCCCACACCATCCACACCATCTTCTCAAAACATGCTAGCCCTTAGTGCCTCCACCACCAACAGAGTTGAGCCTTTTTACTTATCACTTCTCATCAAAGGTTTCCAGCTGAACAATTACATTATAGATTCTAGAGCCTCAAATAATGTGATGCCAAAAAAATTTACAAATTCTCTTGGCCTCACTTTGACCCGGTAAATGGCACATGCTACTCAATGGAATCCAAACAAGTTCCATTGGCGGAAGGATTAAGGATGCTCGAGTGTTGCACTAGTGATTACCCCCGACAAGAAGATACTCCTGACCATTTTGGTGGTAGACATCCCAACATCTTTTGGTATGTTGTTGAGTAGAATTTTTGCAGAGATCTAGGTGGAGAAATAAAAATGGATTGGTCATCTGCAACTATCTTAGTGAAAGGAGAAATGAAGAAGTTATTGCTAGTCAGAAAAATGAAGTTCATAGTAAGGAAGTATGATGATCCAAGAGCTGATATCCTTTTTCAAGATTGTGGGCTTGGAAATTACCTCCTTACATCACAAAAGGAAGAGGAATTACTACTTATCATGGAGGAAGAAGAAGACCGAATCTGGACAATGGAGTTTGATGACAAAGAATTCTAGATTAGGTTCGGGGAGCTGTGTAGTATTATACTCTCCCTCCAATGAGGTATATCATTTTTCCTACAAGCTGCAATTTGACAATACAAATAATACAGTAGAGTATGAAGCATTACTCTTAGGCATGAATACAATAGAGGACATGGGAATCAAGAAGTTGAGATGCAAAGGTGATGTAAAGGTTGTGGAAAAGTAGGTACGCCAAAGAATATCGTGAAAAACCCTAATTTCCTACTTCTAGCATTAATTATGGGCATTAATTACAAAATTAACAAAGAGGGTTAGGCTACTCATAAAGACGCCATCGTCCACATGTCGGTCGTACCCCCAAACTGTGTCTGCTCATCTCAAGTGGTCTTGTGCTCTCACCATCATCCTCGTTCTTTGTTAGAGTCTCGTGGTAAAAACTCGGTAGTGGTCGGTAACAAATGAATTGGTCGTGGTGATTTACCCCCAGGTGGGGTATATCAAGCCATTTTTCACTGGTCGTGATGCCTGGAGGCTTGTTTTGACCTTTTTTCTCTTCTATTCACCATCAAATAATTATTTTTCTTTCATTTTTCATCGTGCTGGGGCATTTTTTGCCATCTAGTACCCCTTTCTTCTCACTAGGACAATTTTTATTGCTCCTAGGTGATTTTTCTTCTTATCCACACTCTATCAAATAATTATTTTTATTAAATAATTATTTTATTATTTTTTCGTTGTACGGGGACATTCTTTGTCGCCTATTTCTTCTTTCTTCCCCGGGCATTTTCTTTTGCATCTAGGCACTTCATTCTAATTCTTCTACTTTCTTCTACGCATCCACTATCCACCACATTTTAGACAACACAAAAACAATATATATATATATATATATATATATATATATATATATATATATATATATATATATATATATATAATATTCTCCAAAAACAACGAAAATTTCTCCACAAAATCCTAAAAATATAAAACCTACAAAAATAGGTAAACTCACTTATAGTAGCTAAAACTTGTCTCTTACGCATGGTATTTTTTTGTATCCCATTGAAAAATTTCACATCTTCACCGATCAACACGACTTGCGGATCACCGGATTCACAACCATTCACATAGCTATCTTCTTGCTTCATCTCGTACCACTGGGCACTTCTCATTTCCTGGTGGTGTTTCATTGCACACAAATCTTTCTCCTTGGACCCAATGTCCATTATCATTCCCCCTTGCATGTATCCTTACTCGGGGCATCATTTTTAACCCTTGTCATCAATCACGAACATGTGGAACTCTTCAACTTGATAACAAAACATTTTTACAACCATCCTTATTATTGTTGGGTTGGATATGTGTGTTTGTACTTGTTTTTCCTGTTAAATGGGTTTGTTTCCTTCTCATATTGCATTATATTTTGTATGTTGCATGGAGTTGGTGTTTTCAGCAACGGACAATTGTTCGTAATATGGATTTTCATGTCATTCTACTTTTTTCGTATGCTTATATTTTTAATAAAGACTAATTACATAGATCATTGGCAATATGATAACACCGAAGTTGTTCCAATGCAAAGGATGAAAGCTAGTTCTTCTCTCTATCATTCTACTTTTTTCATATGCTTATATTTTTAATAAGGACTCGATGACATAGATCATTGGCAATATGATAACACCGAAGTTGTTCCAATGCAAAGGATGAAAGCTAGTTCTTCTCTCTATCATTCTACTTTTTCGTATGCTTATATTTTTAATAAGGACTAATGACATAGATCTTTGGCAATATGATAACACTGAAGTTGTTCCAATGCAAAGGATGAAAGCTAGTTCTTCTCTCTGCTTCTCCATATTTCTTCTACATCACCCTCCTATCAACACTATTCTTCTACTTCACCTGGGGCATCCTGCTCCTCTCCTTTCTTCTATCCATTTCTCACCTTTTTCGATCATCGATCGTCTTCCTTCATCACCCCATCGACACTCGAGGGGGCATCTCTCACTTCTACTAATTTTTCTTCTACCCCTTCAAAATTTTATTCGTCTACTATCTTTGAAGTGACGTCGCTTATGCCACCCCAAAGAGGGGCAAATATAGACACCTATAATTTAGCCTGAACAATTTAAATACTTAAATTGTGCTAATTATCCCCTTTCCCACAAATTGGTGACATATCGTCAATAATGCTCATCTTCTCTCCTATCATCATTAATTAATTACATTATGTTAATTAATTAAGTCTTCTATTCAACAAATACCTAATTAACGAATTTTCGTTAATTTATCCTTCCTTATATCTAGACTAATTAATTATTATTAATTAATTAGTTTCCCCCTTTCATTAAATCAATAAATCATTATTTAGTTGATTTAATCCCTGTCATAGTCTAAATCATGCTAATATTCCTCAAAAAAGCTTTTATAAGCTTGCACACACCTATTAATTAATCACTTTGATTAATTAATAAACCCCCTTTATCCACATGAGTCACTAAAGGACAAGCTAAACTCTCCTAAAGTTAACTCAACCCTTTCTAAACCCCCTTATCCACAACTAACTCAACATCTCTATTATCCCACATGCAAAGAGCCCCCTCCTACCTTTACACTTACACCTAATTCTTGAGAAACAAAAGAAAGCATATAGTACATACACTATAAGCCTTTTGTCATCCTTAAGCATTTCACCATTAGAAGAGCTAAGCCTCATTCTTGCATTTCATCCATTTAAGCTTTTAGGTCATATGGAAATAATCAAAGTGGTCTTGTAGCCATGCTTTGATGAGCTTCCATTCCTAATCCCTTAAAAATCAAAAAATCAACTTTGATTGCCATGAATCTACCTAGGTTCAATTTAGTTGTTTTGGTGATCTAAAGAGTAGAGGTTTTAATAATTAACATGTTAGTTTGATTTCCATTTCAAAGTTATGATGCAATAATGTTGTTATTTAATCTTGCTTAGCTCTTAACATGATGGTGTTTAGATTTTGATTTAAATTTGTTATTAGGACTACTAGGTGTTAGTTCTAATTTTCTTAACTTAGTTAAACAAAACCATGCACACATTTGGCATGCCCAGTGGGATGAGTCCTTAGTCCCTTAACATTCTAGCTTGAATTCTATTATTTTTGGCTAACCTTTGATATACACATATGGAAAATAATGTTCAATTTCTTAGGATTTTTCTAGTATTATATGTGTAGGTTCTCATTTAGAGCTATCATTCTAATGGGTTGTTGTCAATTTCGAGCTAACTTACTAAAATTTGAAGTGTTGTGAGCTTTTTGGTGTCTTTGGCTATACTTTGACTGTAGGCGCACTAATCATGGCATAGGCACACTAACCCTAGCATAGGCACCTCTTGGATGGTGCAGGCACACTATCTAAGTTTTGTATCTTTGTTTGGCTACCCTAGCGAACATACCCTAAGCTTGGCATAGGCACACTAACCATGGTGTAGGCACATCAAACTAGGTGCAGACACTTTTTTCGTACTATACCTTCACTGCAACAGGAAAACCTATCAGGATGGCACACATGCCTTAACCTTGGCGTAGGCACTTTGTCAAAATTTTGTATCGATTTTATGTACCTTGGCGCACATGCCCTAACCCTAGCATAGGCACCTCTTGTGTGGCGCAGGCACTTTGTCAAAATTTTGTACTGATTTTATCTACCTTGGTGCACATACCATTATACTAGTGCAAACATCTCTTGGGTGGCGCAGGCACACTGTGAATTTTGAAAAAAACAGAGGGGTGTATCCCCCCTAGCCCGCATGCACATGCCTAAACTGGTGCACAGGTGCCTTTCAGTTTCTCAAATTAAAGTGTTAAAGTGCTAACTTCTTTGCAGGTTTTATCTAATTAATGCCTATTTTTGTAGGGTATGTTTACATGCTTTTGCTAGACTAGATAGACTTTGCATGCTTGCTTATAAGAGTAAGGTCATGTATGCTCTTCCCTCACATCCTTTGGGGTGATCTTGGGAATCGAAATGATTCTTAGGTCTTTTTGCACTTTGAGAATGTCCTAGTTGAGTAGAAATGAGTTAAATTGGTGTGTTTTGGAATTGATTGTTTTCCATTTGGTAAAATTATTGGATTCTAAAAACATCACGTATGCTCTTCTCTTGCATCCTTGGACAATCTTGAGAATTAGAAATGATGTTTAGTCTTTTTATGGAAAATCACTAACCCATTGTGTAGGACCAAAACACATGCTTGTCAAAGAAAGGTGGAGTCAAAACAAAAAATCAAACTACTAATACAGTTTTTGTGCAGGTTGCCAAAAGGTGTTCAAGCAAACCACATCAAAATTAAACAAGATAAAAAGAACACCACATTCAAAACACTTGTATTTGCAGGTTTGGATAAGGGTACGTCCCATCCACTTAAAACTAGGACATAACCCCTTTGGCATAAGCCTTAAGATACAACAATGGGGGTGGTCCTAAGAACCCCAAAGTAGTCCATGCAAGAGGGAACCTTGTGGATGAAACGGGAAGTGCTCCGCACAACCTACTTGACTAGTTGTTCCTTATGAGTTAGCATTACCGGTTTTCCGTATGGCGACCCCAATGATAGTACACGTAGACACACTAGTTGCCTACTATGCTTGAAGGGGGTAAAGTAAAGCCAAGATACTCCCAAATTAGTCATTGCAACTTTTGGGTAAATCGAGCTCGCTTAAGACAACTTTGTAACACCTAGGAAGAGAGAACCACCTAGGAAGATATTCTTTGGCCAGGAGCCCACTTTGACCATTTCAAAATAGTGTTGAGTTGTGAGCCATCATTCATCATGAAATGTGGGAAGTGTTACTTTTTCTTAGTTTTTCACTTGCCTTAAGGCGAGGTGAAACTCTGCCAAGTAAAGCCAAAATTTTTCATCCCCATTTTGATCTACTTCCCTCACTTTCTTTTGACACTTTGTTGATCAAAAGAAGAGTGACTACCTTTATGTTATCAATTGATTGTTTCTGCCACTTTTTTGTCCATTTACACCCATCCATGTTTGTGGCTAGGTAAGTTAAACGTCTAAAGTGTGTGGAGATGTATTCATATCATTGGTGGCCTTTGTGATCTTGATACCCACATCAGGATCGTCATCATAGTTAGGTGTGGTTCATCATCTTGAACTTCCTTAGAAAGGTTACCTTTTTTATATCGTATCACTACAATTTTGGTATTTACGTCTTGTTTCTTGTAAACTTGACCTAAATATCTGCATTGTAAGGTTACACTATACACATTTTAAAAATTCTTAGTTATACTATAAGCTTTTAGTTTGATTCCATTACTACCTTGATTTTGAAAAGTGCTACGTGTTACCACTTGTGTGTGTTATATCAATATCATCTTGATATCAATACCTTACTTTCTCACAAATTTTGGTTAACATATCTTGGTGACATTGTTGTGTCACTTGTAATCATACCTAGCACTTTTTGGGATATAGGTATTACTTGAATTTGAGATTGTTTCTAGTATACCTTGTTAGGAGGTCACATTGACTTCTTTTTATTACTTACGTCTTGTTCGTTTCCTTGAAATCAACATAAGTAGGGACATCTTGTTAATTATCTTATGACACTGACTACCTTTTGAAGCAAACCTAGGAAGTACTTCATTCGATTGATAGGCTTGGTACCAAACATTGTGTCACTATTGACTTATCACTTTATCACATTGGTACTTTAACATTTATACTCATTCATATTCTTGACATTCTTTTTACATTTCACTTAGGTGTGATCACAAATTTTTGAACACATTCACAAGATACCTTGGTGAAACTGTTGCACATCATGGCTCCTAAAACATGATTAGGGATCAAAAAGCAAAAATTAGAAGCACAACAAGCACAAACTTGGGAAGCCTCAAACAAACAAGGGTCAAACCCTTTTATTGGTCATGATCTTGGGCTTTTATTTTCTACGGAAAAAGAGATAGAAGACATGATAGATCATAGTGGTGACAAATTGGAATTCCCACGTACATAATTTGACTTCAAATCCACCTTGAAAGATGAATTCATTTTTAGAAACAAGGATAGGGTGTTGGCATGAGTTGTAGAATTGGGATCCAAAATTCCCACTGAACATGAAACAATCCCACCTACAAACAATGCTAATGATGAGGAACGACCTCTTATCAACATGGATGATATTTTAACACATGGACATGCTTCTACCTCCAATGTAGGAAATGTCAATGTAGTGGGACATAGAATACCCTTCATTAAAGTGCCATGTAAAATCAGGTTAGGACATGAGAATGTTGAAGAACCTCCACAATGTATGAAGAAGAAGAGGAACCTTTGGAAGAAGAAGTCACTATTCAACAAAAAATTTGTAACCTTAGTCGACAAATAGCCTTGTTAACCTCGCATGTACAAAAGGAAACAAGCAAGAATGTCCAAAAGAAAAAACCTAAGGTAAAAACAATGAACTTCATAGGGAAAACGAGGAGGGGACAATACAGAGTATAGTTGAGTGTATATACCTGCTTCCCCCACTAAAGAACAATTACTCACACAAGAAGTACAATCTATGAAAGTGAAACTCACAAGCCTTCAAGAGAGAAATGTGGGGAGCATAAGAAAATATCAATATGAAGAACTATGTCCCCATCCATTTGACAAAGCTATGACACTTCAACCCTTCCCTAAAAGTTTTGACAAATATAGAGGAAAAGGAGACCCACGAGATCATGTAAAGGATTTCTATATGGCATGTCAAGAGGTGTCCTATAGCGATAATTACCTCATACGACTCTTTCCCAAGAGTCTAGGAGGCCAAGCCTTGGAGTGGTTTACTTGTTTACCTCGGGGTCTATTTTTACCTGGCCGAACTAGCAGAGAGGTTTGTGTGACACTTATCATAAAATATAGAAAGTGATATCACCATGGCATACTTGTGCGACACCAAAAATGTCCTAACGATAAATTCACCAGCTTCCTACAATGGTGGAGAGGGATAGCCAGTTGTTTCCCTTGCGCATTCCCTGAAAAATAATTGGTAAGTATCTTTGTGCCCAATCTAAATCTAGACATCGCTTTCCACCTTCAAATGCATTATGTTCACACTTTCAAGGAGGTCATTGAAAAGGGTGTTCAAATAGAGAAAGCCCTTATTGCCAAAGGAACTCTTAAATCACACGCTAAAGATAACCAAAGTGTTAAACCTACAGAGAATCTGAAAATATTCAACAAAAACAAGAACGTGGTGGGAGATGAGATCATAGATTCCAAACACGTGCAAATGGTTCAAACCGGTCAACCTTTTAAACTGACCAAAGGACCTATTCAACCACCACCTAAACATAGAATTTTCACTCCTCTCAATGAGCCTTTGTTGGTCATATTAAAACAATTGGATGCAGCTCACATGGTGACTTATCCCACGACACAACCCTTTGATGACAATGTTCCAAAACCATCATGGTATAAAGAGTATGACTATTGTGAATTACATCGTGTCAAGGGACACAAAATAGAAAAATGTCTACGACTTCATCACTACATCCAAGACCTCATCAAAAATGGGGAGATAGAAGTGGACAACCCGGAAAAAACTCAGACACCCAATGAAAAGATGGGGATATACAAAGAACCATTCCTAAACATGGTAAGTTAGAGGATCCAAAGTCGGATGAAGGAGAGTCATCCCAAAGTTATAAACCAACGAATTATCTATATACTAAGAAAAACGACAATCATTATGATTCGCTCATTGGATGTATTCAATCTCCTAGTGACCATGTGAACACTATTCGAATCAAGGGAAAATATTTTGTTGCGGTAACAAGGTGTGCCCGCCTCATGATTCATGAACCTTCTCCATCAACCCCGTAAAATCATAGGTACAACCTTTTAGAATAACTTGGGAAGATGTCTACCAAGATTTCAATCTTGGATCTTCTCAAAATATTGAATGTACATAAAGACATTTTGTACCAAACTCTTCAAGGGTTAGGAGTGCCACTAGAAGTAGATCCTACACATCTTTAGGTTGCGGTAGCAAACATTGTACCAACTGAGCACATTTCCTTTAATCATAGGGGATCCCTATTGAAAATCCCACACATAATCTCCCCTTGTATATTGAGGTATTTATTACCCGCTGAAAGATAAAATGGGTGCTTGTGGACAATGGATCAGGATTGAATATATGCATGTTGAAATTAGTTAAGCAATTGGGACATACCAAAGAAGACCTCGAGTCAAACATCATTACCATAACCACTTACAACAACATGGAAAGAGAGTCAGCTGGCACAATCACATTACCCATAGAAGTCAAACCCACTTGTCATCACACAAAGTTTCATGTCCTAGACTTGGAACTCCCATACAATATGCTTTTATGATCTCGTAAACTCTTCAACTTTGAAGTATCACAAAATCACAATTAGTCATTGTTGTTTACTTTCTATTAGAAAATAACCGAGATAGCTAGTGAATGAATTATCATTGTGCTTAGAATCAACAATTTTTGTAAAGGAAAGAATATAAGCTCATAACACCAACAATTGTATCCTGGAAAACCTCCAATGGAGGAAAAACCATTAGGAAGGGAAATTGTTCTTTCTTCCCACTTCTATTGGCCAATTCAAATCAACTAGTACATAATTTACAATAAGTATGAAAGGGAAGTAGATAATATCTCAACACTTCCTTTCAACTACTTGCTTACTCTGTCTCAACACTCTTTTCTTCTACAATAATACAATTTACAACACTAAGACTTCTTGCTCACTTGCTCTCATGCTTTGATGATCTTCTACACTTCTAAAATCATGTATTTAAAGCCTTTCTCATGTCCTCCTATGCACTGGAGAACGGGAAAGGTCATGAAGGAGAAGAGAAATGAAAATCCTTTCAAATTCAGAGGTTGTTCGTTTCGAATTTTGTTTTCTGTTCATAATGGCTAGGACCACCTCCCTATGCAAATCGACGGTCCCAGACCACCGCCCTATCTCGCGGTGGTTACTCAGAATCACTTGCCTTCAGCACCGAGTGGCGGTCATGTTACTTACAAGACAAAACCTTCATTTATTTTTCTTCTTTGTGCTGACTATTTTTGATGAAGTAGAGTTATTTTAGATCCCTATGGATCAAACCTCCCTTGCTTAGGAGGCTTTTGGTCCCACAAAATCTTATTGGGGGAGTAGATGAGAAAATAATTCCCTCGCTTTCTCCTTCAAGTACCACTGAGCCTGCCTTGGTGTCTTTCCTTTCAGTCCAATCTGTAAAGACTCCTAGGGACCTCTTGTAGTCTCTCTGACCTTCTTATGTAACACTACATCCTCCTCCAATTTTCCTCACGAGTCCAAGATGCAATCCTCAATGGAAGGTAGCAACTACAATTCTTCATCTTCATCTATCATGGATGGCTCATATAGGTGTAAGTTTTCATAGTTTACTACATAGTACATCCTCATGAATGATGGAAAATCAAGTCGAAAAGCATTTTCTCCAACCTGCTCCAATATGGTGAAGGGTCCATATCATAGTGGCTTGAGCTTCCGTGCTTGACCTTGTAGTCTCTCCTTGCTCAAGTAAAGCCAAAATTTATCTCCAACATGAAGCTTGTGTTCCCTCCTATGCTAATCATGCCTAGCTTTGTACTTGGCTTGAGATTTCTCTAGTTGTTATTTGAATTTGAGATAGATTTTCCAGATCCTCTCAATGAATTTGTTAGCCCTAATCACTTGTGTGTCTCATGTTTCCTTTTCGTCCCCGATGTCCAACTACTATGTCCAATGGATTTATAGGTAGATATCCCAAGCATGCTTCAAATGGTGACTTCATAGTGGATGTGTGTACTACTTGGTTATAGGAATGTTGAATGTAGGCTAAGGACTCATCCCAAGTCCTTGGGTATTTGCTGTTATACCCTTTGATCAATTATACCAAAGTTGTGTTTACCACCTATGTTTGTCCATCTGTCTACATGGATGGAAAGTTGTGCTCCTTTTTGTAACTCCTGGTATCCATCTTGTCCCAAAAAGTAGTCCAAAACTTCCCCAAGATCTTGGAATCCCTGTCAGAGACAATAGACTTTGGCAAACCAAAATGCACCCATACATTAGCAAAGAAAAGATCTGCCACCTCATGTGCTTTTATTGTCTTTTTACATGCCATAAGAATACACATTTTACTGAATCTATCAACAACAACATAGAGATAGTCATGGCCATGTTTAGACATAGGTAATCCTCCTACAAAATCCATAGAAATGTCCTCCCATGGATGAGTAGGTATTGGTAAAGGCATATACAAACCTTCCTTCCTAGTTTTAGGCTTGCTAGTACAACAAAGTTTACATCAAAAATAAATTTTGATACTTCTTCTTGCATGTTGGGCCAATATACATACCTTTGCAAGTGGGCTAGGGTCTTACCAACACCGAAATGTCCCACTACTTTTGAGGTATGTGCTTCCCTCATCAATAGAATTCTTTCTTCTTTAGGCACATAAAGTTTCCCCCATCGGTAGAGCAGCCCATCCTTGAGATAACAATCTTCAATCCCCATATTTTCAGCCCCTTGGGACTGTAACTTCTGAAATGTTACCCCAAAGTATTTGTCTTGGGAATATGCCTCTCTATAAGCTTCCTTTGTGAAGGGCTTGATCTGAGAGATAGTGGCCAAATAGGAGAAATTTTCCTATGTGGGTGGCCTAGACAACATGTCTGCCACCAAATTTGTACTACCCTTCTTGTATTTGATCACTAGGTGGAACTACTTGAAGAAACCCCATCCATTTGTAGTGCCTTGCTTGCTGTAATTTAGATTGTGCTTACAAATACTAGAGAGGTTTGTGGTCAATGTGCACAATAGTTTCTTTACCCAACAAATAATGTTTCCATTTTTTAATTTCCTGAACTAGTGCATACATTTCTTTATCATATACTGAATATCCTTTAACTGCTAAAGTGAAGGTTTCATAATGATAACATACGGGTTTACCTCCTTGAAGCAAGAATGCGCCTATAGGCGTAATCACGCCGACATCTGTCTCTAATTCAAAAGGTTGTTGCAAACTAGGAAGAGCAAGTGCTAGAGCATGAATAATCTTGTATTTCAATAACTCAAAGGATTTGTCTTGTTCCTTACCCCAGTCAAAATCCTTACTCTTTGTGGCCACTATGTGTAGATGTGCTGCAATTTCTGAGAACCTCGGAATGAATTTCCGCATGTACTGTACTACTCCCACAAAATTTCTAGTCTTTGTGACTCCTATTGGTGTTAGCCAATTTGTGATGGCTTCCACATTCTTTGGATCCACTCGTAGCTCTCCTCCTCCAACCACATGCCCAAGATAGACAAGTGACTGTTTGACAAATTCGCATTTCTTCATATTATAAAGTAGTTATTTATCCTTGAGAACTTGCAAGACTTGCTATAAATGCATTAGATGTTCTTCCCATGTGGCACTAAAAATCAAGATATCATCTAGATATATAATGACACATGAATATATGAAATCCCACAATACATCATTCATCAATCTCATAAATGTAGCAAGTGCATTACATAATCCAAAAGGAAGTACTAACCATTCATACAAACCCTGTTTTGTTTTGAACGCAATATTCCATATATCCTCCTCCTTCATCCTGACTCGGTGATAACCTGACTTGAGATTCAACTTCGTGAAAAATTTGGCATGCTGAAGGTTGTCCAAGAGATCATCTATGCGGGGAAGTGGATATCTGTTCTTTATGGTGATCTTATTCAAAGCGTGGTAGTCGATGCACATTTTCCAAGAGCCATCCTTCTTTGGCACCATCACAATAGGTGAACCACATGGTGAGGTGCTCAAGTGAATCACCCTTGGTCTATTAGTTCTTGGAGTTGTTTCTTTACTTCAGTACTCTCAAGCAAGGATTGCCTATACAACCCGATGTTCGGTAGAGGTGACTCTGGCAATAGTTGAATCTCATGCTCTACTTCCGTTTTGGTGGTAATCCACTAGGAGCCTGAAATACTTCCTAAAAAGACTAAATAATACTATCCAAATCTTGTTTTCCTTGGTTAGAAATCTCTAAAACTTCTACCCCATCTTGTTTATCCTTTAACAAAAGTAAACAAAACTGATTATGATTTTCTTGAATAAGTCGTTTTTCTTAGTTAGCACTTACCATAGTAACTTGTGTCTTACGCTGGTGTGCCCAGATGTTGTAGCTGATCCCATCCTTGACCCATTTGTATCGGTTTTCCCTTCTCATAAATATAGCATCCCTAACATACAAGTAAGGACTTCCGAATACAACATCAAAAGCATCAAGTGGAATAACGTCAGCTTCAAAAACATCTATATATTGGGAATTTATCCCAAACTTGACCTTACATCTTCTTGTTACCTGAATTTCAACACCCTTCTTCACCCAACCCAAAGGATAAGGGTGCAGATGCTCGTAAGTCTCAAGACCAAGCTTCTTTACAACTACCTCATAAATCAAGTTAGATTGAGAACCGGTATCAACCAAAGCATTTACCTTAGTTCTCTTGATATGGAATAGTCTACTCATCTCCTCTTCGTTGTCCATGTTGGTGGCCGTGCATCCAAGCCTTTCATCTACATCAGAGTCATCTTCGATTTCCACCTCCCCTTCTGTCTTTACAGCTGTCATGGACTTCTTGGAGTCCTTGGTTTGGTTCTTCGATGTAACTCTAGATGCAACTTCCAACATGTAGCATCAGTATGACCATTGATATCACAATTCTTGCAAAAATTATTGGGATCTTTACAAGTATTTAAAGTAGTGGCAGCTTGTTTACCTTTTCCTTTCCACTTACTCTTGTTACTTGTTTTCCCATAATCCTTTTTCTAGCTGATTTGTCAATTGCTTTACCCTCGCTCTGCTTCTCCTTGCTTTTTCTCATCATCTATGTAGTATGCCTGTACACATGATTCATTGAGATCCTTGGGCTTTGTGGAGATGACTTTTCTTCGAAGGTGAGTGTGAAGTCCTCCCAAGTACTTGGTCAGAATATCCTCATCCTCCAAATCCATGTTTAGCAACATGGCTTGCCTCTGAAACTCCGTAGTATAGTCCTACACACTTTGACCATTGCCTTGTCTAAAATACTACCATTTAATCATTTGGTCATTTTTATGGCCAATAGGATAGAAGTTAGCTCTAAGTAATTCCTTAAATTCTTGCCAAGACTTCACAATAGGATGCTTCTTCTTTTCACAAGTAGTTAGATGATTTTCCCACCAAACTAGAGCATGTCCCTCCATTTTGAGACATGCAAAGGTGATCCTTTGTGCCTCAGTGACATTATGGATGCTAAAATAGACTTCTAACTGTTTTAACCATTTATCAAGTAACTCTGCATCTACTTGTCCTTCAAAGCTTTTGATTTTGACTTTAGTCTCAACTTTAAAAGGAGCATGTTTAGATTTTACCTTTTCTCTTGTGTTAGAAGTCTCTTCTTCATGCTCTTCTCCATAATCTTCCTCATGGTGGCCCTTGCCTATACCAAACTTTTCGGCTAAGCCTCGAACCACCGAGTCCATGGAGTCTTGCTTGACGGAAGTTGTCTTCTGCAAATCTGCAAGTTCCTCTTACCTTCTAAACATCCTATCCATCATGGTCTCTAGCATCTCGATTCTACGGACCAAGTTATCTTCCTCCATTTCTCCCCGAATTCTCTGTTTCCACTTCTTTGTAGAAATCTCTGGATCATAAGGTAAGGTTTCTTCACCTTTAGATCTTGTCACTGTCATACAAATTCAAGAACAAAATACCATAGTCCTGGATACTTGTTAGCTCTAATACCAAAATGATCTGTAAACTCTTCAACTTTGGAATTATTCACAAAATCACAATTAATTGTTGTTGTTTACTTTCTATTAGAAAATAATAGAGATAGCTAGTGAATGAATTATTATTGTGCTTAGAATCAACAATTTTAGTAAAGGAAAGAATATAATCTCATAACACCAACAATTTTATCCTAGAAAACCTCTAATGGAGGAAAAACCAGTGGGAAGGGCAATTGCTCTTTCTTCCCACTTCTATTGGCCAATTCAAATCAACAAGTACATAATTTACAATAAGTATGAAAGGGAAGTAGATAATATCTCAACACTTCCTTTCAATTACTTGCTTGCTCTATCTCAACACTCCTTTCTTCTACAACAATACAATTTCCAGCACTAAGACTTCTTGCTCACTTGCTCTCATGCTTCGATGATCTTCTACACTTCTACAATCATGTATTTATAGCCTTTCTCATGTCCTCTCGTGCACTGGAGAATGGGAAAGGTCATGAAGGAGAAGAGAAATGAACATCCTTTCAAATTCAGAGGTTGTTCATTTTGAATTTTATTTTCTATCCGTAATGGCCAAGACCATTTCCCTATGCAGATTAGTAGTCCCGGGACCACCGCCTCTGTTTGGGTGGCGGTCCTGTACTTACAAGATAGAACCTCCATTTATTGTTTTTCTTCTTTGTGCTGACTATTTTTGATGAAGTAGAGTTATTTTGGATTGCTATGGATCATTCTAGACCAACCATGGATTCATGCCATATAGACCATGCCATCAACATTCCATCAATGCATCAAACTGAAACACGAGTGACACACTGTCACAATACAAGGAGATCCAGAGCCCTTCACTAACTATAGATCTCTCAATAGTTTTACGTGTAAGGGTGCCTATATGTGTCCCTCTATTGATATAGATGTTCCTCTTCAATCCGAAGCCATGGAGTCCCAAGTAGATTTAGATTCCTCTGTTCTTGCACTGTGGTGCCTCTACATCGACTTCCCTTTTTTATTCATGGGAGATTAAGGTTCTAGAATATGGCTATGGAGAGTATAATGTGCAACAAGCTCTTTAAGTTTTAGAACTCTCATTGTCACCTAAAACTAGAGGTAGACCCAACTATCGTTTCGGTGGCCTAGAGATGAGAAAACTATTGGGTCATTCTTACCTGGAGGCTTGTTGGATAAAGAGAAATTGTTGGATCCACCTATGAGAATATAATCAACCAAATTTCTACCAAACCCCTGAGTATGATAAATCTAGCCGAATGATGTATTCCATGGGCTACAAAGGTCTAGGATGTGGAAGGAATGAGCAAGGACAATGAGAACCGGTTCCTCTCCCACATTTTAAGACAGAAAGGTATGACATCGTAATCTGCCCTTATGGGGAACATCCCAATGATCAAGATGCTACCTGCTATGAGTGTAAGGATAACTCTTCCTATTTAGATAGCGATCAGATTCCCACTATAGCCAATACAAGGATCTTATCTCGACGAACTTGTTCATGAATACCATTGTACTAACCATAACACCTACAGAACCTACACTTGACCTTGTTTATCCATGCCTTGTTGAATAGGACCAACAACGTCACATACCACTATATTTGTTTTGAAAATGATGAAGCCATTGCTTAATTCATGGGCATTTGGGATACAATCCCCATTGAGATCACAAAAAGGGTTTTTACATTGACTTAGATACCTATGCCTACTTCGGAGAGGAATTTGAGCTTCGTGGTCAGCAAAATTTAAGAAAAGGCGAGGGAAAAATTTCTAATGAAAAGCCTCGGAAAAAGCCAAAGTCTAAGTCACACAGTGAAAACCTCTTTGAGGTCTTTGCCGCGAAAAATAGGTACAAAAATCAAAGGACAATAAAAGTGACCATGCCAAGGATGAAAATATCATAGAGACATCCTTGGATGAAGATCTCAACCTTCCTCCCAATCCTACGCATATGGAGGATTTGTCAAAATTACTGGTAGAAGAGACCATTGATGTAAACATTGGCACGAAAGATGACCCAAAAATAGTTAAGTTAGGAGCTTTACTCTCAGCATGGGAACATAAAACATTCACCATGTTGTTGTAGGAATTTATAGATGTGTTTGCATGGTCCTATAAGGATATGCCAGATTGGATCCAACTTTCATCGTGCACAACTTAGTTTTATACGAAAACACCAAACATATCAAGCAAAAAATTAGAAAGATGCACCCGAGGGTGGATTTCTTGGTTAAGGAAGAGTTAGAAAGATTGCTTACGGTAGGATTCATTCAACCCATTGATTATTCGAATGGATATCCAATATCGTTCTTGTCCAGAAAAATCCTATTGGGATTAGAATCTACACAGATTTTAGAGACATAAATAAGGCATGCCCTAAGGATGATTTTCCATTGCCAAATATTGATATGATTGTTGATTCAACTGCAGGATATGAAATGCTATCTCTTATGGATGGATTTTCAGGTAACAATCAAATCAAGATAGCTGATGAAGATCAACACAAGATGGATTTTACAACTCCTTGGGGTACCTTCATTATCAGGTAATGTCATTTGGTCTTAAAAACGTAGGAGCTACCTATCAAAGGGAATGATAGTAATTTTCCATGATATGATCCATGATATCATGGAAGACTATGTAGATGATATCCTCAGGAAATCTAATAGGAGGGAAGCCCACCCTACTATTTTGTGGCGTATCTTTGAATGCCTATGAGAGTACAAGGTCCATCTGAACCCAAAGAAATGTGTGTTTAGCATGCTATCAGGAAAATTTCTTGGTTTCATTGTATCAAGAAGGGGGATTGAGGTAGACCTTACTAAAGTGTCTGCTATTACTGAGATGCCTCCTCCCAAAAACATTAAGCAACTGCACAGCTTGCAGGAAAAAATACAGGCTATTCATCTGCTTCATCTCCTAGCTTTCCAATAAGTGTCATTCGTTCACTCACCTACTTTAAAAGGATGTCGCCTTTATTTGGGGACCAAAGAAATAATAGGCCTTTGCTCTACTTAAGTAATACTTGGCCAATTTGTCTGTCCTCATGCCTCCAACTCCTAGTGAGCCACTCCTACTTTATATCTCTACTACTCAATTTTTTATTGGTGCACTTCTCATCCAGTATGACCTTGGCCATAAAGAAAAATCAATATACTACCTCAGTTGTACTCTCATATCTTATGAGCTCAACTATCCACAAATCGAAATTTTTATTTGGATGTAGTTTTTACCTTTCAAAATCTCTGCAATTACCTCTTAAAATCTAAAACAAAGCTTATATCAAAACCCACCCTTACCGGTAGAATGGCTAATTAGATCATTCTGCTAAGAAAATTTGACATCAAATTTGTGCACCAAAAGTCGGTCAAGGGATAAGTACTTGTTGATCAATTAGCAAAAGCACCTTTACAAGGAACTAAACCTATGAATCGGATCTGCTAGATGCTTCATTACTGTACATCAAAGAATCCATCATGTGGAAGGTACACTTTGATGGATCTTTTACTTTTCATGGTTCAGGGGTAGGTTTGGTCCTCATTACTCCTTTTGGTGACCCCATACCTCAGGATTTTTGCCTTGGTTTTCCTTGTATAAACAATATCACAGAGTATGAAGCACTCATCGTTGGGATGAAGCTTGCCATCAAATGGGACATTCATCATGTTAAGATTGTTGGTGACTCGCAGTTAATCATCAAGCAAGTCAATGATGAGTACAAAGTTAAGGATGAGAAACTCATCCCTTACAAGAAGCTGGTAGAAACTTTGAAAGAGTAGTTTTTGTGCATCACATTTGAACATATTCTAAGAGCACAAAATAGATATGTACACGATATGGAAACCATAGGTTATATGCTCTGCATTCCACCGAAAAGTAATGATATGCCATTCTTTGTGGAAAATCTACGCCAGCCTGTGTATGACATGCCAAAATCTTATCTGGCTTGTGATGTTGTTGGTCCTAATTCCCCATGGTATGAGCCCATTTTCACTTACCTTAAAGACAACACATTCCCTCCTGACATATCCCATCCTGAAAAAACCTCATCTGCTAGATAGCTTGTTATACCCTTTTAGGAGGTACGCTCTATCGTCGTGGCTATGATGGGAATCTATTACGTTGTCTCAATATGACAGAGTCGATCCAAGTGATTAAAGAGGTGCATGAAGGGGTGTGTGGGGCCCATACTAATGGAATGGTTCTAGCCAAAAAATTGTTAAGAGTGGGATACTATTTTCCTACCATGGAAACCAACTGCTATAACTATGTAAGGAAGTGTGTACTTTGTCAAAAGTATGGAAATTTCATCCATGCTCCATCACAACCGTTGCAACCCATCACCACCCCATGGCCATTTTCTAAATGGGGACTTGATTTAATAGGGAAGCTTACCCCTACTTCATCTGATGGCCACACCCACATCATTACAACTACTGAATACTTTACCAAGTGGGTGGAATTTTTCCCTTTGACCTATGTAACGGGTGCTCAGATTTCAAAGTTCATCATGAATCACATTATTTTCCAAAGATGGCATTCTTGCAGCCATAGTTCTGAAAATAGCAAATCATTCAAGAATAAAACCGTAAAGGATCTCTGTCATTGGTTTCAAATAAGGTTAAAATGGTCTACATCGTATTACCCCCAAGGAAATGGATAGGCCGAGGCCACTAATAAGACTTTGGTTTGAATCATGGAGAAGATGGTAAGTAAGACAGGTCATAATTGGCATTTGCAAATTCACCCAGCTCTTTGGCATTACATGACCTCTGTTCATACCCCTACTGGTGTTACATCATATTCCTTGGTATTTGGAATGAAATCTATAATCCCGTTAGAAATTGAGCTTTCTTCCCTACGAATCTCTCTTAGGGATTATCTAGATAAGTATGAACATTACCGAGTGGCTAGACTGGTAGAGTTAAAACTCCTGGATGAGAAGCGCATCCACGTCGTAAATCATCTTAAAGTGTATCAGAATAGATTTTCTCACAATTACAACAAAAGAATCATACCTCATCAATTTGAGGTTGGTGATTTGGTCATGAAATAAAATCAGTTCAACACACAGGCAAAGAGAGAGAAGAAAGGCAAGTTTGAACCACATTGGTTAGGACCATATGTTATCATGGCCAACTATGGCACAGGGAGCATACAAACTTGCCCACCCTAATGGTGGATAAGTCCTTGGGTGAAAACCGGTTTCGGGCACCTTGAGAGAGGATTCGTTGTTCACAAGCATCTTACATATGGAGGTACTTTTACTTAGCTTAGGGCTAGTTATGCATCCACATATGAGATTCCTTGTGATCCTAATCTTGTCAAGCCTTGATCCAGATTTTTCTCCTATTGTTAATCTATGAAGGCATGGTCTTTGTCTATTCCCCATCTCACGCTGGGGGCACTTCTGTGACTTCACCTTCCTGTTTATAAGCACGTGGCATTTTCCCTTGTATATTCCTTGTCTAACACTAGGGGCATCCACGCTTTCTTGGTTACCTGTGCATAGCTCTAGAAAATCTGTTAGAAAAACACAAAAAAATTCAAAATCTTAGAAAAACACAAAAACATTCAAATATGTTCAAAAACACAAAAACAATAGAAAATTGTTTCACAAAAATCAAAACAATAGAAAATTGTTGTACAAAAATTCTTATAACAACATAATTTTAGTTTGATTACTTTATCTTGTTTCTTTCTTTGTTTGCTTGCTTATGTAAGTTGCTTCTTACTTGTACATTTGTGTAGTTTTTATTGCTTAGACATACTTTTTAAGATTCATATTTTCTTGCTTAGATTAGATTTATTCTTAATTGTGCATATGAAGTGTGTTTTTTCATGTTGATGAATAATGGTACATGGTGGTGTTGGTTCATTATGTTCTTAGTTTGATTTGTTAACATTTGATTGTGTTTTTCTTGTTGCATGTGTATCGTTTTTTATCACATCATCATGTTTCTATCAATATCATCACATCTAAAATCATCTATACATCATATATCAATAAAAAGCTAAGTAAACATCATACATGCATACTAAGCTAATCATCACATATCGTATCATCAAATGGGGGCAAGAGGGATCAAAAATATCAAAATATATCCCCCCACACCCATATCATCATATCATTTCATCCACTAAATCTAGCACATCACATGAGCAATACATTTTGATATCATCTGCAGATCTATCATCTAAAAATCAAAGTGCATGTGATACATCAAAAATCAGGATACATATACATGTGAAATCAAATCAGCTAACATCATAACACATCCATATATCCATGTAATCAATCAAAAATAACAAATAATATCCATCATCTCATAACACATGTGTCATGTCAAAAATGTCCATATATATACATGTGTGGTATGTCTGTCTCAACAAAGATATACATCATAAATACATAAAAAATGCCTTCATTTGAGGTGTACAAAAAGGATGATATACATCGATCAAAGAATACAATTGCCTTCATCAGAGGCATATGTCAAAACTTCTATATATAAATAATGTTGTCCATTGAGCACACGATGCTCATAGCCTTCATCAAGAGGCACATGTATCAATACAATATGGATCAGGGGTGACTCGAGCCCTCAGATGGGCTGGCTGGTCTGTCCCATGGTGGAGGCATAGCATGAGCACCGCTCGGTCCTACAAGCTTCCCCTATGGCTACTCCACTGAGGCTTGAGGCCTCTCTAACCTTGTTTCTCTACTTGAATGTCTTTGGCATAAGAAGGTGCTCGCCGATCACCGAACTACCTTGTAATATAATGATTTATAATAGGACACTCTACCCTTTGTTGTAGCTAGATCTCTGTGAGTTTGGGTTGTCACTGTTGTCCCATCTGTGTATTGGTAAGATGTTATCTTCGCTGATACATGGGAAAGCTCGACCTGACCCACGACTCGCTCTGCTCTTATCCTATCTCTCTCTAGTATCACGGTTATAAATTGAGCTTGCGTTTGCGATATAGGCTCATCACTGAGCCGTCTTTGTTGTCATCTACAGTATCCGCCGAATTGAATGTCACCATCACCTCCTTGGCTAGCATGGGCCCGAGCCTGATCCCTCTCTGCTATCATTGCCAAAGTATGTGCTTGGGCCTGGTCTCTCTCTACTATATCCTCGCTACTATCATTACTACTATAAGGTGACTATCTCAGTATAACTAGCCACACCACATGGACTTGTCTAAGCCTCGTAACTCCGTGCATGTGCTCATGTACTAATCCTTGCACTGTGTTACACCCTTCCCATCATGTGGCTTCCCATAAAATGGATCATCCGGGTCGAGGTTGCTATATCCTCCCTCTCATCACCGCTATAAGGGAACTCTAAGTCCTACCTATCATTGTTTAGGGTTAACCCAAAAATCCTAATTTTCTTCTAAGTGTCATCATTTTTGGCATTTTTCCATCTCTCCTTCATCTACTCCATGTGCCTACGCACCCTTTAGGGCATGTGCGCAACCCATGGTGTCTGTGCTCTCCTTTTAGCATATGCATGTGCGCACATCCACCTATGGATGCTTGCACCATTCTTTGTGTGCATGAGCGTGCACGCATACATGTGCTCTGTGTGTGTGCTACCATTTTTCTTGCACATGTGTTTTGTGTGTGCGCTATCATGTGGATGTATACTCATGTGCATGTACGTCTCTCGGTGCTCGCATGTATGCATACGCTCTAAGGGTGCCTGCGCCACCATTGGGGCACCAACACCCCCACACATGCACGACTGCGCAACCCTACCCTAATTTCCTACTTCTAGCATTAATTACAAAATTAATGAAGAGGGTTAGGCTACTCACAAAGACGCCATCATCCACATGTTGGTCGTACCCCCGAACTGTGTTCACTCATCTCAAGCGGTCTCATGCTCTCACCATTGTCCTCGTCGCTATTAGAGTCTCGTGGTAAAAACTTGGCGTGATCGAATAACAAATGAATTAGTCGCGGTGATTTCCCCCTCGGGTGGGGTATATCACGCCATTTTTCATCAGACGTGATATCTGGAGGCTTGTTTTGACCGTTGTTTTCTATTCTTTTTTCGCCACAATAATTATTTTAATTAAATAATTATTTTTATTTCATTTTTCATTGGGTCAGCTTTTTTTGCCATCTAGTACCCCTTTCTTCTCACTAGAACAATTTTTATTGCTCTAGGTGATTTTTCTTCTTATCCACACTCTATCGAATAATTATTTTATTAATTTTTCCATTGTACGGGGACATTCTTTGTTGCCTGTTTCTTCTTTCTTCCCCGAGGGCATTTTCTTTTGCATCTAGGCACTTCATTCTGATTCTTCTACTTTCTTCTACGCATCCACTATCCACCACATTTTAGACAACACAAAAATATATATATATATATATATAATCCAAAAACAAGGCAAAATTCTCCACAAAATCCTAAAAATATAAAACCTACAAAATAGGTAAACTCACTTATAGTGGCTGAAACTTGTGTCTTATGCATGGTATTCTTTCCATATCCTACTTGAAAATTTTCACATCTTCACCGATCAACACAACTTGTGGATCACCAAATTCACAACCATTCACAAAGCTAGTTGCTTGCTTCATCTGTACTCTGGGGCACATCTCGTTGCTTGGTGTTGTTTTGTTGCGCACAAAGCTTTCTCCTTGGACCTAGTGTCCATTATCATTCCCCTTGCATGTATCCTTGCTCGAGGCATCATTTTTAACCCTTGTCATCAATCACGAACATGTGGAACTCTTCATCTTGATAACAAAACATTTGTACAACCATCTTGACCGTTTTTGTTGGGTTGGATATGTGTGTTTGTACTTGTTTTCCCTATTAAATGAGCTTGTTTCCTTCTCATATTGCATTGCATTTTGTATGTTGCATGGAGTTGGTGTTTTCAGCAATGGACAATTGTTTGTAGTATGGCTTTTCATGTCATTCTACTTTTTTCGTATGCTTATATTTTTAATAAGGACCGATGACGTAGATCTTTGGCAATATGATAACACTGAAGTTGTTCCAATGCAAAGGATGAAATATAGTTCTTCTCTCTGTTTCTCCATATCTCTTCTACATTGCCCTCCTATCAACACTATTTTGTTGCTCCACATGGGGCATCCTGCTCCTCTCCTTTCTTCCATCCATTTCTCACCTTTTTCGATCATCGATCATCTTCCTTCATCACCCCATTGACACTCGAGGGGGCATCTCTCACTTCTACTAATTTTTCTTCTACCCCTTCAAAATTTCATTCGTCTACTATCTTTGAAGTGACTTCACTTACGCCACCCCAAAGAGGGGCAAATGTAGACACCTATAATTTAGCTTGAATAATTTAAATACTTAAATTGTACTAATTATTCCCCTTCCCAAATTGGTGACCTATAATCAATAATGCTCATCTTCTCTCCTATCATCATTAATTGATTACATTAATTAATTAATTAAGTTTTCTATTCAACAAATACCCAAATTAACGAATTTTTGTTAATTAATCCTTCCTTATATCTAGACTAACTAATTATTATTAATTAACTAGTTTCCCCTTTCATTAAATCAATAAATCATTAGTTAGTATATTTAATCCCCTTTCTTTGTCTAAATCATGCTAATATTCCTTGAAAAATCTTTTATAAGCTTGTACACCTATTAATTAATCATCTTGATTAATTAATAAACCCCCTTTATCCACATGAGTCACTAAAGGACAAGCTAAACTCTCCTAAAGTTAACTCAACCCTTTCTAAACCCCCTTATCCATAACTAACTCAACATCTCTATTATCCCACATGCAAAGGGATGTAGAGATTCCTTTATCCATTGGGCTATATAAAGAGCCCTCCTCCTACCTTTACACTTACACCTAATTCTTGAGAAACAAAAGAAAGCATATAGTACATACACTATAAGCCTTTTGTCATCCTTAAGCATTTCACCATTAGAAGAGCTAAGCCTCATTCTTGCATTTCATCCATTTAAGCTTTTGGGTCATATGGAAATAATCAAAGTGGTCTTGTAGCCATGCTTTGATGAGCTTCCATTCCTAATCCCTTAAAAATCAAACAATCAACTTTGATTGCCATGAATCTACCTAGGTTCAATTTAGTTGTTTTGGTGATCTAAAGAGTAGAGGTTTTAATAATTAACATGTTAGTTTGATTTCCATTTCAAAGTTATGATGCAATAATGTTGTTATTTAATCTTTCTTAGCTCTTAACGTGATGGTGTTTATATTTTGATTTAACTTTGTTATTAGGACTACTAGGTGTTAGTTTTAATTTTCTTAACTTAGTTAAACAAAACCATGCACACGCCCACCCTTGTAAATATGTATGAAGTAAGTTGTGAAAGATATACTTGAGAGATATACAGAGATACAAATACACATAGAGATGTATGTGTATAGTCATATAGAACTACGATGGAGTTATGATAGTTCTGATGCACACATGAGCATTAATGTCGAGTATTGTAAGGAGCTTTTGTAAGGTGATTATGTTTAATATAATGGAGTGTTATTGCTGAATACATTTTTAAAACATGGTTGTGACTAAATTCTTGCATGGTTGATTTCATTATAAATCTAGTTTAAATTCATTATGCTTTAGATCTAGATCTGGAATCTTCTCTATAAAATGTTATGTTGTTTCTGGATCTAAATGCATTAACCTGTCATCATATTTACATCCTGCACAAATAATTATAAGGAAGGTCCTGTACTTTTGCGTGCTTCGGGTGAACACTTAGTCTAGGCCGAGTGATGTGTCAACATGCCCGGTAGTTCTTGGTGAATTCTAGGCTACATCACTTAGTATAGAAGAAAAAATCACACAATTCACATGAAGTAAACAATCTAAACACATGGAGAGAAAAAAATTTAAGTAGGAAAATAAATATGAGAGAAAATCCACTGAACCAATGCACTATGCTCACAAAGGTTACAAGTTTGTTGAGCACCCACTCAACATGAAGCACCAAATTCAATAATCAAACACCTACTTGACTGATTACAAGCTAAAACTTGCATGAAATAACCTACTTTTAGAATTTCTTGAGCTTCAACTCAAAATTTACTACAATTTTTGATCACTCACTTCATAGGGTTGCTTTAGGTTAACAAATATTGATCCTAGATAAGCTCATACATAACTTATTATTACACTTTTTTAATACATGATCAGCTTTGTCTTCACCTTCTCATTCTCATACTCGGATCACATATGCTTCAACAAGATTTCCATGTATAAAAATTATATTTTTATAAAAAGAGTGACTTATGAAGGATGACCTTTTCCCTTCATCTTCAAGGTGTTTTCAACTAACTCACTCTTCCATACATCAAGTAAATAAAAAGGCCTTCAAAAAAACTCGCCTCTAGATGTCATGATTACATCTGATCATTTTAAGTTACTTGCATAGAATTGTTAGGCTGTTAAGATTCATTTTGTTCAAAAATTGACCAATGGGAAATTAAAAACCTCGACACTCTGGTTTCTCTAGCAACATACCTTTTTGTAATTGCCATATCTGATTTGTCTCAGAATTTGATGAGTAAATATACCTGAGGAAGATTTTTACTGAATTTTAGGTGGCACCATCATGTGAGAACGTTACCAAAGCACATACTATAACTTTATATCCTCTTTACAAATCTCAACCTTCACCATTTTATGCTTCAACTTCATTTGAGCACATAAGAGTGCATCAGGAACAAGGATGCTAGTCATCATATTTTTGAAAGAAGGAGTAGTATGCTTAAGAACCAAAACCAATTTTGAAATTCAAGAATAAAATGTTTACAAAAGGTTTATATCAACAATGAGAGCTTGGAGATCTTCAAAAACCATAGCAAGAGGTATTTTGCACATTCTTCTTCATTGTCATCAACATACAATCCAAGTGAAACTAAAACATAGTCTTCTATGAACTTGACATGCTAATGAGAGAAGATATTCAATGAGTTTCACATCTTGGAGAGATTTATTTGAGAGAAATTAGTCATCTATGCTAACAAAAACACATGGCACTACATATCTTCCTCACAACAAGTATTGAAATAAGGTATGTACTGTCTTTCTCAAACAGAGATGCATCTTCAAGGATTCAACAAAATCACACCTTTCTTAGTTAGGTATAAATCTAGGGACACCTTTCAAGAATGTTAAAGATAAAGCACAACTCCTCATGTCTATATTTTATTTGACATCATTCCCATTACATTGGATTAGTTTGATCTTAATCTCTAAGATTCACTTAGTTAGGGTTTTAGGATTAAAACTCTAGTCCACTATTTGAAGTCTTACAACACTCCATACTTCATTCTTATGCCCATAAAAGTTAAAGGTAACATCATCGAGGTTATTTCATAAACTCAAGTCTTATTTTACATTTGATAATGAAATAACTTCATGATTTAGACCACTGTCACTATCCTTCTAGAATGTCACGTGAACCAAACCCAATTTTCAAGAAAGAGATGTTTTACTTGTCTAAGATCTATCTAAAACTTATAAATCACTGTTATGAGAAGGATATTTTCTTTGAGAAACTTTCAATACTGAAGCAACTACCATTTTAAGGAATATAAACATGGAAACAAGCATTTACAGACAATGTAAAATGGTTCTCAAGTCCTTACAAAGAAATATTTATTTGGAGGCATCTTGCTAATAAAATATTCATAGATATAACTAATCATTTCATTTATAATTCACTAAGAATGTGTTAAACATGCTCAATCTTCTCTTGAATGGATTTGAAAGAGAAAGTTGTACTTTTAATGCTCAAAGCATAGTTCATGATGATTGTTTTGAGTTGATAGTTTTATCCTCGTTAGGGTTGATCACCAATAAGACTTATTTGATCAAGAACTTGGTTTGAATTTTTGTTTAGGAATCATGTACCCTATTCAAATTCATATGTATTTTGGGAAAATCACATTACATCAACAAGTTCACCTAGATCAAGAACTAGTTCTTGTTAAGACTTGCTCTTCAAAGTTGTGACTGAGATAGGCCTATGAGACACCTGCTAGTCTAAAAGCTCTTACACATCCTTGAAACACCGTTTCAAGCCTATGAGACACCTAAGAAAAGAACACCATGCATCCCCATACTTCCAGTGTGCACCAACTTGAATCCCTTCACATTAGATAGTATACGAATTTTTTGTAAAGATCGTGATAGACCCAGTACGGTAAAGTTAACCATGAGGAACAAAAATCCCACCATTATGACCTAGAAGAAGCCTTCTACACTCTTAAGAGGTTGTACCAACTTGAAAAATTGATTTGGAGACAAATAATCTCATTTTATGCCTATCACTTCAAGGAGGTTTGGTGAGTGTAAGATCACTGATAGAAAAATGAATAGAAATTTTTTTGTTCCTTAACCATTTAACCTCAGGTTTTTTGAAAAATTTTAGTATTGGAGTGATATTCAAAAATACTATTATGATTTATCTAAAGAAGGATTGTCAATTTTTTTGAGTGATAAGAAGACATGTCACTGTTTTAGCCCTTCTCACTTTACCCGGTTTTGGTAAAACTTGAGTATAACCAACAATCTTCTTCAAAATTTCATGAAACTTGACCCAGACCACTACAATACCTCCCTCTAAATTATTCATAGCTTGATTACTCATAAATGAGCATGTAAGATAAAGACCAATCTCATTTTCCTAAGCTTCCACCGTTAGTTAATGAGACCAAAATATGTCTCATTAGATTACCAAATAACACTCTTATTCTCTCTCTTAAAATCAAGCTTTCAAGTGAATTTAGATGTAGTTTTAATAACATATAGCATATTTCCTAACATTTCTTCTAAAGTTGAAATGCAATAGTTCTAATTGTTGTTATTTCCTAACATTTCTTCTAAAGTTGAAATGCAATAGTGTGTAAAAAATAGGTCATAAGCAACTCTGCTCCAAGTTCATAGATTGGTGCAGCTTCTAAAAGTATTCATGTATCTACTAAAACACCTATCTACCAAAAGTCTTCACACGATTTTGAAACACCTAGCTACCAAAAGTCTTCACGCAGCTACCTTGAAAGGCCCAACTAGTGAAAATTTGTTGGTTTGTTCCAAAGTAATGTAAAGGAAGACCAGACTATTTAGCCCACTCTTTTCTTCCACGTCATCAACCAAGAATATAAATCCAAAGTCATGCATGCATGTGGTGTTCAAAGAAGAATTCAAAGTCATGGACTTAGCATAACACTCCTTTTTTTCTCTCCATGTTTCAAGGATGAGAAAATAGATGAATACTATTATGAATGTTGAATACGTACTCTCCCACTTTGTGTTCCTATATTAAAGGGATGAGTTGTATAAAAATTCTCCATGATAAGTGGATTGTTGTAGTCAATTTTGTTTAGGATTTATTGCTTTGAATAAATCCACCCATGAATAAGTAGTTATTTCTTGGTGTGTGGACTAAGGAGTTGGTTGGATGCATGAACTATAAATGCAACCTTCCACACTCTTGTATGTAATATTTTACCAAGAAATGAAAATATGTTCTTTTCTCTCCAATATTATGAAGTTTTGAATTAAGATCTTGGAAGCATGATTTACATTCTCTTCCAAGGAAGATGAATCTGTGTATTTGTGTATTTGTCTTTTAATAATCTATGTTTATGTTTATTCATTTTTATGTGATTATCATTTTGTTGTATTATTTTTCTCCTTGTATTGTAATATTCATTTTCATTCAATTTGTTGTGAACTTGCAGGTTTTTATTTGATTATCTTTATTTCCAATTCAACAATTTCCTTTATGCAAGTGTGATTTCTTTTATACAAGTATGATTTTGATTTCTGCAAGTGTATTTTTCTTTTCCGCAAGTGTGATTTTCAATTTATGCAAGTTTGGATTGTGTTTGAAGGATTTTTTTCCAAAGATCTCTTTCTCCTATTGCATACAACCATCAGACACCAGCCCTGGATTGACATTATTAATGAAGAGGATTGATGACACTCATCATTTTGGTGTCGTTGTCGGGGATCATGGTGTTATTAGGAGACTCATATTTTTCTAAAAGAATATTCTAGTGACAGTAGAATACCTCTTAGAAAATTCTGTGACATGAAGTATTTGGTGGCAGTTTCTTTAAAATTTTATTTTCTGCAAAATAGATTAATATTTCTTTTCTACAAATAGATTAAATTTTATTTCTGCAATTAGATTTAGAAACCTGTTAGAGATTTCCAAAAGAAAACCCCCTCAATAAAATGGAAACATCATTTCATGTTTATTATTTTCATGCAATGAGGGTTTCCTATTCTAAAATATTTCTTGTTTGCATGTATTATTACTTCTACAAAGATTAAATAATAGTTCATGCATGCAAGAAATACAAAAAAACTAACTTTGTGTAGGTTAGCAGAGACAAAGATTATGTGGAATATTTGTGCAAACAGATTGGGAGTTGAAGGAAAAGCTGAGTTGTTTCTGTCACGGAGGAAGGAAACGTCATGTTGAAGGAAAAGATGTAGGATGTCTTCATGATTGCATTCTTTCATTTGCATCTCTTTCCCTATAGGCTCAAACCCTTAGACGTTTATTTTGGAAAAGTATTTTTTGCATGCAACCATCTCTCGCAACTCAAATTCTTTGACCTACAATAAAAAGTAATCTCTACAACAATAATGAAAGCTATTAGAAAATAGTAGACAAATGCAAAAAGGTATGCATTATTCTCTCATATAACAACTCGTTTGGTTGAAGAGTTCAAACATGAAAGAATATAATTATATTTTTAACTCCTACATTTGATGAAGTGAGACATTCCTTTTTTCATGCAATGACTCATGTAGTTGTTAGAAAAATTTGAATAGCATGCATCCCTATTTTATCTTTTTTATTTAATGAATTAGTCAATTTTAAAAAGTTTTTCTTTGCATGTCAACCTAATTGATTTAGAAATAGATTTTTCATACAAAGAGGCAATAAATTTTTCTTGCAATGAATGCTCTAGGTTACATATATTTTAATCAATTAAGTCTCATGTAAAGAATGCTCCTAAATTGACTCAATTTATTTAATGAGAGAGACATGTTCTAAATTATTTTCAATAATTATTGGAGATTCAAATTTGGAAGAGCTAATTATATGTTGTGAGAATATGTTTTTATATAACATAATTACTCGCATGAAGGTACAAAATCAATATAAACAGAGAATTACAGAGGAGGTCAAAGAAAAATATTAACCTAATAAGGAGTTCTCATGTGAAAAATAAAGCAGCATTTTTGATGCAAACTGATCACAACTCCTAAACAAAAGATCAAACTTTTTGGGTTTTTTTCTACACGCTTTGATATTTCCATATCATTTTGAATCACTCATTTTCATTGAGAAACACCCAAGATATCATAGTTTGAATGCACACAACTAAAAAAATGTTGAAGACGATTTTTTTGTTTACAAAAAATATATATCTTATGATGCATACAAGTATTCTACTAGTACTCCTCATTTTCAGTACCTGATTCATTCCATGCTACCCTCTTTGTCTCATTTTTGTTGAGTTTTTGCTAAAACTCATTTTCCCAACTACTAGAACCACCAAAAATTCCTTCGATATTCCATAGTCAATGTTAATTCTTCTCATGACTGTAGGAAAATACTGGCTCAACTAGTATATGCTAATTGAAATTCCAACATCCCATTTGTATTCGGGATCATACCCACAACCTCTCATAATAAACCATCCATTCCCAATAAATGAAGAAGTCCTTGAATGATCCCATTTCTCATAATAGTTTACCATTGTTTCTCAACTTCTTAATTATCATGTACAAATTTGACTCTTCAAAGAAACAATCATAGCTAATTTTTTTCCAAATGGTCAGAAATTGTTCTCGATCACAAAGGTTACGCTCAAGGAAAAAGTGAAAACTATAATTAGCTTTCTAAGTTGGTTGATGCAATTACTAAAAAATGAAGATTACTTCCCGATTTTTCATCATGTTGACATTTCTCAAAAGGATAGTGATTGGTTAAAAACCAGTTTTCCATCAAACCAATTACTAAAAAAATCTTCTTGGATACATATGATTGTTTCTCTTATGCCCACTTGGTTGATGAAATTATTTTCTCTGAAAATTTCTACGTTGCAAAACGCCTTGACTTCATATCTATTGTTTTGTTCATTAGGATATACATCACGGTTATATAACATGATGAAAGCAAGGATAACTCCTGAGTATGGTATAGTAACTTTCTATATTATATTGTCAAATATTTTTATTTGTTGTTTTAATTACAAATAGATTCACTTCTAGAAAGCTTCAAAAAAAGAGAAAAAAAAGAGAGACATTTTTTCAAGATCTATATGTGCAGATGAAGTCTTTCCAGTTTGCATCAATTGGGATCTATAAGCTGCTAAAAAAATAGTTTGCATAAGGGCATGCATAGAGATGAGTGTGGGGAGACTCACTCTCTTCCAAATCATTTGAAGAATGCATGAGAAAACAAAGAGATAAGTATGGAGAAATAATATCTCTACATTATCTAAGAAAAACCTCATGAGAGCATGAATAAGAAGAAAGTCAAATTTTTACTTCTAGAAATATCAGTTTGATTTTATCATGAAAAAGAGGAGAATATAATTTGAAAGATGTAGAAGTATTGAAAAAATCAAATTCTACAGGAAGATCACGTAGCTTGTATGAGGGCATGCAAGAAGTTAAGTTTGAGGGAAATGATGAGACCAAAATATGTCTCATTATATCACCAAATATCACTCTTATTCTCTCTCTTAAAATCAATATTTCACGTGAATTTAGATGTAATTTTAATAACATATATCATATTTAAGGTAGAATATCAGATTTATCTTATCATCTCTTTATAAATATATTTACAATCTAATTGTTATTATTTCATGATATTTCTTCTAAAGTTGGAATGCAATAGTGTGTAAAAAATAGGTCATAAGAAACTCTACTCAAGGTTCATAGATTACATCTACCGAAAGTCTTCACACAGCTACTGAAACACGCAACTACCAAAATTCTTCATGCAGTTCCTGAAACGCCAAGCTAATGAAAGTATTCACGTAGCTACTGAAAGGCCCAACTAGTGAAAGTTTGTTGGTTTACTCCAAAGTAATGTAAAGGAACACTAAACCATTCATCCCACTCTTTGCTTCCACGCCATCAACCAAGAATACAAATTTAAACACATGGAAATCTAAAGTCATGTATACATGTGGCATTCCAAGAAGAATTCAAAGTCATGGAATTAATACTCCTCCATTTTCTCTCAATGTTTTAAGGATGAGAAAATAGTGGAATAATATTAGGAATGTTGAATAAGTACTCTCCCACTTTGTGCTCATAGATTAAAGAGATGAGTTATAGAAATATTATCCACGTTAAGTGGAGTGTTGTAGACAAGTTTGTTTAGGATTTATTGCTTTGAATAAATCCACCCAAGAATAGGTAGTTATTTCTTGGTGTGTGAACTAAGGAGTTGGTTGGATGCATGAACTATAATTGCAACATTCCACAATCTTGTATGTAATCATTTACCAAGAAATGAAAAAATATTCTTTGCTCTCCAATATTCTTAAGTTTTGAATTAAGATATTGAAAGCATGATTTAAATCCTTTCCCAAGGAATGATCTAGCCACTCATTCCAAGGAAAATGGATATGTGTATTTATGTTTTTGTCTTGTAATAATTTATGTTTATGTTTATTCCTTTTTATGTTATATCATTTTGTTGTATTATTTTTCTCCTTGTATTGTAATATTCATTTTCATTTAGTTTGTTGTGAACATGTAGGTGTTTTATTTGATTATCTTTATTTCCAATTCAGAAATTTCCTTTATGTAAGTGTGATTTCTTTTATGCAAGTGTGATTTTGATTTCTGCAAGTGTTCTTTTCCATTTCCGCAAGTGTGATTTTTAATTTATGCAATTTTGGATTGTGTTTGAAGGAGTTGTTTTCCAAAGATCTATTTATCCTATTACATACAACCATCGGACACCAACCCTGGATTGACATTATTAATGAAGAGGATTGATAACACTCATCATTAGTTTTCAAAGGGAGTTTTAGTGAAAGCTTCAAAATGTCCTCCAAGAGATAAAGTAAGGCATGTACATGCTCATAAATGATCTAGGTAGTATTCTTAGGCTCCTACCATGCTTATAAAGGCTTGTGGATTTATTTGAGCTCATACACCTCATTAGGATGTAGAACTAGGCCTAAATGAGCTAGTTTCAACTATGACTTGCAACACATGACCTGATGATCACCCTAGAAGATCTTACACATCCTTAAAACACCATTTCAGGCCTATGAGACACCTAAGAAAAGACACCATGCAGCTCCATACCTCTACTGTGCACCAACCTTACTAATATTAATTGGTTTTATTTGACAAAATAAAAACACACTAATAAAACACCGAATATAAAAATATTACAATTTAATTCATTTGGGATACCAAACGTGATGGAGGAATACAATATAAATAGATGGAAGAACTCCTACTATCAAGGAGTCTATCCTCATCCCCAAATCTCTCAACCTCTCCCACAAATCACTCTCAATCCCTTTATTCTCTCACACAACTCTATCTACGCGAGTTGTTCTCACAAATCACTAATATAATTAATCTATTACAATATTATGTGAGTTGTTTATATCATAACTCATATATTATAAATACGTAAATAATATTAATGTTCACACTATGAACAATTATTTCCTAACATTGACCCCCTTAGTGTGAACATGGGTGATTTTTGTCTAGTACCTGCTCATGTTATACAATCTGATGGTTTTCAAAGAGTACCATCAACTCCAACAAGTTTTCTAGTGGAACCATTAACCACTCTGTATGTGATTTTCTAAGAGATTCACAAAATCTCAAATTGGTTTTCTAGTGGACCACCAACCACTTTCATAGCAATGTACACGTTTCCCCACTCACATTTTACAAAAGGGAACAATATATATGAAAATATGTTCTTAACTATGAACATGAATTATCCTTCTATTTTTTATTTTCTACCACAAATGTTGAAATTAAACACACCGAACACAACTAAAAAAACATGGCCACCAAAGCAATATTGCGGCCTTATCAATGGTGTCTGACGAGAGGTCACTAAAATTCCTCCTTCCTTTGTTGCCTCCAACCTTTTTAATGTCCACCCAGGGGTTTTTCATTTGTCTTAGCCTTGGTCATACCCAAGGGGATAGCGGTGTAGATAGTTGTTGGGTATGGTTTTCACCTACATTTCACTTATATGTTATGTTTTGGCATTATGTATGTACTTTATAATGACTTAAGTGAAAAAGGTGGGGTAATGTTCTATTTCTTTGTTGGGGTCACTTAAGTGGACTTTTTTGGCCTAGGAGAAATAAAGCCACTTTAAGTGATGATTAAAACATGACATATCTCTAAGGGGGTCAAATTAGGGTTTAATGGGCACTTTTATGATGGAAAATTTTATAAAAGGTGGTGTTTGGGGAGGAAAAAGATCTTGGTTCATTTTATCATCTTATATTGGAGCTTTCATCTTGCTTTCCTTGCTTGTGGAGGTGAAATTCCATAGGAACCCTAGCTTTGGTAGTGAAAGATCTATCCCTAGCTAGTAGAGCACTCTTCGGTGGTGAAATATCTAGCCCTAGTTTGCTATTGTGGAGTTTATTCATATCGGGTTGTCAAATTCATAGTTTCGAGGCTCGTTGATCCAATTTCAAGTCCATAAAGAGAAGATAACCATATTCAATAAGAGTGATCATTTAATTTATCGCTGGAACTTCTTATTATTGCATGTTGATGCATATTACTTGTATTTCATTGTATGATGATGCTTGTTACTTGCATGTTAGTTTAATTGCAATAAAAGTGAAGATATTGGTTATTTTTCTGATTTTATACCTTACTTCCATAACTTTACTTTGCTATCATATTTTTCTATATATTGTGTCATAAAAATCAGATTGTTAGTTGTGAAAATTTGGTTGAAATCTTAAATATAAAATAAATCTAGAAAATGGATATTTCAGCCTCCATGTGTCATGCTACTTAGGTAGAAAATGTAGCTTTTGAGCTAATTACACAACTGTCTGGTGTCGGATTCAACCGATAATGCACCCCCTTACTATGGATGTCATGTACAAGTGAAAACGCATCCAAGTTTTGAAAAGTGAAGCAATATATATATATATATATATATATATATATATATATATATATATATATATATCAACAAATTGACTCTAAGGGTATTTACATGGCATTTATTCATTAGTACATACTACTACTACTACTATTGATCAATCTAATAGACCTTGACATTGACAAATCTTAATGGACTAAAACATTAAATTAAAACAAACAAAGAAATCTGGAAAAATAAAATCACTTTTATTGCAAAGTGGTTTCACCGTATGGAGGAGTGAGCATGAGCTTGTAATGGATCAATAGATTAGCATGTTCATATCATATTTCAAAGACAACTGAGGAATTACCATGATGGATAACAGAAGAAAATACAAAACTTCATAATGCTACAAGGTTGTATCCAATGAAAGCTTCTCTAATAGATCAAACGCTCAGGAACATATCTAAATCACACACAACACAAATAGAATGGTTCTTCTGTAGTATAAGCTAATCAGAGAATTAATAATTTCAAACACTTCTCATAGATTATGTTTAGATCATACTAAACATTTTGTAGACATGGATCCAAGGTGGATCTTTCTTTAGACGTCAAAATTGTTTTCACATTTTATCTTAAAATAGGAATTGGGTTATCCTGAAATTTTAACTGTAGAGTAATAAAGTACGTATCTTCAAACCCAATAAATCTTGAAAAATTATGAATTTGGGTTTTCACGAAACAATCAATTCATCATAGTCATTTTGTAGCAATACTCAGATCTGTGGCGCCAATTCTGACTAGTTCCATTGTAAACCACAATCTTTGATCAATCAATTTCAATCATGCATTTCTTCCAATATATACTCTACACTTCTACACAAAATACTTCCCTTGATTTTTATGAATCAATATTTCTAATGAATATCCGCTCTTATCACATGCAGATCTATCCTTCTCTACCCCACACAACCTCATAATTCCATTAACACTGCTTTAAGAAAGCCTGCTCGGTACCATATACTAATTATGGTTTTATTTGACAAAATAAAAGAACACTAATAAAACACCTAATATTAAAATATTGCAATTTAATTCATTCGGGATACCAAACATGATGGGGGAATACAATATAAATAGATGGAATAACTCCTACCATCAAGGAGTCTATCCTCATCCCCAAATCTCTCAACCTCTCTAACAAATCAGGGTCTCAATCCCTTTATTCTCTCACATAACTCTATCTACATGAATTGTTCTCACAACTCACCAATATAATTAAACTATTACAACATTATATGAGTTATTTATATCACAACTCATATATTACAAATTTGTAAAATATTAATGTTCACACTATGAACAATTATTTCCGAATAGTAGCACCTTGAAACCATCATAAATGTTCAAGAAACCACCATGAGACCACTTTGTGACCACCAACCACCATTGAGAAGGCACAAACCTTCATGAAATTTCACTTCTCCTTTTCCATCAATGACATGTGACATAAATGACAACACCAAACAAAGAAACAAGGTTCAATAATCTCCCCATTTTCATTGATGGCAAACCAACACCCTAACAACTTCAAGCATTCAATCCTTGTTTTTGAAAATAGTCTCCCCCTTTGACATCTATGACAAAGGTACACACATCCAAAAACATGAGTAACATGAAAGAAAATAATGACAAGGCATGACCTTACCTCAAGAAGCTCCCCCTTGAATTAAACTACTCCTTTGTCAAATAAGAATCAACTAGTTGCATGAATTTCTTCATCAATCAGATTTAATGCTCCTCTAAACCTATTCTCTTGAAATTCTACCTTTTCATATGCATTTCCTTGGTATCCTTGACTTGTGCCTTGAACTAGTGAATTAACCCCTATCTAAACATATATTAAGCCTTATTGGAGAAATTATGGCACTTGAGTTTTTCCCGATAATCTGAGACCTTTAGTGATTGCTAGGGGATTGGATTACCCCCAATTTTTGTCTTAACTCCTCAAAAACTACTTTTGGTAAAGGTATCAGCTACTTCTTCCTTTGTTGACACATGTTCAAGATTAATTCTTTGCTCATTCACTTGATCCCTCAAGAAATGGTACTTGATTGGTATGTGTTTTGTCTTAGAGTGCAACACTAGATTATTGGACACACTTATAGCACTTGTGCTATCACAATATAGAGGAATAGGACATTCATTTTTAATTTTATAGTCTTCAAGTCTTTGCTTCATCCACATCATTTGAGTACAAAAAATAGTTGTTGCTACATACTCAGCTTCATAAGTAGAAAGTGCTACAAGAGACTACTTCTTACTCAACCAAGACACAAGGCACTTACCTACAAAGAAAGCTCCACTAATTGTGCTCTTCCTATCATCAATGATTCCTTCCCAATCTGCATCAATGAAGGATTTGATTTGGAACTCATTTCATTTTTGATACCAAATTCCATATTCCAATGTTCCCATGAGGTACTTGAATATTATTTTGATAGCTTGAATATGGCTTACCCTGGGATCTTCTTGAAATATTCCAACCAAACCAACAAATTTGCATGATATCAAGTCTAGATGTAGTTGAATACAAAAGGTTTCCTATCATAGATCTATATAAGGTCTGATTTACCTTTGGTGAGCTATCTTCCTTGTTGAGTTTGCATCCTACAATAATTGGAGTGCTTACTGGATTGCAATATTCCATTTGAAATCTTTTGAGCATCTCCTTGATGTACTTTGTCTGTGAGATGAAGATACCCTCTTTGGATTGACTGATTTATAGCCCTAAGAAAAATGAGATTTCACCAAGCATTGACATTTCAAACTCCTTTTCACAACCTCTAAAAATACATGTGACATAGTATCACTATCACTTCCAAATATTATATCATCAACATAGACAAAAACAAGAAAAAAGTGACCATATTCACATTTTATATACAAATTTCTATCATCTACTCATTTTCTAAATCCTTTCTCAATCAAGTAATTTTCCAATCTACTATACCAGACCCTAAGGGCTTGCTTGAGACCATAGAGGGCCTTCTTTAAGCTAAAAACATAGTCCTTTTCCTTAGTGAGAGAAAAATGATTAGGTTATTCAATATAGAACTCTTCATTCAAGTGTCCATTTAGAAATGTTGAATTTACATCCATTTGATAAAATTTAAATCCTTTGTGTGCTGCATATGCCAAGAAGAGCCTAATTGCCTCCATCCTAGCCATAGGAGAAAATGTCTCATCAAAATCCACTCCTTCAACCTGAGCATATCCTTTGCAAACCAACCTTGCTTTATTTCTTATGACTTCACCTTTCTCATTTATCTTGTTTCTAAACACCCACTTGGTTCTA
Organism: Taxus wallichiana var. yunnanensis; assembly: GCA_018340775.1. Taxonomy (NCBI): domain Eukaryota; kingdom Viridiplantae; phylum Streptophyta; class Pinopsida; order Cupressales; family Taxaceae; genus Taxus; species Taxus wallichiana. The sequence continues at coordinate 654,695,939 of CM031243.1, read as the reverse complement.
ATGATGTTCTTGTTCTTTGCCTAGAAAAAGCTCCCATGTTTCATTTTTATCTATTTGGTCCAACTCTTCATTCATTGCTTTGATCCAATTTTGGTCCTTATTATCCTCCATGACATTCTTTGGTTCTATCTTAGACAAGAGAGAAATGTTTTCTTGATTTTGAATACTTTTCAACCTTCTTCTTGTTTGAATACCTGCTTCCTTGTTTCCTATGATCTAATTTGGTGGATGATCCCTTTTAAATTTCCTTGAAGGTAATTTTGTATCAGGTCTTTCTTCATCTTCATATTCTTCTTCTTGATAATCTTCTATAACCTCATCATCATCTTAATTTTTGGTACTTTTTGGAGTCTCCTTGCATTGAGTTGTGGTCTTCTTTGGATATGATTCATCAATTGTAACATTAGTGCTCTCTACTATATTTTGCTGGTGTGTTCATGTAAAACTAACCATGTTATATGAATTGAAACTAACACCTAATAACTCCACATAAAATTTAATCAAATAAGAACCATCAAGATAAGTTCTTATAGAAACTAACTTCTTCAAATGCATGAAACATGAATAAATAAAACTAACATACTAAGCCATTCCTACTCTTTAGATTGCTAACTAAACATGAACCTAGTTAGATCATTTAGCAATCAAATTTGATTGTTGTTTGCCTCAAGAATTAAGGATGAAATCTCACCAAGAAATGGATATAAGGACATTTTTAGATCTTCCCATACTACTCAAATTTGAGTGAATGGATGCAAGATGAAGAGGCTAATCCAAATCAATGGAGAATGCTCAAGATCAAAATTCCTATAGTTTTCACTAATGCAAATGAGGTGTGTGTTTGAGAGGAAGGAGCTTGGTCCTTTATATAGCTTGCATGTTTGAGAGATATTTGCATCTTAGTGCATGTGGGATAAGGGTAAAGAAAGATTAGAAATGGATAAGCATGCTTTGGAAAAGGTAAGTTTGATTTAGAAGAGTTTAATTTGTCATTAGTAACTCATGGGAATTGATGGATGTTTTAATTAATTAGGTGTGATTAGTTAATAGGTAGATGTAATTTAATAGAATCTAATCGTAGAGTAAAATTAGTATGATTTGGAGGATGTAAGCGAGGAATTTGATCCAATAAACAATGATTTATTGATTGAGAGTAGTGAGTGTAGTTAATTAACCCAAGTAGAAGTGGACATTAATTAACGAAAGGTCGTTAATCGACATCATGAGTGATAGGAAGGCTAATTAATTAATGAAATGTAATTAATTAACGATAATAAAGGGGAATGTTAGCTAATTAGTATAAAATCACTAATTATTACAAAAATAATGGGAAACATGGTAATTAGTGCAATTTAAGTATTAAAACTATGTAAGCAGATTTTAGGTGTCTACATTTGCCCCTCTTTGGGGTAGTGTAAGTGATGCCACTTCAAAGATAGTAGAAAATTACAGAAAAATAAAATTTTGAAAGAGTGGAGGAAAAATTAGTATAATGAAGGATGTCCCCTTGAGTGTCGATGGGGTGATGAAAGAGGTCAATCGACGATCGAAAAGATGAAGGAAACATATAGAAGAGATGACTTGGGGAGGGGGAGATAGAGGTGATCCCTATTGCCCCAAGTGATTTGGAAGAATAGCATTGATAGAAGAAAATGATAGGGAAGAAAAAAATGAAGATGAAGAGAATGGAAATAGCTTTCATCTAGTTGATGTAAAAATAACTTTATTTCATCATTTTGCTTTATGATCTATGTCATCGGCTATTGATAATAATATACGCATACAACAAAAGTGTAAGATGACATGAAAAGCCATAATAATAAAAAAATTCATTACTAAATCACTAACTCAATGAAGAAAACATAATGTAATGCAATATGAGAAAGTAAACAAGCTAACCTAGTAGGAAATAAGTACAAACACACATGCTCAAACAAACAATGTTTAAGACAGTTGCACCAATGTTTTTGTTATCAAGCTTTAGTTCCCAAATGTTCAAGTTAACAAAAAGGGTTAAAATGGCACCCCAAGCAAGGATACATGTGAGGTGAATATACGGAGGACACAGGGGTCCTATGAAAAGTAATTGTGCACTATGAAACAGTACCAAGCAACTCATTGTGCAAGGGAGTATAGACATAGTAAGCAAACTAACTTTGTTAATGGAGGTAGATCTAGATGATTCAAAAGTAATTTTTGAGAATAATTGTGAACCAAAGAAATATGTTTTGTAGGACAAATTTCTATGTTTGAGGACGATGCATTTGATAAATGCTTTAGCTGCGTGCATGATTCTTACCAATTTTTGAATTTTTAGTGTTTTACCAATGTTTTGGATTTTTGAATGTTACCAATTTTTGAGTTATTTTAAAATTTACCATTTTTTTGGATTTTCTAGGATTTTGTGAATTTTTAGGTTGTTTTTAAACCAATTTTTAGGATTTTTGAAATTTTTACCAATTTTTTAATTTTTGGAATTATACCAATTTTTGTTTTTTTAATGATTTTGATGATGTTTTTAGGGGTTTTTTGAAAGTTTTCTAAAGCTATGTATAGGAAAAATGAAGATGCAAAGATGCCCCCAATGAGAGATGGGAATATACAAGGGAAAATATTTGCGCATATATACAAGAAGAAGATATGTTGGATCAAGGCCATGAAGGATAGGTTCAACATGATGATGAACTCAAACCAATGAAGTGCTAAGAAGGAGTGAGCATGCCCCCAATGTAAGTATGGCCAAGAAACATATGATAGAAAATAAGTAGAAGATTGTTTTATTAAAAGGGGACAAAGGTTCCCGTAAACATGGTAAAAAGGCAATCTTATACACATGGATGTTCCAAATGAAGCATAAGAACATAAAATGTTATGAAAGGATATGGAAAATGTAGCTAGAATATTGGTGATGAAAAGGTGATTAGCCAAAGGCAAAAATCATGAGACAAAATATAGACTATAATAAGAGTATGAATAAGGTCCAAAAAAACCTTGTAACATATTAGTCTTGTTTTCTCATAGATACCCAGTGTGTGCACGTGGAAATTAATTACTTCTTGAAGGGAAGATTTGATAGAAAACAAGTGAAGACACGCTAGCCAATGTGTAGGAATGATTTATTTTGATATGTGATTTGTGAATGGAGGGTGGAAGGAGAGTCGTACATTGTTATGCTACCGCCATTAAGTGTCCATAGTCCTGATGGAGATGTATTTGATTCTAGTCACAACATTTCTCTACTACTAGTCAGGCATCCATAGCCCCGATAGAGATATTGGAAATACCCCAAGAGAGAGTTATATATTGATTTTCTTTTGATTTTTATGTTTTGATTGATTTTTTTGCTTTCTGAAAATTATTTCATCTCTCTCGATTGTTTTGATAAGGGGTTAAGAACCACTTATGGCTTGATGGAAGGATGTGGAAGTGATTGTGATGATGACATTGTCTAGTGTTAAAAAATATGCCCAAAAATTATTCACAACACATTTATCTATATAGATAGTGATAGGATCTCTAAGAGATTAGTCGTTCTTTAATTTACCAAGGTGATGAATGACCAAGGTCAAACAGATACCATAAAGATAAATGTCTCACAATGAGTGTGAATAGACTAACTAAAATATTATCAAAAGGATGAATATGGTGGGAGACTTACAGAGGAATAGAATGAAAGGAAAGAACATTCATGTGTATGCAATACCTGATTACAATGTTTAATCCTTGTACCTTTTATTTTTTTGGTAATGTTTTAATGTTTTCTAATTTTTTTATATTTTTGAATTTGGATGGTTTTGCAAAGGGAAAACCGTGAAGGGAGAAGATGATGAAGATGAATGATTTAGAAGTTGGGACCAAAAATGTCACTCTACATGATAGGATCCAACAAAAATGTTTGCAATTTATTTAATGAAGGAGACTAGGATTTTTTTCTTATCAAGAGTGATATTATCTCCAATATCGATGACCTTAGTGAGATCATATTCAATAAGTGACTATGATTTATCTTTCAACATGGATTTTGTATGTGGGATCTTGAGTTCCCTATCCATAGGTTTCTACACTTTTTTCCATACCTAGAATTTACATTGGTGTGCATTCTTGAATCGCATTTGATTTTTATATTTGTGAGTGTTGGATTTTCTTGGATCTTTAGAGATCTTCAGATTTTTGATCTTAGCTTGATGAAGAAACTATTGGTGTTTCCTACAAGCTAATGTGTGATTTTTCTTGATCCTGAGAAGTGGGAGAAGAAAGTGGATGTTTGGGATTGATGATAGGAATGTTAGGAATGATGGTGGGCTTACCACCATTTTTGATAGAAGGATGATAAGATGGGAAAAGAATATATGGTCCAAAAATTGAAGAGGATGGGTTACCGGGAGGTGAGCCATAAAAAAAATGAATGGCTACTAGGATGTGGCCCACGGATAGAAGAGAAATGGGCTACTGGGATGTGGGCCATAGATAGAAGATGAAGGGCTACAAAGCATATGGCCCAATTATATAAGATAATGGGCTACCAAAAAGTGTCTCATAGATGGAAGATGAATGAATATTAGGGCATGGCCAAAGTTTATAAGATGAGGGGATACTAGGACGTGGCCCAAGTATATACGATAATGGGCTACTAAGGAGGTGTCCCATAGATGGAAGATGAAGGAATACTAGGGCATGGACCAAGTATAGAAGATGATGGACTACTAGGAGGTGACCCAAGAATAGAGGATAATGGGATACCCGGAGGTGACCCACAAATAGAAGATGGAGGGATACTAGGAGGTGGACCACATATAGAAGAATATGATGGGCTACTAAGAGGTGACCCAAGGAAATATTGTGATTGAGGAATCATGATATGTAAATAATGATGGAGTGATGTGAATATATACTAGGGATCAATGAAAGACCCGAGAATTTCTCCATGTAATGGGGAATGTGAAAATGGAAGAATAAGAAGAGGATCAAGTTTGATGATCTTAGGATCTTCCTCTATTTTCTGAAAAACAAAATCAACTTCTTCCCTAGAATACATGAATGCATCAAGGTAAAAATAGAATCCTTTCTCATGATCCTCTAGAGGAATGTCATTGTGTATCCCCATGAATTCTCTGATTACTTCTTCATTCTGAAATAAATCAATCGGTATGGGTCATTTTTGGTCAATGATAATAGGTTGATTGGAAGAAAGAGGTCTAAAAAGTGTGGAATATTTAGAATATGTTTGATGATGATTGATAGAAGAAGATGACTTAAGAGATGAAGTATATTTGGATTTAGATGTCTTGTGAGTGGAAGAATATGGGGATTTTGAATGGGTTGGTATTGGTTTTCCTAGAAGATGACATAGTGCAGGTAGAAAAAGAGGATCATGTATACATTCAATGGATTGTGACGTAGGAGTTGACTTGGATGATTGATTAGAGGAATTTTTAGTTGCATGGATCTTCAATGGAGGAAGATGTCATTAAGGTGATTGATAAAGGGGGTCCTGTGAAGAAAGGGAGGACCGCAACTCAAGAGTTAAATTAGAAGTTTTATTGGAGGAACTTGGAGTCACATGAATCTTCAAAGGAGGAAGACCCCATTGAGGTGAATTATAAACGGGCCATGCAAAGAAAGGGAGGACCACGACTCAAGAGTTGAATTATATGTTTGATGGGGAGAATTTGTGGTGACACAAATCCTTAGAGGAGGAAAATTTCAAATAGGAGACTGAATATTTAGAAGAAATTTTATTGGAGGAGGCTTAGGAGACTAAGGGAATCAATAATAGTTTGGATCATAAATATAGAAATATTGAGAGGAATCAAAAGAATAGTTTGGATTAGAAGCATCATAATCAAACCATTGACTATGAGATAAAGGTGGGGAAAGGGGTAGTTGAATGGGTTCTCTAGCATGAAGAACCAATCAAGGTTTAGTCGTGATGGGTGTATTTTGATGTGAATGCCTAAACCTAGGTTCCCTATTGTCATAAGTGTGAGGAACCATATGATAATCAATCATTGTTGGCATTGTTGAGTCCAAATTCCTAGACCTAGATTGAATTATTGAACTCCTTCAAATGCAAGGAAGTTCCATGTCAATTCGGGCATCGTAATGGCAACCAACTAGAAATTTTACAAATATGGGGATGTTCATGTGATTTTCCAAAGGGGATATAAGGAAAAAATCATATTGATGACACAATTTTGACAATCCAACAAGGTTTGGATAACAAGTTACAAGTGTAAATGTCAAAATGGTTGATCAAAATTTAGCAACATAATGGCTACAAAGGAAACTTTTCCAATGTTCAAATTGATTCAAGATTTGCTTGATAGGAAACATTTTTGCTAAGGTTTTAAAAATGTGTACAAGTACTACAATGAACCTAGGAAAAATAAAGAAGCATGATGAATGCGAAGGTTTCGTGAATGTTAAACAATCAAGGAAAAGAGTCTAAAGAATAAGGCACCAAAGAATCAAATACTCAAAGGATTTTCCAAGGAAACAAATCTACAAGATGAAAGGTCACAAGGAACAATCACGTAAGTTTAGAACACAAATCCAATCTATAAGAAACTACTCCCTATGCAAAATGTTTCTTAATGGTAGTTGACAACAAGATGATCAACACTTAAGTCGAGTTTAAGATAAAGAGGCATAAGTATTAACAAAGGGTTGAATTTACTTCCAATGCAAAGTATATTATATAACCAATCTAGATACAAAAAGGCTTGAATACCAAAAAGTGGAAGTTACAAATGCGAGCAACAAAACAATATCACCTAGATACATTAATCAAGATTTGTGGAAAAGTAAGGTAATACTATTGAAATAATATCAATATGACATGAAAAATGTAACAACAACACTTTTCAAGGTTGAGGAAATGTTTGGAAGAAGACAAGATCAAATTATACCAAGGAGTTATTAAGATGAGAGTAACGTAACTATACAATCTAGGAACTTAAATCAAATTTATGAGAAATAAGATGCAAGTATCAAAATTGTATCGAGGCGATGTGAGAAACATAACACCTCAAGGGAAGATCGATGATGAAGCAATCCTAACTACAATGAAACATATTGACATGGGTATCAAGACAAGGCTACTCAAGATATGAAGATGTACCAACACACTTTCAACGCTTACTATCGTAGTCGCAATAAGGAAGGATGTAAGTGGGTGCAAAAGTGGTGGACACAATCTTAAGTAACACTATGTATGTATGCTTTCTTTTTTCCCAAAAGGGAAACAAGAAAAAAATGAGTAGACCAAGTGGGGGTGAAAAATACTTGGTGTAACTTTGACAGAGTTTCACCTTATCTTAAGACAAGTGAAAAACTAAGACAAAGTAACACTTCACAAATTTCATGATGAATAACACTAGGCTCAAACTTCAATGGACTCTCCCCTTGTTCGAATAATAAGGTTTTGACTCCAAAAAATTTCTTTCTTTATGAGAGCTCTTTGAAACACAATTGGTTTTGGTAAAGTTGGCTCCTATGCAAAATGGTTTCATATTATTTCACTCTCTAGGTATCACAAACTATCTTTGCAAGTGCGGTTTTCTATGAAAATCACATTGATTAATCAAGGAGTATCTCATATTTACTTTACCCCCTTTGATATAATGAGAAATAAATTGTGTTCAGTTGTATCTCACTGGGGTCGCGTGAAGATAATTTTGACGCTAATCTCACAAAGGTGTACTAGTCAAGTGGGTAAGCAGAGTGCTTCCCATTTCATCCACCGGTTCCCTCAAGGTGTGGACTACTTTGGGGTTCCTAGGGTAATCCTCATATTGAGTTTTATGGCTTATGCCAAGGCACTTCCCCCAGTTTTAAGTGGACGAGTCATAGCTCTTAACCGAACTTACAAATATAGTGTTTTGAATAGTGGTGTTTTTAAAAATATTTTATCTTAGTTTGGTTTTACACACCATTGGAAACTTGCAACAAACTGTATTAGTATTGGTTTAGATCCTAATTCTTTGAAAGAGGGTTAAATATTGTTTGAGTCTTGATATCATCCTAAGACGTAAGAGAAGAGCGTACACAAGTAGTCACCCAACTAAATCGAAAAGGAAAAGCTTGTAAATCAAAGGACTAGGAAACTCTTTTTAACCAATAATTGTTCATTCCCTTAACCATGAATTTAATGAAGTGTTTGTAAATGCAAGAAGGATTAGAGTAATTTTTGATTCCCAAGATCACCTAAAATGTGCGAAGGTAGAGCATATGTAACTCTATCCTAATGCATGAAAGAATGACATCCATTAAATATCATTAAACAAGTTAGCAAAGAAAATGATTCAAAACAACCTCGTAAAAAGAAGTTAGCATTTGAAAAACTTGTGAAAAGAAGTTAGCATTGAAAACCTGCAAAAAAGATATTAGAAATACCAAAGATCAAATATGATAACCTTAAAAACAAAGCCCAAATTTTAACATAGCACACCAATGTGGAACTTGAGATAAGTAAGACGACCCTAATAAGCAGATAGCATGACCTCAAAAGTAATAAAGCATGCCATTAATAGCAATAGTTCACCCCTAACGGTAGTAGCGCAAATATGATACAAAATAGAGATTGATAGCAAATATATTGACACCAACGTGGGAAGAGAGACACATACGTGACCCTAATGACATATATGCACCCCTAGAAATAAAACATAGGGAACCCAAAAAATTCTTGTAGTAATGCTGCCAGAGAAGCAATAACACACCACAAAAGTTAGCAATAGCATGTATATATAAAGTAGTAGCATGGGACGGGGGTTCACGCTAGCGTGGGTCTGAAATAGAGCATAGGGTGATAGAAAAAACATAATCACACCAGCATGGGTCGAGTGCGTGCAAGCATGATTTTCCTATGTGACATCATGAACACGTACTTCAGCCAAGAAAAAAACTCAAAAAGGTCAAATTTTTGTCATCTTAGCCCAAAATTAGCAACAACCCATCTCCTTTAAACCTACAAAAGAGACTCAACACATGTAAAGTTAGAAAAATACATCAAGGAATTCAAGTTATTTAACATGTGCATAATAAGGGTTAGCCAAAATTGAGACAAAACTAACAAAACTTGAAATCAAATGCTAAGGACAATGGAGTATGTCCCACTAGGCATGCCAAATGTGTTCATGTAAAACTAACTATGCTATGTGAATTGAAACTAACACCTAATAGCTCCAAAAAAATTTAATCAAACAAGAACCATCAAGATAAGAGCTTATAGAAACTAACTTCTTCAAATGCATGAAACATGAATGAATCAAACTAACATACTAAGTCATTCCTACTCTTTAGATTGCTAACTAAACATGAACCTAGTTAGATCATTTAGCAATCAAAGTTGATTTTTGTTTTCCTCAAGAATTGAGGATGGAATCTCACCAAGAAATGGCTACAAGGCCATTTTTGGATCTTCCCATACTACTCAAATTTGAGTGAATGGATGCAAGATGAAGAGGCTAATCCAAATCAATGGAGAATGCTCAAGATAAAAATGCCTATAGTTTTCACTAATGCAAATGAGGTGTGTGTTTGAGAGGAAGGATCTTGGTCCTTTATATAACTTGCATGTTTGAGAGATATTTACATCTTAGTGCATGTGGGATAAGGGTAAAGCAAGATTAGAAATGGATAAACATGCTTTGGAAAAGGTAAGTTTGATTTAGAAGAGTTTAATTTATCATTAGTAACTCATGGGAGTTGAGGGATGTTTTAATTAATCAGGTGTGATTAATTAATAGGTAGATGTAAGCTTATAGAAGCTAATTAGAGGAAAATTAGTATGATTTGGGGGATGTAAGAGAGGAATTTGATCCAATAAACGGTGATTTATTGATTTAGAGTAGCAAGTGTAATTAATTAATAATAATTAATTAACCCAAGTAGAAGTGAACATTAATTAATGAAAGGTCATTAATCGACATCTTGAGTGATAGGAAGGCTAATTAATTAGTAAAATATAATTATTTAACAAGAATAAATGGGAATGTTAGCTAATTAGCGGAAAAGCGCTAATTATTACTAAAATGACAGGAAAGAGGGTAATTAGTGGAATTTAAGTATTAAAACTACGTAAGTAGATTTTAGGTGTATATACTTAGCTCTTATTGTAGCATCTAAATGCTGAACTAACAACTGAGTAGCCTAAGAAAATTCCTTCATCACATCTTGAGTTAGAGTTTCCAAGATTATCATCATCTCTTTTAATGTAGCACTTGATTCCAAACACTTTTAGGTTCTTTACACTTGCAAGTCTTCCTCTCCAAAGCTCATAGGGTGTCTTCTTGTTGTTGATTTTGATTTGAGCTCTATTTAGGATGTATAGTTTTCTGCTAACGCCTCTCTCCAATATCCATCTGGAAAATTTGATTCATTTAACATAGTCCTATCTGTTTCTTTCACTGCTTACGGTTCTTTCTCTCTACTACCCCATTTTGTTGAGGTGTTCTTACAGTTGAGAATTGTCTTCTTATTCCATGAGTCTCACAAAACTCATCAAATTAATTTGACCAAAACTCTCCTCCTCTGTCAGATCTCAAACTCTTGATTTTTGCATTCTTTTCATTCTCCACTAGTGCTTTGAAGGCTTTAAATATTTCTAGTGGTTCTAATTTTTATTTGAGGAAGGAAACCCATGTCATTCTTGTGAAATCATCAATTAATAACATGAAATAACTATCTCCTTGAATGCTTTCAGTTTTGGTTGGTCCTACAAGATCAAGTATGAATCAACTCTAGAGGTCTTGTAGTAGATTACTCTTTTGATTTGAAACTTCTCCTAGTTTTTTTCCATGAAGACATGCTTTACAAAGCTTATCAACTAGTTTGTTTATCTTAGGCATGTTCCTTACACATCCCATGGAGATAATTATGATAATATTATCAAAATTGATATGTCCTAATCTCCTGCGCTAAAGCCAACTCTCATCTACCTTGCTAGTGAAGCATTTTTCTTTGTTGATCTCCTTTAGGACATACATATTGTTCTTGGTTCTCTTTTCCTTGCCAACAACCTTATCTATTTTTTTCTTTATGTCACACCCTTTTTCATGAAACAAAATTGTATACCCTTTCTTGCACATCTGACTTACACTCAAAAGGTTGTGTTTCAAACCCTCAACGTACAAGACATTTTCAGTGATAGTCTTTCCATTTTCAAGACTTAATTTTCCTTTTCCCACAATGTTAGCTGATGTATTATCACCAAATATCATTGTACCTGATGCATTTTATTCTAGAGAGATGAACTTACTCTTGTTTCCTATCATATGGCTTGAGCACCCACTGTCTATGTACCACTCCATGTCTTCACTTTGAGAATGAAAGGTAGTTTGGGCTATTAAACCTTGTTCCTTTACACTTGTAGGATCTGATTTCACAATATACACCTTCTTTTTTTCTTTGGAGGTATTTGATAGAAAAATTTGGATATATGTCCATACTTTTGATAGTTGTAAAAAATCAGTTCATCTTTGTTTCTCAATTGGTATGAATTAAGGTGTCTTCCATGGCCTTTTTCAAGTCTCCTATCTTGAAGCTTTGTGACCAAACATATTGCATGAAAAACAATAGCCATAAAAGTAATGTGCATACCTTGTTGCTTGGGATTGCTTTCTTGAGGTTTATGTTTTCTTCACATCCTTGAAATCATCTTTCCTTTCTATAGGTGCATCTTGATTTGTCTTGATTACCTCTTAAATGTCGGTTCATCAACATCATTCTTTACCTTGAATCCTAAACCAAATTTTTCATTGAAATCTCTTTTCTTGCTTAGGAGTTCATCTATATCATTTGTGCTTTTATCAAACTTGTGGTAGGCCTTCAACTTTCTTAAAGCCTTACCTAATTGGGTTTTTAGCAGCTCTAACTTTGCCTTGAGTTTTAGATGCTCTTCTTCCTTGGTTTTGAAATATTTCTCAATCAACTTAATTTGTGCCTCAAATTCCTTGACCATGTCTTCATGTTATTGAGCATTATTGTCTTGTCTTTTCTCAAGAAGGATGATTTTTCTTCATAATATTTCACCATTAATTTTAATTTTTTATTCTTCTTTATTTGATGTTTCAATTCTTCTAGAGAACTAATTAACTCATCTTCAAGATTCACATCAACATCCTCCTCATTTGAGCTATCATCTACAAACTGAATTTTACCTTTTGAGTTACAAGAAGTGATTTCTTCCATGGCCATGAATAGAGTTTCAGATTACATACCTTCATCTTCACTTTCATATTTTCTGGAGTCACTAGATTTAGATGAGCTTGATCCTTCTTGAGTATAGAAATTTTTCTTGTTCTTGAAGTACTTCTTCTTACCTCCATGTTTCTTGAATTTCTTATTTTTCTTGTGAGAAGTTTCTTCATCATGTTCATCTTGATCTCCCTTATTTTTGTTAGGACACTTTGATGCAAAATGACCAACTTGGCCACAATTGAAGCACTTGAATGGTAACTTTCCTTTGTACTTTCTTGATCCTCTTTTCAGTTTCCTTACAAACATAGCTTCAACCTTCTCATCATCCACCTCCATATCAGATTCATATTTTTTTTCTTGGCTTGGGACTCCTTATCAAGCTTGAAATCGACTTGTTTCTTGTTTCATTTTAATTCATTGGTTATCATCTCATAGGCAATAAGTATACCATGAAGTTCATCCATTTTAAGAGTGCTCAAGTCTTTGGCTTCTTCCATAGCTGACACCTTGGAATCATATTTAGTATAAAAGGACCTAAATAATTTTTGAACAACCAAAACTTCCTCTATCTTCTCTCATAAGACCTTTTTACCTCTCATCAGGTTTACTTACTTAATATACCCTTCGAAGTAGGAGGCAATACTTTATAAATTCAGTGTGTAATGCATGACCTTTATAAATTCAGCCTTAACCATTCCATAAAGAATTGCATTCATAGCTTTGGAATTTTTTTCACTCTTTCTTTCTTGCTACATTAGTAGGAGGTGTAGCTAGAATAGTGTAGCCATTATCAACTAATTGCCATATGTCAAATCCAATAGACATGAGGTAGGTTTTCATTCTGACACTCCAGAAGGCATAATTTGATCCATTGAAGAGAGGTTTCATGGAGGTAGAGAAGACACTTTGTAATTGATTGCTTGCCATGTCTGAATTGTCTAGATCTCATTTGATCTATTAAACTCACTACACAAGGACCAAGATATGATCTCAATTTTTAAAAATTAGGACACTCACTGCGAGGGGGTGAATCGTGTCAACTCAATCTTTTCAAGATAATTAAAAAAATAAATTTGTATCAACTTAATATAAAGAAGAAATCACGCGAGTCACATGAAGTAAACAAGCTAAACACAAGGAGATAAAAATTTAGTTGGGAAACCCAAGATGGGATAAAATACACAGAGCCAATGCACTATTCTCACAAAGGTTACAAATTTTTTTAGCACCCACTCAACATGAAGCACTAACTTCAAGAATCAAGCACCTACTTGACTGATTACAAGCTACAACTTGCATGAAAGCACCTACTTTCAGAATTTGTTGAGCTTTAACTTAGAATTTACAACAATTTTTGATCACTCACTTCATAAGGTTGCTAAGACAACAAATAGTGATCTTAGATAAACTCAAACATAAATTCTTATTACACTTTTTTCAATACATGATCAACTCTGTCTTCACCTTCTCAATCTCACATATGATTCAAAAATAGTTCCATGTATAAAAATTATCTTTTTATAAGAAAGAGTGACTTATGAAGGATGACCTTTTTCCTTCACCTTCAATTTATTTTCAACTAACTCACTCTTCCATACATATAAGTAAATGAAAAGGTCTTCACAAAAATTGCCTCTAGATGTCATGATTACATCTAATCATTTTCATTACTTGCACATAATTGTCATCCTGTCAATATTCATTTTGTTCAAAAATTGACCAATGGGAATTTAAAAACAACCTGACACTCTGCCTTCTCCTGCAACATACATTTTTGTAACATCCATCTCGACTTATCTCATAATTTAGCGAGTAAAAGCTGACTGAGGTAGATTTATACCGAATGCTAGGTGGCACCATCATTTGAGAACATTACCAAAGCACATAATATTCCTTTATAATCTCTTTAAAACTCTTAACCTTCACCATTTTAGCCTTCAATTTCATTTGAGCACATAGGAGTGCATTAGGAGCAAGGATGCTAGTTATCACATTTTTGAAATAAGGAGTAATAGACTTAAAAACCAACACCAAGATGGAAATTAAGGAATACCATGTTTACAAAAGGTTTATATCAACAACGAGAGCTTGAAGATCTTCAAAAGAAACTAGAGAAAGAGGCATTTTTCACACTCTTCTTCACTTTCATCAACATACAATCCTAGTGAAATTAAAACACAGTCTTCCATGAACTTGACATGCTAAAGAGAGAAGGTATTCAATGAGTTTCACATCTTGAGGAGATTGATTTGAGAGAAATTATTCATCTATACCAACAAAAATACATGGAACTACATATCTTCCTCATGGAGCAAGTACTGAAACAAGGTATGTAATGTCTTGCTAAAACAGTGATGCATCTTCAAGGATTCAACAAACTCACACCTTCTTCAATTAGGTATAACTCCAAGGACACATTTAAATAATGTTAAAGATAAAGCACAACTCCTAAAGTCCATCTTTTGTTTGACTTCATGCCCATTAGACTGGATTAGTTTGATCTTAATATCTAAGCTTTGCTTAGTTAGGGTTTTAGGATTAAAACCCTAGTCCACTATTCAAGGCTTAAAACACTCCATACTTTATTTTCATGCCCATAAAAGTGAAAGGTAACACCATCGTGAGGTTATTTCAACAAAATCAAGCCTTCTTTTGCATTTGATAATGAAATAACTTCATGATTTAGACCACTACCACTGTCCTTCTAGATCTGTCACATGAACCAGATCCAATTTTCAAGAAAGAGATGTTTTAATTATTTAAGCTCTTCTCGTGGATTCTAAAGTATTTTTATGAGAATTATAATTTCTTTCAAAATTTCCATACTGAAGAAACCACCATTTCAAGGATTATAAACATGGAAACAAGTATTTCAGGACAATGTAAGCTCGGTTCTTAAGTCCCTACAGGAAGTATTGATTTGGAGGAATCTTGCTAATAAAATATTCACACAAATAACTACTCATTTCATTTACACTCACTAAGAATGTGTTCAACATGCCCAGATTCTCTTGAATGTATTTGAAAGAGAAATTTCTACTTTTCATGCTCGAGTTCATGATGACTGCTTTGAGTTGACTATTTTAACTTGTTAGGGGTTGTTCACCAATAAAATTTATTTGATAAATAAATTGGTTTGAATTTTTGTTTAGGAATCATGTACCCTCTTCAAATTCATATGGATTTTTAGCACAAACACTTTACATTGAAACAAGTTCACCTAAATCAAGAACTAGGTCTTGTCAAGACCGAATCTTCAAAGTTCTAACTGAGATAGGCATACCTTGTTCAATTTTTTAACATGGATTCACTAAATATATTTATAGACAAAAATATGAAGACTCGGATGACCACCCATGTCATAATTTTCAACTTGAATCCCTTCACATCAGACAATATACAAAACTTTGCAAAGACTGAGATAGCCCTGTATGGTATAGTCAACCATGAGGAACAAAAATCCCACCATTTTGACCTAGAAGAATCCTTTTACAATCTGAGAGGTTTTACTAAATTGAAAACTTGATTTGGAGACAAATAAGCTCATTTTATGCCTATCACTTCAAGGAGGTTTGGTGAGAGTAAGATCACTGATAGAAAAATGAATAGAACTTTTTTTTCCTTAACCATTTGACCTCAAGATTTTTGCAAAAGTTTAGTCTTGGAGTGATCTTAAAAAAATCTTTTGATTTATCTGAATAAGGCTTGTTAAAAAAAAATTGAGTGTTAAGAAGATAGGTCATTATTTTAGCCCTTCTCACTTTACCTAGTTTTGGTAAAACTTGAATATCTTCAACAATATTCTTCAAATTTTCATGAAACTTGACCCAGTAATAAAACACCTCCCTATACATGCTCCATGGATTTATTTCTCATAAATGAGCATGTACGATCAAGAACAATCTCATTTTCCTAAGCTTTCATTGTTAGTTCTCAAAGATAGTTTTAGTGAAATCTTCAAATTTTCCTCCAAGAGATAAAGTAAGCCCTATAGATGCCCATAAATGCTCTAGGGAGTATTCCTAGGATCCTACCATGATTACATAGGCTTTTCATGGCCTTCTTTGAGCTCATACACCTCATTAGGCTCTAGAACTAGGCCTTGATGATCTAGTCTCTACCATGACTTGTAACACATGACCTGATGATCACCCTAGAAGATCTTGGACATACTTAAAACAACATTTCAGGCATGTGATACACCCGAGAAAAGAACACCAAGCAAATCCATACCTCAAGTATGCACCAACCTCACTAATCAATCTTGTAGCACTCCGAACCCATCTTAAATGTTTAAGAAACCAACATGAGACCAATTTGTGACCACCAACCACCATTGAGAAGGCACCAACATTCATTGCATTGTAATTATCCTTTTCCATCTTTTTCATGTGACATCAATGACAACACCAAGCAAAGCAACATGGTTCAACAAATGAGGGTGGACTAAGTTCAATTCATAATAAAAGATTAGATTCAAGATCAAGCTCATCAACCATGCACAAAAAATCAAGAAATTCATAAGAGAATACAAGTAAAAATTTATTAACAGGAATGATTCGAGGCTAATTACACTTTTACGTACTTAATTTCATCATATAAAGTTAAACATGAATTAAAATTTTCAAGAAGATCCGGGATCTCAATTCATCACATTCACTTATATGATGTTGTTAACATGCTACTAACCCTCCATTAATGCAAATATTATTGTCCTGAACACTTCAAAAAGTCTTATAATTTTTGTCTTAAATTTTCAAGTACCCTTTATGGGCCTACAACTCCTCACCAACTTTTAGACCTATACTCAAAGTAAAACTCCCTCAAATTGTAATAACCACTTTCCAAATACTATAACTATGCTTTTTTTTTTAAATTCCCAAATTAAACATGTGTCTTCAATGATTTAAATGTAACAAATAACATTTAAATCCAACAAGTTATAATTATAATTCTTCAAAAAAAAAAATCAATAAAGCATGTGCATAATCATGGGTCAACTAGATCCTACTTGATCTCCCATAAAGTACTCTTTCGAGTCAATATACAAGGTATACTCATTAGTTTCCTTCTCGGCATTGATTTTACAAGTGTTGTTCTAAGTGTCTACTTGGGGTTCAATCAATTGAATCCCATCCGACATCTCACACTTTAGTTAGAACTAGGTGAACTTGACAGTGTAATGACATACACTACTTCGGCCAAAGTTTATGAGTCATACATTGCATGCTCTATTTCTAAACTACACATTGTATCTAGAAACATGTCCCATCACCATGTCACTTAGTTCCATTATCATAATTGAATCATTTTTAAAATTTAATCAAATTAAAGTTACGCACATGATACAAAACTTTCTCATCCAAAGAAGACAAAATACGATTGTGCCAACTTAGGTTTCATATGGGAGAGAAAGAGCTCACGTAACGACTTGTGTCATCATGTGATCAATTTCTTCCCGTAGCCAACATAAGTTGGTACAGAGGAACTAGACCAAATTGACAGACAACCTCTGCATCTTAGCACAACTCAGTTCCTTATTGATTACAACACACATAATAAATGAAGCTCGAGGGACAACTTAGGATAAATGTTGTATGGTAGTATTCATTAAATGAACTGCATCATTCAATAAACACTGCACTACATCCACCATCCAAAGTTGACTGCGCGAGTATCATGTATACATTTTTTAATAACTATTCACCTTATTGAATTAGTTTCATAACATATTTATCTTTCATAATGCGGGGATATTCCATCGCATTAATTATTTGATCCTAAGGTCCATAACTTAGTTTCAATAATTATTCATAATCACATTTCATTAAGAATTTTTAAAATAATTAGGGCAACACACTCGCATTATTAACGCAATCCCTAATTTATTCAAATTACGACATTTTCGTTATAATTTCTTAAGTATAAAATTATTGAACTCATCAACTACATGTAATACAATCATTTATATCCATAAAGTTTACATACTTATGATTAAATAATAAATTATCATTAATCATTTATCATCATACAATAGTCCAAACATATAACTATAAAATAACAAACCACATTCATTTATTTTAATATATTGCATCTCATATCCTTACTATAGCTTTGGTTCATTTTATATACTTAAAGCTAATACACTAAGGATATTATTCACTCATAGTTCATTATTCAACTTAATAATAGTACCTATCTTATGAAATCAAATTGATTAATTCAATCACAATTATATCCTAACAGATACACAAAACTGAATAATTGATATAAACAACCATGATCATTATTACAACAATATTCAAAATTGAAATAAAACTATTATTTTATTTTCCAAAATGATGCATAAACTCGGAGGCCATAATGCCTTTAAACAATTTATTCAAATAAGCACAAGCTCGCTTTGACGGCAGTGAAGTAAAGAATACATCTTTCAATCTTAACAACAAGAATTCAACATAGCCATTAATAATTCATTTACCGATAAGATCTAAATTTCGTCATCTATAAATTTTTTTAGAAACTCACAATTCAAAATAACTCGGCATGGAAAATTCAACCATCTTATCTTTACTATTCATAACACTGAAAATATTTCAATGAATCATAATTCAACTAAGCAACATAATCTGAAATTAATTAAGATGATAACTTATCATTTCCATTTTTCCTTTCTTTCATAATCCATAAAAGAAACATATGATTTTTCAACTCAAATCATTAAGAGAATAATTTAGATTACTAACAGATAACAATTATGAATATCAATTCCAAAAACATATCAACTATGTCATTTATACCCAAACAAGGTTATTTAAAAACATTAAGCAAGTATTAACTTTATACTTAAACATCCATACTTGTTTCTATCATCATCATAAATTAACATTACAAGTCAAGTAACAGCCATACAAACCACACAATCTTCATTCCAAGTTCATATAACTTGATTGTAAAAGAAAAGAGTATAATAATACTCAAGTCATGTCTTAATAATAATATTATTAAGAGTCTATTTCGATAAGATAATAATTAAATTATCCAAACTTAATAACTTAATATTATCAACCATAATCCTTATCGAATAATATTCACTTATAAAAATACATTATTCCTTCTTAAGAAATAAGAGTTTAAGCATTTTTTGAGTAATAATAATTTGTTAAACAACAGATTGAATTTTCATTGATCACCTTAACTTATCCGGATAAACCTTAATTTATTCGAACCCAAGCAAAGAGTCACCATAATCATTACAACCTACAATGGAATTGTACCACCAAGCCTAAGAATAGGCTATATTTTTCTCATTCTTTCAAACTAAGTCTATAGACTTATTCCTTACATCCGGTTCAAACACTGGTTCAAACGAACCATAAACAAATATAAAATCACAAGCCTTCACCATACGGTGAATAAAAAGAAGTGCATAGTTCACATTGGCCATGGAATGGTCAAAGAAGATCAATAAAACATACTAAGGAATGGTCGAACTAGCCCCAATTCCCATCAACTTGAGTGAGAAGCTTGATCACAATTAATAAACAAAATCATAGACCCAATCTAATAAGTGACTGAGTCGCATAACCATCATGATATGCACATGTCGTGGCCCATTTATGGGTTTAGAATTTTATTAAATGAATCCATAAAATAAAAACATTTATTATATTTAAAATATTAAACACTTGGTTTCAAACCTTAAAATAATATTAACCTATAGGTAGGATAAACTCAATGAATTCGTAGTCAAATATTATCTCAAAGTAGTTCTCTTAGAAGAAGAATCAAACTTATATATAAAACTTTAAACCATTGTTACCACAATCAATGGATAGAAAGTCGAGTTGGGTTTTATTAACACATTCATATGTTTTTATCCAAAACAAGGAGATGTGAAAAAATAAACGTTAAACTACATGTTATTGAGCATGAGCTTAAAAATGATAACCATACGGTCATTATATATAGCCTGTATCAGGAACTATAACTCTAAGCATCCATTCATAGACTGGATAACACTACCAGTCATGCATTCATGAAAATAATGTGGCCTTAATAAAACAACCTATATATAACTTAACCAAATGCAAATTAAATACATATTGGCTTCCAAATACACACACACACACACACACACACACACACACACACACACACACACACACACACACACACACACACACACACACACACACATACATATAGAGCCATTAGATTCTCGGTGTATCTTCGACCATGGTGCTCAATCAAGATCTAACCATACCCATAATGAATAAGACGATAACACGAAGGAAAACCAATTTTTTCCATTAACATTAAAATATATTAATGCTATAAATGATAAAGATGAGAAAGAGACAATCTCATGCCTATAAATGCTCACAGAGAAGACCGGACCCACTTCTTTTTCTTCCCGAAATCCTCCAAACTTCACGCACAAAACCGGAAAAATAATAACTTCCAAATGAAACAGAGTGCAAATAAATCCATAACTCATATATATATATATATATATATATATATATATATATATATATATATATATATATATATATATATCCTCATAACAAAATGGATTTAAATTTTACATACAAATTCCCAACAGCTTTTCCCGTAAATGGCCATGATAGTTTTGCATGTAAAGCTTGCATGGCGAGCCAAAAAGCCAAACTGAAAAATGATAGACCAAGATAACCACTTAGCTCGGTGGTGGCTTCCTCGAGAAGCTTCCCACTTCTCCCGAGGCTACGGAGCCTCATTAAAATTTATTTAATGCAATTGTCCCAAATTCCCCTAATTTCTCACTATTTCCTTTCCATTCGACATCTTCCATCTTTGGTGCTTCCTCCAAATTGACTTGCAATCACAACCCTATGTTTTGGCAAATTATCGCCATCTAACGGTATGGGTTCCATAAAAAACCCAAAACCCTAACTTAACTTTCCAAATAGATCGACCAATGTGCTTTCACCTTCATTCAAAATTGGCTCAAGTGGTCGATGACAAAAGCGAATAGCTCGGTGACGAGCTCGGGGGGATCGGTTGGGCTAGTGACCCCTTCCCATTAACAATTTCACATTGCATTGCCATTCATAATATGGGTCGGCCTTTTTAATGTATTCGAAATATAATAAACATAATCCAAAAGCATTACATATATATATATATATATATATATATATATATATATATATATATATATCTATATATATATATATATATATATATATATATATATATATATATATATCTGTGTGTGTGTGTGTGTGTGTGTGTGTGTGTACTCATGTACATACATATATATGCATATTTCTCCGTCGATAAGAAAGGATTTATAATCATTTTGTGAACCATTCGACATTAGTAAGAATGCCTTATATAGGTTTTATAAAATAACATTTTAAAAATAAGCTCAAATCTATGACCCTATCAATGATATATTTGTTTTCTAACAAGGGTCTTCACATATTTAGTCAACCATACCAAGATTATAAAATTAATTAACCACACACAGTTTCATAGACATAAATAAGTTCATGTAGTCACCTACATACAAGCTCCATCCATCCAATTTTTCTTAAAATACATAAAAACAACTCTATCATTTAGTTTTCTCAATAAGCCAAAAGGAACTAAAACACTATGTAAAATACTTAAAATCACTTTAAACATGTTCAACATCACCAAATACACCTTCTACAACCATCATATCAGTTTCAAAGCATCAATTTTCACCACTTTCCTTTTTAGCCCTTCACTAGTCCTTGTAGCCTTGGAAAATACAAATTATGAAAAAATTCACAAAATAATGAATTTCAAACCTAGCTGGTATTAATTTTATGAGCCTATTATCCTCATTAAAGTGCATTTAAAATTTCAGGTCCTAACTCTCTTCCAGTGAAAATTTATGCCACTTTTTGCAATTTTGTCTTTCTAGGCAATTAGCCCTCCTACACTGTAAACCTCCAAGTTTAGAACAACATGCAAACAACCAATAAAAAAGGATTACATTTATATAAACCCTTTATCTTTCTCTAACTTTTCACCATGGTATTTTTCACAATTCCTTTCGTAATCTCTCAATCATCAAACCCTCCTTTTAGCTTGTTTGTAAGCCTTCAGTCTAGGGTTTCATAGAAAATTCTTGATTTTTACTTTTTGCACTTTAACAACTACTCAGATATATTATTTCACCTTATTTGTACTTTTTAAAGGTCTTCTCCTTGCTCCTAGAGGTCTCAATCTTTTAATTGTACAATTTTACAAATTTTCTCCTTCTTTTCTAAGCTAGGATTTCAATACAATGTTCTGGCTTTGCAATTTCTTCAATGTGACATCATATTTGTCCCTTTCGTCCATATCCAAATAACTCACTCAAGGTCTACTTACATTATTTTCAAATCTCTAACTCTTAATTTTCTCAACTCTAATTTTTGCAATTTTTGTTAAAAGTTGCTCTTAGGACTACTTGATCTAACTTGGGTATTTTTGTCCCTAAATGCTTAGTTTTTACGAATTTATCCTACCTTTTAAAAATTAATTGAAGAATTTTTTTTAATTTCATACATACCCTCCTAAAAATACATACCCAAATTACTTCCTTGATCTTCTTTTCAAAGATTCCTAATGTCTTCCATATACCCTTCTTTAACACTTCAAATGACATGTGAGTGTGCATTAATGAATTACCTTATTGATGGTACTAGTTATATTTTTTCCAACGTCCTTTCTTTAATTTCAAGTTTTTATACATTTAATAACATCATCCTCCATCATTATTAACTACTCACTCACTATAATCCTTATGGAATTTAGTATTTTACCTCATTTTCCATGATCGCTACTATATCTCGGTATAGAATTATACATTAGTTTTTCCTTTTTAAGATTTATACTCATGAGTGATTAACTCCTAAACCTTCACCAAACACCTCCCAACCTTCCTCAACTCTATGAATCACTTTATCCCTTGATACTTCTAAGAAAATCAATACTCCTTTTGATTCTCAATATACCATGTATGCATAGTTTCTCAAACTTACACGGTAGACACTTTTCCAAAAGTATTGAAGACCTATTTATCACCCTAATTACACCTATTTCATCCTCTTAAATTTACTCTTATCACAACTAATTTGACAATTTCCTCATGGTTCTTGTGTAATATTCTCATCATAAACCCTCAAGAACGAGGTTATACCCGACTATGACAAACATTCGGTTCATTATCTTCCCACAAACTATTTAATGCTCTTTAATGGCTTTAAAAGCTTTAATAATTTGTTCAAATGCTACTAAATCTTATTGATCATCCCATCTTCAAAGAGTATACAATTCTACTTCACATTTCATACACTAATTTTGATTATATATAGACTATTACACACATAATCAAATAGTCTAGGCTTGTTGTTTTCTTTCACAGGACTTCTATAGGTTTCAAATAATATTTCTTAGGGTTTGATACTCTTCTACATTCATTTTTACACCTTCATCATCTTACTTTATCATTTTCATGAGTTACAAAACCATTTACTCAACTATTAAGGAATTTGTCACAATCCCTTCCTCAACTTACACCTTTCTTTTGTCCTTCCACCAGATATTTCAATTAATATTAACTTATGCATTATTAAACTCTCACATTTACTTAAGTGATGAATTCCTTACATAGTATCAATCACATTTATTTCCACACTTGCAAATCATTAAATTAAAAAAGCTTACCTTGGTACTATTTCTCAACTTTTCTCTAGAGTGCCTTCATGCCTAGATTCATCTTTTGTGGTTCTTACCAGGTTTCTTGAGGACTATACTCCTTCCTAACCTGTGATAACAACTACTCATCAACTCCCATGAGATTTACGACTCAATCTCATCACTATATCATACATAATAACTCAAAATAAATGCAAGACACAATTTTATATCCCAATAAGCTTCTTGATAAATATATTAATGATCTATTAATAAGATTCCTTGAGCCATGAAGGCTCTGTTATAAAGATTTTATCTCCTCACCGTCTTTACAAACTTTCAAAAATATCTTCCATTTGAATGCATAGGATTTCCATATAATTTTGGAGGTACTTAGGTTTCCATGACCTAACCATGAATGGTTGCACTAACATTAATGATTTTACATCATGGTGAGGTGTGGTAAGTGGTTGAGTAACAAGACCACCCTCATTATGCTCACTTTAGGCCTATACTATCATCTAGAAGTATAGCTTACTAACACTAGGATAGACTACACAACTAGGCATGTTTGAATATTTAAATATGACACCTATAATTTATCTCCAAAGCAAATGTAGACACCTATAATTTAGCTCCAGCAATTTAAATACTTAAATTACACTAATTATCCCCTTCCCGCAAATTGACGACATATCGTCAATATAGCACATTTTCTCTTCTATCATTGTTAATTAACTACATTACACTAGTTAATTGGCCCTTCTATCCAAAGAAAAGATGACAATTAACGACCTTCCATTAATTAAACCCCTTTCTACCTGAATTAATTAATTATTCTTAATTAATTAAGTTTCATCTTCTATTAGATCAATAAATCGTCATTTATTTGATTAAACCCTTCTTATCCCCTAAATCATACTAATTATTCTTCTAAAAATATTCTACAAGATTTCTCACCTATTAATTAATCACTTTGGTTAATTAATAAATCCCCTCAAACCCCATCAGTCACTAAAAGACAAACTTAACTCTCCTCAAGTTGACTCAACCCTCTCTAAACCATCCTTACCCACAACTAACTCATCCTTACTATTATCCCACATGTAAAGGGATGCAAATATTCTTTTATCCAAAGGGCTTATACTACAACCATTTCATCATCCTAGGGCATTCTTCCTTAGAGTGGAGCTAGGAATCATCTATTTGCATTCAATCATCCAAGTTATTTTGTGAAGATCAATGGAGTTAATCAAGAAAGGCATTGTTGCCATGACTTGATGAACCTCCATCCTCAATCCTCTTGGATCAAGAAACAACTATCAACCCTTTGATAGCTAAAGGATCTACCTAGGTCCATTTCATTGATTTAGATTTCTAAAGAGTAGAGCAATAAATGTTAGCATGTTAGCTTGAGGTTTTATTTTCAAGGTTTTAATGCATAGTGTTGATGTTTATTACTTGTTTAGCTCTTAGCATGATGGTATATTGATCTAGTTAGCATTGTATTGAAGCTATTAGGTGTTAGATTTGATTTCCTTTGCATTGTTAACTAATTCATGTACACATTTGGCATGCCCGATGGGACGGGTCCTTAGTCCCTTAGCATTGTAGTTCAATTTTTGTTGTTATTTCAATATTTGACTAACCCTTGATATGCACATGTTTGAAATAATGTTAAATTTCTTATAATTTTTGCTACCTTTGCATGTGTTGAGTCTTCTTTAGGGATTCTATTTTGATGGGTTGTTGTCAATTTTGAGCTAACATGTTAAAATTTTGATTTTTTTGAGTTTGCTTATGTCATTGTGTCATATTTTGATGTCGTCGCTAGGTAAATTTTTGTAGCAATCACTCATTTCCTAACGCAGACATCATTCTCGCTAGTGCACACGCATTTATTCAGATGATTGTACCATGTTTCTATAAAAACTGTCTAACCTGCGTAGGCGCCCGAACTGTAGCACATGCATCCTTATGATGGTGCACACACTATGTGTCATGTATAACTACACATACACCCATTTCCTAGCACAAACATCATTCTTCCCGTGCACACACACTACCATATTTTTTTTAATTTCTATTTTGCTTCTCGCAAATACACATATATTCGCTATCACAGGCATGCTAAGGTAGGCACATGCATCTCTCTAGACTTATAGGCACTCTATAGCTCTGCTAGTCCACATAGAGGTGTGCATACACCATAATCCACGTGCATATACCCTGATATGTGCGCAGTACCACAGTCTAGTTTTGAATATCAGTTTAACATTTACAAAAGCTTGTGTCATTAAAATACTAACATCTTGTAGGTTTATTTTGATTAATTTCTATTTTGCAGGTGTATTTACATGCTTTTTTAAAATTTAATTAAATTTAGATAAACATTGCATGCTTAATCATAAGATTAAAGTCGCATATGCTCTTCCTTGTACCTTTTTGGGAAATCTTGGGAATCGAAATGATTCTTATCTCTTTATTTTGCTTTGAAAAATGTTGGGAATGTCAAATTTGGTTAAAATAAACATGTATCACATTTGATTTAAGTATTTTCCATTTTTTGATTTCTTAGTTGGATCTTGCATCACGTATGCTCTTATCTTGTGTCTTAGGATGATCTTGAGAATCGAAATGGCATTTTTCCTCTTTGTGTGCATGGAAAATTACTAATCCGTTGTGCAGGACCAAAAACATTTGTCAAAGAAGGAAGAAATTGAGACAAAACAAAACTACTAATACAATTTCTATGCAAGTTACCAAAAGGTGTTCAAGTAAACCACATTAAGCTAAACAAGATAAAAAACACACCACAAACATCACACTGTATTTGCAGGTTTTCGGAAAAGGGTACGTCCCTATCCGCTCAACTAGATATAACCCCTTTGGCATAACACCTTAAGCTATAACAATGGGGGTGGTTCTAGGAACCCTAAAGTAGTCCACGCAAGAGGGAACCTTGTGGATGAAACAAGAAGTGATCCGCATAGCCTACTTGACCAAAGGTGTTACCATTTTTGAGATTTAGCGTCAAAGTTATTCGTATCGTGACCCCAGTGAGAGTACACGATGGACACATTTATTGCCCATTGTACTTGAAGGGGGTAAAGTAAAGTCGGGATAATCCTTGGGAAACCTTGGCAAACTGATCTCACTTTTAAATAACTTGTGACACCTAGTTGAGTGAACCACCTAGGAAGTTATCTTTTACCAAGAGCTAACTTTGACCATATCAAAACAAATTTGAGTTGAGATCTATCACAAAGGGAGAATTTTTTTCGAAGTCGTAACCTTGTTTTTTAAACAAGGGAGAGTCCATCAAAGTTTGAATGACACATCATTCATCATGAGGATTGTAAAGTTTTACTTTTACTTAGTTTTCACTTGCCCTAGGGCAAGGCAAAACTCTACCGAAGTGAAACCAAACTCTCTTCAACACCAATTGATCTACTTCCTTCACTTTCTTTTGAAACTTTGTTGATCAGAAGAAGAGTGATTACCCTTGTGTTGCTAATTGATTTATATTCACTAGTTTTGTGTCTGTTTATGCTCATCCATGTTTACAACTGAGTTGTTAAACATCTAAAGTGTTTGAAGAAGTTTTCAAATCATTGGTATCTTTTTTAGTCTTAATACCCACGTCAATATCATCAATCGTAGTTAGGTTGGATTCATCACCTTGATTCTCTTTTGAATTGTTATCTTGTTTATATCGTGTCGCTACAATATTGGTATTTACGTCTTGTTCCTTGTAAACTTGACCTAAATATCTATATTGTGAGGTTACGCTATATACACTTTAACAATTCCTAGGTATACTCTATCTTTATTTTGATTTCAATTACTACGTCACTTTTTAAAAGTGTTGGGTGTTACCACTTATGTGAGTTATATCAATATCATCTTGATATTAATACCTTACTTTCTCGCAAAGTTTGGTTAACATATCTGGGTGGAATTTTCATGTCGCTCACAATCATAACTTCCACTTTTTGGAATATAGGTCTTGATTGGATCTAGGCTTGCTTTTAGTATACTATGTTTGTGGATCATGTTAACTCCTTGTTATTACTTACACCTTGTTCATTTCTTTCAAATCGACATAAGTAGTGACATTTTGTTAATCATCTTAAAACACCAACTACCATTTTGGAAATAGACTTAGGAAGTATATCATTTGGTTGATTGGTTTTGGAGCTAAACATTGTGATTGTGTCTTGTTTGTCACTTTTGACTTATACATTTAGGAAAATTAATTTGATCCATTAATTCTTTATCATTCATTATTCTTTGGCTATTAATTTGGCTTTGTGTTTTTAACTTGTGTGATTGTTCCTTGTGTTTATCCACCTTATAAAATCATTTGGGTATTTGATCCACTTGATCTTCTTTTTTTTTCCTAAGTTCATGATCATTTTTGAACATATCTTTCAAACCTTGGAAAAACATTTCCTATCAAGAAAATTTTACATCAATCGAACATTGGAAATATTTCCTTTGTATCCTTTATGTTGCTAAAAAAATTATCAATCCTTTGAAATTTATGCCTCCAAACCTTATTGGATTATCAATCTTGAGTCATCACGATGTATGTTTTCCTTAGATTCCCTTTTGGAAAATCACACAAGCATCCCCATCTTTAGAAAATGTCTAGTTGGTTGTCATTATGCTGCCCAAATCAACATGAAACCTTCTTCACTTTGAAGAAGTTTGATCATACAATCTAGGTCTAGGCCTTTGAACCCAACACATGCCAACAATGACTGATTATCGCAAGGTCCCTTATACATACGAAAATAAAGTTTCGATGTTCACATCAAAAGACACCCATCGTGACTAAGCCTCGTTTGGTTCTTCGCGCTAGAGAACCCATTCGAGTAACCCATTCCCTACTCCCATCTCATAATCAATGGTATGGTTTGGACACTTCTAATCCAAATTATTATTTGAGTTCCCCCACTCTTATTTTTATTTTAATCCAAACATTTCCTCTTCTTATGAGGATTCCAATAAAAATATTTCCTCCAATTATTTTGATGATTCAGATCCAAACTACTATTCAAATTCATCTAATTCAACTCCTAAGTCATGGTCCTCCCCTTCTTCACAAGACCTCCTTCATCATATTTCTACTTGTGATTCTTGAGTCCCCCTTTCTTTGTAGGATCCTCTTCATCATTCATTTAATATGACTCTATATTCAGATCCTCCCATTCTTCGCAGACTCATTTTATTAGTTTCCTCAACTCTGTCTTCTTCCTTTGAAGATACACGTGAATCCAAATCCATCCAATAAAACATCTAATACAATTATTGAATCGCAGTCCTCTCTTTCTTCATAGGACCCTTGTTATTATTCATCCAATGTGATTCTTGTATCACGGTCCTCCCCTTCTTCGCAGGAACTTCTTCGCAATCACCCCCATGAAGTTTTCCTTCTTTGAATATTCAAGTGACTCAAATTCCATCTAGATCCATGTCTACTTTGTCCCCCATGTCACCTTCTTCTATCAATCATTGTTAAAAATATTCTCAATATTTCACACCAATTCACCCTTTTTCATCCAATATAACCTCGTGGTCGATCAATAACCCATATTGATTAATTTATTTCAAAACGAAGGAGTGACCATGGCCTTTATAGGGGCACATGAAGATATCCCTCTAATAAGTTATGAGTAAGTATTCTCTTTAGAATTTGATGTGTCCACATATTGTGAGGAAAATGTTGATTCCTTTTATCCAAAAACAAAGGAAGAGCATTAGATCATGCAACTTGATCCTCCTCTTATTCATCCATCTTCACATTCTTCATTACGTGAGGAAACTCTTGGGTATTACATCGATCCATGGCCTGTCTTATCATCACCCAATCAATCTTTTTATATCATAATTCCTCAATCATAATCTCTTATGGGGTCAACGCCAAGTATCCCTTCATCTTCATCTAGGTGTGGGTCACCTTATAGTAGCCCTCCCTATGCTATTTGTGGGACATTTTCGAGTAGTCCACTATCTTCTATTCTTGAACCACATCCAACTAGCCCCTTGTCTTCTATGTATGGGTCACCCTGAGTAGTCCATCATCTTCTATTCTTGAGCCACATCCTAGTAGCCCATCAACTTCCATATATGGGTCGCATCTTGGTAGACCTTCTTCTATTCTTGGGCCACACCTAGTAGCCCTTCATCTTCTATTCATGGCTCACTTCCCGTAGACCCTCTTCTTCAATCCTTGGACCATGTCCTTTTCATCCATCACATTATTCTTCTACCAATGATTTTAGAAATCCCACCATCATTTCTCACTTCAATTCTAAATGACCACATGTTTCTCCCACTTCTCAAGATTAGATAAGCCACACATTATCTTACAAGAAACCCAAATAGGTTCTTTATCAAGCTAAGTGATGAGGGTAATCAATCCTCACCATTAATAATGTCAATCCAAGGCTGGTGTCTGATGGCTGTATGCATTAAGAGAAGAAGATCTTGGAAAGCAACTCCTTTAAACACAAACCAAACTTGCATAAAATAAAAGCACACATGCAAAAATTTAAATGCACACTTGCAGAAATGTAAACACACTTGCATAAAGGAAATCACACTTGTAGAAATGTAAACACACTTGCATAAATTGAAATTGTTGAATGGGAAATAAGCAAAATTAAATGAAACACCTACAGGTTTACAACAAACTGAATTTTCACAATACAAAGATAAAAACAATACAACATGAATGAATTAAAGACAAATGAATAAACATAAACATAAATACAAAGATCCATCTTCCTTGGAATGAGTGGCCAACTCATTCCTTGGAAGAGGATTTAAATCATACTTCTGAGATCTTAAAACTACATAATATTTGAGAGGAAAGAATGATATTTATTTCTTGGGAGAAAAGCATTACATATCTAAGTGTGGAAGGTTGCATTTATAATTCATGCATCCAACCAACTCCTTATTTTAGGAAATACAATCTGATCTTATATTTATTCCAATCCTAACAACTAATATCTCCATCTCCACAAAATATGGAGAGAGATATATTATTGGGGTCAAATCTTATCTTACTTATTTTAGGAAGATTTGCTCCCAAATCTTCTCCTTGATTTTTAGTAACAAGAATCATAATGATTTTATTATTCTACATTATTGGAAGGAGATTTTTCTCAAAATATGATTATGACCAAATACCTTTCTCGGATTTTCCATTTGACTTTGTTGTTTTTGATTGTGGAACTTTTAACGCTTGTCTGATACGCTTTTTCCCAATCATGCTTCACTAAAAGTTATATTTATCTTCATTGGAAAACCTTATAGAAAATATGAATAACTTTTTTTTGTTAAACACATTTCTATGAACAAAAACCTCTCTCAAATTTTCCATTTGACATTTTTGTTTCTGTTTATGGAACTTTTAGCGCTCGTCTGATACACTTTTCCTTAAACTGCAACTCACTAAAAGTTAGATCTCTCTTTATTGGTAAAACCTGTAGCAAATATGAATGAGGTTTTTGTTAAACACAATGCTATAAACAAAAATATATCTCAAATTTTCCATTTAAATTTTATGTTTCTGTTTATGGAACTTTTTGCGCTAAATCGTCTGATACACTTTTCCTTAGACTACAACTCACTTAAAGTTAGATCTTTCTTTATTGGTAATACCTGTAGAAAATATGAATGAAATTTTTTTAATAACATTGCTATGAACAAAAACCTCTCTCATATTTTCCATTGGATTCTCTGATCTTTCACAATTCCTCAAAAAAATGTCAAAATATGCTTAGTTCTGGAACTAAGCCTGCGAGTTCTGGAACTAAGCCTACGAGTTCCGAACTAAGCCTGCAAGTTCTGGAACTAACTCTGTGAGTTCTAGAACTAATCCTGTGAGTTCCAAACTAAACCTGTGAGTTTTGGAACTAAGCCTACAAGTTCAGAGTGAACTTAAAACAGCTATAACTTTTACATACGATCTCGGATTGAGATGATTCTTTTTTTGAACTTGCATAATTTTTCAAGAGGAATCTGAATATGAAATAAGATTTGAGTTTAGATATACCATCCATGATCAATTACACTTTTCTCAATACTAGCATTATCTTTCCTTTATGGCCTGCATACATAAGACATTGCATCTTTTCCCAAATAATCAATAGGATTAGTCAACAAAATAGATAACAAAATATTTCTAAAGAATGAACAAGATATATATCCTATATTCTATCTTAAGAAAACTATAAGTTCCTAGATTACATTTAAATCCACTTTCAAAGGTAACTTGGAAGGAAAAAATAATGGTAATTTATGGCTAATTTATGGCCTCATCACCGAGATCAAAAATATGACGAGCTCCAAAGCTACCAATAACTTAAACGATTATAAAATTCTAAATCAAGTGTGATTCTAGAATGCACACCAATGTACCCATCAAGTATGGCATAAAGTGCAAAAATATGTGGATGGAGAACTCAAGCTCCCACATACGAAACCCATGTTTCAAAACAAATCACAATCATTTGTTGAGTGTGATCTCACCATGATCATCGAGATTGGGGATAATATTACACTTGATAAGCAAACATGCTTAGTCTCTCTTATCAAGGAAATCGTGAACATTGTTTTTGGATCCTATCATGCAGAGTGACATGTTTCATTCCTATAACCATCAAAAAATTAAAAACAATCATGAAAAAATTCAAAAATACAAAAAAAAGAAAACATTAAAACATTACGAAAACAAACTCAAAGGTGCATAGATCAAACATAAAAATTATTTATTACAAATGCATGGATGTTCTTTCTTCCCTTTCTTTCATATTCCTTTGTAAGTCATCCATCATTTTCACCCCTTCGATGATATTTTGGTTAGCTTATTTTGTACAAATTTTGTGACATTTATCTCTATGGTATCCATTTGACCTTGGTATTTCATCACCTTGGTAAATTAAATAACGATTGACCTCTTAGAGATCTTTTCACTATCTACATATAATAAACTTATTGGGAAGAATTTTTGGGTGTATTTGTTGACACTAGCCAATTTCGTCATCACAATCACTTCCACATCCTTCCATTAACCCATTAGTGGTTATTAACCCCTTACCAAATAAGAGAGATGAAATAAGTTTTCAAAAAGAAAAAGAATGAAAATCAATCAATCAAAAAGTAAAAGCTAAAAGCAAAAGCAAATTGATATATAACTCTCTTTTGGGGTATTTCCAATAATATCTACTTGGGGCTATGGACGCCTAATTGGCGAGTAGAGAAATGTTGTGATTAGAATCAAATTCATTGTTATCGGGGCTATGGACGCCTAGTTGGAAACAAAGCAATGTATAGATCTCCTTCCACCCTTCATTCAAAAATTGCCTTTCAAAATCAATTATTCATACACGTTGGCTAAGTATCTTCACTTGTTGTCTATTAACTCTTTCCTTCAAGAGGTAATTCATTTCCACTTGCACACATAGGATCTCAATGAGTAAACAGGATTAGTATGTTACCAAGTGTTACTTTTGGACCTTGTTTAAACTATTTTCTTAACGCATGTCTTGTCTCAAAAATTGTGCCTTGGGTTAATCACTTTTTCATCGTCTCGCTTTCTCAATCTTTTCATAAAATGATTTTTCTTCAAAAACCGTTTAGAACATCCATGTGTATAGGATGTCATTTTTACTATGTTTGTGGACACCTTTGTCCCCCTTTA
Source organism: Taxus wallichiana var. yunnanensis (assembly GCA_018340775.1). Lineage (NCBI taxonomy): Eukaryota > Viridiplantae > Streptophyta > Pinopsida > Cupressales > Taxaceae > Taxus > Taxus wallichiana. Next base: position 654,662,320 of record CM031243.1, on the reverse strand, counting down.
ATAAATCAATCTCCCACTTTCTTTATATCATGACTTTCTTGGATAGCTTACGCTAGGGCCATCCTTTCTCCCTCATGATACAACCTATTTTATATTGGCCTTGACCCCCTTCAAACATGTGAAGAGTTTTCCTTTGAATAATTTTCACATCTTCACTTTCTTGTGCATACGCGTGGTATTCTCCTTTTTGTACATCCCATCTATTGTTGGAGGCATCCACGCTTCTTTGTCTTCATGTACATAGTTTTAGAAAACTTTCAAAAACACTCGTATAAACCTGTCAAAATTCCAAAAACATTAAAATATGTCCAAAATCACAAAAACATTCAAATATGTTTCTAAAAAATAAAAAAAAATAAAATTTATCCTACAAAACATCACTCTTTGGTTCTCACATGTTCTTGTGTGTGACATATGGATCATCTTGATCTACCTCCATCAACAAAGTTGGTTTTCTTACTATGTCTGTACTCTGGGGCACAAAAAATTGCTTAGTATTGTTTCATAGTGCACGATTGATTTTCATAGGACCCAAGTGTCCTCCGTTATTCCCGGCATGTATCATTGCTTGGGGTACCATATTTTAACCCTTGTCATTAATTCTCATAGGTATGAATCAAATCTTGATAACAAAAACATTGCATTATGTATCTCTCATTAGGTTAGCTTGTTTACTTTCTCGTATTGCATTAGATTATGTATGTTGCATGGAGTTATGCATCTTTTACTTTCTCGTATTGCATTGCATGTTTTATGTTGCATTGAGTTGGTGTTTTCAGAAATGGAAAAAAATTCGTAGTATGGATTTACATGCCATTATACTTTTTTCATATGCTTACATTTTTAATAAGGACCGATGATGTAGATCCTTGGCAAAATGATGATAAGAAAGTTGTCTAAAAGAGATTTCTACACTAGATCCAAGACTAGTTATTCCTTGGCCCTCTTCCTCTCTTTCTTCTCGATGATTCTCCTATCAACCTTATTCTTCTACTTCACCTGGGGCATCCTACCCCTACCCATTCTTCTACTTCACCTGGGGCATCCTACCCCTACCCATTCTTCTATCCATTTCTCTCATCTTTTCAATCGTTGATCACCTTCTTTCATCACCCCATTGACACTTGAGGGGGCATATTTCACTTCTACTAATTTTTCTTCTACCCCTTTAAAATTTTACATGTCTACTATCTTTGAAGGCCTTGTTGCCATGCCTTGATGAACCTCCATCCTCAATCCTCTTGGATCAAACAAAAAATATCAACCCTTTGATAGTTAAAGGATCTACCTAGGTCCTGTTTCATTGATTTAGATTTCTAAAGAGCAGAGTAATAAATGTTAGCATGTTAGCTTGAGGTTTTTTTCAAGGTTTTAATACATAGAATTGATGTTTATTACTTGTTTAACTCTTAGCATGTTGGTATATTAATCTAGTTAGCATTGTATTGAAGCTATTAGGTGTTAGATTTGATTTCCTTTACATTGTTAACTAATTCATATACACAAATGTCTCCACTTGGGATCATACCTCTATTAACACCTTAAATATATTTTAAAAACCTCATACAAACCCTTGTCAATGTTCAAACTTTGTACCCACTCTCAAATGCACGTTTTCCATGTTTTTGTCTTCTTTGTGTCTATGCTAATAGAACTAGATTGTATTTTCTTCCCTTTGGATTTAAAAACTTACACTCTCTCCTTGAAATCATGTTATCCTCTTCCTTAATACCTTATAACAACTCCTCTCAAATCCTTGTTAGCCTCAAACACTTCACTCACTCCCAAACAAAATATTTCAGTATTCTTGTTTTTTTATATCTTTGTTCAAGCTAGGGTTATGATTGTATTCTCTAACAATTTTATTTTTATTTCAAGTATCTCTATATAAAACCTTAATTACACCTCTCTTATATATCTCTTGACCTTATAAGCAAGCATCCATAGGTAATATAAGACAACTTATGAGTTTGAATCCTTACAATAAGATATTGACTATGCAAAACAAAGCGTGGACTATTTTTTCTTAGTTTTTACACAAAATACCTTGTCAAGCCTTCTTTAAACCTTCTCCACACCTTCCTATAGAATTTATTACCTTACAATAAAGGTTTATCACTGTTACAAGACACTCTTTTGTATTTTTATCCTTAATCTATTATTGACTTTTATAAAAATAGGGTATAAACTGAATTTCATGTTTTACCTCCTCAAATACTTGAAACTTCTTCCTCATAACTATGTTTTCACCTTTTTCACTTTGAAATGCACCCTTTAGATAATGGTGTGAAAAATATCCTTTTAATTGAAAAAATGGAAACAATCCTAGGTTTTGGGTGACATATATGTTGGAGTGAGTCTCTAGAGAGGGTTGGTTCCCCTAGTGTAACACCTTAACTAGTTTCTACTCCTGAGACTACTCTATCTACTAAAATAATGAAGAAAAGGGAGAAGGAAATAAGGGGAAAACCCAAAAAAATGGTGATACACAAATTTTTTGAGGATCTCAGATCGATTTGACTCACACATGTGAACCATGGGAACCACACACACCATTCACAATTCACAATGAATATGTTAATGAAAAATTGCTTTAGAGAAAGGTTTGCATTTGTGACAAAATAAAGAAGGGAAAAATGGATTTTGAGGGAATTTGGTAAATTTCACAACAAGATTCTACAAAAACTAGACTAAACAAAATCTATGACCTACATATTAACATGTAATTTCATAAAGCCATGGAATTTAAATTGTAAACCAAAGATAAACAAGTATCTCAAAATAAAATCAGTTTGAAAATATAAAATTACACAAAACCTAGACTGTGAGAAGGTAAAAATGGTTCCTTTATTTTTCCAAGAGGTGAAACTTTTACAAATAGTCTCTCGTGACCTCTACTCCTACACTCAAAACAAACAATAAACTATAGAATTGAATATAACTTACAGATATATTTTTACAATCAATCATGGGCATTTTTATAGAAAATCTTAGAGTGAAGAAGGAGAAAATACAAACATACAAGTATGGTTGCTAATAATAACTTAAGAAACATGTGACATGCATGATAAAAGATAAAACAAACTCCAAGAACATATTTACATGCCAAAAATATCAAAACACATCCAAATTTGGCCAAAACGTGTCCGAAAAAGGATAACATGTATTTTGAAAAAGATCCTTATTTGCATGCTTTGTTTTGATTTTAACCATCCATCCATTTTGTAAAATTAGTCTTCATACTTGTTATAGCATTTGTATGTTTTAAAAATAGATTTTTGATCAAAATCTGGAAGCTAAAAAAGTTTTTGTTGTTCCCACATTGTCAAAATCTTATGTGAATTTTATTCTTTTTTCTTTATTTCACATATTCTCCACTGTTACATGGCCTTTGTTTACTTCTTCCTTTTTTCATGACTTATTTACTCTTTATACGCCCACACAACTCTGAAATGCTATGTAGTTTTTTTATTACCCAACGAAGTTATGTGTGTTGGCACTTCATCTAGACAAGTTTGGAAGCTCATCACCAGTCCCTTCTTTGTTACGATTTATAATATTTTAGCATGTATGTTCGTCATATTCACAACCAAAAAAATATTTATGTAGAGAGATATGTCATACCATGAAAATTCAGCAACACATATAATAAGGAAATATTAATCCACATAGATGAAGAACTAGTACTAATTGAATTGCCAACACACCATATTCATATATAGTTACCTTCATTATCCAACCATAATTATTCATTATTTCCACAATTCATAACATAACACGAAGCTAAATACATTACAATCCATCACATCAATACACTAAACATGTGCGCACTCCTATAGACTTCATACCTACATCAACATATCTTATGCTTTGCATTAACTAATCTCTCTACTTTCTTACTCTGGACCTCTCTTATAATGAATTACGAGCTATATTTAAAGGTTGGGGACTTTCCCTTCACCGCTTAGATACATCTTTCCTATTAATAAGCATGTTCTAATAAAAAACTCGCTTGTTTTTCTAATTTTCTTTACAACAATTCAATCTATAAATAGGTTACTTTACTCATCCTTTAACACCTATTTTTAGCCTTATTCCATGTGTTGTCTCTATTATTATCTGCATGTATTTTCCTAAGTATAGCCTTTGCATGTGCCTTAATTTACTCTGCTTTTGTCTATTATCATCCAAATCTCCAAAATGGCTAAGTCTCGGTCTTTCGCTTGCATGTGTGCAACCCTACACACTGTGACATGTCCTTCTTTTGTGCATGCATCCTCATATACTTATCTATTTTCTCTCTTCTTCATGTGTGTGCACTCTTGTGCACTCATCCATACTTGTATACATATGTTCATCCTCTACGTAGTATGACTAATACTTAGTCATTTCTCATGACCAACATTACCCCACACTAGGGATATTGTCTGTCCTCTGTAATATTTCCAAAAATAATACCCTTCAAATAATGAATGAATAAATAATCTGAACAATAATATGGGCTTGTGCCCTAAAAATTAAAAGAATCGGGTTTCGGACACTTCACACATATCAATACTCAGTATTTTTAGGTGGAAGGAGTCCTAGAAATTTCTTGTTCAAAATATTATCTAACTCCTACCAACCTTTCAACTCCTTTTCTTCTTGATTGGTGTGACATCCAAAATTGTTGGAAATTCCGTGGGTGTCAACTCATCAATCTTTCTCTTAAGCTCCATGACCATTTTTTTAAATTTTTGAGGCCACATCATCCATTGCGATCCATCCTACATGTGACCAAAGGGAAGAGCTCTTTGAGTCTTTCCCGAGTGTGGCCTTTAAGGTCAGTAATCAAATATCTCTTTTGATCCACTTCATCGATTACCTTCTCCTACTCGGCCTTGTTATTTTTCATCTTTTTGTGTCTTTTCTTTAACTCTACTTCTTCATGGATGATAAGTGTGCTCAAAAACCAATCAAAACATTAGTAGTTGTCAAAGATAAACTCTTCCCTTCATATAACCTCCTTGGCCTATGTTTTTAACACCTTACATTGCAAGAAGATGTATCTCTACTTGGTCCCTATCACTCTTCTTCCATGCAACTATTTCTTCATCCATCGACCATGTCCCCATCTTCTTCTCGTGTAGAGAATCCACACCAAGTCATCTACATAGTGTATCTCAAAGGGGTACTCTTCCTAGGTGTGCTCAACTAATTCAGCCCCGTAGTGTAATAGAATTGACAATGTGCACTACCTTCCTATATGCCATGCATGTTCAAACGTTTTCTTCTTTAAATTCTGGTCAAGATCCTAAATTCTTTGATATTTTTATTGTTTTTCCTCACACATCCTCTTGATCATGAAATCCTTATCAAATATTATTACCCAAACTTGGGATGTTATCTTATTTAGTGCATTACATTCTTATTCATCAATAAACTTTTAGGAGTTAACCACCAGAATTCATCTCTTGACGTAGACTTTATGTATGTCTCAAATAGTGAATCTACATTTAGTTCGAACTCCGTATATTCCATGCATGCGAATGATAATTCCAATAGATAATTTTTCTTGTGCATGGGAGGGATTCGTTATTATCAAAAATGACCAACAAAATAGGTCCTTTGTGTCTACCAAGCTCTGTACCTTTCCATAAGGACTTTCATAGGATCATTAATATATTGCGGTTGGGCCTGTTGGGTTTGTCTTCACCTTCTTCATTTTCCTCTCTTCTATGTAGGAATATTCTCGAGCAACAAGATGCACTACGCCACTAGACTCTTTTGTGCCTACATATTCTTCAAGAATCGTGTTAATATCTTCCTTATCCCCCTCCTCACACTTAGAATCGTGCTCTTCATGCTCTTCATCTGTACAACACTTGTATTAGTTGGTAAACATGCTCCCTTCTCCTCTTCATCCTTCCTTGGTCCTCCCTCCTCCTCATTATCATCCAAGTTATGGATGATCAAATAGTTTTACAAGACATTCTCCTCATCTGAATTTCTCAAGTCCTCTATCTCCTCCTCACTCGAAACCACCCTTGGATTTTTCTTCGGTGTTGTCTTCTTCTTTGGAATTGGTTTCTGGTCATATTTTTGGGTGTTGAAGATGATCTTACACCTTTTCCTTTCTCCCTACGCTCTTGATATTTCTTCTTTCTTGTGATCTAGTCTAGTGCAGTGCTTCTTTCCCTCATTTCCTTTTTCTTCCTAGTCTTTTCCTAGAGGGGGAGTCTCCTCACATGCTCTCTTTGTGCCCACAATGTTTTTCCTCAACGGTGTCTCCGAAAGATGAAGGTCGCACTCACCATGTATTTCCCATCCTTTAATTTTTTCCTAAGATATATGAATACTTTGAAAATTTTCTTCCCTAACACCATGGTTGTGGGACTCATGTCCATGTTATTAGACTCCATGGTTTCTATGTATGCAGACTTAGAGGGGTAGATAAAGGTCTTGCGCAAACTTTGGTAATCAAAATCCACAACATCCGCATAAAAATTCAATTTTTGTGCCTCCTTTATCTTGTTGAATGCACTTTGAAAATAATTTTCCATGAAGGCAAATGGTAGCTTGCACCATGGGATGTACTCTCCATCTAACAATTTCAATCTGCCCAAGCTAAAGTCTTTGGTGCATCGAGAATTCTTCTTCCCTTACAATAAATGAAGGAGGCTCTCTAGGTACATGACATTCATTTTTGAATGCTTCACGCATTTTCTTGTACCATTTATCCAAGAAAAAAATTTATTGTCTAGTGATGGCACCTTTACATGTGAACAATGCAAACCTCTGCGCATGTGACTTGTCCTCCAAAGCAAGTAGATCCATATTTTATCTTTGGTTCCATCTGGTACCCCGATCTCCCAAAATAATATGAGCAACATGATAGTGCCCTAAATTATTTTCTCACCCTTCTCCACATGTATCCTTGCTTCATCTACAATCCCCTCAATAATTGTTTTGGTGAGAAATTTTTTTGAGGGAAAAATTGGTGGGTTTCTTGCCAACGCTTTGGGACTCTAGGTCCCTTTGCTTGGGTGGTGTAGCTCCACTTTATTATGAATGACGGAAATGAGAAATTTTTGGTTGGCCAAGATACTAAGGATCCAACAAGTATACTCCACCACACCCACGGAAAATACTTACAAGGAATTGTAAGGGAAGAATTTTCTGAAGTGTGGGGAAAGGGGAGTGGGAAGTTAGACAAGGAAAATTAACCCTATAAGTAGAAAATTAGATTCTTGCCAGAGCCAATTAGACAGTTCACATTCACAATTAACTAGAAATAAACAATAAGACTATTATGCCAATGACCAGAGGAAACCATGCACAAAAATTGCACACATTCATAAGCCATGAAAAGAAACAATCCCTTTCTTTATTTCCATTTTCATCAAGTTGTACAATGTAGGAAATGGAAGAAAAATAGTGGAGGGAAGTGGAAGAATGTTATCTCTCTTGTATTTCTCAATAGATCTCTCTCTTGAGTACACAAAATTGACAACCCTTAAGAATGAGGATGTCATTACATTATATAGAATTTCATAAGACTCCTCATCTACCCCCATGTGACTTTTTGTATGTCCTACACAACATATGACCTTTCAAGTTCCTAGGAAAGAACATTAAGTTCCCTTTTATCAATTAAGGGAAACTTATTACAATGTTTTCTAAAGCCACATTTAAATGAATAGGACGAATGTCATGATTTCTCACAATGAAGAATTAGAAAGGGGTAGAGAAGAAGAGGAATAAGGAGAGAAGAGAAGGAAGAAGGGATGCTTTGATGAAGATGGTGTCATGTCACCTTTACCTTGTTTCCTGAATGATCTGATGAAATGTACCAATGCAGTGATATCCGGATCTCTCGACCTCTTTATACCATGATAAACCTCCTTCAAATGACGCATAGACACCTCAAACTGAGTGTCTAGAAACATTGTTGAATGATTAACTTGATGACCGTAGGCATCATTCATTGAGGTCTATTCTGAAGAAGTTTGAGGATGGAGAACAATATTTGATGACATTCTCGCTACATAGTCACATTGTTGTACTCATCGAAATATTTGATGAAGATAATTTTTAACACTTTGTCCTTGTCAATGGTGATCACAACTTCCCCCTGGTACATGATGTTCGGACATCTCAGGTCACAAAATGAGTGTTGAGAAACATTGTTTCAGGATTTCCCCATGTGAATTCGAGATGGACGTGGGTGATACTTATGATGATCCTATTTGATACTTGATTGATGAACCAACTAAGCTCACTGATCTCTCTCTGAACAAATCATTTTGAATTCATCTATCATACGCTTGCGATGCCTCATTATTACTTCTGAGCACACTTGAATTCAAGATTATGCTTCCAAAACCAATATGAAGTTATCAATTTTTTTGAGCCTTGGAATCATCTTGCAATCCCATTAGGATGAAAAAGGAAGTGATATAATTCTTTACAAAGGTGACAACAAGTTTTTGCAATTGAGACCGAAAATTACTATTTATAGAAATTAGGACCCAAGAGTTGTTATTTCAAGAAGGCTGATTTTTGGTCGGTTGCTTTCATCAAGTGTTTCCTAAACATTCCAATATTTACACAAATGGATTGGGGTTAATTCCAAGAACTTTCCATTTTTGGAAAGTTTCTTTTTTGCCCCGTGTGCCTAGTTTTCAATCGAATGATTTTCGAGTCTGTTCTTCAAGGAATTTTCTGCTTTTCGGAAAGTTACTAAAAATGAAGGTGTGAACCAGCGAAACTTTCTATTTTTATAATCTGAAAATGATGGTTTAATATTGACAAGAAAATTATGGATTCTTTATGGGTTTTCTCTTCTAATGATCTGTTCATATTTTCAAGTCACCCACTACACGGCTTGACGACAACCGAGGAAAAATTATTCCAAGGTAGAATTTTTGGAATGGTTTCTGTTAAAAATATGGGGCATATCAGATATATTTGATTTTTTCTTCCCCAAGGAATTTGGGTAAGGAATATTTTCTCAAAATCTTGCAGGGATTGGATGCACAATTTGGAAGATATGAGCAAATTGTGATTTTCATGCCCTAGGGTTTCTTACTGACTTTCCGATTATGGAGTTAGCTTGAAAATACTCATTCTTCATGTTTTAGAAGTGTGGAGTGATGGATAAATGATTTTGGAGGTGATGGAAATTTTGTGGAAGTGGAATCGAAGCAATGGAGGAGAGGAAGAGATATTGGCAATGAAGAAAAGTTATGTGTGTGTACAGAAGTAGAAGTGGCAAGACGACAGCTTAGAAAAATTCACACATTTTGAATGGATGGGAAGGAGTGAAATTTTGTGAACCAGTTACACCAAAAATTTGTGTACTTGGTGCAATAAATTGCACCCCATTCTTATTTTTCCACTTGGTAGCATGTAATTTGATGTTGGGTTGAGAGAGTGGGCTTAAATTTGCACCTTAAGCAGTTGTCGGGGGAAGATGGGTGGCCAAGAGACTAAATGGGAGGGCTAGGTTTTTTTTTCACAAGCTGAAAAAATAATTTGGTGCACTTTGTGCAAAAATGTTTTCCTATTCTGATTATGCCACTTAATAGCATGCAATTTCACAGAGCGGGGTTGGGAAATGAGGCTTGGGGGCTTAACTTGAGAGAAAGGGTTGAACAATGGTCATCTAGAGGTCTAGGGGCTCAAATGGGGTAGGGGCACATTTTATTGCACCTTTGCACCAAAATTTTGGTGAAATTTGTGTAAAAAAGTGCGCTACATTCCTATTGGTTGGTTTTTAGCCCAAAATTTGGCTAACTGTTTGAGCTTGTGCCTTGGAGAGTAACTTTTCAGACCATAACTTGAGTTCCTAGAGGAGTTTTTTTGATGAAATTTTATATGATTCCACATATAAATTACCTTATAAATACAATGGTGGTATAATTATATCTTGATTCATCCATTTAATCCATTAAAAATAGGAGTTTTTCTTCCTGATCCTATACTGTCTATGAGAAAACTAGACGGGGACATAATGCACCAAGGTGTTGTGAAGAATATGATTTCACCGTACTCTAGGTATCTAAAATAAATTTACAATGAATTTTTTTTTACTCCTAAATCCTTTCGGAGCTCCTGAATCAAAACTTGTTTGGCCATATGCACTGCTTAGGCCTCAAAGACCCACTTTTGCTGAACTTGCTCCAAAACTTGTGAATCTTCCCAAAACCTTCCAAAACTGATTGCAAAATGTTCCTGACTCCTTGATATGCCTCTATTATGAATTTAGGACTTTTTTTCTATTCTCGGGGTGTGCACCAACTTTGAGAAGAACGGAAGATGAGTTTTCCCAAGCTTGCCAAAAGGCTTGTCTTGATGGATATCACTTAGGAAGCTCTTGAAAAGACTAGGTACCCATAAATAACCTATGGGAACACTAAATTAGGGATTAGGGTGATATGAAGGAGGGATCAGGGTGACCTCTAGAGTAAAATTTTTAGGTAGGGTGTGGTTTTCATGCTCGGAAATTGTGAATTTCCTTGTTACACATTTACATGACAAAAATGTATAACACAATGTTATACATAGCCTTTTGCACCATCTTTTGCACTAAATTTAGAAACTTATTGTTCACTTATGACCACCTCGTTATATGCACCCAATTTTTAGTCAAGCGAGGTATGCCACAACTTTGGTTCCTAGGTCACCGATGCCTGCAACATCCATAACATGACTTCCTCTTTGATAGTTGAGTGTAGTGGCAATGGCCTCTACTGCTTCATCATCCTCAAGGTCTTTCCTGAGATCTATGCCCAAGTTATGCAATCATGTTACCCTCTTAATCAATTACACGGTGATGAACATCCTTCTTCCTGAAAAATAAAATAATTCCTCGTGGACACGCGACATGAGAAATTGATACAATCACTTAGCCTTACTGAAGAAGTGTAATTCATAAATTTAGAGGACTCTTGAACTCTCCAAATCCTTCTTTATGATGTCATCATATACAATATTCCCTAATTCCATCCTCTAGTCCAAATTTTTCAATACATCCTTGGTGATGTCCCCTTTGTGTGCGCCTTTGAGTGATGGTTATAGTCATTTATCTTGCATTTTGTAACCTAGGAAACCCATGACTACGCTACCATCACTTCACCAAGGTACTATATCTTGGAGAACCATTCCTCTAGAACATCCTCACTACGAGATTATTTCCTTTTCCCTTTCCCTTGGGTGGCGGGGTAGTAGTGGTTGTTTTATTCAATTCCATTGTTTAACCGCACAGGTTTTCAGTTTGGTGACAACTTCTCTCTGCCTTTAACCTTGATTTTCTCACCTTACAGAGAAAACCTACCCTAATTATTGAATGTATCTACTCAAAAGCTTGTATTTTTGCACCAAATATTCAATCCTTCAATCCTTCTTACTTTCTTTAAACCTTACTCCTATCTAGTCAATTATGTTCCTTAGCTTTGATATTCATGACATTGTGCCCAATTCGAGCTCTGTGCACTTACACGTCCACAAAACTTAGCTTCAGCCCCTACTTTTCGAATATCCTTGTCAAAATTCATTCCTTCATGCACCTACTTCCACCAAAATGATTCACATGCACGGCTGCTCTCTAGTTTGATTTTATAATCTGTTCAATCTTATGCACAAATCCGTACTTCATCGCTCTTCAAACAATTGAAATCTTTACAAGGTAAGGTAAGAATAAAATCACTGTGCTCCTTTTATAGATTTCCATTTTTTGCATTAATTGATCCTTACAAACCGTTTTACTATAGATTTAAATATGTTTTATGCTTTATCCCACGTGTTTTTCTACTTTCTTCCTCGTGTGACAATCATAACCTTCTAGCGTGTCACTACTTTCCAAGTTGTAGCCATCCTTTTACACACTTTCCCGAACTATAACCTATATTCCTTTGTGTTACATAACAAGTAGTCCATCCTACTACTATCTTCCTCACGTTACACTATGTGGCCTCTTTCTCATTTGGTTTCAACTCCGAGAAATTCCCATTAAGCACAATCATTCCTACACACCTAAAACGCTTTCCTTTTACTTTTACATGTACCCAATTCACATCGATCGAGAAACATTCATTCATATTGTCGTGTGTACTTCAACCAAATCCAACACAATTACCAACATTTTATAGTCTCTCTTGCGCATCGTCACACTAGTCATGCCCCACACTAAAAGTATGTGCGGTCCTCTCTCCTCTGTGCATTACCTCAAGAAGTAGTAATTAGATCCTACACGTGAACACACTTATTACAAAAAAACGAGAAAAATAAAACATGGAAGGGAAATCTAATCTAAGGGGAAATATTTCCTTATTAAAAAACAAAAAGGAAGCCTATTTATAGTAGGGATTCAACCTACTCCCTTTGAATTAACCAGGAAACATGGTTCCATCAAATGCCTACATTTGACATGCACATGATTTTAGTATCTTGGTCACTACAAAGGGTCCCAACCAATGAAATTTCCACTTCCCTAGATGGTGCGCAAACTTGGAGTCATAAAAAAACACCATCTTTCTAATGGAAAAAGACTTGTTCTTGATGTTCCTTTCATGCCAAACCTTCTATCGTTCCTTTTTTCTTCTGACTCCAATGCCCAATGGCATGTCATTCATCTAATTACATCAAATTTTCAATGCACTCATCAACTACATATTCATTATCTAATCCTCCTCACTGTGCACACAATACGCAGGGATGGTAGCATAAATTACATAGGTAATACAACATCCGCACTAAACATGGATAAAAGGTGGTGGCCTTGTTCAACCGCTTATAGGTTGTTCTATATGCTCAAAGGGTGGCTGATACCTTGTCATCCCAATCCTTTCTTCCAACATCACATATATTTGTTAGTTTTTTTTTCCAAAGGTCTTATTGAAATATTCAACAGCCCATTTTCATGAAGGTGATGAGGAGTATTCTTATAGTGCACCACCATAAATTTTACTAATAAAATTCTAATTGTCTCATTTTAAAAATGAGTTCTTCTATCACCCGTTAGGATCAATGGACATCCATACTTGTTGATGATGTTTTCCCAAAGGAACCTTGTTGTTGTTGCTTCGTATGATATTTCATAGCGCAACCTCTACAAACCTTGTTAAGTAATCAATACATATGATGATGTAGCATGCACCCGTCTTGTGCTCCTGGGTGGTGCAATATGTACTACAAAATCAATGGACCACTTTTTAAAAAATTCCGCACTTGTTGTGGGCCGTAATGGCATCTCATCTCTATTCCTAGGATTTCTAATTATTTGACAGTGATCACATGTTTTGACAAAAGCCTTGGTATCTTTATACAATGTCTCCTTCATAGACTCGCTAAAAGGATCTTGTACGCAGTGGCATTCTACATAATTATCTCCAATTATTCCCACATGAGCCTCCTCCATTATGGATTCATGCTCATGCTCTAGGACACATCTTCGTAAAACCTCATCTATTCTAATTTTATACAGTCCCATCCAATGAATTGATATAGCACAACACGAATTGTAAGTTACTTCTTTTCCAAGGTCTTCATCCCTTCTGGCGCAAGTCCAGGATGAAAAAATACTACAATATCCTCTAATTCAACTAGTGTGTGGTTCATTCTAAACAATTTTTCATCTAACATGGTGTCCTCAATACTCTTCTCTTCCTCCTAGCATTGATCCTTGACAAGAGATTAGGTTCCATATTGCTCTTGTTCGTATTCACTATGACTATGAATTCAAATTCACGTAAAATAAGTATCCATTGAAATATGTCCCCTTACATAATTCTTTTGTTGAATAAGTACTTCAATGTCATATGATCTATGTAAAAGATAAAAAAATGTGGCCATAAGTATTGTTTGAACTTGTGAAGACCGTAGATCATGGATAATGATTTGTGTTCTCGTAGTTGTGTAATTGTGCTTGATAGTGTCATCTTCCTACTTGAAAATCATATGAGATGATCCACATTTCCTTCTCTAGTTGGCTTAAGATTGTGTTAATAGCCATGCCGTAGGAATCTATATGGACATGAAAAGGTTTGTTTCATGAATGGAATAACATGATAGGTGGTGAGGTGGTAAGCTTCTCCTTTAGTGTCTCAAATTCCTACTGTTGTACGTCACCCAAATAAAACTTTCCTTTGGCCTTGAGAAAATCCTCTAAGGGCATGGAAGTATTTTCATAACACTTGATAAATTTTCTATAGAACCGGTGTGCCCCAAGAAACCACACACTTCACTTTGGTTGGTAGGTTCTCCCAACCCTAATATACCTACAATCTTACGAAGATCTATTGTTGATTAGAAAAGAGTATGACACTAAGAAGAGGACTCATATAAGATTCGCGCATGGGAGTAAGGCATAGTTGAAGGTGTGGAAGGATAGGGAAGGAAATGTGCGTGAAAGACCGGGACTGATTTGGGACTTAGCCATTTTTATGATTACGGGTTATTTTTGGAGATAGTGTACAGAGCACACAACGGGATGGAGACTTGCATGACACGCAAATGATATTTTAGGAAGATCATCTACTAATCACCATACATGAGTTTGAGTTAATAATAGAATTAGTACTACCACTTAACTTTAAGAGATCTATTATTAGCGCAATTGCATGTGTGCATATTATTGTAAAGGTGCATGATTATTTTTAGACGTGACCTATTTTGGGGGTGCGTAAGTAGTGAAGGGCAAGTCCCCACCCTTATAAATATGTATTGAATTTTTTAGTTAAGGAGGATGAGATAGAGAAAGAGGGACAATCAGTATGAGCTATTGTGGAGTTATGCTGCCAGATCTGATGCATGCATAAACTTATGATACTATTTATTGTAAGAAGCTTTTGTATTTACTATGTTTAATATAATGGAGTGTATTGGGTGAATAATGGTGTTAAACATGATTGTAATTGGTTCTTACATGGTTGATTCATTATGTTTATCATTTGATTCATGATTATTTAAGATCTAGATCTGGAATATGCTTTGTGGAATGTTTATGCTATTTATGGATATGAATGCATTATATCTTCATCATGTTCACATCCTACACAAGCAACTCTAAGGAGGGGCCTGGTACCTTTGTATGCTTTGGGTGAGCACTAAATCTAGGTTGAGTGACGTGCCAAAATGCCTAGATTATTTGTGGTAAATTCTAGGCTGCATCATTGGTTCCATTTCCGGGACCTCTTTTTCAGTTGTTTTCAGGATGGTTCACGATGAAGACGTACCGGTTGACCCTAGAAAGTGTTGAGGAGTGGATAAAAGATCTAGAAGAAGAGTATGCACAAAGGTTCAACACTGGATCTGAGTTTGATGCACGCATGTGGGTGGAACAAAATTTGTATGATTGTTTATATGAGAGATTATTTTCTATATTTCTGGTAGAATTTTACCAGTGGTTGGTTGCTTATGCGTCTAAACAAAACTAGAGGTATCACACACTTGTTTGGACATAGGAAGAATTTCAGGCCCTTTATGATGCTGATTTGATTTGGACGATGTTGTGGATACTTGGTTCCATGGCATCTTGAATAGCTATATTATGGAGTACTCAATTTCCACTTATTATTGCTTAAAGGTAGTTGAGTTTTAGTTTTTACGTTATCCTAGGGGAACCTATTTGCAAGGCATTCCACTAGAAATCAAGATCTTGATGGTAACCCTGAACTTGGAAGAAAAATCGATGGCTAGCTAAACCTCACCATGCACGGGGGGGTAGGAGTAGGATTGGTGAAAGATGGCGGAATTAGTGGTAGAAAGGAAAAGTGAAGAAATGAGGCTTAAGTACAATGATGCATACGAGAGAGAGAGATAAAGAAGTAACGTGATATTGCAGAGTGGATAGCATTGAGGAGAGAGATGGCTCATGAAGGATTTGGAGCTCACGTAGAAGGCATGGAGCCAAAGCATCAGGAACTCCCCCATTTGGGCAAGCATGACAGGGAACCCTCCTCAGCCTCACAAGGAAGTGTGCTAGCAGAGACAACCTAGGCCACAGGTATGCATCCGAACTTACCCGATAAGCCAGCCCTCGCACTTGGTTTTTCCAGATCTAGTATAACAAGTAGTTAGCAAGCTAACTTAGGCAGTAGAGAAAGTAGGAGTAAGTCGATAGCAAGCACATTTATGGTAGGGAAATCATCTTTGTTGTTGTTTGGAGGTATTTTTAAGGTGCATCATCCATGCACAGAATATGAGTGCGTAAAATTTTGGACTCACTTCTAGGAGTGGTACTACCTCGCAGACCGTAGGGGTTTGGTTCAGTACTACTATTGGGACACATGGAAGTACATCTTCTGGTCCTCTTCTGGCTACATGAGGAGGATCGGGGTATATGTGGTTCTACTTTTGATGGATCTGGTGGTTCTGGAGGTAGAGGTAACGTGGAGGTTCCGGATCAAGTGGGCGGGGGTCCACATCAACCCCATAATATTTACATAGAGATGTCTCTTTGTCTTCCAGAGTATAGGGGCATAGAATATGTTGTTGAACACATGCACATGTGTGAGATATTGTGGTGTGCAAAAGGAATCACAACTTTTGAGCACAAGGCAAGTCAATTTGTAACTACATTGCAGGGATGCGCACACATTTGGTACAAGAAGTTTGACCCTGATCAAACTTGCATAGATTATGCAACATTCAAATATGCCTTCCTTAAAGAGTTCTATATCCCTGAGTTTGAGCAAAAGAGTATAAGCACGCTCAAGGATATTAAACAAGGCACTACTGAGAGTTTTTGAGAGTATGACGCTCATTTCAAAACACTTTGATCTAAGCTTTCTTATGATATTCACGCAAGATAGTATGCACAATGGTTTGTTGGAGGTCTGATCACAAGGTTTAGAAGGGAACTATCACATAAGACATACATTGGTCCACATGAAGCACTTGAAGTAGCTTTGCACGCTGAGGCCGTTGGAATTATAAACATTGGAGTAACCCCATTCCCGGAAGCACATATTGCAGCTATGGAAAAGAAGTTAGAGAAACTATAAGAAAATTTAGCACATGAGATAGGCAATCGGGATTTGGTGTATAGATTTTGAATCGAAGGGCACACCAAGGGTAGTTGTCCCCAAAGATCAAAGCATTCATTATCGATAGACTATGAAATATGTTATTTGAACCATAATGTTAGCGGCTGCCCATTATTACAATGTGTGATAAGGAAGAATGTCTCATTCTATTGTAATATTTTCTCGTCCACGACTCACGATACATAATACTATAGATTGATTGGTCGATCCATAATGTTATAGATATTGGTGTGCGATAGATAGACAGTATATAAGATAACTCTAAAGTTAATGGTGAGCACCAGGATCGAGATCACAATCAAGCACACTATGATTGAAATGAGGGGCACTTTGAAGGAGTTAGTGGCGAGAGGTCGCGGATACCATGGTGGATTCGAGGCCAAAGTCAGTGATGGATGAAGTGAATTCCCTCATGGAACCTACTTTACATGTGGATCACTTGACCACTACAGTGTGAATGTCTTCAGAATATTGCATGTTCTTTATGTGGGAAGAATCATAGCTATGAAGAATGCTCGATCTATATGAGCATCTTAGCAATAAGCATAAATAAGAGAAAAAGGCACAAGGATGGTTAGGATATAGTGCACTATGGAAAATCAAAGTGATTCCAAAGTTGACACCAAAACCTAAAGTATTACCTATAAAGATTACTACACATGCTGAAGAGGCACGTGTCAAAGAAGTGTTATAGCAGAATCCTACCATCACAAAGGAGGAGGTTTTACATGCATGGTATCCAGATCCTACTCATCAAAAGGAGGTTTATCAAGAGACCATGGAGGTACTTAGAAATATTTAGGGTGAAATACAATGTTTAAAAGAGCAATCACGGAAGATGGAATAGAAGAAGGAAAAAGAGATGGTCCAATCTAATATTAATGACTTGAAGGAGGTGTGTAAAATATTGCAATGGGAGAATATCATTCCATTATTAGGGAATTAGCTAAAGGGAACACTCCGCGCAGTAAGTATTGAGAATGGACAACAAATCCTGCATGGAAATATTCCCCCTGATAGCTTAGACTACGACAAGGAGATCACTCTTAATGTTGTTGTGAATGGATGGATTTTGAGTAATATATTGATTGACAAGGCACATAAGTCAATGCTCCTACTTTAGATGCTTGGATACGATGGGGAGACCTCCATTGCAGTCATCTTCTAATGTGTTGTTTATGGCTAATCGGACTAAGGCCACTCCCATCAGATTTTTAAAATATGCATCCATTATTATACAAGGGGCCAAGTTCACTAGGGATTTTGAGGTTTTAGCACTTGCAAAAGTAGACAATTTCCCATCTCTGTTTGGGCGCCCTTGGTGTTACACAAATAATGTTGATTTACGGTTCAACAAAGGATATATCAGTTTTGAGAACAAGGAGGAAAGATTTATTATCCCTTTAACATATGGGAAATATGCACCTTATGTTGAGCCTTTGAGTGAGGAATATCTGAACAGGATTTATGTGTGCGTCATTTGAGACCCAGAGGTCCTTGAGCCATCTAAGGAAGGCATCCTTCAGTGGGAAGATACACAATCTATTAGTGACACTATGAGTATTACTTGCATAATTGGGCTCATGGTACTTATGAGTTGGTAGGGCACGAGGTAAGAAGCGCATTTACACAGAGAAGTAGACCTCATTGTATTAGGAGGATAGGTAACAACCCTATACCTTGGTACACTGGAGAAGAAGACCCTATAGTATTCTTGTGCACCATGGAGGAACAATAGACATACCAAGTTGAGAGAATAAATATGTTAGCATATACCCTGCACGGGATAAAACGCGCTAGTGGGTGGTTCACAAGGATAATCTTCTAGAATGGAATGAAGTCAAGATTACTCTTTCTACTTGATTTTTCAAGAGCAATGCACCTACTCAAATTGTCACATATCATGGTAATAAACCTATTCAACACCATGTTCAACAATGTGAGAGACTTTGGACAGAGGGGTAGGAAGCTTTACCACCTTCACTTTGGGTGCACAAATTTTATTCCACTTTACAAGGTTGCGCACACGCTTGGTATGTATATGTGAGCTACATAGAGAGACTAGAAATTGGTAGAATTTGATTGCAGGAATGGTCCATACTTTTGAATACTTCTCTACTAAACCTCTAGTAGAAGAGGCATTAAGGGTTATAAAGCACTTAACTATGGGAGATAGTGCAAAGGCGGAAGAACTCATTCAGGAGTTATTTGGTGAGACAGACTCAAGAGCACGCTTTGATGAAGAAGAAGAGACAGACACCACGTTACTTCAATGCGCTTGCTTTGAGAAAGAAAAAGGAAATATGGTCTACATGGTGGATGATGAAGAAGTAGAAAATATGGATATAGATCATTTAGCAGGTATGCACGAGGTTTTATACAAAGCGAGATAAGAACACACGCGCATATCATGAACCTATATAGATAAAGAAAGTTAATATTGGCATGAATGTTGAACCTAGGAAGCCATAATTGGGGATTATTGGTCCGAATATCTAGTGGAAAAAATCATTGAGTTATTATGAGATTTTCAGGATTTATTTCCTAGGGGATACCATGAATTAAAATGCATGCATGAATCATTAGGAGAGATGAAGATCAAGCTTAAGGAAGGTGTGTGCTCTGGTTAGGAAGAGGCCCTACAGGATGAACCCTAACTTGTGCATAAAAGTTAAGGAAGAAATTGATAAGATGTTGAAATCTAGCATCATCAAGCCCCTAGAAGAATTAGAGTGGGTTAGCCCCATGGTTATTAGTATAAAGAAAGATGGTTGGATTAGGATTTGTGTGGATTACAAAGAACTAGAATGTTGCATGTGTGATTGATCCCTTTCCTACACCTTTCATAAAGGAGATATTAGAAGGCGTTGTAGGGTGCAAAATCTATTCTTTTACGATGCAAAATCTATTCTTTTATAGATGGATTCTTTGGGTATCATCAGGTCAAGATTGCACATGAGGATCAAGAAAAAACAACTTTCACCACTGAATGGGGAAGTTTTTCATATACTGTGATGCCTTTGGTCTAAAAAATGTGCCACTATTTTCTCAATAGTTGTTCAAGCATTCCAGGATTTTATTCACATTTTCTTGTAGGTTTACTTGGATGATTGGATGGTGTATGGGATAGTTAAATATCATTCTGACAATTTGTGCTTAATGTTTGAAATATGTAGAGAGTTAATCATCTCTTTGAACACCAAGAAGTGCATATTTTCTACACCTTTTTACACTTTGTTAAGGCACATCATATCCAAGGAAGGTTTGTTAGTAGATCCAGCTAAGGTTGCAGTTATTATAGGCTTGGAAGAGCCTACGGTTCAAAGTGAGGTGCGTGGATTCTTAGGTCACACTGGGTATTATATAAAATTTATCAAAGGATATGCTAAGGTTGATGCACCCTTTAAAGAGTTACTAAAAGGAAAAGGGAAATTTTATTGGGGAGAACCGCAACAACGCGCATTTGAGACATTAAAGGAGAGACTTACTACAGCACCTATTCTACATTTTCCCTCATGGGACCAACTATTTCATGTACATGTGGATGCTTCTGGCACGGCCATTGGTGCGGTGTTAGCTCAGCCTAGAGAAGGTATTATAGATCATCCTATCTATTTTGCTAGTAGAAATTTGACTCATGCATAGAAGAATTATACAACTACTGAGTGTGAAGCCTTTTCAATGATCTATGACCGTATAAATTCAAATAATACCTTATATCAAAACCATTCATATTTTACACCAATCACATGGCATTGAAATACTTGGTAAATAATCTCGTTTTATAGGGGCGCATATGTCGATGGGTGCTCTTATTACAAGAATTTGATATTAAAGTTGTGGTAAAACCAAGGAAAAGTAATTCTAGCAAAGACCACTTATCAGAATTCAATTAGGGAGGACATGTAGATAATTAAATATATAATGTTGGATACACAATCGTACAAGTTACAAACACATGCCTCCGGAATTGGAGGATATTTTTTCTCTTTTTTACGTACAGGTATTTCACCAGAAGGAATGAAATCATTAGAGAAGAAATAACTTGTAATTCTCACAGATATTTTTATGTTGATAAGTGGTGACCTATACAAATTAGGCCAAGATGAAGTGTTGCACTGATGTGTACTATAGAATGAGCGCTCGGATATCATGAAGAGGCTCATGGTTTTATTACAAGTGGGCACTATTTAGGTTATGCCACCACTGCGCGCAAGATTCTATTCGCTAGATTATGGTGGGAGACCATTTTCAAAGATTGTAAAGCATATTATAAGGCATGTGATCATTGTCAACACTTTGGTAAACCTAGGAAAAGAGATGAGATGCCCCTAAGACCCATCCCTAGTGTAGAGCCATTTGAGAAATGGGAAATAGAATTTGTGTGACCTATTTCACCATCCGTGTGTAGAACTAGATCATGCTACATCATCACGTGCACAGATTATCTTACAAGGTGGGAAGAATTAGCACCTACCAAGGATTGTACAATAGCTACATCAACCAAGTTTTTATGGGAAAATATTCTTACAAGTATGGATGCCCGTTAATCCCGAAAAGTGACATGGGTACACATTTCTTGAATGAGACAATTAGAATACTACTGATGAATTTATGCTTACACACCATAATACTACACCATATCATCCATAGGAAAATGGGACTTGAGGCCTTCAACAAAATTTTGAGCCAGAAATTGACAAAAAAATTGTGATGTTGGAAGGAAAGATTGGGATGATAAATTTTCTACTATGATTTGGGCGTATAGAACAACATAAGAGGTTGAACAAGGCCACACTGTTTCATTTAGTGTTTGGTGTGGAAGTGGTTCTTCCTATGGAGTTCATGTTACCTTCTTTGTGTATTGTGCGCACTGGAGGTCTAGCTAATGAGAAAGCATTAGAAGAACGAATTGAAAAGTTGATAAAGTTGGATGAGAGATGAGCAATATCACGTTGGAGTTAGAAGAAGGAAAAGGCCAATTAGAAATCATGGCATTACAGCACATTAGGGACAAAAAAATTTGAGATTGGAAAGATGGTCCTTCTTTATGATTCTAAGTTTATGTGCCATCCAAGCAAGCTTAAAGTACATTGGTTGGGACAGTATGTTATCACTCACATACTTGAAACAAGACTTGTAAATTAGAGGCGCTTGATGGAATACGGTTACCTAATTAATTCAACGGGAGTAGGCTGAAGCCCTACTATAAATTAGTCTTCTTGGTGTTTGTAATAAGGTAGTATTGTCATTTAGACTAGGTTTTCATTTATGTATTTCCTTCTTCATCGCTATGCTTTGTCAATTTAGTTGGTGTTTTGTGTAATAAGCACGTTTGCGCATTAGAAGCTAATTACCATTTGAAGAATTTTTATGCACAGAGGAATGCACATACCATTTGTGTGGGGTGGTTATTTACAACTGGGTACACATAAAGGAAAAAAATGCTACAGGTTTTATTCAATTTTGGAGAGGATTTGTTAGAAAGGAGATTGCTTTAAAAAGATGACCGTAGATGGAGATAAATGAGGGAACAATATAACATGAGGTAAGCAGTGGCCGTGGAGACTACCAAGGGAAGGTGTAGTGGTGAGGTACTTGAGCACATGTAAGTTCACCGAAGATAAGTCTCATGAGCTAGAAGGTAGGAAGGCATGTTAGAAGGTTATAATCGGGCGTGAAGATGTATCACACGTGAGATTGTGAAAATGGTCAATTAATGAGAGGATTATTAGTTAGTGAAAGAGCTATAAATGCACTAATTTTTTGAAAATCTATACAAGGACATGATGCAAGTTCATTATTACTTTTGCAATCACAAGTATTTGAGTGAGCTAAGTGCGATTGAACCAAGTGAGTCATATTGAGGTGCGGGGAGTGTGAAACCAGACGTGGAGAGTGGCTTATTACATGGATGAAGCTTCATGTCCCCATTGATGAAGGGTTTAAGAAAATTAGAGGTGTTGAGAAGAAGCTAGGGGTTTTAACACAAATTTGGGCTAAGGGTTTGGACATGCTCACTCTGACAGAAGACAAAAGGTGATATTTTCAAATGGCACCAAAGAAAGCACCTGCCACAAGTGCCAAAGGAAAGAAGAAATTAGAAGCAAAAGATGAAATTTATCCCAAGAGTGATTTCTTAGAGATGTAGTACCTAGAAGGTGTGATAATTTAACAAGAGTGGAATTCCCACATCCACATGTGCAAAACAAGTGATTATAACCACCACACATCTGATAACAAGAAAAAGTTGGATGCATTGTTGAGTACAAAGACCAACAAGTACATGGTGGAGGATATGCAAGTGTATGATGATGCTGGGGAAAAATTATTAAAGTAGGTAAGAGTCTATCAGTTATACAAGCTCCCGTATTTTGGAAAGTATGAACCTCTATACCAGTGGCTAATGATCAAATTCCATGAGGACTTCTTCTATTTCACTAGATGAAGGGTTAGAATCAAAACTTCCTAATTTCGACACCGATAGGATTAAAGGGTACATGGGTGGACCTTCACATTGACTTGATCGATAAAGCAACAATCATGGAAACACATAAGGAGTTAGGGTATACAAAGGGTCCATGCATGGAATGAACATTGATAAATTAAAGAAGTACCCAATGGTACAGAAGCTGCGCATCTAGTGACCAAGTTAAGTGATCAAGAGAGATGGTCATAGTGAATACCATGTGGCTCCATACCATGAGGAAAATGTCTTAGGGAGTATTCTATAACATAGTAGGCTACATTGTAGAAACCATTATCAAGGAAGTGCGCACATGTGATAAGATCAGTTTTGGTGTTATCTTATTTTCTCTTGTATTTTTCAAAATTGGAGTGATTGTTGGGCCGAAGAACAATATTTGGGAGTATCCTATGGAAAACAAGTCCCTCGCGGAGAGGTTTGACAAATATTTAAATGGAGGATCAATGAGTGGGTTGTTTAAGTAGAGGGAAGAGATGTGGTATGACCGGCTCTGTGTGGTATTTGAAGAGGAGTGGCGCATCCCCAAGGAGCTATCTTCGGTGGTGGGAAAGGAAATAAATTTTGTGGTGTACCAACACTTATGCATCGTGTCATTTGTTATGAGGGATGGGACATAGAGCCCATGATGCAAATTCTCATATGCCTTCACAGCACACTACTTCCAAGCATCACCCACCGATTTACTTGATGCGTGTCATATGTGTTTTAATGCGAAAAGGTAGACTATGACTACCACACTCTGAGAAAGACATTTTTATATAGGTAGGACTTCCTATATTGAGAGGATCATTTCAAACGTTATAAGCATGAAGCCTGTAAGCTTGGCTATTGGGGACAATGCGAGCCGCGCTTGTATACCTTCAGCTTAAGCCTAATTTGGATAATAACAAGTATGTAAAAAATGATTTCACACTCCCAGACCGCCTAAAGGTAAACATATAGTAGTGAACGTGCCAAACCCATAGCAACCTACGAAAAATATAGTAGTGGATGAGGAAGAGGAAGAACATGAAGATAGTGGTGTCTTAGATCATAGAGGTCAGAGGAAGCCCACGATAGAGTAAATATTGAGCACGCAGTACTCCACCTCAAGCACAATAAGAAGAAGACTTAGACGTAGAAGCAGTCCATGGAGAGCGTTGTTTTAAAAGGGTATTCAGAGAACAAGGTCCCAAGGCGTAGGACCTTCACATCCTATAAGAAGGTCACCATGACTCTCTCCTCAGAAAGAGACAACTAAGAGGAAGAGGAGAAATTTAAAATTGAATGAGGAGGTGGAGGAGTCCGTAGAGAGCACACTCAAACCCCGTACAAACTGTAAGAAGTGGAAGAACCCAAGGATGAAGATATGAAGGATGAAGAGGAAGGAGTGAAGGATGTAGAAGAAATAGAACATGATATTTCTTAAAACATCGAAGATCTAACTCTAAACCTTGGCATTCAAATTCCTAAGGGGCCAAGAACAAAGAGAACAAGTGGGGAGTATGTTGCACCGAGTATGGGCTATGTAGAGGACACAAGTAAAATTGTTCACACCCGATTCCAAAATATAGTGGGCCTCAAGGAGTTGTATGGATGGGAGTTGATGGACCCAAACATGGCTACTACACGCACAAGGAAACAATTGTCCTAGTCCATGCAAAATCACATGGACGAGCCCAATTTTGATGTATGTGAAGAGTCTTGTGTGTCAAGAAGAATGAAAAAGGCACCACAAAACATGCACATAACTATAAATCCCACTCTCATGTCCAATGAGTAGGTAAGAAATGCCTTAGTTAAGGTATCTATAGAGGTGGCGTGAAGGAACATAGATAAGGATACCACTATTAGAGTGCTATGAGAAGATAACAAGGCCAAAGCTATAGAAATAGAGTGTCTAAAAGGAGAAAAGGACTTAGAGCAGAAAAATAATGAAGCCTTAATCAACATGGCGAAAGAAATTGGTGATCATGTCCTGAAAGCAAGACCGTACTTGGAATCTAAAGTATAGGAAATTTTCCTTCAACTATGCATTATGTGTTTACCTTAGTTGATTTAGTGCTTGAGGAAGGACCAATTCACATGCCAATGCTAAAGGAACCTAAACAGGAAGCAGAGAGAGAAAGGGCCTTAGTGGTTCGAAAGATTTCATCTTACAAGGCATTGCTCCAAACTTTTCAAGAAGAGCTAAAGAAATCAGACTAGGCTTTGAACATATGTGTAGGTCTAGAAGAAGTGGTCAGACCATGACTATATTAGAAGATAATGAAGTCTTGAAGGCAATGAAGGATGAGAATTTAGGGTGCACATAGAGATTATAACTAGTAAATAAAAAGTGTGAAGCCCTTACAACAACACAAAACCCTCATAAGGAGAGGTTGGATGAGATTGGGAAGCTTATAGCATAGAAGATGGATCTTCTAGAGGGAAGGATGTTAGCAATGGCCAATGTTGTCCTAGTACTACGAATGAAAAGGGAGAAATAACCCAGATGAGTTGGAGGGCATCACTACAGATGTCCGAGAGAATACCAAGAACGCACTGGATGATTGGTAAGCCTTGAGGCTGAGATTAAAGAAGAATATCCAGAGTTAATCCTCCCAATTGAAATAGAGGGTGTTGCAAAATAAAATTCCATTCTTTTTATAGTAATTCTTTACATTCATTCCATTCTTATTCTTTATTCTTTTTATCCATCAGAAAGAAACCCCATTGTCGGGATGACGGTAACGTAGTTTAGTGTGGGGTAATGTTGATCGATAAGAGTATGACACTAAGGAGAGGACACATAGAATATTCACGCATGGGAGAAAGGCACATTTGAAGGCATGGAAGGAAAGGGAAGGAAATGCATGTAAAAGATAAGGATTGATTTGGGACTAAGCCATTTTCATGATTACGGGCTATTTTTGGAGATAGTGTACGGAGCACACAACCGGATGGAGACTTGCACGACACGCAAATGCTATTTTGGGAAGAGTGTATACTAAGCACCATGCATGAGTTCAAATTAATAATAGAATTACTATTGTCAGTTAACTATAAGAGATCTATTATTAGCGCACTTGCATGTGTGCATATTATTGTAAAGGTGCATGACTATTTTCAGCATGTGACCTATTTTAGGAGGTGCGTAAGCGGTGAAGGGAAATTCCCTACCCTTATAAATATGTATTGAACTATGTAGTTAAAGAGGATGAGATAGAGAGAGGGACATTGAGTATGAGCTATTATGGAGTTATGCTTGCTAGATCTGATGCATGCATAAACTTATGATACTATTTATTGTAAGAAGCTTTTATATTTACTTGTGTTTAATATAATGGAGTGTATTGGGTGAATAATGGTGTTAAACATGACTGTAACTGGTTCTTACATGGTTGATTCATTATGTTTATCATTTGATTCATGATTCTTTAAGATCTAGATCTGGAATATGTTATGTGGAATGTTTATGTTATTTATGGATCTGAATGCATTATATCTTCATCATGTTCACATCCTACACAAGCAACTCTAAAGAGGGGCCTAGTACTTTTGCACTCTTCGGGTAAGAGCTCAGTCTAAGATGAGTGATGTATCGGTCCGGGTTATTCGTGGTAAATTCAGTGCATCATCTACTAATAATTGTTCCTTATAAATGATGTGCCCAAGTAATGTACCAAAAGGGGTGGTAAAGATACACTTCTTAATGTTTACATAGATGTTAAGTTGCTCGCATCTTTCAAACACCAATCTCAAATTATCACAAAGTGATGTTTCATAATCACATAAATGGTCCAATCATCTAGATAAACTTGTAGGAACTTATGAATGAAGTCATGAAATGTTTGCACAAATATGTGTGATAACACCACTGAAGCATTATTTAATCCAAAGGGTATCACATTATATGTAAAAATTCCCCATTCATAGGTGAAGGTGGTATTTTCCTTATCCTCATGTGCAATGTGTACCTGATGGTACCTTCAAAATCCATCTATAACCAGTATATTTTACGCCTTGTAAATCCATCAATAATATCTACAGTGAATGGTGTAGGACAAGGATATATGACACATAAATCATTGAGTACCCTGTAGTCCACACAGATCTTGATCTAGCAATCTTTCCTTATACTGATCACCATAGAACTAACATACTCATATTCCTCAATAGGTTCTATGATCCTTGACTCAAACATATTTTCAATCTCCTCTTTGAACTTCTTGCATAGGTTTGGGTTCATCCTATAAGGCCTCTTCCAAACTAGATGCACACCTTCTTTCAACTTAATCTTCATCTCCCCTAGAGAGGGATGGACACCCTTCAACTCATGATAACCCCTTAGAAACAAGTCCTAGAATTCATGTAATAGCTCAATGATCTTTGTAACCTCTTATTCTGACCAATAATCTCCAATAATGGCCTCCTCATGTGCATCTTCAGTACCAATGTTCACTTTATTAGTCTTCGTAAGAACATGATATGTGCACATCTACTCATATGTAGAATCCATCACTGCGTGTGTGCCCTTTATGTGCTTGATTTCTAGGTATTTTACTTCCTCATCATCAATGAGGTAGACCATTTTCCATTTTTCCTTCTCTCTCCACATGCACCCTAGCTGGATCTCTTCTATTTCCATTGTATCCTCACGTGCCTCAAAATTCAATTTGCACACCTCGCCTCAGTTCTCCTAGAAGTTAAACCATAAGTTCCTCTTCCTTCACACTATCACCTAATGTGATGCACTTCATGATATGCAAGGCCTCATGCACTGGTGGCTTATTAGAAAAATAATCAAGAGTGTGAGTTATATCTTTATTTAGATCTCACCAACTTGTAGTCTCTTGATTTTGCTTGACATGCACATACCATGCACACACACATCCTCACATAGTAGAGTAGAAATTATGTATTTAAAGATATGGTGGTATAATTTCTTTCTCATGTGCCCTTGTCTCTCACCATTATGGATGTGTACCAAAGAAAGATTATTCCCATCATACTCATGTATAAGAGAAGGAGATTACTCCTGGTAAACCTTATTAAAAAGGTTATCCTTATCTCATGCCAACCCAATAGATTATCTATGTGCATTTCCCACTAGCACATTGTTGTCCCACACAATGTATAGACCATCATATTCGATCTAAATCAATTATTTTTCCAATGGTCCTCCATTGCACACAAAAAGGAGTCATGTTTATCTTCTACAAAGTATCTTGGTAACTAAGTCTAATCATACGTGGCCTAATCATTCGGAAACTCTTCCATTGACCTTGCACCCTACTACCTCATAAGTGCCATGGGACAAATTTTCACAAGCGTCACTAGTAGTATCACCGATTGATTGTGCATCCTCTCAATCTAGGATTCCCTCCTTTGATGGCTCTACATTCTCCTAATCATGCATTGTATGTGAATAGATTCGATTGAGATCTTCCTCACTAACATGATCAATATATTGAGTAATCTTTTTCTCATCTAGTGGTATTACCACACGCTTATTCTTGTTCTCAAGACTGATATATGTTTTTTTGAAGTGCAAATCAACATTGTTCACATAGAACCATGGAAAAACTAAAATTACTGAGAATTTATTTTCTTCTATAAGTTCCAGTACCTCAAAATCACTTGTGAATTTTTCACCCCGCATAGTGATGAAGTCATATTTCAAGACAGCAATGGGCATGGCCGGCATCTTATTTTCCATGTACAATAAATTTGAAGATGGCTGAAATTTTGGTCATCCCATTTTGTTTCATGCATCCAAAGTCAGAACATTGACTTCTACACCTATGTCAATAAGAATGTTACTCACCAAATAACCATTAATCACTGCATCCAATGTTATTTCTTTATCAAACTCATGGTTTTGTGGTCGTAAATTTGCATGAAGGATCTAGCTCTCTCGTATAATCCCCGTATTTGGTAATTTCTCATGCAAACATTCTCCTAGTAGGGGAATGATGTTCTCCTACCTTAGCATCATGCACACTTCCTTAAAATCATCAACGTGTTTCACAGGAGCTTAGGACCCCTTACATGTTCTCTTTTATGCGCTTGATCCTTCAAGTGATGGATTTCTCCTTGTAATTATCCGACAACACCTATGGTTTCTTGGTATACCTCCTTCTAATGATCAATGTTTGGGTATTTAACATGTATGACCTCCTATATCCCGATCAATGGTTTTGTATTTATATGCTCACATGTGCATGCCACTTCTGCGTGAGTATTAACTAGCACAGCTTTAGAGATCCGGATCAACCATATTATTATGTGCCCACCGTTTATGCTTCACATGCTACACCTTAATCATCTTAGTGCCTTTGTACTTATTTTTTGTTTTAAAACATATTTTCATAGAGGTTTGGACAATCCTAAACCTTGTTTTCCTTTCCATAATATGCACATACCAATTTCTTAGGGCACTCACGCTTATAATGATCTGGTGACCCACAAGTATAACATGTATAATGCATGAACCTTGCTTTACCACCATGGCCTCTACTCCCATATCCACCTCAAAACCCACCATTCCCATTATTGTGTGTTTCATTAGTTTATCCATCTTACACCCGAGAGCTACCTACCACAATGGTATGGCTCAACCCAATCTCGCATGCCTCATGAATATGGTCAATCAAATGGTAGTCATCTATATCATGGGTGTGTGCATCACAAATATTACAGTACATAAATCTATTCTTCTGAGTTGTGTGTTACAAGGGCAGATAATTCTTGACATCATGATTCTTGTGGCAAATATCACAAGATTAGAATAAAGCATACACACTCCTCGCACGAAAATTTATCCTTCGTATGTCCTTCTACCTCACAATTTGTACATCATAACCCATTGCATGTCTCATGCACCAAATTGGTAGATAGGTTTTCCAGTTGTGTAGCCATCGCTGATATTTGTTCCTAAAGGAAAGGACTAACTCCCGTGTGTTAACACTCAAAATTACTTTTCTAGTAGTGTTGCCTCCAAAGTGCCTTGTGTGGATAAGTAAATTTTTTATGTGATAAATAACTTTAAAAGGGAGTTAGAAAACCTCCAACGAACTACTAGGAATGTTGGCTCGATGAATATCATAAGATAACTTAGAAAATAATTTTTTAAACTCGTGCATCATACTCATTGACACTCTCATATATGCCCTACTTGATGTCCTTTAGCACACTAATACTTTGTTGTTTAAACTCCAAAATGTGAATTTCAGCTAAAAACGTAGTGCACGACGCATCATAATCCACCGCATTTTGGTGTGGATCATGCTTTCTATACCAATTATGTGTGTGCCCTTGAATTGCGGTAAGTGACAAAGTGACTTTTCTTCCTATCGAAATTGTTATCCATTTAGCCCCCCATAGCAATTCAAACTTATTCATGTGATATCAATTGCATATTAAAGAAAAATTGATGTCTTTGTTGTGCTTCTTAAGGATGTAATATTTGTTGGGGTGGTTGTTGTGGTGGTGGCTCTATCTTAGAGTGGGACCAAATCGAGATTGATCCTCTCTACTAGGATTTCCTCCACGCCGTGTGGTTGACTTGAACCTCTTAAGCCTCCCATAACGACCTATGGTCTTGTAGATGAACTTCTTTGTGTCCCATTTGTTGTGCTAAACTGGACACCAACCGTCTATGTTACAACAACACTTATAGGGTTTCTTCCAACGCGTTGTGTGCCAAACATTTGTGCATTTGACGTGCTTATGAAGATAATCCCAAAAGTAATTGTTCCAAATATTGGCACCTATTACGTTGTTATGTGCACATTCTTAATCTATTGCGCTTCCTAATAAAAAACTAAAATATGCCTACTTGTATCTCCTTCCCAATGTGGAGATCCTTCTTTCTCACCTTTACTATGATGCTCTTCTACAACTACCTCTTTATTATGAACACCTTGCACAATGTATAGGTAGCCGGGTTGGGTCAAATGTGTGCTCACAATTATCATTCTCTCCTCAGACACACTCTCATCAAATGCCGATGGGTCCTCTCTACTGCGCTTACCCAATGTCAGGAGGACATGATCTTGTAGTCCCTCACCTTCTATGGGGATCTCATCACTTCCACAATTCATCATTCTTCTCGACCTCAGTGCCTCATCAACCACCCTCTATCGTGCATCATTATACCTAAGAAATATTTCCTCTCTCTGTCATTCTTCTTCTAAGGCCATTGCCATCCTTCCCAAACCTGTTTCCATTCCCACAGTGGTGGGGTTTTATCCTACCATAGGTAAATTCTCCATTCCTAATTCAATCATCAAGATCTTGATGGCTAAAGGTGTCGCGTGTAGATAAGATCCCTTGGCTCGCATAAAAACTAGAACGATTTTTCTTCCGGGTAATAATATGTTGAAATAGTGTAATCCAAGGTATTAGTGCATAGCACACCTTCCCACTAATGATCTAAAACGTTGGTACACATCTTGTCTAACTTAGAGAGTCTTAGATAGTCTTCTTGTTTCCACACATTCTTTCTACCAATCCATAAACCTATATTTTTGCATAAATGATAACCACTGGTATAATTCTATTAGGAAACAACTAAAGAAAGTTTCATACAAGCAGCCATAGAGATTATCTTCCACCCACTTTCGCGCATTGAAATCAGGTTCAAGTGATATATCCTAGAGTGAACGCGCCCGACTATCATATATCCAATTCTCAATATTCTCCAAAGATATTTGGAACACCATCTGCATGCAACATCCTGGTAGACAAATAAAAAGAGGTTCTAACAACGAAACTAAAATGTAGTCTTTTTATTACCCAATGAAGCTATGCATGTTGGAACTTCATCCGACAAGTCCGGAAGTTCACCCAAGCACACACAATGACCAGGTCCCTCCTTTCTTATAATTTATAAGATGCTAGCATGCATGTTCATCATATTCGTAGCCAAAAGAACTATTTATGTAGAGAGATACATCATAACATGACAATTTAGCAACACATATAATAAGGAAATATTAATCCAAATAGATGGTAACCAACACTAATTGAATTTCCAACATACCATCTTTAGATGCGATTACCTTCATTATCCAACCACGATTATCCATTATAACCACAATTCATAACATAACATAGAATATGGATATATTACAGCCCATCACATCAATTCACTAAACATGTGTGCACTCCTACAACCTTCATACCTACATCAAGATCTCTTATGCTCTACACTAATAAATCTCTCCACTCTCTTACTCTAGGAATTCTCTTATAATGAAGTATGACTTATATTTATAGGGTGGGTACTTTCCCTTCACCACTTACATGCATCTTTCCTATTAATAGGCATGTTCTAATAAAATACCGCATGCTTTTCTAATTTTTCTTTACAATAATTCAAGCTATAAATAGATTTATTTACTTATACTTTAACTCCTATTTTTATTCTTCTTCCATGCACCGCCTCTATTCTTAATTACATGTATTGTTCCTAATTATAGACTTTGTATGCACCTCAAGTTACTTTACTTTTATATATTCTTCACCAAAGCTCCAAAACAACTAAGTCCCGCCTTCCACTTACATCGGCATAGCCCCGTGCACTAACCTATCCTTCTCTAATGCATGCATCCTCACACATTTCCCTATTTTCACTCTTCTTCCTATGGCTGCACTCTTGAATAGTCCTCCATAGATGTATACATCTATTCATCCTCTACGTAGTCTAACTAATACTTATTCATTTCTCATGACCAACATGTTATTTTACTTTGTTACGTGGATTTGGTAGCACTCAGTAGACCTGAAAAACACAAAATTCTTAATTTTATTTATTATGCATCTTTAATGGTGTTGTGCATCTTTATTTAGACTTCCACAGACTCCCGTAAACACTTGTGGAAAACTACAAATATTCACTTTGTTTCATGGATTTTGCTTACCCGTGGAACACTAAATTTTAAAAACCTTTGTTCCATGACTTTACCATGCCTAGAAAACATTATAAATACCTCCTCGGTATGTTTTGACCATTACATACCTTTAAAGACCCTCGAGGACTTACTACACCTATAGAACACTAGAAAAGTAACTTCCTTTATACCATGGAATTCCAAAACTTAAAACTTGCATAATTTTTTTCCTCATTGCTCCACAACATAATGTGGCTAATTTTCCATACATGACGGCCTCTATAATTTCTCCCATACATTTTTGGGATGATTTTGAAAACTTTGAAAATTTTCCTCTTCCTCTAAGTTTGCGAAGTACTAAAAATTCTAGTTTTTGATTTTTGGGTCCTCCATCCAAATTTTTCTAAGTATGGAACTTGAATAAGTGAAGAAAATAAGAAAGGGGCTTATATGGATAACAATTTAGCAACTTTCAGGGACATCTACCTATTAGATGTAAAAACCAAGAGCCTTTTAAGCATCCATTGGGCATGGATTCATGTATTAACTGTTATAAATTCTTGGAATAACATGAGAAATGAAAATACCTTCCAAAAAAAACAATAACATTCTAGAGAACTTACTAAACAAAAACACACCAACAAAGTGCACAAGACACATAAGAAAGGAAACTAAAACAACAATGTGTGTAGACACAAAATCATGCACTTACTACTATATTACTATGTCAAAAAGTATGATGTTTTATGTATGGATTTTAAGAGATGTTAGGTTATGGAGCTGAATTTCTTCACAAAGGCATGCATTTGAGGTTTACTAGTTTACACAAAGAATCGACACCGGTTGGGTAACGACATCGGTTACTGTGCGTTTATGTTTTTATTTTAGACGTAGGATTAGATCCAACCTTTGACTTAAAGGTGACCTAAAGGTTGTAAATGTATAAAGAAAGGTGCCCTAAAGTTATATAAGATTATATAATCAAGAAAACTAGGGTTAGAACATAAGGATAGAGGAAGAATGTTAATTCTCCTTGGTTGAAGATGAAGAAGAAGAAAAAGAAGAAAAAGATTGCATGAAGATAGAGCTTCAATGGAGAGAAGTTGGACAGAAGGAAATAAAAAGTACATATGAATGGTGAGAATATTGTTATGTCTTCTACTGTATTTATTGTGTATCTTGTCTCAATGTAATGGCTTGCATAGTATGCAAAGCACATTGTCTTTCATCTTGTAGATCCACATGTTGTTGTGAGATCTTGTATTATAAATTCATGAGATCATGTTATATTGTTGGTCCATAGAAGATATAGTATTGTATCTCGTTGGAGAGCTTGTGGGTATAGATAGTATCCAGATATTGTAGAGGAGGTTGTCTTCTTATTTGCATAGTGGCAGATGCAAAGATGGAGGAGAGACTTACTTCTTGGTGCAAAGTTATGGTTGCACATTGGTAGACCCATGTGAGAGGTCTTGTTTGCATATTCACATGAGAGCTTGGTTGCATAGTGGGAGATGCAATAGTTCCTGTTATGTGATATCTCTAGTGGTGTTTTGGAGGCACAATTGTATTGCACTCATGTAGATCCATTTAGAGATCTGGAAGAGGAGATACTCTTGGAGAGATGCATTGTACTCTTGTGGGAAGAGTTGGTTTGTACTCTTGATTATTATATATATGTGAGATCTCTATCTTTGGTGGATGTATCCCATATTGGGTGAACCATGGTACATGTTGTGTTATGTGTGTGTACTTTGTTTTGATTTGGATTTATCTAGTTTACACTTCCACTGCTATAGATTTTGGGGAATTGTTTCCATTTCCACAATCCATATTCCTAAAAACGGTATCAAAGTGATGGCTTTAGTTGTCAGAGAAAGGGTTTGCTTCATGGTTTTATTAGTGGTTTACTAGACAGCTTGTATGAGAGCAGGTTTGTTTTTCTTGATGTGAAAATCATAGGAAGAGATTTAAAATCAAGTGGGAGATGGAAATATAAGGTTGCTAGAAAAATATTGTGACCGACGTTGGTATGGTATACCAATGTTGGAAATTCCTTAACCAATGTCAGCTAGAGGGTGACCATGGTTGGTTAGTGAGAAACCAAAGGTCCGCAACCTGTGACAACTGTTTAAATAGAAAATCATAGATCTGAAGAAATTGAGAAGATGCAGTGAATGTGTCTTGTTTGTTGAGGTGTCCCTAGTTCTTGGAGGCACAAGCATGTTGGTCAGATTACATATCCAGTATAGAGGTATGGTTTTGTTATCTTGGTATTGCAGTGCTTGTATATTTTGGTTGCACGTGCATGGTTTGGAATTACAGTGTCTGAGTATGAGATAGAGGAGAAGTTATGCATCCTTGGTACAGTTAGATGCAAAGCTTTTCTAGAGAGGTTGAATATAATAGCATAGAATGAAGACGAGGCTTCCATCAGACACAAAAGTACTTTGGTTGAAGATGCAGGTGAGTGTCTTGGTCTTTGGTAAGGTGATGTGTTTCATCTTGGTGTAATTTATTTGCATGTATTGTTGTTGTTAAGTTTTTGTACAAGATTTGGGTGCTTCTTGAAATGACTGGCTCAACACAACTATCAGATTTGGTCGGAGTAGGCACTTGGTTTGGTGTACTATGCCAATTTTTGGTGTTGTGATCATTCTAGCAGCAACGGCATCGGTTAGTGAACCGACATCACCACAAAGGAACCGGTACTACCATATAACTATGGTCACTCTTTGTGACAATAAATTTGTATTGGGTTTTTTGCAACAAAAGAGGGCATGGATGGTTTTAGTGTCCAGTTTGGAGGATCGGGTTTCTTGCACAGAGTGTACAGGAAGAAATGAAGTAGATCACTTCAATGTTTGAATCGAAAGAGAGGACAGAGTTGGCTTGGGAGTCCAGTGAGACTTGGGTCAAATTCAGGTATCTCTATTTGGTTCATGTTTTATTTCTTTCATTTGAAGCAACTGGTATTATGTTTGGATTGTGTGCACAAGTAAAATATGCACCATGGATATTTGGTGTGTTTGAATTTTATTTCGGGATGTGTTGGAATCTTAAGGATAAGGGTATCTAGTCTAAGGATGAGATCCTCAATGAAAATTCATGTTTAGACACAGTTGTAGGTAACGGGAGATGTTGAGTACATATGGATGAAAATAAGGTGGTTCAGCCTACTTCACAAGAAGTCCAAACTTCTGTGATGTATAAGTATTCTTTGATAAGAAGGGAATCAATTTTATATTTTCTTTCATCTATTTTATTTCTCACTGATATATATATATATATATATATATATATATATATATATATATATATATTGGAGCTTTTGATCTTGATCATTAGAGGTAGTGCAGGGGAGTTCACATTGAGTGGGAGCAAGCCATGGTTGTTGGCATTGCAGGTTGGACACATATGCATGTGCAGAGTGAGAGGAGGATGCTATTATTCAAAGTGGCATGAGGCACAAGTTGTTTTAGAGGACAATCATAGTTTTACATGTATTTTGTGTTTAATGCATGTTGACGTCACTTCTAGTTTTATTTTGTGGTTCCTAGATATCCTTATGGGATGGTAGTTGATGGTTGTTCAACTAGGTTAAGAGAGAGAGAAATGTTTTAGAGTTTGAAGGGTTGTTTGTTATAGTTGACAGGTGATTGAAAGGATTTGCCATGGTTTTTCAGGTTATAGGTATGACAACAGTGTGTGTATTTACAGTTTATTGATGTTTCCCTTGTTTGCTTTCATCTTGGATAATTGTGTAGTATGGTTGATGACATTTTTTGTTGGTATTTGCACTAATTATTAGTAGAATTGTTAGTGTTGGGATTAGCACACCGCTTGTACAGATAATATATCAGATCTAAGCATACATGTAAATAAAATTGGATACTCTACCGTAAGAAATACACAAAACAAGACACATAAATCAACGCCGATTTAACATGGTTCACCCAAAGTGTGGGCTATGTCCACCAAGAAACAAGCCAATCTATTGTCCAAAGCTTTGAAAAGATATATAATTAAAGATTTACAATCTTCCACACCTTTCAAATGTACAAGTACCTTCTTTCACTCAAGATTTTGCTTCTTCTCCAAGAATTTTCTCTCTCACTAACTTTTGCAAGTTCTTCTTAATTTTACTTCTAAACCCTAGCTTTCATGCTTATATAGGCATGTATAAACCTAGGGCACTTAGCCATGTAATTACAATCAATAAATTTTCTTTAATGCTAAAAATATATCTAATTCATGAGAGTTAAATAAAACATCCATACACAGGTAACCAATGCCAGTTAGCCCTAACTGATGTCGGTTCCTCCTTACCTAACTGATGTCGGTCATATGTGACCAATGTCGGTCCCTCCTAACCGATGATGGTTACTGTGCTTTCCAAAGCAAGTTTCACATTGCATACTAATCAAATAATTGAGCTCCACAAATCAACAGTTAGCAAGGTTGTTGTTGTTGCAATTGATTAGCATAGGATTTATGAGTGGATTTAGAGTTAGTCGGTGGCGAATTTGAGCTTCTGGAGAGCCTGGAGATATGGATGGATGTACATGGTGAGTTTTGTACATGTGGATAGATTATGTTTTGATGATGAAATATTTTTTTGCACATGGATTCCTATGAGAATGGTTTATATGCCCTTGAGCATGAGTAGGGGATGTTTGAATTTCCTCTTGTTATTATGTTACTCCATGATAGATATGTTTTCTACAGATGGTTGTCTTGGACATGCAATTTTTATGTAGGGTTGGATTTTCATAATGCAGTGTTGGATTCTTTGAGTTATGTAGGTGTTGTGGAGTAATTACCCACTGGATGCATGTAGAACTCATTTTTGGGTTGTCTTTTCCCAAGATCTTGTTTTGCTTATGCATATTCTAGTTTGACTTGTCTTTGGTCAGTTACATTGGTGGTTGCATGGAGACATGGATAGATGGTTGGAGAACATGGTTGGTTTTATAGGTATGGCTATGGTTGTGATTGAAGCTCAGTACTTCAGTTTGAGTGGGAGCTCTTGCAGTGTGTTAGTCATGGTGGCTTGGTTGCATGAGAGGCTTGGTGTTATGATTCAGTGGGAGCTTGATGTATGGATAGCTCGTGTATAACGGATCAATAGGAGCTACATGCAGTATATGGTAAGTCACGGGTTTGTTATCTTCTTGGTTTTAAAATATGGTTTAATCTTCTTGATTTCATTTGAGATAATTTTTGAAGTTAAGAATAGTTGGTCTTCACAATATGTAGAGGACAGGTGATGTACAGGTACAAGTATAGGTTCAACAATTTATCTCCAAGTGGGAGATTGTTAGGTTGTGGAGCTGAATTTCTTCACAAAGGCACGAATTTTAGGTTTACTGATTTACACAGTAACGAACATTGGTTGGGTAACCGGCACCGGTCACTTGGCAACAACCAACACCGATCACGTAGAAGTAACTAAAACCGATTACCTATGTTTTTTATGTTTTTATTTTAGATGTAGGATTAGATCCAACCTTTGATTTAAAGGTGATCTAAAGGTTGTAAATGTATAGAAAATGTGCCCTAATTTTGTATAAGCTTAAATAAGCTAGAAAACTAGGGTTAGAACATAAGCATAGAGGAAGAATGTTAATTCTCCATGGTTGAAGATGAAGAAGAAGAAAAATAAAATAACAGTTACATGAAGATAGAGCTTCAATGGAGAGAAGATGGAAATAAGAAAATAGCAGGTACATCTGAATGGTGAAAAAAATGTTATGTCTTCTACTGTATTTCCTTTGTATTTTCTTTTCTCAATGTAATGGCTTGCATAGTATGTAAAGAACATAGTATTTCATCTTGTAGATCCACATGTTGTTGTAAGATATTGTATTGTAGATCCATGAGATCATGTTGTATTGTTGGTCCATAAGAGATCTAGTATTGTAGCTCATTGGAGATCTTGTGGGTACGATAGTATCTAGATATTGTAGAGGAGGTTGTCTTCTTGTTTGCACAGTGGTAGATGCAGAGATGGAGGAGAGACTTACTTCTTGGTGTAGAGTTATGGTTGCACATTGGTAGACCCATGTGAGAGGTCTTGTTTGCAGATTCACAAGAGAGCTTGGTTGCACAGTGGGAGATGCAGTAGTTCCTGGTTATGTGATATCTCTGGTGGTGTTTTGGAGGCATGGTTGTAGTGCACTCATGTAGATTTGTTTAGAGATATGGTAGAGGATATACTCTTGAGAGATGCATTGTACTCTTGTGGGAAGTGTAAACACCTAAAATCCGCTTACACATGCTTTAGTGCTAATATTGCACTAATTGTCCTCTTTCTCGTCATTTCTGTAATAATTAGCATTTTTCCGCTAATTAGCTAACATTCCTTTTCATATTCATTAATTAACGACCTTTCGTTAATTAATTAACCTTCCTATCATTAAATATTTCAATTAATGACATTTCATTAATTAATATCCACTTCTACCTGGGTTAATTAATTATTATTAATTAATTACACGCACAACTCTAAATCAACAAATTACCATTTATTGGATCAAATTTCTCTCTTACATCTCGCAAATCATACTAATTTTCCTCTAATTAGCTTCTATAAGCTTACCTCTACCTATTAATTAATCACCTTTGATTAATTAAAACATTCCCAGACTCCCATGACTTACTAATGGCAAATTAAACTCTTCTAATAAATAATACCTTTTATAAAGCAACCTTATCCATTCCTAATCTTGTTTTGCCTTTATCCCACATTCATCAATTTGATAGCCTTGCCTCTTCATGCAAACTTTATATAGAACCCTCCTTCTTACCTTTCTTCTTGCATCATGCTTTGAATAGTGCAAACTATAAGCATTTTTATCCTTAAATCATTCTCCATTGTTGGAAATAGCTTCTCCATATTGCATCATTTCACTCAAAATTGAGTAATATGGGAAGATACAAAATGGCCTTGTAGTCATTCTTGGTGAGATTCCATTCTCAATTCTTGAGATCAAAAACAATCCACTTTGATTGCTTATGTTCTTCATAGGTTCATAGTTTAAGTTATCAATCATAGAGAGTAGGAAATAGCTTAGCATGTAGTTTCATTTATGCATTGAAGAAGTATTTCCTTTAAGCTCTTATCTTGATGGTTCATTGTTTAATTAGCATTTAATTTTGAAGCTATGTAGATATTAGTTTCAATTTATATCTTAGTTAATAAAACATGAGCACATTTGGCACGCCCGGTGGGACTTACTCCATTGTCCTTTGCACTTAATTTCAAGTTTTTGTAGTTAAGTTTCAATTTTGGTTACTAACCCTCTTTTTGCATATATTGACATAACTTGTTTTTCTTAACTTGTTTTGTTGAGTTTGAATGTGTTGAGTCTTCCTTGTAGGTATAAAGGAGGTGAAGTGCTGTCAAAATTGGAATTGATGGAAAAATTTCAAGATTTCTCCATGTTTTCATTTTTAGAGCTTACTTTTTCAACATTCTACATGCTAGTTTTGTCAATTTCTTGAAAATATTAAATTTTTGAGCATGTAGGTTAGTGTTTGATAGTGTTGAGTCTTCTATTTACATATTAATGTGGTGGGTTTCTATCAAAATTGAATCTTGGTGAGAAAATTTCAAGATTTCATCATGTTTTCATTTTTAGAGCTTACTTTTTCATCATTCCACATGTTAGTTTCGCAATTTTTTGAAAATATTAAATTCTTGAACATGTATGTTAATTTTTGATAGCGTCATCTCTTCTATTCATATATTAATTTGATGGGTTGTCAAAATTGAATCTTGGTTGGAAAAATTTGACCATTTTACAGATTAAGAGACGTTTTTGACATTTTTTGAGTGCATGTCAAGTGCATACCTGTAAGCATAAGAGCATATGTGTAACCCATCTTCTGAAGGCCATAAATTTTTCTCACGAAATCGAAATGACTCTGTTATTTTGCATTGGAAAGGTATTGAAGTTAAATATACAATGAAAACATAAATTTAGGATTTATACTTACAGAAATTGCAGGTTTTCCTTTTATTTTAAAAATGGTCATTTTCTAACATGTCTAATCTTTTGATGAATGTTGTATTTCCATGCTTTACTTGATTTATACCAAAGCATGTTTATGCTCTTCTCTTTCACCTTTTGGTGATCTTGAGAATCAAAAACAACTTTGATCTCTATCTTTTTAATATTGCAATTAAACTTGGAAATTTAGTTATTCATTTTGTTTAAGGGAATGAACCTTTTACAAAGCATTTTTTATGGTCCTTTAATTTAAATTTTTCCATTTCTATCTAGTTGGGCTAAAGTTTGTGTATGCTCTTATTTTTCACCTTGTGGTGATCTTGATAGTCAAAAGCAACTTTAGTCTTCATTTTCTAACATTTGGTTAATTGGAAAGTTCATCTTTCATTTTTGTTTGAGGGAATGGACATTTATCAAGATATTTGTATGGTTCATTAATTGCAAAAATTTCCTTTAATTTTTAGTTGAATAATTTTTTGTTTATGCTCTTCTCTTGCATCCTTGGATGATCTTGAGAATCAAAATCAACTCTTAATCCTCTTTTAAATAATGTGATTTGCTTGGAATAC
Organism: Taxus wallichiana var. yunnanensis; assembly: GCA_018340775.1. Lineage (NCBI taxonomy): Eukaryota > Viridiplantae > Streptophyta > Pinopsida > Cupressales > Taxaceae > Taxus > Taxus wallichiana. Next base: position 654,620,365 of record CM031243.1, on the reverse strand, counting down.
TACTAACGCTTGAGTGCAAGACCTAAAAATGTTTGTCAAAGAAAGGAGTTCGAAACATAATTAAACTACTAATACAATTTTCATGCAGGTTCCCAAAAGGTGTTCAAGCAATCCAAATCCAAATCAAACAAGATAAAAAACACACCACAATCAACACATTTTATTTATAGGTTCGGTTAAGGGATTTGTTTTGTTTGATTAAAACTAGGACATAACCCCTAAGCCTTAAGCTACAACAATGGGGGTGGTCCTAGGAACCCCAAAGTATTCCACACAAGGGGAACCTTGTGGACAAAAAGGGAAGTGCTCCGTAAAACCTACTTGACTAGTGTTACCATTTGTGATATTTAGCGTCACAAGTCATCCGTATCGCAACCCCAGTGAGAGTACACGATGGATGCATTTATTGCCCACTGTGCTTGAAGGGGGTAAAGTAAAGCGAGATACTCCCAAATTAGTCAGTGTAACTTTTTGGGTAAATCGAGCTCACTCTTAGATGACTTGTGACACCTAGTTGAGTGAACCACCTAGGAAGCTATCTTTGACCAGGAGCCCACTTGGACCACATCAAAGACAATTTGAGTTGAGAGCTATTGTTCATCACAAAACATGTGAAGCATTACTTTTGCTTAGTTTTTCACTTTCCTTAAGGTAAGGTGAAACTCTGCCGAAGTGAGGCCAACATTTTTCAACCCCAATTGATCTACTTCCTTCACTTTCTTTTGACACTTTGTTGATCAAAAGAAGAGTGACTACCTTTGCGTTATCAATTGATTGTTTTCACCACTTTTTTTTCATTTACGCCCATCCATGTTTGCGGCTGAGTTGTTAAACGTCTAAAGTGTGTGGAGACATTTTTATATCATTGGTAGCCTTTTTGATCTTGATACCCAAGTCAAGATTGTCATCGTAGTTAGGCTTGGTTCATCACTTTGATTCTCCTTTGAACGGTTATCTTTTTATATCGTGTCATTACAATTTTGGTATTTATGTCTTGTTTCTTGAAAAATTGACCTAAATACCTATATTGTAAGGTTAGGCTTTATACAATTTAACAATTCCTAGTTATACCATCACTTTAGTTCGATTTCAATTTTTACCTCAATTTTAAAGAGTGTCAAGTGTTACCACTTGTTCATGTTATATCAATATCATCTTGATATCAATACCTTACTTTCTCATAAAATTTTGTTAACATATCTTGTTGAAATTGTTGTGTCACTCACAATCATAACTCGACACCTTTTGGAATATAGGTATTGATTTAATTTGGGCTTGCTTTCTAGTATACTTTGTTTAGAGGTCGTATCAACCTTTTTTTTTTTCTTACGTCTTATTTATTTTTGAACTTGGCATAAGTAGTGACATTATGTTAATCATTTTACACCAACCTACCTTTGACACACATTTTGCATGAGTATTTCCTTGTAGATTGGATTTTTGTTTTGAACTTACGTGATTGTTCCTTGTGTTTATCCCTCTTATAAACTCATTTCTAGGAGAATCCTTTGGGTCTTTGATCCTCTTGATCTTATTTCTTTTGCCTAAGTTCATGATCATTTTTGAACATGTCTTTCAAACCTTGGCAAAACATTTTCTATCAAAAACTTTTGCATCAATCAAACATAGGAAATATTTCCTTTGTATCTTTTATGTTGCTAAAATTTTGATCAATCCTTTGACATTTACACCTCCAAACATTGTCGTATTATCATTCTTGAGTCATCATGATGTATGTTTTCCTTATCTTCCTTTGGGAAAATAACACAAACATCCCCATCTTTACGAAATGTCTAGTTGTTTATCGTTATGTTGCCCAAATGAACATGAAACCTTCTTCACTTTAAATAAGTTTGATCATACAATATAGGTCTAGGCCTTTGAACCCAACACACACCAACAATGATTGATTATTGCAAGGTCCCTTATACATACAACAATAAGGATTCAAATTTTTGGTGTTCAAATCAAAATATGCCCATCATGACCAAACCTTGTTTGGTTCTTTGCACTAGAGAACCCATCTGGGTAACTTGTTCCCCACCTTCATCTCATAGTCGGTGGTATGGTTTGGACACTTCTGATCCAAATTATTATTCAAGCTCCCCGACTCTTCTTATGATTCTAATCCAAACATTTCCTCTTCTTCTGAGGATTCCAATCCAAATTTCTCCTCCGATTCTTCTAATGATTCTAATCCAAACATTTCCTCTTCTTCTTAGGATTACAATCCAAATATTTCCTCTAATTCTTCTAATGATTTGGATCTAAATTACTATTCAGATTCATCTAATTCGACTCCTGAGTCATGGTCCTCCCCTTCTTCGCAAGACCTCTATTATCAGTCACCTAAACAACATTATCCTCTTCTAAATATTTGTGTTGACACAAATTATCTTCATCGTTCATCTAATGTGAATCATACGTCATGGTCCTACCTATCTTTGTAAGACTCTATTCATTATACATTTAATACGAATCCAGCTTTGTGGTCCTCCCTATCTTCTCATCACCTAATCACTCTTTGTCTATCGTATATATTCAATCACAATCTTTTATGGGGTCAACACCAAGTAGCCCTTCATCTTCGTCTAGGTGTGGGTCACCTTCTAGTAGCCATCCCTCTACTATTTATGGGATATTTTCAAGTAGTCAACTATCTTCTATTCTTGGGGAACATCCAACTAGCCCGTTGTCTTCTATGTATGGGTCACCCTGGGTAGTCCATCATCTTCTATTCTTGGGCCACATCCTAGTAGCCCATCATCTTACATCTATGGGTCACTGTCCTAGTAGCCCTTCTTCTTATATTCTTGGGTCACTTCCTAGTAGCCCTTCTTCCTCTATACTAGGGCCACATTCAAGTAGCCTTCCATCTTCTATTTTTGGCTCGCCTCTTGGTAGCCCATCTTCTTCAATTCTTGGACCATATCCTTTTCACCCATGACATTCTCCTTCTACCAATGACTGTGGAAATACCATCATCATTTCTTATATCAATTCTAAATGTCCACGTTCTCCTCCCACTTCTTGGGATTAGAAAATTCACACATTAGCTTATAAGAAACCCAAAAAGTTTTTACCAAGCTAAGACCAAAATTTCAAAGAGTTCCAAATATCCCAAGAACTGAAAAATTCAAAATCAAACACAATTCTAGAATGCACACCAACGCACCCATCAAGTATGGTGCAAAGTGCTGAAACCTATGGATAGAGAACTCAAGCTCCCACATATGAAACCCATGTTTCAAAACAAATCACAGTCATTTGTTGAGTGTGAACTCACCATGATCATCAAGATTAGGGATAATATCACTCTTGATAAACAAACGCGCTTAGTCTCCCTTATTAAGGAAGTCACACACATCGTTGTTGGATCCTATCACACAGAGTGACATTGTTGGTCCCAACTTCCAAAAAAATCTAAAAATAAAAATAAATCATAAAACAGTTCAAAAATACAAAAAATGAGAAAACATTAAAACATTACAAAAATAAAATCAAAGGTACAAAGATCAAACATTGCAATGTATTGTGTACACATGGATGTTCTTTCTTCCCTTTATTTCATATTCCTCTACAATTCATCCACCATTTTCATCCCTTCAATGTTATTGTGGTTAGCCTATTTGCATGCATTTTGTGACATTTATCTCTATGGTATCCATTTGACCTTGGTCTTTCATCACCTTGGTAAATTAAAGAACGACTGACCTCTTAGAGATCCTATCACTATCTACATATAATAAACTTGTTGGGAAGAATTTTTGGGTGTATTTGTTGACACTATCCAATGTCTTCATCACAATCACTTCCACATCCTTCCATCAAGCCATCAGTGGTTCTTAACCCCTTGTTAAACAAGAGAGATGAAATAAGTTTTCAGAAGACAAAGAATCAAAATCAATCAATCAAAAAGCAAAAGCAAATTGATATATAAATCTCTCTTGGGGTATTTCCAATAATCTCTACCAGGGATATGGACGCCTAACTGGTAGTAGAGAAATGTTGTGATTAGAATCAAATGCATCTCTTTCAGGTATATGGATGCCCTGACGGCAAAGTGGAGCAATGTACGGTTCTCCTTCCATAATCTATTCACACATCACCTTTCAAACTAAATCATTCCTACACATTGGCTAGTGTCTTCACTTATTGTTTATCAACTCTTTCCTTCAAGAGGTAATTCATTACTATGTGCACACATGGGATCTCGATGAGTAAACGGGATTAGTATGTTACCAAGTGTTAAATTTTGGTGTTAGGGAATAATAGATAAAATATGCGGAATAATCCCTTACATAATCGCAACAGTAGAAACTAATATGTAGAAAATATTACAGATCTCAAATAAAAGTACAGAATAAATAACACAACATAGAGAGACAAGATTTAACGTGGTTCACGCAATTTGGGCTACTTCCACCAAGAATCACTTGCTCATATTTTATTACAAGCCTCCACTCTCTCAATACATTACCCAAATCCATTTGGAGCTATGCTCAACAAACTCTACAGAATTCAAACCCAAATTCAAAGCACATCTGCAATACATTTGTTTGTCTATCTATCATATGCATAAGACCATATAAATAGACAATTGCTTAAGCAGTTTGATACAAAACCGTGGGTATCAAAACAATGGGTACCAAAAAAACCATGGGCCCAAAAACAGCCCATAACGGTTACCCATTACCCATGGGTTAATAAACCACCCATGAAAATTTGCTTTGGGGCTTCTCCCCAAACCCCTTGACCCACTCACCGGTGAGCGAGACCACCATAAAAATACCCGAGTGTAACACATAGAAGGTGTACCACACTCTAACATGAAAACAAGCTCCACAAACATAACATTTGGACCTTGTTCAAACTCTTGCTTTAACGCATGTCTTGTCTCATGATTTTTTCCTTGGGCTAATCACTTTTTCATCAACTACCATCTAAATATTTTCATAGCATCATTTGTTCTTCAAAAATAATTTAGAACATCCATGTGTATCAGATGTCCTTTTTCCATGTTTGCAGGCACTTTTGTCCCCTTTTAATAAGACAATTTTCTACTTCCTTTCTCTCATGTTTTTCTTGGCTAGCTTATGTTAGGGGCATTCTTGTTCCCTCATGATTGAACCTATTTTATAATGGCCTTGATCCCCCTTCAGCACGTGAAGATTTTTCCTTTGAATACTCCCACCTAATTGCTGAGGCATTTTTTTGTATATTCACTTTCTTGCACATACGCATAGCATTCTAACCTTGTACATCCCATCTATCACTGGGGGCATCCACGCTTCTTTGTCTTCCTGTACATAGCTTTAGAAAACTTCAAAAATCACAAAAACATTCAAATATGTTTCAAGAAAAATAAAAACAATATAAATCATCCTACAAAACATCACTCTTTGGTTCTCACCTGTTCTTGTGTGCGACTCGCATGGATCATCTTGATCTACCTCCATCAACAAAGCTAGTTTTCTTACTATGTTTGTACTCTGGGCACAATGAGTTGCCTAGTACTATTTCATAGTGCACTACTTTTCATAGGACCCAAGTGTCCTCCGTTATTCCCCTTACATGTATCCTTGCTTGGGGCACCATCTTTTAACCCTTGTCGTTAATTTGCACAGGTCAGAATCAAAGCTTGATAACAAAAACATTGCATTATGTTTCTCTATCAAGTTATCTTGTTTACTTTCTCGTATTGCATTGCATTATGTATGTTGCAAGGAGTTAGGCATCTTTTACTTTCTCGTATTGCATTGCATTTTGTATGTTTCATGGAGTTGGTGTTTTTAGCTATGGACATTTGTTTGTATATGGATTTTCATGTCATACTACACTTTTGTTCATTCTTTTTAATAAGGACCGATGACATCGATCATAAGCAAAATGATGAAATAAATTTGGTTTTTACATTGGCAAGATGATAGCTATATCCATCTCTTTTCATCTTCATTTTTCTTCCATATCACTCTCCTTCTATCAACACTTTTCTTCAAAAGCAACTTGGGGCAATAGCGATCAATTATTCTATTTCTTCTATTCTATTTTTTCATATTTTCGATCGTCAATTGCCCCTTTTTCATCACCCCATTGACACTCGAGGGGGCATCCTTCATTATATTATTTTTTCTTCTATCTCTTCACAAAAAATTGTTTGTACTTGTATACTATATTTGAAGTGGCATCACTTATGCCACCCCAAAGAGGGGTAAATGTAGACATCTAAAATCAGCTTACGCAAGATTTAGTGCTAATATTGCACTAATTGTCCTCTTTCTCGATATTTCTATAATAATTAGCATTTTTCCGCTAATTAGCTAACATTCCTCTTCATATTCATTAATTAACGACCTTTCGTTAATTAATTAGCCTTCCTATCATTAAAGATGTCAATTAATGACCTTTCATTAATTAATATCCACTTTTACTTGTGTTAATTAATTATTATTAATTAATTACACTCGCAACTCTAAATCAATAAATTACCATTTATTGGATCAAATTCCTCTCTTACATCCCGCAAATCATACTAATTTTCCTCTAATTAGCTTCTATAAGCTTACCTCTACCTATTAATTAATCACATTTGATTAATTAAAACATCCCCCAACTCCCATGACTTACTAATGACAAATTAAACTCTTTTAAATCAAGATTACCTTTTATAAAGCAACCTTATCCATTCCTAATATTGTTTTACCTTTATTTCACATTCATCAATTTGCTAGCCTTGCCTCTTCATGAAAGCTATATAAATAACCCTCCTTCTTACCTTTCTTCTTGCACCATGCTTTGAATAGTGCAAACTATAAGCATTTGTATCTTGCGTTAATCTCCATTGCTAGAAATAGCTTCTCCATCTTGTACCCTTTCACTCAAAATTAAGTAATATAGGAAGATCCAAAATGGCCTTGTAGCCATTCTTGCTTTGAGATTCCATTCTCAATCCTTGAGATCAAGAAACAACCCACTTTGATTTCTTATGTTCTTCGTAGGTTCATAGTTTAAGTTATCAATCATAGAGAGTAGGAAATAACTTAGCATGTAGTTTCATTTATGCATTAAAGAAGCATTTCCTTTAAGCTCTTATCTTGATGGTTCATTGTTTAATTAGCATTTGCTTTTGAAGCTATGTATATATTAGTTTCAATTTATAGCTTAGTTAATAAAACATGAGCACGGAAGAGTTGGTTTGTACTCTTGATTATATGTGTGTGTGTGTGTGTGTGTGTGTGTGTGTGTGTGTGTGTGTGTGTGAGATCTCTATATTTGGTGGATGTAGCCCATATTGGGTGAACCACGGTACATGTTGTGTTATGTGTGTGTACTTTGTTTTGATTTGGATTTATCTAGTTTACACTTCCCGGCTATAGATTTTAGGGAATTGTTTCCATATATGTAGTCCATATTCCCAACAAGAGAAAAGAGTACTCATTGGTAACACATCCTCGTCCCGTCTCCCCCTTTTTTCTATTTCCTTCTTTTATTACTCTTTTATATCTTTCGTCTCTTCCAATTACGCTACTCCTACACTATTTTTTTGTCAGGTCACAAATATCCCTATCTCTTGTTATTTTCAAATTTGTCGTCACTTTCTCTGGGACACTATCGCCCCATATTGACTCTAACACCCAAGCATTTATGTCCAAAGAGTAGTTTTTCCTTCTTATTTCTTATCTTTATTTTGACATTTTTGGTTAGTATTTTTGGTTATCCTTCCCTATCCCGAGGTCCTAGTCGGCATGTCGTGTTACTAGTGTCAAAATTTAAACAAGATATCCCTATATAAACACATCATACATACCATTATTAAGGGGCTAACAACTATTGGGATATCTACATACAAGGGACTACATTCTTTGGGCTTCTTACATCTGCATACACTATATAAGAGGGGTTTCTTTTATTACATCCACACATTCTTTCATTTTATCTATCCATAGCTCGCTATATCTTTGGCATCATCGGTGCAAGGGAACCTAAGGACACTATTGCACACACAATCACGTAGAATGAAATTGGGTTTGAGATGTAGTGCAACACTCATTCATAATATCACCATTGTGATAGGTGAGGATAGCCCTAACCCTCATTTAGCATCTTTCTTTTTTAGGATTTGATGTGTTTTTGGGGTTTTGCACGAGGATTTCATATTGCAAGTTTTTGGTGACATTTGTGATGGTTGTGTGACATAATAATGAGAGGAAGAAAATACTAGCAAAAACCCGACAACCCTCCTCGAAATTCAGTTCATGAGGTTCTCCGTAGACCCTAATGCCCAGAGAAGGATCTTAGTGCCTGACACCCCAAGCATCATCTCGGGCACCCTAGTCCCAAAACATCCAACACTTCTGCAATTTTTATGTGGTGTTGTGATAGTTTATCATTTCTGTTTACCAATTGTCTAGCATCGGAAACTTCAAAATTTTAGCATTTATTAGCTAATTCATTTTTCCTTTTCATTGTAATTAGGGTTTTGAATCTATTAGTTTATTTACTTGTGTTATTTAATAATGTGTGTCAAGATATTTAAATTTAACAAAATAAAGTAAATATTTAGGTTTTGTTAAATCATTTGGTGAACTCGATCATAGTCGAACTCATTTCCCTAGGATCCTCATGGCTAAATATTCTCCTCCTAGGAAAGCTATGTCTCATGAAAGTGTGAACCCTATCCTTGATAATGAGGCTATTATGGTTGAACTTATTGATCTTTATCATTGTGCTCAAGTTACTAATGAAAATTACTACAATATTGCTACTAGCGAAGACCACCTTCCTACTACTACTCCTAATGAATATGGTCTTCGTGTCCTTTCACCTGAAGATGCACAAGATTTTATGAGTTGCAAAAGCCTTGTTATCCCAAAGGATCTCCTGCTGCTATTGAGTTTTCCTCCACTGTTGGTATGCATATTGATGTTATAGATGCTATTTTTGGTGATATGTCTTCTCCTCTAGATGCAAGTAATTCTATTTTTGAAAATGTAAATGCACATGTACATGATGTGGTTTTTACTCATAGTCTAAATGATTTAATGACGCAAGTCATTGAATTAATACCACCTTATAACATGTATCTCAAGATTCCTTTTCTAGGTTTGATCATTATGATGATTGTAAATAAAGCTAAACGGTGTCACACTAAGTTACATGAGTTGATCAAATTGTACGGAAGAATCATATCGGTTCCAACTTAGGTTGGCTACGGAGAAGGAAGTGATTACGTGATGATGTAATTCATTGCGTAAGCATTTTCTATCCCATAGGAAACCTAATCCGGCATAGATGTGTTCCTCCACACATGTTGGACATGTCATATGCCTTATGCGTAACATGTAAAACAAATAACATAACTAACTGATTAAAATTCTGACAACTGAGTAAAGTGATATGGTGAAAGGACAAGTTTTGAATGATGAATGTGTTGTCTCGAAACTGAGCATGTAAGCATGTCTCATAAACTTTGGCCAAAGTAGTGTAAGTTGTTGATTACATTGTCAAATTCACCAAGTTCTAACTAAAGGTGTAGGATGTTAGATGGGATTCAATTGAATGAATTCCATGTAGAAAATTAGAAAACATCACTTGAATATCAATTCCTGGGAAGGGTAACCAATTACATACTTGTATACACACTCGTAAGAGTAAACTATGGGGATTGGGTAGATTTTTTAAATGCATATAGTTGCACATGGTTTCTTGATTGTTATTAATGGATTGAATTTATATTGATGTTGGATTTAAATGCTAAGTATTTAAATCATTGAAGGCATAAGTTAGTTTGAAAAAAATCCCTTAATTTGAAGCATTGAAAAGTAGGTGTTACATGCACTAATTTTCTTCTTCCCATAATTGCACTATAATTAGCAACCTTCCGTTAATTAGCTGAATTCCCCATCTTGGGTGTCAATAAACGCACTTTGTTAGTTAAAATTGTCTTTTAATTGATTAATTAATTACCCTTTCACAATATTGTATTTAATTAATAAACCTTCTTTTTTATTTTTGGTGAAATAATTTTTCACGAGGGAAAATTAGGGGTTTTCACCAACGTTTTGGGACTAGGTCCCTCTACTTAGGAATGGGGAAACTCCATTTATTGAAAATAGAGAAATATGTACACTACTCTAACCATGATGGGTATCTTTTCAACTAGGGATCACATAGGAATAATCCAATTTGGCCTTTGGTTAGGCTCATAACTCTTCCTAAGGCGTTTAAAGCCCTTCGATAAAGTTCCACCTTATAAAAACACCCTTATGTTGCACTCGGTGGATAGTTTTCTACAATTTATACTACAAGAATTCTTCCTTGATTATTGGACCATGAAGTAGGCTTTGTAAAATTTCCAAATGTTTGGGATATGAGCTCCCAACACTTCACAAGGCTCCCAAACCCTCAAACAAGGTGACAAGCTTATTTGGAACATGCATTCCTTAGTACCTTACCCAAAAGACCTCAATTTTTCTTAACTTGTTCCCGATCTCAATTATCTCCGTAAAATATTCCTAAATTTTCTCATACAACTTTGTTTATTTTCTATAAAAATCTGAAATGATTTGAATTTTCCTTGTAATCTTCCAAAGGATGTTCACTAGTGACAAAAAGGCCAAAAATAGCCCTTTTTAAGCCTTCAGAGCATTGTTCATTCATATATCTCAAGATCTTCAAGAACCAAGCTAGGTAAAATTATCTACACATGAAACACACTTGAAAATCATGTTATTATGTTTCTCTTAGCCAAAATGAGGATGACACAATTGAAATGCAAATCGAGGAAAGGTTTACATTGACCATGAAAGGGGATTTCAAGTGTGGGTTTGGTTGTTATGAACAAAATTTTAAATTTTACACGTTAGAAAATTAGTATGATAACATTAATTAAATCCCACTCTCAAATCCCTATAATTATACTTGAATTTCCCTCTACATATCCTCCAAATAGCTTCTACACAAGGAAAATTTTAAGGGTCTCTTAAAAAATCCTTAGAAATATTTGGTGAACTTTAGATAAACCACTTTCGCATTGATGGTGAATCACCGCAAAAGTTGTTTCATGTAGAAGGAGATTTTATAACATCATTTTGGAAAAGTTAGGCAGGTGTAGAAGGAATAGATTTTGGCATGCTACCGGGTGGAAACATACATAATTCTCTGGCGTGGTATCAATTTACATGTTGCACAATGAGCATTATATCTGTGTCGGCAACATGTATTATGCTACCATCTCGATAGCATACTACATGCTCTCGAAAAGATCATTCTCGCATATTTCCTGCGGTAACATAATTCATGTTGTCGATCGGTAGCATGAAATTACATTGGGAATACTTTTGGGGCCCAAAGGTGTGGTGTGTTATAAACACCTATAAATACACACACAATGGTGATTTTCACTTCACACAATCTAGAATACACAGCCGATGAGGAAAATTTCTCAACAAACAAGGTGATCCGCAGTGGCAGAATCCAGAGTCCAGACAAAGAAACTAGAAAGGTTATCTACAAACAAGAAGCAAGGATTTAATAAAATATTTCAATTTTCAAAAATGCCAAGAAGAAAGAAAATTTCCCAACCACCCAAGAGCCCAACAAATATGTGGAAGTTTTCATTCAAGATCCTAGTGTTTCCTCAACTGTACAAATTTCTTGAAGATCCTACTACATTTTCCCAATGGATTGAAGCCGCTAGTTTCATAGGGCTTGTGTATATGCCCCAATTTTAGATAGACCAAACTACTCAACAATATTCTACCCACCTATGACACTTCCACTTTCACCTTTAATTATCAACTTCCATCTCACGTACAATCATTTGGGATGTCTCCTGAAGACATTGAGCGTCTGACAGGACTACCACACAAGGATGTGGATCCTATCACGATGAAGGTTGTTTTATTAGATGATGATTCCAAGTATTTGGAATCTCACTTTCAATTATCCATTGATACAATTACAGCAGCTATTGCACATAAGTTTATTTTCTATTTTACAAATTTTCATTATGATTATTAATTGAGTATTAATAAAAAAATTCACCTTGCATTTATAGTTTCCCAAAACCCTTCAAAAATGGGAATTCAACTCAAATATTTCAGTCACACTTTTCGTAGGTCGTGATGCGCTTATTCCATGCCATAATTATTTTACAAGGTCGTTATATGGATATTCCATGGTGGGCTTTGGCTTACATCATTCACACCCTAAGTGGGCAGAAATATGACTGGTGCAGTTTCTTATCCTCCAAGATAAGAGTTGATTTGGATAACATTCATTTGAATGAGAATGTTACTATCAGCTCAACAAATTTTATTCTTGGATTATATTATGAATCTCTCTATAATTTACGTGGCACAACTCCTCCCATAGAATGCATGCAAATCTATCATTTTTTTCAATTAATTGAATAAGAGTAAGAGGTGAGTCACAATTCTTGATTATTTGGTTTTTAATTATTATTATTTATTTTTGTAATATTTATCTATTATGTTTGACATTAATAAGCAAAGATAAATATTGAATTACAACAAAAGATAGTTGTTAACAATTTTTTACCCCATGGGCCAAAATTTCCCAACAGGTTCTAAAACAAGCTACAGTGGCTCTCGAGTAGGACACACAAGGTGTAAGCAAGATCACAAGTGTTTTGAAGAGCTTGGGAAGAAATTGCAAGTGTTTTGGAACATTCAGAATGCAATCCGACCATTCAGGGTCATATCGGTTTTGGTCCCCATTGCAGTGAAAAAATGGTATCCAACCTCAAAACATTGGTGAAAAATGGCCCATGATGGGAAATTTAGCATTTTGGGGTTCTAAGCACCCATTCTCTTCCCCTCGATCGAGAATTATGAAAAATTTCTCTTAGAATACAAAATCAAAAGTAAATTCCCTATTGGGGCTTGCAAGAGATTTGAGCTAAAACACTCACCTATCACACAAGAAGGGGGTGAGTTAAGATTGGCTTGGTCGAGTCACTCGATGGCCGGATCGTGCGGGATTGAGCTTGGTTCACGAGTTGTGGAAGCATTGGTTCGACTCAGAAAATTGGCATAGGTGAAGGCAAGCGCCTAGAGCCAACTAAGAATGAAGCCCGTTTGAAAGGTGTAAGGAGAAATGATCTCATAAAAGGTCAGCTCTAAATGTTTAAATGAAGAGCTAGGGTATTGAACTCGTATGGGAAGAAAGCATAGGATCGAGCCATTCTAAAATTCTCGAGACCAAGCTATTGTGAGGCACACAATGTGGGTGAAGGTTCGAGGCCTACGAAAAGGGAGTTAGTTTCAACTCGCCACGAAGGAGTACATAGTGAATCTAGGAAAAAAGCAATGGTGTCAAACCCACAAAGAAAGTAAAGGGCCAAGATCCCCAAGCTCGTCTAGGTGGAACACATCGCGAGGGCAATGTCTAGGTGGATAGACGAGGTGGGAAATATGAATCAACTCAGAAAGGATAAGGGATGACTCACCAGTAGAAACTTTGGGGTGCAAATGAGTAACTCATTTGGGCGAGTCGAAAGGAGGATGAAGCTTAAAGCCCAAGTCTTTAGACTTTGGGGTTTTAAAAATTCAAGAGTATCACCACCCCAAATAAAAAAATTTACTAGCGAGCTCGTAAAGCCCAAACCAGAAAGGGTTAGGGTGACATGGTGAGGTGTGGATGTTTTTCAGGGTAAAATATTGATTCGAGAGGTCAAAATAGGTGAGTCGGTTCAAGGTTAAGGAAGTAAAGAACCCGAAGGGTCCGAAATGTGAACAATGCAAAGCCTAGAAATTTCGGGGTCAATGTGAGGAATTTTTTTCAACTTAGCGGTTTCGAGATCATATTTTGGGACTTTGTTTCGATTCTAGAGCAAGGAAATCCCGAAAGGGCATGTCGATGAGTTCTAAAATGGGAAGACTCTCAAACTTCAAAGGTCAAGGTTTTCGGGTTTGAGTTCGGGGTCGCAGCTGAGTAGAGTCTCAAACAAGTAAAGCCCAAAACCTAAAATAGGTTGGGAAGTTTGTGATGGAGGATTTTGCTTGGTGAGGTCTTTTGGGGCTCTGGGCTGGCTCCGACAAGGCAAGGTCACTTCAATATACGAGGCGTCAAGTTCATGGAAGAGCTTTCTAGTTGGGGTTTCGGGGTTCATCGAGATGAATAGGGATAGCAGACGCCGAGTTAGGATCATTTAGTAATCTAAGGAGGCCCGACTTGAACTTGATAGTTGGTGAAGCCAACTCTGGTAGGGGGGTAAGAAATGGCTTGGTGGAGTCCTACAAACCCTAATTTTTCCCAAATTTCAAACTGAGATATCTCATGCAATTTTTATCCAAATTGACAAAATTTTGCTTTCTAGAAAGGGGATTCAATGAATATTTTAATGGTGAAGAGCAATTTCAGTTCATAGGGGCTATATATAGGGTAAATCCCAAAGAAGCATCGGGGGAAAATAGTGATATATTCCACTGTACTCATACATTTCTTACAAATTTATAGTCATTGGAAAGGTATTTTTAGGATCTAGAGCATTGGAACATAAATTTAAGATTTAGGTGGTCTTTAAACCTCTAAAAATTGAGATCATTGTAGCGGTAGGTGATATCCATTACTAAAAGTAGGTGTCATGATGAAGCTACAGGAGCTAGACTAGACAGGTGTGCGATCACAATCAATTTCTTCACGCAAAAGGTAACCCATTAATGAAAAATGGGATTTTGAAGATCTGAATGCACTCATTACAAGATTAAATAATGATTTTTGGAGGATTTTTGGGAAAATTCGGGATTCATTTTTCTCTCTCCTTTGCAAATCTTCTTCTATAAATTGTAATGAGGGGCATTGTTCTAATGTTGGATAATTCGCTTTGCACCCTCCCTTCTTCTCTTGTCTGTAAGTGATTTTGTGGAGTTCAGACCTCCCATTCAAACTATAATGCAATTTTTTCCTCTTGGCCATTATAATGCATTGTATCAAATTTGTGGAGCAATAATATAAGTTTGTGGATGAATTTCAACCCTCTCTTGTGTTCATTGCATTCTCTTGATCTCTCATTACAATCTTGGTTATTTGTATATGATTAATGGTTAATGTTTATTGGCTAGTGGATTCACAGCAGTAGATTGATCTGTGGTGTATTTTCATCCTCTTTAATCTTATTATCATTTCCATCTCCATGCAAAGTAGATGTTCAACATTCCTTATTGGTGCATCACCTCTAGTAGAGTTAGGTTTAATTTTCTTGCAATTCCTTCTTCCCTGTCTCCTTGGAAAAGTTTAGAATAGGATTTAGATTAGTTCTCTATAAACTAGTCAGTGGTGATAGGTATAGGAATAGGAAGTCGACCTTTCTCCAGAGATATTTCCCGATTGTAAATTCCCACACTTTGGGAAAAGCTCCATGTTATGCAATCACACTGATTGTCTCAATCCTTCAAAATGAAAACAATCAAGGGTGTTGTGATTACGCATCAACAATAGTTTTTGCTATTTTATCATGAAGGGAAGCTGGTATCGAGGTCATTTCCCACTAGGTTCGTGGAGATTCAAGATCGCTTGCATTTATCACAGAACAGAGAAGGACACACCTCCACACTTTGTTAAATAGATGAGGAGTTCCATAAATCCTCAAACTGACACATCCACTATTCCACAGGCATTAATAGCATGTATTTTAATTTATGATGTATATATGTTTCAATTTGTTTGATAATAAAAGTAATTAATTATTTTAAACTTGTAGTCTTATATATGTTTCAATATTTCTTGGAACTTTTATTCCTTTGCTACAGAAACCTCCAGTAGCACAACATTATATCGTCGGGCTCATGGTAGCCCAATTAAAAATGTATATGAATTTGATCAATCACAGGATGTAGAAATATCATCGGTACCTCAAGGCCATGTTGTGGCTCCAGGTATGAATCTCATTTTTGTATTTTTTTCTTATATTTTTAAAACCAAAATTCAACAAGCTCATAAATCATTAATTCTTAATTATGTTTTAGATCACACCTACCAGTTCAACTCCCATACTTTTCAGTCTACTTCTTTACAACAACCACATCAACTGCAACAAGCCTCATTTGCATCTCATCTGGAATCCTTTCAACAAAGTAATTTTTGATAATCTTATACAAAATAACATTATATTTATTATTATTTCATTCCTATTATGTTTGTATTTTGAATTTTTTCATGTTATTTACAAAATTACAATTGATTGTTACAGGGCCTCCACATCTAATTAACAAATCCATCTCCAACTATGAAGATCAAGATGCCACCTCCACCACAAAATATCAAGACCAAGTTCAGTGGCAAGCGTAATCCATTTATTGCTCCAGCTTCAAGCAGGGGCACCCTTAATTTTGTTGATGAGTTTCCAATGTTTTCGTTGGGAAATGTTCCTAGTGCACGGGGTGTTTCGGTTTTAAATGAAATTGATTTGGATGAGGAATATCTTGGGATTAAAAGTGGACTTTAAGCCCATGGAAATTTCAATCCCCAAGATATGATTCATGGGGCAAGGAAGCCTTCTCCAATAAGAGTGGATAGATCAAGCACACCTTCTCCAGTACAGACTGCCTTAAGTGATGACCAAAAACTAACTTTGCACTTAATGCTCTTTTGGCTGAGAATTGTGAAGCCAATGTTGATGTTTTATTGAAGGATATTGAACAATTAAAATTGTGAGATTTTAGGCTAAATTTCTGATTAAAGAAATAAATTCACAGATTTAAAAATCACTCCCAAAGACATATATTATATACTTCAGTTCAAAACGAGCTAACAAAGCTTGATATTTTGTTGAATCAAGTTGTGTCTGGTTCTATATTTTTTAAAAATTATGATGATGAAGTGTTTGACATAATGTTGAATAGAATTGAAAATTTAAATGCAAAAGCACAAGCCTACCAAAATATGTGGTCGAGAGACAAGGGCCTTGTAGTTATTGCAAATGCGAACGAGATAAGGCATTGGTAAGTCTTACTAAATTTTCAAGTATTGTTTACATTTTTTTGAAACTTTATTAATTATTTTTCTCTTTTGAAATGCAGTCAAAGTATGAAAATTTGAAGAATGAGGCTACAGTGTTTGACGTGCATTTAAAAAGTGTTAGGAAAATTTTAAATGCAACAATTGAATTGAAGTAGAAGATTGTTATCTTAAATAATCAAAATAATACCTTAAGGAGGATAATAAAGGAACATGGACTGGATCCATAAATATTGTTGAATAAGAAAAAAACATGATCCAATGTTATTCTCTATTGGTGATGCAGCAAATCCTGAATTAGAAATTATTTCAAATATTGAAGCTGCAACGAAGGATCTTGTTCAGTCGGGTATAGTGAAAGAAATTTTTTTAGCACAGAGACATAAACACAAACAAAATAATCTTCTTAAGGATAAAGCTGCAAAAAATTGTGAAATTGTATTTGTTGTTTTAAAATCTTGTTGTAAAATTGTTTCATATTCAGAGTTTAAATATATATACTATTTAATCAAAATATTGAGTTTCAAATTTTAATTTAGTTATATTTGTGCATAAGTTCTTCAAATTGATTTAATGTGATTATTATTCTCAATTGTGTTTGGTATAACTATTACATAATACATTACTAATTATTAAAAATTTCAAATTATCTGAAAATATTGGCAAATAAAAATTATATGGTGTTGTTTTTGTACTATATTCATGCGTAAGTTCTACCTAAAATGGAATGATATTATTTGCATTTTAAATACAATAAAAAAAAAAGAATAACATTTTTGCATAAAAACTCTAAACAATTTGCAACATTGAAAATATTATTCAATAATGAACACACATATAACAAAAATTACAATATACATACTTATAATCTGATATGAAATTTTCTTTCCAGAATTAAAATGTACATTCATTCTTCTTTACTCAATATCAGCTAGCTCAAACTGAAACATATCTTGAAAACTTTGGTTCCCAACATTGTTATCTAATCTTTCGCTGCGATTTTCAATCACGTTTTGTTGTTATATGCAGTCCTTGTATTAGAATTACTGATCTCTCTCCTCTCTACAAGATAATTCCATACATACATTACCTGTTCATAAGGAAATTTATCCACATCATATCATGAAATATAATCTCAAGAAAGTCTCAAGATTTTTATCTAGTCTGTTTCGATATTTTGATTTTATAAATGTTAGTGCGTTGAAAACTCTTTTGTCTTCAACTGATCCCAATATCATTGTTTGACATAATTCATACAATCAAAAATATTCACTAATACTTTCATGAAGGATGGTACTAGGATACAACTTTTTCCATAGAAGTGTAATTTTTCCTTTCTTTGTTGGCTCACTCAGTAATTCAAATTGTTCGCTCATTACCTAGCCAAAATCAATGATTGCAATGCAAGTGATTCCTTTTGAAGAACACCATTAATCTGAAATCCATTACATTCAACTGATTGTCCAAAATTCTTAATGATAGTACCCATGTGTCTTTTAAATGAATCAGCTACAACTCGCCTCCTACAAGATTCCAAAAGTTAGGATTGACCACTCCCATGGCCTCAAGAATCTCATATTTTTAAAATGATCTCTGATCTCACTAGATAAGCATTGTGATATTTTCTGCAATTTTTTTCTTATTTCAGATATAAGAGTATCATATAAATTATGTGTAACATGCACTTCTTCAAGATTTGATCCAAAAATATCCACTCGTTTTTCGAATGTGTGCATTTGAATCTCCTTCATGTTAACAAAGATACAAAGATGACCACATATATTGAATATGAAGTAGTTGTTAGGATCCTTTAAATTTGTCATAGTTTTCTAGTTACTGAATACATGTCCTTGAAAGCATTCATCAGAGTTGTATAACATATCTAGAGTCTAACACTCCATTTTCCTGAACCTAATGAAATTTTCTATATAGATGGATCTTTCTTGAGAAATATTTGTTATGCAATTCATTTCATGTAACATTGGAAGAATCCCACAAAGTATAAACAATGTTTCCAAGTCTGTTAGGCGGTAAAGAAAATATTTTTCCTTGTCAACTTGCCTACGGTTCTTAAACATGAAACTAGTTAACGATGGATATTCCTCAAAAACTTTGTGTGCAAGCTCATACATAGAAATCCATCTTGTATCAACATCTTTAAGAATTTTCTTACCATATGTGACCCCAAATGAAAACTTCTAAAACTCTAGAAATATTTTTAGACTACTTGACATATAGGCATGCAGTTCACGGATAATCTCTTCAACTTTTTCAACACATTCAAATGTGCTTACTATCATGTATGCAAGATTCATCCTGTGAGCCATGCAATGAATAGGAATCATATAAGGAGCAAAAATGTTTGTATATGCACACATAGACCATTTCTATGACCCTGCATCACTGATGCACCATCAACACCAATGAAAATAAGATTTGTAGCTATAGAATAATTATCCATTCCTACTATGTCCTTCAAATTAGATATAACCAATTTGAAAATATTTTCAACATTGCAATTTTCTTACATTTTATGAATGATAGTAGATGAGGTGTCCTTGTGTGGTTCTAGAAAGTATATACATGCATACAAACCCAAGAAGTGTTGTCAATAGTTGTAACCTCATCAATGGAAAGGGAGATGAAACTTGTATTCTTTACGTTTTCTTTCAAATCTTCTTGTTTAATCATCGCTGTACATCTTGACATCTCCTTAGCACTTCTCTCTAATCAATGTGAATGTGGAAGGTTTAGAAACCCATTAAACTTGAACAATTTATTATATTTTGAAAAATCTTAAATTGGTCTGCCCATTTTAAGAATAAAGAATATGGTTGAAAATTGGTAGTTTTTGCCTTCAAATTTTCATTTGCAAATTTTCCAAAATTTTCATTAATGGTTCCTCCTTTCTCCTAAATTTTTGAGAATGTTTCATCTTATTTTCATACTCCTCATTATATCTTACATGCATGCACTCTTTTGCAGTTTTCCATCTATGAGTCTTCATTATTTTTCCATCATTTTCAGTGATTGTGTAATATACTTTGCCACAATGTTTCTCTATAGTGTCCAATTTAAGCTGCATTCTATGTTATTTACCCAATTTCCAACCACAAATAGTACATATACATTCTTTGGGAGTATCACTACCATTATCTAGTTGTATAGGTTTAATGAATGGGTATTTTGCTACCCAGTCTACCTAAAAAACCTTCCTATTATCCAAGATGTTTTCTTCTTTCTCACATATTTATTTTTTTGAAGGGTCCTGTCAATATCATCTTCTATTGAATCTTTTCATTTGAACATTCATCTATTGAATGCATTTGGCAATCAGGACAATCTTCTAGCTTTGGCATGTCTGGGTCAATTATATCTTCATCTAATGAAATAATTGTTTCTTTAGGGTTTATGTTTTGGTTTACTGTTTCATGCTAAATACAATTAATAGTAGGGGTTTCTGTATTCAAAACGAAAAATGTTTTGACTATTACAAAGATATTAAAAAATTAAACTAAATTGATGAAAAAAGAAAAAAGTTATGATAATCTATTACAACTTACCAATACCTGTGTTAATGTTTCCATTGATGCATGTTGGGTCTTCATTTTTTTGGTTGGTCTGAAAAATTTTAATATGCTACTTTTTCTTTTTAGTTTATCTTCCTTTTGTTGATTGTTCAGAGAATCCATTGTACCTATCCATGATATTTTTAAAATAGATCAGTTTAATCAAAATCTAAACAATGATTTTAAAATTTGTAAATGCAACCAAATTCAAAATGAAAATTATGCTACCAATCAGAACACATCGCATGTTATTGATAGGTAGCATTCGACATACTAAAGGCCGATAACATACAAGATGCTACCAACCTGGCAAAGATGCAATATGCTATCGGCCGGTAGCATGCACATGTTACCGACTGGTAGCATACTATATGTTGCTGACCAAGAGCATACTATACTCTACTAGTAGGTTAAATACTATATGCTACCATTTGGTAGCATTCTATATCCTACAAAGCTATTAGCATGGAGTATGCAACCGACCAGTAGAAAAATTATGCACTTAAAATGCTACAAAACAAATTAAAGTACCTTGAAAGCAGAAAGGAAATATCTAGTGAATCGGTGACCGGTCTTCAAAGTCGATGGTGATCTTTAAAGAAGAAAGGAATTACAAGGCAAGTAATATTTGATAATCACAATTTTATGGAAGGGGATTCGGGAAGTTGGATGTTTGGAACTATGAATAATGAATTATAAATACTTAAATAGTGTGTGTATATATATATATTTTATATATGAGGTGAATTTGGCATATTTTAATTTCATGCTAAGGGAAATTTGAATGATAACAGTCGACTATTGGTGTAAATAACTTAGTGAATCGACCCCTAAAATAAACTAGTACCCATTAAAATTTGGTGACTCACTCCTTATTCCTACCTGAAAAAATCACCAATTTCAAATTTTGAAAATCGGAATATTTTTGAATTAACGAATATTCACCACTAAAATTTTCCCTACTTCTACAAGATAAACATGGCCTATTAATTAATCCCAATTGATTAATTAAAATTTTCCTAACTCTCATGGGTCATTAATTCCAATTAATCTCTTCTAAACATGTTTATCCACTCCTAATTCTACATCTCCATTATCCCACATTCACTAGGATGTAGGCTTCTCCCAAAATGGAAAGCTATATAAGCAACCTAGTACCTTTTACCAAACTACACCATGTCCTTGTAAGACATTGATACCCATTACTCAAGAGAGCATTTCTATTATAGGAAGGATTGCCAAATTGAGAAACCCCTTACTTTCTAAAAGTAGTAAGAGAAGATTCAAACATGGCTTTTGTGCCATTTTGAGGAGATATCTTCCTTTATCAAGCATCATTGATCATGTGTGGATTTTTCTTAGCTTAAAATAAAATATCTACATATCAAAAGTGCATCAAATCAATGAAAGGAGGTTTGCATTCTTTGTTTTTAACATTTTGTGCAAGTTACTTAGCTTCTTTTCATGTTTTATCTTGATGTATTTGTTTAAGGAATTAGGCTAGGATTTACTTGGTGTTAATTCATTTGTTAATTAGTCTTAATTTCTTAGCATGCATACAATATGTACCTTTAAGGATATTTGTAATTCGTTGACTATGGAATGGTATCCTTGGCCCGTTATTAAAAACTCTTTTGATGTTTTTGCAAACAAGATATACACTCATCAATTCATTATTTTGTATGTTCATGGAAATTTGATTTTGAGATTCCATGTTACTTCATCAAGGATTGGATATAGACAAGTGGAGCAAGTTTTGACCAATTTCCTCTTAAAAATACCTACCGTATTTGATTCCTTTAATGTTTATTGGTAAGATGTTGAATAAGAAAAGGAATTGTAATCTTGTTGAACAATTGTGGCTTTAGTTGTGTTCCAATATTTGGAAATAAAAAGTAGAGTGTAATACACAACTCTTTGGAGGGTTATTCATTTCAAGTTACCTACTACCGATAGGATTAATACATAAAAAAATTAAAAGGTGACATGCCTCTTTGGTAAGAACATTTAAACTATCAAACATGCATAATGGAATTATGAGAATAGAAAGAACATTTGGATTCAAATTCAATTTGATCTACCAATGATCTTTAGTAAAAACTCACATGGAAACATGTTGTTCTTAGAGTTGGGTTTTCTTGCAATGTGATATATGAAATGTTTAGATAAATTATTCTCAAACCACTCTAGAAAAATAGATGTTGTGCATGCTTTGTTAGGAATGTACTATTCCTCGAGGATTGGTTATTCATAGGCTTACCATGATTTTTTCTTCACCGTGTTATTTTGAATGGGGGTTACACGTCGTCCTTAAAAAAATGAAAACCCGGTCAAACATTAAGCAATGTTCAAAATCAGATTTCTCATATGACAAAAACAATAGATATTTGAGCAAGAAATTAAATAGACCACATGATATGGGATTGTAGTATTGCTCTTGGCTTTACCTAGTTATTTTGATTATAAACCTTATATGTTGAAGATTTGTTTGTAATTAATTTTGTTCCTTCTCACTTTATACACACTTTCTTTTAAACATCTTTGATACACACACATAATTCATGGAATTTTAAAATGTCATAAATATTTATTACGCCGAAGGCGTTACCCCTATGGTAAAAGGCTTTGCAAACATTCATGGGACTGTGTCAAATTTGACGGCTTAAATGACGGTTTTACTATTTTTAACAATTTTTCTTTTTTGATTTTGCATATTACTTTAGCTTTACTATTTTTAAATTTTATTTTATAGATTTTGCATGTATTAACCATTAAATACTAGTCACTAACACTATAATTTCATTCTTCAGGTTTTCTAAGTTCCATTCAATCCCCATGTTAAATTGAATTCGCAAGTATGCAATTAAATTTTGTTTATACTTGTATGTAGCAAAGAGAACTATATTTCTAAGCCTCCTCTTATGACCAGCTCTGCAGCTTATATTCTCCAACAAGTGTGGTCCGTCAAAGTATAATCAATGGAATTTTTCTGGCTTACATTTATTAGGGTTTTTTATGTCATCAGTAATTCTTATGATTGCTCTTATTATTTAATGCCCACAAGCCGTATTCATCAAATTGTTTCTAGATAGATATTTTGATATGCAACAATCTCTTTTTTCATATTTTCATATTGTATCAGGATATCAAATTGCTTGTTTTCAATTTTAGAAACTAATTTTTCAATAGTCTGACCCTAGCTGGAGGGCTTTTGACTACTCAATGTTGAGTATCCACACCTCATCGAACTGGAATTGTTATTTGAGGTCAGTAACGAGTGTCTCTTTATCCTACTTTTGGGTCTGCAGTTGCAGCAAGAATTTTTTTCCCTCTTGTAATTAGTTCAATTGTAGAGCCTTCTTTTCTGAACCTTTGAAGCCTTAACCTTCTGAAATAGGGGCCCTTGAATTCAATGGGTTTTTTGAGTATATAAATTGTTAAAATGTCTTGTCTGGAATAGAAAAACTAACGGATTAAATAGCCCTATACATCTCAGGAAACTGCAAAGATTTTTGTGAGCACATCTTACTTTACATGCATTCTCAAAATGGCCAAATAGATTTTTAGGGTTTCTATTGCCCGCAAATCCCCTGCTTTTGCTCTCGTAAAAAAATTTCACGATTATGGCTTTGGGTTTTAATGCATACAACCAAGGACTATTGGATCCATGGTTTTTGGTTTATGTGGTCACGTGGGTAATCTCCTCAATCCAACTAGTAGAAAATAGGGTCTACAATGACTCAAGCTATGGATATTGATGATGTTCCTTTGGATGGGATTATGGAAGTTTTTCCTGAAGCAGTAGTTCAATATATTTTATCTTCTATTAAGAATGCTAGAGATGTGGCCATTTGTGCCTGTTTTTTCAAAGATGGAGAGAGGAAATGACACATGTACGGAGCCTTTTCCCTAGAACAGTCTGTGATGAGAGAATGAACCAGTCAAATGCAATTGTCAGCCAGATGGTCTTGTCAACATTTTCATTGGAAGAGCTGATTGTTTATTGCCCATTTTCTGGCAAGAGCTTTCTAACTTGGTTGTATTACACAAGCAAAACATTGAAGCATTTGGAACTCTGAATGGACAACTTGGGAGAGAAAAACCTTGGACCCAATTATCCCAGTACTCTTGATTACATTGCATGTTTGCCTTGTCTCGAAAGCCTCACGTCAGGGGTGTTTCTCTTAAACAATTACCAACTTGGAGTCCTTTATTGAGACTCCATACATTGGAAGTGGTTGGTGTTCGTGTACAAGACACTGCTTTGTTCGGTATGCTTCGTGCATGTCCTATGCTGAAGAGCTTGGCTCTACTAGGTTGTGATGGTGCCAAAATGGTTGACATTGATTTACAGTATCTGGAGCAGTGTAGACTTGATTTTTATGGTATAGGAGATTGATTGAGTGTAGTGTGGTACAATGGAGAGTTACCTACCGATCTTAACTATTGAGTATATATACGAATTTGTAACAAGTTAGAAATGTAGAGATATAACCTTTAAATTAAGTGGTTCATCTATATTTTTATACTTACAAAATCAATCACACCCCTTATCAACAACAACTACAAAAGTAACAACCATCCCTCTAAAACAAATAACATATATTGTTTGGCATTCACATTGCATTGTACACATGTGATTGCTAGTGTATAATTATTACGGCGAAGGCGTTCCCCATATGGGAAAAGGCTTTGCTGACATTCATGGGACTATGTCAAATTTGACGGTCGTGGTGATGGTTTAGTTTTTCTCTACTATTTTTGTAGATTTGCTATTTTTTAACAATTTTATTCTTGTTATTTTGCATGTTGCAGGCTATCGCGGGTTTGCTATTTTTAAGTTTTGTGTTTTATTTTTCCAATTTTACATGGTGAAGTACCTTTTGCATGTAGTTACAAAGCGCAAAGAACTTGTGTGGGGAAGTATGAGTCAGGCACTCGGGAAAGGGAACTTTTTCCAAGGTAAACTTTACCATAAATATGGAGAGCGAGGAGGGTGTGGAAATCAAGATATTGGAAAAGAGAAGGTCCTCAAGCACAAGATAGTACAACAGGTATTTTCTTGCATTTTCCCTCAAATTTTCAGGTAAAATAACTACATAGGTTACACCATTAAACATTTCAAAAGAAAACTTTAAATGTAGGAGAAACGAGAATAGGTGAAAACAACAGAGAGAATCTATCAATCCATTTTAGATTCAAATCATAACAAAAAATTCACACGGAGAAATCATAACAATGTTTTCTTGAATGGAAGTGAAAACATTGAAAGAGAATATTTTCAAATCTTTGTTTAAAGTTTTTCATGATATGCTCGGATCAATGTGGAGGGGAAACTGTTTCAATTTTCTTGCTCAAAGTGGTCTCATGGAACCGGCTAAATTCAAAATAGGTTAAATTTTTAATACTTTTTCTTAAGATTACGGAGTAGCAATTCGATGGAAGGATCACAACCGTAGACGTGCTCCAGTGTCCAAAGGTCCCCAAGCAGAAGGTAGAGGTGGGGGCTGGAAGGTTGTAACATCTATTCAAGAAATTTTAGGATCTTTTCGTCCAAGCCTCTCTTAACTTTAACTTTATCCTTTCCTTTCTCAAATGTATCAACATAGAATCTCCCATAGAAAATGACCCATGTTCTTGTATGTGTTATAGAATTTGACATGTGTCGTGGCATTACATGTGGGTGAGGTGTTGTGGGATAGGGCTAGCTGTGACTAGAGCAATAGTAATACATAGTGGGGATGATGAACTGTGCTGTGAGTAGAAAAAACCCCGTATGGTCGAGGTTAGAATTGGTAGGATGTTAAGAAGCATTGTCACTTCAAAACAAAAAATGACTTTTTAATCTCAATTTCATCTACCAACTTCCCAACTTCCCTTTCCTTATAGTTACTAAATATGGTAAAATCATAGAGATTTTCAGTCTTTTTCCATTTTTTTCTTGGTACATGATAGCAGAAGACTTCTTTGACTCCGCTTTTTGGACTTACTTTGCATAGAGCAAATGTCGACATTGGAACCACTGAAAGGCAAGGTCTAACATTCAAAGCTTTCTCCAGAGTTCCCTTGCTTGTAAATCTGTGCATTTCACCTCCTTTTTCATTCGAAAGGTACTAAAAATGGTGCATATACCAACACTTAAAGCAAGAAGAAAGGAAGAATCAAGACTACTATCACTCAACCCGTCGTTAATACTACCCTCTACTTTGATAACACCTCCACTACTACTTTACTCAACACTTCCTTGTATCTAAAGAGGTAGTTTCGTTTAAGGGGTATCAAAAGTATTCATGTTTAGGAACTAGTACCGCATTCCGCAACACCATGCTTCGATACGCCCTCGTGTATTGTCTTTCCTCTTTCACCAATGGAGAGAGTAGTAACATCGCCACACATGGTCGTTTAGACCCGGGTCACTCCATCAGATTTGTTTCCAAAAATGTCTTTATCAACGGAATGGAGCAATACATTATGGATTTATACTCCAAGCCCAAAATTTACAAGGCCTACTTGGGTCACCCCCTGGAAGCTCTATTGATATGGCCCCCAATTTGAGATCACATTGTTTCGCTTGAAAGAAGCGACAGCGAGAATGACTTAGGGAAATTGGTGGCCACCTTTATGGTGTCGTTGAAGTAGATGCCTAGTCCATTCAGTGCAGTTCGATGCAGGGATTTCAACCACCATTCGTATGGAGGTATACCCATTCTTTCTATGCCCTCTGCCATCATGTCTAACCGCCCCACTTTTTCCTCTAATGTCAGGCACAATGAAGTGTCTACATATGGTGTATTCCACGTGGTTTTTTATGGGCAACGGAGTGTTGTAGAAGTCATATGATTTGGTAGCATCCCTGTGAGGATCACAAGAGAATTTTATGGTAGTTCCTGCATTGGCATATGTGATTAATGGCATGAGGATCAGGATTGGTATGGAGAATGTTTTCATCTTTTTCATTGTTGTAGGATTGTAAACATAGTTAGAAGTGGGTGGTTCAGATGAAATAAAGCCTAATATACCATTTTAATTTCCATGTAACATTCACCAAGACAGAATTCACATGCACCCCCATGAGTTGGTTAAATGTAATAGTTTCAATTCAAAGTTTTACAGTTATCTATCTCACATTATATATGTCGATTAAAACATCATTTGTCAAAAAATGCCACATTGAGGAGCCAAATCATTTATTCCAACCTCATTGGGTTTTAATTTTCCTATTATTTAGATCATCTTTAAAGGTTCCTCAGGATTTCACATGTGATCGTGTAATCACATGGTCACTGGGATCAAGTAGCCTATGGAAACTCGTTTTTGTCTCCTACTAAAGTATTCCTATGCAACCTAGATTTGAACTTGGGCATCCTATTCTCTACTTTCCTTTTATCTGATCATGTAGAGGAAATATTTTAAGCCTTTTTACCATAAATTAAAATATTGATTATTGAGTAGAAAGATAAGTGATTATAACACCTCATCCTTAAACTATAAGTAATTATGACTTCATGCTACTTAAGGTGAATGAGTAGCATCAATGGAACTTATCATTGATATGTAGGCTTAATTTTTTCAAATGTAATCGCCAAGAAGTGGAATGAAAGAAATCTTCTGTTTCCGTAAAATAATCTCAAGCACTAAATTTAATTACAAATTTGTGACCTCCTATTTTGTTGCAATGTTTTCAATTTACAATACTTTTGAGCTTTATTATTTTAAGCTTATTCTTATTTTGTATCTATTATTTTACATTGTACATCATGAGCCATGAATGTAATAATGTAATCAGGATTCTCTTTGATGATTTTAATCTATATATATTTTAACTTTAATGAAGCATACAATCAAATTCCTTTATATATAGCTTCTAGCACTTGAAATTCATTTACTTCTATGTTGTTGTTATTGTTTCTCATTTCTTTTACTTAAAGAGAGTTTCCTGTGAATTTGTGATTAGAAATGGAATCTCACTAATGTAATCGTAGTTGCTTAAAGAGTTGGAAGTAGGGATCAAATCTCAGAGTTTTATTTATGTTGATATTATTGCTTTATAATTCAAACTATGAAATCTGAACTAACAATTACATATGATTGTATGGTTGGTTGCTAATTGAATTGCATTTAAATTTTGAGAAGGTCAGGGACTCGAGATCGATTCAAAGTTTAGTTCTTTCTCGCGCAAAACTCTTTCAATCTTTAATAACAAAGAAGATCGCCAATTCGTGACTTGTACATTCCTATTCCCTTAAAATTTTGTGGTTCAATGTATGGTGTTCCACATCCTTTAACCAATTTCTTCTTCTCTTAGTTTGGGAACAAGTAGCTCTTTCTAATGTTGAGTCACTCTTTTATGTTCCATCTTCATTATGAGCCTTCCTGCACTTTTTTCATTTCATCTTCTTAGATTTTCTCTGTAGCGCTTATTGCACTATGATTGTCAACCTTAATGGTTGCAATGAATCCTATTATGCTTGCCTTCTTAGCATTTACCATTTGCATGCTCCAATATCCTACTTTAGGGAACTTGTGGAATTGCTCATGCTTAGAATTTTCCTTTTAAGTTTTAAGGCATCATCATCTCTTCTGAATTGCATCTCTTATAAGTAATGTTTATGTTATAAATATGGGTGCCTGTAGTGCATAGTTTCCTAAAAGTAACACTTATGTGAAATTATGTCTTGTGACTTGTTGATGTGTGAGAATTATTATAGAAGATTGATGCCTCAAAAGCATAAACTATGTATTTTGTTTGGAAATAGTTTTAATATAATGTGTGTATTTGGAAAAGAATATTCATGGAATTTGATTTGGGTTTTGACTCTTAACTACATGTTTGAAGTATGTATATCCATGAACCACATATATTATACTGATGTAGAATGATTCCAGAATTCAAGTTTAGTTCCCATCATGTAATGGAGGAGTTCCAACTTTGTTTCCGGCGGGAAAAGCAATGTGGTAACAACCCTGTATAAAAGAAGTTCTAATGCATGAATACACTCTTCATTTGATGCGCTACCATGATGGGCGTTTCAGTTCCCACCCAATATTTTGCTACTTCCTTCTAAACCTCATAATGTGCATAGAGCTAGTCTATAACGAACAATTTTTATGAAACAGAACATCGAATATGGAATCCCTCCAACAATTGGAGATCTGTGAAGACAACTACTGGAATTCCCAAAGACAACCTCTCTGGACAATTTAATGCGCTTTAGTTCGAACCTTCGAGGGACACGATCATTTTGGGCAAAAAGTAGAAGCTAACTTTCAGATATGGTAGAAAATTTGGGGACACCAACCTTATTCTTCACTCTACGTGTTGCAGACACTAAGTGGTCAAATCTCCACAAAGATTAGGTCTAGTGAATGCCCTACCGATCCTCAAGTCGCATGTGTTGAAGAACACTTAACATTGTCTCAAACCCTCATCGAGTATCAACATACTTGCATCACATATTCACAATGTTTCATGAATAAATATTACAAAAGGAACTTGGAGCAATAGACTTTTGGTACAGGTAATGAAATCTACTTTTTAATAAGTTTGTTCCAGACTACATAGATAATATTTATGCTCCCTTATCTTGCAGTATGAATGGTAACATAGAGGCTCCGCACACGTCCACGGTTTATTGTGGCTCAAGAATGCACCTAGAGTTGACACAATGGACTGGGAGAATACAACAATTATTGAGGCAACAAAAAAATACTTTGATATGTTCGCCTGGGACCCTCGTCTCGACATCCAAAATAAATCACCCATAGTTTAAACAACAACTACAAAAGTAATAATTGTCCCTCTAAAATAAATAACATATACAGCTTCGGTGTTCACATTGCATTGTACACATGCGATTGCTAGTTTTAAAAACCTCTCATTAATCTATAGATTGTGAAAACCAGATTTTTATATCTAACATATTTGATGGAAAATATTTATAAAACCGGTTATATAATATCATTTGATATACCAAAAACATACCGTATATATCATTGTTTGAACTATGTAACTTTCGATTTAGTGGCACGTCATATCTTTAATGTATATGTGATTTGAAGTACCTAATTTTGATTTACTAACTAAACTTATTTGACCGCCCTCCAATTATGAGTGGATCCAAAATATTTATATAAAAACAAACATTGTAAAAGGTTTAATAAAGAATATATGTGTATTTAAAAACAAAATACCTAACTTTTGTTTAATGTATCACATTTGGAAGGTTCGCTTAGAAAAATTTCTGCCTTTCCCAGTCTTGCGATGCACGTTTTTGACTAGATACCAAAAATTCAAAGAATTCTCAACTGGCAGATGGACACGATTGTGTCATTACATTTGGACACGATCCTTTTGCTAATTTTAAGAAAAAACATAGAAGGAGCATCTTCTTTCCTTGTCCAATTCTCTCTTATAATAATTTCATCTCTAACTTCTACATGTCAATTTTTTATATTGAAAATTCGTTACATACTAATCAAAGGATAATAAAGATACAAATTATCGTCCAAATTAAAAGGTGTTATGTAACTCAAGTGAGAGTATACTAAAATAAATATGGAGATCAATTCATAATAGGGTCAAGAATAAGCAACAAGAGGAGGATGTACATGGACTAAGTGTTAAGCAAAGTCAAGAATAAGTAATAACATTCAGATGAGGGGATGGTTAGATGAAGTCTTAAGCAGAGGATTCTGCCGCCAGTGGATCAAGGATCTCCCAACCATTTTTCTCATCATGTTTACCAAAAATTTTATTTTGGTAGGGGAACAACTAGAACACCAATTCCCGCCACCTCCTACATCACATAAGTCTTTTAAGAGGGCACAACAATAGTAAAACCTTTACCACAATGGCCAAGTGAGTTCCAACCATCTTCTAGAAAGGGAGGAGGTGAGAAGCCAATAGAATGTGGGTGGTCAGTGAGAGCAAAATTACCATTGCACAAAGTACTAGAGGAGGAGAACCTTGTGAAGAGATAATAGGCAAAACCCAACACATGGTGCACAATGCACTTCCACAATGGTTAAAAAGGTGTTGTAAAACTCAAGAGAAAAAATATTTTTTGAGTATTGATTTGAAGAAACACAATGAGAAGCATATGCAATTTTTCATTTAGTGAGAAATTATGTTCAAATATAAGTTCATCGTTATATAGAGAAACACTCTTAGATTTCAAGAACTTAAAGAGAATACTAGCCTAAAGAAATGTCAAATAAATGCAATAAATCTAGCTAATTGCATATAATCCCTAAACAAAGCAATCCTTTATGTGACAAAGTTCAAGATGAAAGGGATAACTCCTCTGTGTATCCATTACTAAGCATCTTAGGTGTAAGAGAACTTTTAAAATGGACACTTGAAGGTTTTTAGCATATTACATGTAGGGTATTCAAGGTAAGTAATTCTCATACGGCGATGTCATTTTGAATCTAATTACTTTAGATAGCATAAAACTATAAAGTATATATAAAGATCAACCAATATAACACACAATAATTAGGGCTAATATATTTGGAACACATAAATGAAACAAGGCCCGCAATCATTAGATATATCACAAAAAGAAAGATTCAACTATAAAAGGATATAAACATGTAAGGCAATATAGTGTAATCAAAATGTTTTATGGAATTTAATAGTTTTATATCGAAAACACGTTACATTTACCTATCAACATCAGCAACCATATCCAAACACACTTTAAATTGTAAAATTGAACTTAATTACATAACAAAATATTCATGAAATAGTAACAAATGAAAAGAGGGGGTTTTAGAATATTTTATTTATCACAAATATAGATATAGTCATCGAAGTAGACAACGCATAAGTTAGCTTCCAAACAACGAGGTTCGAGAGACCTCTAAAATTTAATACAAAAAAAGAACCAAGTCACCATAATTATTATAGTTCTCTTCCAATACCATTAGTCTATATGATTTTGAAAACTACCATCTATGTCTAATTTGATTTGATAATCACATTTGTTAGATCTAGGACTTGAAAACCTTGCTCAATTTTCTAGAACTTCATGTCGATATCAAAGAAATTGATCTCCTTCATTTGAACACCAATAGAGACATAACACACTACATGACACAAAAAAAAAAAGGAATGTTTTCATGAGGCATGTATTGCCCTTCCATTATTGTGAGCTCCTAGATTTGAACAACTATTCGATAATGCAATGTTTAATAGGAAATCCATTGTCATGCTAGTTCCCAAGCCTTATCACTTTCAATACTTAAAATTATAATCACTAACATTAGAAGTATAATGCAATGTTTAATAGGAAATCCATTGTCATGTTAGTACCCAAGCCCTATCTCTTTCAATACTTACAATTACTCTTTCCATGAGGATGATCTTGTATCACTCATTAATATGTTTCTTGATTGAAAATTGAAAACAACCCAAAAAAAATTTTAAAGGAAAACTCTACTCATTAATATATGTCAAATTCACATTCACAATAATATCCATTATGTCACGTTTACAATTAAATTTGATCTTTATCAGTTTAGGCGGAAGTGATGACACCTTAGAAAAACCCTTACCTAATACTTTGAGTTGATTGTTATCTTCAAAGTTGTCATGGTGATAAACCACCTGATTTCTGTAGTAATCCAATTAATACGTGGCATTATTCTTACGTCATCATTGTTTATACACGTGGATTGGATCAAGATATAATCACTATTGTTTGTATAGTACAAGACAACACAAAAAGGACATATTTTGGTTTAGAAATAGGGAGATATTATCACAAAACGAGAAAAACAATGTGTTGTGACCATTTTGTATATGTTTTATTCCTAAATATAATGATGCAATTTTTGTATGGGATATGTGCTGGAATTGTTTGTTTTGTTTTGTGTTTTTAGTTTTTGGGATATTTTATTGATTAGTATAATGACGTGTCTTTTTTTATATATTAAATTATTATACATATTTTAAATAAATTTATTTTCA
Organism: Taxus wallichiana var. yunnanensis; assembly: GCA_018340775.1. Classification (NCBI taxonomy): domain Eukaryota; kingdom Viridiplantae; phylum Streptophyta; class Pinopsida; order Cupressales; family Taxaceae; genus Taxus; species Taxus wallichiana. Next base: position 654,586,843 of record CM031243.1, on the reverse strand, counting down.
AATGTTGATGGATATCAATTATAAGGTCTTTTTGCAATATGTATTAAGGGTTTGGTGAAGAGAATCGATCCAATAAACAAATAAACGAGAAGTTATATTTAACAGAATATTCAAAATAAACAAAGAAACGAAAATTAACATACATGAGATTTTTCCTAGGAAATCCTTTTGAGAAAAAAATATAGCGGAGTAACTTCTTTCTCTTATTGCATTAACTTAACCATTTACAATACAATAATGTACTTCCAAGTTCTGCTCTACCCTACTACATGTCCAATTATATGTAAGCACATGGTATCCATCAAAGTGGTTTTACAATATAATGGGTACCAAAACCATGGGCTAACAAAACAACCCATAATGGTTCCCATAAATCATGGGTTTTGACACCACCCATATACACATATAGATAAACTAATATAGATATCTTAAATACATCTATCTAAAATATGCCGAGAGATATCAATCACAAGGCACCTATCTAACTATGCAAGTGTAGTATAAATATACCAAAAAATAACAATTAAAAATAAATATAATATAATAAGTATATTATAATAAATGTATCTATATGAAATACATCAATAGATATCAATTTCAAGGTTCTTAGGTTTGATTTTTTACATATCTTTTTAATCAACAACTTCATTAAATTATCTATCAATTTCCCGTTGATTTGTGGAAAATGGAATCATTTAGCTACGTGATTGTGTTGGTCTCAAAAATATATATTAAAAAAAAAAGACCCAAACATTACTTCATGGCTAATATTACTATTTTTGATTGACTTCTCCAATAAAATAGAAACAAGATTATTTAAGTGAAAGTCTAATAGAAGTCAAATTTATGAATGAACTATCACATGACGGTCAAATGAATGTCAAATTTAATGTCGAGAATAAAATTGAACAATGCACTCCATTACAACCTTGCTTGCCATTGTAGAATGCCTCTCGGCGTAAAAATCACGTGTATACAGTCCTGAAAAATAGGGATCCCAAAATATAGAGTATTACTCCTGATATACAAAGATGCAAAATATACAACAAATTCTAGCATTCTAAGGTATATGTTTTTTAAAATCAAAGTTGATCTGTGATCATCTCACGTTAGAGCTTCACTTTTTGAAGTTTTGGGTCATTGGGTATTTATTGATCCCTTTGATAAACTATCAATTACGATGTTTTTAATTTAGATTTTAAATATATAATTTTAATAATTTTTTAAAAGAACAATTCTTTTTCAATGTGTTGTTTTGCATCAAGTTATACATCAAATGAACAAAAAATAAAACTCTAGTCGAATAACTAAATGATGTTCAATATCTCAAATAACTACAAACAATCAAGAATTGAACAACAAATTGAAGAGACTATACAATACAAGAATATAATAATTGACATTGTAATGTCATTCTTAGCTTTTTCCTTGTTATTTTGATTGTAAAACTTCAATAAGACTGACCTATAACTATTTTTCCTTTTTCACTTTGTACACGTTTTATTTACATCATCTTATATACAATATTTATTATATATATTTATTAAAAAAACCCTCTCAATCTATCATATTCCATTGAAAATATCTATCACAAATATTTATAAACCGTATTGTATATATTATCATTTGATATACCAAAATAGATTTTTGTATATATAATTGTTTAAAATATATGTATTTAAAAACAAAACACCTAACTTTTGTCTAATATGTGTGGGAAGATGTAACATTTGGAAGGTTCGCTCAGAAAAAGTCTTTCCTTTTCAAAATATTACTTTGGTTTGAATTCAAGACTTGGGATGGAAGCTTTTGACTATATACCAACAATTAAAAGAAAACTCGATTGCCATAATGGACACGATTCTGTCACTACATTGGTCAATCGCGGCTGATCCTCTTGCTAACTTGGGGAAAAAAACAGTCAAGGAACATTCTCTTTCTTTGGACTTTTCTAGCTTATAATAATTTCATCTCGACAATTTTTTCAAAACATTGAAGGAACATCTTTTCCTTGGACTTTTTAAGCTTATAACTAGCAATCACATGTGTACAATGTAATGTGAATGTCGAACGGTATATGCTATTTGATTTAGAGGGATAGTTATTATTTTTGTAGTTAATGTTGATAAGGGGTTTGATTGATTTTGTAATTATAGATATCACTTCATTTAAAGGTTTCATCTCTACATTTAAAACTTGTTACAAATTTGTACATATATATTTGCAAATTTTATATCATGAGTGGTAGCGTTATGGGGAGTAGTTTATTTGAACTAAACATGAATACATGAAGTCTTCTCGTACACTCGTTAAGGCATGCGATTGATAGTGGTAGTGTAGGAATATAGATGTAACATTACATTGAAATGTTGTATGTGTACATTTAATTTGTTACAAATTCATACATATGTAGTTGCAAATATTATATCACAACATCTGAACTAAACATGTATACATGAAGACCTTTGTACATTTGTATAATTTATATCATGAATGGTAGCCTTTTGTGGACAATTTTATTTTCACTAAACATGAATACATTTGATACCCCTTGAACGACAATGCCGCTTTGGATACAAGAAGTGTTGAGTAAAGTAGTAGTGGAGGTGTTATCAAAGTAGAGGGTAGTATTTACTGACAGGTTGAGTGATAATAGTCTTGACTCCTCCTTTCTTCTTGCTCTAAGTGTTGTTATGTGCACCGTTTTTAGTACCTTTCAAATGAAAAAGGAGGTGAAATGCGTAGAGTTACAAGCGAGGGAACTCTTGAGAATGCTATGAATGTCAAACCCTTCCTTTCAGTGGTTCTAATGTTGACAATTGCTCTATGTAAAGTTAGTCCTCGGACTTATGGATAGTTAATCCCGTGCCATTTTAATCGGCAATTTTCTTTGATTCCCTCTCGAAATAGGGGGTATCAGAATATGTAACGGGTTGGAGGGATCCCAACATGGGCCGTTATATCTATCAAATTTGACAACAACAAATAAAGGTAATGCTGGTGGTGGCATTGATGCGTCGTAAACAATGTCAGTGATTGTTCCTGTAACACCATTCACGAGGCCTGCATCAACCCATAAATTTGCAATAAGCATGATTTTTTTTTGTTTGCAAAAAAACTTTGTGTTCCAATTAATCATCATCAGGATCTCCTGGTCCAACCTACCTGTTACTTTCAACAATGGATTGGGCGATCGAACGTTCAATGCCTTCAACATCTGAAGGTTGTGGGAGTCCACAAGATCATTTTTTGCAAACAAATGTGGTGCGTCCTTAAAAATGTTGAGCTCCTGTTGAGTTAGGTGTGTGTCTATGCAAGACATTAGGAGTTCTCAATCCTCAATAAGAGGATTTGAATCTCGCATGTGGAGCAAGAAAATTCGAATGAAACTTGTGCATTGGTTGTTCCTTATTGCTGAAATATTGTTTGCAATGTAATGGAAGAATGAAATCCCTTCCAAAGGTTGGCTCCATAGGAATTACTTGCATAAAGAGGATTGTCCAAAACCGATGGTAATTGGCCAAGGTCGCCAAGGAGGATGAATGATTTGTTCCCAAATTCAGACATTTTTGAGTGTGGGAAAGCTTCGCATAGCCTACTGTCAATTTTGCTTAGCAAATTTGGGCTGATGAAACTCATTTCATCAATAAGAACATATTCTATATGTTTCAACGACTCTTGAAAAGACGATAATGCATGGCCTTCAAGCAGTTTCAGTTGTTTGATTGGAATATGGAGGGCTGCATGGATTGTGGATGCAGAGATGTTGAATGTTGAAACACCGGTAGGGGTGAGAAAAAGGAGAGGTGAGGGAGATGTGGTTGATGTTGTTGTGAATGAATTCCAGATTTTATTTATCAGAAATGATTTTTTTGTGTCAGTTGTTCCTTGAATTATCAATCTTAATGGAGGTAGAAGGGATTTGTTTGTTGAATGGTGTAGTATGGTATCAAGAGCTAGTTGTTGTTTTGAAGACAAATGAAGTGTGGAAGATGGTGGTGTGGCTTGCATGCTGGTGTTAATTGTGTCTTCCTTTTCTCTCTCGATGAATGCTAAAGCAATTATCTACAATTCAGCAGTAACAATGTGTATGTTCCAATTATTGTTTATGTTGAAATTTCATTTCCCCAACATTTCAAGACTGTCAAGACCCGTGTTGTTTCCCGGAAGAAGTTGTGCGAAGACCTATCATTCTTGCAATGGTTCCTATTAAATATTACATTTGACCTCGTAGTCAAAACTAACATTTGTAAAATGACATGTGTCTACGTAATGCGTAAAACATGCCACGGTCCAGTAGTTGTGCTTGAGCATGTCCCAAGTGTCGTTGATGTCATGTGGGGTTGAGTCAAATTTGGTGGTAATATTTCTGAAAGGCTTGTATAAAAGGAGTTCTAACCAATAGAAAAGGTTATAGGACGTTGTATCCTGAGGATGGGACATCCACAAATCTCGGTGGACCCAAACAATTGCTTGAGTCGATCGCAATTTCCATTTCTCACCTTTACACCTTCTTGTTGTAGCTCTAATCTCAAGCATCCTGAATAAGTGGTAGGTGTTCTATGGTTGTTAGGCAAGTTCTATATGCATCGAAGAAAGTGATTTTTTGTTGTTCATCGGTCTCTTTCAACGACACGTTTCAAGATTTTTTTGCCAACATGTAATGATAAAAATGAACAACTGCACATAACAAGTGTCAATTTTTGCAGCATGTAGCATGTTTCTTGTGCGATTATGTCATGTTCAACAACACTTTCTGTGAGCATTTTTTGAATTGCAATATGTGCTTGAGAATCCATGCCAGCATCTCTTGAAAACCTGGATAGCATTTGGTGATAGGTTTTGAACGTTGCTTTACTTTTGAAGCATATTTTGTAATATACTTAAGAAATGCATGCTTTGGGAAAGTATCGCTTTTACAATCAACATTTTCTCTCCATATGGACGTAGTTTTATTGTGGATACTCAGTCTATCATCATTTCTTGAAGTACCTACTTAATTTTCTCATCACTTTCAATGAGAAAGGATGAAGTAGGTTATGTGGCCCAGGGTGTGTTGATTGTGATTGCTTTCTACGCAGGCATGTCTACTCTGAACATGTTGTGTGGTGATGAACACGATTAAGCAGTTCTTCAAGGTCCGCATGTGGGGAGGAGGATAAAATTTGTGTTGTATCTAGCAAACATGCGCCATAACCTAGGTCATAAAGCCAAAACCTGGGGATATCAAGTTTGAACAATATACAAGGCAAACGGAAAGAAATCATGTTGTGACCATTTACAAGGAGAGTCTCCTATGTCAAATCAGTGTTCTACTTGGTCATGACCTTAAAAACAACCTTTAGGTTTAACTTCTCAATGGTTTCACTTCAAAAGTAGAAAAGGTACCACTTTCAAAACCCCTATTGTCAAAAAATTCATTACACCTAGCACGACGGATATTTTTCATGGACGAAACACAAACCTACGTGCAGGAAGAGATTTGACGTCCTCCCTTACCCGTCAACTAAATTTTTGAGGATGTTCTACTAATTTTATTGACCTTTCTTATACGTTTTACAAAAATCTTTAACAACATCATACTTCCTTTTGAATTTGTAAAGACGATGCACATTATTCGTTTGTTTAAAACCTTCAATTTGATATACAATTTTTTTAATGTTCAAAAACTTTCATAGAATATCTAATCACGTGATTCACAAAGGTATAAAATAATTGATCATGAAATTTTATTTTAACGAAATAAAATAATACCAGTTTTGCAAAATGTCTATGTTTGAGGATGTTACTCTTCCAAAATAAAATTAGAGACAACCTTTGTAGAAGGAGATCCATTCACACGAAATTTTATTAGACAACATTGATACCAAGAAGATCTATTCTCACAAAAAATTATTGAACGTGTAAAGGCAGGCTAAATATCCATGAAATTTAAATAAAAATTATATCTTTTTCAATCATTTTGAATAAAATAAAATAAACAATAACTTACTAGGTAAATGTAATAAAAAAATTCTTGAGACTGTGAAGGTGAGATTTAAATGCTTTCACAGAAAACCTTTTTAATAGCCTCATATCCATTCGGAGCTCATTTAGACCAGACAACCACTCTTGAAGAAAAAATAAGATATGCTCCTTGGTTTTCATGTCACTGTTCTACTTTTTGCAATTTTTAAAGATATTTCCCACACAACCTACAGTTTTGCTTCTTTCCCCCGATCCAAATCCAACTGTATTTTTGTTGGTACTATATACTGCATAACTATTTCCTATAGACGACGGTATTAAATACTGCATTAACTATTTCCACCAAAGAATCGTAAAGAAATTATATATAGTTTTTCACACTTGCATACCATGTTGATGATAAAGAGGAACATTTTTAAATGAAAATATAATTAAACAATACATCAACACCACGTACCTGCAGGTCACATCAATATAAATAGAAAGTGTGCATATTGCTTTATAAAACAACTCTTAAATTAAAAATTTATAATCATTCATTATTGTATCTATAGGCTGGCCATACAATGATCACTATAAGCAAACAAAACGTCTTATGTTTTTATCTCGACATCGTTTTGACGGCTTTAGGAAAATATTAAACGTTGTTTATGATGGTTTAAAATAAATACAAACTATAAAATACATCCCAAAAGACAAAAACACTGGAAGGGCGTCAAATCTCATCCCTACCTACGTGAATTCATTTAAAGAGGAAAGACATAAACACATATAGGTATATGCATCTACACAATGAATTACAGGCGGGAAGAATGATCAACAACAACAAACAAATTGTATTTCTCATATCTAAAAGCTTAAGAAATATAAACCCCAAGACTAAGCTGCACGAACCACTTTCAAAACCCCTATTGTCAGAAAATTCATTACACCTAGCACGACAAATATTTTCCGTGGACGAAACACAAACCTACGTCAATTCATTTAAAGACAGAAAAAAGTAGATCGAAACGTACCGGCACTACATGAAGTGGGGGGATCCTTCTGAAGATCCTTCAACTCCTTGAGAATACGCTTAGAACCATCGATCACACACTCTCCTCTCCCTTCTTCGCAAACAATAGCACTGGGAGATCCACTGAAAATAAACACCCTGGATATCCTTTAATAATAAATACAATGAAGGGGAAGGGGAAAGGAAGGCCAAACCAAGATCAATACCATGCCCGACAAATAAAAGATGAAAGGGCATCTCACCTGGTGAAAACGAAGAAACAACGGAAGATGAAGATGAAGACGAATAGTGGAGACCTGCTGCAATGATTCAACCCCTCCTACTTTTGCATAGTACATACTCGACACAATTAAAAAACAACAAACCAACAACATGCAAAAATGGAAAAATAAAATTGTTAGAAAAACAAAAAGCAAAATTGTTAAAAATAGCAAAAGCAAAATTGTTAAAGATAGCAAACTGGCTGCTTAGGTCATGCAAATTTGACACAGTCCCATGAATGTCCGCAAAGCTCTTTCCCATAGAAAAACGCCTTCGACATAATAATTGCATCTGTAATTTTTATGTCAATTTTTAATATTGAAAAAGATTATATACTTGATCAATAGTAATTAAAATATAAATTATGGGTTAAATGAAAAAGTGGTTTATAATTTAAGTGAGAGTATCATAAAATAGATATGGAGGTCTATTAACCAAAATTTAGAGTACAGTCAAGAATAAGCAACAAGAGCATGGGGTACGTAGACAAACTCTTAAGTAAAGTTAAGAACATACTACATTAAGAGGAGGGATAGATAGACAAAGTCTTAAGTAGAGGATTCTGTTGTTAGTGGATCAAGGGCATCCTAACCTTTTTATTCATGTCTACCAAAAATCCATATTTTGGCAGGAGAACAAATAATACACCAATTCTTGCCACCTCTTACATCATATAAGTTTTCCGATAGGGCACAAGAATAGTAAAATCTTTACCACAAGGGGTAGACAAGTTCTGACCATCTCATAGAAAAAGAGGTGAGAAGCGAACAAAATGTAGGTGGTCATGAGTGTATATCTGCCATTGCCGAAACACTAAAGGAGAAGAACTTTGCAGTGATACATTGGGCAAAATTGGATTCATGATGCACGTGCACTCCCACAATCGTTAAGAAGGATTTGTAAGTGTTGAAACTCAAGAGAAAATATCTACTTGAGTATAGATTGAAGTGACACAAAGAGAAGTGTGTATTGGAAACTTATATAGCCACAAAAATATTAAGCACAACAAAATATAAAGCGAGTAAACGAAATTAAATAGCCAAAAAAGACACAAACCATAAACACAAATTTACGTGGTAAACCCCTCAAGAGGGAAACATCCACGGAGCAACGGTATTGATTCTCTTATTGTTCAAATCTGGAAATTACAATCAACATAGCTCTTAATCTTACAACTCTATTTTTTTTATGTGTAGCCTCAATGGGCATACATGGATTTATAGCATTCACACAAAACTGAATTCATTAATGTGTTCCTATCCATATTCTAACTAAAGTTGTCTTGTTACAACAACAAGCTGAATAATAGGATCTTGATCCACCAGAAGAGGAATGGTTGTCATCTAATCTCAACAATCTCCACCTTGACAACAATTAACCTGATACCTTGCTCATTGCTCATCACCTTTTTTGAAAGCCAAGAGAAGCCGCACCATTGCGAGCTTCTCTAATATAACCGGTTTCGTGAACATGTCTGCACAATTCTTTTGATTGTGGACCTTATCAAGAATTACTTGTCCTTCATCAACAACATGTCTTACATAATGGTATTTAATCGAATATGTTTCTACTTATTATGGTAAGTTGGATTCTTAGCCAAATAAATTACACTTTGACTATCACATAGAAAATTTTTACACTTTTCTGAAACTGTCCTAACTCACCCAATAAACCTTTTAACCATACTACCTCTTTGCAAGCATGTGAAGCAGATACATACTCTACCTCAGTAGTGGATAAAGCAACAATGCTTTGAAGCTTTGACATCCAACTAATAGGACCACCTGCAAGAGTAAAGACATAACCTGAAGTAGATCTTCTTTTGTCCAAATCACCTGCAAAATCAGAATCAACATAACCGCAAACCTTATCACTGCAACCATCAAAAGTGATACAGTAACTGCTTGTGCCTCTAAGATACCGAAGCACCCATTTCACTGCTGCCCAATGTTCTTTACCTGGCTTTGCCATGTATCTACTGACAACACCAACTGCATGTGAAATATCTGGTCTAGTACTAACCATCGCATACATCAAACTTCCTACTGCATTAGCATACGGTACACGAGACATATACTCCTTTTCTTCATCATTACTAGGACAAAAACCTGAAGAAAGTTTAAAATGTGAAGCTAAAGGGATATTCACTGGTTTCACTTTATCCATATCGAATCTCTGAAGTATTTTCTCCACATACTTCTCTTGTGATAACCACAGCTTTCCTTTCATCTTGTCTCTATGTATCTCCATGCCCAAGATCTGTCTTGCTGCTCCTAGATCCTTCATATCGAATGTCCTAGCCAACTGAGCCTTTAACCTGCTGATATCAACCATGCTCTTGCTTGCAACAAGCATATCATCAACATACAATACCAATATAATGAACATGCCATTATCTAACCTTTTAAAGTAAACGCAATGATCATATTCACTCCTGGTAAAATTATGGCTCACCATGAAGGAATCAAACTTCTTGTACCATTGTCTTGAAGACTGCTTCAAGCCATACAATGATTTCTTGAGTTTGCAAACAAACCTCTTGTTGCGATTTTGAACGAACCCTTCCGGTTGTTCCATGTAAATTTCCTCATCTAAATCTCCATGTAGAAATGCAGTTTTAACATCTAGCTACTCTAATTCAAGATTATGCAATGCAACTAGTGCTAACACCATACGAATAGAAACAATTTTTACAACTGGCGAAAAAATCTCATGAAAGTCAATACCTGCTTCCTGAGAAAACCCTTTTGTGACCAGCCTCGCCTTGTACTTTGAAATAACATCATCAACACCTTTCTTCAACTTGTATACCCACTTACAACCAACTGATTTCCTATTCTTAGGAAGTTCCACCAGATCCCATGTTTTTTTTTTAATCAAAGCATCAATTTCCTCTTTCATGGCATGTTTCCATTTGTCACTATCTGAAACCTCTATTGCTTCTTTGTAACAACTTGGTTCTCCTTCATTAGAAATTAAAGCAACAGAAGTGACAAAATCATCATACCTGCTTGGAACTGATCTGATCCGTGTAGACCTTCATAGAGCTTGTTGTGGTATTTCCTCAATTTCCTGAGGTGTTTCAATCTGCTCATCCTCCTGAGTGATTTCCTCATGAATATCCTGCTCACGAACATCTTCATGATTTTCACCCGTGGATGAATGTATATCAAATTGAATTTGATGTGACTGTGGTACATCAACCTGTTTCATAACATTCTTTCCATCTCGATTTCATGAGTGAAATTTCATCAAATATAACATCTATGTTTATGATGATCTTATGGGCAGTAGGATTCCATAATCTATACCCCTTCACACCATCACCATATCCAACAAAGACTAATTTCTGTGACTTGGGATCTAACTTGGAACACTGACTCTTCGAAATAAGTGCATAGGCATCACAACCAAAAACTCTAAGACTAGAATAATTACATGGTTGACCTGTCCATACCTCTTGTGGAATCTTGCAGTCAATTGCTATCGATGGTGATCGATTAACTGTAACAAGTAAGTAAGCAAAGCTTCTCCCCACAATTCCTCGCTGCAACTTTGCATTACTGAGCATGCTCCTTGCTCTCTCGAGAAGAGTCCTGTTCATGCATTCAGCAATGCCATTCTACTGTGCGAGTGTACACAATGGTTTTATGCTTGTCGATCCCTTCATTCTTGCAATAATTCTCAAACTCCTTAGAAGTAAATTCCCCTCCATTATCTGTTCTAAGACATTTAATGGATTTACCTGTGCTCTTTTCAACCAAAGCTCTAAATTGTTTAAAAGTGTTAAATACATCACTTTCCTCTTTAACAAATAGATCCAAACTTTCCTTGAGTAATCATCTATAAAACTAACAAAATATGATGATCCTCCAAATGAGAGTTTTAGAGCTAGACCCCATAGGTATGAATGAATATAGTCTAGGATACCTTTACTTGTATGTTTTCTAGGTTTAAACTTCTGTCTAGCTTGTTTCCCATAAACACAATGCTCACAGAACTTTAAATCTACAGTTTTTAAACTAGGAATAAGTTTACGATCAGCAAGTACTTTGATTCCTTTCTCGCGATATGACCCGATTCTTTGATGCCATAAGCGAGTGGATTCACCTGCATCCTCTGATGCGACTCCTGCTTGATCAATTTCTGTCCTTCCTTCAAGTTTATACAGGTTCCCGACTCTGTTAGCTTTCATGACTATCAAGATACCTTTTGATATCTTCAAAACTCCACCTTGAACTGAACCCTTATGTCCACTAGAATCCAGAACTCCCAAAGATATCAGATTCTTTCTCAAGTCAGGCACATGTCTCACATCTGTCAGTGTTCTAACAATCCCATCATACATTTTAATTCTGATACTCCCTATCCCAACAGTTTTACATGTAACATCATTACCCATGTAAACTACCCCATCATCAATAGATTGATATGTAGAATACCAATTCCTATGCAGACACATGTGATGGGATGCCCCAGAATCAATTAACCAGTCATAATGGTACTGTGAGACAATAGATGTAGATAATACCTCATCAACCATACCTGAGTCCTTCTCGGCTATGTTAGCCTCCTTTGTAGAGTCCTCCTCCTTAGATGCCTCTTTACGTTTCCAGCAATCTTTCTTGAGGTGTCCTGATTTGTTACAGAACCAACACTTCAACTTGCTCTTTTTGCCCTTCGACTTGGATCTAGCTGGGCCCTTCGAATGTTGTCCCCTCTCAGTAGTTCTGCCTCTGGCCATCATAACTTCAGTTGTCGAAGTTTCCAAAGAATATCTCTTTCGAGTTTCCTTAGATATCATAGCTCCAACAACAACATCAAAGCTAATGACCTCTTTAGAACTAAAACTAATAGAGGTTACGAAATGATCCCAAGATTCAAGCAGAGAACTTAATAATGTTACCGTCTTATCTTCATTCAAAATTTTGTCACACGTGCTGTCCAATTTACAAATAAGAGTATTAAAAGTATTTAAATGTTCCGAAATTGTCATACCTTCCTTCATACGCAAGGTATACATCTGACGCTTCAGGAGGATTCTATTCGTCAAGGATTTAGTCATATACAAGCTTTCAAGTTTTGTCCAGAGTCATGCTGCTATTGTTTCAGACACGATGTTGAATAATACATCATCAGCCAAGCATAGGCGAATAGCACTAAGAGCACGAGTTTCCATCTCGTCCCAGTCATCATCTTCCATACTCACGGATTTCTTTGCCTTTCCTGCGAGTGCCTTCACAACTCCCTGCACACACAATATATCCCGCATCTTGACCTTCCATAACTCGAAGTTATTGCTACCGTCAAATTTCTCGATCTCGAATTTAGCACTCTGTGTCTTTGCCATCACGCTTCAACGCAATGAATGAATTCGCCCTTCAAACTCACCCCTCGTGGCCTCCCTCCAACCTTGCTCTGATACCACTTATTGGAAACTTATATAGCCACAAAAGATTAAGCACAACAAAATATAAAGCAAGTAAACGAAATTAAATAGCCAAAAAGACACAAACCATAAACACAGAGATTTACGTGGTAAAACCCTCAAGAGGGAAACATCCACAGAGCAACGGTATCGATTCTCTTATTGTTCAAATCTGGAAATTACAATCAGCACAGCTCTTCCTCTTACAAGTCTATTTTTTTTGTGTGTAGCCTTAATGGGCATACACGGATTTATAGCATTCACACAAAACTGAATTCATTAATGCGTTCCTATCCATATTCTAACTAAAGTTGTCTTGTTACAACAACAAGCTAAATAATAGGATCTTGATCCACCAGAAGAGGAATGGTTGTCGTCTAATCTCAACAGTATGTACCATTTTTCATTAACAAAGAAATGTTGAGATATAAATAGAGAAAAATTCCTAGATTTTAAGAACTCGAAAGATAATAATAACCCTAAAGAAATTCTCAATAAATGCAATACATCTAATTAAATGCATGTCATCCTGCCAAAAAGCAATCCTCTATGTGATAGGTTTAAAATGAAGAGATAACATATAGTGTGTATCCATTATTAAGTAGCATGGGTATAAGGGAACATCTAAAAGAGATACTTCAAGGTTTTTTTGGAATATCACATGTCAAACATTAAAGTAAGTAATTCCAATATGGTCTTGTCGTTTTTAATCTATAATTATTTTAGATGGCATAAAATATATGAAGTGTATATATACAGATCAACCTATAAAACAGTAATTATGGCTAATAGATTTGGAGCACAAAATGAAACGAGCCTTAGAATATTTAGATGTATCATAATGAAGCAAAAGATTTAATTATAGAAGGCTATCAACATGCAAGCCAATGTAGGGTACTCAAGATGTATCGACTAATCAACAAAGATAGCTCATACATATGATTATAATAAAATGACAACTCATTGATATTGACAAAATTATATCTGTCACAAAATTATGATTTAAAAACATGCAAGTCAATTTAGAAATGTACTTTTGAAAAATTATTTGAGAGCATTATATTTGATCAAATAATAGAGAAGTATGATATGAAAAATCTGCCACTTTATTGTAATAATTCTTTAAATAATGTCTATCTAGTTTTTTTATTGATTGAAAGTTGAAACAACCAAATCTTTTTGAAAAAAATATATATTTTCATTGATACAAATGTACATAATCATTCTTAAGACTTAAGACTATCCATTATATCAAATTGACAACCAACTATTCCACTTATTAAAGGTGAAGTGATCGTCATGACAGCTTGTTGATTGCTAAAAATTACATAATACTTGTTTTTTATACACGTGGATTAAGATGTAATCTGTATCGTTTCATTACTTCACTAGCAAATAAGAACATTATCAGACCAACCAAGAAATATGTGCAAACATCGAACATATTTTTGTTTAATAATATTGATATATTATCACAAAACAAGATATGTTTTGTGACCATTTTGTTTTTTTTGGATGTTTTATTGGCAAATCTAATGATGTAATTTTTGTATGGGGTATATGCTCTAATTTTTTTTTTATGTTTTATTGATTAGTATAAATATATCCAATAAGTAAACATAGATTAAATATATTTATTTAAAAATTTCAATAAATATTAATTGTAAGATTTTTATTTGAATTTTAAGTATAATTTTACTAATATTTAGAAAAAATAATAATAATTGATAGTAAATGACATTAATTTAATTGTATTAATGTCTTGGACTTAAAAAATCTTATCATATAATCAATATATTGTATTTTTATTGACTTCTCAAAATATAAAAGAAATTATTTTTAGTGATAATCAAATAATGATTAAAATTACAATTGTCATTCTTATTACTCATTAAACTTGTCAATATAATAAGGAAAGTCTCTTCACACATAGTTCTACCAAATAAATCATTTATAGTGTGACCAACAATTGTACGAGAATGTAAAGTCTCGCACAAAGGATGTCAAATATTTTATTTGTTAATTTATTATTTCCATATTTTATTCATTTTTGATATGTTAAAGTACTTTTTCAAACAATTCATACTCCTTTTGCATGTGTATGATCCAAAACTTGGGGTTTTAGAATTAAAGGACAAAATAACAATTGTACTTGATGTAAACAGAAAATTGTTTCGAAAAGAGATGCATATTGCTTAGAAGTTTATGATTACAATAGCTATCTCTAAAACATGGGGTTCACTTAGTAAAAGTATGGTATAGCACGTGCATTCAAAGGGTATTAAAGAATACCCTTAATTCTAGTTTTTACCTCTAATTATTCAATTGATAATACCCCTCCTGTTATATTATTAGAATGAAAATACCCCTATTTTTTCCATGTACCTTACCCATTTTTCAATTACAATTTTATTTACCCCTTTTTATTTCTACCCTAATATATTAAACAGAAAATATATCATAATTCTCACTCAATTTTTTTAATATGCATTTCCTCTCGAAAGATAATTTGAAGCCATTGAAGACCTATTATCAATCACCTTATAAATGTTAAGCTTTAATCATTTATCAATAGTTCTTCAAATAATTAACATGTTGAAATAATATCACTTGTGTTTAAAAGCATACTCAATCCTAGTTTTCTACCATCTTATTATTTCTTGGTTAATAATCTCTTTATTGAAATTTCTTTATTAAAAAATGATTATAATTTAATTTATGACCACACTCCTTTTTGCAATTTTAAGGTATTTACTTTTAAAAACTAGGGTTCAACTGTTTTAGTTTTATATTAAAATTAAACCTTCATTTCCGTTGGCACACCTCTCTAACCTACCCCCAATACCTGATTCAAAATATTAATAAATTAAACCCTTTCACCCCCTCATGTCTCTCGGTATATTGACTTTAATTTAATTAATTTTAATTACCTCAATATAAACCCATGTGCTAAGACATTGCACTCGCTAATGAACCCTCGTGCTCTAAAAGGAGATATTTGTCCTTCCCTTTCGACGTGCATATACTTATATACCTAATTATGGAAATATGAAGAGACATCTAGAAGAATGTGGAAGGTCACCAATCTCGAGGGAGACGAGGTGGTTCATCTTCCATGAATTACATATGCGAAAATTTCATGAAATTACTATTTTTAGACAACACTACAAAATTACATTTTGAGGCCTTTACGAGCGGATTTCAGGGGTCAAACTTTGTTGAAAGTTCATTATCTCTTCACCATATTCTACATGTTTCAAAATTTCTGAATTTTTTTGAACGTATACGATCGGAGATATAATGGAAAATTTATGACTCCCAGAAGTTTTCCCATTATAATTGCTTCCTGGATTGTTGTTTGGATCATTCCTTCCTCCTTCAAAAGCAATGGTCCCCATTACACCAAGGAGTCCAATCAAGTGTGGGAACTATTTCTTGATCTAGTATTTGGTGATCCATTCACTTGATGACTGAACTTTCCTTTCTTGATCACCCGATAGAGCTGAATAGGATGTCCTCTGGTGGTCTTGGTGCAAGTGTCCACAATTTGGTCTTCTTCAACTGGAGAAAATATTTATGGGTTGAGTTTAGAGACATCCAAATATTCTGACAAACTGAGGTGCCCAGAGAGGTGGATGATATGGTTTGAGGAGGTCCACATTGAAGATAGGATGTAGACCAAGGTAGGGTGGAAGATTCAACTCGAAATCATTTTCTCCCACTTTCTTGGTGACAGTGTAGGGACCATACCATAGAGGTCAAATTTTCTTGTGTGGACTTGCAAGTCTTTCCTTCTGAAGTTGCAACCAAACCTTATCTCCTACCTAAAAATGATGTGGAACCCTGTGTTGATCATGGTGTTGTTTATACTTTGTGTTCATCTTCTATAAAATATCGTGGACCTGTTATTGAGTATATTGAATCTATTCAACGAACCTTGTTTCCTTTTTGCTTTAGTTCTTCCATGAGGTGTGTATTCCATTGTATGCACTGGAATGCACACATCAATGGGTGTCATAGGATGGAACCCATAACAAACTTGAAATGGATTGTGCTTGGTGGAGCTATGTAGGGCCCAATTGTATCCATGTTGTATGTAAGGGAGGGCCTCATCCCATGTATGTGGGTGTTTGGAGTGATACATATGAAGCATGTGGACAATCAAGAGGTTCACCACCTATATCCGACCGTTATTCTCGCAGGTGGAAGGATATGGAATTCATCAAATTAGTCGTCATCATTCCCCATAGTGTGGACTGAAAGATTCTCAAGAACTTGTTATCCCTATTAGAAACGATAGACTTGGGAAGCCCAAAAGTGATCCATACATGACTAAAATAGAGTTTAGCAGTTTCTTTAGCAAAAATATTTTTCTTACAAGCAATCATTATAGCCATTTTAGAAAACTGATCAACTACAACAAAAACACAATCATTTCCATGTTTCAAAGTTGGAAAACCTGAGAGGAAGTCCATTGAGATGGAGGCCCAAGGCTTGGTTGGTTCCAACAATGGCATATAGAATCCTTGTTTCTTATTATCTAGTTTGGAAATTGCACAACAAGTACAAGACTTGATGTACTTAACCACGTCATTCCATAGATTAGGCCAGTAAAAGTTCTTTTAGAGAACTTCTAGTTTTTTTCCATGTTAAGGTGTCCAACTGTCCTGCTAAAGTGTGCCTCCCATATCATATTTTTTGTTCAACAATTGGAACACAGATGTGTCCCATGTGGCAAATGAGGTTATCCTATAGATAGAAATTAGGTACATTCTTGCCCCCTAGAGATCCTAATGTGTATCCAAAAATTCAAGATTTGTCTCATACAAAGTGTACCAACTAGAATTCTCATGTTCACAGAGGTCAAGGATAGTTGTGAGGATTGTAATTGGAGGGAAGATTAGAAAATATGTTGTTCAATTGGCACTTCCTTCTTATGCTTTATTATTAGGTGGAACAGATTGCGGTATATCGCCCACTTTTGGTGTCTCTCAATCCTTATCTCTGTCTTTTTGTCTCAAGGAATTCCAATGGCATATGGTATGTGTGGATGAATGTCTCCTTCCATAGAATGTAGTTTTCCATTTCTTGCAAGCTTGGATAATGGCATAAAGCTCCTTATCATATGTTGGGTGCTTCATGACTGGGTCATTTAATGTTTCACTATGATATGAAATAGGTTGGCCATGTTACATGATAAAAACTCACATGGCATACAAAAATGCATATGTCATCAATTCAAAAGGTTGACATAGGTCAAGTAGGGAGAGAATAGAGGCCAAGCATAATTTTCCTTTCAAATTTTTGAATGCACTTTATTTCACCTTCCCCAATCGGAATGTATCCTTGTTTCCTCCTTTAGTCACCGAGTTTAGTGGCGAAGAAATATGTGAAAATCCCAAGAAAAATCAAAGATAGAAATTGGAAAGACCAAAGAAGCTACAGAGTTCTATAAGATTCTTTAGAGTAGGCCATTTCTGAATAACCTAGATCTTCTCTGGGTCAACATGGACTCCTTCATCCACAACATATCCTAAGTATTGAACCTTCCTCATCCCAAATGTGCATTTTTCTATATTTGCATACAACATGTGCTTTCGAAGGGTTTGAATTAATTCTCAAATATGGTGTAGATGTTGCTCCCACATTTGACTATAGATGAGTATATCATCTAAGTAGAAAACCATGAAGGAGTTGGTGTAGGTCCATAGGATGTCATCCATCATACTCATGAATGTCACAGGAGCATTAGTTAGGCCAAAATTCATGACCAACCATTTAAATAGACCTTCCCAAGACTTAAATGTAGTCTTCCAGACATCGAGTGGGTTTGATGGAAATCGGTGATAGCCAAACTTGAGATCATTTTTTGAGAATAATTTTGCACCATGGAGTTGGTCCGAAAAATCATCAATCCTCACAAGGGGTTAACAACTCTTCATAGTAAATGTGATCAAGGTTGGATAGTAAATGAAAAGTCTCCATGTTCCATATTTCTTTGGTGCTAAGACAATTGGACTTCCATGTGGTGAAGAGATTAGCCTAATGTGTCCCTTTTGAATCAAATCTTTGAGTTGCCTCTTGATCTCATCATCTTCAAGGACTGGCATGTGATACACATGGTTGTTTGGTAAAGAAGATCTCGGGAGTAAATCAATAACATGTTTTACCTCACGTTGAAGTGACACCCTTCCGGGGTGACTAGAATAGATCATCATACTCATATATGATTTGGCCCATCTACTAATTTTTAACAAGAAATGTGTGGTTAAGGTGGCTATAAAAACTTTCTTGGTTATTTTTGGCCCGATCATCAAGATGACGAACTAATTTTTTTCTCCACCATATTCTTACATTACTTAGCGCTAATGAGGGAAACAAAGTTGGAGGGGATGACCTTAGGTATCCGATAACATCGATTCCCAATGTTAACGGTCACCCTTTAAGGTCGTGACTCATAGATTTCATGTCTCTCCCACATGAATGGATTTCCTAGAGCACATCACAAACATCCAATGGAACAACATCACACATGACTTCATCATGGAATGGTCTGATTGCAAATGGGAAGAGATATTATTTTGTGACATGGAGATCTCTTCCTAGGTTTAACCACCCGATCTTATATGGTTGGGGATGTGGCTTTACAGGAATGTTCATAGTTTTCACAAAATCAAATTATTTTGACTTCCATAATCAAGAATAGAATACAGGGGCTTACCCTTTACCCAAAGCTTGGAGTGAAATAGCCTTTCCTTCTCATCCATCTTCTTAACTTGTGATGTGGCAATGATCACATATGGTTCAACATCTACATTGCATCTTCTTCATCTATGACCTTGGGGTGTGTCACCGATGGAGCATTGGGTGCCAAGATTATACTCAATAAGTAAGGACTTGATGGATTAATTATTCCATGAAATGAAGATTAGTCTTATGGAGGTCACACCACTTATTTTTCTTCTCCTTTTGTGTTTTATTTACTTATGACTCCTTATGTTTCCAACCATGAACTTGGGTTTGACATTCTTATCATTTTTCCCCATCAAAGGATGGTTATTTTTATTTCTATTTTCATGCTTTTGTTTAATTTTGATCATGAACTTGTATACCTCTCCGAGGGTATGAAAATGAAATAGTTCCATTTCTTCCCATATATACCATTGTAGGCCATTAAAATATTTGATATTTTTTTGTTACTTTGTGTACTAAATGCCCAAACTTTTAGAAAGACAATGAAAATTATTAGTATAATATTGAACCGATTGGTCGTTACCTTGGTGGAGTTTCGCCACCGTATGTACATATCATCATAGGCTCCAATAGGGTATTCCTTTATGGAATCCCCAAAATCATCTCATGTGGGTTCCTCTCAAGTCCCCAATTCATCCCTATTGAGTAATTTCTTATACAACCCCACCAATTTTGACATAAATGACAATTTCAAGAGAGAAAATGTTATCTTCTCTTTATCGGTGAATTTATTGATAGAAAATTAGGAGGATAATTGATCCTACAAATTTTCTATTGCATCAAAATTTATGTTAACCTCGTAACTAGGAATATCAAATTTTATTTAAACCTTGAAGGTTGTTGCGACACTAAAGGGTTGGCTCATAGAGGAGGAGGCACGATTATCGAAGAATTGCCATAGATCTCGTTGATTGAAGAATGCACATGTGAATGATATGAGACGTGAATTATTACAAAAATAATAAAGAACGCATACAAGACTATAAATTACAAAAATACAAGAGATATAATTACAATAACACATAAGTATCTCCAACTCAATAAAATCAAATAGAATAATCCAAGAGATGTACATATAGGAGGTGAATTTGTAACCTCCTCCTAGAATCACAATAACCTCCACCTAAGATAGTGGTAACCTTCATACCCAAAATATCCAAATAACTAAAAAGTGGCCAAGGGTAGTAAATACCACTAACTAAAATAGTGTGATCAAGTGTACACCTAAGCAAGCATATCCCATAAGTGTAGGGAAACTCCAAGTGAGGTGGAATATCTCGAGTAGGATAATACAAATAAAGTGAGGAAAATAAATCCTACACTAACACCCCACATAAGCATAACTTAGGTGGGAAGTGAAAAATGAAAGTGGGTCCTAAACAAGGCCTGATGAGGTACCCATGTACAATGCATCTCTCACAAAGATAGAGTAAAAGGAGAAAACCCAGTGAGAAAAAAACCCCCATAAAAGAGAGACAAAGAAGAGAAGGTAGGACTAGAAATCCCCACTTGAAGCTACAACTGACATGTAGCCATCCTGGTATCCTACAAAGAAACCTCCTAGAGTGATTGTGGCTCAGAAGTAGATGTAGTGAATAGTGGATCACCATGAAAGAGTGAAGGTATTTGTCAAGTGTTTGATGGATCTCCAACCAAGGCATGGTTCATATCCAAGGAACTATGCTCCTCATGTAAGGTAAAAGTTCCAAATGATCCATGAGGAATGATGTATCCAATGTAGAAGCAAAGAAGGAATGTGAAGGGCCCTATAATCGAGTAGAAGACATCATGATGTTTGATGAGTCATGAATCAAGATGCCTTCTCCCTGAAAAGTATGAAGTGGACCGGAAGTAGGTGGATCAATAAATAAATCCTTTAAAATTAGAAGGTGACAAGGAGATATTGGAGGTGGGTCCCCATCGTATTGTAGTCATCTATGTTAGAAGATAATTCCTCATTAGAAATTTTCTCAAGCTCGAAATGTCATCAAGTATAGGTGAATCCGGGTGAAGAATATAAATGAGATACAAAGTGAGAGAATGAATATAGCTGAGTCGATGAACAACTACACCCACTACAATGATATAGTATCACTATGTATTTTTCTCGACATAGACTAAATCTGGATTGAATTCAACCCGCATTCCTTGACTAAGGTGAGTAATCTAGTAGACTGATAAGATATTAGTTGATAGTGACATAATACTAAGAACATTATTGAATGTTTCTCCATTCACTTCAACAAAACCTCTTCAAAAATCATGTGTAGAACTATTGTCACCCAATTCTATAGTAGACATGTCACATGGCTCTAATGAAATGAACTCTATGTGTGAAGAATCCATATGATGTGATGCAATAGAATCAATAACCTATGTATGAGGTGGTGATACAATTACAACTAGGGCTCTCCTTTTTATCCTTTCCTAATTATTTCTCTTTCCTTTTCCATTGATATTTGCATTAGAGGATACATTGGTTTATGAATATTGGAAGACTCGTGGACGCCTATCTTATTCTTCTCAAAGAAGACTTGTGAGGTAGTAAATTTGTTTCTTCATACATTTTCTTTCATCATGTCTTCCTTTACAATACTCACATTTTATCCTTTCATTATTGGAATTAACACTAGAAGATGAAGTTTCAGAGTTTGATCTAGAGGTGGAAGAATGTTGATCCTTCTTGCTTTCTTTATCCTTGTTATTATGTTTATACTCTTTGTTGATAAATGGATTTTGTTTTCTATTCCCGGACATGAGACCTCGAGGTTTGGAGGACTTCAAGGTGACCATTTGGATTAAATTTTATTTCTCCTTAATCAAATCAGCAATTAATTCATCTAACGTTGTCATTTTCCGCTTTTCTCTTATGGATATCTTAGTGGCATATAAGGTAGAGACATAGATAGAATAGTCGGGATCTATTTTAGCAAGAATGAGAGAAACAAGTTGTTCATCCTTCTTTTCCATTCCAAATTCCTTCAGTTGTAGTCTCAAGCATTTGATTTTGGTAAATAAGTCTTCCAAAGTGTCAAAGTTGTTATGACTTAGGCTTATAAGTTTAATTTATAGCTCATGCCCCCTCATTGTATTAACTGGTTTAAATAGTGAGAATAAGATAGTCCACACTTGATTTTGTGATGTGGCTAACTCTACATGGAAGAAGAGTTCAAGGGACACTGAAAGACATAAGATATGAAAAGATTCATCACACTTGTTGAACCACTTGACTTTATATGTCATTGCACTAGGCTTGGTTTCTAACCTTATAGTGATGTGGTATAACCATTTACTCCTAAGCACAATGGTCATTTTTAATTCCATTCATGGTAGCTAAAAGGTGTAAGTGCATTAATTGAGCTTAGATCCATTTTTCAAAAAGTAAAGTTGTGGTAGTTGTTTTGCAGAAAATAATGAAATGTGTGGAAAGAAGAAAGTGCCAAAAAAGGAAACACATTATACCCCCTTGAAGCTATATCATGCAACCACCCATATTTTTGGAACTTTATAACTTGGTGAGTTTTACAAAATGGATAGGTCCAATGCATGGGGAAAAAAATTTAACTTTTGCAAAAAGTGGCACTTAATTTCGAGCTACCGATCAAAATTTATTACAATAGTGATTTCCCATAACTAAGCCCTATTTTAAATGAGTTTGCACTAAAAAATGAAATGTATTAATTTACAAAAATTTGAGAGAAATAGGTGAAATGTGCCCCAATATTATAGATAAATAGGTCAAAGAAACGACCAATGAGAATAAAACAAGTGGCAAGATAAACTTCTAGGGTAAATTTTATGGCTTCGTGGCTATCATTTATGCATCATGACTAAATCTATGTTGGCCATATATTTCAATTAGGATGATCAAATCATGTGAAATAATAATCATTGGAAATATATTGAGGAGCACTTCTAGATGGAGGTGTTTTTATGGCACTATCAACCATGTTTTTGAGGAAAATACAATCATATATGCTAATAAGTATTTTAGAATATGGTTTGGGGATTTTGAGAAAATATTTTCATCTAAGAATCATTATTAAAAGTTAGACATGAGAACATCTAGATTCTCTAACATATTCCCTTCCCCTTTCCATTTTCTAATTTTCTATAAAATCCATATTGGGTTTCATTATAAAGGGTCTTCTTCCTTTAATGCAATGTTACTATGCTCTTTTGAGTTTCTAAACATTTTTAGTGTCATAGATCTTTATTTTTGAGCCTATGTGTAATGCAATGACTGTATTTTTCATGGCTATATAATATTGTGCATCTTTACAACATTCATATCAAATTTATTATGGCTTATATATACCCTTTGGATTATTGTATTGCTTTCTTGTCTATTGTTATGTTATTTTATAATGTGTGTGGGTTATATTTGCATGGTTCCATTGCATTATATCACCAATGGAAAAGGGAGAGTGATCCTTTATTTCTCTCGGAGCATCACCATTTTATTTTCAACCTCATCCTTCTCCCTTTTCCATTTGCATTTTTAGATTATATTTAGATTAGTGGAAACATTATATTAGTTAGGATAAGATCTAACTTTCTCTAGAGGTATGCCCAAAGGGAGTTAAGGACCTATTTTCACTTGAAGTTACACCTCGATGAATCCAAAGATTAAAAACCTCAATGAACATGGAAAGACTTCCAAAGTGTGGGACAATAGAACCTTTTAGGCCAATCTCAAGAGAAGGCCGACTTCCTTATTTATTATCTCACTACAAAACCAACTATCCGACACTATACTATTTCTACCTAAACTTATCCTAAGAATTCCATGGGACCAGGATTGAGAACGAGAGAGCAAAAAGATTAAAAAAGGGTGAAAAACCAAACTATAACATGGATCGATTATGGCTCCAAGGACACAAATATAACTACATAAGAAAATATTCAATGAGTGCCCACAAAACTTTAAAAGAAATAAATTGAATAAGATTGAAGACGAGTAAGGAGAAGAAACAAGCACATTAAACACCATAAAAATCAAAGGAAAAAAACCACACTTGCATTCAATATCAAGAACATATCCCTTTATAGTATATTAGAGTTAAGGCACGTGAAAACTCCACATGTGAGTTACGAGGTCTGTCCACAAAATTATTAAGCTCAAAAGGGAAGATCTCTCAACTTCAAAAAAAGTAAACCCTCATTATGCCTTTCATATTTAAATTTATAAGGTCTAAGAGAGAAAGAGGAAGGATAGATCACATCATTGATCAATGAGATCAACCACCCTACCCCCACCAAGGACCAATCTCATGGGATATGTATGGGCACATGGTATGGTTCCACTTGTAAGCCATCAAATTACTAGTATAGCGAACGACACCCATAGTTCAATAAATTCTAGTGGTGAGGGCAATGAGAGTGTTAGGAAATATCTAATTTAGTGTTCCATGGTATTTTATATTTTACCATATGGTAATTTAGTTACTTATATTATTATTATGTAACAATAATATATATTATTGGAGTTTTGTTAGTGAGGTGATATTCATAGGTTATTTAGTTGGAGAAACCTCTTTGATTTCGGGATTACATCCATCTATATATTTGTATGTTGCATATTGAATAAAAATCAAGAATTTTTGTGTCAATATGATGTTGTACCGTTAATTGGTATTAGAGCTTTTTTGATCATGTGCTTGAAATAGAGCCTATGGTGGTCGAATGGAAGAATAATAGTTTGTGAAGGGCGTCTGTGGGATGGTAGTATCTATGCAAAGATTATAGTTGTGTTATAATAGCTTGCAGGAGCGTATTTGAGTTAGGAAAATCCTTGAGAAGAATAAAACTACGGATTTCATTGACAATGAACGCATTCACCTTGACAGTGCAATAAGTATCGTATTGAGATTAGCTTCACACAGGATTTTATTTTTCTATCATAATATTGAGATTGTTTTAGTTGCTGATTTTGATACATTCCAAGGAGATTAATTTTCTATGTACAAGCTCTCCACTTGCTTTTCTCTCAACTAATTTTCTGCCAAATGTGTTTCAAACATTGCGAGGAGTTTTAATCAAAAATAATTTTGTTCGTGAGCTTTCACTATGATATTTTTATCAATGTGTCAATTGTGTGTGGATTTAATTTGGAGGTATATATTCGTAGAATCGATCAGTCCAATGCATGGATTCTAAACGTGTCTAAACCATTTGAAAGTTTATCACACTGTGTGCATCCGGTAGTGGATAAAACTATGGTAAATCAACCCAACAAAACCAATAACAGATGTATTTTGGTCGATATTTTGAAGTCTACATTGATTCCTTCACCCAACAATGAAATTTATGGTCGTGCATTCTTTACATGTCACCTATATTTCCTTTAGGTTTTTCAAGTAAAAATATATATGATAAGGTGTTTATATTAGTAATATTTAGTCTTCAACCCAAATGAATTAGGTGGAAATCCATGTCTATGATTCATTATATATAGTAAAAAAATTTAAAGAGTTAAAAATTGTGTCTAGGATCTAATAGTTGTCTTTGTTCAAAATTGTCACCTTGTCTTAATGTGTTTATGGGTGTCATGTCGATCAATATTATTGTAAGAAATAAGAATGTAAAAATTTGAAAGTGTGTCATTGAGTCCTTGTCCTCTCCACTTTATCAATGTGCTTCAAATAATTTTTAGTTAAGTCGTAAAAATAAAATAAAAATTTTGCATTTCAACTATTAGATGTATTTTTGCTTGTACACAAAATCCAAGACAATATTATGGGGGAATTATAAAACCGAATCACAAATCGATATTCAACTAAGTTAGTAGCAATAAAGATTAGAGGATGGGTGCAACGGAGGTATGAGGATGATCAATTTCCTCGAGTTTTTCCCTACCTCGGAGGTCGCATCTTGCTTTAGTGACACTTTGTGCTTTATGTGTGATGAATAAGAACATATGAGCATCCTTGTTCTTACGTGTAGTACAATTTTTGTGTTTTCCCTATAAAAGGGGTCATAAGTGGACGTCATATTGCAAAAAATAATGAAGTCTCAACTTGTAGGGATTATTAGCAATACGCGCACTCAAAATTAGAAAAATTTATATAAATATGAATCGTAGCATCCGGAATATAGTTTCTAAAATACTTTTTTTTAAACACAGACAAGTTTAGCTATATTAAACACTTAAAATTATATGACTTGGGTTTTTTTTTTAAAAACCTATAAGATTGTAGTCCGTTTATCTGCGATTTGGATGACCAAATCTTATTATTTTTTTCATTTGGTGAAAAGTTAGATGTAGTTTTCTATCTTGGGATGGATTTTATTTTGTATTTTTTCGAGCAATATTTTTTTAATGATTTTTCCATGAAAGTGGTCTAAAACAATTTAGAAAACAAAGCGCTTTCCATTTGCCCGCCATAACTATATCAAAAAATATCGAAATAAAATATATATTTTTAACATGTATAGAATTTCTCCATGTTTGGGATGGTATAAGTTTTATCACATTTTGATAAGTGAAACAAAAGTTGTAGTCTTAAACGTAGACATGAACATTCGCGGAAAAAATGTCTTAAAGACCTATTGTTAGTAAAAATTATAAAATGATATTTATCTTATTCTATTCACTTTAAAATCAATATTTCTACAAAGTTAATAGTCTCCCTACGCGATGGCACCATTTTTGTGAAAAAAATTTTTCAGTTTTTCAACATGGTTCAAGTCTATGGAAGAGCAAATTTGAAGTTTTTTGACCTTTTACACTTCATAATGACCTTCCATAGCTTTGGTTGGGGAAAAAAAGATTTCCCGAGCCTTAGGGTCATATTTGATGATACAGATAGACCCACGATCACGGTTTATAAACCGTGATCATGGGTTTTATAACAAGAACCGTGATCGCACTTTATAAACCATAGGCATGGGTTTGTAAAGCACGATCATGTTCTTAAATCATATTTACACACATCCCAATGTTCTAATTACCATGTGATTTTTACTATTTGACTTTACCATATGAATTACTATGAAATTATGTCATTTTCTACACATTTTTCTTATCACCGAAAGCAAAACATCATGGGAGACAAGAAATGAAGTCAAAAAGGAAGTCATTAAGTAAAAAAACACCAAATGAATTAGAGGCAAATAGATTTCAAAATGCTTGAGCGAATGCGAATCTTCGTGAATCAAGAAGAGGTTCATCTTCAACCCCTACTATTGTAAGCAATGAGGAACCAGTAATGTTTCTACTGTCAATGTTGAAGTTGAATTAAATACTCATGATGAAGATGTTTTTACTATCAATGTTGAAGAAGAATTAAATACTCGTGATGTAGAAAATGTTGAAATTGAAGGAGACAATGAAAATGTGAATAAGGAAATTCAAGTTGAAACTATAGACAAGAAAAATTTGACAAAAACACCTCCTAGGATTTTCCGTAAGAAACCTAATTATTTTATTGAAATTGATGAAAACATTTTGAAACCAATGTCTGACAAACTTTCTGAATGAAAAATCGAAGAAAAGCCACTGAAATTTGGGATAATCATTTTGAAATTTTAAATGATTCCCAAAGATGTCATTTTTTGGTTAGTTTGATGAAATTGATTAAAATGAGACCTACATTAAACACCTTAGGATTGACAACATCTAATATACGTGGTCAAACCTCTACAATTGTTGAAAACCTTCATGATGCATATCACATTGTTGGTGTCAAGAGACACACTAGGGATAGTAATATTGTGTCGTGTACTTTCTACTAGTGTTGTAAGTGAATCAATAAAAACAACATTTTGATTACGCAAACAAGTCAAATGTTGCAAGTTAATCAAAAAAACTCTAATGAAAGCAATTGAAAGACATAATATCCTTCAATCACTCAATAACACCGATTTTTGGGCATTTTCTGCTAGAGCACCGCGTAAGGACAAAGATAATTTTGATGCTATAAGAGAATTTGTTATTCAATTTTGGCATGATAACACTAGAGTTTCACCTAATACAAGAGATGTTGTAAAACGAGAGTTGGTTCTACTAATCGCGAACCACATCCAAAGCATTTCTTAGATATGACTCAAACTCAATTTTTTTCATAAGTTTGAACAAGAGCATCTAGAAATTAAAATTAGTCAACATTTTTTGAAATGTTGAAACCATTCTATGTGAAAATCAACCACGCTCGCACCACTTGTTGTTGTAGGCAACATGTTGAATTTGCATGCATTATGCTAAATTTTTACGTATTCATTCTAATTTTCATTCTGAAACTATGTTATCGGAATGTGGTGTTCAAGTTCCACCAATATCTTCCAGGGATTTCATTCCTACAATATTTTGTAAAAAATAATTTGGACAATTTTTTTATAGTCAGGATTGTTTAGATGGAAGTTGTGGTACATGTGGCGGATTACCTAAATTATAAAGTTGCATCCATGAGAAAATTGACGGTGCAATAGTACATAATTTAGTTGAGTTTGATAAATATAAATCAATTGCATACCAATTGAAAGATGGAAAAGAGTCTAAATGGTGTGAGCTAGTTACAAAACATATGCCTATTTTTCAATTTATGAGAAAATTTAAGGATGAAATTGTTTATGAGTATGTTAGGCATACACACAGAGCTCGATGGTTAGATGAATAGTTCAAGATATGCAAGGACACATTTCCTATTGGTACTATTGTTTTAGTGGTCGATTTTGTAGAGAATTACACATTGCAACCACAAATGGAGGTTCAATCGCAATATTACAACTCAGTACAAGTTGTCATTTTTGTGCATATAGCATTTATACATTCTCCTGATAGTACAAAGAATGATCAAAAAATTTTAAGAGAGTACCACTTTTATATCAGTGATGATCATACTCATTCTACTGAATTTATGCAAGGGTGTTTCTAGTTATTTTATGGAAACTTGTCTGATAGGGACATCCACTTCAAACAACATTATATATGGTTAGATAATTACACGTCTCAGTTTAAGAATGCACGAATGTTTTATTGGATGAGCAAGATGCACGTCAAGATGGGTGTGCAACATATTTGGAGTTTCACTGAGGTTGGACATGGAAAAGAGAGCATGACAGTGCAAGGGCATGTGTGAAAAGAGCTCTTACAAGAGAAGAGTTGAAGTACAAAGATGGTGCTAAATTGAAAGATGCAAAGAGCATAATGGAATGGTGTATTGACAACATGGCCCGAGGTTCTCAAGAAAATTCCACAATTCACAGATATTTTTGGTTGATAGAGGAACAAAAAATTACTAACTACGAGGATTGTATGACACTCACTGGGTCCAATGATATGCACTCATTTTTAGCTCATACGCTACTTTGTGGGCCACATGGACAAGAAATTTGACATATTTTTGTGCATCTTGTATCGAATTTGTCACTGACTGAGTGTGATTCACAAGAATGGGTGGATGGATGGATTTGTAGGCCTCTAACTCCACTTCCTAGTTATCAACCTCCACAAGCATTATGACTTGTTTCTACAGATGAAGTTGTAACATCCAAGGACTTTGACAAAATTTTGATTTTGGTATGACAAGGTATTTATGGTTATTTACAATTTTTGTATTGAGTTATGTCCATTGAAATTTTAATATGTAATTTAAATTTGAGTTGAAACCTTTTTTTTTTTAGGACATGTGTTTATAGTTATTGCGACAAAAGACAATGAAGAAGGAACAAGACTATTTCTTATGTCATTACATCGAGGAAAGAAAGAAGTTGACTTCTCCTATTATAGATGGCGAAGATATTGAGTACCCTATAGGGTCAATGGTAGTTACTAGAACTTGGCTTCGACGGTATCCATTAAAAACTCCTCTATTTGGGTGTTTGAAGACTTTGAGACACACAGAAAATACTCTTATATTCGCATCTAGTTCTAGTGACAAATATTCAGCTGTATAGATATCGAGGAAGGCCTAATAACAAGATTCTTTGGAAGGTTCGAGAGTCAAATCATGAAGCAATCATGTCCACTATTCAGAGTAGATCCAATCCTGATGGTTCATTGGAATGAATTTACAATGCTCATGTCTGGTATATATAATTTCTTTGGTATATATAAATTTGTTAGTTAGATAGATTTAAGTTCATATATTTTATTAAATTTGTGTATTTTGTATATATCTAGTATGGTTTTGATTTGAAACTTAAATTTCTTTGACTAACACTTTTATGTGCAAGTTAGTGGTGCCAAAAAATCTTCCACCTTCACATGGTTGGCATTGTTAGTAGAGAATTTTAAATTCTCGAAGCTAAGAGAAGCTTTCATTGTTTTACAAGAAAAGAGAAGCAATTAACAATGATTTATGTACTGTGGAGGGGGTTCTTGCTCCGGAGGAGGTAGCCCATAAGCACCTGAGCTTAGAGAACCGAAACAAAACCTCCCAAGTGTTTACAAGACCATCCCTATGTGTGTGCATAGTCATTTTGGTGCCATGACCCACCATTTACAAAATATAGTATTTGACAACCTTACACTGGCTCAAACTACACTATTTCACGCGTTTACAAATCAATAGGGCAGCGAGAGCACCAATTGAGAAGGAAAACCGAGACAGGATATTGTAGAGGGTCCCTACACTGAGGTGTAGGATCAGATGAGACATCTCTAGGTGCCACGAGTCCGAGTAGTCACCCGTCGAAGTTGAATGATTTTTTGGTCTCGGGCTCTTAAGGGGCTACGCCGAACGAAGTATCCCGGAAGTAACGACGTTGTCACACACCAAAAAGATGCCTCCTCTAGTGTTCACCTATCCACCCATACATGTTGGAACATAGTCGGTTTGGTGCCATGACCCACCATTTGCAAAATATAGCGTTTGATAGCCTTACACTGGCTCAAACTGCACTATTTCGTGCGTTTACAAACAATAGGGCAGCGAGAGCACCAATTGGAGAAGGAAAACTGAGACAAGATATTATAGAGGGTCCCTACACCAAGGTGTAGGATCGGATGAGATGTCTCTAGGTGCACGGATTCTGCGTAGTCACTTGTTGAAGTTGAATGATTTTTTGGTCTCAGGGCTCTTAAGGGACTAGGCACGAACAAAGTATCCTGGAAGCAATGACATTGTCGCGCATCGAAACGAAACCTCTTATATGATTCACCTAGCCACTGGATGTTACGGCACATTTATTTTGGTGCCATGACCCACCGTTTGCAAAATATAGCTTTTGACAACCTTACATTGGCTCAAACTACACTATTTTTACGTTTGCAAACAATAGGGCAGCGAGAGCACCGATTGGAGAAGGAAAAATTGAGACAGGATATTGTAGAGGGTCCCTACACTAAGGTGTAGGATCATAGATGAGACATCTCTAGGTGCCACGGAGTCCGCATAGTCACCCGTCAAAGTTGAACATTTTTTTGGTCTCAGGGCTCTTAAGGGACTACGCCCAAATGAAGTAGCCTGAAGCAACGACATTTTCACGCACCAAAACGAAACCTCCTCTAGTGTTCACCTAGCCACCCAAACATGTCAACATATTTGGTTTGGTGCCACGACCCACCGTTTGCAAAATATATTGTTTGACAACCTTACATTGGCTCAAACTGCACTATTTCACACGTTTGCAAAACAATAGGTAGAGAGCACCGATTGGAGAAGGAAAAAACTGAGACATGATATTGTAGAGGGTCCCTACACCAAGGTGTAGGATTAGATGAGACATCTCTAGGTGCCACGGAGTCTACGTAGTCACCGTCAAGTTGAACAATTTTTTGGTCTCAGGGCTCTTAAGGGACTACACCCGAACGAAGTAGCCTGGAAGCAACGACATTGTCACGCACCAAAATGATGCCTCCTCTAGCATTCACCTAGCCACCCAGATGTTTTGACATAGTTTCAGTTTGGTGCCATGACCCACCATTTGCAAAATATAGTGTTTGACAACCTTACACTGGCTCAAACTGCACTATATTTCTGTGTTTGCAAAAAATAGGGCAGCGAGAGCACCGATTGAGAAGGAAAAAACTGAGAAAAGATATTTTAGAGGGTCCCTATGCTAAGGTTAGGATTAGACAAGACATCTCTAGGTGCCACATAGTCTGCGTAGTCACCCATCAAGTTGAATGAATTTTTTGGTCTCATGGCTCTTAAGGGACTACGCCCAAACAAGTAGCCTGGAAGCAACGATGTTTTCGCACACCAAAATGACACCTCCTCTAGTGTTCACCTAGCCACCCCGATGTGTCAGCAGCAGTCGGTTTTCAATGCCACGACCACCGTTTGAAAAATATAGCATTTGACAACCTTACACTGGCTCAAACTGCACTATTTCACGCGTTTGCAAACAATAGGGCAGCGAGAGCACTGATTGGAGAAAGAAAAAAAGACATGCTATTGTAGAGGGTCCCTACACCAAGGTGTAGGATTAGATGAGATGTCTCTAGGTGCCATGGAGTCTGCGTAGTCACCCGAAGTTGAACGATTTTTTGGTCTCAGGGCTCTTAAGGGACTACGCCCGAACGAAGTAGCCTGAAAGCAACGACATTGTCACACACCAAAACAATGCCTCCTCTAGCATTCACCTAGCCACCCATATGTGTTGGCATAGTTGGTTTGGTGCCATGATGTCCCGAGGCATGACTTCTCACTACTCACCTCCGTTCATTTCCTAGGACTACCTAGAAAAGGTAGTTTGTAAACATTTATGCCACGAAGGCTCAAGGAATGCTAGGAAGGCTCCGGATCGGGTGGTCTGACTCTAATTTGGGCCTCCCTAGAGCCCACCATAGCACCTAAAGGCATATACCCCCAATCGAACGTTGGTGGTGACAGTTTGTTAGACCACGACATCCTGGGGCATGACTTCTCGTGCTACTCGGCTAACATCAATGAGATTGCAACAAGGTTAACACATTACCATGTAAATACTCTAATGATTGTTAAATGATCTCTTTTTAAGCATGTTAATACACAATAGAACTTGTTAAGAATATTTTTGCATATCTTTTTCCAACTAAGTTAAGAACCTTCAATTTACCATTATATAACATATAACATCATATATGATATGTGTTGATTGTTATATCTTAGTTTCAAAATTAAATGTTAAACAAATAGATTTTTATTAGATGTTAGGGTTTCAAATAAATATGACAAGGATACCTGCTAGCATTTGAAATGCCTAAAAATTGTCAGTGTATCATCTTTAAAATGCAAGGATGTGAATTATTTGACAATATACATTACATACATATTTATGTGTTCTTATCTAGATTGATATGTCGTAACATATGTACAAACATCCTAAATAAATATGTAAAGAATGTTCACAAATTCCTTGATATATCATTTTAAAATTCATTGAAGAACCTTGAAATTTTTTCAAATACCTTGGAATGGTAAGGATGTGAATTATTTGACAAACCCCCTCACAAAAATGTGTATTTTGGACTAGAAGGATTGTAGGGTATACAAAAAATGGGGTTTTTAAAGTGTGTGCTTAAATACAAAAACATATAGGACTTAATAGGAAGTGAATCTACTTACGATAATCAAATCATGTGTAACTTCTTAGTTGATTGGCATAACACCAAATTATAAAGAGATAAGGTGTATCTATTGATCAATGGGATAAGCCCTATTAATGGGATAATCTCTAAAACAATGTAAATGCTTCCCTTAATTTCTTAACAATTTTACCATGCAATGTTGCACCATAGTAACATTATATTCATATAGTTCAAGATGAACTCTACCTCGCTTATTTCTAACAATGTTCATATTAGTTGATATGCAACAAATGAGTGTTAGCTTTAAAATAAAAAATGTTAGTTATAGAAATTCCCTCACAACCATTCTTTCAAAGATGTGCACATTGTTAGGAGGTGGGAAAATAATTAGAGTTGCACATACACCCTACGTAATTACTGTGAAAAAAGTAATTACGTATTTCCCTTTTGTAGTTCACCTAGCATGGTTATCATAGGTTTTTCTTAATGGAATAGGTTTGCTTAACAATTGTACCATGTAGTGCTCTGGGACGTGGTTTTTTAATTTTAAATCAAACATACATATAGAACTAATATATGGTTATGAAAACATACATAGAAGGATATCATGTGCAATGAAATCGAATCAAACATAGAAGTAATATCGTTATGAAAACCAACACATGGATATATAATGTATCAAACTAAGTGTGATGCACGTCTTATAAGTTCATAACATGTGTACATCAACTAAGTGTCTCTCTCTAAAATATAAGTTCATAACATGTGTACATCTCGAACTAAGTGTGTCATACATATAGGACCACATGTGGTTGCATAAGGCTATATATACAATGGACTATATGAAGAATCATGAACTAGGACCAGATGGCCCATATATATATATCTATGTACATCCAGGTCCTATGAATCTAATCATGAAACATCTTCCCTCTCTTCACCTTGCTAGAAGTAGCATGTCCACGACCTGGGGATGTAGTGGAGGGAGATGCCACTATGGATTTCATCCATGTGGTCCTAGGCATCTCTAAGAAAGCCTGCAACCTAACTTGCACATTCATAAACAACAAGTTTTTAACACCCAAATTTTTAAAATACATTCAAAATTTAGAAACTTAGAATTTAGTTAAAATGCATGTGAAATCTTACCGCAATGTCATGATCCCTATCAATTTTTCATTGACACGTCGCAGGGACAACAATAGACTCACAAGGGGTAAGCTACATACAAATAATTAAATTTCAAATTAAATATTTCATGTACAAAATTTGATATTGTAGATTTAAGTAATAAGAAATAATTCCTCCAAAATTTAACAAATTTGAAAAATTATACCTCAGTTAGTGGATCTGCAGATGCTATGGCAAAGATCTACACAAGACCTCCATAGTCTGCATATATGGAGGAGTCTCTCTAGTAGTCATAAGTTATACAAAAAACATGTACAAATCAATATTAATCTACATGACTACCACATAATAGACCCAAAGCATAATCCATGTGAACTTCCACAATTAGAAACAAAGTGTAAAGAGAAACTAACCTATGTAAAAGTCATGTGAGGCATGCCAGTAGCCTCAGTTCCTAGAGCAGATGATGACCCATCAGTCTCCTATGTATAAAAGATAAACATATATTAATATATACATGTACACGTGAAACATTATAATAATAAAAGTGCAATCAAATGAAATTTGAAATTTAAGTACAACTTGAAACTTACATTTGTAACATGCCCAGCTGTAGTAGCTAGCATGTCGACGTCGGATGTTTCCTTCACTCGGCTCTTGCTATTTAAAATAAAATAAAAAATTAGTTTTTACATGTATGTACATGACGTACAATCAAATACATATATATTAAAATCTCAAACATGAATTAAACTATTGTATATATATATATTAAATATTTATTTGACATTTACCTGTGAAAGACCAAGATCATTTGCACCAGTTCCAAAAACATCTGCCATCATCTCATCTAGAGAAAATAAATCATGTGATCCAACAAATGATGTCTCGCCCATAGTGCATACGACACCACATGATCCATAGTGGTGTGGTGCGCTAGAATTGGTGCCTCCACCAACATCACCAGATGTAATTTGGTCACTATGTTGGGTCGAGTGTCAGTGAGCTCCCTCAATGCATGTAGTGTGTCAATCTCCACAACCTCCTTCACTATAGGAGGGATAACTGAAGGTAGTGGGGTTTTGGGGCATGGGGATCCTTGGTTGACCTAACGCATGCACCAGGTCTACTCTGTGCAGAGCCACCTCCTCACCCATAAAACTTAGAAAAGTCAAAATAATTTGGGACCTCATTAAGCACAAACTCGCAATATAATTTCTTTAAAAATAGAGAGGAACCTCATTGTTGTTGCATGGTGGATAATAAAAACCATCCACCATCGGTCCCAAAAATTGTTCTTGATTCGGTCATCATGGCACCAATGGATTGGGAACCATTTGCAAGTAGTCTGCGGGGGGAATTGGTTCTCGGTCAATAAATAATGCACAAATGTGGTCTTTTCCAAAAAATTGTCTTTTATGGCCGCATGGGATAATTTATCTACATACCACCACCTACAATCACCTCTAAAGGTATTCCATCTGTCTATTTGGTTGGTTGCAGAGTCGATGTCACCAATCAATGTTTGCAATGTGTTGACTAAAGTCATGCGGGATGGAATTGTGGCATGATTTTGTCATATAGTATAAATAAGGTTCTTAATGATAATTTTATTTTTTTGGATTCTTCCAACGATATCATCTTGTGTTCCTACGGGTTCCATGGGGATAAAAGGAGCCACATGAGGTGGATCTATGTTTGGAGGAGGGTTTTGAGGAATATTTCGATGGTTTACAGGATTACGAGCTTATCGAGCAACGACAAAATAAAAAAATTGTATACATAAACAAAAAATTGAAAAACCCATGAAAATCACAAAAAATAACCTAAAATGCAAAAAAAATGATCAAAATCGAGGGCTTACCTCTTTGTCTTGGTGGCATGGTTGAAACTATCACGATCCAGAAGTCCAAAGAGTAATTTTTAGGGGGTATTCAAAGCACGAGTGCCAAAGGTCTAGGAGAAATCACGGTTCGAAATAAAAATGGGGGAAAATGAGGAGTTGTGGGTCTATTTTTT
Source organism: Taxus wallichiana var. yunnanensis (assembly GCA_018340775.1). Lineage (NCBI taxonomy): Eukaryota > Viridiplantae > Streptophyta > Pinopsida > Cupressales > Taxaceae > Taxus > Taxus wallichiana. Next base: position 654,549,814 of record CM031243.1, on the reverse strand, counting down.
TGTCTCGTAGATGATCACGATCACGCTTTAGGTTCAAAATCACCAAACCTATAAAAAACAATTATGCGAGCACGGTTTAGAAATCGAGATCGCGGTACCTAAATTTCATCTATTACATCAAAATTTATGTTAACCTCGAGAACTAGGAATATCAAAATTTATTTAAACCTTGAAGGGTGTTTGGGCACTTTGAATGGTTAGCTCATAGAGGAGGAGGCATGATTATCGTAGAAGCACCATAGATCTGTTGATTGAAGAATGCACATGTGGATGATGTGCGACATGAATTATTACAAGAAAAAATAAAGAACGCATACAAGACTGTAAATTACGAAAATACAAGAGATATAATTATAATAACACAGAAGTAGCTCCAACTCAATAAAATCAAATAGAATAATGCAAGAGATGTACATATAGGAGGTGAATGTGTAACATCCTCCTAGAATCACGGTAACCTCCACCTAAAATAGTGGTAACCTCCATACCCGAAATATCCAATCAACAGACAAGTGGCCAAGGGTAGTAAATACCACTAACTAAAATAGTGTGATCAAGTGTACACCTAAGCAAGCATATCCCATAAGTGTAGGGAAACTCCAAGTGAGGTGGAATATCCCGAGTAGGATAATACAAATAAAGCAAGGAAAATAAATCCTACATTAACACCCCCAATAAGCATAACTTAGGTGGGAAGTGAAAAATGAAAGTGGGTCCTGAAACAAGGCCTGATGAGGTACCCACATACAATGCATCTCTCACAAATATAGAGTAAAAGGAAAAAACCCAATAAAAAAAACTCACCTCTAAAAGAGAGACAAAGAAGAGAAGGTAGGACTAGAAATCCCCACTTGAAGCTACAACTACCTGTAGCCATCTAGTATCCTACAAAGAAACCTCCTCGAGTGATTGTGGCTCAAAAGTAGATGTAGTGAATAGTGGATAGCCATGAAAGAGTGAAGTTAGTTGTCAAGTGTTTGATGGATCTCCAACCAAGGCATGGTTCATATCCAAGGAAATATGCTCCTCGTGTAAGGTAGAAGTTCCAAATGCTCCATGAAGGAATGATGTATCCAATGTAGAAGTGAAGAAGGAATGTGAAGGGCCTCAGAATCGAGTAGAAAACTTCATGATGTCTAATGAGTCATGAATCAAGATGCCTTCTCCCTGAAAAGCATGAAGTGGACCAGAAGTAGCTGGATCAATAAATAAATCCTCTAAAATTAGAAGGTGACAAGGAGATATTGGAGGTGGGTCCCCATCACTATTGTAGTCATTTGTGTTAGAAGATAATTCCTCATTAGAAATTTTCTCAAGCTCAGAAATTTCATCAAGTATAGGTGAATCTGGTGAAGAATATAAAGGAGAGATAAAGTGAGAGAAGGAATATAGCTGAGTCATATGATCGACTACACCCACTACAATGATAGTATCACTGTGTATTTTTCTAACATATACTAAATCTGGAGTGAACTCAACCCGCATTCCCTGACTAAGGTGAGTAATCTAGTAGAATGATAAGATATTAGTTGATAGTGAAAGAATAATAAGAACATTATTGTATGTTCCTCCATTCACTTCAACAAAACCTCTTAAAAATTCATGTGTAGAAATATTAACAAAATTGTATAGTAGAGATGTTGCATGGCTCTAATGAAGTGAACTCTATGTGTGAAGAATCCATATGATGTGATGCACTAGAATCAATAACCCATGTAGGAGGTGGTGATACAATTGCAACTAGGGCTCTCCCTTTTTTATCCTTTCCTAATTCTTTCTCTTTCCCTTTTCCATTGATATTTGCATTAGAGGATTCATTGGTTTATGAATATTGGAAGACTCGGGCGCCTATCTTATTCTTCTCAAGAAGACTTGTGAGGTGGTCAATTTGTTTCTTCATACATTTTCTTTCATCATGTCTTCCTTTACAATACCCACATTTGATCCTTTCTTTATTGGACTTAACACTAGAAGAGGAAGTTTCAGAGTTTGATGTAGAGGTGGAATAATATTGATCCTTCTTGATTTCTTGATCCTTGTTATTATGTTTATACTTTTTGTTGCTAAATGGATTTTGTTTTATATTCCTAGAAATGATACCTTGAGGTTTGGAGGACTTCAAGGTGCCCATTTGGATTAAATTTTCTTTCTCCTTAGTCAAATCAGCAATTAATTCATCTAACGTTGTCATTTTCCAGCTTTTCTCCTATGGATATCTTAGTGGCATATAAGGTAGAGACAAAGATAGAATAGTCAGGACCTAGTTCAGCAAGAAGAGAGAACAAGTTGTTCATCCTTCTTTTCTATTCCAAATTCCTTCAAATGTAATCTCAAGGAATTTCTTTTGGTAAAGAAGTATTCCAAAGTGTCAAAGTTGTTATGAGTTAGGCTTATAAGTTTAATTCATAGCTCATGCCCCCTCATTGTGTCAACTGGTTTAAATAGTGAGGATGAGATAGTCCACATTTGATTTCATGATGTGGATGACTGTACATAGAAGAAGAGTTCGGGGGTCCACTTAAAGACATAAGATACGAAAAGATTCATCACACTTGTTGAACCTCTTGACTTTATATGTGGTTGCACTAGGTTCAGTTTCTAACCCCATAGTGATGTGGTACAACCCTTTACTCCTAAGCACAATGGTCATTTTTAATTCATTTCCTGGTAGTTAAAAGGTGTAAGTGCATTAACCGAGCTTAGATCCATTTTTAAAAAGTAAAGTTGTGGTAGTTTTTTTGTAGAAAATAATGAAACGTGTGGAAAGAAGGAAGTGCCAAAAACAAAGGAACACACATTATACCCCCTTGAAGTTATATCATGCAGCCACCCCATAGTTTTTGAACTTTATAACTTGGTGAGTTTTAAAAATGAGTAAGTCCAATGCATGGGGGAAAAAAATTACTTTTGCAAAAAGTGGCACTTAATTTCGAGCTACCGATCAAAATTTATTACAATAGTGATTTACCGTAACTAAGCCCTATTTTAAAAGAATTTGCACTAAAACTTGAAATGCATTAATTTACTAAAATTTGAGAGAAATAGGTGAAATGTGTCCCCAACATTATAGATAAATAGGTCAAAGAAATGACCAATGAGAACGAGACAAGTGGCAAGTTAAACTTTTAGGGTAAATTGTATGGCTATGTGGCTGTCATTTATGCATCATTACTAAATCTATGTCGGCCATATATTTCAATTAGGATGACCAAATCATGTGAAATAAGAATCATTGGAAATATATTGAGGAGAACTTCTATATGGAGGTGTTTTTATGGCACTATCAACCATGTTTTTGGGGAAAATACAATCATATATGCCAATAAATATTTTAGAATATGGTTTGGGGATGTTTGAGAAAATATTTTCATCTAAGCATCATTATTAAAAGATAGACATGAGAACATCCAGATTCTCTAACATATTCCTTCCCCCTTTCCATTTTCTAATTTTCTATAAAATCCATATTGGGTTTCATTATAAAGGGTCTTCTTCCTTTAATGCAATGTTACTATGCTCTTTTGAGTTTCTAAACATTTTGAGTTTCATAGATCTTTATTTTTTAGCCTATGTGTAATGCAATGACTGTATTTTTCATGGCTATATAATATTGTGCATCTTTACAACATTAATATCAAATTTATTACGACTTATATATACCCTTTGGATTATTTTATTGCTTTTTTGTCTTTTGTTATGTTATTTTATAATGTGTGTGGTTATATTTGCATGGTTTCATTGCATTATATCACCAATGGAAAAGGGAGAGTGATCATTTATTTCTTTGGAGCATCACCATTTTATTTTCAACCTCATCCTTCTCCCTTTTCCATTTGCATTTTTTAGATTATATTTAGATTAGTGGAAACATTATATTAGTTAGGATAAGAGCTAACTTTCTCTAGAGGTATTCCCAATGGGAGTTAATGACCTATTTTCACTTGAAGTTGCACACTCAATGAATCCAAAGATTATAAACCTCAATGAACATGGAAAGACCTCCAAAGTGTAGGAAAATGGAACCTTTTTAGGTTAGTCTCAAGAGAAGGCCGACTTCCTTATTTCATATCTCACTACAAAACTAACTATCCGACACTATACTATTTCTACCTAAAATTATCCTAAGACTTCTATGGGACCAGGCTTGAGAACGAGAGAGTGAAAAGATTACAAAAAAAGGTGAAACACCAAACTAGAACATGGATCGATTATGGCTCCAACCAAGGACACAAATATAACTACATAAGAAAAGATTCGATGAGTGAGCACTAAACTTTAAGAGAAATAAATTGAATAAGATCAAGACGAGTAAGAGGATAGAAACATGCACATTAAACACCAAAAAATCAAAGGAAAAAAATAACAGTTGCATTCAATATCAATAACATATCCCTTTATAGTATATTAGAGTTGAGGCACGTGAAAACTCCACATGTGAGTTATAGAGTCTCTCCACAAAAGTATTAAGCTCAAAAGGGAAGATCTCTCAACTTCAAAAAAAAGTAAACCATCATTATGCCTTTCATATTTACATTTATAGGGTCTAAGAGAGAAAGAGGAAGGATAGATCACATCATTGATCAATGAGATCAACCACCCCCCCCCACCAAGGACCAATCTCATGGGATATGTATGGGCACGTGGTATGGTTCCACTTGTAAGCCATCAAATTACTAGTATAGGAGAACGACACCCATACTTCAATAAATTCTAGTGGTGAGGCAATTGAGAGTGTTAGGAAATATCTAATTTAGTGCTCCATGGTATTTTATAGTTTACCATATGGTAATTTAGTTACTTATATTATTGTTATGTAACAATAATATATATTATTGGAGTTTTGTTAGTGAGGTGGTATTCGTAGGTTATTTAGTTGGAGCAACCTCCTTGATTTCGAGGATTACATCCACCTATATATTTGTATGTTGCATATTGAATAAAAATCAAGAATTTTTGTGTCGATCTGTTGTTTTATCATTAATTGGTATCGATCTTTTTGATCATGTGCTTGTAATAGAGCCTATGTGATACCAACCGAAAGAATAATAGTTTGTGAAGGGTTCTTGTGGATGGTAGTATCTATGCAAAGATTATAGTTGTGTTATAATAGCTTGTAGGAGCGTATTTGAGTTAGGTGAATCCTTGAGAAGAATGAAACTACGATTTCATCGACAATGAACACATTCACCTTGACAAAGGTCAATAAGTATCGTATTGAGATTAGCTTCACACAACATTTTTTATTTCTATCAGAATTTTGAGCTTGTTTTAGTTTCCGATTTTCGATACATTCCAAGGAGATAGATTTGCAGACTACCTAGATCTAGATCTATGTACAAGCTCTCTACCGTTTTTCTCACAACTAATTTTCTCGCGATGTGTTTCAAACATTGCGAGGAGTTTTAGTCAACAATAATTTTGTTCATGATCTTTCACCGTGATATTGTTATCAATGTGTCTATTGTGTGTGGATTTAATTTGGAGGCATATATTCGTGGAATCGATCACCCAATGCATGGATTATAAACGTGTCTAAACCATTTGAATGTTTATCATAGAGTGTGATCTTGGTAGTGGATAATAAACTATGGTAAATCGACCCAACCAAAACCAATAGCGAAGTGTATTTTGGTCAAGATCTTGAAGTCTGCATTGATTCCTCACCCACCCAACAATGAAATTTATGGTCATGCATTCTTTACGTGTCACCTATATTTCCTTTAGTTTTTTCAAGCAAAAATATATAAGATCGTGTGTTTATATTAGTAATATTTAGTCTTGAATCCAAATGAATCGGTGGAAATCCATGTCTATGATTCATTATATATAGTAAAAAATTGTTAAAGAGTTAAAATTGTGTCTAGGATCTAATAGTCGTGTCTTTGTTCAAAAGTGTCACCTTGTCTTAATATGTTTATGTGTGTCATGTCGATCAATGTTATTGTAAGAAATAAGAATGTCAAAATTTGAAAGTGTGTCATTGAGTCTTTGTCCTCTCCACTTTTTCAATGTGTGTCAAATAATTTTTAGTTAAGTCGTAAAAATAAAATATTTTTTTTGCATTTGAACTGTTGGATGTATTATCGTCAGACGCAAAATCCAAGACAATATTATGGGGGGAATTATAAAACCGAATCACAAATCCATATTCAACTAACTTAGTAGCAATAAAGATTGGAGGATGGAGGCAACAGAGGTAGGAGGATGATTAATGTCCTCGAGTATGTCCCTACCTCAGATGTCACATACTACTTTAGTGACACTTTTTTCTTTGTGTGTGATGAATATTAACATATGAGCATCCTTGTTCTTATGTGTAGTACAATGTTTGTGTTTTCCCTGTTATGATGATGATGTGGAGATTCATACCATGACACTATAACATAAAGTGTTCTTAATCGATTGACTTGATAGTTTATGTGAATTGGTTGATGGGTCTTGTCGACATTAAAATTTTCCTCCGTAATTTCTATTTTATTAATGTATGTATTAGGAATAGGATGTTGTTAAGTATAATTAGTAGTGGCGTCCAATAGAAGATAACGGCACCGTCGATCAAATCCGCGCCAATAATGTAGAATACGGTAAATGAGTCAGTACAATAAGAATGTTGTAAAAGTAAATATTTGTCGTAAGTGGTTCGGTAATGTTAAAATGTCAAAGTTGGGATAAGTAGAGAAGTAGGGTCTACATGATTAGGAATTAGAAATATTATATTTGTAATAAGGACAAAGAGTGATGTCATAAATATTTTGTATATTTTATTTGTGGAAAAATCTAAAAAGGTGGAACCCATGTGAGATAATAAGGTTTATCTTCTCTTAGAAGATAAGCCTACATGTAAAGGCAAGAGTTTAGGCATGGAATATGATTGGCCGGAAGAGATTTCCTATCCTATCTTAGAGATAAGGTGGATAAGCCTGAATTCCTATAAATAAAGAGGGCACCCCCCTCATTTAGCATAGAGAGAAGTAGTGAGAAATATTGTATGAGTAAGTGTGTAAAGGAAGCCATCATTTTGAAGGTGTGTTAAAGAAGCCATTAAGAGGTGTAATTGTGAAGTTTCTCCCATAGTTATTGTTTGAAGGCAAGTGAAGTTAATAACACTTGAAGAACCTCATGGGTGAGATTGTAACAATTTCATGTTGATATTATAATTTACACTGATATTTCAGATTTATCATTATTCCTTCTTATCATAGTCTATGGTATTCTTGTGTTATGTTTGTTGTTGTGTTTCCAGATTACATCCACCAAACTAAGAGCTATGCATTAGTTAATAATCATAGCACGAGGAGTTCCCGGTGAAGAATTATCATAGTGCCGGATTGGTGTTGACATTTTGGTTCCGTTGCGGGACCATTCCTCGTTGGTGGATTTTCTGGAGAAATATTCCCACTTAGTCAGAAAACATTTGGAGGGTAACCTTGTTTTTACTGTGCATAGTAGTTACCATGGTAAAGTCACTTTTTGTCATGAATAGTATTTACCGCAGTAAAGTCACTTTTTACCGTGAATAGTATTTACCGCAGTAACTTCACTTTTTACTGTGAATAGTGTTTACCACAGTAAAGTCAGTTTTTACCGTAGTAACTTCACTTTTTACTGTGAATAGTGTTTACCACAAGAGTCGGTTTTACCGCAAAGAAGTCAAGTTTTACCATAGTTTACCATGGTCATTTCTATTTTCTATTATAGTGATTCCAATTATTTGTGCACATAAGTCTTGTTGATTGTACTTGTGGGTTGGTATTTCACTGTGGTTACTTTTGGAAATGGGGAAGATTCCTGTTTTTTCAGCCCAATCTAATGAAGATGCTTCCTCTTTCATTCAAGAGTTTAAACGATCTTGTATTTGTAATGGCCTTATAAGAAGGGAACAATGGACTGAATTTTTTCCTACCTTTTTGGATGGTTCAACCCTTAGGTGGTTTGAAACACTAGATGATAATGTGAAAAACTCATGGGATTTATTAACTGAAAGTTTTCTTGAAGAATTTGGTGAACAACAAAAATATGCAGATCTCATGATCGATATCACAAAGCTAGCCCAAGGAGAGAAGGAGAAGATAAGGGATTATCATGCTCGTGTTCTAGAGCTAAGGAGGAAGCTCGATGCCCGATCCGAAAGGAAGAATTAGCGGATGGGTTAATGAATGGCGTGGATAATCTCCTCTATAAGCACTTCATTCTTGGGATGAAGCCGAGATCGACAACGAGTGAAGTATGACCGCCTAGCTACTATTGAACAACCAAAGGAGATTGCGAAGAAGGTAAGAAGAAAGCATGGAAGAGGAGCCCAAAGAAATTGTTGCTAAAGTAGAGCCTACACCAGACCTTTGGTCCGAATCCACAACCACTCTCGGTGAGCACAAATCCTTCTCCTAGTACATCTACCGAGTATGAAGATCTGCTTTCGAAAGATGGGTCGCTTAACTATTAATCTTCTTCAAGGAAAAGAATTTAGTTCTCGGGGAGGAGATAGAGGTCCAAAAGAAATATTTTTGAAGTTGTATGTTATGGTTGTTATAAAAGGGTCATTATAAGCATAATTGTCCGATAGAGCTTCTACATCTAGTACAAGATAATGATAAAGGAAAAGCACCTATGAATTCTTTTGATGTAGTAGATAAGAGCATAAATAATAAAGTAGATGTGTTTGTAACAAAAAGAAAGAAAGAAAAAGATAACCAAGATGGAAATGATCCTAAGAAGATGAAAGGAGAAACTAGTAAGAAACATAGGAGAAGTAAGTTGGGTGTGCGGGATTTTCGATTTCACAAGGACAAGGACCATACTCCATCTTAGACGATCTGTCCAAAAGGCTGCAAATATTACATATGGTCAACTCTTGGCTATGTCTTCGAGAAGAGACGAGAGCTGCGAAGTGGACTCAATGCTCAACAAAGGATGGAGGTTGAGGTCCCTATTTTTGAGGCAGAGGCGGATCCCTACGCTCCACAAGCTGAGGTATTATGTAATGGTATTTCAATTCATGATGTCTTAGTTGATGGAGGTGTTGCGATTAATGTAATGACCGAGTCAGTAATGAATATGTTGGGTTTAAAATTGATTGCCCCTCAACACTTATGTTAAGGTCATTAAATAAACGAAAAACTAAACCGAAGGTGTAGTTTCAAATGTGGCAAAATCTGTTATGGGTGTTGTATGTGTGGTAGACTTTCGGGTGATGAAAAATGGTGCTTGTTGCATACCCAATGTTGTTGCGAAGACCATGGCTAAGGAGATTTCATGCAAGAAACTACTGGAATGAAGGCTTCATGACACTTGGACGTGGTAGAGAGATGGTGAAGATAAACGTGATTCCTCGGCATCATAAGGCGTAACCCGTGGATTCAAGTGATGAAACCGATGATTGGACATCCTCGATTAATCGAGTACTAATGAAGAGGACACGAAGATGAAGAAAGTGAGGTTGATGTTTCGGTCATGGATATCCTTCCAATCACATCGACTCATGATCTCATAAAATTATTTGAAGAAGAAATTGATGATCGTCTCCAACAAATAAAGATTGGTGATCTTTGTGATGGAGAGTGAGAAGGAATCCTACCTCCGGCTCTTTCAAGGTACATACACATATTCACTTTTGATTACAAGGAACTCACAAGTAAATTGGGTAGAACATTCTATTGAGTGGTAGATGGTGCTAAGCCCATAAAGCAAATGCCATATAAAATGAATCCTAATTTTTCCAAGATTGTAAAAGAAGAAATAGATAACTTGCTTGATGCGGGATTTATATTTCTTTGTGGAGAATTCGAATGGGTTTCTCCCATTGTGATCTCAATAAAAAATAGGAAGTTATGCATTTGTGGTGATTATAGGAAGCTCAATAAGGCAACAAAGAAGGATCATTACCCTCTTCCATTCTCGATTAGATTTTGGACGAAGTAGGCGGCCGAGTGCTATAGTTTTGTTGATGGATATAGCGGATACAACCAAGTTCGTATAGCGAGAAAGATCAGCTGAAGACCACGTTCACCACTCCTTAGGGAACGTTTTCTTATAGAGTTATGCCTTTTGGGTTATGTAATGCTACAGCAACGTTCCAGCGCTTGATGAATAGGGTGTTTGAACCCTACATTGGGAACTTCATCGAGTATTTACGGATTATTTTTTCATCTATGGGAGTAAGATGGAACACCCGCACTGAGATGGAGACAACATTTCAAAGGTTAGATGAAGCACAAGCCTCACTAAACCCTAAAAAGTGTGTCTTTGGATGTTCTAAAGGTGTTTTGTTAGGGCATGTTGTATCTAGAGATGGTATTGGTACTGATCCTGATAAAGTTTCAAAAATCAAAGAGTTACCATTTCCTATGAATAGAAGTAAGTTGAGATAATTTTTAGGCCATGTGGGTTACTATAGAAGGTTCATCAAGAATTTCTCAAAGATTGCACAGAGCCACTAACCCAGTTCTTGAAGAAGAATGTTACTTATGAACCAGGAAATAAGGCACATGAAGATTTTGAACAACTGAAGGAAGCCCTGGTGTCTTCACCTATTTTAAAGAATCCAGATTGGAGCAAGCCATTCATTGTGTATACTGATGCCTCAGATGCAGCACTAGGAAGTACTCTAAGCCAAAAGGATGAAAATGGGAATTATCATCCAATTTACTTTGGGAGCAGACAAATGAGTAGTGCTGAGGTAATTTATACTGTAACTAAAAAAGAGGCTCTAGCTATCATTTTTCTTGTAAAGTAGTTTAGAAATTACTTTCTAGGGCAGAAATTTATAGTTGTAACAGATCATCAAGCTCTAAAATATATTGTGAATAAGCCTAACCCATCAGGAAGGATAGTAAGATGGATAATTTTGCTACAAGAATTTGAATTTGATATTATAGATAGGCCAAGAAAGAAGCATGTCAATGCGGATGCCCTCTCTTGAGCCTATGATGGTTTAGGTTCACCTTGTGATGATGATGATTTGCCGATGCAAAGCATTGTTATCTCTTGACACAATCCCTAGTGAATACATAGATATTTGGAATTATCTAAATGAATTCAAGTTTCCTGATGGTGCCAATGCAAAGACTTAGTTGAAGATTACTCAAGCCAGTCATCCATATTCTATTCTGCATGGAGTATTATTTCGAATAGGACCTAATGGACAGTACAAGAGGGCAATTGGACATGATCAAGGGAAGGAGCTGATAGAAGAATTCCACAATGGTACATGTGGAGAACACTTCTCTAGACAACTTATAGCAAGAATAATCTTAGACGCAGGTTATCACTAGCCCACTCTTTTTAGAGATTGTTATAATTATTGTAAGACATGTGATATTTGTCAAACACATGGTAACCGTAAGACTTCATCAGATCCATTATGCCCTATTCTTCCACTTGGTCCCTTTGAAAAGTAGGGAATAGACATTGTAGGTCCACTTCTAACTACCCCACACCAAAATAAGTATATTGTAGTTGCCACAGTTATTTAACCAAGTGAGTTGAAGTTAGGCCATTGAAAACAAACTTCCATGGATGAAGTGGAAAGGTTCATATATGAACGCATTGTCACCAGATTTGGTTGCCCATTAGAAATTATAACAGATCAAGTAATCCACTTCATTAATGAGGTGGTAGAAGCCCTAGTCAACAAGTTTTCTATTAAGCACGGAAGGCAACAACATACAAGCCAAACACAAATGGACAGTGGAATGAACAAATTTTGTGTTGTGTCAAATTCTAGCAAAGATGCAGCCTTGCAGGTACATAAGTGGGATAATAGGATTCATGCAAGATTGTGGGCATATAGGAAACATCAAAGTCAACAACAAGATACTCCCCATTTCGGTTGGCTTATGGCATTGATCCGATTCTTCCTATTGAGTTTGATATTCCCACTGTGAGAGTTATGAAAAATGAAAGGATGGATGAAAGTGATTCAATAAAAGAAAGGTTGGTACATCTTCATTTGCTAGAGAAAATGAGGGAAATAACGAAGGATACAAGCTATAAGAAGAAAATGAAGCGAGAGGAATACTTTGATCAAAAGATCTGTTGGTCTCCATTTCATGTGAATGACTTGGTTCTAGTATATGATTCCAGATACAAAAAAAGAAGACAGAAAATTTCTTCCAAAGTGGATGGGGCCCTACAAAATAGCAATTGTGCATGAAAATGGTACATATCGACTGGAGGAATTAGATGGTACTCCCATTACAAAATGGGTCAACCATGACAAGTTAAATATTTTCCAAGCACCAGCTTCAGAATGTCCATAAGAGTCTACTCTGAGGACGGAGTAGAAGTTAGGAAGGGGAAAATGTTGACATTAAAATTTTCCTCCATAATTTCTATTTTATTAATGTATGTATTAGGAATAGGATGTTGTTAAGTATAATTAGTAGTGGCGTCCAATAGAAGATAATGGCGCCGTCAGTACGGTGCCGCCAATAATGTAGAGTACGGTAACAGTCAAAGTACAATAGGAATGTTGTAAAAAGTAAATATTTGTCATAAGTGGTCCGGTAATGTTAAAATGTCAAAGTTGGGATAAGTAGAGAAGTAGGGTCTACATGATTAGGAATTAGAAATATTATATTTGTAATAAGGACAAAGAGTGATGTCATAAATATTTTGTATATTTTATTTGTGGAAAAGTCTAAAAAGGTGGAACCCATGTGAGATGATAAGGTTTATCTTATCTTAAAAGATAAGCCTACATGTAAAGGCAAGAGTTTAGGCATGGAATATGATTGGCTGGAAGATATTTCCTATCCTATCTTAGAGATAAGGTGGATAATCCTGAATTCCTATAAATAAAGAGGCCACCCCCTCATTTAGCATAGAGAGAAGTAGTGAGAAATATTGTATGAGTAAGTGTGTAAAGGAAGCCATCAATTTGAAGGTGTGTTAAAGAAGCCATTAAGAGGTGTAATTGTGAAGTTTCTCCCATAGTTATTGTTTTAAGGCAAGTGAAGTTAATAACACTTGAAGAACCTCATGGGTGAGATTGTAACAATTTCATGTTGATATTATAATTTACACTGATATTTCAGATTTATCATTATTCCTTCTTATCATAGTCTATGGTATTCTTGTGTTATGTTTGTTTTTGTATTTCCAGATTACATCCACCAAACTAAGAGTTGTGCATTAGTTAATAATCATAGCATGAAGAGTTCCCGATGAAGAATTATCATAGTGCCAAATTGGTGTTGGCAGTCTTAATTCATGTATTCACCTAGAAAGGTTGATGGGCCCCTATTCATGGATGACGGCAGATTAATGTTGAGGATCGAGACCATGTGCAAGCTACAGAGTGGCATGTTGCTTGGTTGAAGAATGTGTTATTTCTCCCATGTTCACACTAGGGGGATGTTAGGAAATATCTAATTTATATTTCCATGGTATTTGTTATTTTACCGTATGACAATTTAGTTATTTACATTATTATTATGTAACAATAATAATATTATTGGAGTCTTGTTAGTGAGGTGATATTTGTAGGTTATTTCATTGGAACAACCTCCTTGATGTCAAGAGTACTACATCCACCTATATATTTGTATGTTTCATAATGAAATAACAATCAAGAATTTTTGTGTCAATCTGCTTCTGTACCATCGAGGGGGTTTGGTTTGAATTATGCATGGATTCATTGAGTTTCACAAAATTCTAGCATTCTTCCACCTTTATTACATCTCCCATGGCCTTCACTTTACCTTGTTAGCTGCGATGCATTTATGTGACCTACAACTTCATGATGTATTCATTATGTGTTCCACGACATTTTTGTTTTTACCTTGATATGTGGCCTTATCTCTGATTTCCATGGTTTTCCATAGCTTTCACATCTTCTATATGATTGACGAGAGTCTTCATATTTACATGACCTTATTTCATCCTCCATCACTTCCATCATATTGTGAGACTTCTTCCTTTTTATCTTCTTTTCCCATGCTTCCTACCACCTTTTTCATGCGACCTTTTCTTCGCCTTGTCCCACGAGGATTTGAATTTACTTTCTCATTCATCCTGTAGGTGATCGTTAGAATTTGAATTTCTTTATCTAGTGGGTAACCGTTGGAATGTAAAAACTCTTTATTTCTTCACCCTTCTTTGCTCCATGTACTACTTCCATACTCATCTTTTTCTCCATTTTCATGATGTTGTAAGGTATTGTGTCTTTTTGCATGGAACATTCTTAACCTCACCGAAATATTCACCTTGATAGTATTGTACAACTCATTTCCTTTGTTATATGGCATGTAACCTCGGTGTGGGGTTCCCATTGTTGTGCGAATTTTACAACTCGTGTGGAACACTATGTTTTCTCGAATTTGTGGAATGTTAAATTCCTTCAAATTATTTCCACATAATAACTTATTCTTTGTTCCACACATTTTTATTTTTGAGAGCTTCCTAAGTCTCGAGTTCTTGTTCCTTTCTTCCATATGTTAGGTGAACTTGCAGAACATTATGTTCTTATTTTTGTATAACACTAAGTACCCTTGTTCTCTCAATTACTTGACTTAAATGAAGTTTTCAAAAATAGCATGAGTTCTATTTTGGACATGTCCTATGCCTTAGGGTAATTTTAATTATTTTTTATGAGATACCAATCCTCATTTGCTTCTATTGGGTGAAACTTTTCAATAGCCGATAATGCCGATACAACAAAATAATTTACAAAATACACCCTTGTGTTTCCTATTAATTAAGAAGGAAATTTAGAAGCTCCTTCATGTAGGTTTTATTTGTATTGTTGATTATTCTCAATAGGTGCATATTATATTCCTATTTCCAAACCTAATGGTGAGATTTATTGTTGTATATATTTATGAGATTTAAACAAAATTTTTCCTAAGGATTGTTTCCCTTTGCATCACATTGATGCAATCACTCATAAATGTGGGATATAAAATACAATTTATTATGGATTATTTTATTCGATATAATCAAATCAAATTCAACCTTACTTGATTAAGAGAAGACATTTTTCACTAATATTTGGGGTATGTTCTTTTATAGGGTCGGGCCTTTCAAGTTGAAGAATGTTGGTGCTATATATCATATCATGTGTTATGACATATATAATTCATGATTTCATCCATAAAGCCATCAAACACTATGTTAATGACTTAATGGAAATATAAAATTTGAAAAGGCGAATTTTTTGGAGCAGGTCAATGTCCTGTTCACCTAAAATTTACAATATATTTTTTTAGGGGTCGACTTTCACCTACATTTGAAAACATCTCCTATAAAAACCTAGGTGATTCATCGGGTAGTATACTACCACCAATACCTTACCAATACCATGAACTTGCATACTCTAAGCACCAGAGCACAATACAGATTTGATTACTATTAGTAGTTTAGTTGGGTGAGATGTCATTTTTTGAACGTGTGACTATAAATATTATATGTAGATGGGTGCTACAAAGAGATCTTGTTGACGCACGACAAGGGTTTTTTTGTTGACACACGACACTAATCTTGTTGAAGCACAACTATATTGTGGTTGACGCACAATAGAGTTTTTTTTTCTTTACGCCCGATAAGGAGTTTTTTATCGTGATGGGTGACAAAGGAGATATTGTTGATGCACACGTGATAGGGGTTTGTTTGTTGGCGGCACACAATTGAAACACTTCTCTTGTTGACGATGACACACTTACTTTTTTGACACATGACTTAGTGTATTTCCTAACATGTGACTCAGTCTTGTTTGACACGCGACTTAGTGTGTTTGTTAATGTGCGACTCAGTTTTTCTATGTGCTTATGACATAGAGTATTTGATGATGTGTGACTCGATTTTCTCTTACACATGACTTAGTGTATTTTCTTACGTGAATTAGTGTGTTTGCTAACACACATGACTCAGTTTAGAATAATGGAAGGTGTTAGTGCTCAGAATGAGAAAACCCAAAAAGTAACTAAGAAATCTCAGAAGTCCTTGTTCAAGTATTTTGGAAACTTTGTTGCTACAGATACCACAACCACCAACACCCATATAGTTTCCACTGGAATGAATCAGAGTACAGACTATGTGGAAGGTAATATTGAGGTGGACATGCATTATGCATTACACATATCAACCAAATGACACCTATGATGATACCATGCCAGATCTTGAAGATATACCTGTTGAGATGCCAGATCCTGAAGATATTCTTCTGTTGGGGTGCAACCAGAGTGCATCAAGATATCGCACATACAAATACTCAGCAAAATGGAACACAAAAATCAATTCAAATTTTGGTTCACGAAAGAGGAAACCAGGTGATTGTGATAATGCTCAAAATTCTACTAAAAAAGTAAAACATTGAAAATGAACAAGAATATGTGGACAATTGGGAGGACATACAAGTTTGATTGGGCTACCAAATTTCCATTTATCGAACCTGTACAACCATCTAATTTAGAAGAGATCCCATCTGAATGTACATGTACAATATGTACGTGGAAATTGGGAAAGCAAAAAAAAATGCAATGAAGTTGGACACCATAGAAAAACACATGGAAAACAATATTTGACTTGTAATGGGGGAGGATGGCCAAAAATCAAAACACACAGGTGGAAAAATGAAAAAGAATGCATGCATGTTAAATACGTAGCAGAGTATGAAGTAGAGCAAAAAAAATGTAGACATCTCATGGAAAAGGGAGGAACGATCACATCACAAATTGGTAAGATGAATCAAACAAATCTGCATGCAAAACTCATACAGTTCTCTACTTTATTTCACATACTAAAGAAAGGAAGACCATTTTGATTTCCTCGATTTCAAATTTTGTATCAATATAATCAAATGCCCAACGTTCCTCAGTCTCATTGGTTTGACAATAGTGCATGGGAAATGGAAAAATGCCTTTTGATGATAGAGAAGGAAGATTTGAAAGAGAATGTAAAAAAGAAAAGTTTATCTCTCTTTCTATTGATGAAGTGACAATAGATCGACAACACTTGCATGGGTATGTATCCACATCTATACTTTAGAAAATCATATAAGGACACCTCATCTATTGGGTGTTATGAAAATGGTTGAAAACTGTAATGCTGAAAACCTACATAAAATAGTTGTTTCTCATTTGAAAGATATTGTTGGAATGACTGATTATGAAATTGCTACGAAGTTGGTATGCATCGGAGCAGATGGTGCATCAGTCATGCAGGGTCACCGAACAGGGTTGTGTGTTAGATTGCAAACAATAGTGGCCCCTTATATGCTTAGCAATTCACTGTATGGCTCACAAATGAATTTAGCGTATAAAATGGTAAGCAACTACGAAAATGTTGCTAAAGTAGAAGACCTTATAAGAGAACTTCATGCCTATATGGCAAAGCAACCCAAAGTGTTTTCTTGAATTCTAGAAATTCACAATTGGAATTACATAGATGGAAAAAAACTTTTGAAGGATGTTGAGATGAGATGGATTTCTTTGTATGAACTTGCATGCAGAGTTCGTGAGGAGTATCCTTCATTGGTTGGTTACATGCACAAATATCATCATGAAGTTGATAGGGTGAGGGACTTGTTGTTCCATTTAACTGATTTGGAGACATTGCTTACATTGGTTGGTATTCTTCCAATGTTGTAGGAGATCAATACACTTGATGAAGCATGCATAGGGAGATTAATCTATATTGTGGATTTTATACGGATGAGAAAAATGGTATGTCAAAGTCTTGATGTCTTGTATTGTTCCCAAGATAGTTTTGATACACCTATTTTTGAGAATTGGAAAGCTTTATTAGATCTTAAAAATCCCAGTAACTATTTGAGATTTAATATCCACGATCACCTCTGCATCAATGTTAATGGGAGGGACATACCACTGCACATTTTGTAAAAACGTCAAGATATTACAGGATCGAAAAGAGAAGATGTTCTTATGTGACACGTAATCTCTTTGAGTCTATTATAGTTGAAACAAGAATAAAGCTTAAAAAAATTTCAGAATCCTTATCATCAAAAATTAGAGAACGTTTCTCCAAAGATAAAATTCTTGAAGCAATGGGTGTGATGAATCCTAATTTTTGGAATACTGAAGGTGCTCGTGTAGACTTTGTAAGAAAGCATTTCCATAAATCCATGGGTACAATAATGGAACATTTCACAAAGACTTCAGAGGTCAAGGGTATGGAAATCAAAGGTATACTGAATGTTGATTTATTAAAGTCTCAATCAACAAATTTTGCAACAACAATGAGGAACCAATATAAAAATTTAGATGAACCTTCTGAGAGTGGTGCTATTACAAGGCTCTGGTGAGGAATCTATCAAAGTATTATCTTACAAGAAGACATCAGTGAATATTTCAGATTATATGAGTTATGCCAAACAATGATTTTGGGGTCTATGGAGGATGAAAGGGTTTTTAGATGCTTTATCATTTATAAAATCAAAACTGAGAAACAAGTTGGATAAAAATATAGAAAGTTGCATGAGGTGTTATGTTTCTCACTACTCCATGGAAACCTTTCCTTTCGACAGAGAAATTGTGCATTGGAATTCCCTTTCCAAAGAAGAGGTGTAAATAATACAGCTACAAGTACAATTGTTCCCAACGATGAGACTGGAATTGGTGCATCGTCACACTCTACTAGAAGAGAACATCGACTTTGAAGAAGCTATTGATAATGGATTGTTTCAACTTTAAATAGGTATCTCCTTGACCTTACTTTTATTGTTTGTCACCTTACATTTTAACTATGGTTATTTATTCAATTTCATATTAACTCTACAGATGCAAATATTGACTAGAGGAGGCTTTTTATCATATTTTGTTTCAGCTCTTGTTATCATTAAAGATGTTACGGTATATATATTTACATTTATTTAAATACAATTATTTATAAAAAATATGTTTTATATAATTACTATTTTGGATTTGTTGAATACCAAATTCTGTTTTAAAAATTTGTTTGTTACATGCATTTTTCAAATACTAATTTGCAAGGCCTTTAGAGTTCAGATCTGCATATTCTTCCACTGTTATACTCTTCCAGACTTCTAGACTTCTCTTTGTCCAGACATGTACAAGTTATCATTTGCATTTTCTTTAATCTTTTGTTTCTTCCTTAATCCGCTCAATCATTATTTCATCTTTTTTTCTTGAAAATGTGGTTGACATCCATCTGAGGAAGCTCTCACTTCTCGGGACTAACAATGTCAGGAAACTCACCCATTTATATACTAATCCATTTCTCGTGTTGAGTTTTCTTGAATCGAAGATCTTCTAGCACACTACGAAGGATGATTTCTCATTTTCCTTCCATATGCTTTGTCACAACCATCTAAAAGACAAGAGGTAACTTAAACCCTATCATATGACATTGCTTGAGTTTTTACAATTATCTTTAATTTATTTTTGTATTTGCAAAATGCTTTGATAAAGTGTTTAAACTTTGTGGGATAAAATCATACATTCAATTTTACAAGTAGAGAGGAAGATTTTTCCATATTAAGATGTTTCTGTCATAACACATTCCAAATTTTCTTAAAACAATTATCCATTATACAATTCATCATCCTCGATCGTTCTTGAAGCTAAATCTATGTCCACATACAATTCATCATCATCCATATCTATTTTAATGTCATCATCCACATCTAATGTCATCATATCATTGATTCATTACAAGTAGAGAGAAGAAGATTTTGAGAAGGTTTAAATGCGAAGAAACCTGATACAAACTCGAGTTCTAATTTTACAAGTAGAGAAGAAGATTTTTTCTTGTATTAAGATGTCTCTGTCCTAAGACATTCCAAATTTTCTTAAAACAATTATCCATTATCATCATCCATGATCGTGCTTGAAGCTAAATCTATGTCCACACAATTCATCATAATCCATATCTATTTTAATGTCATCATCCACATCTAATGTCATCATATCATTGATTCATTACAAGTAGAGAGAAGAAGGTTTTGAGAAGGTTTAAATGTGCAGAAACCTGAATCCTGATACAAAGTTCATTACAAGTAGAGAGAAGAATATTTTGAGAAGGTTTAAATGTGCGAAAACTGATACAAAGTTCAAATTTTACAAGTAGAGAGAAGATGTCTCTATCCTAATCCTAGACTCCTGACACACTCCAATTATTCTTAAAACAATTATTTATCCATTATCATCATCCATGATCATGCTTGAAGCTAAATCTAAGTCCACACAATTCATCATCATCCATATCTATTTTAATGTCATCATCCACATCCAATGTCATCATATCATTGATTCATTACAAGTAGAGAGAAGAAGATTTTGAGAAGTTTTAAATGTGCAGAAACCTGATATAGAGTTCAAATTTTACAAGTATAGAGAAGATGTCTTTCCTAACACATTCCAATTTTTCTTAAAACAATTATCCATTAACATCATTCATCATCATCTATATCCATTCTAATGTCATCATATCATTACAAGTAGAGAAGAAGATTTTGAGAAGGTTTAAATGTCTCTATCGTGCTTGAAGCTAAATCTACGTCCACATACAATTCATCATAATCCATATCTATGATTCTATTCTAATGTCATCATCCACATCTAATGAAATCATCATTACAAGTAGAGAGAAGATTCTGAGACACAATTCATCATAATCCATATCTATGATTCTATTCTAATGTCATCATCCACATCAAATGCAATCATCATTACAAGTAGAGAGAATATTTTGAGACATACAATTCATCATAATCCTTATCTATGATTCTATTCTAATGTCATCATCCACATCTAATGCAATCATCATTACAAGTAGAGAGAAGATTCTGAGACATACAATTCATCATAATCCATATATATGATTCTATTCTAATGTCATCATCCACATCAAATGCAATCATCATTACAAGTAGAGAGAAGATTCTAAGACATACAATTCATCATAATCCTTATCTATGATTCTATTCTAATGTCATCATCCACATCTAATGCAATCATCATTACAAGTAGAGAGAAGATTCTGAGAAGGTTTAAATCTGAAGAAACTTGATACAGAGTTTGAATTTTAGAAGTAGAGAGAAGAAGATTTAACTCTATTAGTATTAAGATGTCTCTGTCATACCACATTCCATATTTTCTTAAAACAAATAATTAACCATTATCATAACGCCATCACATTCAAATGAAACATAAACACCATATACAATCTAGAAATTCTATATATAATATATAACAAGATATAAAATTACAGATTATAAAGTATTTCAAATTTTCAAATGCCATCACATTCAAGTTTCAAATTTCAAATCCAGATAATAAAGTATTTCAAATTTTCAAACGCCATGACCATCACACTCAAGTTTCAAATTTTCAAATCCAGATTATAAAGTATTTCAAATTTTTAAATTTAAAGTTTCAATATTTCAACCCTCAATCATGAAATTTTTCAACCCTCAATTTTGTGTACCCCTTTCCCCAATGGCTTCCACTCATGTACTCCTTTCCTCAATGGCTTCCCCTCATGTACCCCTTACCCCAATGGCTTGAATAATCCCAAAACTAATCAGATCTTCCATGAACACTCTCTAGATTCTTTATGATTCTTTGTTCTTCCTTTGTCGCATCTCCATGGGATAGAAAAATTGGGATCTGCAGCTGCTTAGTTTTGAATAAAATTTCAGGGTCAAGCCATTCTCTTTAATTATCCGCTTTAGTGTATTGTTTTGTTTGTTAACTAAAACAATATTTTCTTTCATCTTCATTGTTGCGGATAGACTATTCTTTGCGGTTTCCAAGTGAACTTGGAATACCTTTTCTTGACTCTTCAAATTTTCATATTTCAACTACACAAAAAAAGTGATCTCAATTATACATATTACTAAAATAAGAAAATTTCAAATTAACAAAAAATATTGTTTCAAAGAGATAATACTTACGACCGCTCTATCTCTCTCGGCATTTGCAATTACCACTAGATCCTTGTCCTTAGACCATTTATTAAAATATGCTTGGGCTTCAACACTAATATTTTCCAATTTGTTTAATGCTTTATCTAAAATATCATCTTTATAATTGTTGTTATATGTGATAGTCCCACTTCTTACTTGGGTAAGTAAGGAATCCATCTTCGCAGGTTGATTCTGGACTGCAACGTATAAACTATCCCTTTGCCAATAATTTTCAAAATGACTTATTATCTCATTGATTAGTACTTTTTCCCTTCTCTCCCATTCTATGAGTTGACTGATATGAGGTACAATAAACTCTTGGACATGGGATTGACAATCATAACCAATCAAGTTCTCTAAAGGAAATGGTAGCAATTGTTCACCATCTATGTATCTGAAGAAGATGATGTCACTTGGAGAGGTATGGGGGCTTTCGGGTTGATCATCATTCTACCTCTTTTTTGCCTTTGGGTGGCCTGATCCTATTTGCGATAAAATAAATCAATATTCAAATAAATAAATCGAAAGTGAAATGTAATGAAAGTTGAATAAATTACATTGAAATAGAAGTATACCTGTTGGCCTTGAATCATCTCACGTGTATTGAAAAATCTTGTTGGGTCATTGCTATCAATGCCCAAGTAATCTTCATCTAAATTTATATTATTTAAAACTGATACGCCCATTTGCATTGGGCAAGCCACCGAGAGAGAGGGTTGGAATTTGAAATGAGGAGGCAATGTTTAGTGTCCCACTAGGGGCCGAGGAATTGGCATGTGTTTACCAATGTTCTTTTTCTTGAACCTCTGGTTGGCATTTTGAATCATATTGGTGGAGGAGGTGGTGGTGTTTGTTTTTTGTACAAAAGGCGAAGGACTGCTATGTACTGAAAAGTGCAAGAAAAATCATTTGAAAAACTGTTAAACTATGCAAAAAATTTCAAAACTTGTACTAAATTAATAAAATCATACCTTGTTGTTGAGGGGTAACATGTCGTGGTGCTTGAGGTGGCCATGTTGGAGTAGTAATTGGTTGTGTTTGAGTTGTGTGTGGTTGGGATTGTTGAGCAGGTTGTTGAGAAGAGATAATTGCATGCGATTGAATTGAGTGAGTTGGCGAAGATGGTTGACTTTGAGAAGCATGTGTATTGTCCAAAGTCCCTGCAATGTCAGCAACAATCGATTGTATGTCAATTCAATATGGTAAATGGTAAATTGAAAATAGAAAATGGGAATTTGTAAATAGTAAATGTTAGGGTATTACATCTCGAAATTTAACTAATGCAAATGCTTGGCGGTTTGAGATGAGTGAAATTCCATTTCAGATTGTGAATCTGCCGATGCCTCAGCGTGTTGTTGGCCTCTTCCTCTTGATGCCACTTTTTTTTTCACGGAAGGGCCTCCAAAAATATTTTTATAAATGGAAATATTTAATCAGATTCTAGATGAACATAATGTTAGTCTAATGTCAAAATATAAACTTTATACCTATTGTTCTTGAAATGGAATTGAAAAATTCTTCATTGTCTCGTCCGTGCAAGTAGGAATTGGTTTGTCTTTTAAATTAAAAAGAGCCTCGTAATAAAGGCCAAGGAGATAGTTTGTGGAGTGAATGAATGGTTTTTCCAAAAGTGATGCATTTGTAATGTCGATTTTATTTTATTGGATAAAAAGGTGCACCAATCAAATTTTAGCTTTCGATAGTTGCAAGAATGTATGCAATAGCCTAGTTTGGTATATCCATTTTGCCAACCTACAAAACAATTTTGGCTTGAAAGAAAGAAATCATAAAGAAAAAGTGGTGTGTAATTCCTTACATATCCACACCATGTCTTGATTTATTGACATGAGTTGCAAATGCCAAAAATTCATTGGAATTAATATCGATTTGAATTGTATGAAAATAAAAAACTAAAATATCAAATGAAAATTGAAAATAGATTACACGTACAATCAACATGGAAACCAAAAGTAGATTCGAGGTACTTCTTATCATTTTCGATGAGGGTTTCTTTTCATTGTAACAATGGGGAATTTTTATATGGAAGGCCTGTCAACCGATGGATATCAGTTGGATCGACACCGAATTGAAACATACGACCATCATCCACAGTAATAGTAAATAGATCGTCCTCTTTATTGTATGAGGAGAGAAGGTAATTCATAATATCATGATCAATTTCAAACTGGGGCATCTTAACAAGCCCATCAAAATCACATGCATCCAACAAATCCTTGTATTTTGTGTTCATCTGCAAAACTATATGAATGTGGGGGCACAACAAGTTCTTGTAGAGTATCTTTCCCTTGGATAGGGCTTGTGGGTTGACTAGATTTTCCGATTGATCTTGGTCTTGAGCTTGGGCTGCACTTGTAGTTGTCATTGTACTTGAGCTTGATTTGAACCTGAGCTTGATTCCTGTAAACATGAAAATTCGAGAGCCGAGAAGTGTAAACAAAAAAATGAGTGGCGGAGGGGGTATATATAGGACAAAATTAGGGTTTACCACTCTCGCTTAAATAATAGTAGGTGAAAATTCAGTTCTCAAAAATGGAAAATTCACCTTTACGCGAAAGTGGTTCCAGGTATATTTGTCGGGATTTTCCACCTCCATTTTACCAAAGGATTCTTAAAATGAACCTTGTATTTGAATGGCTATGACAATACTATATTTTCCTAAATCCTAAAAAGGGTGTATTTCGAAATACCTCTAGAAAGTTACTTGATTTTATTATTTCCCCGAAAGGTGTCGTTGAGGTTGATCCTAAAAGTATTCAAGCCATTTTCAAATTCCTCCACCACAAAACATTAAGAAATTGTGTTCACTTCAAGGAAAGATCCAATCCATTTGACATTTTCTGGATCAATTGGTTGACAAGACATGAATATCAAATAAAGACATTACTTGTAAATTTGATGAGGCTTCTCAAAATGAAATCTTTTAATATCAATATTATTTTCTCAACCCACTTGTCTTCGTATCACCCTTTTTTAATAGGTGACTCTTCTTATACATTTATGTTATAGACCATGCCTAGGTGCCTTGTTCACCCAATACAATGATAAAAATTACAAGCATGCGGTTTATTATATGAATTGTATGTTACTTGGATGTGAACACAATTACAATTCCATTGAGAAGCTATTCTTAGATTTGGTATTTTCTACAAACAAGTTATTCCACTATATGATAAACAATGAGATAAAAAGCTGTTACGAAGGTGTATCTCTTGCATTATGTAATGTGTCACATTCACCTCTCAAGTATAATAGCTTGACATTTGATTTTACTTGACATAATTTAACCTCAATTTTTAGCCCAAATATATTTTAAAGGAAAAATAACTATTGAGAAACTCATGGAAACCACTTTAATTTACTCATATCCTATTAAAAATGAGTTTCATGATGAATTGACCACATAAAACACCGATACAAAAGTGTGTAATATGTACTTCAACTAATCTAAGTGCATTACTAGAGCAAAAGTGAGAATTTTCATATAGGCTTATATATTCATGTACTATATTGATCTGGTGGTGAGCCTCTCCTTCTATATATATATATATATATATATATATATATATATATATATATATATATATGTGTGTGTAGCCCCATCGAATATCCGAATAGGCCCTCTCTAACTATATAGTAATCAATTATCCCTATATAGACTCAAGTTTAGTAGTGTTGAATATGAGGCCTTAATCTTAGGTCTTTATACCACTCTTACAATGCACATTCAAAACCTACAAGTTTTTGGGGATTCTCAATTAATTTTTCACTAGTTACAAGATGTTTACCAAACCAAATAAGATCTATTAATCCTATATAATAATCTAGTTAAGAACTTACTTTTAACATTTAACTCATACTCCATTGTAAATATCCTTTGTTAAGATAACCAACATGCAAACATAATGGCTAGTATGGATGAATGTGTCACCTTCATAATCTATTTTTTGACAAATGTCAATTGTTTTTATACTATTCATGCACTAAAATTGCTAGCTATCACAAATGGACATTTTTGAGATGCATGATCTTTTAACTGGTCTTAGATCCATTTTGCATATAGTAAATTTGTGGTAGTTTGTTGCAAAAAAACAATGAAATGTGTGGAAAGAAAGAAGTGCCAAACAAAAGAGGAAACACACTATAAACCCTAAAACTATATTAGGAAGTCACCCCACAGTTTTGGCACTTTATAAATTAGTGTGTTTTACAAAATGAATAGGTCCAATGTGTGGGAAATAAAAAATAATTAACTTTTGCAAAAATTGGCACTCGATTTCAAGCTACCAATCAAAATTTATTACAATAATTATTTCCCATAAATAATCCCTATTTTAAATGAATTTACACTAAAACTTGAAATGCACTCTTTTACTAAAATATAGTTGTAGCAATCACAAGGAGGTGGGGAGAGATGAACCCAAACTTATTCCTTTCGATTCACATGCGTTGGGTGCACTGAAGGCCAAAATGTCGGGGGGTTGCATAGGGGCTAGTGTAGCCACTTCCCACACCCAAAGGCTATTTCGGAGAGGTTGTTAGGCCTCGTTAGATATTTTTTACATCTTTACATAAGCTATGTCCACGTTGGATCAAGGATATCTTCATCGTGACCCTTAAATTGCCACATATCTGAGTGTAGTGAACAACTCGCGATGGACTCAAAACAATAACTCAAGAAGAATATTCAAAGCGTGTATGGATTGTTTGAAACCTTCAATGGAGTGTGAATGGGATGTGAATTCCATTCAACAACATTCAAGGTTTTAAAAACATACAAGGGTGAGAATAAGTCTTCAAATCAACATCTAAATATGGATATGCCCAACAATCAACTTTGACTACTCAGTATGGGACATCCAAACACCTTCAGAGGTCTATAACATGCTTGTGAGAGTCATCTAACTCTTCTAAGGAGTCTATAACAATGTTATGGGGCCATGTAAACACTTCAAAAGCCTACAAAAACCATCTTTATGACTATACATGCACCATGCGGGAATGTAAGCCTTAGAAACCTATAAATAGGCTATATACACCACAAACTAGGCAAAACCAGCAAATACAAGACACCCAACACCAAAAAAAACCCAAATACTTTGTAAATAATGACCTCAAATGAAAATAAACTTGCAGAATAATAACCAGACAAGCTCAATACTAGCTCAGCTCTGATACCATATCAGAGAAGTGCCACGGATCTATTGGTTCGAAGAATGCAAAGGAGAAAGATGGGAGATATGAATTATTCCAAGTCAAAACTAATACAAGACTAAAAATCATAAAAGTACAAGAGATAGAATTATAATAACATAGAAATAGATCCAACTAGTACAATCAAATATAATAATGCAAGAGATGTACATACAGGAGGTGAATGTGTAACCTCCTCCTAGAATCATATAAACCTCTACGTAGAATAGTGGTAACCTCCATACCCGAAATATTCAGTCAACAAACAAGTGGCCAAGGGTAGTAAATACCACTAACTAAAATAGTGTGGTCAAGTGTACACCTAAGAAAGCATATCCCATAAGTGTAGGAAAAATCCAAGTGAGGTGGAATATCTTGAGTAGGATAATACAATTAAATCAAGAAAAATAAATTTTATACTAAAATAGATTTTCCATTTGTATTTGTTTAAGGAATTGGGAAAATTTTTGTAAGATATTATACTTTTGATCCACAAGAGCTTCATTCACCATTCTCTTGTGATGCACCTTCTTCATGCTTTTGCACTTACATTCATATCTTATATAACAACCGATAGTTAACTATACCGGTGCATTTGAGTATCTTCATATACAAATGATACTTAACCATACATAATCCTATTCCAAAAAAATGTGGTCCTCTTTTATACCCCTTAGTATATCATGCTACTATCATATTCTGGTATACTTGACTTTGTGCTTGCATGTTTACAAAGATAAGGTTCAAGACTTTGATCTTCATCTAATATCATTTACTATCCTTTGTGACTATTGTAATTCCCTCTTATACCTGCAACCATCTCTATCCATGGTTTATCAAGCTTTTGCATCAGTGATTCCTCCATTAACTACTTCTCCTTATTCCATGTTTCAAAGTCCACTTAAGCAAGAGTGAAATTGGATAATTTTAGGAACATGTAATTTTTCATAATATCTAGCAATTGTACCTCGACTATACATGAAATATTCAAACATTCAAATATTTTTTGTCTTATTCAAAGCACAAGTCTAATTTATACTTGCAAAACAATAAATTATGTCACAAGGACAGTCAAGTCACAAATCTTGAGACAACTAAAATTAAATATAAAATGTAGAAAAATTCTTGAAAACCCACTTGCACAATAGCATAATCCTTCTACAGTCAAAATTTCAAACCATTTGGAGGTTCTAGTCAAAATTTATCTTGACTGTCCCGAATCCTTGTTTCAATGTTTCTAAAGACAAAATATAGTTTTGGTTCCTTTTTTAGTGTAATTTCAATAATAATTAGTTTCTATGAGGTATAAAAGGATTTATGAGTACCCTTTATTGATTTCTTGAACCTCTCAAAGTTTCATAACTCCATCCCCTAGATTTTACCCAGTTCTTTCATCAAGCTCCTTAATATGTCTCTATAGTGAATGTAAATTTCCAATACGGACGGTCACAAATATCTCCTTTTTGTGCAAACCAAAAGTTCTAAAACCTTTTTAATATTGTTAAGGATTGTATCACCATGATATCTACCAATTTTTACCTCGGTATTTGGGTCTAGTAGTGATTTATGAGGATTTTCCTAAACCCTAGTTGAGGGTTTCTCACAATCCTGAGAATGCACGAATTGTTCTAGTTTTATTTCCTTAGTGTTTTAAAGTCTCAAATCAATTTTTTCATCTCTATTATGCTATAATATATCCTTCACACTCATTAAAAGGATCTGGGAATGTTCATGCATGTTTACACCACAAGACTTAGGTAGATTTCATTAAGAATGCCAATATATGATATCACAGAATTGGATCAAGTATCACCTTTATAGTTTACATAAAAGAGGCTCTTAATTGCTACTTAACTCTTCATACCTGCACTTATAAGTCTCCTCCATCTTCATAGTCATCATATCTCAACTTTGTCTTCCCTGCACCGTACCATCTTGTTTACTCTCAAGCCATAGACTTTAAAGTAGAATGTAGATCATACATTAGTCAACCTAAGATCAACTTCATTATGCCATGAGAATATCATCACAACACTAAATCTCATCACAGATAAAACATACACACCAGAGAAACATCAACCAAATATTTTACTTTACATCATTGTTACATGTAAGACTTCAAACTTCAAGCTTTATTATGAACAAAATGTATTCTTACAATATCCCATTATAGATGGGCATTCACATCTCATGCACTTTGTAATTTTAACTCCTCCTATGACTACTCCATCTATCAAGGATAATTTTAGTGGCAAATATTCGTAATATGGCAAAAATTCATTTTCGGAAAATTGAAAAGGTGATTTTTTCAGAGCGGGTCGGTGTCCTGTTTGCCTAAAATTTATAGTATAATTTTTTTTTTTGGGGTCGGCTTCACCTACATTTGAAAACATATCCTATAAAAACCTAGGTGATTTGCCAAGTAGTATACTACAGTACTACCACCAGTACCTTAAAAATATCGTGAACTCGCATACTCTAAGCACCAGAGATTGATGATATGTGTCGATGTGCGATAAAGGGGTCAGTTGCTGATGCGTGACAAGGATATAGTTGACGTGCGACAAGGAGGTACTGTAGACACATGACAAGGGGGTAAGTTGTTGATGCGCAATAAGGAGGGTTTGCAGACACATGAAAATGGGGTTATTTGTTGACACACGACACCAACGGATAGTTGACGCGCGACAAGGAGGTAATACAGATATTGACACATAGCAGACGCATTGCACAAAGATTTTGTTGACGCATGACACGGAGATTTTTTGATGTGCAAGTAGATGGAGGAGGTTGCGAGATCGCGATGGGAGATTTGCTGTCGCACGTCAAAAAAACTCATTAACGCGCATCAACAGACCTCATTGACGCATGTCAACAACCTTGTTGACGCGCGTCGATGAGGTTTGTTGAGGTGCGTCAACAACCTTGTTGACGGCGTCAATAGGTCTGCTGACGCGTCGTCGATGATTTTTTTGATGCGTAACAGAAAATATCCCGTCACGCGTCTGCAGCCTTCTGTCACACCACTTGAAATTAGGTGAAAAAGTTTCATACAACCCCAAAAATTCACCTTCCCACGAAATCGGTTGGGGATATTCGCTAGGTATTTTCCACCTCTGATTTCCAAGAGGTATCTTAAAATGAACCCTGCCATCTATCCCTAAACACACACTTGTGATTATCTTCAAGAATTATCTCTACTTTTAAAACTCGACTTCATCTTCCATATGTAGAGATAGTATCTAACAACATTCCAAACTTGTCTTTTAGTTTCATAAAATCCTTAACTACTCAACAACATGCTAATTTGTCTTTTCTCATGAAAGTACGAGCTAAAACTTATCTAATATGGAATTACATCCATATTACATCCTATAAACCTATCACTTGACTTATATTTCACCATTACACTTTTACATTACCATAATAGACCTCTAGATTACAATTTGACTCTCACACCACCATGATGACCTTTCAAGTGACCACAAACCTATGGAAGGTGACTTCAACTTTGAGACTACTTATTACAATTACCAACATACCTTAATAGAATCACTTCGATTAACTCTCTTATGGAGATATTACCAACACACTTAAGCCAAAATAGGATTCTTATTGCAAATAGGACTCTACATACGCCCTGGTGGTTTGATGTTCCTACATCATCTTGGTAGGATCATTTGTCCGCTATTATCTACCATTTAAGGTCTCTTGCGAGAGAGTAGTCAAATATTTTGAAGGATATTATGTGGACCACCCAAGCTTCTTACATCCCAACCTCATTATGGGAATCATACACTCTCAAGACAACTTTCCTTTAATATCACTTATCCAAAACTTAGGTTTTTAGGAATTAAAGTACAAAATAACAATTGTGCTAGATGTAAATAGTAAAACTATCTCTGAAAAGAGATGTATATTATTAAGAATATTGTGATTATAATATCTATCTCTGAATGGATTACATATACTTATATACCTAATTATGGAAATATGAAGAGACATCTATAAGAATATGTAAGGTCACAAATATCAAGGGAGATGAGGTGGTTCATCTTCCATGAATTACATATGCAAAAATTTGATGAAATTACTATTTTTTAGACAACACTAAAAATTACATTTTGAGGCCTTTAGGAGTGGATTTCAAGGGTCAAACTTTGCTAAAAAAATTCACACCTCTTCTCTATATTCTACACGTTACAATATTCCTAACTCAATTTGAATGGATTCATGAGATCTACGGTGAAAAATGTATGACTCTCTGAATTTTTCCCACTAGAATTACTTCCTGGATTGTTGTGCGGATTAGTGTAATACCTAAATTTTTTCCTAAGGTAATTTCTAATAATAATTAATAATTTATCTCATAATAATCCCATTTATATATTTATTGGCCAAATCTAAAGGCTTCCTACTCAATCCCCATACTCTGATTTCATTACGTCATGATGTGTTCTTTAACTTAACACCTTTGGAACCAATGCATCTTATACAAAACACATCTTTTGACTCGTAAATATTCTCCTCATGTATCTGATTAGGATCCATCCTTATCCTAGATGATTTTTCATTCAAATATATGTTCTACTAAGAATCTATTTAGGGATGATGAACATGCTCGTTATACTTATAATGATCATATTTTAAAATCTAAAAACAATCTTACTCACCATGGGGTCGATTGAATAGGAAATCATTTGCATAATTCACTAATATAAATATATGCATCATAACGTATGATATCTTATTGAAGCACACTCTAAGAAGTAATTTTGGGCACAACCATTGAAGCATAAATTCCTTAGAGAATATTAAAAAATCTACAATTACGAATACGAGATCCTTTTTCTACCCTAGATAATTCTCATGTGCCAAGATTGAATTCAAAGTTCATTTCCAAGTTTTGAGATACTTATTAGGTATTTTCCATTTTCATTATTTATGCATATTATCACACATCTATCAGGAGGAAAAACTAAATGATCTTGAGGCCCTTTTAAGGTAGTGCTATGTTGGAAATACTCAACTATCATAGGGATGTGCTGAGGTCAATCTACCTCATTCAAACTAGCCTATTTTTGGATTATAAGATGAGAGTGAAGGTTTCAAAGAAATAAAATGCTATTTGAAAACACAAAATTTTGATCATACACTTTTAGACACAAATTAAAGACTCGGAGACATAGTTGCATTTGGTGCCAAAATATAGTTACGAGTCATAGTTACAAAAGGAAAAAGTCAAATACCCTAAGATGAATTATCAAGGTGAACCTTTCCAACACTCATTCCTAAGATATCATAATTTACAAACATATGTATGATTATTTTAATGGCTTATTTAACTATTTTTAGATTATTCTTACATCTTTAAACCTCATAGAATGATTGCTTCCTTCTAATCCCTAAAACTAATTCTTGTATTCTACATTTAGAATTTGTGTGGATGGAATATTATCTTATGACATGATTCTATAACTACATTTTTATATTTATTAATATGGAATTATAATACACAATCAATTATTATAGACACTCAAATTTGGTTGTTTACTCTTCAACACCGATAGTTTTGATAATGCACTCTTGTTAAGATAAATATAACTTTCCAATTCTCGCTTATTATATTATGAGGTCTCTTGTTTAGGTTTTTTATCCTTGCACACCAACATTTCATCAAATTATGAGCACACAATGCATAAAATCCATAAACAAATATCAAACAAGACATTCTAAACTTCGAATGACTTATTTTCCTTCCATGGGTAGGGTTGTATAAATTTTTCATAATCATATATATGATCTTAACCATCTTATATGGTCTTGTATGACATATCCTCTAATTTTTATTTCAATTTCATACCTTTCATTGGATATTCTAATCACTTTGGGTTAGCCTTTCATCCGTTGGACATAATGTCATGGGTGTTGTCATTGATGTCAAGTTGCATGACCGATGGCAAAGGGTGTCTAGGTGGCATAGAGTCAACATGATGTGTCAATAATCAAGAAGAATGAAGTTTGATTGGTATTATCCTAGTTTCTGGTCATGAAGTGTTGTATTGGCGTAATGACATGGTGTCTAAGAGTAAGTGCATGTTCATGAGGCATGGTTCAAGCAAGCAAGGTGTTGTGTATGAGATCCAAATATGGTCAAAGGTTTTTCCGTGTATAAAATGGTCATAGAGATGTGTCATATGTGTATGAATTTCTGCAAGATGAATAACATGTCGGTTTACATGAGGCATGGGTTAAAGAAAATCATTCTAGGCCTAATTCTAGACCTAGTGCAAGCATGGCATGAGGAATGAAGAAAATCAAAGCTAAGGAAATTCGGTGTAAGCATGTGAGGTGTGTTTTGAAATTGCATAACATGTGTGGAATGTGTACAAGGTTAGGTTCGATGTATAGTTACATGTTCAAGGTCCTTTGAAGCAATACATAGAAGACAAGACAAGTAGGAATGGGAAAACCGGGTAATATGATGAGTTTCGATCCATAGGGATCCTAAAACAACACCACTTCATCATATCATCTAGTACTAGAAAGAAAAATGAAGAAAACAAAGAGCAAGTTGTAAGTTTACATAACAATCACCTTGTGTAGAGCATTGGTTGCATAATTGCCCCTATACGAGGCCGGCGGTTGCGTAACCGCCGATCTGCCACACACTAATTGGTCCTCTCACTTTCGCAAAAATAAAAATGGATCATGAACAATTATGGATTTGAAATGTCTGGATTGTGTCTCTTCCTTGCATGACCTTTCTCATTCTCCAGTGCACAGGAGGACATGAGAAAGGCTATAAATACAAGGAAGAACAAGTGGAATGATCATTGAAGACAAATGGAATTCATGGGAGTAAGTGAGCAAGAGAATTTTAGTGCTGGAGTTGAGTTGTAGAAGCAAGGTGTATGTGGAACAGAGCAAGAAAGCAAGCATAGGAAAGGAGAGTTTGACATTGTTGTTTCCTTTTCTACTTATTGTAATTTGTATCTTTACATTTAATTGGCCAATACATAAGTGGGAAGAAAGAGCAGTTGCCCTTCCTGACTGGTTTTCCCTCACACTGGGGGTTTCTATGATAAAATTATATCTGATTGTCTCTTTTAAATTATTTATCACTCTCTGCAATTTGATTCTAAGGCATTAAGAAATTAGTCACTAGCTTCAGTACTATCATTTTCAAAGTTGAAAGTAGGACAACATTAATTTGTGATTTGTAAGTTTTCCAAAGTTGAAGTTTACAGATCATTTTGGTATCAGATCTAATAAGTATCCAAGACTATGGTATTTATTCTTGTGATTTGTATAATAGTGACAAGTTCTTAATGTGAAGAATCTTTACCTTTTGATCCATAAATTTCTACAAAGAAGTGAAAGTAGAGAATTCGGGGAAAATGGAGGAAGAGAACTTGGTTCGTAGAATTGAAATGCTAGAGACCATGATGGATAGATTGTATAGACATCAACAAGAGCTCTCGGATCTAAAAAAGATGGCTTCATTGAAACAAGATTCCATGGAATCAGTGGTTTGAGCCTTGGTAAATATGTTTTTTATAAGGAAGAGCCACGAAGAGGAAGATAATATGGAAGAGTGTAAGAAGAAACTCCAGTTGAGAAGGTAAAATCTGATCATGCTCTCTTTAAGGTTGAAATTAAGAGATTTGAAGGGTGAGTAGATGCAAAGTTGTTAGATAAATGGTTAAAGAAACTAGAAATTTACTTTAGTTTGCATAATGTCATGGAGGCACAAAGGAATACCTTTGCACATCTCAAAATGGAAAGTCGTGCTCTGGTTTGGTGGGAAACCCATCTAACCAGTGGTGAAAAGAAGAAACATCCTATTATAAGTACTTGGGAGGGATTTAAAGAATTAATTAGAGATAACTTCTATCCTATTGGCCATAAGACTGATTAGATGATAAAATGGTAGTACTTTAGACAAGGAAGTGACCAAACTATGAAGAACTATACTACGGAGTTTCAAGGCAAGCCATGTTGTTGAATATGGACTTGGAGGATGAGTACATTCTAACCAAGTACTTGGGAGGAATTTACACTCACCTTCGGAGGAATGTCATATCCACAAATACCAAGGATCTCAATGAAGCTTGTGTATAAGGATACTACATTGATGATGAAAGGAATCAAGGAGAAGCGGAATCAAAGACAAAACAACCAACAAATCAAGAAAAGAAAGAGCAAGGTCAGACAAGTAACAAAGGTAAATGGATGGGGAAAGGTAAACAAGCTGCCACTACTCTGAATACTTGTAAAGATCCTAAGACTT
Organism: Taxus wallichiana var. yunnanensis; assembly: GCA_018340775.1. Classification (NCBI taxonomy): domain Eukaryota; kingdom Viridiplantae; phylum Streptophyta; class Pinopsida; order Cupressales; family Taxaceae; genus Taxus; species Taxus wallichiana. The sequence goes on along the minus strand of CM031243.1, from coordinate 654,514,427 downwards.
TTTGTAAAAATTGTGATACCAATGGTCATACGATGCTATATGTTGGAAGTTACGTCCCGAGCGACATCCAAAGAATCAAACCAAGGATTCCAATAAATTCATGATAGTTGTAAAGATATATGAGGAGGTGAATATAGAGGATGATTCTAATGTAGACGAGCGGCTTGGATGCGTGGCCACCAACATGGACAGTAGGGAACATGAAGAGGATATGAGTAGACTATTCCATATCAAAATCCAAATCAAGAGAACTAAGGTAAATGCTTTGGTTAATACTGGTTCTCAATCTAATTTTATTTCTAAAGTAGTTGTGAAGAAGCTTGTTCTTGATACCTATGAGCATCCACATCCATATCCTCTGGGATGGGTTATGGATGAAGATGGGTGTAGAGATTCAGCTAACAAGAAGATGTAGGTTTAAATTTGGGATAACTTATCAGTATATAGATGTATTGGAGGCTGATGTTATTCCACTTGATGCATTTGATGTTGTTTTTAGAATTCCTTACTTGTTTATCAGGGATGCTATATTCATGATAAGGGAGAACCGATATAGATTTTTCAAGGATGGGGTCATTCTAACATATGGGCACACTAGTGCAAAACAAAAATTACTATGGTAAGTGTTAACTAACAAAAAGACTCATTCAAGTAAATCATGATTAGTTTTGTTTAATTTTATTAAAGGATAAGCAAGATGGGGTGGAAATTTCAGATATTTCTAACCAAGGGTTAAAGGATTTGGATAGTATTATTCAGTCTTTTCAGAAGTGTTTCAAACTCCCAACAGAGTGTCACTAAAACGGGAGGTAGATCATGATATTCAACTATTGTTAGAGTCCCCTCTACCAAACATTGGGTTGTATAGGAAATCCTTGTCGGAGAGTACCAAGTGAAGAGACAACTCCAAGAACTACTAGACCAAGGTGTAATATGTTCGAGCACCTCACCATGCGGTTCACCTATTGTGATGGTGTCAAAGAAGGATGGTTCTTAGAGGATGTGCATCGACTATCGTCTTTAAACAAGATCACCATAAAGAACATATATCCACTTCCTTGCATAAATGACCTATTATACCAGCTTGAAGATGCCAAATTCTTCACGAAGTTGGATCTCAAGTCAGTTTATCACCAAGTCAGAATGAAGGAGGAGGATATATGGAAGACTACCTTCAAGACAAAATAGGGTTTGTATGAGTGGTTATTACTTCCATTTGGGTTATGTATTGCACCCTCTACATTTATGAGATTGATGAATGATTTATTGTTGGAATTCATATATTCATGTGTCATTGTATATCTAGATGATATTATGCTTTTAGTACCACATGGGAGGAACATCTAACACATTTGTAGCAAGTCTTACAAGTTCTCAAGGAGAAACATGTGTTATGTGATATGAAGAAGTGTGATTTTTCCAAACAAGAACTCGTATATCTCAAACATGTGATTAGAGGAGGAGAGCTACGTGTGGATCCAAAGAAGGTGGAATTCATCACCAATTGGCCAACACCAATGGGAGCCATGAAGACTAGGATTTTGTGAGATAATTTCAGTAAATGAGGAAGTTCATTCCAGGCATCTCTGCTATTGTAGCACCCCTACACACAAAGGGTCGTAAAGAGTTAGGGTTTTAACTGGGGTAAGGAAGAAGATAAGGCATTTGAATTGTTCAAATATAAGATTATAAATTGCTCCAGTATTGCTCTTCCTAATTTTTAGCAGCCTATTGAAGTAAAGACAGGATGTCAGTGATTATGTTATAGGATTAATGTTGTTATAGGGAGGTAAGCCAATATGTTATCATTCTAAGACCTTTACTTCAGCAGTTAGAGGATATTCAGTATATGATAAAGAAATGTATGCACTAGTTTAGGCCATTAAAAAATGGAAACATTATTTGTTAGGTAAAGAAACTATTATGAAAACTCGACCACAAACCTCTCCATTATTTTCAAGCCCGATCTAAATTGCAGCGGGAAAGGCACTACAAATGGATGGGATTCCTTCAAGAATTCCATGTATTGATCAAACACAAGAAGGGTAGTACAAATTTTTTGGTAGACATGTTGTCTAGGCTGCCCACACAGGAGAAGATCTCCAGTTTGGCCACTATCTCTCAGATTGAGCCCTTTACGAAGGAAGCTTATGGAGAGGCATATGCCTAAGACAAATACTTTGGGGTGACATATCAGCAGTTGTAGTCCCAAGGGGCTGAAAATACGAGGATTGAATATTTTTATCTCAAGGACGGTCTGCTCTACCAATGGGAGAAGATTTATGTTCGAAAGAAGAAAGGATTCTATTGATGAGGGAAGCACATGCCTCAAAAGTAGCGGGACATTTCGGTGTTGGTAAAACCACGGCCCCAATACAAAGGTAAGTGTATTGGCCCAATATGCAAGAAGAAGTATCTAAGTTCATCGGAGGATGTAATTTATGTTATACAAGAAAGCCTAAAACTAGGAAGGATGGTTTGTATACGCCTTTACCCATCCATGAGAGGACATTTCTAAGGATTTTCTAGTAGGACTACCGGTGTCTAAACATGGCCATGACTATCTTTATGTTGTTTTTGATATATTTAGTAATATGTGTATTCTTATGGCATGTAAAAAGACAATAAAAGCACATGAGCTAGTAGATATTTTCTTTGCTAATGTATGGGCACATTTTGTCTTGCCGAAGTCTATTGATTCTGACAGCGATTCCAGGTTCTTGGGGAAGTTTTGGAAAACTTTGTGGGACAATATGGACACCAAGTTACAGAGTAGAATGACCTTCCATCCACATACTAATGGGAAAATAGAGGTGGTAAATAGGAATTTGGTGCAGCTGATTAGAGGATATAATAGCAAATATCCATGGACTTGGGATGAGTCCTTACCCTAAATTAAGCATTCCTACAACCAGAAATACATACATCCACTATGAAGTTATAGTTTGAAGCATGCTTGGGATATCTACATACAAATCCACCGGACATAGCAATTAGACAACATGATAAAGAGGATATACGAGACTCGGAGGTGACTAGAGAAACCAAATTCATCGAGAGGATCTGCAAATCCATCTCAAGGTAAAATAATAGTTAGAAAAATCCTAAGCCAAGTACAAGGCTAAACACGATCAGCATAGGAGGGATCATAAGCTTCATGTTGGAGACAAAGTTTGGTTTTACTTGAGCAAAGAGAGACTTCAAGGAAAAGCACGGAAACTCAAGCCACTATGATATGGACCCTTCACCATATTGGAGCAAGTTGGAGAAAATGCTTTTCAGCTTGATTTTCCACCATTCATGCGGATGTACTTAATAGTAAACTATGATAATTTTCACCTATATGATCCATCCATGCTTGATGAAGATGAAGGATGTTATTTGCTACCTTCTATAGAATTTTTCATCTTAGACTCATGAGGTGAATTGGAGGAGGACGTAGTATGCAACAGTAAAAAATTAAGGAGACCAAGATAGGTCCATAAGAGTCTTGGCAGGTTGGATTGAAAGGGAAGACATCAAGGTAGGCTTGATGGTACTCTAAGGAGCAAGTGAAGGAATTGTTTCCTCATCTACTCCCCCACTAAACTTTTGTGGGACCAAAATCCTCCTAAGCAGGGGAGGTGCGATCCATAGGGAACCTATAACAACACCAATTCATCGATCATCCATTACCGGAAAGAAAAAAGAAGAAAACAAAGATCGGATTGTAAGTTTATAGAACCACCGCCCGCGCAGAGCTACATTGCATAAATTCCCCTATACAGATTGAAGGTTACGTAAATTCTCCCTGCACAAACTAGTGGTTGTGTAACCTTCAATATGTACACACCGGTGGTCCTATCACTTTTGGCTAAAAATAAAAATGGAGCACAAAAAGTCACAGATTTGAAGCGTCCAAATTATGTCTTTTCCGTACATGACATTTTTCATTCTCCAAAGGCATGTGAGTACATGAGAATGACTATAAATATAAGGGAGAACAAGTGGAATGATTATTAAAGTCAATTGGAATTCATGGGAGTAAATGAGAAAGAGAATTTCAATCTTTGGAATGGAGTTGTAGGAGCAAGGTGTATGTTGAACAGAGCAAGAAAACATATGAAAGGATAGTTTGACATTGTTGTTTCCTTTTCTACTTATTGTAATTTTTATCTTGATATTTAAATTTCCCAATACATAAGTGGGAAGAAATAGCAGTTTCCTTCCCGACTGGTTTTCCCTCGCATTGTGGGTTTCTAGGATAAAAATTTGTGTGTTGTCTCTTTTAAATTCCTTATCACTCTCTGCAATTTGAATCTACGTATTAATAAATCAGTCACTAGCTTCAATTATTTCATTTTCAAAGTTAAAATTAGAATAACATTAATTATTTTGATTTGTAATTTTTCCAAATTTGAAGTTTACAGATTATTTTCAAATTAATTAAGCATGAATGAGAATTAGAAATCATGGAGGAGGTTTGTTCAAAGTTGTATGCAAAGTTTGAGTTTAAGATTCTAAAGAAAAAGCATGAAAAGTTGTTTTGAGTTATACCAAGATCTCAAAACTGTCATTCCTAGCTTGATGATCAACTTTAAATGCACACCCACATGTGTGTACTCTGCATGGGTATCCAATATTTTTTTTACATTAGGGAATGAAAATTAGAAAATTTTCCAAGTGGAATGGGTTCAGTTGGTCGTCATACTTTTATGAACCTTTGTTAAGAAGCCAAGTAGGTTTAACCCTTGTAGAAACCCTAGTTTCATATTGATAGAAAAAAAAATGAAGGTTTAGTCATATAGAGTATCGATCAAATCTCCTTTTGGTGGTGGTCACATGTTCCATGTGTGATGGTAAGCTACAACAAAACCTCTATTTTGTAAATATTTGTAGGTATAAGCATGTCTTGTAAGTGCCCTGATGAAATAAAAATCATGGGAGAAACCTTGGGATGTGTTATAAATTTCCATGATAAGAATTTCATAGTTCATATGTAAGAAATTGGTGAAATCCTTCTTCCAATGTTGCTATTTGATAATGGCCTAAAGAGGCAAAACCAGATGTGGAGGTCTGAAAGGGTTTGTGATGTTTTTCATGGTGTAGCAATATTATATGAGCATGGATAGTTTTTTTATGTCCCTCATGATGTGTTTGAGCTCATGGTTTTATCATATGAGGAGTTTTCATGTGAAAGTCCCTAATGGCCTAATCAGCCCAATTAGGATTGCCAAGAATGGTGGTTGGAATAGGTATGAAAGTATGATTTTCTTCATGTGACATATGCATATGAGTGTGTGAGGAGGCGTTTAGGTCCTTGGTGAAGTGTTACATGTAGTGGTAGAGTGTGGAAGTGGAATTTGAGGTGTTGGATTGTAGTAATCTCGAGACTGGTTCTTGAGTCCTACATGCATATTTGAGTAGTTTCAGTGAAGGAAGCATTTTGGTGTCTTGTTCCCTAAATTGTAAGTTTTCCTGAGTTTTTTGAGTTACCTAAGTTCAATACCTTTCTATTTATGTGCCACATATTACATGAAGAGGTTTTTATAGGTGTGAACCAACTCGCTTCTGAAAGTGAATATTTTGGTGCTTGAGACCTAATTGGTGGTATTGGCCAAACAGAGTGATCTATGTTGAAGATTGAGGTTGCTGAGGTTATTGTTCATATATATGGTATTGAGAGGTTGTTACTCAAGTTTATAAAGTTGATGCAATATTTTTTGAGCTTCCTTATTCCTTTGTAATTCAAATTGTTACTATTGAAGTGAAGAAATTTGTTTTTAATCCTAATTGAGAAGTATTGTGTTGATTATGTTTATAAGGCTTATGCAAACCTATAAGGTCCCTTTATGTAACTTATATGAATGTGGAGAGTGTGTATTTATTTTTTTATGACCATCCTTGCATGGTTATAGGGTATTTTCTGACCTAGAGTTGTTTATAGCATGATTCATGTATATAAGGAAAAGTGTAAATCTCATTTGAGCTAGGTTATAGAATGGGGTTATGAGCAAGAAAGAGTAAGTGTGTGAAGAGGAAAGTAGGATCTAGAGTAGAGAAAAGAATAGGAATGATGAATTGAGAAGAGAAGAGGATCATAACTTCAACTTCATTTGACATAATCAACACGCTTTGGTGCATTCATGAGTGAAGAAGGAGAGAGATCTGTTTAAGAGAAGAGGGTTGAAAAAGTGACCACAATCAGTTGGTTGAGAAACAATGATATCAAGTGATCCTCATATTCACGTGGCTAAGTGGGTGTTTGGTAATCTCGAGGGGTTACAACATCCTTGTAGATTGGGTACTCTAGTAAATAGGGGTTAGTGCTCCTTGTGGGGTTGGTGCCTCACTAAAGAAATATCTTGTGATGTGTAATATTCATAGGATTCCTTTGTGTTAAGTAATATACGTAAAGGTTTAGTGGGTTTTCTTCCCCTTGAGGGTTTCCCACTTAAATATGGTTTTCAAGTGTTCTTTCTTGTTTCTGTGTTCATGGATAAATTAGATATGCTATGGAAATGAAGTTAAAACCTATAACCTCAAAGCATGAACCTAATCTACACTAAACCATCATGATAAGAGATAAACAAGACTAACATCTATCATTGTATGAACTAGATTAAATCTAAACTAACATGATAAAGCTACTCTCTACTCTTTAGATCACTTAATTAAACATTGAACCTAAGAAGATCAACTTAGCAATCAAAGGTGTGATTAGTTGTTTTATGGTTCTCAAGCTTTCAAGAATGGAGTCTCACCATTAATGGCTTCAAGGCCAATGGTTCTCTCTATTTACTCAAAACTTGGATTATGGATGCAAATGGAGGTTATTAGCTCAAGATCAATGAAGGGAGTAATTTTAAGATCAAATGTCTTATAGCTTAAAGCTAATACAAATGGAATCCCAAAACTAGGTGTTCTTAGTGTTAATAAGATATCCTAGATGTGAAGGTGTAAGTTGAATGGGTAGGCTTAGCCTTGTATTTATAGTTTTCCAAATGGAAGAGTTTGAACTTTGGGTGCATGTGGGACTAAAGCTCAAAAAGCACTTTTAGATTAGATTAGGATAAACATGCTTTAGGATTAGATAATCTAGGTTTAGGCTAGTTAACTAGGGTTTAGGATAGTTAAACTTGATTAGCAAGTGATTAGATACTCGTTGAGAGTTGGGAGGGGTCTGGATAACCAATTGTGACTGATAGATAGCCTACAAAGCCAATAGAAGTGGTCTAGAGAGAACTAGGGAGGTTTTGAATGGTCAAAGGAGGAATGTTTAGCTAATAAGAGAGATATTAGCCAAATAAGATGATTATAGGAGGAATACAATCGAAAGAGTGTCATGAATGGGCATCTGAGAATGGAACGAAGAATGAGGAATTAAAAAAGTGTCATCAATTAGTTGAATTGGATTAAATTCTAAGTGTAAGCATGTTTTAGGTGTCTACGCTTTCATCCTTATGCGGTTGGTTGATATGTTGTTTGATGGTTTGCTAAGATAGTTTATATTTCTCATATAATGGATAATGAATGTTGAATAGTTAAACAAAATTGAAGTAAAATTTTTAAAGGACTGATTCGCACGCTCTCATTCATTTTTCTTCCAACAATTTATATCAGGCAAGGTCCTTTTGAAGCAATTTTAACTACTTAAAGGAGATCCTTGAAGCACAAAGATGGGAAAATGATCCGAGGCTAAAGCAACATTGATGTGTCAAATAAAGTGTAAGTACAAAATCATGCACTTTGGGTAATTATTTAGTTTTGATTACCTCCTACTATTCATATGATTCCTAAGTTCAAAAATTACTAATTAACCCATGTCTTTGACCACCTTTCTTTGCTTTTTGTCACTTCTCTTGGTCTTACACCTTCACTTTATCATTCTTCCTTTATATACCTCAGAATTTTTCATCCTAAACACTAGTGCCCAGCCAGGATGCCAACATTAAGTTCCCTCATCCCCCTGGGCACCCCAGGTCTAGCTTATTCTTCTAGATTTGCATTTTTCTCGAGCTTTGGTGTGGTAGTAAGTGCTTCATATTTTCCATCTTTCTAGCTTTATACACCTCAAGGATTTCTACGAATCATCTAAGGCTTTTCTCACCCTCTTTGTAACTAGGGTTTCACATTTTATTGCTTAGTTTTCTTGGGTTAATTTATGTACTTATTTATTCATTTATTTACTGCTACAATAACAATCAGATTAGGCATTAAAATTCACATTTAGCTTAATCATTTTGGTGAACTCGTGCTCAAATACTCTTGCATCCTTATTTTTCTTCCATCTTGGCTCATAAGGTCTCTCGAGTCTCTTTGCTTCAAATGCACTTATCTTGTAAATATTTTCTCCACAAAACCCTAAACACTATGTATCTTCCTATCAACATGTTTCCTGCTCAAGTCAATGTTATCTTTGATCGTCTTTCTGATGACTCTCTTGGTTCTAATTCCAATCAATCTATTTGTAAATCCATTCAAGCTCTTCATTCATTATTTCAAGATAAATTTTAGGCTATGGAATCCACAATTACATCTCTAAAATTTGAAATCAAACATCTTAAGTACGTTTCTCAAGCTCATTTTAGTTCTTCTCATCCTCATCCTATGTCTTTTACATGTGATCATATTAGTGAGCCTTGAGTCTTGACATTACCAGCGCCTCTCACATTTGATCGTAATATTAAGCAATATGAAATTCTTATTGATATCATTAGTTATCAATTGATCACTTTACCATTTACTCAAGGTTATCCTCCTTACCAACTTGCAAAATATCAAGGTCACCCATATTGAAATTATCGTCGAATCAATGGACATAATGACAATGACTCGCTATTTTTATGACAAATAATCAAGCATCTTGAGCATCAAGGATTTATCTCATTCACTACAAAACATTTTGTTGCATGCCCATCTACAATTGTTACATCTCAATGGGTTCCTAAAACTGATTCGTCTATATCTAATGAGCATCATGAAATTGTTTCTATGATTCTTTCTACGGAGAGTCAAGAACCGCATAAGAAACTACCTCTTAAAATAAATATATCACCCACTCATCTCAAGTCATTTATGGCATTAGCAAGTCAAAATATGCAACGCCTCTCAAAATCAAGTTTCCTTCTTCTCCTATCAAGTCTTCTAAAATGTCGTCAATTCCACCTAAGTTACCACCATTCAAGATGCCTCCCCATCATGCTCCACTTCCATTTCCAATTCATCTTGTCAAAGAAAATACTCATACTTGATAGCCAAAACACATTTCAAATTTTACCACCATTGCATGGTCCTACTATTGCTTTATCCTACCATTGTGATGGCAATCACTCTTATCATGATACAAACAATGCTTTCCCACAATGGCAAGGTATATTTCACGTCATTGCATAGATCTTCAGCATTGGAAAACTTGAGGGGAATCACACTTATTATCCTACTTTTAGTACTGTCATTTTTTTAGCATGTCCTATCACACTTAACACTCTACACTTCATGATTCATCTTTCTTAGCACTTTCAAACCCTTTGATACATGCATTATATCATTATTTCCTGATGACACACTCATGTTCTTGTGGTTCTTACATGACTGATAAGGGATCGCTTTAAATAAGAACCCACTCCATTTCCCCACTATGTCTATCTACTACATACTCATTCATACATGCATACATTTATCACCATCTATTTATACATACAATACACTCTCTCATCATCTGTCACTAAACATCATTCATCAAATAGCATAATCATCACCATACAATTGGGAGCATTGTACTTCCTACCCCATCTTCTCACATCATCAGCTTGTTTCCATATTACACACATTGCATCTAGTCTTTTACATTCATCATGCATATCTTGATACATTTGCATCGTCATTACTTGATGATGCACTCTTGTGCTACGGTTCACACTTGACTATTAAGAGAATATTATATACATGAACCTCACACATTGCACATTATACATTCAAATTTGCATATTACATCCTTCACATAGCATGCATCATACACTTCGACATTTTCTCTCACGGCATCTACTACACATTTTACATCTCATTCACTACATACATTCATACTACATCTCTCTTACATCTAATTATACACATTGTGGTCATTACCCTATGACGCACTCTAGTTCCATGGTCCATACTTGACTATTGAGGGTATACATCTCAAATGGAACTCATCACACTCACATATCTAATCAATCACACACTCTACACTTTGCACTTTGACGATCACATGTTTTTCAACATGCATCTTAGACCATTTCTTGATGACACACTCTCATTTACTGTTCATTCTTGACTATTGAGGGGGCATAAACAAATGAATCTCACAAAGATTCATACACATCCACTTGGGGGCACGCAGATCCTATCAATCACACTACATTCCATTCTTCCTCATCGACAACATGTTGCATACCTTGGTTTCATTTACTCTTATTTACTTATGATTTTACATGTTCACTTTATTACACATGCTAGATAGATATCTTGTATGTCATTATCTTTATCATACACACATGCACGTTCACTTTCTTTTCTAGTTGTGATCATAGATTCTACATATCCATTACACACAAAGATTGATGTTTAGCACAATACCTATTACTAGTCCCATAGTGGCTCTTGGGGCATCCACTTTCATACATTATAGGTGTTATTGTTTCATTTTGTTTCATAGCACATTACTTTATCAAATTATACACGTTTGACATAATTTTTATCTTTCTAACATGCTAATGGGTGCTTCATGTGTAGCATTTATTTTGTAGGACTACATGCTTCCATGGTTGTCTGTCACATTGCCTATCATTGTTTGCTCTTTGTATGCCATTGTTTGTGGACTTTTCCATTTTTCTTGTGTGCACATTATCTACTTTTGGCTTCATCGGCCTTGATTATCTTGCAACATCGTGAGCGGTGTCCTATGTCTCGCAACCTGTTTTTCATGGTCTACACTATCTTCTTGCGTGGTTACATTGTCTTCTTACATCTTAGCTTACATATCATTTGTTTCTCATACATTTTTCTTCTACATGCATGTTTGTCTTTACTTGTACTAACACTTATCTCCCAACCACTTTTTTTTTACTCGTGTCTTTGTTTCTACCAAGCACATTCCCTCCCCCGCAAGGCGTAGTTTCAACATAGCGGTTGATCCTCTTTTGGGTTACATACTCCTTTAGCTATATCACATGCACCTCAAAAGAGGGGGCATCATTTGGGTGAATCATTCATCCCATACAATAGTCTATAGTCATTACAAAGCATAGCACATTATCGGTGCAAAGATGGTTGTCGAGTTTGATATAGGGCTCAAAATTAGACTTAGGTCCTTGGCACAATGATTCCCTTCCTAGACACCCATAACAAGGGGGCAGTTACACATTGGTAGTTCAAAGATAGTCTACGAATTCCACACAACAGCTTTAGTAAGGCACGAGTCCTTAGCACTTGTGTTTGTACACACCATCTACAAAGTGGTGTTTCACATTGTGGGAAGAAGTTAAAGGTTAGAGGATAACACCAAACTTTTCTCCCTACACTTCTTCCATATCATTGGCATGAGATTTCCCAAAACTCACAACCAAATCAGTAACCGTGTGTGATATCGCCCAAAAAAATCATTCATCTACAACATCTACTGGATCCTTTCTACACTCTTTCCTCATCACAGATAAGGTGCACATGTTCCTTTTTTAGTTTACATGATTTTTACACATTTCAATCATATACATGCATATTTAAATACTTATTCATTCTTCTCTTTTGTAGGTCCATCTGTATGGGAAGTGGTATTCAACATCATTCACAACACCAATAACAACAACATCGACATCAACAATAGTCACATTATGACATCAATAATAGGCACATCGTGACATATACACATTTGTTTCCACCCTAGGTTCGTTTTCATCATCATGTTTTTCACTTTCTCCTCCTTATCATTCATGCTTCACATTTTTATCACTCCACGCTTTATCTTTTCCCTCGGCATGCTTTTGTCTTTGATCTACATGGTTATCAAGTACGCATCTCTATCTACTTTATGTTACTAAGCTTTCCACTCACCAACATAAAGTGGGGGAAAATATAGATACAAAATCATGCACTTTTGGTAATTATTTAGTCCTGATTACATCCTACTATTCATATGATTCCTAAGTGATAAAAGTATTGATTAACCCATGTCTTTGGCCACCTTTCTTTGCTTTTTGTCACTTAACTTGGTCTTACACCTTTACTTTCTTAGTCTTCCTTTCTATACCTTGGAATTTTTCATCTTAGACACCAAAGGTGCCTAGCCAAGATGCTAACACCAAGAACCCTCATCCCCTCTAGGTGCCGCAGATCCACTTATTCTTCCATATCTGCATTTTTCTCGAGCTTCGGTGTAATGGTCGATGCTTCATATTTTCCAATTTTCTAACTTTGTACACCTCCTGGGATTTCAACGAATCAGCTAAGGATTTTCTCACCCTATTTGCAACTATTATTTCACATTTTATTGCTTAGTTTTCTTGGGTTAATTTTGTACTTATTTAATCATTTATTTATCGATACAAAATAGCAATCGATTAGGCATTAAAATTCACATTTAGCTTAATCGGAAAGAATAACCAAATTTTAGAGTCCTTGGTCAAGGGATATGAATATCAAATCAATTATATGAATGTTGAACATGATTAGGCTATCAAAGAGTTAGAATATCAAGTTAGGTTAGTGACATAACCTCTAAAAGGAAAATAAGAAGAATGTAGCAAGCTCAAGTTTGAAGTAGAATCCCTAAAATATAAAGAATAATATTGCAATCGGTAGGAAGTTGAGATGTGAGGTTCTTTAAGACAGAGTTGGAGAAATAATCTAGCACATTGAAGACCTATGTGAATTTGTAGAAGATCTCTAAGGATCTAGATGATATTTTAAACAATCAAAGGTCAACTAGTGACAAAACATGCCTAGGTTTAAAATGAGATCACATGAATAGTTGTGTAGATATCAAGGCAGGTAAAAGTACCTATGAATACATGAAGGATAACAAGGATGGTGTTAATCTATCTAAGAAGACAATTACAAGAGGTCAAACCCTATTTGGAAACCAAATGTAATAAGGTATGGTTATTCTTTCAAGCAAAATTTTTATGCTTGCAATGAATTTTGACATATAGCAAGGGATTGTAGGAGACATGGAAATAGTTAGTTCTCATGGAAATATGAAAGGAGTTACAGTCATCAATCAAGGGGCATGTATGGTGTTTTGTGCTAAAAATTTCATAAAATAGGTCGCATTGCTAGATTTTTCTATCAAAATGAATCTCAAAAGTACAAAAGTTGGTTTCAATCTCCTAGAAGGCAAGATAGAAGAGTGTTCAACAAGAAGATTAATCCTAAAGATGATCCTAAGCATTAGGTTAATAAATTATTTTTAAAACACAATCAAAGAGGAACCTAAAGTAATCAAGAATATCTTGAAATCAAATCATGTAGATAAGGAAAAGGATACAATCAAGAAGTATGATTTTGATCATCAACAAGTTAAAATGTATGTTTTCCATGATTGATAATAAGCCAAGGATTGAGGAGAATCATGTTTTTTTGACAGGATTCTAATTAGAAGAGGAAGAGGAAGATGTTCTCATCAAGCCTAAAGATTCAACCAAGAATTCAACAAGGATCTTAAGGACTGATCGCAAGCTGGATGTGAAGAAGATGGATATTTGGGAATCTCTTGATTTTTTGTTATTTTAGATATATGTAAAGGTATGAGGTGTCTTCTTTAAGCTTCTTCAAGACATTCATCTATAGATAGAAGCATAGGTGTTCTCTCCCAAGAAATCTACAAGGTATGTTTGCCATATTAGACTTAGTATTGTTATGAAAGGTCTGTCATGATGAAGATATGCATGTTTGAGCTTGGATTTGTTGTTAGTGGTTTTATGAAGGCCTGACACAGTGGTAATTATGTTATGAACTATTCATAGAGTTATATGGCCTTACGAATGACATCAAAGTAATAAGATGTGTACTTAGTGCTTGATCTATTTTTAAAATTGCATTAAAGTTGTAAGTTAAGTCTTAAGGTGTTGACACCTTTGGTACAAGGTTAGAGTTATGTTCAAAGTGTTATTATTTCTTGAGTAGAGTATAAAATGTTGTAAGGAGTTTAACAAGTATTCAATTGATTAGTGGTGTATGAGTCAACTTGAAGTATTATTGTATGACCTTATTTGGGTCTGTGAATGTCGAAGGGTTTATAAATGTTGGTCTAAGAGTGCTTTGAAGATTTTTCTATGTTTAAATCCATGTTGATACCTATTCATGATGTTATAATAAGAAAGATGGTGGTTAAAAATTACATCTAATGTTTCAAGACAAAGTTGAAGTTTTGAACTCACATATATAGGTCATTATCAAGTATGAAGGACAAATTTGTTGAATCTATCTCAATAGGTTTGATTTTTAATGCCTAGAAGTATTACAAGGATTTCAGGTTATAACAATGAAATATATTTTGATCTAAGTACTATATCATGTAGCAAATTTCCAGGATTTCATGGAGCATGGTGATTCATGAAGAATAATTTCATTCATTTTTGTGATGACTTGATCATACCATCAAATGCATGGAGATATATTGCATGATGTTGAAGGAATTAGGTTCATATTTGATTCAAGTGGTTCTAAGTAGTTGTGAATGTTTGCATCATCACATGCAGGTTTAAGTTGAGTCATGAAGGTATCCTAAGCCAATTGGTATTCACAAGAAGGTACAAATCCAAGAGGTTGTCTACTTGATTAAGGTATGTGCCCTAATATGTCATTTATCAAGATATTTTTTCAATTAGTTGGTTGATCAAGGATGAGTCAAGTATACATTTGTCAAGGGGATTTTTCATCATAATAAAGTAAAACGTGGTAAAGTGACAAGATGATGATCAAATTTGAAGGGATACAGATATAGGTCTGAATTTTTATGAAGATTGAGTTTATCTTCTTGGTTCGGATATCAAGAGTAAAATGAACATGGTTATATAAGGACAATCCTTTTGGGGTAGGTATAGTATTTGAATTCATTGAATAGATTATGCATCATTGCATGGGGAGAAAATATTGTGTTCACCATTATACAAGGTCATTAGAAAAAGTATTCATAATGCAAGGGGAGCTAATTGGCTCCAAGAGATCTAAAGGAGTTGTGTTGCTCAAAGCAAAGAGGAAGAAAGTCTACAATTGGTGTGAAGACCAAAAAATTTCTATATTTATTTAGGGAGAGAAATAGTGTTTTGAATGTTTAATAAGATGATTGAAGTCTAGTTACATTATGTTAAGCTCAATGAGCATGTGTGTTGATATTAGCAAGGTTAAAAGCTAAACAGACAAGGACTCATTATGCCAATTGATTATGTTCTCAAACATGTGTCAAAGGTTTGTTAAGTCTTAGTTTGATAAAAAGTAATGTATACATTGAAAATCTTAAAGGTATAGTATGTATGATATAAGATGGTCATAAGAAGTTACAATGGTGTTGGGTATGAAGTTCTAGTTTTTTCCTTGCATGAAGATTGTTCTAAGCTAAGTATGGAGTCAAGTTGTGCTCAAAATGAAGAGTATGGTTTCAGGGGGATTTTTTTACCCCTTGTGATCTTGTTCAAGGTTGATGATACATGGTTTATGATGTTATAATCTCATGAAGACAAGAATCGTTACTGCATACAATGATGATGAAGGTGTGCATTGGTATCTTTCTCTCATGAGTGGTCCGGATTTGTTCCTTGGATAAGTTGAGGTGATTTAAAATATTAAAGGATCAGTAACTAGGTTTGAAATCATGGTGTTAGTTGTGTAATGATATAACAAGGAAACTAGTGGTTGAGTAGTGCAAATAAGTTTCATGAAGGACTATATGACTCATGTGGGGTAAACTATATTCTCATCTCAACAAGGAAGGAAAACATGTCATTTGAAGTCGGGAAGGTGAAAATAATCTCGGGGGAGCAAGTAAGTATGTGTGCATTGTTGTAATTGTGTTGTCAAGTTGTTATAGTAGCCTTTGTCATAGATGTAAAAGGGGAGACTAAATTTAGAAACAAGAATAGAGAGCCCTTAAGGTGTTTACAAGGTTGTTTCCATAAATGTTTCTGAAGATGGTTTTCATTAATGACAAAGGGGAGATTATTGGAGATATATCATTGATGTCAAGTTACATTGATGGAAAAGGGTGTCTAGGTGGCATATGAGTTAACATGATGTTTCAATCACCAAGAATCGTGAATTTTGATTGGTAGTGTCTTAATTTGTGGTCATGAAGTGTTTCATTGGTGTAATGGTATAGTGTCTACGAGTAAGTGCATATTATTGAGGCATGGTTCAAGCAAGTAAGGTGTTGTGTATGTGATACGAGCTAGTCAAATGTTGTTATGGTTTCTAACATGGTCGAGAGAGATTTTTAGAGGTGTATGAGTGTCCGCATTATAAATAACATGTCATTTTACATGAGGCATGGGTTGAACCAAGTCATTCTAGGCCTAATTCTAGACCTAGTGTAAGTATGACATGAGGAATGCAGAAAAAGTAGGCCAAATCAAGTTAGTGTAATCATGTGAGGACAATTTTTTACATTTCATAACATGTGTGGAAGGCTTAAAAGGTCATGGTTCAAATTTATAGTGTATTTTCATGGTCCTTTGAAGCAAGACATAAAAGACAAGGCAAGTAGGCATGGGAAAACTAGGTAGCATGATGATTTTCAGAGGTAAGAAAGGATGAATTAACATTGAAAATCATGGAGGGATTTGTTTAGATGTGTGTGAAAATTTTGAGGTAAGAGTTCTCAAGACAAAGCATGAAATGTTATTTTGAGTTCTATCGATCTCTCAAAATTGTCATTCCCAAATCGGCAATCAACTTTGAATGCTCACGCACAAGTATGTACTATGTATGGGGATCCAAGAGTTTTTGGATGTTAGGGCATATAACTAAGAAAATTTACAAGTGGAATGGGTTCATTTGGTCATCATAATTTTATGAACCATTATTAATAAGACAAGTAGGTTTAAGCCCTTCTAGAAACCCTTGTTTCAAAGTGATAGAAAAATATGAAAGTTTTGGCCATGAAATGACTTGGGAAGGCTAGTATGAAGGTTCAAACATGTAGAGAATTCATCGATCTCATTTTTGTGGTGGTGGCATGCTCCAGGTGTGATGGTAAGCTACAATAAAACCTTTATTTTATGAATATTTGTAGGTACTTGCATGTGTTGTAAGTGTCATGATGAAATACTAGTTGTGGGAGAAAGCTTGGGATGTTTTCTAAATTTCCATGAAAAGAATTGGATAGGTGATCGGAGGATAATTTAGAGGATATAATTTCCCTAAACCTCCGGGATTCCTACGGTATGGAAGTAGACTTTTTGATCTTTTGACGACTACAAGAATATAAAAAACATAGCACATATGACCAAGTTGTGGTGGTTAAAGTTTGGTCAAATTTTGGATGAGACAGGTCAACTCAAGTAGTCACATTCTAACATGGAAAAAGTGAAAATCGAGTGTAGGTGACAAGTTTTGGTTTCTTTTTGCACCTCCAATATTTGATGCTCAATGTCATTATCTTCATCTCAATAAAAACATATTGCCAACGTGGTTGGTCCTCGGACCACCATGTGGCCTATCACCACATTGGTCTACATTGTATCAAGTTATCTATCAACTCGGTGAGCCACGTGATGAGTTGAGGAGCCGATCTTATCGGATAAAGGACCAATCTACATAACTCGGTGAGATGAGCCAACTCATCGAGCGGTTGGTCGAGTTGATCACTTTTGTATAGTAGAAAAAGTGGTGTTATGTGGCCTAAACCATGCAAAGTAAACAAAACCAACAAGCCTTAAAAATACTAAAGTGGAGGTTATTGCCATGTATGTGGGATAATCCACACAAATGCGGATAAATGGTGGCGGTTGGAACATTTGCCAACAACCCACATAGAGGCCACTAATCTAAGCGGGGGTGACGTGGCTAGGAGGACTGGTACAAGGTCGGCGAACATGGGGGTCATGGTCGATGTGGCACAGTGGTATGTGATAGATGTAAAGCATGTGGATGGGTTAGCATGACCTATAAGAAATGACACAATAAAGGTGACAAAATGATAGGTGGAGGAGTTGAACCGATGACCTCCCACCTATTCGTAAGGTCCAACCAACCCACCCACTTGGTAGGTTGGAAATGAGTTGGATGATGTGGTATATGACCACATAAAGTAGTCTTCCTAGGCTATATAAAGCCTTCTCACCTCACTCATTCAACACAACAATATTCCTCCATTCGAATCTCTTGCCTTTCACCGCTTCATGAACTTTCCTAATAACAAGTGTGTGTACAAAATAGCCTGCATGCTTTTCAAATATTAGTTTAGACATGTTTTAGTCCCTATTTTTAGCTTGGTACATGTGTGTACTTTATCCATATCTTCATGTGCTTTCTTTTCTTTTGTTTGGCCACTAATTCTTCATTTTTTCTCTATTTACGAGATCTTTACTTAAGTGACACTCCAACTCTGCTTTTCTATTTTTAGCCCTTCGAAAAATTGGGTAAGTCTTTGATCTTATGTATGCATGCACGTAGCCTCATGTGCTAACATTTTTTCCCATTGTGCACACTTTTTACACACTACACTAATCTTTTATACACATGTTCCCTTGTGCACAAGCCTCTGTATTCCATTAATACTTATTCGATTGTCTTTGATGAATAGAGTGGGTTACATATACAACCCATGATTGGGGTTAACTTAGTGGGGAAGGATTTCACCGATGTAGTGGGATGAGAAATTTGAAAGCTCATCGAGCAGGTAAGAGAGAGCGAGTTGAGTAGGTGGAAAGGAGGGGCATGGAAGGTTGTGGGAGTGACTTGGTGAGTTACTAGGGTGACTCATCAAGGTGAGTTGGGAAGGATTGGGGAGGGGTAGTAAGAGTGTAGAAATGGCCTCGGTGAGTCATTAGGGTGACTCACCGGGGTGAGTGGGAAGGGTCGAGCGGGTTAGGAAGGGTGCAGGATTGGCTCGATGAGTCTCTAAGGTTACTCGTCAAGGTGAGTTAGGAAGGGCTGGGGTATGAAAGGTTTGGGAGTGGCTAGAAAAGTTACTAGGGTGAATTGGGAAGTGGAGGGATGGGGTGGGGTGAGTGGGAGTGGCTCGGCATGTCACCTGGGGCAAGTTGAAAGTGTGAGTGGAGGGCAAGGTGAGTGGTGAGATGCAAGGTGAATAGGAGAAATGAATAAGTAAATGAGGGGTGGGATTTGTGATGTGATGAAGAGGTAATGTGAGGGTGGAGGTTAGGTGAGGAGTGAGCTAGTATAGTGAGATAGGAAGTGAGTGAAGCGTGAGGTGAGAAGGTTATGTTATGACGTAAAAAAAAAAAAGGAAATGAGAAAATGTAAAGTGTTGAAAAATGACATGATGAGGCAATGTAAAATGACATGAAAAGTGATGAGGATGCAAAAGGTTTGTAGAGGGTAATGGATGGAATTCTCGTTCCAAATGAGGAAAAAGTGATAATGTTGTAATAATGGAGTGCAAGAGATGTGTAGGTGTATGTACATGGTTTGAAACAAGAGTATTTGTGTAGATATGATGTTCTAGAAGCCACGAGACATGAGACCAAAAGGTGGGCTAAAACGGAACTTGAAAGAGGTATAAACCACATAAGGTGACATACTAGCCCTATGACTCATCAATATCTTATGTATGCTTATGAATGGTAATTATTTTTGGAAATGAAGACCCATAGGATAATAAGTGCAAACAAAATCCAATGTGTAGGTGTGAGTGAAACAGAAATTGATGATTAATGAAATAGAATGCAATTGTAAGTCATGCATTGATCTATTATCATCAAGTGTTCATAGCCTCGATGGAGATACATTTAATTCTATCCACAATATTTTTCTACTTCCATCCAACTGACCATAGCCTTGGTAGAGATAATCTTTGGAAAGAAACACCGAGAGAGTATGTTTGATATTTCTCTTTTTATTTGCATTTTCTTTTAAATTTTGGATTTTTCTTGATGGTTTTTGTTTTGTTTCTGAAATGATATTTAACTATCTCATTTTTCCAAGTGGTTTAAAACCATGAATGACCTTATGGAGGTATTAAAGTGATGATGGAGATGACAATGGAAAGCGTCAACAAATAATGTCCTAGGGTCTTCACAATACATTTTTAAGTGTGTATGAGTGTGTGGATCTTAAAGAGGACAATTGTTCTTAATTCCTTAAGTGGGGGAGACCAAGTTCAAGAAACTATACTAGAGTGATTAAATAAAATTGACTAAACTAAATGTAGTAAAGGATAGTTAATCTAATCTAGGAGGACATATAACGCAGATAAGTAAATTCACTAAAATAGTATGTAAATGTACCAAATAATAAATCTAGTAAAATTAGAAACCTTATGTGCAAGAACAGAAAGGAAATAATGCAGCTGAATAAGGGATGCTTATCGGACTATGTCGTAGTGGTGCAAAGAAAATCAGAGTGCATGAACTACTTTGCAGGAGTGCAGAAAAGCATGGAGCTGGAGGATCTATCTGGGATGGAGCACCTGGAGGAGGATTGGGGTGCCTATGTGCACTCTGTTCTGCAATCTGGGCACCTTAATCTATGAAAATCCTCTAAATCTAATGCTTGCATGGTCGAAAGGTAATCTATAATATTCGTTGATTGTCTCATTAATTTCATTGTACTCTATCGGATGTTGTCAATAACTCGGAGAAAGAAAAACCTATAAGAGACCAAAAAAAGTATCAAAACCTGAAAAAAATGCAAATGAATGGGTCGGAGTGACCTCAACTGCCATAAAAGTGGGCTTAATAACTGAGCATTACAATATATTTCAGACATGGATGTATTTCTGGTGGTGTGTGCATGTCATGGCCTAGATGCTCTTGTGCTTGGGACGTACTCTTTGTGAAATAGTGAGAAATAGCTAAATGTAGAAAATGTAATAGAATGTGTGCATGAAATAGAATAGAATCCCTCCTCCTATGAAGTGTGATGCAGATGTCCTAGCTTGTGCCTTGATGATGGATTTATGTGGATGTCAATGCAATAGATGGATGTAACTCTAGATGGAGTGATAGTAGTGTATGATGATAGGTCCCTCATTATGGTCTCATAACTTTATATTTATAGGGTTCTCTTGCTCTAATTTCATAATTAACCTTGAAAAGTCTGACCACAAGAAAGATAAATATGAAAAATAGCTAGAAGAGGCCCAAAAGGTGGTGGGAAAGTGCTAGAAGGATCACGGCGCCCTGGGAGGGACCATGGTTCCCATGGGCATCCCACTACTAATTTGCGCACCCCAACCGAGGCTACAATAATGTGGGATGTTCAAAAATTGCTAGCCATATGAGTGCAATAGGTTGTAAATTATGAAATAAAATAAACAATATGGCCAAAGGATGGGGGTTAATTAGTACTTTCTTCACTCAAGAACCTTTTAAATAGTAGTATGAGACTGGGATAAATAAATGTCTAAAGTACATGATTTTGTGACTACATTTTCCCCCACTTTATGTTGGTGAGTAGAAAGCTCAATAACATAAAGTAGATAGAGATGCATACCTGATGTCCATGTAGAGTGTAGTATAAACGTGTCGAAGGAATAGACAAAATTGTGGAATGACAAAAATATGGAGCGTGGAAACTATAGATGAAAATTTCTTAAAGAAAAAAATGATGAGAGTGAACCTAAGGTGGAATGCATGTGTGTAGTTTCCGCATAATGTAGTGTACCTACATAAAAGTGTGTTGTGTGTGTTATAGTATGTTATAGTGTACTACGGCATAGTGTTATTGTCATTGTTGTTATTGTTGTTATTGCCCCCATTTGAATGCTTGTTTCTCATACGGTCGGACTTGCAAGGAGAAAATGATCAAGTAGTCAAATATGTATGTATGTAAGTGTAAAAATGTTATGTAAAAGACGCATGTGTATGAAAAATATACAAATGTAAATGTAAATGTAAATGTAAATGGAACATGTGCACCTAATCCATGTCAAGAAAGAGAGTAGAAGGATATCATGTACTACAATTTTTGTGGTGATCTCACATCATAGACCGAAGAAGTGTAGGGAGGAAATGCTCTATGTCCTCCAAGCTCTAAATACATCCTTGAATTTACGTGTAGAGATATCTCTGCGATATCCTCGGTTTTTGGTGATCCGACGCCACTGGATGAAGTAGTGTAGGGGCGCACCCATTGTAACGTCCAAGCCTGTAATTTCTTCCTAGAAATGCTAAGGACACCGTGTCCTATAAAATTCCTTGTGTATGGGGTTCGTAGACTAGTTTGAACCCACTTCTTTGATATAACTAAACCAAAATTGTGTAGAAACTATTTTTTAGTATGTAAACCCCCAAATGATGCCCCCCTCTTTGGGGGCACATACAACATGGCTGATAGGAGACATGCAACTGAAAAGAGGGCTAACCCTATGTATGCTAAAAAGTGCTTGGTAGAAACACAAAAACGCACAAATAATAAGGCTAGCTAAAGATAAGTGTAAACACTGCATGCAAGAAGAAGAAAATAGTGTATAAGTTATGCAAATAGTTTAAAATCTACCAAACAATGTAATGTAAACTTGCAAGAAGATAAGTAAGTTGCACAAAGTGGGCTGCAAACATGGGACATCACTAAATATGTCACAAGACACACAAGGCCATCATGGATGCAAACAATAGAGAAGTTTTCACACCAAACATATGGCAAGGCCCACAAAAATAGCAAGCAAAGGTATAAAATAACAGACAAATGTAATAAACAAGTATGGAAACAAATATCCCCTACAAACAAGTGCTACACATGAAGCACCCGCTATCATGTTAGCAAGATAACTAGTATGTCAAAAGCGTGTAGAAGCAAGTAATTTAAAGTGTTCAATACAAAATGAAACAATAACACCCGTAAGAGATGAATGTGGATGCCCCAGCGACCAAAGTATAGGAAGGGTTGAAGGAAATCATCTATGTTACGTGTAAGAGACGTGTATCTATGATCACAACTAGAAAATACGTTCACACGCTTGTGTGGATGATAAAGACAAATGACATACAAGTAATCAAACTAGCATGTGTAATAAATTGATCATGAACAAAAAAAAGTAAGCAAGAGTATAAGCAACCATAATATGCAGCATCATGTGTATGGATGGAATGGAATACAAGATGGAATGATAGGATACGTGTGCCCCCCGAGTGAATGGAAATGTATGTAGTGATGTTAATTTTTCTATCCCCCTCAATAGTTAAGAATTAACCATAAACTACAAGTGCATGTATCAGGAAATGGTTGAGTAGTGTGTATCATGTCTAGCGCGATGTGAGGAAATGTGTATATGTGTGTTGGTGATGATATGCGACATGTAGAAAGGATTTATGTGGACCTTATAGCCTAAGTGTATACTACGATGAGATGAAATGTGGAGTGATGATTTATCCCAAAGTGTATATAACTATAAGATTAATGGATGAGTGATAATTTAGCACTAAGCGTATATCACTATAAGATGTAAGGAGGGTGTGGCAATATATCCTAAGGTGTAGACCACTAGAAAATGATAGAATAGGTGACAATTTAGCCTAAATCGTATGTCACTACAAGATGAATAATAGGGAGTGGTGATGTAACCTAAGGTGTATACCACTACAAAAGGATAGAATAGGTGATGATTTATCCTAAAGCGTATGTCACTAAACTAGTAATATTGCATGATGAAATGTGGCATAGTAAATGTGTGATGAGTGTAGGGTCCATTTGATTTATAAACCCTTGGTAGTCGAGTATGGACCGAGGAACTAAAGTGTGTCATCGGGTAGTGAGTGCAGCATGTAGAAGACAATGTAATATATGTAATGATAAAGTTGACCATGTGAGGAGTGAAATGTGTAAATATATGATGTGTAATATGCAATGCAAAAAGTGTAGAATGTGTAAAATGTAATGTATAGAATGGCATGTAATGTATGTAGATAGACTAGTGATGTAGTGTGTAAGATGGTGTAATGCTAGACTCGTATATGATAAAGACTAGAATAGTATATAGGGTATGTGTGAAAAGGCGCGAGTGTAATATATATGGTATGTAGATAAACACATAATGTAGTAGGGAGGATAAGTAATGTAGGATATAAGATGTGTGGACAAAGGTGTAGATATAATGCACAAATGTCAAAATTTTGTAGACTAAATGTAGAATGTAGGGTGCATGATGCGTAAATGTATGATAAGGTGCAATGTGTAATGCCTATGGTATAATGTGGCATTCGGTGTAGTAATAATCCCTCAACAGTCAAAGTTTAAACCGAATCATAAGAGTGTGTCATCGGGTAATGACATTAGAATATATCATGAATATTCCAAATGCGAGGATAAGATTGTATAAGAATTTAAAATATGATGATTGTGACTATGCTAAGACAAGGTTGAGGGAGAGGTGTATTGTCATGCCCCCCAAGTATGTGTGAATAAATGAACTATCCAATGATGGTGAAGGATGGAGGTCCTTCATCTAATGTGGGTGATGAAAGCATGTGACCATGCTCTAATAGTGGAGGTATGGTAGGTGAATGTTGTAGTGGTGAATGAAGCCTATGCGCATGTGAGGGATGAATGTATAAAGAAGGTCACGGTGTCACAAAATGTTTTGGTGATGGATATCTATGTAATACATAATGCGAAGGTGAAGAAGACTTGTGTGGAATAAAATGAGTAGGTGATCTATGCCACGATGCAGTAGTTGTCCGAGGAATAGGCCTATACCAATGTATAGGGATAGTGGAGCGATGTGGTCATGGATATGATGTGTAAGTAGGTGAGCTAGGATTAGATTGTGCTTGGAGTAACATAGCGTGTGATGTGGTGGAAGAAGTAAGGGGTGCTCTAGATACCGTGCGATGAGATGATGGCCATGGAGTAGATGGAGGGACACCATCAATAGAGATGACCTGATTATTGTAGATAAATTTGAGGTGTAGATGATTCATAGAAATGATATATTGTGATCGATGAATCCAATTAATACCAAGGAGCATGTCACATCCCTCAACTGTGTTTCCAATGAGGAAAGCATGAGCATTGTAAGAGGGCCAACTGTGACATGTAGTTGAACAATACCAAAAGGTTTTTCGAAAGGGTACTCGACTTGAGATAGAGGATAGTGAATAGCCTTAAGGAGTGACATAGAACATGATGGGTCAACATTAGTGTTGTTGATATAGGTTGAGCCAATAGATGCACGGATGTGCAAATGGTTAGATGTAAACTTGGTGTGATAATCGATGTTAGAAAAGGAGATGATAGGTGGAAAAACTTCATTGTTAGCAACTAAGAACTATAGAGCTCCGGATCCAGGAGATAATCATGTGATATGTATGATTAGTGAAATATTCTTTCATCCTCTTGTCACATTATTAAGAGTCATTGCTAAAAAATTTGAGTTTACCCTTGTCATTGTTTGTGGCAGGGCTAGTAGATTGGGAACTCGAGTTTTTGTTATCAATTAGATCTTAGATAATGGTGTGGAGTTTGAGGCATCTATTTGTAGAATTTCCAATGCATCGATGATAATCACAGTGGAAGTTTTCATTATAATTCCTACCTTTTGGTCGCGATGGGTCTAATTCGAGGGGAGGGGGAAGTGTGATAATGTTGTTGTCAAGAATTTGTCTCAATATAAGATGTGGAGCCATGGGAAGGGTGTTAAATGTACGCCGAGGTTGTTGTGGGTGAGCCTCCTTAGAAGGAGTGACAATGTTGACAGTAACTTTAGCATCGGTTGGTTTTGTTGTAGATGGTTTAAATGGCATCTTGTTAGGAAAATAAGTGGAAGATGAAGTATGTTCTTGATACTTAAGTTTTATGATGGATAGGAGTTTAGTCTCACAAAGCTTGAGAGTGTGACAAATTTGATCGAATGAAGGAGAGGATTCGAAGAGAACACTCTCTTGTAGAGGTGGTAATAGACTCTATATAAATAAATCCTGAAGCTCAGAGTCAAAAAAGCACGTTTGTCATCTTAGCTAAATTATTCTTATACCTTAAAACATAGTTAGCGAGGTGTTCATTTGAGCCTTGTTTAAGTTGTGCTAGTTGAGCATAAGAAATATTAGAGCCAATGTTGATAGAAAAATGAGTAAGAAATGCATCAGCTAGATGTGTAAAGGAGGTTACTGAGTGAACAGGTAAGTCGTAAAACCATGCATCGCATAATCATGGAGACTACGAGGAAAAATCTTAGCTAAAAGGAGATGATCATTAGCAAAGTCAAGACAAGAAACATGAAATGCTCTAAGATGTTCCTATGGGTCCCCATGCCCATTAAAGATGGGAATCTTAGGAGTGACAAAGTTAGGTAGAAGTGGATAAGTAGAAATTGTGGGAGTGAATGGAGTATGCAGCAACAAAGTAAAATCCAAGGATGGCGATGCATGGGAGGTGGCCTATTGTAACTTACGAATTTGGGCTTGAAGGTCATGATAAAGATAAGTTAAGTCTTGGTTAACAAAATATGAGACCTGTTGTGCATGAAAAAAAAGAGGAGGTGTAAAGTGGTTGGCAGGAGTTCAGACAGAAAAAGAAACAGTAGAAATGGGAGGAAGAGTCGAAGCAGGTGGTTGAGAGGCAATAGAAGTGCATATGGCTGCGAAGTGGTGGTTAGCTCAACCAGTTAGTAGATTCCTCACGAGAAACATGTAAAAGTAAATTGAGATCATGGGGATGCTCAACGAGGTGATCGTTGATAGCCTTAAGGTGAGCTTCAGTAAAATCCTCATGAGAGTGAGCCATGACAAGAGAAGAATAAACCCTAGAATGAAAGATGAAAGAAGGAAGGTCCTAGAAGCGTGAATGGTCGAGTTAGGTTCACCAAAATGATTAACTAAAATTGACTAAACTAAATGTAGTAAAGGATAGTTAATCTAATCTAGGAGGACATATAATGCAGTAAGTAAATACACTAAAACAATTTGTAAATGTACCAAATAATAAAACTAGTTAAAGTAAAAACCCTAATATACAAGAAAGGAAAGGAAAGAACTCGGTTGAATAAGGGATGTTTGTTAAAATGTGGCATAATTATGCATAGAAAATAAGAAATCAAGAACGACTATGTAGGAGTTCCGAAAAGGATGGAGTTAGAGGATCTAACTAGGTGGGTGCTAGAGGAGGACGGGGGCACCTATGGGTGCTCTAGTATGTAATCTAAGCACCCTTGTCTATGTAAAATATCTTATCTGATTCTCCTAGGACAAAAAGGTAATCTAGAATATTTGTTTCCTATCGTATTAATTTCGTTGTATTTTGTTAGATGTTGCAAATAACTCAAGATAGAAGAAATACCTGCAAGAGACCAAAAAGAAGTATCAAAACCTAAAAAAATAAAGATGCAAATGAATGGGTTAGATTGACCTCAGCTGCCACAATAGTGGGCTTACTAATGAGTGTTGCACTACATTTCAAACTCATATGTAGTTCGGTGGTGTGTGCATGTCGTTCTTTAGGTGATCTTGTGCCAGTTGCACTTTGTGAAATAGTGAACAATAGCTAAATGTAGAAAATGTAATAGAATGTGTGTATGAAATAGAATAGAATCCCTCCCCCTATGAAGTGTGATGAATATGTCCTATCTTGTTCCTTGATGATGTATTTATGTGGATTCCAATGCAATAGATGGATGCAGCTCTAGATGGAGTGATAGTAGTGTATGATGCTAGGTCCCTCATTATGGTCTCATAACTTTATATTTATAGGGTTCTCTTGCTCTAATTTTGTAATTAACCCCAAAAAGGCTAACCATAAGAAAGATAAAGATGAAAAATGGCTAGAAGAGGCCCAAAAAGTGGCGGGAAAGTGTTAGAAGGATCAAGGTGCCCCAGGATGGGGCTAGGGCGCCCATGGGCACCCCAATACTAAATTTGTGTGCCCTAACCGAGGCTACAATAACATGAGATGTTCATAAATAGTTGGGCATATGATTGCAATAGGTCACAAATTACGAAATAAAATAAACAATATGGCCAAACGATGGGAGTTAATTATTACTTTCTTCACTCAAAACCTTCTAAATAGTAGTATGAGACCGGGATAGATAAAATGTCTAAAGTGCATGATTTTTGACTACATAGAGATTATTGACTCACAAAATGTGACAAAAATGTCATCAAGAGTTCACCAAAATCTATAAAACAAACCAAGATTTGGAATGTGAATGAATTGTAAATGAAGTATGTAGTAGTGAACTAAGAAATCAAAATGTCATATCAATGAATGGAGAAAATGTAAAAGAGCATCCGTGAGAAAGCGTTGTTTATTGTAATTTTTGAGATGTATAGTTTTTTTAGATTTTTTAAAGATTTTTAGTTGTGTGGAGGTATTTTTACTGTGTTTGTGTCAATATTGATATCACCAAATGTGTAGAGAATTAGATCGTTTTTCAAATCCAATCCATATGAAAAGTGGAATGTAAGAAGCATGTAGAATGTGATAGTGAAGAAAAATGAAATTCCCCTAGTTTGTATATGTACTAGGTGAGTGAGAGACATGATGCATAAAATAAATCAATTGATGAGATAAATAATTGGAGTGGAGGGGATGGTGTGGATGATAAGTGAAGAAATAATTCCAAATAGAAGTCATAGAATGATACTATATGGAGGACGTGATTGTGGGGATGAAGTACATAAGAAAGGTATTGAGTGTGGTGGATGTGCGAGAATGTTGGGTGGATGAGTAAACTAAAATAGATTAATGGTAGAATATAATGTGATATGAAGCACGGTGTTAGTAATGGTGTCAGGTGGATGAGGATTAGAGAACATAGTGATGTCTAGAAGAAGCATGAGAGCCAAGGGTGTGGGCTTGTGATGAATGGGTGTGATGGTAGGATGATGACATGGAATAAGAAGATGCATGTAAGAAATAATGTCGAATAAAGGAGAATGTGGGAAAAAATTGAAATGATGTGAAAGTTTAATTGGATGTGAACGAGGCTTGTGAGGAACATGGGTAATGAAAAATGGTTATGTGAGCATGATAGATGATGTGGGAAAAGGAGGAGCTGATAATAATAAAGGTTCTTAAATGAGTGGTGATGGAGGCAAGAAAGTGAATGTGGAAGAATTCTCCAAAATAGGGTATGGAATGAGAGTGAGTGTAGGTGACCTATGAGGAAGAGATGCAAGAGAAAGTGAATTTTAATGATAAGGAATAGATGCAAGAGGATTGTGAATGAACACAATAGATGGTATAAAATACAAACAATGGTGGTGCCGAAAGAAAAAATGGTTCTTAAATGAGTGATGATGAAGGAAGTGAAATTTAAGTGCAATAGAACTCTAAAATAGATGAAGTGATGGGTGAACTGATATGTGATGAAGAGCACAATCTAGGTGTGGTAATTGGATGGGTAATAAGTGAAATGCATATGATCGAACTAAGTGATGAATTAGAGGATGTGGTGGGCAAGTGATCAATGCTAAAATGTAAAATAATAGCCTAATCTAATGCAAGTTTTTAGTTGATAAATATTGAAATACTAAAATGATACCCAAGAAAACTAAGATAGAAAATATGAAGTCCTAATGTGCAAAGAGGGTTAGAATATCTTTATCCAATTCGTAGAGGTTGTTGGACTATGACATAGTGGAGACTAGCCGAACAGAGATGGAAATCCATCACACAGAATCCCAAAAGTTATAGATATGAGTGATTTGGGTGGGACTGGGGCACCTAGAGAAGGATAGTGGCACTGATGGTGCCCTAGTATGAGTTCTAGGTGCCACGGTCTATAGATATGGTCGGAACCTGGTTTTGATATGTTCATTAGGTGTTTGTACTTCTTCGCTTCTTGTCTTGTGTATGTCGTTGAACTCTATTAAATGTCTTTATAAACCTATAATGGATAAATCACCTATAAAACCCCAAATAAAGCATCAAACCCTAAAACATAAAGATGCAAATGAAGGATTTGGACTATCCTCACTATTAAAATCTTAGACTTATCATTGAGCATTTCACTACATATCGGACCCAATGTATTTATTTGTGTGTATGTGTGTGCATAATTGTGCCCTAGGTTTCTCTAGTGTTAGTCACACTTTGAGAAGTAGTGAGTAAGTACCTAGATGTAGAATGTAAATAATGTGTGCATGGAAACAATAGACTCCCCTCCGATGAAGTGTGATACAGATGAAATAACCTTTGTGCCTTGTCATAGAGTTAGATGGATGCAAATATATCTATAGATTTTCAGTTGGAGCTCAAACTTGTACCTGTCTCATATTAGGTTGAACTCGAGTCATTGACGAAATAATGGGACTATCTCCAAGTTATGGGACCTTGCACACTTGAGACAAACCTCTGGAGAAGGCTGGTTCCTATACCTATTTCTACTGCTACTAGCTACTCCTAATGCTAAAATTGAAATCCTAAGCTAAACATGCCAAGGGACCAGGGATAGAAGGATATGCAGAAAGGGAAAAATAAAACTAAAGAAGGTGATAGCACTAGAAAGAAAGGGGATGAACATGATCAACTTTGAGTGAAAACGAAGTAAAATGTGCAGAGGAAGGCTAGACATTCGTAGCACGAACCATAACACAATTGCTTATTCATTTCTATGAGACACAGTCAGAGAAGGAGATGTAAGGAATGTGAGAAGGCACAGCAAACACACAACGTGAAAGAAAGGCAAGGAAGAAGAATAAAAATAGGTTAGGGTGGATAATAGCCACAAAACAATGCTTCTATTACTTCCAGAAATGTGCAGTCGATTGCAATGGCGTATGAGGCTGATATCCACATGAAAAGACTAGATCTAAAGGTCTGCAACTCAAAATGTACATAAATACCTATACAAACTGAAATATTCCAACCCTTTACAATGAGAAATGTTATTACATTTATAGATGAATTGATGAGAGAAGAGGTTTGAAAACCCAACCACCAACAATCAACAATGAATGCCTGTAAATCCACCTACAAATCTATCAAATGTTGTTCCATGTGTCTGTTTAGAATGTAGGAGAAGGAAGGAGGCGAGATCTAAATCAAATCTTGTTATTGTAGAGATCAGATCCTTTATTGATGGCATGAGGTATGTTTTCTAGCTTCTCGCTTACCTCTTCCCACCAAGATTTGAATTTGAGTGATCTGGAGTGTAAACCACGCCATCGGCTATTTTATATTTTTCTACCATGTGTCATGCTTTAGTCGATTGCAAGGATTTAGTGCCATTTTGGAAAGCTTTGATAGGTTTTGTGTGACAAACTCAATATGACAGCCACCATGTGACACAATAATCAAGTGCAAAAGAAAGCACGAGTGCGCACGTGAAAGAGAGAGGCGCGAAAGGAAAGTAGAGGGTGGGTGCAAAAAGTAATGCACATGGTAGAAATGGAAAGAATACTTGCAGGAGGAAGGTATGGAAGAGGGTGTGATCATCATAGGGTAATGCATAGCAGCAAGGAAGGGGCAGGAAAGAATGCTAGGGATAGCTAATTTTAGGAAGCAAGTCTAAGGCACACACGAAGGGTGCATGAAATGCTAGGAGAAAGGTGAGTGCGTAGGGAATGCACATGAGAGAAAGGGGAGAATACGGTGAAAGGGGAAGAAGAAAAATGGAATGCATGAAGTATGAGAAGAGCGCGGGAGGGCACATGAGGAACTGCAGCTAAGAAAAATATGTCAAGCAAGCAACCAAAGGGCGCGCAACTTGGAACATTGAAACTTAGAGCCAAAATGTGGATATAAGTTGTCCAAATAACTATGGAAGTTACTTTGGACAATATTTTGGTGACTTTTAGGGACATATTCCTACTAGATGAAGGATATCAGTAGCCTAGAGCATCCATTGGGCATGGAGTGTACTTAAAAACATGAATTTCTGATCTACAACTTTGAAGAATCACCCTTGAAGTCACTTTGAAGCATTTCGAACTCTATTTTAATCTGTAAAAATGTTTAAGATGTCTAGAAGATTACTTGCATATGAAATCAAAAGAATAGCTCGTGTAAAGAGCGCGCAACAGGAAATAACTATGTACAAACAAAATAATGTGTGCACAACGACACTTGGAGGATTAAAACTACTCTAATATATACAATGATGCATAAGACTTAATGGAAGGGTTTGAGATAAATCCCATTGATTGGGATTGATAGCATGCCTCCATCAATATGAGACAACTCAAATTAGTTAGCCTCCTTATACGAACTGATGATGTATGGGCCACTCCAAATTGCATCAAACTTTGAATGACACCCTAGTTTGGCTCTTTCAACATCCCATTTTAAGACCAAATCACCAACCCTAAAATCTTGAGGCCTAGCCTTCTTTTGAACCACTTCTTTGTTGATTTTGTATACTATTCTAGCTTGATCGTGGAAGATTTTATCAATTCTTCATGTTCAACCAGCTCTTCCAATCTGATTTCTCTCTTATCCATACCCTTAAACTCCAGTGTTGGGAAAGCTCTAATGAAGGTAATTCAAGAGATAAAGGAAGTCTAACTTCCTTTCCATATACCAATTTATAAGGTGAAGTGCCTATTGGCTTCTTTCCTATAATTTTTTCTACCCATAATGTGCGTGAGACCTTTGTGTGCCACTGCCTCTTGTTGATATTCATTTTCACTACATAATTTTGATTAGATTCTTATTAGTAGACTCAACCAATTCATTACCCTGGGGGTAATAGTTAGAAGAATTATTTAAATGAATTCCAAGGCTTAGTGCCCAATCATAAATTTTATTACCAAGGAAGGCCTTTGCATTATCGTGAGATAATGATTTAAGGAAATCCAAACCTTGTTATGATGCCCTCGATAAAATCAAGGATGACTGACTCAGTTGATTCCTTGAGCGTGACAGCTTCTATCCATCTGGTGAAGTAGTTCACAGCTTTGATCACCCATTTTTCCCAGTGCTTGAAGGAGGATCAATCATGCCTATGAATTCAAGACCCCATTGTGCAAAAGGTTGATCCACTTGGATTGGTTGGAGAAGTGTTGTTAGTTTCTTCTTTCCTACAAAGAAATCATATTCTTTGCATTTTGTGACCCACTTGTGCATGTCTCGCAAATAAGATAGGCCAAAAGTACTATTTCTTGATGATTTTCATCAATTTTTCCTTGGTAGATAATTGTCCACTAGAGAATCCATTGTGAAATTCTACTAACACTTAGACAATTTGCATGCCATCAATACATCTTAGCAGCATGCTCAATATTTCTTTTGAAGAGGACACCATTAATCAACACATATGGAATAAATTATAGCCTCAAGTGTCACCTTTTTTCTTTGTTTAAACTAGGAGGATACACACCAGAGGAAAGGAATGTGATCATGTCCTTCATCTAACTGTGTGCGTCAGGATCTAAACTTTGTTCAGGTTTTACACGTGGGATATCTTCATCCAAAATAATGGAGTCTCAAGTTCATTATGTGTGTCCTCAGCAAGTTGTTTACAGATCATGTTACCTCTAACCAGCTTTGTGGATTTAATATTCAGATCATACTCCATGATTTTTGTCACCCATCTTGCTCTCTTCTCATTTATTTTTACTCCCATGATGAATTCTCTCACACTTGAGTGTGAAACTAACACCTTTGTATGATTTGTGGCAAACATGATTTTTAAATTCTTAAGCGCACACATAATGGCATAGACATGTTTCTCTGTGTGATTGTATTTCAACTCATAATCCTTAAGTGTTTGACTAAAGAAATCCACTTTGGCTATTACATTCCTTGTTCATTCTCTTGTGTTAAGACAAAGCAGAACACTTACATCAGCTCCATAAGCATAAAGCATAAACTCCTTGGAATAGTCTGGATTGATGAGTGTTGGCACACAAGTAAATTCTTGCTTGATTTTTTTGAAGCTTTCTTTTCCATGTGTTTTCCATCTGAATATAGTTTCCTTCTTTAGCATGAGGGTTATGGGTCTTACCAGTCCTGCAAAGTAAGGGATGAAGCACCTAACAAAGTTGATTTTCCCTATGAAAGACTGTAAGGATTTCTTATACGTTGGTAGGGAGAGGGCAAGGATGGCTGAAATGTGCTCATGATTTAAAGCAATAGCATCATTTGAGACCACATGGCCCAAAAGATTTCCCTGCGCCATAGATAAATTACACTTCTTGGGGTTAAGAGATAACCCAAATTTTTACATCTCTCAAATACTTTTTCTAGATGTGTCATGTGATCTGTGCTCTATTTTGAGAAGACAATTATGTCATCTAGGTAAACCAATATTAACTCATTAATATAACCTTTGAAAGTAATGTCTATGGTGCGCTAAAATGGTGCACCCGAATTTGTGAGACTCAAAGGGAATTTTCGATATGTATATGTTCCCCACTTGGTTGTAAATGTTGTCTTGAATTTATCCTCTTCCTTGACCATAATCTGGTTGAAGCCATAATACCCATCCAACATGGAAAATATCTACGCACCAACCACTATCTATAGAATCTACTCCATAGAGGGCAAGGGATAGCGATCCTTTAGGGATGCCTTGCTCTCTAATTTCATCATTCTTTTTATGCACTAGAATAAGATTCACAACCAAAGTAAAGTACTTGACGGGAAATATTATCTTCACCTCGACGAGTTTGGATAAATTTTTCTTCATGAGGGGCTCTATCCTTGGATTAACTAGCCTTTGTTTATGTCTGATGGGATTGATACTAGGATCAAGGTCAATGGAGTGTTGAGCAACACTTGGATCAAATCCTTTGAGGTTTTCATACTCCCAGGAGAAGATATCATTTTTTTAACTAACACATAGAGATAAAGGCATATTTTTCATCACACGTGCAAGCTTTACTCAACAAAGTAACTCCTTGCCATGCTCAATAGTGACCGAGGAGTAGTCTTCTTATGATGTGTGTATATAATTTTATTCACCCTTGAACTCGTCATCGGGGCTAAACATTTTCTCTAAGGTGACCATACCTTTAGGCAACTTATTTTTCTTGAGTTGAATCACTTGATCAATGTAGTTGTCATGCAAGTCAACTTGCATGCTTGAAGAGAACTCAGGTTCATTCGAATGAACTGGATGATTTGTACATCACTTTCAAACACATGTCGGTTGGTATTATTGTGCTGGAATATATGGCATGATTACCATTTTGACATGTTGTATGTTTCCTTTGATGAAATCCTCGGCAGGAGAGAACTACAAACCAAGTGTGGCCATCGATATGTTTCTTTGTTCATTTTCCTTGGCACCATCTACATATTTTGTTCATCAAATCACTCAAGGAGGTCATTGGCTTGGATAGGGGATAGGTCATATGACTCGGTATGATAAGAAAATATTGGCTCATCTTGTATGGTAAATCGAGTACCGTGCCTTATCTTTAGTAACATATAGGGACCAATCAGAAGACAAGTAACCACCCACTTTAGTAGTAAAATCTCTTGATAAACACATAGAAAACAAAGGAGGTAGGTCAATAATCGACACATCTTGAGTTATTGTGAAGCTTGTACATGCATGGAGGGTTAACTCGAGATCTTTGATGACTCCTAGAGTAGTGACAGTTGATCCATCAAGTTGCAAGACTCCTTTGGAAAGAGGTATATATTTAAGACCTAAGACATCAACAATTTTCTTAGGCATGACAAAGTACTAGCACCTTGAGTCAATCATACAAATGTACACAAGGTGTTTTCCTATGATCAAGGACATATAAAAGGGTGGGTTTTTGACAACATTACTCACTTGCTTCTCCTTTTTTTGACAAATATTGTGAGTGGTGCGCACTTTTTGGACAACCCCGAATCAAACGTGGAAGTTGCGTCGGGATTCATACAACAAGTCACGCTGAGATGGAATAGCCAGAGCATCCCACATTATGACATTTACATTTTTATTCTTCATCTACTCCACAATGTTAAATGGAAGGCCCATTTATTTGTGTATTTGGGGCACAACAACATTATTCCTTGATTTTTCAAGTGCGGAGGTAGCGGGCTTAGCTTGCACAGAGGCTTGACCTACCAAAAGAGGGGCATGCACTACTTTTGCTTTGGAACATTACGTGGAACCTCACATGTAGGGAGTTACGCACCATGATTTTTGGTTGATCAATTATATCCTTGTGTTTTTGAGGATCTATTTATGTGACAAGAGCTTTGAGGTTGCACGCTAGACTCAAACATTCTTTTCTTATACCTTTTTTTGTTAGCAACCTAGGCACGTAGTCTATTTATGTCATTTGTAGCTTGATTGATTACACAAAAGTCCTTAGCACCAAAGAATATGAGGTTAGTTATAGGAACTTATGTCCTCTTGATTATCAAGCTCACTTGCACTTGTGGAAGGTTCACAGATAGAAG
Source organism: Taxus wallichiana var. yunnanensis (assembly GCA_018340775.1). Lineage (NCBI taxonomy): Eukaryota > Viridiplantae > Streptophyta > Pinopsida > Cupressales > Taxaceae > Taxus > Taxus wallichiana. The sequence goes on along the minus strand of CM031243.1, from coordinate 654,478,010 downwards.
CAACTTGAATCATGTAAGCCTGCGGCGTGTAGCATTGGTGCAGTGATTCTGACTATGAGGCATATTAAAAAGAAGCACCATTCGATTATTGCGCCATATTGTTCAAACTTGGAATAGTTCTTGGCTTGTCTTTGGTGTTAGAAGAGGTTGTGCAAGAGGAACCACTTGCAATGGAAGGTGTGCATTAGTATGTCATCTATCATTTTGTTGGTTCTACCCATATCTTTGGTTTCCATATTGATTTATAAAGGGTTGATGGCTATGATTATACCCTTGATTAGAACTATTTATGAAGGCTTGCGCTTTAGTGATTTTCTAAATATATGACTTTATTGGATAAGTTCATAATCAGGTCTTTCATTTCTTCATATTCCTTTTGTTGTGTGGGAGAATAGGATGTGGATGTAACGATTTGCACACTCTGCATGGGAACAGGGAGAAAAAGAAGGTTGGGGCACTAGAGACATCTCTGGGAATAAGGGTGTGGGCGGTCTAGGGGCTAAATTTCTTTCTGAATCAAACTATTCTCTACCCTTATTACAATATTGTAAGCGATAAGTAAGGTTCTACCTCACATAGATTGAATCATGACCGATATGTCACTATTTAAATCCCTTAGATAATATAGGAAAGCATGTTGGTTGTAGGCCTTACCACTTGGGAATTTTGTCCTAAGTTTTCTGGAATCTAATATTGAAATCATTCATTTTCTCATTGGGTGCTCTTTTTGTTTGTTTCAATTGCTCCACCAAAGATAGGTGGTATGATTTGTCTTCAAATTAATTGCAAAGATCTGTTCCAAGTTCATCCCAGCTATGCAATAGATTCGTGTCTCATGATTCTATACCACTGAAGCGTCTTTCCCTTTAATGAGGCCGCAAGAAATCTAACTGCTACATCATCATGTGTGATCAAATAAATGAAGCACACATTGGCTACATCCTAAATATTCTCAACAGGGTTGACTTGATTCTCACCAGTGAAGTATGGAATACTCTTGAGCATTGTTTTTGGCATATCATGTTGCACATTCAAAATGAGGGGACTACCGCCGGTGAAATTGGAAAAGTTCCTTAGAGGTGGTGGAGGAGGAGTTGTAATGACAGGTTGCACAGGAGGCCTACCAAGAGGAGGAGTAGAAAGTGTGTGGCACATCGAAGATGGAGATGCACACACATGTATTCTACTACATATTATTCTCGAGAGATAGTGGAGGTATTCAAATGATTCTTTAGCTGATATACTTTTTCTGGTATGTATCCTTCTCATGAAAGGTGTGCTAACTTTGCTGAAATAGTGGATCTAAGTGTTGGTAGTTGTCAAATGTGTTGAAATAATCCTCAAAAGGCTAGTGATCACTAAGCTACACACCAAAACTTAGTAATAATGAAATTTAATCTTTCAATTCTCATCCCACTTTGGCATGCCAAAAATTGTTAGAGCTCAAACCTGCACCTGTGTACCGGATGGCGTCAAACTAGGTTGTTGAGGAAAAAATGGGACCGTGTCCAAGTTGTGGGACCTTGCACACTTGAGACAAACCGCCAATGAAGGATGGTTCCTCTACTTATTTCTACCACTAACACTACTCCTAATGCTAGAAATTAAGTTATCTATACTACTCTATAATTCCAAGGGACCAGGATGAGAAGGAGATGTATAAGGGAAATCCTAAGATAAGGGAAGGAGATAGCACCAGAAAGAGGGTCAATCACTCTGCAAACGGGGAAGGAATGTGGGAAAACATAGGAAAGAGGGTGGACAGAGCACATGCCATAGACAAGAACCATGCAGATAACTTTTCATGCTCCAACAACACATGAAACTGGAACCTACAAGTGGGAGGTACGCACAACACGCCAAAAATGCAAATAGAGAGGCGAGATGTAACAGAAATTAGAAAAGGGTAGATTGAAGTGCGACAAAACCTGATTTTATTTCTTAAGGGATGCATAGTCATTTACATTCATGTGGAAGGCAAGAGTACATTACGGAGACCAAATCCAAGGTCTGAAACTCAGGAGAAGTCGGCCACCATTTTGGCACGGTGTCGTTACAACAAAGAGGGATCTATTTTAATGAGCAGAGTTCTACAATTTATAGAAGAAGAAGGGGAGAAGAGAAGGATGAAAAAGAGGGAAAATCATATTCAAATCTTTAACCGCCAATAACCAGCAATGATTGCATGCAAAACTACCTATAATGTTGTTAGATGTGCCTCCCCATGTTTGTTTGGTGTGTTGGAGAAGGAAGGAGGTGAGTTTTGAATAAAATCTGTTGGTTGGCATGATCGAGATCATGTATTGATGGTGTGAGGGACATTTTCCAACTTCTCACCTACTTCTTCCCACCAATATTTGAACTTGAGCGATCATGAGTGTAACCCACACCATTAGATATTTTGTATTTTTCTACCACATGTCACGCTTTATTTGGTTGCAAGGATTTGGTGCCATGTTGGAGAAATTTGATAAGTTGCATGTGACACACTCAATATGACAAGTGCCACATGGCACAAAAACTAGTGCCAAAGAAAGCATGAGTGCACACTTGAAAGAGAGAGAGATGTGGAAGGAAATCGGAGGAGGATGTAAAAAAGTAATTCATGTGGCATAAATGGAAAGAATACTTGCAGGAGGAAAGTATAGAAGAGGGCATGATCATCACAGGGTAATGTGCAGCGAAAAAGGGTGCACAAGAATGCCGAGACAGCTAATTTTGGGAAGCAAGTCTAAGGCACACGTAAAGGGTGCATGAACTGTTGGGAGAAGGGAGAGTGTATAGGGAATGTGCTTGAGAGAAATGGGAGAATGCGAGAGAAAGTGGAAGAAGGAAAATGGAAGGCATGAAGTATGAAAAGAGTGTGGGAGAGCATGGGAGGAATCTGCAGCCAAGATAATTGTGCTAAGCAATCAACCAAAGGGTGTGCAGCATGTAAAGGTTAAACTTAGAGCTAAAATGTGGATATAAGTTGTTCAAATAACTAGGGAAGTTATTTTGGACAAAAATTCCTTTGATGGATGCAACATTAGTTTCGGATAGTAGATGCTTAGTGCTTGGTTTCTTATTATGATCACTATTTTCCCAAATAACTCACCAAGTTATTTGGACAACTCATATTTTATTTTGACTCTGATGATCTTAGTTTTAGGTTGCACTCACTCTAGCAGACTCCTTGGCACCTTAGCATAGTTACAGCTCTTCCATGCGCCCTTGCATGCCCTTCTTACTTCTCACTTTTCATCCCCTTTCCTTGCTTCCTCACACACTTGCTTCACATACTTCACATTCCCTCTATATTCTTCTTTCCCTTTTCATTTCCCCTTTTCTCTTTCCTTCTGCGCTCTCACTTTCATTCTAGTTTTCCATGCACTCCTTGCACGTACACCTACTAACTTACCTTATAATTTGGTTCTCCTTTTCATGTCTTCGCATTTGCGTGTTGCGCACTTCCCTCCTTCCTAGCTTGTTTTGCACACCCTTTCCTTTCTATCACCATGCATTCCTTAGTTGAATGCTTGTTCCATCACAAACTTGTCTCCTACATGTGTGCTTCCATTTGCTCTGCATGTGTCACCTTCGCGTGTTTTCCTTCTATAGTATCGTGCCTCTTCCTTTCTTGCCTTGTACTTTCTTTCGCGCTAATCTCATTGCCACATCATCAACTATCGACTTGATTGTGCTACACGTAACCAATCAAATCGCACCAATAGGGCACCATATCCTTATGACAAAATGGTGTGTGACACGTGGTATAAATTATAAAACATATGAAGATTTTTCCAATTCCTTGATTAATTAGTGCACACCATGTTTCTTGCATGTTTAGTTTGCATTGTAGATCTCTGATAGCCATAACTTCTTTTGTAGTGCTTAGATTCCCACACGCCCGGTCTTGTTGGAAATTTTTGATGTAGGCTACACGTTGGACTTTTCAAAATCAGATTTAGGTGGGATTTGGTAGGCGGAAAATAGGGAAATTTCTCTTAGGTCATCAATACATACATCTAATCGATCCAACCACCAAATTTCTTTCAGATTTTCTCTCCTTCCTTCTTCTACATGCCAAACAGATATGGGGAGGCATATCTGACATCTTTATAGGTGGATTTGTAGGTAGTTAATGCTTTTTATTAGTGGTTGAAGATTCAAATATGAGTTTCATTCTCTTTCTCCTTCTCTTCTCTCCTTCTTCTTCTATAAATTTAAAGCATTGTTCATTAAAACAGACCCCAATTTGTTGTAATGACACCATGCCAAAATGGTGGTCGACTTCCCACGGGTTTCAGACCTTGAACTTGGTCTCTGCAATGTATTCTCACCTCCTTCCATGAATGTAAATGATTGTGCATCCTTTAAGCAATAAAATCAGGTTTTGTGACACTTATGCATGTCCTTCTTCCATTTTATTGTATCTCACCTCTTTGTTCGCATTTTGGCATGTTGTGCACATTTCCCCTTACACCCCATGTTCTGTGTTGTCATGCACTTAAAGTTTTATATGTGGTTCTTGTCTATGGCACACACCCGACCCTCTCTTTCGCACTTTCTCCCTTTCTTGCCCCTCATGGACAAAGGTGATCAAACCCTTCTTTACCGCACTATCACCTTCCTTTTAGCATAGGATTTCCCCTTTCAAAGATATCCTTTTATCCCTTGGTCCCTTGGCATGTTTAGTCTAGAATTTACTTTTTGCATTAGGATTAGTGTTAGCGTTAGAAATAGGTAGAGGAACTGGCCTTTTCTAGAGGTCTGCATCTCAGCGCACAAGGTTCCAAAACTTGGAGACAGTCATTATTGACTCAAATGACTCAACTCTTCTAGATCCGAGACACGGTGTGCAAGTTTGAGGAACCAACATTCACATAACTTTATATTTATATGATACCCTTGTTTGAATTTCATAATTAACCCCAAAAAGTATGACTATGAGAAAAGATAAGATGCTCAAATGGCTATAAAGGACCTAGAAAGTGTGACCAAATTATAAAGGGGACAAGGGCGCCTAGAGGGGATGGGGCCACCTCATGCTTTGGTGTCCTAATTGGGTGCTGGTGTCTAGAATGACAAATGTCGAAAGGTGAAAAGACATACTAAGCAAGTAAGAGTGCAATACTCAAGTAGAAGGATAAAGAAAAGAAAGATGGCCAAATACATGGGTTAATTACTACTTTTCTTACTAAGGAACCATATGAGTAGTAGACTGCAATCAATACTAGATAATGACTCGTAGTGTGTGATTTTGTGTCTACATTTTCCCCCACTTTATATTGGTGAGCAGAATGCTCGATAACATAAAGTAGATAGATATGCATACCTGATATCCATGCAGATTGATGTAAAAAGTGTGTCGAGGGACTAGACAAGGTGTGGAGTGATAAAAATATGGATTGTGGAGAATAAATATGCCAAAATGTAAAAAGGTGATGAAAATGAACCTAGGGTGGAAACGTGTGTGTAAATGTTGATATGTTTGATGTGTCATTATTAATATCGTGTTGATCTTGACTGCTTGTTTCCCATATGGAGGGACACCTCATCGTGATGAGGAACGAATGTAGAAAGGATCGTTGATGAAGTGTGCATTATTTGGGGTGATCTCACGCCTTTGGACGAAGAAGTATAGGGAGGAAAGTATGATTTATCCTCCAACCTTTAACCACTTCCCGAAACTATAGAGATATATGTACTGTCTAGTTTTTGGGAAATCCGATGCCACGATAGTAGTGTAGAGAGGAAGGTTTGGTGTTATCCTCTAGCCTTTAACTACTCCCCGAATAGGACACCACTACAGATGATGTGTACTAATGCATGTGTTAAGGAAAACATGCCCTATAAAATCCATTGTGTTTGAGTTATGTAGACTAAGCTAAACCCATTTTTGTGTAACTTCCCTAGTTATAGGCACTCTAGGAAATTCATCACTATACTAAGGACCCAAGTCTGATTTTGAGCCCTGAACTGTATTGTCCCAAGTATATTTTGTGTTGTATATTATGTGTAGACTGTTGTATGGGGTGACTAATTAACCCATATGATGCCCCCATATTTGGGGGTGTATGCAACATCGTTGTAGGAGTATGTAACCCAAAATAGGAATGAATGCTGCTGAAACTTTACCCCGCATGGGGAAGGGGATATGCTTGGTAGAAACCAAGGCACATACAAACAAGTGTCTAGGAAACAAGTGTTAGTATGAACAAACATGCATGTATAAGACAAGTATAAATTACGTAGATAATGTATAAGCAGATAATTTAAACACCCAATAAGACAATATAGACCATGAAAAGTAGGTTGAACATGGGACACAAATCATGGTGTCGTAAAATAATCAATTCGACTAATCCAAAAGCATACAAGTGTAAACACAAGATAAAGGGAAAAGCCCGCAAACAATGGCATACAATGAGAAGAAAGTACAAGCAATGTAATGATAAATATGGAAACAAGTAGCCTGTATAATAAATTTTGTGCACAAAGCACCCATTATCATGTTAGAAAGATAAAAGGTATGTAAATGCGTGTATAATCCAATAATGGAATGCGTTATGAAATGAAATGAAACAATAACACTTTTAGTGTACGAAAGTGGATGCCCTAAGAGATGTTGTGGGGATGGTCATAGGTCCTATGCCAAGCATCCATGATGCATGTAATGGCCCTATATAATCTGCGATCACAACTAGAAAGAAAGTGAGCATGCATTTTGTGTATGATAAAGATAATGACATACAATATATTTATTTAGCATTTGTAATAATATAAACATGTATAAGTAAATGCAAGAAAGAGTAAATGTAACCAAGATATCTAGTATATTTTGGATGGATGAAATGGAATGTAAATTAAATGAGAGGATCTGTGTGCCCCACGAGTGAATGGAATTGTATGCAAAGTGATGTTCATTTGATTTGTATACCCTCAACATCCAAAGATGGATCAGTAAAGACTATAGTGCGTCATCGTAATGAGTGTAGCGCATATAAGTAGATGAGTAGGATGTGGAATATATGTAGTAGATGTGGTGATGATAAATCATTAAGTGAGGTGCAATGTGTAGTATGTAATGTAGGGTGTATATTATGTAATGTTAAATGCGTACATGAGATAAGATGTGTAGATGTTTAGGAAATGTAAGACACAAGATGTAAGATGTAGGATGTATGTATGTCGGATGTGTGAAGATGTGCGATGTGTATTGTTTATTGTGTAGTGTGTGAGGTTCATATGCATAGTATGCCCTCAACAGTTGAGTGTGAACCAAAGCACAAAAGTGCATCATCGGGTAATTTCAATGTTAGTGTGGGTAGTATAAGATGTGTGTTGTCAATACGTGTTTGTTATCAATTGGGGGTACACATAATTTTCCCCAAGTGTTGTAATGGTGAAAGTGATCAAGTAAAGTTATCTAAAAGGTCATCATTGTTAAAGTCGAAGTTGTATGGTGATGCATCGAGACCAAATAATCTATAGTGTCAGGTTCGTCATGTAAAGCACTATCTCGAGTGTAATTTGTACATACCCATAGTATATTCCTCATCAGTGAAAGGAGGTAATGGACACCCATATGCGTACCACCAATTCATATTAGGTTAATAACCAAGGAATGATTCATTGCAAATGAGAACATGACCAAAGGGCATAGGAAATGATATATTAATGTGAGAAAGGTCTAAAGTGCCCCCGATGTAAGTAAGACAAGATTTTCCCAATATAAATGGAGAAAAATAAGGGGCTTGAGTAAGGTAAATGGTGAGATGGAAGACACGTAGACCATAAGCGGCAGTGATAGTGATGAATCCATGATAGAGGTGAGGGTTATGAGTTAGAGGAGAAATATAACGAAAGCAAATTTCAGTTGAGTCAAACCATCATGTGAACATATAGTGACATCACAAGTAGGATCAAATGGAATGTGATCCCAATAAGAATCATTCATGAAAAGTGTACATGTGAAAGGAGGTCACACTGATGGAGATGGTACATGAGAAGATGAAGTATCTAAAGTGACTTTTGTTATATAGACAAGCCCATGATAAATAATCATAGTATTGGTAGAATCATTGGGAGGCATATATGTATTTTTGTATGGAGTTTATCATGCACCTTCAAGTGGTGGTAAATGTGGTGGCTCATCAATAGGTTGTGGGTCATCAGTAGTGTCAGCTCATGGAATAGGAAGTGTAGTATGTGGATCATGGTCACAATATTTGTATGGATGACGGTCACAAAGAATAGTATACTCGACATTCTCATGTAGAAATTTGAAAAAATGATAAACTCTAGAAGTAACAACTTGCATGGAATGGAGTCATGGCCTACCAAGTAAACAGTTATATGAAACCATAAATTCAATGATAAAGAAGATTTTGTTGATATTTTTTGGCCCTATAGTGATAGGTAGAACAATGTGACATACGCATGGATGAACCAAACCATCATATGCACGAAGCGAAAGAGATGATGGACTAACATTGGTAGTAGAAAGACCAAGATTTTCAAGGAATGACATAGGACAAAGATTAAGTTCAAATCCATTATCAATTAGAGTATGCTTGACACCAAAATTATAGATTTGTATTATGATATGCAAGGGTGGATTATTGTTGAAGACAACAAGATCAGGAGTGGGATTAAATGGAAAATTAATATATTGAGAAAATGCATCGAAAAATGAGTTATATACTGAATTTGGATGCATATCAAAGCATGACTTTTGAGACTGGTTTATAAAGAACTCAATACTTTTATACTGGTCTAGGCACTTATTGCATTCTTCAATAAGAATCCATGATACCCGCGGTATTCAAACAAGAAGGGGGACGCTTCTAAACTATGATGGATGTTCTTTGATGGATCTAGAAGCGAAAGCAGAGCGGATCGGGTGTTTTACTCATTTCACCGAGAGAATGAAAAGTTCCTCTTTGCTCATAGGCTACAATTTGCATGTTCAAATAATGTAGTAGAGTATGAAGCATTGGTGCATGGTCTATTGACCGTGGAAAAGAGGAAAATCAAGGAGTTGCAAGTTTTCAGAGACACTAAATTGGTCATTCACCAAGTCCACACGGTAGATTTGCAACAAAGAATAAGTTGTTGAAAGCTTACAAACATAGAGTTTGGGACTTGTTAGAAATATTTGATTCCATTAACCTACAGGTTATGCCCAAAAACTTGAACAAAGAAGTAGACCAAATGGTGACCCTTGGCTCTCAATTCTCACCTGCTAAGGATTTGATCAAAAGGGAATGCACAACATATCAAAATGGTGGTTAGGCCATCTATTCCAGATAACCTGTGCCTACTAGAAAGTATTTGAGAGTGATGAACAATTTGTGTAGTTACTCTAAAATGAATTGGAATTCTCCTCAAAGGTGCAATCGATCTACGGGAAGTATATGGGGATTAGATTATTCAAATAAAAGGAAACAAGTTACCCAAGGAATTAGTCACATTGGACCATATTTTTAGTCCAGATGATGAATTTAAAGGAATGCAAACTAATGTAGTGGAAAAGCAGGAGGATTGTCAATCTGGTTTTAATTGCTCTAAACAAGGAACTTCTACTTGGAAAGGTATGTGACGAAAATGAAAGGAAATCTTTCGTGTCCTTGTGTCAAAAATATAGTGTTGTGTTCTCTTGGGACTATGAAGATTAAAAATAATTCAATCCGAGATATTCCAACATTGCATTGATCTTGATCCCAACATCAAGTCATTCAAATAGAAACAGAGGCGACCAACCCCAAGATTGAACCCCTCATGAGAAAGGATCTTTCTAAACTCATTGAGGCCAAAATAATTTTTCCAATCAAATATTCTACTTAGGTGGGAAATTTAGTCCCAGTCGAGAATGAAGAATGGTGAAATCAAGATTTACATAGATTTCGAGAGATTTAAACAAGGCCTCTCTCAAAGATCATCACACTTTACTCTCTTTAGAACAAATTTTGTAAATTGTAGAAGAGCAGAGAGGTTTTACATGCTTGATAGCTATTATAGTTTTAATTAGATCAAAGTGAAAGAAGAAGATCAATATAAAACCACATTCACCACCAAATGGGGAAAATTTTCCTATCAAAAAATTACTTTTGGTTTATCAAACTCTAGTGCTACCTTCCAAAGAGTAATGGATATTCCTTTCAAGGGGTATATCAATTAGTTCATCTTGGTTTACCTAAATGAAATTATAATTTTCTCCAAGTAGAGCATGGATCACTTGAAGCACTTGGAGAAGGTACTTGAAAGGTGCAGAAATTTGGTGTGTCTCGTAATCCTATAAAATGTAACTTTGTTGTCCTTAGAGGTAATCTCTTGGGCCATGTTGTTTCTAAAGAAGGCATTTTTATCGATCCAAAAAGAATTGAAATTATTATGGCCCTTTCCTTGCCATCTCACAAAAGGCATTACATTATTTTCTTGGAAAGATTAACTTTGTTAGGTGCTTTATTTCAAAATTTGCGGGTTTGGTAAGACCTGTCACCCTCATGATTAAGAAGGATACAACATTCGAATGGACCGTGGAGGGGAAGCATAGTTTTGAAAATATAAAATAGGAGATATCTTAGGCCCCAACATTGATTAACCCAGATTACACCAATGATTTCATCTTGTATGCTCATGGGGTGGAATCCAAAGATGACGCGGTCTTGACATGGCCGAATGAGCAAGCAATGCAGAGCGTGTGGCATTTTTCAAACACTAAAGAGTTATGAGCTCAAGTACAATCACATTGAGAAACAAGTTTTTTCCATCATGAGAGCCTTAAAGAAATTCAAAAGTATGATTTTGTTAGCTGCATAAAGGTTTTAGTATCACATTCCAATGTTAGAGACTTCATTATGGGAGTAGAGATTAGTGAGAAATGAGTTGGATGGGTAACTAAGATCATGGAGTATGATGTGACCATTAAGGCCATCAAATTGGTAAGAGACGGATCACTTTATGAAAAGTTGGCTCTAGACATTGTGGAATCAAAAGAGACCACCTTCATAAATGAAGTGCCTCCAAATGATGAGTTTTCGTCGATATTGATTTTTAATATATCAAATATTTTTCTACTAGTGCATACCCTCTTGGGTTGAACAAAGCAACGAGGAGACATCTGAGGCTGTAATATATTCCTTACGCATTAATTAGTGGTGTATTATTCAAAAGAAACCTTGATGGGGTGTTGCTCAGATGCATTGAAGGTGAGCAATGTGAAAAGGTTTTGGCTGAATTCCATAATGGTTTCTCAGGAAGACACTTCTCTGCTAAATCTATAGCCATGAAGATCATAAAAGTAGGCTATTTCTGGCCTACATTATTCACGGATGCTCATAGGTGGGTTACAAAGTGTAGGGAATGTGCACTCTTCACTGGAAAGAAAAGACTGGTGGCCTTGCCACTTCATCCATTCAAACAAATCATCCATTTACACAATGGGGTGTTTATTTAATTGGTATGATCAATCCTCCATCTAACGTTGGTCATAAATGGGTCCTCATAACAGAGACTATTTCACTAGGTGGACTGAAGTCGCACCATTAAAGGAAGCCACTGAATCAATTATCCTGGAATTTCTTGAAGAAATTATTACAAGGTTTGGTGTCCTTCAAACCATCATTTCGATAATGAAAAAATTTCTTAGGCTCAAAATTTTCCAATTGGGCTTTGGGATTGGGGATTTATTTGAAAAATTCCTCTAATTATTACCCTCAAGGTAATGGATTGGAAAAATTACTAACAAGAACCTGATCAGAATTATGAAGAGGACAATGGACATCAATCAAAAGCAAGTGGCACATAAAGGTAAAAATGCACTTTGGGTAGACAGGATAACAACTAAGAAGGCCATTGGCACTTCTCCCTACAAATTGGTATATGGTAAGGAAGTAATGTTATCAATGTCACTAGAACTTTCTTCATTTGAATTAGCTCAACAACTTGAACTTGAAGGCGCAGATCAAATGGAAATCGAAAAGGCATAATTGGTACAATTATAGGAAAATAGGAATGTTGTCATGGCTAGGATGGAACAACATCAATCGTCAACCAAACAGTCATTTGACAAAAAGACTAGAGATCAAATATTCAAGACTAGAGATCTAGTTTTAAAGTGGGATGCGGATCGAGCTAAACCAAGGAGGCAATCCAAATTTGATGTTATTTGGAGTAGACCATACATCATCACCACCTATAAGGATGCTAACTCATTTGAGTCATTTGATCTTGATGGGAACGTGTTTCAAATCCCGGTCAATGGGATTCATCTCAAACCTTCTCATTAAGATTCGTCTTTTCCTCTTGTATATAGTAGATTATAATTTCAATTCCTCCAAGTGAATTCAGCACATACATTATTGGTAGTGTAGGTTTCTTTCCCTAAGTACTTTGCATGGTCTTGTTCATCGGAGATGTTTTTGCACACTTGTTTCATAATGTTCTCTAGATGTTTCCCAGAAGGAAAGAGGTTCAAAATTCAAAGACTAGTTACTGATTATCTTAGAAAATCAAATGAAGAGAAACTAAATCAAACTCAAGGATTTTAAATAGACTCCATGCCCAATGGATGCTAAGGCTACTAATCATCTCATCTAGTAAGCAGATGTCCCCATGAGTCACCAAAAATGTTGTCTATTTTTGCACCCTTGTAAAAATTGAACAAATTGGTTTTCTATAGGTGAGGAATGAGGACCGTGAAGGAGTTAGGCATACCGTGGGATGAAGAAGTGAAATTTGTGGCTAAGGTTAAAAACCACTGAAAGTCAATTAAGCCATGGATTGAAGGAAACAAGTCCACGGAGGTTTTGAGTGCCACGAGAATGAAGGACAAAAATTGAAAATATGCAGAGGTCTAAAACTATGGAAGGAATCGATTACAAAAGCCGCAGAGTGAACAATTGGCAATCCATGGAAGTTAACATGAGGCCACGCCATATCAATTCAATGGAATGAATTGAAAGGTTACTGATGCCACTAAACATAAGGAAGAACTACGGATTCCAAATTCACTCAAAGAAGAATCCAGGAAAGCCGCGTATCAAAGGAAAATGGGAGTTTTCCGCAGATCTCTAAAATAAACATGAATATCAAATTTGATTTGATTTTGTGAAATCTAGTTTTATTTGAAGGAATCTTGGCCTTCTCTATGTGAAGCAAATCAGTTTCCATAAAGTAAATTTTGGTAGGTGGGTGAATTGAAGAAAGACATATCCAGCACGTAAATGGTATGTTCCAAAACAGCTCAACCACCAGAATTAAATGCGATATGGGTGTCGTTATTTCTTTAACAAGGCAATGGTTTAGATGTGTGGATTTTGGAAAACAATAACATCCTCTATGGAAATTAATAAAGGTGGTTAGGGGTGATGAAGAAAATTTGAATTTCCCTCTCTTTCTTTCTTCTTCTCTCATTCATCTATTTTCTATATATTGTAAAGTGATGCCTTGTTTTAATGTTGAATTATTCAGAATTGCATGGGCATATTTTGCACTATAATTATAAGGGTCATATGCCTTGGGCTCAAGCTCTGTAAATGTTTTACATTTTCCTCTTGTATTGCGATGATATTTACATGATCTTTAACCAATAAAATATTTGGTTTTGGGGTTCATCTCGGCCTAGCTATTGTTGCATTGCATTCTCTTGCCTCTCATTCATTGTAGGTGTGTCATATGCATTGTTTCATAATTCTTGATTCATTGTGCATCATGAAACTAGAACTGTGGACACAATTTTGATCTGTGGCTTTCATTTGGACCTCTTCATCATCATTTTATTCCATCTTCTCCCTTGATGAAGTGTTCATCCCCTTATTTTTGGTGTTATCACCTCCTTAGATTAGGTTTATGCTTTATGCATATCCTTCTCACCCTGGTCCCTTGGAAAGTTAGAGTAGAGTTAGATAGTTGCATTTCAATTCCTAGGAGTAGTTAGCATTAGGAGTAAGTAGAGGAAGTTGGCCTTCTCTAAAGGTTTGTCTCAGTTCGAGTCCCACAACTTGGAGATAGTCTCATGTTGTCTCAAATCCTGAATTGTCTATGATTCGAGCACGGGTGCAAATTTGAGCTCCAACATTTTGGCATGCCTAATGGGACATTGATTTAATATTTTTATTTTTATTAAGTTTTGATGCGTATCTTGGTGAATCTCTATCCTTTTAGGCTCTTCAATAACACTACGGAGAGTCCATTCAAAATATTAATTTTTTTAGCGATCTAGCGGTTCGAATGCCCCTATTCATGAGAATAATTAAAGCATGGTCGAGAACAAGAGAAGAAGGTGTATTTGATTATTTGCGAGTTATCCCGATCGAGAGGTAGAAGAGAAAGACAGATTCAAAGATCTCCATCTCCTTCAAATCAAACTCGTTCAACACCTCCACCTAGCAGGTCCTTCTTACAATCCACCATAGTTCTTAGACCTATTAGAATGGCTCATCAATAGAAATTGGCACGATAAAACCCATTTCTAAACTTCACAGGCGGTAGCCCACTCACCTTGAATACTCAAAATCCTATTCTAGTAGTAGCCTTGAAGAATATTCCATATTTTACTGGAGAAAACCACACAACTCTTATTGATCACATCCAAGACATTACAAATGTTTGTGCTATATAAGAAGTTACTTGAGATGGATATAGAAGTGAAACTCTTGGCTACATCACTTAAAGGAAAATCTCTATGATGGTTCAAAAGCCTTGGAGCAGAACAATTTAAAACTAGGATCAATTGTGCATAGCCCTTTGTGACCAGTTTGGAGAAAGAGAAGACAACCTATCACTCTTGGAGTAGTTAACCACAATCAAGAGAGAACCTAATGATAAAATGGTGGATTTCAACTTCATATTTCACAGAACCTAGGATAGAATTACAGTCCTTGTGAGACCTGTAGCAGAAGGTGCTTTTCTTTACTTCTTGAAAGATCTTAACTCTGATATATCTATTATGATACAATCTATGGGAGGAAAAACTCTACCAACTTCATATGTAATTATAATCAGAGCTGAAAATGGTTTAATACAAGCTGGTAAATTAGCTCCTAGACCACCCATGTCATTATATCTAGAACTACCTAAAGTTGATCAACCTTCTATTGATCATATTCCTAACCCAAATCCCTAACCTGTTGCTTCCACTTCACAAACTTTTTTGCAACAAAAAGAGGATGAAGAAATGAAGGCTTTGATTAGAATCTTAACAAACAAAGTTATATCTCTAGAGAAACGAGCAAGCCCAATCCTACAAACATTATCAAAATCGGGGTGGTCTTCTAGTCAAGGGTATCAACCATGGAAAAATCAGTAGCCTAATCAAATATATGCACGAGAACCAGCAAAATAATAGATGGAAGGATCAAAGTGCTCCTCTTCCATTAGAAACAATCCCTCCTCCATAAGCACTTCCTGCTCCTAGTTCAAGCTAGGATTTAGTTCCTATGTAAAATAACATGGCACAAGAGACAGAATGGTGTTTTCCATGTAATCTGCCACATAACCAACTTGGTTGTGAAAGGGAAATGCATCTTCAAGAATTCATGGTTCATATTTCTTCCAGTCAACAAGAACCAATGCTAGAGGTGTCAAACCCAACCATGGAAGCAATTCAAGACACCAAAAATGATAGAAACCTCGTGTTCTTTGGAACTGAGAACTTTTGCATGGTTAACCAAGTAGCAGGATATTTTCTAGACCATCAATTAGTGTATCTAATAACACATGGCACAAGAAAAGGATGTTGGTATCACATTCTCTACCTTCCACGGATCATGCCAATACTGGGAGAAGAGATAAAGACGTCGCAGTTAACAAAAGCAAGCCACCTAAGCTTCTTGGAAAATCCGCAGATAAAGAAAATATTGCTCAACCAAATCCACAAAATCAAATGTCGTCACATCAAAGAAAAGAAGGTAACAAGCCATAGATAAATAAATTTTTGGGCCTCCCATTCAAAATTATTAAGCAAATGAAGAAGACCAATGTTAACGTGTTAATTTGGTATGTGTTTGTTATTCCATCACAAAATGGGATCTCTTATGTGAATCCCTTAAGAAGTTATCTCCCATGGATCCAGGTCTACAAAAGGTTCATGCCACGGTTCATGTCTATCGAAAAGAATGATCAAGTAAAACCATCAAAACTCCACCCTTTTACATGTCAATAATCGTGGGCAAATACCTAGTTCATAACTGTATGATCGATTCTAGGGCTAGTATCTTTGTAATGTCCAAGAAAATTTTTGATGTCTTAGGTCTCAAATACGATCCACGTGGCCAAGGGATTTTACAAACTGATGGTTTAATTGTGAATGTCCTAGGTGTAAGAAAATACATTTAGTTGACACTTCATGCCTACCCAAGCCTCACTATAACCCATGACATTTCAGTCATTGACTTTCCTCCTATGTTCACCATTTATTTGTCTAGAGACTTCACTGCTAAAGTAGGTGGTTATCTATCCTCAGATTGGACTCACATGCTCCTAAAAACTAGATATGGTACCCAATTCACAATACAAGTTGAGCCCATATTTTCCTACCATATTGAGCCATTTGACCCCACTCCTATCCAATCAGTTTTCCTTATACAAGATGAACATGAGCAAGATTCAAATCCAGATGAACAGGTCTATCCTCTTTCCATTCCTAATTTGTTGTTAGATGAGTGGGCTGAGAGAGATCATAAGTTTGATCCTTATGATGAATAACTCAAGACTTTTAAGACTGGTCTAGGCACTTATTGCATTCTTCAAGAAGAATCATGATATGCACGACATTCAAACAAGAAGGGGGAGACACTTCTAGACTATGGCAGATGTTCTTTGATGGTTCTAGAAAGTAGAAACGAGTCGGGGCATGTGTTGTACTCATTTCACCAAAGAATGAAAAGTTCTTCTTTGCTCATAAGCTGCAATTTGCATGTTCAAATAATGTAGCAGAGTACAAAGCATTGATGCATGGTCTATTGATCATGAAAAAGAGGAAAATCAAGGAGTTGCATGTTTTCGGAGACAGTGAATTACTCATTCACCAAGTTTGTGGTAGATGTGCAATAAAGAATAAGTTTTGAAAGCTTACAAACACGAGTTTGGTGTTGGTTAGTCAAACTATGGCACTTAGCAAAAAACATACAGAAGGTTTAAACGGAAGAATAGAGCGTGTTTAAAGGTGTGGAAGGGTTAGAAAGAATCACACACGAAGAAGAGAGATAGATTTGGGACTTAGCCATTTTCACATGTTTGAGCTATTTTTGGAGATAGTGTGCCAAACACACAAACCAGTTAAAGACTTGCACGACACACATTAGCTATTTTTGTAGGATCAGCTACAAAGTGCTTTGCATGGGTACATGTTGATAATAGATTTACTACTGACAGTTAACTAGAAGAAGTCTATTGTTAGCGCACTTGCATGTGTGGTCATTATTGTAATGGAATGTGGCTAATAATAGCATGTGACCTATTTTGGGATTGGATAAGCGGTGAAGGGCAAGTGCCCACCCTTATAAATATGTAATGGTCTGTGTAGTATGAGATATATACAAAGATAGATATGTAAGGACTAAATTACTTTGTGAAGTTATGTTGTCAAGTTCATTGCGCGCATAGCGTATACTATTTTTATTGTAAGGAAGCTTTTGTGTATTACTCTTGTATTTAATATAATGGAGATTATTGGTTGAATCAAGGTGTTAATCATGGTTATATTTTATTACTGCATAAATTATTTCTCTATGTTTATCATGTGATTCATGATTCTTTAAGATCTATATCTGAATATGCTTTGTTGCATTAATGATGGATATTAATGCATTAAGTCTTCATCATGCTAACATCCTACAATAAAACCCTAAAGATGGGCCTAGTACCTTTGCACACTTTCGGTGAGCGCTCGATCTAGGTGAGTGATGTGTTAGCGCGCCTCGGCTTTTACCGGTAAATTCTAGGCTACATCATTATTTTCAAAGACACTAAATTGGTCATTCACCAAGTCCACGGCATATGTGCAACAAAGAATAAGTTGTTGAAATCTTATAAACACGAGTTTGGGACTTGTTAGAAAGCTTTAATTCCATTAACCTATAAGTTATACCCAGAAAGTTGAACAAAGATGCGGATCAAATGGCGGCCCTTGGCTCTTAATTCTCATCTCATAAGGATTTTATCAAAGGGAACACACAACATATTAAAATGGTGGTTAGACCATCTATTCCAGATAACCAAGCCTATTGGCAAGTATTTGATAGTGATGAACAACTTGTGCAGGTTCATTCAAAATGAAGCGAAATTCTCCTCAAAGATGCAATTTGATCTACATGAAGTATATGGGGATCGATTATTCAACTAAAAGGAAATAAGTTACCCAAGGATTAGTCACGTTGGAGCATATTTTTATTCCAAATGATGAATTTAAAGGAATTCAAACTAGCGTAGCAACAAAGCGGGAGGATTGTCAACTAGTTTTAATTACTCCAAACAAGGAACTTCTACTTGGAAAGGTATGTGATGAAAATGAAAGGCAAGATTTCATGTCCTTGTGTCAAAAATATAGTGTTGTGTTTTCATGGGACTATGACTATTTAAAATAATTTAATCCAGATATAGTCCAACATTCCATTGATCTTGATCCCAACATCAAGCTAGTCGACATAAACATAGGTTAGCCAACCCCAAGATTGAACCTCTCATGAGAAAAGAGTTCTCTAAACTCATTGAGGCCAAAATAACTTTTCGAATCAAATATTCTACTTGGGTCAAAAATTTGGTCCCATCGAGAAAAGAAGAATGGTGAAATCGGATTTGCATAGATTTCGAGAGATTTAAACAAGGCCTCTCTCAAAGATCATCACCCCTTGCCCTCTTTAGAACAAATTTTGCAAATCGTAGCAAGAGCGAGAGAGGTTTTCCATGCTCAATAGATATTCTAGTTTTAATTAGATCAAAGTGAAAGAAGAGGGTCAATATAAAACTGCATTCACCACAAAATGGGGAATGTTTTCCTATCAAAAAAATTCTTTTGGTTTATCAAACACAAGTATTACCTTCTAAAGACCAATGAATATTCCTTTTAAGGGGTATACCAATCAGTTCATCTTGGTTTACCTAGATGACATTATTGTTTTCTCCAAGCGATCACGATCACATGAAGCACTTGGAGAAGGTATTTGAAAGGTGCGGCAATTTGGTGTGTCTCTCAATCCTAAAAATACAACTTTATTTTCCCTAAAGGTAAGCTCTTGAGCCATGTTTTTTCAAAAGAAGGCATTGTTATCGATCCAAAAAAATTACAGCTATCGCAGCCCTTTCCTTTTCAGCTCACAAAAAGGCATTACAAGTATTTTCTTGGAAACATTAACTTTGTTAGGTGCTTTATTCCCAACTTCATGGGTTTGGTAAGACCTATCACCCTCATGATTAAGATGGATGCAACATTAAAATTGATCGTGGAGGGGAAGGATAGTTTTGAAAAGATAAAACATGAGATTGGTCAGGCCCCAACACCGATTAACTGGATTACACCAACGATTTCATCTTGTATGCTCATGGGGAAGAATCTAGCATAGCCATGGTCTTGACATGACCGAATGAGCAAGTAATGGAGTAACCTATGGTTTTTTTCAGCGAAACATGGAAGAGTTATGAGCTTGATTAAAATCACATTGAGAAATAGGTGTTTTCCATCATGAGAGCCTTAAGGAAATTCAAAAGTATCATTGTTTCTAGCCACATAAAGGTTTAGTATCACATTCCAATGTTAGAGAATTCATTATGGGAATAGGGATCAGTGAGAAAATATTTGGATGGGTAACTAAGATCATGGAGTATGATGTGACCATTAAGGCCACCAAATTGGTAAGAGGTGAAGCACTTTACTTGAGCAGTTGGCTCTGGATGTTGTGGAATCACATGAGACCGCATTCGTAAATGAAGTACCTCTAAATGATGAGTTGTCGCGTGATATTAAGTGGTAGAAGGATGAAAGGAATGTATTCAATGATTGTAGCTGGATTGTTGATATGTCAAATATTTTGTCTATCAGTGCATACCCTCTTGGGTTGAACAAAGTAATGAGGAGACATCTCAAGCTGCAATCTATTTGTTTCACCTGATTCTAGATTGTTTCTTTGAATTATTGACAAAACAAATAGGGTAACGGGCATAGGAAGAATACCTGTTCAAATGTTGGTTAATAGGTTGTTGCACGCGTATGACTTCTGAATCTACAACTGATTGTGAGAGCTTCCTTTTAGCTAGGAGGAACTACCTATAATGCAAAGCAAGACCACTAGAAAAAGTTAAATAATATATGCAGTGAACTACCTAGTGTATGCTAGATCCAAGAAGTGTGATACTTCCTAGATGGCTATCAATCCACTGTTTTAAACAATTTAATGTTGTAAATAAAGTAAAACCTATTGTAATTCGAAATGATTTAGGTATCTCACTTAAAACACAATAAGAAATAGATCTAATCTAACATGCTAGGTTAGAATAGGATCCGAAGGTCAAATAACTGGTTTTGGGTCTCTGCAGGTCTGACAGAGGTCCTAGGTAGATCACAGGTGAATGAAGGTGAAAGGGAATTAGGTGGGCAGGTCACTGTTTTGGATTGTATGGGCAAATACAAAGACCGATGTCGGTTAAGGCTGACCAATGGTGGTTAGGTGTAACCGGTGCGATTACTGTGGAGTTCTGGGAATGCCACAGAATGAGATCTAGGTCTCCTTTGTGATTACACAAAGGACTTTAGTTGGTTGGGATGAGGTATTGGGGTGATTTTGGAGGGATTTAGCGAGGTTTTTAATGGGTATGTGGAGTGGGAATGTTGAAGGAGGTCAATGGAGGGCTTGGTAAACAAAAGATGATAATATAATAATGAAATAGAATGAACCAGAGAAGTATAAAATTTACTTACTTGGAGTCTAGTCCTGGATTCCCGTGAGTGAGAGGTGGAGGTGTCTTGATGAGAGGTTTGAAGGCTGCAGTGGTCACCAACTAAAGGAAATCTTTTACATGGGCTGCATGTACATTCCTCTTTGCTTGGTTAGATCAGATCACCATTGGGATGGCTATGTAGGAAAAGATGCTTGATCTCCTTCCTTACATGTGTGTTCTCGCTAGAATGTGCTAATGTTCGCCAACTTTTCCAATATTTTCCCAACCTTCGAATAAGGTTGTTTTGGGATTAAAAGGGTAATCGGTGGTTCCGGCTTAACGGCAACAGTTAGGGGTAACCAGGTGTCGGTCAAGGCAAGATTTCCTAGGTTTACTAAACTAGGAGATCATCTTGATTTCCTCGAGATCTTGTGTCGTTAACCCATAGATTAGGACCGGGAGCTTCTTGTAAGCATGCGGGAATGTGGTTAGAGGGAATGTAGGCATTGATTTTTAGGGTTTGGGTAAGTCTCAGTTAGTTATGGCAACTTACTAAGAATAGGTTTTAGGTTGAGTTAGCTTGATGAGGTGTCTAAGTGAACTGTATGTGTGGATATTATTTAAATTAAGATATTTAAATAATAAATATAGTGAGGATAATGAATTAATTTAATCAAATTAATATTAGTGAGGTGAAAGGGGCCATGGCTAGGTGAATGTGATGAAAGGTACTTATTTGTTGAGGAACCAAAGGGGAGTGTGACCTAAATTTAGTGTCTACAATATTCCTTATGCATTAATTAGCGGTGTATTATTCAAAAGAAACATTGATGGGGTGTTACTCATACGCATTGAAGGTGAGTAATGTGACAAGGTTTTGGCCAAACTCCATAATGGTTTCTCAGGTGGACATTTCTCTGCTAAAGCTACAACCATGAAGATCATAAAAGTAGGATATTTCTAGCCTACATTATTCACTGGATGCTCACAGTGGGTTAGAAAGTGTAGGGAATGTGCACTCTTCACTGGAAATAAAAGAATGGTGGTCCTTCTACTTCATCCAATTCAAGTAGATCATCCATTTACACAATGGGGTCTTGATTTCATTGGTATGATCAATCCTCCATCTAACGTTGGTCATAAATGGGTCTTCACAAAGAATAGACTATTTCAATAGGTGGAAAGTCGCGCCATTAAAGGAAGCCATGAAATCAGTTATCTTGGAATTTCTTGAAGAAATTATTACAAGGTTTGGTGTCCCTCAGACCATCATTTCTGATAATGAAAAATATTTCTTAGGCTCAAATTTTTCCAATTGGGCTTTAGGACTGGGATTTATTTCAAAACTTCCTCTAATTATTACCCCAAGGTAATGGATTGGAAAAAACTACTAACAATAACTTTATCATAATTATGAAGAGGAAAATGGACATCAATCAAAAGAAGTGGCATACAAAGGTAAAAAATGCACTTTGGGTAGACAGGATAACAACTAAGAAGGCCATTGGCACTTCGCCCTACAAATTGGTATATGGTAAGGAAGCAAGGTTGTCATTGTCACTAGAACCGCCTTCATTTGAATTAGCTCAAAGAACTTGAACTTGAAGGTGCGGATCAAAGGGAAATCGAAATGGTGGAATTGGTACAATTAGAGGAAAACAAGAATGTTGTCAAGGCCAAGATGGAACAACATCAAGCATCAACCAAATAGTGGTTTGACAAAAAGACTAGAGATCAAATATTCAATACTAGAGATCTAGTTTTAAAGTGGGACGCAGATCAAGCTAAACTAGGAGACACCCCAAATTTAATGCTATTTGGAGTAGACCATACATCATCACCACCTGTAAGAAGGCTAACTCATTTGAGTTATTTGATCTTGATTGAAATGTGCTTCAAATATCAATCAATGGGATTCATCTCTAACCTTCTCATTAAGATTCATCTTTTCCTCTTGTATATAGTAGATTAAAATTTTAATTCCTCCAAGTGATTTCAGCACATTGCATTATTGGTAGTGTAGGTTTCTTTCCCTAAGTACTTTACACGTCTTGTTCCTTGAGATTTTTTGTGCATTGTTTCATCATGCTCTCTAGATTGTTTCTGAAGGAAAGAGATTCAAAATCGAGACTAGTTGGTTATCTCATAAAATCAAATGTAGAGCAACTAAATCAGACTCAAGGATTTCAAATAGACTTTCATGCCCAATGGATGTTAAGGCTACTAATCATCTCATCTAGCAAGCGAGATGTCCCCATGCGTTGTAAAAATGTTGTCTATTTTTGTACCCTTGTAAAAATTGAACAACTTGCAGTCTGTTGGTTGAGGAATTAGGACCACAGAGGAGTTAGGCATGTTGTGGGATGAAGAAGTGAAATCTGTGGCTAAAGTTAAAAACCACCAAATTTGATTAAGCCACGAGTGAAGGAAACAAGTCTGTGGAGGTTTTGAGTGCGAGAAATGAAGGATAGAAATTTGAAAAGTCGCGAGAGGTCTAAAACCGCATAATGAAGTGAATACAAAAGTTGTTGAGTGAAAAATTGGTAGTCCGCGGAATTCAACATGAGGTTGTGCCATAGAAATTTTGTGGAATTATGTGAAATGGTTAGTGATGCAGCCAAACATAAGGAAGAACCATGGAGGCCAAATATGCTCAAAGTAAAATCCAGAAAGTCGCGTATTAAAGGAAAATGGTAGTTTTCCATGCAGATCTCTTAAATAAATGAATATTAAATATGATTTGATTTTTTGAAATCTAGTTTTATTTGAAGGAATCTTAGCTTTCTCCATGCGAAGAAAATCAGATTCTATGAAGTAAATGATGGTATGTGGGTGAAGTGAAGAAATATGTATCCAACATGCAAAGGGTATGTTCCAACAACTCAACCACCATAATTAAATGTAGTATGGGTGTTGTTCATTCTTTAACAAGGCAATGGTATGGATGTGTGGATTTTGCAAAATAATTAGATCCTCTATGGAAATTAATGAAGGTGGTTAGGGGAAATGAAGAAAATTTGAATTTCCCTCTATTTCTTTCTTCTTCTCTCATTCATCTATTTTCTATATATTGTGAAGTGATGCCTTGTTTTAATGTTGAATACTTTAGAATTGCATGGGCATCTTTTGTGCTATAATTCTAAGTGTCGCATTCCTTGGGCTCGATCTCTTTAATTTTTTTGCATTTTCCTCTTGTATCGCGATGATCTGTCCATGATCTTTAAGAAAAAAATATTTTTTTGTGGTTCATCTCATCCCTAGCTATTGTTTCATTGTATTCTCTTGCCTCTCATTCATTGCAGGTGTGTCGTATGCATTGTTTTAGGATTCTTTATTCATTTTGCATCGCAAAACCCCAAAACCTTGGATGCGCTTTTTATCTCAGGATTTTGTTTGGCCCTTTTCATCATCTTTTTCTTCCATTTTCTCCCTTTCTAAAGTATTCATCCCCTTATTTTTGGTGTTATTACCTCTTTAGATTAGATTTATGTTTTATGCATCTCCTTCTCACCCTGGTCCCTTGGAAAGTTATAGTAGAGTTAGATAGTAATATTTCAATTCCTAGGAGTATTTTAGCATTAGGAGTAAGTAGAGGAATTTGGCCTTCTCTGGAGGTTTGTCTCAGTCTGAGTCCCAAAACTTGGAGATAGTCCCATGTTGTATCAATTCCTAAATTTTCTATGATTTTGGGTATGGGTCCGCATTTGAGCTCCAACAAAGGCCTTAGTTGATTCACGAGGTTGTTGGGCGTGTCACGATGGAGACCGTCTAAATAGATATGGAAACCCATCACACGAAACTAATAAATTTTCAAACCCGAGCTATTTGGCTAGACTAGGGCACCTAGAAAAGGATATGGGTGCCTGTGGGTGCCCTAGTCTGAGTTATGGGCACCATGGTCTATAGATATGGTCGAACCTAGTTCGATATGGTCGCTTATGTGTTTGTACTTCTTCACTTTTTGTCATTGATCTCCGTTGAATGTCGCTATAAACCTACAATGGATGAATCACCTACAAAACCCCAAACAAAGCATCAAACCCTAAAAAAGAAATATGCAAATGAAGGGGTCAGACTTTCTTGAGCTACCAAAATGTTAGACTTATCACTGAGCATTGTACTACACCTTAGATCCAATGTCGTTCTATATGTGTGTGTGTGTAGAATTGTGCCCTAGGTTGTTCTTGTGCTAGTCACACTTTGTGAAGTAGCGAGCAAGTAACTAGATATAGAATGTAAATAATGTGTGCATGGAGACAATAGACTCTCCTTACATGAAGTTTGAATCAAATGAACCAACCTTTTTGACTTTTGATGGGGTTAGATGGATGAAAATGTAGTTATATATGGTTCCTAGGTAAGAAAAGTACTAATAAACCCATGTCTTTGGCCACCTTTCTTTGCTTTATCCTTTTGCTTTCAATATTGCACTCTTACTTGCTCAGTTTGTCTTTTCACCTTTAGGAATTTTTCATTCTACACACCCGCCCCCCACCAATATGTCGGTCTGGTCAAGGTGCCCCCATCCCCTCTAGGTGCCCTTGTCCTCTTTGTACTTTGGTCACACTTTCTGGGTCCTTTCTAGTCGTTTGAGCATCTCATATTTTTTTATAATTGACCTTTTCGGGGTTAATTACAAAATTAAAACAAGGGAATCATATAATAATAAAGTTATGTGATCATAATAAGGGATTAAACACTAAGCATCTACTATCTCCACCTAAGCTTGCATCCATTAAAGGCATCTATAATTATATTTGCATCCATCTAACTCCATCACAAGGCATAAAGGTTGGTTCACTTGCATCAAACTTCATAGGAGGGGAGTTTATTGTTTCCATGCACACATTATTTACATTTTACATCTAGTTACTTACTTGCTACTTCACAAAGTGCGACTAGCACAAGAGCAACCTAGGGCACAATTCGACACGCACGCACGCACGCACGCACACACACACACACACACACACACACACACACACACACACACACACACACACACACACACACACACACACAGAAAGAACTACATTGGATCTAATATGTAGTATAGTGTTCAATGATAAGTTCAACATTTTGGCAGTTGAGGATAGTCCAACCCCTTCATTTGTATATTTAATTTTTAGGGTTTGATGCTTTGGTTGGGTTTTTGTAGGTGATTTATCCATTGTAAGTTTATACCAACTTTCAATGGAGTTTAACAACAAGAATCGAAGAAGTACAGACACCCAGCAACCATATCAAAACTAGGTTCCTACCATCTCTGTAGACCATGGTGCCAAGAACTCAGACTAGGGCACCCACAGGCACCCATATCCTTCTCCAGGTGTCCTAGTCTAGCCAAATCACTTAGGTTTGTAACTTTCTAGGTTTTTGTGTGTTGGGTTTCCATCTCTATTCAGCCAATATCCACCATGACACAGTCCAACAATCTCTGTGAATCAACTAAATCTCGTCTAACCCTCTTTGCATATTAGGGTTTCATATTTTCTAGCTTACTTTACTTGGGTATCGTTTTAGTATTTATTTATTCATTGCAAATTA
This sequence comes from Taxus wallichiana var. yunnanensis, assembly GCA_018340775.1. NCBI lineage: Eukaryota > Viridiplantae > Streptophyta > Pinopsida > Cupressales > Taxaceae > Taxus > Taxus wallichiana. The sequence continues at coordinate 654,451,604 of CM031243.1, read as the reverse complement.
CCATTAGATTAGGCTATTATTTTATATTTTAGCAATTATCATTTTTGTGAGCCCAACTACGACCTATACACAATTAGGATCTTTATCAATTTATCATCATGTCAGTGGTGGTATTGTTGAATGTGGAGAAGACACCAAAGGATCATCAATAAGGTTATTTAAAGTCATAGGGAAGTAATGTGTGTCATTGTCATGGATAAAAGTGTAGAAGCTATACATCTATTATTAGAACACTTGCATGTGTGCATGCTATTGTAAAGGCGCATGGCTATTATCAACATGTGACCTATTTTGAGAAGTGCATAGGTGGTGAAGGGAAAGTCCCCACCTCTATAAATATGTATTGAACTGTGTAGTTTAGAGTGTGTGAGTTATTATAGAGTTATGTTATTGGATCTGATGCACGCATGACTTATGGATATACTTTATAATGTAAGAAGCTTATGTGTTTTACAATGTTTAATGCAATGGATAATATTGGTTGGATAATGGTGTTAAACATAACTAAATCTAGTTCATGTATGGTTAATCTTATTATAGTTATTGTTTAATTCATGATTCTCTAAGATCTAGATCTAGATTATGCATTGTGGAATGTTTATGTTTAATTATGGATCTGAATATGTTTTATCACCATCACACTAACATCCTACACAAGAAACTCTAAAGAGGGGCCTGGTACCTTTGCACACTTTGGGTGAGCACTCAGCTCAGGCTGGGTGATGTGCCAACGCGCCTAGGTTATTCACAATAGATTCTAGGTTGCATCATTGGTTCCATTGCCGGACCTCTTTTCAGCTGTTTTCAAGATGTTTCATGATGAAGACGTACCAGTTGACCCTAGAAAGTGTTGAGGAGTGGATAAAAGATCTGGAAGAAGAGTACACTCTAGAGGTTCAACACTGATCTGAGTTTGACACACACACGTGGGTAGAGCAGAATTTGTATGACTATTTATATGAGAGCTTTTTTTCTATCTTTCTGTAGAGATTTGTATGAGTGGTTGGTTGCTTATGCATCTAAAAGGAATTGAGGTATCACACACTTTTCTAGATGATGAAGAATAATTTCAGGCCCTCTATGATGTTGATCTGATTTGACGTGTGTTATGGACACTTGGTTCCATGGTGTTTTGAATAGCTATATTTTAGAGTACTCAATTTCTACTTACTCTTTCCCGAGGTAGCTGAGTTCCATTTTTTACGTTATCCCAGGGGAACTTATCTGTAAGGCATTCCACTAGCGATCAAAATCTTGATGGTAACCCTGAACTTGGAAGAAAATCCATGGCTAGCTAAACCCTACCACGCATGGGGGCGGAGCAGGTTTGGTGAAGGATGGGACCTAGTGGCAGAGAGGAAAAGAGAAGAAAGGTGGCTTAAGTACAATGAGGCATGCATGAGAGGGAGATAGAGAAGCAAACGTGATATTGTAGAATGGATGGCGTTGAGGAGAGAGATGGCTCATGAAGGATTTGGAGCTCACGTAGAAGGCGTGGAGCCAGAGCATCTGAACTCCCCATTTGGGAAAGCATGATAGGGAACCCTCCTCGGCCTCATATGGAGCATGCCAACAGAGACGACATGGGCCATGGGTGTGCATCTGAATCTACCTAGAAACCTAGCCCTTGCACTTTGGTTTTCCAAAGATCTCAGTACAACCAAGTAGAGTCAACAAGCTTAGTTTGGGGAGTAGAAAAAAGAGTAAATCAAGTAGAAAGTGCATCTATGGCTAGGAAAATGTCTTCTTTTTATTTGAGGTACCTTTTCAAGTGCATCATCGGCACAAAACTCAAGTGCACAAATTTTGGACTCACTTCTGGGAGTAGTACCACCTCGCAGACTATAGGAGTTCATTTTAGTACCACTATTGGGACACAGGGAAGTACATCCACTAGTCCACTTCTAGCTATAAGAGGGAGGATCAAGGGGCATAGGTGGCTCTAGTTCTAGTGGATCTAGTGGGTCTGGAGGCAGAGGTAACACAGAGGTTCTAGATCAGGTGGGCATGGTCCTCACCAACCCCAAAATATTTACATGGAGATGTCACTTCATCTTCCAGAGTATAGGGGAATAGAAATGTTGTTGCTGAAGCATGTGCACATGTGTGAGATATTGTGGCACAAAAAAGGAATCACGGCTTCTGAGTGCAAGGCAAGTTAATTTGAAACTACATTGTAGGGACACACTCACATAGTTGGTATAAGAAGTTTGACCCTGATCAGACTTGTGTAGATTATGCAGCATTACGAGAAGCTTTCCTTAAGGAGTTTTATATCCCTAAGTTTGAGAAAGAGTATAAGTGCGCTCAAGGATATTAAGCAGGAACTACTACTAAAGTGTTTGGGAATATGATGCCCATTTCAAAACACTTTTGTCTAAACTTTCATATGATATTCATGCAAGCCAACATGCATAGTGGTTCATTGGGGGCTTGATCACACCTTTAGGAGGGCGTTGTCACATAAGACATATATGGACCCGCATGCAAAGCACTTGAAGTAGTGTTTGTTACACTTAGGAGGTAAGTAAGTATAAACACTAGAGTGAGCCCATTCCTGGAAGCACATATTGTAGCTATGGAAAAGTAGTTGGAGAAACTATCATCCAATTCAACACATGAGACATGCACTGGGATTTGGTGTACAAATTGTGAAGTGGAAGGGCACACTAAGGATAGTTTTCCCCAGGTCAATACATTCATTGTTGCTAGACTATGAGATATGTCATTTAGACCATGATGTAAGCCATTGCCCATTATTACAACGCATGATAAGAAAGAATGTATCTTGTTATTGTAATATTTTCGATCCACAACTCACAATACAAAAGACTACAAGTTGATTGGTCAGATCCATGATGCCATCAATATTGGTGTGTGACAAATAAGAGTATCGATAATTCTAAAAGTAAAAATGAGCACCATGATCATGATCACAACCAAGGGTGCTATGATCGAAATGAAGGGACACTTTGAAGGAAGTCATGGTAGAGGTCGAGGATACCATGGTGGATTCGGGGGCCGAGGCCATGGTGGTGGAGTGAGGTGAGTTTCCTCATGGAACATGTTTTACATGCGGATCTCCTAACCACTACAGTGCGTAATGCCTCAAAATATTACTTGTTCTTTTTTGGGAAGAATCATAACTATGAGGAATGCCCAGACTTATATGAGCATCTTAAAAGCAACATAAATAAGAAAACAAGGGCACAGGGATGGTTAGGATACAACATGCCATAGAAAATCAATGGATGCCAAAGTTGGCACCGAACCTGAGGTAGTACCTGTGAAGATTACTACACATGTTAAAGTTGCATGCGCATGCTAGAGAGATGTTACAACAAAATCCTACCATTACTAAGGAGGAGGTTTTACATGCAAGGTACCCAGATCCTACACATCAAAAGGAGGTTTATCAGAAACCATGGAGGTACTCAAAATCTTTAGGGTGAAATACAATGTTTAAAGGAATAATCATGGAAGTTGGAACAAAAGAAGGCAACAGAGATGGTCCAATCATATTGATGATTTGAAAGAGGTATGCAAGATGTTGCACACCAGAGAATATTATTCCATTACTAGGGAATTGGTTAAAGGGAAACACTCCATCACATAGGTATTGAGAATGGATGGTAGATCCTACATGCTAATCTTCCCCTCATAGCTTGGATTATGACAAGGAAATCACTCTAATGTTGTTGTGGATGGATGGCTTTTGAGCAATATATTGATTGACACAGCACGTGTAAAGTGAATGTGCTTACTTTAGATGCATGGGTATAGATGGGAAGACCTCCATTACAACCATCCTCTAATGTATTTTTATGGCTAATCAAACTAAGGCCACTCCAATCATAGTTTTAAAGGATGCATCCATTACTATACAAGGGGCCAAGTTCACTGGGACTTTGAGGTCTTAGCACTTGTAGAAGAATACAACTTCCCAAGCTCTACTTGGGTGCCCTTGGTGTTATGCAAATAATGTTGATCTATGGTTCAACAAGGGGTATATAAGTTTTGAGAACAAGGAAGAAAGAGTTATTATCCCTTTGATAAATGGGAAATCTGCACCTTATGTTGAACCTTTGAGTGAGGAAGACCTAAATAAAATTTATGTGCACGCCATTCGATCCGAAAGTACTTGAGCCATCTAAGGAAGGAATCCTCCAAAGGGGAAGATGCACAGTCTATTAGTGATACTACAAGTATTTCTTGTGATAATTGGGCACATGGCACCTATGAGATGGTTGGGCAAAAGTAAGAAGTGCATTTTCATGAGAGAACAAACCTCGTTATATTAGGAGGATAGGTAACAACTCTATACCCCAAGATATACTGAGAAGGAGATCCTATGGTATTCCTACACGCCATGGAGGAGCAAAGTGGATGGATCAAGTGGAGAGAAGAAATATGTTAGTATATACCCTACGTGGGATGGTAACACACTGGTGGATGGTTCACAGGGATAATCTCATAGAATGGAATGAAGTAAGAATTTCTCTAACAACTCAGTTTCTCAGAGCAATGCACCTACTCAAATATGCATATATCATGGTAATCAACCTGTTCAACACCACGTTCAACAAGTGTGAGAGACTCTGAGATAGAGGGGGTAGGAAGCTTTACCACCTTCACTTTGGGTGCATAAACTTTATTCCACTTTGCAAGGTTGTGCACACGTGCTTGGTATGTTTATGTAGAACTACATAGGAGACTAGAAATTGGCAAGACTTGATTACAGAATGACCCAAAATTTTGAGTACTTCTCTACTAAACCTCCGGTAAGAGAGGCATTATGGGTTATGGAGTGCTTAACTATGGGAGACAAAGTGCAAAGGTGAAGAACTCATTCAGAGTTATTTGGTGAGGAAGAACAAGGAGCATGTTTTGATGAAGTAGATGATACATAATGCCAAACTATTTACATGCGCTTTTTTTGAGAAGGAGAAAGGAAAGATGGTCTACATAGTGGATGATGAAGAAGTAGAATATTTGGACATAGATCATTCAAGGTACATGCATGAGGTTTTAGAATGTGTGATATAAAAATGTGCATGCCTATCATGAACCTATGAAGACCAAGAAAGTGAACATTGGCATGGATGTTGAACCCAAGGAGGCCATAATTGGAGATTATTGGTCTGATTCTTGAAGTAGCAAAGATAATTGAGTTACTACGTGATTTCCAGACTTATTCCCTAGGGGCTACCATGAGTTAAAGGGGGTGCATGAGTCATTAGGTGAGATGAAGATTAAGCTAAAGGAAGGAGCGCACCGGTCAGAAGAGACCTTACAGATGAACCCTAACCTATGCATAAAAGTTAAAGAAGAAATTGACAAAATGTTGAAATTTGGCATCATTAAGCCCTAGAAGAATCAGTGGGTTAGCCCCATGGTAATCAGTATAAAGAAAGATGGTCGATTAGGATTTGTGTGGATTACAGGGGATTGAATGTCTGCATGTGTGATTGATCCTTTTCCTACGCCTTTCACCGAGGAAATATTAGAAGGTGTTGCAGGGCGCAAAGTTTACTCTTTCACAAATGGATTCTCAGGGTATCACCAGTTAGAATTACACAGAGGATCAAGAGAAAATGAATTTCACCACTAAATGGGGAAGTTTTGCATATACTATGATGCCCTTTGGTTGAAGAATGCACCTTGTATTTTTTCGCATATAGTTGTTCAAGCATTCCAGGATTTTATTCACAAATTCTTACAGTTTACTTGATGATTGATGGTATATGGGCTTGTTAAGGATCATTGTGACAACTTGCACTTAATGTTTGAAATATGTAGATAGTTAAGCATCTCTTTAAATATCAAGAAGTGTGTGTTTTCTACACCTTTTGGAACTCTATAAAGGGCATATCATCTCGCAAAGGAAGGTTTGTTAGTAGATCCAACTAAGGTTGCAGTTATCATTGTAGGCCCGAGGAGCCTACCACCAAAGTGAGGTGCATGGATTCTTGGGCCACACAGGGTATTACAAAAATTTATCAAAGGATATGTGAAGATTTTCACACCCTTGGAAGAGTTACTCAAAGGAAAAGGGACATTCTATTGGGAGAACCACAACAACGCATTTGAGGCATTGAAGGAGAGACTTACTACAACGCCTATTCTACATTTTCCCTCATGGAACCAACCATTTCATGTACATGTGGATGCCTCTAGCATGACCATTGGCATAGTGTTAGCTCAACTCCTAGAGAAGGTATTATAGATCATCCTATCTATTTTTAGTAGAAAGTTGACTCTGTAGAACAAAATTATACAACTACAGAGTGTGAGGCCTTGTCAATGATCTACGCACTACATAAGTTCAGACAATACTTACTAAAAACACCTTTTTATTTTTATACAAATCACATGGCATTAAAATACTTGGTAAATAAGCCCATTTTACAGGGGCACATATGTCGATGGGTGCTCTTATTCCAAGAATTTGACTTTACAATCATGGTAAAACTAGGTAAAAGTAATTCTGGCCCAAACCACTTATCAAGAATTCAATCAGGGGAGGATGCACAAATAATTGAAGATACAATGTCGATGCACAACAGTACATACAGTTACACACATCACACACCTTCAAAATTAGAGGATATTGTTGTCTTTTTACGCATAGGTATGGCATGCTAAAGGAATGAAAGCCTTAGAGAAGAAACAACTTGCAATTCATGTTGCACCTTTCATGTTGATCAATGGTGACTTATACAAACTAGGCCGAGATGAAGTATTGCACCGGTGTGTATTAGAACATGAGCACACATATATCATGGAAGAGGCTCATGGTGGTATTGTAGGTGGGCATTATGTAGGTGATGCCACCACGCACAAGATTCTACTCATTGATTATGGTGGGAGACCCTAGTACAAGGATTGTAAAGAGTATTGTAAGGCATGTGATCACTTTCAATGCCTTGGAAAACCTAGGAAAAGAGATGAAATGCCTTTGAGGCCTATTACTAGTGTGAGCCCATTTGAAAAATGGGCAATAGACTTTGTGGGTCCTATTTCCCCAGCCACACGTAGAACCAGATCACGCTACATCATCACTTGTATATTATCTTACAAGGTGGGCAAAAGCAACACCTACAAAGGATTATACAACAACTACAACAACAAGGTTCTTATGGGAAAATATTCTTACTAGGTATGGATGTCCATTGAGTTTGACAAGTGATAGGGGCACACACTTTTTGAAATGAGACAATCAGATATTATTGGATGAATTTATGGTCACACACCACAAGACTACACCTTATCACCCTCAAGAAAATGGGACTACTTGAGGCTTTCAACAAGATATTGAGCCAGACCTTGACAAAAAAATTTGTGATGTTGGAAGGAAAGATTGGGATGATAAAGTTTTTGTTGTACTTTGGGTATATAAAAACCTACAAGAGGTTGAATAAGGCTACACCCTTTTCAGTTGGTGTTTGTGCATAAAGCAGTTCTTCCCATGGAATTCATGTTACCTTCTTTGTGTATTACATGGTGGGAGGTCTAGCTGATGAGAAAGCATTAGAAGAAAGAATTGACAAGTTAATACAACTGGATGAGAGGCGCACCATAACACGTTGGAGTAAGTAGGAAAAGGCCAGAAGAAGGCATGGCATGACATGACAGACACATCAGGGATAAGAAGCTTGAGGTTGGACAAATGGTACTTCTTTATGATTCCAAGTTTTGTGCCATCCAGAGAAAACTTAAGGTGCATTGGTTGGGACCATATGTTATCACTCACATCCTTGAATCAGGTGCTTGATCGGTTAGAGGCACTTGATGGAACACGGTTACCCAGTTACTTCAATGGAGTAGGTTGAAGCCCTACTATAAATAAGTCTTCTTGGTGTTTGTAATAAGGTAATATTTCCATTTAGTATAGATTTCCTTTCTATATTTATTTTAATGTATTTCCTTCTTCATCGCTATGCTTTGTCAATTTAGTTTGGTGTTTTGTGTAATAAGCATGTTTACACACTTGGAAGCTAATTACAATCTGAAGTATTTTTATGCGCAGAGGACTACACATACCATTGGTGTGGGGTGGTTGTTATTTGTTATTCAAAAAGGGTACACATAAGAACATACTGTTACAGGTGTTATTCAAGAATGGAAAGGAGTCTACTAGAAAGAAGATTGATCCTAGAGAAGACCATAGTTGGAAATAAATGAATGAACAATATAACGTGAGGTAAGTTGTGGTATGAAACTACTAGGGGAAGGCACAATGGTGAGGTACTTCAGGCATGGAAGCACACATAAGGAGGTCTACAACTAGAAGGTAGGAAGGCACACTAGAAGGTTATAAATTGGGGGCGGGTGGTGTACCACGTGGAAAGTTGGGAAATGGTCAATTAATGAGAGGATTGGTGGTAGGTGAAGGAGCAATAAATGCAATAACTTTTCAAAATCTATATAAGGACATGATGCGGGTTCATTTTTACCTTTGTGATCACAAGTATTCAAGTGAGCTAGTTGTGACCGAGCCAAGCTGAAACATGTTGAGGTGCAGAGAGTTACAAAACCAAATGTGGAGAGTGGATTTGTGCATAGAAGTGGCTTACATCCCCATTGAGAAGGGTTTGAGTGAAGCAGAAGCATTGAGAAGGAGTTAGGGCTTGTGTTTTCAAGCTAGGGCATGGGGTTTCAAGCTAGGGCACACATGTTTTTTGAGCTAGGGCACGAGGGCTTACTCAAAAGAAGAAAAAAGGTGAGATTTTTACCATGGCACCGAAGAAAGCACCTGCAACAGGTACAAAGGGGAAGAAAAAGGTGGAAGTCGAGGTCAAAGATGCTCCCAGAGAATTTTTCAGAGATGCAATATCCAGAAGGAGTGATAATCAGATGGATTGGGATTCCCATATCCGTAGATGCAAAGTAAGTGATTACAACCACCACACCACCGACAACAAGGGAGAGTTGATGCTTTGTTGAATAAGAAGACCAACAAGTGCACACATGGATGACATGCCAATGTATATGATGATGCTGGGGAGAAGTTTCTCAAGAAGGTAGGGGTTTATCAACTATATGAACTCCCATATTTTGGAAAACCAAAAAGCTTTATACCAATGGCTTATGAGCAGAGTCCATGAGGACTTCTTCTATTTTGTTGATGGAGGGTAAGGATCACAACGGCCCTAATTGCTACATTGACAGATTGAAGGGCATGGACATATATTTATTAGTGATCTAATTGATAAGGCAAACTTTTATAGCCACAAGCAAGGAGTTGGGATACTCCAAGGGTCCACATGGAATGGACATCTACAAATTAAGGAAGTACCCTATGGTGTAGGAAGCCACACATCTACTCACTAAGTTGAATGATCAAGAGAGATGGTCACAAGTAAACACCATGTGGCTACATATTTCAAGAAGATGTCACAAGGAGAAGTCTACAATCTAGCAGGCTACATAGTAGAAAAAATTATTGAGGAAGTGTGCACAGGTGAAAAGATAAGTTTTGGCGCTATCCTCTTATCTCTTGTGTTTGTAGAAATTGAGTGCCCAATGGGCCAAAGAACAAAATTTGGGAATACCCCATGGAGAAGAAGTCCCTCACGAGAGAGGTTTGAGAAGTATTTGTGTGAAGGAACAATGAGTGGCCCATTCAAACAAAGGGAAAACTATGGTATGATCGACTACGTATGGCATTTGAGGAGGAATGGCATATTCCAAAGGATTTACCTCATCAGTAGGGGTAAGGTAAGGCAAGTACATATATTCAGTGTATCAACATCACTTTTGCATCACGTGGTTTGTAATGAAGGATGGGACATGGAGTCCATGGTGCAAACTTTCCATATGCCTTCACAACAGTGTTATTTCTAGGCCTCAATACATAGGTTTACTTGATGCACATTGGTTGAGCTTTAATGCGAACAAGGTAGATTGTGACTACCATACTCTCTCGAAAAACTTATGTTTATCCAGGTCGATCTGCCTACATTGAGAGGCTTATTTATGATGTTATAAATATGAAGCCAATAAGTTTGGCTATTGGGGACAATGGAGCCGCACTTTTCTATCTCTCATCTTAAGCCTAGGTTGAAAATAACAAGTATGTGGAGAATGAATTTATGCTCCTAGGGCCACCTAAGGGAAAACACATAGTTGAGAATGTGGAAGCTCCAAATCCTACCTCACCATAGAGATAGACGAAGAAGAAGAACATGAGGATAGTGGAGGCTTGGACCATAGAGGCCAAGGTAGCCCACAGATAAAGTGGAAAGTGAGCACGTAGATACTCCCCATAGGCACAAGAGGAGAGAGGAAGACTTGGACATGGATACAGTCCAAGAGGAACACCAGATTTAAGAAGGTGTTTAAAAGAACCAAGACCCAAGGCACAGAACATCACAACCTTTACGAAGGTCACCTCAACTCTCCCCTCAAAAAGAAGCACCCGAGAGAAAAAAAGAAGAAATTTAAGCTTAACGAGGAGGCAGAGGAGTCCAAGAGAGCACACCAAGAACCCCATTTCAACCTGAAGATGTGGAGGAACCCCGGATGAAGAAATGAGAGATGAAGAGGAAGGGGTGAAAGAGGTAAAAGAAACTATGCAAGAGAAACCCAACGCATGCCCATTATGACTCAGGTAGGAGAAGGACCAACTCTGACCTGGCACCCCAGGTTCCTAAGGGGCCAAGAACAAAAAGAGAAAGAACAAGTGAAGAGTATGTTGTCCCTAGTATGGGCTATGCTGAGGACACAAGAAAATCATCATCACGCCTAGTTTCAGAGTATTGTGGGCCTTAAGGAGTTATATGGGTGGGAGTTGATGGATCCAGATATGTCCACTACACACACAAGGAAACAATATCTTGGTCCATGCAGACCCATATGGATGAACCATATTTTGATGTGTGAGAGAGTCTGTGTCTCATGAAGAGTGAAGAAGGCACCCCAAAGTAGGAACATGACATAAAACCTACTCTAATGTCTGATGAGCAGGTCAACAATGCCTTGGTCAAGGTATCTACTTGAGGTGGTGGAGAAATGTTGATAAGGCCACCACCATTCGAGCACTGATGGAAGATAACAAGGATAAAACTACAGAGATAATGCACCTTAAAGGAAGAGAAGGAATGAGAATGAAAAAGAATGAGGCTTTCATTAACATGGCAGAGGAGATTGGTGATCACATCCTCAAAGAAAGGCCTCATCTAGAACCTAAGGTACCTAAAAATTTCCTTCTATATGCATTATGTGTGCACTTTGGTTGATTTGGTGTTAGAAGATGGACCAATTTGAATGCCCACACCAAAATATGTTGAACAAGAAGCAGAGAGAGGAAAGGGCCTCTATGATTAGAAAAATTTCAACTTACGAGGCATTGCTCCAAACTTTAAAGGATGAGCTGAAGAAAGTAGACCAAGCTCTTAATTTGTGTGCAGCACCAGAAGTAGTAATAAGGACCAGAACTCTTGTAGAAGATAATGAAGTTCTAGAAAGAATGAAAAGATGAGACATTAGGGCACACAAAAATATTAGCACTAGTGAAACAAAAGCACGAAGCCCTCACAGCATCGCCCAGATCCACATAAGGAGAGGATAGATGAGATTGGGAAGCTCATAACGCATAAAGATGGATCTCATGGAAGGAATGATGTCAGGTATGGCCAATGTTGTCCGAGTACTACAGAATGAGAAAGAAAATATCACTCAGATGAACTAGATGCCATAGCCACAAATATTCTAGAGAAAACAAGGACCATGCTACTAAATGATCGGAAATATTGAGGCTAAATCAAAATGAATATCCAGAGTTGATCCTCCCAATTGAAGAAGAGGATGTTGTAGAGTAAAGGTTCATTCTTTTGTATAATGATTCTTTAATTCTTTCATCACTTATTCTTTATTATTTGGGAACATCAAAAAGAATTCCATTTTTAGGATGACAATGTACTTTAGTGTGGGGTAATGTTGAGTAGATAAATATTGTTCTAAGGAGAAGACACAAAAAGATGTGCATGTGGGAACAAGGTGCATTTAAGGCATGAAGATAGGAAAGGAAACACACTAGAATAGTTTGGCTCAGACTTAGCCATTTTTATGGATAAGGGATATTTTTGGAGATAGCATGTGGAGCACATAGAGATGATGAAGACTTGCATGCACACAATGGTATTTTGGGAATGAGTGATGATAAGTGCCATGCATGGTTTGAGTTAATAATAGGATTTCTTCTTAGAGTTAACTATAGGACATCTATTATTAGAACACTTGCATGTGTGCATGCTATTGTAAAGGTATGGCTATTATCAACATGCATGACCTATTTTGAGAAGTGCATAGGTGGTGAAGGGAAAGTCCCCACCTCTATAAATATGTATTGAACTATGTAGTTTAATGTGACTGTGAGTTATTGTAGAGTTATGTTGTTGGATCTGATGCACACATGACTTATGGATATACTTTATAATGTAAGAAGCTTTTGTGTTTTACAATGTTTAATGCAATGGATAATATTGGCTAGATAATGGTGTTAAACATAACTAAATCTAGTTCATGTATGGTTAATCTTATTATAGTTATTATTTAATTCATGATTCTCTAAGATCTAGATCTAGATTATGCACTGTGGAATGTTTATGTTTAATTATGGATATGAATATGTTTTATCACCATCACACTAACATCCATTAGATGGAAAATTAATATGTTGAGAAAACGTATTGACAAATGAGTTATATACCAAATTTTGATGCATATCGACAGGGAATGTGAGTAGTAGAAAGGAGAGGTTGAACTCTATGTCGTAAATCGATTGGCTAAAAATAAATCATTAATTGAGATACGCATGATGATAAAGCGATAAAGATCCTAATAGCGTGTAGGTCGAGTTAGGTTCACAAAAATGAGTATTGCTAAAATTGAAAATAATAGCATAATCTAATGCAATTTTGCATCAATAAATAAATATTGAAATACTAAAATAATACCTAAGCAAACTAAGCTAGAAAATATGAAATCCTAATGTCCAAAGAGGGTTAGAAAATCCTTAGATGATTTGCAGAGGTTGTTGGACTATGTCGCAGTGGAGACCGACTAAACAGAGATGAAAACCCATCACACGTAAACCCATAAAGTTCTGCTGACACTGAGTGATTTGGCTTGACTTAGGTACCGGAGAAGGATATGGGTGCCTGCAGTTCCCTAGTCTAACTTCTAGGCACCATGGTCTCAGCAGAGATGGTCAAAACCTAGTTCTGATATGGTCGTTAGGTGTCCAGTACTTCTTCACTTATTACCATTGAACTCGGTTGAAAGTCGTTATAAACCTACAATGGATAAATCACCTGCAAAACCCCAAATAAAGCATCAAACCCTAAAAAATAAATATGTAAATGAAGGGGTCAGACAATCCTCACCGCCAAAATGTTGGACTTATCATTGAGCGATGTACTACATCTCGATCTAATGTAGTTCTATGTGTATGTGTGTCCGGAATTGTGCCCTAGGTTGTTCTTTTCTTAGTCGCATTTTGTGAAGTAGTGAGCAAGTAACTAGATGTAGAATGTAAATAATGTGTGCATAGAAACAATAGACTCCCCTCCTATGAAATTTGATGCAAATGAATCAACATTTGTGCCTTGTGATGGAGTTAGATGGATGTAAATGTAATTATAAATGCCTTAATGGATGCAACCTTAGGTGGAGATAGTAGATGCTTAGTGTTTAGTCCCTTATTATGATCACATAACTTTATTATTATATGATTCCCTTGTTTTAATTTTTTAATTAACCCCGAAAAGGTCAACTATGAAAAATATGAGATGCTAAAATGTCTAGAAAGGACCCGAAAAGTGTAACCAGGTGTACAAAGAGGACAAGGGCGCCCAGAGGGGATGGGGGCGCCTCGCGGCCGGCATCCTTTGCTAGGCACTGGTGTCCAAAATGACAAATGCCAAAAGGTGAAAATACATACTATGCAAGTAAGAGTGTAGTACTTAAAGTAGAAGGATAAAGCAAACAAAGGTGGTCAAAGACATGGGTTTATCAAGTAATTTACTTACTTATGAACCATATGAATAGTAGTATGCAATCGAGACTAGATAATGACTCAAAGTGTGTCATTTTGTGTCTACAGCAAGATAAAATCACATGATGATATAGATGGCGAAAAGAAAGACAGATGCGGTGACAACGTGAAGGAGTCTGGAGATAAAATGGATGATACAACATCCATAGTGGGAGTACATGACGGTGGAGAAGGGGAAGGGGGTGATGTAGATGATGAAACATGAGAGGAGCATGATGATGTTGAGCCCAAGATGGAAGTATGTAGTGATGTGGATTGTGAAGTGTGTGATTTATATTATGAGACACTAAGTGCACATGGTGATTGTGATGTAGTGGGAAGTGATGAATCGGATGATGGGGACATGACACATGGAGAAGAAGTGGTAATAGTAGTAGTGTGGGAAGTAAGTGGATTAGTATTTATACATGAAGTTTGGAGGAGATGGAGGCTCAACAACAATGTCCCCTTGTCAGAAGGTCTTGAATGATGTTGTGAAGTTGGGGACATGAGTCAATGGAATGATCGTCAATATGATGATAGGCACATATTTTATGGGAGGCAATCGTCGACACTAAAATTTTCCTTCATAATTTCTATTTCATTAATGTATGTATTAGGAATAGGATGTTGTTAAGTATAATTAGCGATAGCATCGATAGAAGATAACGGCGCCACAAGATGCAAAGGCCGCCAATAATGTGGAGTTCGAATGATCAAAGTACAATAGGAATGTTGTAAAAAGTAAATATTTGTCGTAAGTGGTCCGGTAATGTTAAAATGTCAAAGTTTGGGTAATTAGAGAAGTAGGGTCTACATGATTAGGAATTAGAAATATTATATTGGTAATAAGGACAAGGAGTGAGGTCATAAATATTTTGTGTATTTTACTTGCAAAAAGTCTAAAAATGTGGAACCCTTGTAAAATGATAAGGTTTATCTTATCTTAAAAGATAAGCTTACATGTACGAGATAAGAGTTAAGGTATGGAATATGATTCGTCAGAGGGATTTCTTATCCTATCTTAGAGATAAGATGGATAAGCCTGGAAGTTCTATAAATAGAGAGGCCACCCCCTCATTTAGCATAGAAGGAAGTAGTGAGAAATATTGTATGAAGTGTGTAAAGGAAGCCATCAGTTTAAAGGTGTGTTGAAGAAGCCATTAAGAGGTGTAATTGTAAAGTTTCTCCCATAGTCTTGGTGAAAGGCAAGTGAAGTCAATAACACTTGAAGTACCTCATGGGTGAGATTGTAACAATTTCATGTTAATATTATAATTTACTTTGATATTTCAGATTTGTCATCATTCTGTCTTATCATAGTCGATGGTATTCTTGTGTTATGTTGTTGTTTTGTTTCCAGATTACATCCACCAAACTAAAAGTCACATTAGTAAATAATCATAGCACGAGGAGTTCCCAGTGAAGAATTATCATAGTGCCGGATTGGTGATGATATTTTGGTTCCATTGCCGGGACCATTCCTCGTTGGTGGATTTTCTGGAGAGATATTCCCACTTAGTCAAAAATGAATTAGAGGGTAACCTTATTTTTACTGTGCATAGTAGTTACCATGGTAAAGTCATTTTTACCGTGAATAGTAGTTACCATGATAAAGTCACTTTTCTTTGTGAATAGTATTTATCACAAAAAGTCACTTTTACCGTGAATAGTATTTACCACAAGAACTTCACTTTTTACTTGTGAATAGTGTTTACCACAGTAAAGTCAGTTTTTACCGCAGTAAGTCAAGTTTTACCATAGTTTACCGCGGTCATTTCTATTTTACTGTAGAAAGGTGTAAATTCACTTTCTAGTATAGTGATTCCAATTATTTGTGCACATAAGTCTTGTTGATTGTACTTGTGGGTTGGTATTTCACAGTGGTTACTTTTGAAAATGGGAAAGATTCATGTTTTTTCAGCTCAATCTAATGAAGATGCTTCTTCTTTCATTCAAGAGTTTAAATGATCTTGTATTTGTAATGGCCTTATAAGAAGGGAACAATGGACTGAATTTTTTCCTACCTTTTTGGATGGTTCAACACTTAGGTGGTTTGAAACACTAGGTGATAATGTGAAAAATTCATGGGATTTATTAACTGAAAGTTTTCTTGAAGAATTTGGTGAACAACAGAAATATGTAGATCTCATGATCGAGATCACAAAGCTATCCCAAGGAGAGAAGGAGAAGATAAGGGATTATCATGCTCGTGTTCTAAAGCTAAGGAGAAAGCTCGACGCCCAGATCCGGAAGGAAGGATTAGCGGATGGGTTGATGAATGGCATGGATAATCTCCTATGTAAGCACTTCATTCTTGGGATGAAGCTAGAGATCAGACAATGAGTGAAGTATGACCACCCAGCTACCATTGAACAAGCAAAGGAGATTGCAAGAAGGCAAGAAGAAAGCATGGAAGAGGAGCCCAAAGAAATTGTTGCTAAAGTAGAGCCTACACCAGCACCTTTGGTCCATAATCCACAACCACTCCCTGAGCACAAATATTTCTCCTAGTACATCTACTGAGTATGAAGATCTGCTCAAAAAGATGGGTCAGTTAACTATTAATCTTCTTCAAGGAAAAGAATTTAGTTCTCAGGGAGGAGATAGAGGTCCAAAAAGAAATATTTCTGAAGTTGTATGTTATGGTTGTTATAAAAAGGGTCATTATAAGTATAATTGTCCAGATAGAGCTTCTACATCTGGTAAAGGAGATAATGATAAAGGAAAAGTACCTGTGAATTCTTTTGATGTAGTAGATAAGAGCATAAATAATGAAGTAGATGTGTTTGTAACAAAAAGAAAGAAAGAAAAAGATAATCAAGATGGAAATGATCCTAAGAAGATGAAAGGAGAAACTAGTAAGAAACATAGGAGAAGAAAGTTGGGTGTGCAGGATTTTCTGATTTCACAGGGGCAAGGACCATACTCCATCTTGGAAGATCTGTCCAAAAGGCCTGCAAATATTACATATGGTCAACTCTTGGCTATGTCTTCTGAGAAGAGGCGGGAGCTGCGAAGTGGACTCAATGCTCGACAAAGGAAGGAGGTTGAGGTCCCTGTTTTGGAGGCAGAGGCGGATCCCTATGCTCCACAAGCTGAGGTATTATGTAATGGTATTTCAATTCATGATGTCTTAGTTGATGGAGGTGCTACAGTTAATGTAATGACCGAGTCTCGTAATGGATATGTTGGGTTTAAAATTGATCGCCCTTCAACACTTATGTTAAGGTCATTAAATAAGGGAAAAACTAAACCGAAGGTGTAGTTTCAAAAGTGGCAATATCTCATTATGGGTGTTGTATGTGTGATAGACTTTCGGTGATGAAAATGGTACTGCTTGCATACCCAATGTTCTTTGGGAAGACCATGGCTAAGGAGAGTTCATGCAAGAAACTACCGGAATGAAGGCTTCATGACACTTGAACGTGGTAGAGAGAGGGTGAAGATAAACGTGATCCCTCGGCATCATAAGGCAGAACCTGTCAATTCAAGTGATGAAACTGATGATTGGACATCCTCTGATTACTCTAGTACCAATGAAGTGGACACTGAAGATGAAGAAAGTGAGGTTGATGTTTCATCATGGATATCCTTCCAATCACACTAACTCATGACCCTATAAAATTATCTGAAGAAGAAGTTGATGATCGTCTCCAACAAATAAAGATTGGTGATGCTGTGATGGAGAGTGAGAAGGAATCCTACCTCTAGCTCTTTCGAAGGTACATACACATATTCACTTTTGATTACAAGGAACTCCGTCAAGTAAGTTGGGTAGAACATTCTATTGAGTCGGTAGATGGTGCTAAGCCCATAAAGTAAATGCCATATAGAATGAATCCTAATTTTTCCAAGACCGTAAAAGAAGAAATAGATAAGTTGCTTGATGCAGGGATTCATATTTCTTGTGGAGAAATTCGAATGGGTTTCTCCCATTGTGATCTCAATAAAAATAATAGGAAGCTACGCATTTGTGTTGATTACAGAAGCTTAATAAGGCAACAAAGAAGGATCATTACCCTCTTCCATTTTCGATTAGATCTTGGGCGAAGTAGCTACCCAGAGTGCTATAGTTTTGTTGATGGATATAGCAATACAACCAAGTTCGTATAGCGAGAGAAAAGATCAGTTTGAAGACCACGTTCACCACTCCTTGGGGAACGCTTTGCTTATAGAGTTATGCCTTTTGGGTTGTGTAATGCTCCAAAGAACATTCCAAGCGTTTGATGAATAGGGTGTTTGAACCCTACATGGGACCTTCATCGAGTATTTCTGGATGATTTTTACATCTATGGGAGCAAGTTGGACCACCTGCACTAGATGGAGACAACATTTCAAAGGTTAGATGAAGCACAAGCCTCACTAAACCCTACAAAGTGTGTCTTTGAATATTCTAAAGGTGTTTTGTTAGGGCATGTCAGTATCCAGAGATGGTATTGGTACTGATCCTGATAAAGTTTCAAAAATCAAAGATTTACCATTTCCTATGAATAGAAGTAAGTTGAGATCATTTTTAGGCCATGTGGGTTACTATAGAAGGTTCATCAAGAATTTCTCAAAGATTACACAACCACTAACCCAGTTCTTGAAGAAGGATGTTACTTATGAACAGAAATAAGGCGCATGAAGCTTTTGGACAATCAAGGAAGCCCCGGTATCTTCACCTATTTTGAAGAATCCAGATTAGAGCAAGCCATTCATTGTGTACACCGATGCCTCGATGCAACGACTAGGAAGTACTTTGAGCCAAAAGGATGAAAATGGGAATGAACATCCAATTTACTTTGGGAGCGCATAAAATGAGCAAAGATCTTGAGGTAAATTATACTTAATCGAAAAAGAGGCTCGCTATCATTTTTGCTTTGTCAAAGAAGTTTAGAAATTACTTTCTAGGGCAAAAATTTCTAGTTGTAACAGATCATCAAGCTCTAAAATATATTATAAATAAGCCTAACCCATCAGGGAGGATAGCAAGATGGATAATTTTGCTACAAGAATTTGAATTTGATATTATAGATAGGCCAGGAAAGAAGCATGTCAATGCGGATGCACTATCTCGAGCCTATGATGGTTTAGGATCATCTTGTGATGATGATGATTTCCCCGATGCAAAGATTGTTATCCCTTGACACAATCCCTAGTGAATACATAGATATTTGGAATTATCTTAATGAATTCAAGTTTCCTGATGGTGCCAATGCAAAGACTAAGAGAAAGATTACTCAAGCCATTCGTCCATATTCTATTCTACATGGAGTATTATTTCAAATAAAACCTGATGGAAAGTACAAGAGGGTAGTTGGACATGATCAAGGGAATGAACTGCTAGAAGAATTCCACAATGGTACATGTGGAGGGCACTTCTCTGGACAACTTATAGCAAGAAGGATCTTGGATGCGAGTTATTCTTGGCCCACTCTTTTTAAAGATTGTTATAATTATTGTAAGACATGTGATATTTTTCAAACACATGGTAACCGTAAGACTTCATCAGCTCCATTATGCCCTATTCTTCCACTTGGTCCCTTTGAAAAGTGGGGAATAGACATTGTAGGTCCACTTCCAACTACCTCACGCCAAAATAAGTATATTGTAGTTGCCACAAATTATTTAACCAAGTGGGTTGAAGCTAGGCCATTGAAAATAGCTTCCATGGATGAGGTGGCAAGGTTCATATATAAACGCATTGTCACCAGATTTGGTTGTCCATTAAAAATTGTAATAGATCAAGGAAGCCACTTCATTAATGAGGTAGTAGAAGCCCCAGTCAATAAATTTTCTATTAAGCACAGAAGGCAACAACATACAAGCCAAGTACAAATGGACAGGTGGAACGAACAAATTTTGTGTTGTGTCAAATTCTAGCAAAAGATGCAGCCTTACAGTACATAAGTGAGATAAAAGGATTCATGCAAAGCATTGTGGGCATATAGGGCAACATCAAAGTCAACAACAGGATACTCCCCATTTCGGTTGGCCTATGGCATTGCTCCAGCTCTTCCTATTGAGTTTGATATTCCCACCGTAAGAGTTATGAAAAATGAAAGGATGGATGAAAGTGATTCAAGAAAAGAAAGGTTGGTACATCTTCATTTACTAGAGGAAATGAGGGAAATAGCAAAGGATACAAGCCATAAGAAGAAAATGAAGCGAAGGAATACTTTGATCAAAAGATCCGTTGGTCTCCATTTCATGTCAATGACTTGGTTCTAGTATATGATTCCGATACAAAAAAAAAGATAGAGAAAATTTCTTCCAAAATGGATGGGGCCCTACAAAATAGCAGAAATTGTGCATGAAAATGGTACGTCTGATTTGGAGGAATTGGATGGCACTCCCATTATGAAATGGGTCAACCACGACAAGTTGAAAATTTTCCAAACACTGAGAATAGTCTACTCAGAGACGGAGTAGAAGCTAGGAAGGGGAAGATGTTGACACTAAAATTTTCCTCCGTAATTTCTATTTCATTAATTTATGTATTAGGAAAAGAATGTTGTTAAGTATAATTAGTAGTAGCGTCTATAGATAGAAGATAACGGTGCCGTCAATACGGTGCCGCCAATAATGTGGAGTACGGTAACAGTCAAAGTACAATAGGAATGTTGTAAAAAGTAAATATTTGTCGTAAGTGGTCCGGTAATGTTAAAATGTCAAAGTTTTGGTAATTAGAGAAGTAGGGTCTACATGATTAGGAATTAAAATATTATATTGGTAATAAAGACAAGGAGTGAGGTCATAAATATTTTGTGTATTTTACTTGTAAAAAGTCTAAAAATGTGGAACCCATGTAAAATAATAAGGTTTATCTTATCTTAAAAGATAAGCTTACATGTACGAGATAAGAGTTAAGGTATGGAATATGATTCGTCAGAGTGGATTTCTTATCCTATCTTAGAGATAAGATGGATAAGCCCGGAAGTTCTATAAATAGAAAGGCCACCCCCCTCATTTAGCATAGAAGGAAGTAGTGAGAAATATTGTATGAAGTGTGTAAAGGAAGCCATCAGTTTAAAGGTGTGTTGAAGAAGCCATTAAGAGGTGTAATTGTAAAGTTTCTCCCATAGTCTTGGTGAAAGGCAAGTGAAGTCAATAACACTTGAAGTACCTCATGGGTGAAATTGTAACAATTTCATGTGTAATATTATAATTTACTTTGATATTTCATATTTGCCATCATTCTATCTTATCATAGTCGATGGTATTTTTGTGTTATGTTTGTTGTTTTATTTCCGATTACATCCACCAAACTAAAGGTCATGTGCATTGGTAAATAATCATAGCATGAGGAGTTCCCGGTGAAGAATTATCATAGTGCCGGATTGGTGATGACAAAGACGCCACAATGGTGGGGGTGGGACAAGGGTAAGAGTGATGATATGGGAATCAATTAACTTGTGGAGAACGGAGTAAAGTGACTCTATCAAACGAGTGAATTTGTGAGGGGTTGGATGAATTTATAAGACTTAGGAGAATTAAATGAATGTGAAGATGTGGGTGTAGAAGGATATGAGGGGGTTGGATGAATTTATAAGCCCTAGGATAATATAATGAATGTGAATATTTGTAGAGTGAGCTCCATACACTAGAAAATTTCTAATTGCGCACTTTACTTTACCCCCTTGATTAAGATGAGTTTTACCCCACTTGATTAATAAAACTAGGTTCATCACTAAGGATAACCTTTGCTCTACCTCACAGGTGAACTAGTCAAACAAGTTGGATTGTTGACCCTTTTTTCCGGTGGGTCCTCTTAATGTGCTAACTACTTCGGGGTTCATGTGGTACTCCTCACAATGAGTTTTAGGAATTATGCCAAGAAGCACTTCCCACAACTATGTCAATGGTTATTTACCCTTATTCAAACCCATATTTAGTGTGTATTAATTCTTAATTCATTCCTTTAAGAATAAATAAGTGTGTTTTATGTTTTTTACAGAGACAAAATTATAGAATAGATGCACTTGCGACTACCCTGCCTATATTGTAATATTTATTTGGTAGAAAATCACAACACAATAACATTTGCAAATCACATGCAATTAGATTTTTTCATTTTTAGCAAACCCGCAAAACTAGATGTTATATTTGCAATAGAAATGTTAGTGAAAAATGAAAATAAACCGAAAAAGAAAACACTATTAGATTTGGAAAATAAAAATAGTTACCTGACAACCAAAATGGTCCCACCGTGGTCACCGAAATGTGTGCCTAGATTTGGATCACTGCAAGATAGATTAATTCATATGGCATCTCCAAATCAATGCTACTAAAAACAGAATGGGATTATGTTTCGATTGTGAAGAAAGGGACAATTATGGGTTCTTTCATTGAATAATTTGGGTAAAACTCTTCCATAGCTGAATCAAAACCTACACACAATCACACTTGGAAAATGTTAGCTATTTTTTTGCGGTTTAGGGGACCTACCTCAGTCGGATCCTAACCCTTTTTAGGAGATAAAAGAAATTTTATTGATTAAAATGAAAAAACAATAAATGAAAATGACAAATATACCTAACTCATATCGTAGGGCAATCACAATTGCGATTGGCTGAAAATCATAAACCAATTGCAATTGTGATTCCCGCTTGTGTTGGAATTTCACTAAAATAGTGTTGTAGCAAGTTGTATCTATCCTTTGAGTTTTGTTTTCACTTCTTCAAAACCCGCAAGACCGAGATACGCGAGCAAAAGAGAAAGAAAATTCAAGTGTATATTTTTCAACTAAAGTTATGGATCATAATTATGAGGTGAGTGGTGTTATATAGTTTTTATGACACATATCTCGGGTCCCACTGTGGTCGCCAAAATGTATGCCTAAATTTGGATCACCTACAAGATGAATTAGTTGATATGACATATCCAAATAAATGCTACTTAAATAGAATGGATTTATTGTGGGAGTTGCCCCATATTTAGCAAGAGCACGAGCTTAATCAAAAATTCAATTCAACATTTAATTCAATATAAGAGTACATATATATAGGATTTACTATATAACTCCACTCCTCAATTATAGGTTAGTTGTTCTAACAAATAACAACCTAAAAACTCTCACTATCCTATATTAGTGTGTGGTTGAAACAACACACTCGTAATCTGAGAAAATATAGGTGTTTATTAACATCTTTTTTTCTCTCAACAACATAATATGATCACACTAAATAATCCCAACAATATGTTTATTCGCACATGTTAGGACTAATTCCTAACATTCCCCCCTTTAGTTCTAACATGGGGTGAGAAACTCGAATGTCGATTTTAACCGATAATGCATTTGATTACAAACATTGAGGATCTCGATAATAAAAATGTCTTTCAAGGCTTATTTTAGAACATACAACTAAAAATGACTTTAATACTTTCATTTTTAGCATAAAATAAAGACATGACAATACTAAACGATAAAATTTAATAAGGACTCAATAAAAGACCTAAACATATACTTATTTCTAAAACTAATTTACAGAAAACCACGGTCTTTATTTTTATTTTTAAAGCCAACCCTAGCTTGGATGGAAGTTAAGGAATCTTGAAGCATGTATGAGGATCCGAGAGGTTCGTGTTGTGAAAACGTCAAGGAAAATGACTTATTAAGCACCGTCATAGATTACATTTGACATTTTTGAATTGAATCGATCTCAAACCCGTGGACTGTAGATGCACATTAATTAAGGATGGTGAAAAGCTTTGAGAGAGGTTATAGACCGAGTAGGTAATTTTGCATGTATCTTGAGGCAACCACCCACTCGATTCTGCGCAGAATTTGTACAAGTGTGTAAAGGAAATGCCAAAACCATAGTCGAAAAAAAAAAGCGTGTTGATTTCAAAAATGCATTTTAGAATGTGGCAATCTAAAATAGGATTATATCTAAGAAAAAATATTTACGTCGAGATGAGTCTTTGTTTGGCATGTGTAGACATAAAATCACGCACTTTGGATAATATTCTAGTCCTAATTGCATATTATTATTCATATGATTCCTAAATAAGAAAAGTAATAATTGACCCCATCTTTGCTTTCTTTTTGTTACCAGATCGGTCTTACACTCTTTCTAGCTTAGTCTGTCTTTTCACACCTCAACATTTATCATCCCGGACACCAATGCCTAGCCGATGCCACGGTTAGACAACCCCATCCCTTTGGGCGCCTCGACCTCTTTATACTTTTTTCACATATTTTGGGTCCTTTCTAGCCATTTAAGCATCTCATTGTTTTATTAGTCGACCTTTTTTGAGGTTAATTACGAAATTCAAGCAAGGGAATGATATAACTATAAATTTATGTGATCATAATAAGGGACCAAACACTAAGCATTATCTATCACTACCTAAGTTTGCATCCAAAGACTATTTAAGAGCATTAAAGCATACATGCAAGGTCAAGGGACTATATTATTCTGCATACACTTCATAGGAGGGGAATTTTATTCTATTCCATACACACATCTATTACATTTCTTTACATCTAGCTACTTGTTTGTTATCAAGTGTAACACGCACAATAGCCACCTAGGGCATAATTCCATACACACACCTACAACTACATTGGGTCTTAAATGTAGTACGGTGCTCACTCGTAAGTTCACATGTTTAACAACTTTGGACATCGACCCTTCATTTGCATTTTTTTATTTTTGGGATTTGATGCACTCTTAAGGGTTTTACAGGTTCAATCTTTCATTGCATTTTATCAATGATATCGATGATCATTGTGTGACATACTAGCACCAAGAATGAAGGACATCAAACATCTTGCAATCATGTGAAGGATTTTTTGAAGGGTTTTAGCAATCACATGTGCCCATAGTAGGTCTCAGGTGCCCACAGGTGCCCCTGCCCCTTTCTAGGTGCCCCAATCTAAGCAAGATCGTCATCTTGCACATTTTTAGAGGCATTGTGTGACACTTCTCCCTCTTTATTCACCTGGTCATCACTTTGGCACAATCCAAGATTAATTATGAAACAACTAAGTCATCTTATCTCCTCTTTGCAACTAGGGTTTCAATACTTAATTGCTTAATTTTCTTGGGTCTATTTTATACTTAATTGTTTATTTATTTACTTTATTACATAGCTATCGCATTAATTTAGGCATCTATTTATCCATATTTTCTTAATCATTTTGGTGAACCCAAACTCGATCTGAACACTCTTAGGGTCCTCATACTTTTATTTCTTTTATCTTCATAGGATCTCATAATCATGATTATCTCTATTAATGATTTCCTGCTCATTAATCCTGAATTAAGAGATAAAATAAGAACTCTCCTAGCTACTACTCGCATTCTTATTGATATTCATTTGGATATAGTATATAACACTTTCATAGATGTTTTTCGTAGCATTTGTTTTCCCATCGAATCCTAATGTTTATCTTTCTATTTTTTAAATGACCCACCTTTATACATCATGCTCTGCATTTATAATGTGGGTGTCAAACACACCATCGTTGATAATGGATCTGAGCTTAATATTTGCACTATGTCATTCCTTGAAAATCTTGGTCTTTCTGCTTGCTAATGTTATTCCATCATCTCTTTCTCTTCACGCTTACGATGGCTTTGTTCGTCCATGCATTAGTCACATTACTTTTCCTATCATGGTTGGGCCAAAAAATCTTAATACGGTTTTTCACATTAGCTTCTCGGTTTCATATAACTATTTACTTGGTAGGTCATGGCTTCATGTCATGCAAGCAATTCCTTCTATGGTACATCGATGTGTCAAATTATTACATGAGGGCATAGAATATACAAGTTAATAGTGATTGTTTACCATTCAAATATTGCAACCATGATCCCAATGCTACACTTCATACTCCAATATCTAGCTACCACCGATGAATCAAAACCTATGGATACTCTTGCTCATTTGCAACCACTTGAAGGTGTTATTTGCATGTTAGATATTGTTTCATCTACACCATCACCTCCTCCTACTATTGTTATGATTATTTATAAGGGTCCTATCCAGCATCATCGACATTGTTTCATCTCCTTCACCTTCTCATGAGAAACCTTCATTAGTATGTCCTCCATTTACATGCACATTTTTCATGAATGACTCTTACTAGGAACACATCCCATTTGATCCTACTTACCCAGATACTATATGCACACATGATGGGTTGGCTCGGCTAGGCTTTATAATTGACGACATATTTCCTCCACCTCATGATCATCATTTGTACCATGGATTTGTTTGCATTATCACTTCTTATGGTCTTTGAGTCTTTTATCTCATAATATTTATTGCACATGCTCCTCGTACTTCTCCAATTACACTTCAATAGTCTTGGCTTGATTATAATGGGGGAACATTATACCATGATCATATTGAAATATAATTCCCCATGCCATTTAGCTGCATTTTTATTTGTAATGACTCATTTCTTGGCTATTCACAAAATCTTATTCGATGGTATGCACATGGTTGTCTACTTCCCCTCTTTCACCGATGAAGAATATTCTATGGGCATGTATAATTTATGCCTCAATGGCTCCTTACTTGACCAACCTGACACTATTTCTTATCAAGTCTCAAATGCTTCACCTTTCGGTTTTGATCATGACAATGATGACCTCTTAGATGACATTACTTGATCTCTTTCATCATCACACATTTGGGGGTAATCACAATATTTATTCCCCCCTTTATAACATCGACACGCATCTTATCTTCTCATCATTTCACATTCAATCTCTCACATACATCATACACATCTTGATACATTAGTATCATCATTTCCCGATTATGCACTCGTGCTTTGGTTCACACTTGATTGTTGAGGGCATATTATACACATGAACCTCATACACTACACATTACAATCTTCACACATCATGCATTATTTACACCTCTTTCTCACAACATCTATCACATACTATGTGCACTATTCACTCTACACATTCATGATACATCTTTCTTGCATCTACTTCTACACGTTGCAATCATTTCCCTATGACACACTCTAGTTCCATAGTTCATACTCAACTACTAAGGGTTTTAATATAAAATGAACCTCACCACATTCACTCACTCACTCACTCACTCATTCACGCACTCTCTACACTTTACACTTTGATGATCATATCTTTCTAGTGCACACATTCAAACCATTTCTTGATGATGCACTCTTTCTATATGGTTCATTCTTGACCGCTAAGGGGTATGTATACATGAACCTCATCTCATATATACACATCCACTCAAAGGTAATTTTGATCCTATCATCACTCCATATTCCATTTCATCTCATTCATAGCATACTACATATCTTTGTCAGATTTACTCTTACTTTCTTATACTTTTATATGTACACTTTATTACACATGATAGTTAGATATATTGTATGTAATTATCTTTATTCAACACACATGTGATTTCACTTGCTTTTCTAGTTGTGATCACAAACTTTACACATATCTCTACAAGTAGCATGGATGTTTGGCATAGTATCTCATACCAATCCCATAACGACTCTTTGGGGCATCCACTTTCATACACTACATGTGATATAGTTTCATTTTTCATAGCACATGAATTTATTAGAGTATACATGTTTTGACATGATTATTTTCTTTCTAACATACTAACGGGTGCTTTATGTGTAACATTTATCTTGCAGGTCTATCTACCACTATGGTTGTTTGTTACATTGTTTGTTATTATGCTTGTTTTGGCATTGTTTATCATTGTTTGTGGGCTTTGTACTTTGTCTTGTGTGCACACTTGTATTCCTTTGGCCTCGTCAACCTTTATTGTCTTCTGATATCATGAGTGATGTCCCATGTTTACAACCCACTTTTCACGATCTACATTGTCTTCTTGTGTGTTAGCTTACACATTGTATTTGTGTTCCTAGCTTACATATGGTCTTCTTCTACATGCATGTTTTTATTTGTTTACACTAACACCTTATCTCATAGCCAATTTTTTTTGTGTGGCTTGGTTTTTACCAAGTACACTTCCTTCCCCTGAAGGGCACAGTTTCAACACAAGGGTCAGTCCTTCTTTGGGCCGCATAATCCTTAGCGACATTGCATGCACCCCAAATGAGGGGGCATCATTTGGGTGAATTAGTCACCCCATAGAGAAGTGTCCATAAACATTTTAGCATAGCATAGTACTAGTATAACACAGTCATCAGTCTCAAATAGGGATCAGAATCAGACTTGGGTCCTTAACACAACACAGACACCAGCGCCCAGACCCGAGAAATTAAAGCCTAGGCCCCCCGACCCTTCATGTATGCCTATTACCAGGGGAAGTTACAATGTATTCTTTAGTGTAGCATAGTCTATAGAACTTCACATAGTGGGTTTTACAAGGCATACATCGTTAGCACTCAAAGATACATACAACATATAAATTTTTCTTCCTTGACATTGGATCGGAATTGGTCAAATTGGATCAGATTTTTACACACCATTTGCAGTGGTGTTCCATATTTCAAGAAGCATTCAAAGGTTGGAGGATGACACCAAACTTTTCTCCCTAGACTTCTTCTAGTTCTTGGTATGAGATCATCCGTAAATCTCGCAAATGCGTAACTGGCATGAGATCGCCCAAAAAAATTGTTCTTATACATCATCTTTAGGATCTTTTCAACACTCTTTTCTCATCAAATATTAGGTGCACATGTTCCTTTTTCTCATTTTACATATTGTTTACACATTTTACTCATATACACACGTATTTAACTACTTGTTCATTCTTCTCTTTTGTAGGTTCGTCCTTATGGGAAGTGGTAGTCAACATCATCCTACATCAATAACATCAATCACATTGGTATCAACATTAACAAGTACAAAGGTGACATATACATGTGTTCCCACCCTAGGGTCATCATCATCATCATCATCATCACTTTTTTTTTTGAACTTTCTCCTCTCTAGTTTCCATGCTTCATATTTTAATCACTCCACACTTTTCCTTGTCTCTTGGCACACTTTTCCATCAATCTACATGGTTATCAGGTACACATCTCTTATCTACTTTATGTTATCAAGAATTCACTCAACAACATAAAGTGGGGGAAATGTAGACACAAAATCATGCACTTTGGGTAATTATCTAGTCTTAATTGCATACTACTATTCATATGATTCCTAAGTAAGAAAATTATTAATTAACCCATGTCTTTGGCCACCTTTTCTTTCTTTCTACATGCAACTATCACTCTTACACTCTTTCTAGCTCGACTCTTTTCACACCTCAGCATTTATCATCCTGGACACCAACACCTAGCTAGGACACCAGCGTCGTGCACCCTGTCCCCTCTAGGTACCCCTGACCTCTTTATAATTCGTTCATATCTTAGGTCCCTTATAGCCATTTGAGAATCTTCTCTTTTTGGTAGTCATCCTTTTTAGGGTTAATTATGAAATTCAAGCAAGGAAATCATATAAATATAATGTTATGTGATCATAATAACATACCAAACACTAAACATTAGCGATTACCACCTAAAATTGCATCCAAAGGTTATTCAAGAGCATTAAAGCATCCATTCAAGGGAAAGGGACTACATTATTCTGCATACACTTCATAGGAGGGGAAGTTCATTCTATTCCATGCACACATCTATTACATTTATTTACATCTAGTTACTTGCTCGCTATCAAGTATGACATGCACAAGAGCCACTTAGGGCACAATTCCACACACACACACCTAGAACTACATTGGGTCTAAAATGTAGTGCAGTGCTTAGTCGTAAGTTCACTTGTTTAACAATTGAAGGACAATTTGACCCCTCATTTGCATTCTTTTATTTTTGGGATTTGATGCACTCTTGAGGGTTTTACAAGTCAATATTTCATTGCAGGTTATCAGTGACATCGAAAATCATTGTGCGACATACTAGTGACAAGAAGCGAAGGACAATGAACATCTCACGACCCTACGAAGGAGGTTTTTTAGGGTTATAGCGAGTCACACATGTGCCCGAGTAGGTCCAGGGATCCCGTAGGTGCCCTGCCACTTTCTAGGTGCCCTAGTCCGTAGATCGTCACTCGCATATTTTTTGAGGCCTTTGTGTGACACTTCTCCCACTTTGTTCACTTGGTCTTTACTTTAGCATGGTCTAGGATTAATTGTGAAATATTTAAGTAAAATTATCTCCTCATTATACCTAGGGTTTCAATACTTAATTTCTTAATTTGTTTGGGTCTATTTTGTACTTAATTATTTATTTCTTTACCGCTACGTAACAATCGAATTAGGCATCTATTTATCTAATATTTTCTTAATCGGCGTGAAGAAATCCAACGTAGTGTTAAGTTTTTATTTTGATTTATGCCAAATAAAACACCAAGTGTTGGGAAGTGATTGTTGAGCCGATGGAACTACGAGTTTACTATTAACATAAACTAAATTGTCAAATAAGAGAATGAGTTTCTAGTGTCGATGTGAATACCCACAATGATCAGTCAAATTTGCATTGTTTAAGGCTAAGATGAGTGCAACTGTTGGATCCACTTTTTCTATAAATATCAAATAAAATAATGCTTTGAATTGGATGAGGAGTACAAATTTTTCATAGATAGTTTCGATCACACCTAGGAGTGAACGTATCAAACTAAGTATTGTTGATCCAAAATTGAAGGATCTTCTTTGAGACAATAATATCCTTAAGGGGATGGATCTAAATTGATAAATAATGCTAAACACTACACTCAAAGCCCTTATGTAGATAAGAAACCATACGAATATATATATAATCATATTACAACAAATATGAAAGACAACAAATGAATGTATAAAGAGATCTCAATAAATGATAGCAGATTTACTCGTGGTCTTCACATATTTTCTTTTGTCGGTAAATATACAAGGTCTATTAAATATAGATATTTTACATGTGGTATTCATTGTTCATCTATGTTATGTTAAAGACAAATTTTTTTAGAGAGGTGAAAACCTTGCTCTAATACTAAATGTGGGAGTTACCCCATATTTAGCAAGAGTATAAGCTCAATCAAAAATTCAATTCAACATATAAATCAATATAAGAGTACACATATATAGGAGTTACTCTATAACTCCACTCCTCAATTCTAGGTTAGTTGTTCTAAAACTAACAACCTAAAAACTCTCACTATCCCATATTAAAGTATGGTTGAAACAACACACTAATAATATAAGAAAATATAGGTGTATATTAACACCTTTATTTTCTCTCAACAATAATATGATCACACTAAATAATACCAAAAATATGTTTATTCACACATATTATGACTAATTTCTAACACTTATGTTGTCATTGTGAAGAAAGGGATAAGTATGTGTTCTTTCATTGAATAAAGTGGGTAAGACTCTCGTAGATCTAAATCTAAACTTGCACACAATCACACATCAAAAATGTTATTTATTTTTTGTGGTTAAGGAACTTGCCTCAATCAGATCCCTAACCCTTTAAGGAGATAAAATACATTTTATTGATTAAAATGACAAGACAATAAATGAAAAAGAAAAATATATCTAACTCAGATTGTAGGATAATCACAATAATGATTCACCGAAAATCACATGGAGATCGCAAGACAATCATAGTTGTGAATCCCACCTATGTTGGAATTTTGAAAATAGTGCTGCAACAAGTATATATCATTTATGCTTCGCTTTCACTTCTTCGATACCCGCAAAACCAATATATGGGAGCAAGAGAGAAAGAAAACAAAAGTATATCTTTAGTACACTAAGAGTCATGTGTCTAAGAGTTGTCAAGTTATGTGAGAGAGGGTGATTTTATAGATTTTGAGTGCATAAGGGAATAGGACATATTGGCTCCCATATTTACACCCCTGGGAAAGAGGGCGGCATGGATGCATGGAGGTTGGGGTGAAAGGGATGGACCCGCATGAATTTTCATAACGTAGTCGGGACAAGGTATTCCTTCACTCGCTCATTCACTCTCTCGGTAGGAGTGACAGGGAGGTGCCTTAACAAAGGATGTGGTTGATTTCCCTGCTATTTTTTACTCTACCTAAGTCAGGGTGAGAGGACCCAAGATGCAATTCGGATGGTACAATACAAGGGAGGGGATCAGGAGAATGTCTAGAGTCTACTAGGAATAAACAATCGGGAGTCGGATGTAGCCACAAAATGCAACGCTCACTTAAAGAGTGGTCATGAAGCACTGGAAGCATCCAGAAACCTCGATACATGTCGCTAAAGGTAGGTTTGGCATGATCCACACATTAAACCCCAAGGATTTACATGAATTATTTTGGGATGATGAGTTAAAAGCTTAATGTATGTGCACTTTATCAATGTATTTTCACAAGGGGGTATGTGTAAAAACAAATAAGGTGAGATCCGCATGAACACAAATGAGACTCAAAGCTGTTAGTGAAAATTTATGAAGTGGAGACAGAATTACATAGAGGAAGAACTAGAAACTCAAAGGGAACTAGGAGGGTCAAGAAACATATCAACCATTTTGTCACCATGCCCTTGTTATTTCATGAAGATGGGGGATACATAAAATGGACTTCTCGCAGGAGGAATTGGTCACAAGGAACCTCCAAGAAAACATATAATCCCAATCCTTGATAATTTAGCTCAGTACCCCTAAGACTAAATCACCATGTGCAAATTATGTCGAGTGTTCTAAATCAAGAGACCCCAAGACAAATAAGCATAGTACCCAGTATTGTTTAGTTAGTAAGGAATTTTTCAAATCCAAAAGATAACATCCTAAAGTACCCCAAAGGACATTAACCTCCCACACCATACTAACGTAACTTAGAAGATATTCTTGCAAGGAATTAGTCACAAGGAACCTCCAGAAAACATATAATCCCAATCCTTGATAATTTAGCTTAGTACCCCTGAAGACTAAATCACCATGTGTAAATTATGTCGAGTGTTCTAAATCAAGGGACCCCAAGATAAATAAACACAGTACCCAGTATTGTTTAGTTAGTAAGGAATTTTACAGGTCCAGAAGATAACATCCTAAAGTACCCCCAAAGAACATTAACTTCCCACACCATCCTAACAAAACCTAAACAACAACAGGGTATCTTCACATAAAATTACAACCATAACATACACAAGATTTGAATGAAAAGACACACATTATTTTACCCCTAAAATCATTCCACAAGAAGAACATAACCAAAAAAATTACAATAGGTTGCTTAGGATAAACCCATTAAACTTGGAAAGAACAAGAGAAACATGTATATAAATATATATATACACGCTCTTAAAGCTTGTTAATGATTGTACATAAGAAATCACCTTAACATGAATTCCAGGTGAATAGGAAACACAACACCACCTACATCACGAAATTACACATTTCCATAGTCGATTATGCACTAGAAGATCTCGAACTCCTCTAAGGAGTCTTCTCCTCCAAAAAACCGTCTCTCCATTTAAAACCTTAAATCCTCATATATATCCTTATCCATTTTGGGGTTTCACATAATATCCCTCAAGATTCTAACCAACTCATGCTTAGGCCACCACCCAGTGTAACAACCTCTTTTTTCACTTATGTACAAGGGAATTTTAAAAAAAAACTTTATGCTTCATTGATTTAAATACCCATATATTTAAATCCAGCATAATCTTAATTTCATATCTCATGTTTCCTTATTCTAAATTAACTTAATTTAGAACCAACATCATCTTAGTCAATCCATCCTATAACAATAAACCTTATGCAGTTGTATGAGTCGAACTAATACTGATCCCTCATATCCATTTCATTAAAATATGTATACTAAGTATACCATGGTTTCCTTAGTCCTTCAAGGACATTCAAGTGTTACAGTCTAAAGTGCCTATTTGGGCATCTGTTACGGAATACCCATCCGAAATCCTGCATCTTTAGATCTAGGTGAAATTTGGACAGCGCAATCAGCAACTTGCATTACCTTGGCCAAGGTTTTAAGTCATGTTTGTCATGCTTAATTCCATGATGGCATAATCATCATTTGGAATTTTTCTTTCACCCTAACTCCTGAAAATTTTTATCTAGATTAGGACTAGATTGTGAAGTGTTAATCATTTACAAGTTGCATATAAGGTACCTATTCGGATCATCCTACATGGGTAAGTCCCACAATGTCGGCTTAGGATGACTAAGGGAGAGTGAGCATCTCCATAATGATTTGCATCATTATGGGTCACTCTCTTTCCCGTAGTCACCATAAGATGAAAATGGGTACTTCAAAGCATGCGGCACTATCCGCATTCGTACCTAGGACAATACTTGCATCTTAGTGTTTTATGACCTTCTCATTTAGAGGAGCTTGATGAGATAACTCGACATAGCAGATTGCCCCGCTTATAACCAAATAATGACCTTAGTCATTAAGTAGGTACAACGTGGCAATGGCCATGCCGAGTAGGCTCACCGAGTTCCGCTAAATGGGAACGTCATATCTTATGGTTATTAAGGTTATTCAAATAAGTTACAACATATCAATTCCTAGGTTTCAAATAAAACTCTAGCTACTATGGAATTCAAACCTATAGATCTAAGAGAAGGTTTCACGCATTCCAATGGCATGCTTAGAGACATTCCATCATGATCATTACACTTTCTAGTTGTAGATTTAATTCAGCATTCCACATTAAATCCCTTGTTCATATTTTACTTATTAACACTAGCAATGCATCATGTCAAGAGTAGTACTTATATCGTAATTTAATCCTTTTGCTCAAATAAAGTGTTAAGTATAGCATTCCACTTATAAGTTGATTAGTAACTACAATAATTCAATATTGCAATACAATCCTCTCATATCAATTATATATATTACTCAAATATGAACCCATATGAAGCATAATAGTATTATGTTACTCACTGCTTATATTCCTTGCAATAACAGTCATACATACCACTTTAATTAATATTAATACAATAAGCTTATATTATGCCAAGTATACAATACATTCACACTTGTATCAATATACTAGAGTCTTGCATCTTAATTACAAATCATATATGCACTAAGTTTAATAAACTTCTTACAACATCTGATGCAATTTAGTACACAATGTATTTATGAAAGCCTCTTTTCATTTCCTTAAAATCAAATACAACAGAATTTCCCTAAAACACAATAGTCCTTACAAATTCCTCTTTTGGAATTGATACAAATAACTAGGATAACTTGGCCTTTCATTATCAAACAATACAAGGTTACTTCATTTAATGATAATCACAACAAGTAATAAAATTCAGCTTTCTTCAGTCAAATTGAACAATGAAATATTTTAACTTCATCCATCTTTCACCTTTTAAGTAGTCCATCTGCAAAATTGTTAGCAATTGTCAGTTCATAAGAATTGGCATGATAATATATATATATATATATATATATATATATATATATATATATATATATATATATATATATCTCCCATGATAACTTATGCCATCTGAATATAGAAAAATAGATAAGCAAGTAATGAACTATATTTCGGGTTAATGCCAATCGATCAATTATAGCTTATCATAAAGATAGTATTAGTTGTATCAATATTTTACAATTTCACACTATCGAATTATAGGCATATTGAATACTCACAAGTATCTTATATAAGATCCTTATAGTCTTTATTTCACACTCGGTAAATATAAGTATTTGGATGATATTAAATCACTTTGGTCCACAAGTATAGTTGTTTCTTATCAATACAAGGTACTAAGAAATAATCAAATATTACAACCAATTGTTTATCCATGGTTGTATAAATAGTGCCTAATCTAATAACCTAACAAAGATAACTTATTTATAAGTTTCTTCTTCCATCACGATTTAAATATCATAACCATACTAATAGTTCCATGATCAGTAATAGATATCATTAGCACATATTACAAATGCCAAAATTGTCACCAAGAAGACAAATATGTAATCATTGACCACAAAGATTACAAAGTGTGTAAGGATAAAAAAAAAAAAACCTAAGCATAAGTCAACATATTCGACCACTATATGGTGAACTCCATTACCTTAAACATTGTGAATGCCTCTTGTAATGTATTTACTTTCAAACAAGTCCAACCTCAACTATACCGACGACTTCACAATATACCCATCATGTACAACCCAACCGAGTTGAGGGCTTCACTACTAACAATATTACAACAGATTTGGTTAAACCAAGCCCCATAATGAAACCAATCATTTTTATGGAGCTATCATAGGGATTGTGTTTAATCACGAGAGATAGGGTATTATAAATTAGGACCATGAAGTGGTTAACAATTTCATCCAAATTGTGACATACATCCGGCATGAGATCACAAAAACCCAAAAGGAAGAACAAGCAACATGAGTCAAATCTAAGCCTCGATAATTTGAAGAAACATTATTACTATCTCTAACCTATTCCACTCGAACACAACCTTAATATCAAGATAGTGTTGCGTGGCGATAGTCCGTATTCTCACACTTATACCCACGGATTCAATCCCAAACATTACATACATTGAGGTTGATACTCAAATCTATGGGAACTCTCCTAATAAACAAACACACCAAACATGAACACACACACACACACACACATATATCGAGCACATGACCCATGATAACAACTACAATCAATCGGCGAAAGGGAATAAATAATCCACAATATAGTCTTGCATATTTTAGAGGGATTTTGTTCCCAGACTTTTAACACCATTCATGATGTACGCAGAACTCTTTTACCATATAAAAATTTGATATATCATGCCATGAAGTATAACAGAGAAAACCCTAATAATAGAGTGTGTTTAAATACAAGCTTCGAATATTCTAATGTTACCATTTTGTAACAAGAAAACTCATTCGATAGACTAAATAACTTAAGTTCATACCATTCTACATTTCCCGACATTATCTTACATACTCAGAACCATTCATTTTTAAGGAACACAAGATATCACAGATTTAAGCCATACAACTAAAACCCATGTCCACAAAAGACAAATAAAGCTTAAGGCAAAATTTCATCTATGCAAATAACAAGTAAAACAAGTTATTAAAGAAGAGATAGAGCCTATCATGCCTAGTAGTGCTTCTTTCTCCTTTCCAAGTTCTCCTTTGCAAGCTCGGCTGCAATCTATCATAGAAAACCTGAAATCAAATCCACAAAACGCCAAAATCCTCCAACTTCCATCCTTCTTATTTATTGCTCATGGCTAATAATAGCTCCCTATATTTCCTCATTCATAGTCACATAATAGAACATGCACAAGTTCGAATATAGCTTAACTTGCAGAGCTTCATGAGCTATTAATACGAAACAACAAAATGAAACCAAACCAACTCCTTTTCTCCTAAAACCACTCGTGGTTTTTCCCAAGGTGTGGTTTGATGTCCAAGATCATCCAATGCATGTGAATATTGTGTCAGTCCCTCCACTTTTCCCGCCATCCATTTTTACCCATTTAAATTTAGAGAAGTTTAAACTTAGCTTATCAATCACTTTTCCAACTAGTTTATCCATGACCCTGGCCATGACCACTAACTTAGCTAGGCCTTCGACCAAATCTAAAGGTAGTGCTTAATAAATGCAAACTCATAAATATATCGAGTACATGCTGAGAAGGAGGTGACAACTCACCACATAACACATAGTTCCCCATTCAAATCCTAGGCCTCTTTTAATACAACATTGGCCCAACTTTATAAACCTTAGGTTAGGTTCTAATAATTCGAACACAACCATAGTCATACATTATTAGGTCCCTTTGAATATATATATGCCAAGGCTTAAATAGTATAAATACAAGCCTTCATGATTTTGAATATATATAAACCTTAGTCTAGATCAAGGTTAGGTTCCATATCAACTTAGGCCCATTAATTTAGTAACCTTAGAGCCTTGTACAAATAAAGTAATGCATTCACATTACAATTCCTTTTATCATGATGACTCAAGATAATAGCCTAGGCCATAGTAGACTGAACTAGGATATTATCTTGAAACCTCATCCTTGTATAGTAATCAATTAGGTCTCACATTAAATTAAACCAGACCCATATTTACTAAGGTCATGCTTTGTTTAAGAAAAATAATAGTAATGACTTTAGAATTTACCTTAACATATGTCACAATATTCCGCTCCCGGTCCGGATCATATTGACCAAGTACCTGAAGTCACTAAAACTTATCAAAATGATCAAAGCAGAACTAAACGTAAGAAAATAACAGCAATATGATCATAATCTACAAGCATGACCAACAAAGGTGTATCATAAAGTATAGAGTCTTAATAAACAAGATATGTGAGTATATTAGATTAATTGATTAAAATCAAATTGTCTCGTCATGCTTCATAAATTCCTTTACATACAAAATTTCAAAGAAACAACACCAAGCATAATACAATTCCATTGTAAAAGCATGCCAAAACAACACATAAATCCAAGCATGACCAATAAGATAGCATGGGTATTACATTGAGATTCCAAATAATAATAGGAAGATCCTTCCACACAACCCTTAATTTTGTTCGCTATCATCCTGTCACCATCATGCTAATAATGACAAGGCATTATATTTTCCACATCACATTACTTTAATATCAACTTTCTTATATGTAAAAAAATGTGACGTGGCTACCAAATTTAAAC
Source organism: Taxus wallichiana var. yunnanensis (assembly GCA_018340775.1). Lineage (NCBI taxonomy): Eukaryota > Viridiplantae > Streptophyta > Pinopsida > Cupressales > Taxaceae > Taxus > Taxus wallichiana. Next base: position 654,412,958 of record CM031243.1, on the reverse strand, counting down.
TGACAAGACATTTTCTAAAGGTGCAAACATTTACTCCATCTTCGAGGACATGTTTCTCATTAATAATCAATCCTAATCTAACTCCCACATGTTCTTGATGATCCGGGATGGATATCATATTTATGGTGGCATGATTATTTAGGACATGTCAACATGAGAGCCATGCCTATTAAAGCATAGCACAACGGGCCACAAATTTACCACCCAAATACCACAGAGTCTCTCACATCCTGCTTCTATCAACAATCCATGCATCATGGCCTCTTCATTTTTAGGAGCACATCCCATTGAGGAAGAACTCCCAAACCTGGGAAAATTCTTCCAACTGACTGGTCTAAATAAAGCCTTCATCATGCATGTTTTTAGTGTGCCCAATGCTCAAGAAAATCCTCTTGATGGATCGTCCCTAATCCTCTGATTTTTTCTTTCTTGAATAGGTTGGCCTAAATATGTGCATCGTTCCTTTGTTTCAAACCCTTCGCCATCACCTAGTTCGGCCTGAGTGTTATCTAGAGATGAGATGCCTAAAATATTTGTGGTTTCATCACTACCCACATGTGCACGATGATCACTGGCACATGTTAAAATCCTATTATGATCCCTTTCTATTAAATGCAAAGCTCCCTGTGTCAAGCCCACCACATGCAAAAGATAAAGGGAAACCTTTTGGTTTAAACGTGGTTGACACAAAAAAGTGGCTTTCAACCTTAGAGACTTCCCTAGCCAAGATTCAAGCCACAATGAGTATCAAAGCTCTTCCCCCAAAGAAACAAAAAATCTCCATGGATGACATGCCTAGTGAAGCAGTTGCATTTCTCACACTCAACGCTTCACTATTCATAGGACAAAGGCTTACATAAGAGGAGGACTCCCCCTTTCTGAATGGGTGAATTCTCTCGAGAAGAAGAGAGAATTCACTCAAATCCTTAATGGACCGTGGGTGGAGATTCCTGAGTTACTACAAAAAGGGATGTCACGGGGGTGACGGGGACATACAATTCATTTTTAACGTCATGGCCCTTGAGGATTTTATTCATCACGGGGACCACCTCAAGTGTGTGACAAACTTCTCTCGACAAGACAATAGAATTTGACCCTTAATTCCTCTGGTGTAACATATTTTCCCGTATTTTCATATTTTGTGTGCATATGTATATTCTCGAGGGCGGGGACCCCGTAATAGAACCCTATTTTGTTTATAAGATACATCATTCCAATTTATCTATTTCTCTTTTCTCTGCATGGAATATCTCTCTTTCATCTGTTTGAACATTATTGAGATATATTATTTTCTTTTCATGTTCATTACATTACAAACAAGTTCATACACTTGATTCATTCGCAAAGTATGTATTATTGTTTGCACACACTTCCCATATTTGCTCACTAACTTGCAAAAGGAAATTGACCTAATAACTAATGAATCACTCATGGTTTTCTTCGTAATCAAAAATAATAGGTAAATTTTCCTTCTATGATATACGTCAAAGCAATCATGAATACATACCGAGCACACTAATTATCACACAACCAGACACCTAGGCTGCAGTAGGAACTTAGAAAATTTTCAAACAAAGTAGAGTGCAAAATTAGTTTTGGGCCCCAAAGGGCCGACTACAACATGCACCAAACACGCATACCTTATCGGGTCTCGGGGTCAAACCATCATTTTACACACTTCATACATTGAACGATATTTGACAATACCGCAACCTCCCTAAGCATTTATTATCTGTTGTCTCTTACATCTCGGGTTCAAGCACCTACCCCGTGCCTCACACAAATACTAAAGGAAATCAAAACACCTCACAATGCCTTCGTTATTTCCAAAGGCTTTCTTCATCTCGAGTACCAGGGAGAAATATTTTTTTGCACCTGATACTCGTAATTTGTAAAAAAGTTGATTATTTCCACAACATGCCAAAATACCTACAACCTTTACCTTTAATATCTAAACCATCAAGAATAAGGGATTAACCAAGAAAGTACATGATGCTTCAATTGAATAAAAAAGGAAACAATTACGAGCACCAACAGGACACATGTGAGTGTAATGTGCATTGGGCATGTAAATGGGTAGGTGTGATGGAACATAATTAAATGTGAGTGGGTGAGGGTTAGTAAATTAATGATGAGTTGTCTTTTATCCCCATTTTGTGGGGTTTTATATTTTTAGTTGTTTTTATGGGGTTATTTCACTTTTTTATTTTATTTGTTTTATGATGTTTTTGTATTTTTTAATAAGAGACCTTATGCACAAGGTGCATTTTCTAGTGTCTACATTTTCATAGGGCTTAGATCCTTAGAAAAGGTCACAAATATTGAAATGTGATGGAATTAAAATAAGGTCAAAATGATATTGTATAGTCAAGACCATTGTGCAGTCTTGACCATTTCATACGTTCCTATATAGAGGGAATATTCACCGAATGTTTCAATTTCTACAAATTTTATCTGTTATTTATAGGATTCATATATATTTACAAATACATATGACATAATTTAGATCACATTATAGGGGCATGAGTACTTCATTAGTTCTTTACTATATTATTCAAATTCGATTGCAAAATTGAGTTTGGGGGCATGAACCTCCTCCCTTTCAATGTTTCAAAATTCTATATGATCGGTTTAGTCACAATAGTACCTTATGGAGGCATGGCAATGTCCATTCCTTCCAAGGTCTATTTTTAGTTTGAGAAAATCGAGCGTAGATCCATCCACGACAGTTTGGTTTGTGGGTATAGTGGAAAGTGTCGACATAACACTAAGAGCTTCGTATATTGCTATTTCATCTTCTCTCATTAGATTTGTAAATATGAAAAGCATCAAAGTAAAATCTGTGAGATTTGTAGACTTCTCTTTCCTCCTCTTTTATCAAATTCTCAAATAGGAAATGCATCGAAGTACATAGATCTTTCATAATCTAGATACTTTTACTTGTCTACTATCTCATATGATGCAAGCATTAGGGAATGATCATCATCAATCCTACAACATCTCTACAAGTAAATTCCAACTCTCAAAGGCATGGAAATAATGGAAGCTCCTCCTCAAAATGAATAGGTGTATTCCTTCCATGTTTTACATCTCCTTTGCATACATTTTTCAATGTTTAAAGTTACAAGCATTATCTATATCTTTGAGTTAAAGTTCAATTTCTATCATAGACATTGACTACACTCTGTGTTGTAGATTTCATCATGGAACATGTCAATGCCAACATATGGAGAAGTCCCTTCAAGAAAAGAAAGTATTTGTGGATACTCAAGTATGTTTTTCCTTTAAGCATGTAATTTTCAACTATACGCTTAAAGGGTGAACAAATATAGACACTAGAATCTGTAACTTTTCCTTATGCAATGCCAAGTTTGACCATGTATCCTTGTTAAAAATGCTCACATTTAGAATCCAATATCCTCATCTCTCTAGCCATTATATAACTTGCTTATCTTTACATTATGTTATGTCATAAATTATGGGAATATTATTTAATCAAAGCAACATAAAACATCTGATATTTGTGTAATAAATTTCAACTTATCTTTCCATCTTCTCGATATGAAAATGTACAAAAGGGTTAGGGTGTAGGCTACAGTCTTGGTCAATGTGTATGGTCCCAAACCTTATAATCACCAACTTTAATTTCAATTTCAAATCATTCTTTGAGTCATTTCATCTTCCTAGGGTTTTCCTTATTAGAATATATCACATATGGAGGCTATATAAGCAAGTCATCATCACTTTATAACTCACCCGACATTCTTACAAGCTCTTATTACAAACATCATTCCAAAAGAAATCAAAGGGTTCCTAAATTACTTGCACATCATCTAGAGCAATCCCTAATATAAGTATGAAGCACTCAGCTAATTTGAAGATTATATCTTCATCCATTTTAGACATACAAAGATCATAGATCCATGTATTAGCAAGAAACAAAGTCCCCCAAACATTTCATATTGGTTTCAATAAAAAAGGGTTAGGTATCACAGGTTGAGGCACACCATATTCCACTACTATTACAATGGGTACATTATTTACTACATAGGTAGCCCACTATCTTGGTGTTAAGAGACATAAGGGAACCCCTAGGTGGTTGGTTAGCTATACGCACTTGCATAATCACCTAAGAGAACTACATGAGGCTTGCTATCACAATGAGGGCATATAGTGTAATGCTTGGATTGATTCAACAACTGGTGTTTGACTACCAAGGGTGGGCCAACCTTAAACAAACACATATTTTCTCCTTTGGTTTGCTAATGATTTGATGAAGGGTTATATAAGTTGGTAGGGTTTCTAATTTGTTATAGGTTATTATAGGTCATCCTGAAGCTATGCAAGTAAGAGTGACATACAATGAAAATCATTTCCAAACAAGTGAATCACACAAAAAAATTAGATCTAGATTGTCAAAGGGTATAAAACCATACAAATCCAAGTCATGAATATACAATTCTAGTACAAATTGTATAGTATTTTTATGGTCTTGCCTTTTCTCAACTTTCAGTCACAAAATTTCTAGTGCAAAATCTATGACTCCATATCTTCTTGTTTCACTATCTTGCAAACTTATGTCATTCTTGAATTATCCTAGACAGCTAAGTTTATCTCTCATCTTGTGTTTTGAGCACGTATTTATTTTTATCAATATTTTTAAGTTTGAATGCATTGTTTTGGTCATCTATAATTGATGTTGGAAGTTAATTATATCAAAATAATCCACTTATTGAAAATCCATATATCCTTCTTATTGTTGTGCATTTTCATAACATATAAATAAATTAAGGTGTAAACAATCACACATAAATTCACCCTCATGTTTGAATAGATTCATCTTATATATATTTGATTTGGATATTTCTTCCAAAATGTGTTCCTCTAAGTTTGGATCTCCATCTTTTGTGATTATATTTTTTTCTATGCCCTTAATCATATATCTTACATTGGATTTATATATCCAAATTATGTCTATCATAACTTCTTATCATGATGTATCTCTTTCATATATGTTATATTATCATTAGTGGGTCAGCCTTGGTGATGGCTATAACATAGGAATAGTATATAAAGAGGTCAGGATGTAGTAGTTGATCATCATATTGAGCATTTGAGTCTTATTGCATGGTTTGGAGGTTGCCCCTCGAAGTGGCTAAGCTATTCTACTTGCATATTGTGATCATTTATCTGCAATATTGTGTTCTTTGGTGTTCTCTTGCTACTGATATTCTTATTTATCCAAGTAATTTCCTTACAAGTGGTATCAAAGCTTGATCTCACCAGAACGTGTCAAAACACTGATTTCAAAGAATCGACGATATCTAATCGACAATATCTTTAATTTAGTAGGAAAAAAAATTGAAATTTTTTTGGGGTGTTGTGAAATCAATCAAGTACACTCCTCTCCAAATTTCAAGATATTTTGACTTGTTTAGCAAATGTTGCATCAATTTTAGGGTTTTGATAAATTTGCTCTATCGACTGCAAATTGTGGAATTTTTCCAAGTTCTTTACATTTCCAAAAGAGGAAAAAAATTAGTTTGAGTTCGTTCTTTAAGTTTTTTCATATTTTGTCAAATTCATATCAAAATCCCAAACCCTAAATTTTGACCTTGATCCCTAAATCCTACCATTTTGGGGCATCATGGCGGGGCCTTCCACAAGAGGAAAAAATAATCCCATCACTCCAAGTAAAACCCTAGACAAGGATGAGATAATAGTTGAGGAGTTAGAGTCAGAAGGGGTAACTACAGAGTCCTCAGGGCTAGGGTTTACTTCGACAGACTATAAGGTAAAATAACTTGAGTTTGAGTTATGAAACCTTGAGTTTAGAATGGCTAATAAAGAAGATGTATAAAATATTGGATAATGATTGGAGGATTTCATTCACTAGTTTAGTTCAAATCTAAAAGGTCGTCATATTCTTCATAATCAGCCAACTCAATCAATCATACTCATATCAACCAAGGTGGATCTTCAAGTCAAAGTAATAGACAAACTAGTCAGGGTGGATCTTTGAGCATGCCCAATCCAAATACAAACACTTTGCAAGACCATAACATGATTCCAAAAGTGGAAATGTGTAATTTTGATGGAAAGGATCCACTCAATTGGATTAACCAAATGGAGAATTTATTTGATCTACATTAGATTCCAAAAAAAAAAGGTTACCATGGCATCCTTGTATCTCAAACCTGACCAATTCATTTGGTATTTATGGTTATGTGCTCAAAGGAAAAAGAGTGGTCTCAATGTTACATGGATAGTCTTCACTAAAGAGTTGCAATTGCACTATAGTTCTAGTGTGTCAGATAATTATTTCAGCCAATTAAAAAATTTAAGACAAACAAGATCAGTCAAGGATTACATTCATCAATTTCAAAACCTTTCCTTGTGGGTGGAAAATATTACTGAAGAGAATTTAAATGACTTATTTCTTAGGGGTCTTAAGGAACACATTGAGAATGAGGTGCATATGTTTAATCCTCATAAGGTTTCATATTTTATTATCATGGCATGTAGGGTAGAGGAAAAATTTCTTTCCATCAGGAGACAAAATGTCACTAATATCAGAGATCATAGCACCTTGCCACCATCATTCCCTCGACTAGTTAGAATGACACCTCAAAAAAATGAAGAAAAGAGAGCCAAAGGGTTATGTTTTAATTTTGATAGCAAATTTGGACCAGGACATAAATGTACTGAAAATAAATTGTTCTACATTGAGGGGCCTAATGAAGAAGATGAAGAGGTAGAGACAGAGGAAGAATTAGAAAATCCCCACCAACGATATCATGTAATGTAATTTCAGGTATTAGTACTCCCAAACTCTCAAAGTGGTTGGATTCTTAAAAAAACATAGGTAACGGTGTTGATTGATTCAGGAATTACTCACAACTTCATCAATCATAAGTTTGCGATACACTTGAACTGTTTTGTTTATTCAGCTCCGGAATGTCAAGTAATGATCGTTCATAGGGGAACTATTAGTTTTTTCAAGAAAATTCCATAAGATTAACCTCACCGTGGGATATTACTTGCTAACTATCCCTATGTATGACATTTCCATGGGAGGAATAGACATTATGTTAGGATTTCAGTGGCTTACTACCTTAGGAACCATTGAAATGAACTTCCAAGAGTTGTTCATGCAATTTCATTCAAAAGGGAGGACTTTTAAACTAAATGGATTAAGAGAAAATTCCCCACTATTGGTGAGCTCTTGTCGATGCAAATTTTTTTTTAGAAAAGGTGCAAAGGGGTTCGTGGCACAACTATTTTCATTAGAAGCACATCATTCAAATACATTTATACCCTCATATATACAAGCAATTATAGATGATCACTTAGTTGTGTTTGGAGATATGTCAAAGGGTTTACCTCCAAAAAGAGACCATGACCATGTCATCCAACTAGTACTAAGGAGTCAACCACCCAACATCAGACCTTATAGGTACCCCTATATGTAAAAGAGTGAGATTGAGAAGATAGTACAAGATATGTTAGAAGCAGGAATTATTCATCATATTCAGAGTGCTTACTCTTCTCCTATAGTGATGGTATGAAAAAAAGATGACAATTGGCGCATGTGTCCAGATTATAGGGAACTCAATAAGTACATAGTCAAAGATAAGTTTCCTTTTCCCGTAATTAACAATTTACTAGATGAGTTGCATGGTGATGCTTACTTTACAAAACTTGATCTTTGTTTTGGATATAATCATATTAGAATTATGGATGAAGATATTCATAAAAACTGCCTTGTGACACATGAAGGCAATTATGAGTTCTTGGTAATGCCTTTTGGACTAACAAATGCACCCTCTACATTTCAAAGCTTGATGAAGTCTATCTTTAAGCCATATCTGTGGAAGTTTCTTTTAATGTTCTTTGATGATATATTTATCCATAGTAAAACATGGGAGTGATTAACTAAAAATAGAGAAATATAAACTTTTCTTATTTTATGAGTTAATCTAAATAGAAACAAAATGCTATATTAAAATTCTAGATCTAAATATTTTATTTGATTATTTGAATGTATTGAAATAATAGGAAATAAGAGGGATATGATACTAACCTTAATTTAACTTACCTCGTTGTGTGTTGGACTGAAGCAGATTATTGTGTGGACTAGGAAAGTTGTGACTAAGTGGCTTTGAGAAGGTAGGAATTGAAGATCTGATTATACTAGGGCACCTAGGAGGATAATAGGGTGCCACCTGGTCGTGATCTGGGCATTGTAGATTGAAAAAAGCTCAATACACTAGTTCAAGCGGTGTCGCAATATCTCTGTAATACCTTTGTCTCTATCGCACGGGTGTCGCAGCACTTTCACCTGTGTCGCTATAAATGCAATGTGAAGATCCACCTACAAAACCCTATTCAAAGCATCAATTCCTAAGAAATAAAAATGCATATGAATAGGTCAAACTAACCTTAGCTACCACAATGGTGGACTTACAACTAAGTGTTGCACTACATTCTAGACCCCATGTAGTTCCGTGTGTGTGTGTGTGTGTGCAATTTTTACCTAGAGTACCCTAGTGCCAATGATGCAAAGTAGGGGGCAATAACTAAATGTAAAAATACAAATGGTGGATGGAATAGAAAGAATACAACCCTTTCCCCCTATGCTTGTGTGATGCAGATGTAGAAGATGCCCAAATGCAATCCCTTGCCTTAGTAGATAGTTGCCCTTGATAGTAAGATGTCCACCCATAATGTAGTGAGTATGTTATGTTTATATAGGGATCTCTTGTTCAAATTTCAACACTAGTGACCTGAAACTGCCGACTACAACCTAGGGGAATGCACGGGATAACAACAAAGACTAGACCTCGAATAAATGAAATAGGACCATGAATTATGAAAACTAGGGCACCTAAAATCACGAACTGGGGCACCCCAGGGTGCCCCAATGCAAACCTAGGTGCCCCAGTTTAGGACTGGAGATAACGAATGAGAAAATTACGACACCGAGACTCCTAAAAGACACCTAAAATAGTATATACAAGTGATGACTAACCGGACAAATAACAAATGACGACACTAACCAACTAACAACAAGACACAAAGGATGGGTCACTAGTGAATAATTTTACTATGCAAGTTTGTATATAAAATAACATACCCAGAGGTATAAATGTAATAGTAAGTGCATGATTTTATGACTACATTTGTCCCCACTTTATGTTGGTGAGTAGAAATCTCAACAACATAAATTACATAGAGATGTGTACACAGGAAAGAGTCAGAGAAGCCCATGTTGTAGAAGAATGCACAGATGTGTAGTAGAAGCATACCAATAGAACTATAAAAGCATTCCGAACCATGGATCGGTGAGTTGATCCATGTAATGTAAAGTAAAAGCATAAATTTCATGATGAAGTGTGGTAAATGAAAGTGATGACTAGAATGTATGATGATTTTGAATGCGGTTTAACGACGAATAGGTGGGTAGGGAGTGAACAATTCCAAACCCGGATGCTTATATATGAATGGAAATAATCGGAGGATTTGGGCATCCTACCACTAGAGGAAAAGTGTAGGGAGAAAAGTGTGTTATTATCCAATATTTAACTATATCCTCAAGATCTATCCACTGCAGATGGACTTAGATCAAATTTTGTGGTTTTTGGATCCAAACGATTTTGATTAAATAGTTGACCCATATAGGAGTGATAGAGGAAAGGCACTCTTGCCCCCACTCCACGGGTGTCGCGTAATGTGAAAGCTTCCAAGTTGGGTCATCTAGAAGTGAACGCGATATGAAAGAGGTATCTTCCAAGTTAGGTCATCTAGAAGCAAACACGAATATGAAATAGATAGCTTCCAAGTTAGGTCATCTAGAAGAAAATGAATGAGATATGGCAGAGATAGTTTCCAAGTTAGGTCATCTGGAAGCAAGTGCGGAATATAGAATAAATTCCCAAGTTATGTCATCTAGGAAAGAGTGGTGAATGTAACTCCCAAGTTAGGTCATCTGGGAGACCGCTTGTAGATTTGAATGATATGATTTTTTATTTGAACGCATTGATTTTGATTGGTTGATTAATTGTTTTGATTGGCTACTCGTGGAGAGGTTTTGCACTAATTTCCCCCAGGTTAGGTCATTAGGGGAATTCAATAAAAATTGATGAAATGTCGTGTGAGAAGGATTTTAATCACTTGTTGCCCCAAGTTAGGTCATTAGGGGGATCGATAGAGAGTAATGCATGATTGTATTTACGATTTTTAAACGTTTGATGCCCCTAGATTAGGTCATTAGGGGGAATCGATGGTGAAATATCGTGTTATGTATTAGTAAGTGTTAGGTTCACAATGTTTGAATGTATGGTGACATAAGGGGGATTATAGAGGGGGCCCAATAATATGCCCCCCTTTCAGTGAAAGGGGGAGGGATGAAAATAACGACTCTAAGCTTGAAAGTAATAACAAGAGGTGAAAATGTGTATGTATTGAATGGAAGACAATGGTGAAGAGATATAATATGTGTAAAATGTGGGCAATACGGTGGTAGGTAAAATTTTAAAAAGAATTCTATAAATAGGGTGTAAATTGGAGTAAAAATGCTCAAGATATGAGCGAAATGGTGTAGTGTGTATTAGTTGTGGTAATAGGCACGAAATAGGGACCATAACAAAGGTAGTGTTGAAAAGTGACTATAAATAGTAAAGTGAAAAGTAATTTTTCACTACATTTTACTTTTGTGTGAGTGTGAGAGTGTGTACAGAGTGAGTGACGATGCCTCAAGAGAGACCATTGCATCCTAGCCAATTTGAGAGAGTGGCGACCAATGTAGTGTCGCGTACAACCACGGAGTTGGTAAGTGCATTATTTTTGTAAAAATGTATGGTGTAATAGGCGTGTTAGTTGATTTTTTTAAAATTTGGGTTTTTTATTTTCTCAATGTTTAGGACCTAGACAAGAGTGGTGAGGGCATTAGTGACCCCTAGGACTGAGCGCCTTAATCGGTGCTACTTATCCTACTCTGGTCACCCTGGTCTTGCATCTAGGTGCCCTGGTCCAGAATTTGTTGATTTTGTGGATAATGGTAGAAAACATGTTTCTAGTATGTTGAATAAGTGTGTTTGGTTGTATAAGGTGTTCTAACGCTTGCGTTTGTTGTTGTTTGGTGTTTGTGCAGAGGGATATCCACTCGAGGGAGTTCCATGGTGGCCATCACTTGAGTACATTACTTGGACTAGGGTTGTCGGATGATGAGTGGGATGTGATGGACCGTGTCGGCCTACGGCATATAGCACGAATGGGGGATGTGCCCCATAATATGCCCATGTTGACTACATTGTGCAAGATATGGTGTGTAGACACATGCACATTTTGGTTTCTATAAGGAAGATGATAGTGACACTTAGAGGATGTATGCTCGGATTTTGTGATTATCGCTATTGGAAAGAGTGTACGAGTGATGGTAGTAGTGGATATGGAGTGAAAATGCACTTGATGAGGTGGTATTTTGCATTGGCTTGGGTACCTACCAAGGCCCATATCAATTTGGATGCGCCATATGCAGCTAGGGTTCCGCACTTGTGGAAATTTATCACAATAGTGATTACATCATGTATAGCCATGAGGGAGGAGGTGTTGGCATCTTATATAAGATGCATGACATATGTCAGTGAATAGAGGAGGAGGGGATGAGATACACATGGGCATGATGTGTGTGTTAGCCCATTTATACAGAGACTTGTATCGATTTACACAGGATGAGCATGGTGGAGGTATAGGAGCCACCACACTACTGCACGTGTGGGCATATGAGCATATAGCGGTATTGAGATCGGTTACAGGGCCACAAGGAGAGTGGGCTCAACCCGAGATATATGCTCAATGTTGAGTGGATATTCACACTAGGAAGATGGACACGAGATACTTTTAGGTAACGATATATAGGATGGGTCGCGAGTCGGTTATTTGGAAGCAATACCACAATTATGGAGGATGGCCCAAGGATGTGACAAAGTTGAGATGCATTCGAGGACTATGTGGCTGAGGACTACTTTCTAGGAGTAGCGGATCTTTTCATGTGGAGAGGGTGTCACAACAGTTTGGTATGGCCCAAGATGTGCCCCCAGATCCATATATATGGCAGAGAGACCATTAGAGCCCCTAGGAGGGCAAGGGCTAGCCATGGCCCATGGCAAAGCAATTGATACCACTAGGGATGGATGAGAGGGACCCAACGATAAGGAATGTGGAGGGAGATAACGTAGGGTATACCGAAGAGTATCGAGTGTGGTGGGTAGTGCATTAGTGGGTATTACTATACCCAATATTTGTGGGTGTTATGGAGTTACCACGAGAGGAGGAGGAGAGGGAGGTGTCCTTGACCTATAAGCAATGATGGTGGCAAAGCATAAGTATTTGTGCATGCCTAGACTTTGTTTAATGTATTTTCTATGTTGTTTTGTATGTGTTTAGCTAACGTGGGGTCGTATGTTGTGTTTTGCGAGAGATGTGTATTGGTTGTTGATAGTAGACACATCGATCTATACATTGATGCGGAATGTGTCGAATGATGTGCTAGGTGGAGGGATGCTAGAGCGTGTTGATGACATCACAAGAAAGCATGCCCATCTTTTGAGCCAATGGCTATAGCGGTGGAAACATGTACAATGATGTTAAGTGATAGGGATGAGGCATATGAGGAGACTTGATGCACCCGAGAGGCGGTAGGTGGTGGTCCCTTGGCCCAGACGTGTTCACACAATGTGTAGATTTACAAGTCACATTTTCGAGCAAAGTACCGAGATTACTATGTTACATAGGTAGGTGGAGAAGTTTTGGGGCCGCGAAATGTGGCATCCCGTCATTGGAGAGGCATCAAGTTCTAAGAATCTCATAATACATGAGAGTGATAGTGATGATGAGGTATGATGGTGATTATTGTATATGATGTGGGGGCCTTTCCCCCTAGTCATGAGACATGATTTTGGGATTAGAATTGTATTAATGATATATGTATGGACACCTATTTTTGATATATGGTAAATCGATGTTGGAATGTTTTGTCGTTGTGATGTAATGGATGTTGTATGATTCTATGGTTATTGTCTAGCATGTGATTTATTTGTATGTGATGAATATAAATGTGTATTATGATGTTAGTAGTGGTAGATAAAATATGGATGATAAATGATGACTAGATAACTAATGTAATGTGATTGATGAAATATTGGATGAAGAAAATATGTAGTGCGTAGATAATGTAATGATTATAGTAGAATAGATGTGAAAAATAGAAAAATGTATGATAGTGGAATGAATGTATCATAATGAATATTTGAGAATGTAATGTAATCGTAGTAGGATAAGGTGATGAAAATAAGAGGGAGGAATTAATGATGCCCCCGAGTGTGAATGAATAGGATCATGTAATGAAGACCCCTCAGTAGTCAAGTATGAGCCACGTAAGCAAGAGTGCATCATCGGAAATGATTGAGTGTGCTAGATGAACGATGAAGCACGTGATGAAAGGTTCTTAGAACTAATCCCTCAACAGTCATGTAAGAACCATAAGAACACAAGTGTGTCATCGGGGGTAAGGTGATAGTAATCACCTACCAAATACCAAGACAATGGGTGGCGGTGGAGACATGTGGAATGGATGCAATGTGAGTGTATGAACCAAATGGAATGTCATGTGCGTATTAGTAATTGGGTATGCAGAGACTGCGAAAAAGCATGTGATGGATCGATGAAGTGGTGGATAGTGTGGATGTAAGCGAATGTAATGAATGTGAAGGTGGAAATGATGGATGAGGTGGAGAACGAGGGTATGACAGGTGGAGCATGGAAAATGAACTGAGCACCTTTGATGGAGAAGACCGAAATGGAGTATTCCTACGCCGACAAGGTGAGGGGGATAATGACCGCTCACGAGTGGCAAAAGAGATAATGTTAGAATCCACTAATTGTTGTATCCTCTCACGTAGGGCAAGGCAATCATTGTCTCGATGGCCAGTGATGCGGTGATAGTTACAATAGTGTTGATCACGTTGACATTTATACACAATATGGGGGATGATGTTGATTATAAGGTAATCAAATTAAGCGCTTATTGAGTAATGTATGGAGCACATCATGTGGTTGAACGTAAGGAGAGAAATAAAAAGGATCTCGCGATGGAGGTGGAGTGGTGGAAGTACTAACTTGTTGTGGAACCGGAGAATAATTGGTGGTGGGTGGAGAAGCGGTTCGGCTTGCTTAGAAGAAACTTTAGGTGGAGATTGCTTTGGATGCTCAACTGGAGGTGGCACTGGAGGAGTGGGGGATGGGACTATCGGAGGAACATGTTAGGGCTCAACAATATGTGAGGATATAAGTTCTTTTTCTAAATCAATAACTTTATAGCACAAGAGAATGAATGAATCACAAGTGTCATATTGAAACTTTTGCTTAAGTGGAGTAATGAGGCCACGAAAAAGATGAACTATTTTTCTAAGTCACTAGGTTGTAAGATGAGTTGATGTATACGGGATTGAATAGTAAGATATAGTCCTTGATAGGTTCAGAGGAGCCTTGATGTAAAGTAGGAATGTGGTCATAAGTAACTCTAGGGCCATTATTGAGAATGAAACGATAGAGGAAAGCATCCTCCATGTCATAGAAAGTGCTAATGGACCCAGAGGGTAAGTGGGTGTACCACTGTAGTGCCTCATCAGTAAGAATATAGCGAAAGGCCTTAAGCAACAAACGATCATTAGAATAATTGGCCATAAGCATGCGATAGTGCAGGATATGAGCATGGGGATCGCCAATACCATCAAAACATGTGAAAGTAGGCATGATAAAGTCTCTAGGGAAGGTAGAATTATGAATCTTTTTAGGAACAGGATTTCCATGCAAATAATTGTTGTCAATAGAGGCATAATAGGCCCTACTTTCTAAAGTAAGAGTATGAACTTGAGATTAGAGTTGGCCTACAGCATGCATGAGAGATAGAATATCTTGTGAGGGGATGGTAGGAGATGGAAATAATGTATTAAGTGGTTGAATTTTTCCATTATGAGTGATCATAGGGATATCAAGAGGTGATATAGTGGAGTTAGATGCTAAAGGAGCTATGGTAGATGATGATGTAGGAGCTATAGTATGACTAGTATCAACATAATCCCTAGTAGGTGCAGTGATCAAGGAAGAAACCTCTATAGGTGAAGATGCAGTAGGATCTGAAGAAGATGTGGAGAGAGAAGGAGAAGAAGCCCTAGTTAGAGGTGACTCATGCAAAATAGTGGTTACCATCTCGGAGAGGATAACAATGGAGTAGGAGAATCACATGTAACCGTATAGAAAGAAGGAGACCCATGATGATCACTAGTAGGGGATGGGGTTCTTGAAATAACGTTGTGGCCATTAAGAGGCTCAATAGGATCATCAATGCAATATGAAGGATAATGTAAGCTAGAATGGGATGGGGGAAGAGTACTAGTCAGAGCAATAGAAGACATAGGAGTAGTTATATTAGTAGTTGGAGTAGAGGTAGAAGAGGTATGAGGTGCACATGAGTGTGGATCAATTCCTAATAAGTAATCAATGATAGAATCATCTAAAGCATCGGGTGGCATATCAGAAGAAGGACCACATGCAACCGGATGGCATGGTGTACAATGAGTGAAAGCAATAGGATCATCAACAAGACATATACCTATAGGAGAATCAAAGACTAGTTGGCACATGTTGTTGGCCTTCTAAGAGGGCTTGTTGAGTATCGTCGGGTAAAGTCAAGGGGTACTATATAAATCCTTGAGTTCATCTATGACAACCTCATCATAGATAGGATTGACACTAAAACAAGACATGATGGGAGAAAATAAGATATATGTGGATAAAAATGATCTAAGGGCAAAGTGTTCAAATCTAGGGTTCACGAAAATGATTAACTAAAAATAGACAAATATGAACTTTTCTCGATTTTATGAGTTAATCTAAATAGAAACAGAATGTTATATTAAAATGCTAGATATAAATATCTTATTTGATTATTTTAATGTATAGAAATAAGAGGAAATAATAGGAATATGGTACTAACCTTAATTCAACTTACCTCGCAAATTATTGTGCGGATGGGAAATCACAATTAACAAAAATAAGAATATTCCTAGATGGCCTAAGGGATATCTAGGGTATTAATGTTAATCTAATTAGGACTAAAATGTTGTAAATGAACTGGAGCAAGAGATGAGATAAATGTAAATAAACGATTCTAGATAAATTAAAACCCTAATATGCAAGAGAAGAGTAAGGAATAGACTCAAGTGATAAGAGAAGACTATCACACAATGTCACAAATCTGGAAATGGAATCTAGAAGTGCAAACAAACCCTCGGGGACCTAGCGAAAGGCATATCCGAGTTATCCGAGATGACACGGGTGTCCGGGAGTGTCTTTGGGCACCCCGTATGTAGTCCGGGCACTCGAAGTGCAAATCTTCAAAATTTGAATCGGGTATGGTCGCTAAGTGTCTTTAAATACTCTTTTTCTGTCACGCTAGATTTTTGGATGTACTATAGAATGACCTATGATGCGAGGAGAAATATCCAACCCTAGAAAAATAAGAGATGCATGGGCCTGGGATGACCTCATCTCGCCAAACTAGTGGACTTATCATCAATGTTGCACTACATTACGGACCCTGATGTAGTTCTAGTGTGTGTTTGTGTTGTGCCCTAGGTTCTCTCATTTTATTCGCACTTTCTAAAGTAGCGAGCAATATTAACTATAGAAATGTAAGTAGCATGTGTGCATGGAATAGAATTGAATTCCTCCCCATATGAATTGTGTGTGATGCGATATCCTAGCTTGAATACATGGCACTATATGGATACAAGTGATGCGATGGATGCAATCCTAGACGGATTGATAGTAGTGATAAGATGCAATCAAGTAGGACCATTATTATGGTCTTATAACTTTATATTTATAGGGCTCTCAAACTTAATTTCGTAATTAATCCTGACAAGGCCGAATGAGAAGAAAATAAGGATGACCAATAGCTAGAAGTGACCCAAAAAGAAGCAAAAGAGGTTGTGCATAGACCAGGGTGCCCAAAATGGGGCTTGGGCACCTAGGGGCACCTGAGAATGGGGCAAGGGCACCTCAGGGTGCCCTAGTATACTGTTGGGGTGCCTTGATTTCAGGATAGAATGTTGGAACAGTCATGAAATGGGTTGATAGGTATTGGGAAACAGGCAGGAAAGATGAAATAAAAGATAAGAAAAAGGTGGCCAAAAGATGGGATTAATTAGTACTTTTTACACTTGAGAACCTTATAAATAATAGTATAAAACCAAGCTAAATATTTTCTAATGTGCAATATTTGTGTCTACATTTACCCCCAATTTTCCTGGTTGTTTCTCATACGGTGGACCTGCAAGAAGAAAATGATCAAGTAGTCAAATATGTATGTATGTAAAATACGTTCTATAAAATACGTAAATGTAAATTACGCTAGAATAGAAAGCGTAAATAGAAAAATGGAACATGTGCACCTGATCCATGTTGAGAAAGAGGGGTGTAGAAGGATATCCTATAATGTCACGAGTTTTTCAGGTAATCTCACGCCACCCTGGCTGAAGAAGTGTAGGGAGGAAATGCTCGGTGTCCTCCAACTCTAACTGCTTCTGCTGAAATTTGTTGAAGAGATCTTTGTATTGCAGTTTTTTTTTTTGGGCGATCCTACACCACTGGATGGAGAAGTGTAGAGAGGCCACCCACTATAACCCTTGATTTTGTAACCACTCCATAGAATTACCAAAGGACGCCATGTCTTGTTGAGGCCGTTGTATATGGAGTTCATAAATTGATCTGAACTCACTCGTTGTGTGTGAACCGATGTAGATACAATGTGTTAGTATAAACCCTCAATAATGTCCCCCTCTTTGGGGGTGCATGCGATGACCCTGGAAGGAGAATGTGGCCCTAAAAGAGGACCAACCACATTTTGACCTGTAGAAATCTGCCTTGTAGGGGAAAAGGAAAGTGCTTGGTAGATACCAAGATGCGCACAAAAGGGGATGGCTAGCCAATACAAGTGTTAGTCCGAACACATGCATGCAAATAAATGTAAAAGATGTAGACAATGTAAAAACTACTAAGCAAAGTAGTGTAAACACACAAGAAAACAAGGAGACCGCATAAAGCAGGTTTCAAACATGGGACATCACTTATGATGTCGCAAGACATACAAAACCATCATGGCCACAAACAATAGTCAAGTGTACACACAAGAAAAGGGCAAAGCCCAAAAACAATGGCAAACAACGTAGACAAGTAAAAACAAACATGTAGTCATGGAAACATGTAGTCCTACAAAACAAGTGCTACACATGGAACACTTGTTAGCATGTTAGAGTGAAAACCAATATGTCAAAGTGTGTAGAAGCAAGTAGTAAAAGATGCTAAGGACAAAATGAAACAATAACACCTATGTGAGACGAATGTGGATGCGCCAATGACCAAAGATAGTAAGGGTAGAAGGAGAGCATCCATGCCGCGTGTAAATGTCATGTATCTATGATCATACTAAATAAAAGCATGAACTCGCATGTGTGTATGATAATGACATATAAGAAAGCAAGCTAATATGTGCAGTAGAATGAGCATGTAAAACACTATTAAGCAAGAGTAAATGCTACGAAGATAATGCAATATGTTATAGATGGATGGAATGGAATGCAAGATGGAATGATAGGAGTAACATGCCCCTCGAGTGTATGGAAGTGTATGCAATGAGGTTCATTTTGTTTTCCTCTCAGAAGTCAAGAATGAATTGTAAACAAGAGTGCGTCATTAGGAAATGGCCGAGTAGTGTTGGTTATGTCTAACACGTTGTGATGAGTGTGTATGGGGAGTGCTTTGATGTAATGTGACATGGGGAGAAGATGAGCGTGAACCCTATAGCTGAAGTGTATATCATGACTTTGTTGAATAGACGAGTGATGATTTATCCCCAAGTGTATATCATTATAGAATGAATGTTTAGGAATGAGATATATAGAAAGATGTGTGTGGACCCCATACCCTAAGTGTATACTACAACTTGTTGAATGGGTGAGTGATGATTTATCCCTAAGCGTATATCACTATAAGATGAAATAAAAAGGTGACAGTAGCCTATAGATTATGTCACTACAAGATGGGTGATAAGGGCGTATGACACGTATATGAGTAGGTGGTGGATAACATAAGGTGGTGATTTTATAACTAAGTGTAGACCATTATGTGATGAATGAGACGAGGGTGGTGATTTATCCTAAAGCGTATACTTTAAGTAAGTGATGAGTAGGATAAATGATTAGGAAATAGAATGACGTAGAATAGGATAATAGAATGTGTGATTATAGGATGTAAGATAATAATGATAAATTGATTAAAAGAGTGGTGATTTAACCTAAGGTGTATACCACTACATGATGTGATGATGAGTGTGGGTGACGATATACCCTAGAGCGTTGGTCACTAGTCCGATGAATGTGGTATGATGACATGTCACATGTAGGTAAGGTCCATTTAATTGGTAAACCCTTGACAATCGAGTATGGACTGACGAACTAGAGTGTTTCATAGGGTGGTGAGTGTAGCTCATAGAAAAATGTAGTGTAGATGACCAAGGTATTGGAATGTGTAGTGTAGGTCATGTAATGTAGACTGTGTAATGGGTATGGAATGGAACGTAAGAAATGTGTAGATAGAAGTAGAATGTGTAATGATAATAGATAAAAATAGACCCAAGTATAAGGAAATCTAGTGTAGGATGTAGAATAAGTAAGATGTATGAATGTAATGATAACAATGTATAGAAATGGCGAGATGGAATGATGATAGATGGAACTAGACCCAGGTGTAATGGAATCTAGTGTAGCGTGTATGATATAGATGATGTATAAACAACTAGTAGATGAGGTATGTATAGGATGATGTGTGTGTGTGGGGTTTAGTGTAATGGTAATCCCTTAATGTTGGTTGCAGGGAACCGAAGCACTAGAGTGCATCATCGAGTAACGAGGGTGTGATAATATGTGATGAAAATGTTGATATGTAAAGAAATGAAAATGTATGGATGTAAGAGGTATCAATGTGATAGTTTGGGAGGAGGGGGAGTGTTTAATGGCTAGGCCCTCAATCGGTTAGGAAAGAAGAATCACCCAATAAGGTCGAGGGATGGATGCCCATCGACCCGCATATGAGAGGAGAACGATGTAGAAGGATGCTCTAATAATGGTAGTAATGAATTCGACATGTGTAAATTAATTAATATCCTCACTTAACCACCTCACCTAAATTACCCAACTCACCTAGCCACCTCACTCAAATGACCCACTCAAACCTCATTAATGACCTAAGACCAAGTCTAAGCCTATCCTAACCAACTAGGACTTAGTCTAAACCTAGACTTAACTCCTATTAACAAACCTAAAAGACTCCTACTTATCTTTTCTATGATCCATCACTCAAGACTCGAAAGAAGGTTGAGATCATGCCAAAAATAGCAACAATCTGGCTATTTTTGGCCAACCTAGATATTCCCACTTTGACCAACTCTGGTTATATCTCAACCAACGTCGGTCACCTAACCATTTTGGTTAGGTTAAATACATTTCCAAAAGCCTTTTCCTAGGTTGGTCATTCGATTCAGGATCTCATACGAATAGAGACTTGGAGCACTCTGAAATTTTAAGCACTCAGAAAAAGAAAACACACGGGAGCACTACCAACAACCATTTGGCATTCATCATCTTCTTCACGATCACGATTCACACAGAGAAGCACAAAGGTTCAAACTCACCACACACAAATACAATGGCTCTTCTCTCTGGATCTCTATCCATCACCATCTTCATCACCTACATTCTCTAAATCTACTTTTTCAATAAGTACCTAACACCTCTTCATTTATCTTTGTTTTCTTTCAATAAGATTTATTATTCATCTCAAGTAATTTATCTTTCTCCACACCCATACACTTCCTTCCTCCCACCAACCTATCACCTTACCATACCTAGCCCTTTCACCTATTTTCACCCTCTTCTAATCATCTCATGAGTCTTCAAGACCATTTTACACCTCACCCTCACCATTTCCAACCTCTGTGCAATCACAAGAGTCTGAAAAACCAATTCCAAGAACTTTCTAATAATTTCCCCTACCGATGTTTAGCCAACCCAACCGACGCATTGGTCATTCTAATCGGCATCATCATCATCATAGCTCACATCGCTTACTATGTCTGAAATATACCTCAAGAACCAGAGCTAATACCCACTTCCCAATAACCCAGAACCATTCTTAATCTTTACCAAACCTTACCCAGAGCCTATACTAAACCTGTAACTCAACACCACCAATCACACTGACCCATTTTGACCTCAATCACCTTTTACCTAACCTTTCTTATTGTTTTTTATAGAGATACCTAAATCATTTCAATTCCAATAGGATCATTATTTCATGTATATTTTAAATAGCATTAATACTGTTATATAAAAAGTGGATTGATATCCTATTTAGAAGCATCACGCTTCCCGGATCTAGCTTCACTAGGCAATCCACTCATTGTTTTGTTTAACTCTATCTAGTGGTATTGTTTTGCATTTACAGGTAGTTCCTCCTAGCCAAAAGGGAGCTCTCACAATCAACTTGGATCAGAAATCAAAACATGTGCACACACCTTTCAACCGACATTACAAACATGTATTCCTCCTTGGCCTACTACCCCTATCTATTTCATTAATTTACTAAGAATCCAATGAAACATTTTGGCACACCTAGTGGGACCCATCCGGGTTCCTTGCATTTTTTCATTCTTAGGGAACCATTGTATGTTTGTTTCTTTTCAAAAGGAAGTTAACATTAAATTCTCTCCCTAGGAATCTTCTCTTTCTTCTACTTGTCTCAGTGACATTTGTATTTTGGGACTAAAATGAATCCTTCTTTCTTT
Organism: Taxus wallichiana var. yunnanensis; assembly: GCA_018340775.1. Taxonomy (NCBI): domain Eukaryota; kingdom Viridiplantae; phylum Streptophyta; class Pinopsida; order Cupressales; family Taxaceae; genus Taxus; species Taxus wallichiana. The sequence continues at coordinate 654,390,994 of CM031243.1, read as the reverse complement.
TCTTGCATTTGCATTAGTGAAATTCATATCCTTTCCTATTCACTCTTTGTTTACATCGAATATCACATTTCGATTTGGGTTTAAAATACTTGCATTTCATATTTCTATGTTTGCATTTTTAGCTCACATTAAAACTGAGGGCAACCTATACGCTGGAAGTCATGCCCAACTGATGGTTGACATAATTGAATCATAGAGCACATTCTCTTCTCTCTTTTCCAAACTACACAAAAATAAACTCACACATCTTCTTAAACAACACCTTACCTGGAAGAAGTTGTCAACGATCACACGATCAGAGGATTGACAATGGGCACCCAACTGGTTTCTCTATCTAGTCATTATCTCAAAGAAAAGGACCACCCCCAAAAAACATAACCTGAAACCATCCTTAGATCTTTCCTCTTCATAGGATACCCTCTTTCCAACCAAAAACTTTGTTCTATTCACAAGTCAGTCTAAAATAGCATAAGCTAAAACATAAAATTCACTCATAGGATTTCATGTTTTTCTTAGCTTTTTCTTGAGTTGTGTTTTGAGTTGTGAGGTCACGTTCTTCATTTTATTTTCTTCCTTTCACACCCCACAATTATAGTTGGTGTATTTCAACTTTTTTTTGGGTGTGTTAGGGTCCATTACTATCATACTCAGTTTTTGGGTTGATAGTTTATCTGATCTAAGTCACAAAAATCAAATTCTTCCATCTTTTCAAATTTCACAGTGACCGGCATCGGTCCAAAACCATCATCATTTTTTCATCTGACCATCATCGGTTTACCTAACCATTGTCAGTTTTTCCATTTTTTTTGGTCATTTCACCAAAAACAACATTCACCACATTTTTGTTCTTTTTGAAGTCTTCAGACACATCATCATACCTCTGGACCTTTAAAATCACTATAAAATCTAGTTTTTTATTTCATTTTCATCAATTATTGCCTCATTTGCAAAAAATTTTTGATTTCCCACAATAATCAACGGTATCGGTCACCCTAACCATCATCAGTTACCATCTCACCATCATCGGTTAACCTAACCACCATCGGTTCCTGTGTTTTAATTCCTAATTAAAACAACGACCAATTTCACCTCCCAGAACCTATTTTTCTTCATTTATTCTATTTTTTTGTGTCATTTACAAAGAACAAATTACCAAGCCTATGCCAACTCACATGGTTTTGACTCATAGTCAAGCCAACACCCTTGTATTCCATGCAAGCCTTCAGCCACTCCCACCTAGCCCATCGCCACCTTCCATCCTGTCACCTATGGATCCTACTCAGCCCATTATCATCAGTATCCGGTGATGATGAGGAGTTTGCAAGACTCCTTGACCACAACCCCACTACCTTACAACATTATCTCACCCATTCCTCTACTCATGATTCATCAGATAGTTGGTATATGACATGCACATGTGTCCATTCCTCCTACTCCTCCCCCACCCCCTCTCGTGTCAGCTACCACTAGCTCGGTGTTACCTTCTTCCACCTTACCACCCCATAGTATCCCAACTTGACCCCACATCATCAATATCTGTGGCACCTATAACATCGGTCACACTTTTGACGTCATTTCTCCCATGGTGTCAACCATTCCTTCATCATCCACCTTGAGCATAGCCCCATCTCACCCTACCACCTCGTATATACCTATTGCATCGCAACCACCCATGGTGTCGAAAACCCATACCCCATTCCAAAACATCATCCTCTCCATCCCATAGTATTTACCTCCAATCACTACAAGGATTGCTACATCTACCCCACCTACTTACACATATCACCAACAACCCCAATCTCATCTATCACCTATTCGGGATATTTTCCACCTACATCTATTCCCCCATATAGTTCTCATACTCAAACCACCATATACTGGGATGTCATCCACATCATACATTCATCATCAACCTCCTTATATTGCAGGGGGTGCTCAATCATCACAACCTACCAACGACCTTATTAAAATGATGATGGAAAAGATGCAAACATTGGAAGCATCGGTTTTTGCTCTCACAACTCCTTAACCTATGATGAAATCTGCAATGAGCCCATTCATCCATCTATTCCCATTCACCCATACCCTGTGCATTGGGAAATTCCCAAATTCAACCGGTTCAATAGTAAAGAAGACCCACAACAACACTTGTGGTCTTTCAAACATGGGTGTTATCTAATCACCCACATGATGATGCTTTACTCCTACGAACATTCCCAATGTCCTTGACAGACCCGCATTAGATTGGTATAGTGGTTTACCCAGACATTCCATTTACTCATTTAATCAAGTGGCTCAAGCCTTCCTAGACCATTTTTTGATCAATATCATCAAGAAGGTCACCATGACCGACTTGTACTCAACACGACAATACGACGATGAATCTATCATAGATTTTGTCACTCATTGGCAAAGCCTCATCAACCAACTAACATTCCAGTTTACCTCAAACCAAGCTTATAGAGTTGTTCACTAGAGCTTGTGCTGGCACATCTCACCAACTCTCCAAGTACAAACCTTCCGTACCTTCGATGAAGCATTTACCATGGCACAAAAAATAGAAATTCATGCCATTGAAGAGAAGAAAATTCAATTGTGAAAAAAAAAATGCCTTTAAATCAAATGATACCTCTTCCTCTTCAAAACCCCAAAAAAATTATTCAAAAGCCAAAGGATCTACCAACATGGTAGTTTTAAAGGCTAGCCCATCTCACCCATCTAATCAATCAAAACCTACCTCCAACCTTTCTCCCATTCAAGCTTTTCAATTTCAGATGGGAGCAACAAAAATACACTCCAATCGGGGAGCCTTATTCTTTAGTATTAGAAAAACTTCTTAAGGCTAAGAGCCATTGCTCTTCCACCCATAAAACCACATACTAGTTTTGACCCCACTCATCCTATGCCTACATGGTACAAGGAACATGACTATTGTAACTATCATCATCGTAAAAGGCCATAGTGATGGTAATTGTATAACCTTCAAGAACATTGTCCAGAAATGTTAGATAATGGAGATCTCATCTTGGACAACCCAAAATGCACCCAAAAATCAAAACTTGCATATCTTCAAGAAACCATTCCCTAATCATACCCCATCATCTAACCAAAGTGGTGAACCTTCAACCAATGACAACAATGTTCCATGAAGTCCATGTTGTTTTTGAAGTCATACCAACCATTCCTCAATTTCCTCCTATCCCCTCTATCGAGGAGATTCTAGTATGAGCTCCTTTATCCATGGAGGAGCCTACCTCATCTACTCCTTCACCCATAGAGGAGTCCCTTCATCTCCCCTTCACCCACAGGAGGAGTCCACAATTTCTTCCGATGCAGTTTCACCACCCACCTCACAACCTAATGAACAACCTGTGGTGTTAACTCTCCTACCCATGGGAGAGTCATCCTCACCTTCCTCTCCACCAAAAGAGGAACCTACCTCATCCCACCTACCATCTCCCCTACCCATAGGGGATCCTTTAGATGCACCACTTCTATTGGTGACAATTCCCCATTAGCCTTCTAGGATCCCGTTGATCTTCTCTCACTCTCTTACCTACAGAGTCCAAAGCCAACCAGTTCCCTATCTCACAGACATATTTTACAGGATTTCTACTAAGCCAACATCATCTCCTCTTACAATAATGTCATTTTCACACTGGCCGAATCACTTGGATTACGTTGATAATTCCATGCTTTGGGGATGCCTTCAACTACCCTTTTCAACCCAAATGCAAATGTCACCTGTGGATACCTCCACGATCTATCCAAGGTATTTCAAGAAACCAATCAACCATGACCATGCCTATTGAAATGGCCTCTTCTTCATCACCCTCACCTACACCTAAACCTTTACCAACAACCAAACCCATTCCTATGCCTAAGAACCTACCTACACCTACACCTTCCCCCACATCTAGACCCATCACTACATTGGGTGTCATGCCGACATCAAGCCTAGTCCATCCTCCCATCAAATTGGATTTAGCCACATCTTCCCAAACCCACACAAAAACCATTCCTCCACCTAAAAGGAAGACCCAACCTTCTAGGCCACACACACAATTTCACCCACTACACCTTTGTCACCTTTTCCCCTTCCATCTATCCTAGGGCCTCACCCATCTACCTTGGTCAAGAAACCCCTTACCCAAGGCAAATCAAAAAATGCAAGATCCCCACTTCTTCATCATGATCCTTTATTACACCTAACCTACCTACACAACATACACCTTCACCATCACCCACATCTTTCTTACCACCTATACCCCCACCACCAATAATAGCCTCATCACTACCTATGAGATTTCCTTCTCTTCAACCCATACCTTCCACCTTGCCTCTACCAACAACCTTCACCGCACCTCCTTTATCACCTTGGCTAACTCATCCTCTTCCACCATCTACTTTCCCTTCTACATCACATATGCCTCCTTCACCTTTACCTAGGAGGTGCAACCAAAATTGAAAAACCCACTACCCTCCAAAGAGGTAGTTAAGCCTACAACACCTTCCATCGCTAGTTCATCTACTACGCCTTTACCCAAGAAGGTACAACCCAAGCCTAAAATAATACCACCTACCAAACCGGTGGTCAAACCTATCCCACCTCCAATTCCACCTCCTATAGCACCTCTCCCACCACAATCACCCACACTTCAACCTAAACCCACACTCACTTCACATTGTGATCCATTGGCAGGATCTTATGCTAATATTCTAGCCAACCTTTTAGAGACCTCATCATCACATTCCACTTAGACCTTATGACCCACTCAAACCCAAACCAAAAGGGTTTGACGAGACTAAAATTTTTGCACCTACCATCATGTGTGCCAGGACATGATGTAGAAAATTATAAGGCTCTAAAACCATTCTTCTCCAATTATGTCCTCCTAAAGAAAACTTTGATGATGATGATCTTCTAGATGAGGACCCTATTTCACCCACACCAATCACCACATACCCTCAGCCCTTACCTATTCAATGACCCACATCTCCACCTCCACAACCTTTTTATCCACCTCCAAGATTTGAGATCAACATGGTCCACATAAGAGAGTTAGCCAAACCCCCACCCAAATGTCAATGTGTTGCTTTCTTTACACAACACCAATATATGCCCTCATCCTTTTATTGCCCATCATGTCACTACACATATCACAACTCACTTCTCCTTCACCCCATATCAATATGGTTAACATTGTCACTCGTGCCCAAAAAGACAAAGGAAAGGAGAAAGTAACCAGCCCATCCACCAATCTGTGCCCAATATACCATCCACACCCACACCAAAAAATCACCATTCGGGGACCCACATATCCTATTTCTGATGGGGTCACCCATCGTACAATGATAAAACAATTACACCAATCCCCTCTAAAAATGTCTTTATATGACCTCCCAAACTTCTAAATCCCATCGACATGCCCTCATGGAGGTTCTACAATCCATCGAGGTTTTACCTAATGACCCACACCTGTGGCCTCCATTATCACCCCTCACCATGTGGCTTCTCTCACCAATTCATCCCCTTCCTCTACACCTACCACTACTCACCAAGTAGTTTCACCTCGGTTTCTCTCGACGATGACAAGATTATACCTCTCCAATCGATGATCCTAATCCCACCCTTTTCATTTCCATTTATATTGATAATATACATATTTGATATTATGATCGATGATGGTGCCAATGCCAACATTAACATCATCTCCTCCCATGCATAATCAAATGTGCATGCATCCCTTCAATTACATGCATAATAACCTAGTTATGTTGCATTCATTCAATGATGCCATCACTTCCACCTCGGCACCATCATTCTCCACATTTTGTGTGGGCCCCCGTACTATTCTGAAATTGTTCTATGTCTTAGAGGGGGAATTCTAGTATAACTTGTTGCTTGGCTGACCTTGATCCATGTCATGGGTTGTGTTCCTTCAACCTTACATCATTGTGTAAAATTTGAACATGAAGGACATAACTATACCATCCCAAGCTGACCCTTCACCATTCAAAACCTATAACATGTTATACCAACCTAATGATGTCCTTATACCAGTTAAGGCATCTACCACCACTTCCACTTCTCCTTCACCCACAACCCCATCCACCAATGTTGTTGCTACCTCTCCCACACCTAATTCCTCTATTCCCACTTTCCACCATAGCCTCTACAACTGACCCATCCACTAACCCATCTACTTCTCAACCAACCAATGCTTCTTCTTCCCAATCTAGTGATTCATCTATTCCCACTACCCATATACCAACTACTCGATCCCTTAGAAGGTGTTTTTCAATGTCTCACTGGGGGAGTATCACCTATATAACATCGACACATTCCTTACTCCTCAAGAGTATGGTAACCTTCACCAACATCCTCACTATGATCACCACATAGAGTGAGGTTTTCCTTATGGTCCTCCCCACCTTCGTACCAACTTAACATATGGGGGACTTGATACTTCCACCTACTCACCCGAGCCACCTTCCCAAACATGACCATTTTCATCTGACCTCCAATCTCTCACCAACACCACTTCACCCACACTTTCCTCCACCGCTGTGCATGGAAAGGCTTTGGCTTTGGGTTTTATGAACAAGGCCACCATACTATCATCCCATGTACCACACATAAACACAAAGACCACAATGGTATTGGATTTTTCGAACCATCTTCCAAGAAATCCCATGTCAAACTCATTGAGGATGAAAACCTTCCTCACCCCATCTACCAACTTCACCACCTTCACCTACGAGTCTATGGATCCAAATCCATTCCTCCTAACTTTTTTTTTTTTCATGAACACCATTTCCTTGGGACCTCTAACTTATCAACAGATGGCGAGGCTCCCTCTTCTCTTCCCTTCCTATATCCTGACATGATCGATGATGATACACCTTCCATTAACATCATTCAATGTCAGGATGATGAGTCTATTCTCACCTACCTTGGTGTGAAGATTCTTATATTCATCGGTCATTTTACCTTTTAGACACAAACCATGTTAAATGAATCAACCATCAAAATCAATATTAACACTCAAGATGACCCACACATTCTAAAGATAGGCCAATCTTTAGATGTTGTTGAATAAGAAGCTTTTACTTCATTCCTCCTGAGATCATAGCAATGCTTTTGCTTGGTCCTACGCTGATATGCCTGTATTGACCCAAATATTGTGGTCCACAATATCAACTATTCCTAAAGCCAAACCCATAAAATAAAAGCTATGAAAAATGCATCCTCGCATTTCCCTTCTTGTCAAAGAAGAACTTCAACACCTTCTCTTCGGTTTCCTTCATCCTACCCATTGATTATCCCCAATGGATCTCTAACATCATTCTCTATCACAAAAGTGACAGGGGACTCTGCATTTGCATGGATTTCCATGACCTTAACTTAGCTTTCCCTAAAGATGACTTTCCTCTACCTAGTATTGACCAACTAGTTGATCTTACCACTGGCCATGAGATGCTATCACTCATGGATGGTTTCTCGGTTATAACCAAATATTACTTGCCCCGAAAGATCAACACAAAACCACCTTCATCACTCCTTGGGGGACCTTCTATCTATCGAGTCATGCCCTTTGGCCTTAAAAACACTGTGCTACATATCAATGGGCTATGACTTATATCTTTCATGACATCATGCATCACATATTGGAAGATTACGTAGATGACCTTCTTTCCAAATCCAAACATCGGCCAAACACCTTACAGTCCTTAAGGTCATCTTTGACCATCTCATCAAGTATTGTGTTCACCTTCAACCTAAGAAGTGTGTCTTCATTGTTCTCTCTAGGAAAAATCCTTGGTTTTATCATTTCTTTGCATGGCATAGAAGTCATCCCACTAAAATCAAGGCTATTCTCAAAATGCCTCCACCTACTAACCTTCACCAACTTTGTAGTTTTAAGGAAAGTTGCAATCTATTCATCATTTTATTTCACAACTTTTTGACCTACTTTCCACCCATTTCATCATCTCCTCAAAAAGGATGTCTCCTTCAAATGGGATGATGAATGCCACAAAGCCTTTGAGGCCTTAAAATAATACCTCCTCCAACCACCTATACTCATTCCTCCTAAGGATGACCAACCATTTTACCTTTACATTTCTACTACTATCATTCCTTGGGTGTCCATGCTCACTCATCGTGATGAGAAACACAGGGAGAAAGTGGTTTATTATATAAGTCATATGCTTTTGACTATGAAACCCGATACACCCACACCAAAAAAATCTTCTTAGCTTAGCCTTAGTTTTTGTCACCACTAAACTTTTCATTACCTACTTAACCACAAAACCTTTTTGTCACCAATACAACCCCTTACATTACATGTACACCAAGCCCTACCAACATCAACGTGTTGCACGTTGGCTCATGCTTCTTGCAGACTTAGACCTTGAATTCACTCATCAAAAAAATATATCAAAGGCCAAACTATCATTGACCAACTTACAGATGCACCTCTCTCTGAGATCAACCCTCTAACTTTGATTTCCCAGATGAATCCATCGCTACCCTCTCTTTGATGATACCATTTACCAAATGACCTTATTCTTTGATGGTTCCAAATGTCAGCATGGGGGTGGTGTGGAGTTATCCTCATTCCTCTTGATGGTGAACCTATGCCATTATCTTTCAAATTAGATTTTGATTGTACTAACAATATCACCAATATGAAGCACTCATATTAGGTCTTCAAGCCACCATCACCTTAGACATTAAATCAATTAATATCTTTGGTGATCTCTCAACTAGTTGTAAATCAAGTTAATGGTATATACCAATGTCATAATGAAATACTTCAAAAGTATAAGCATCATGTAGACATACTTTTGACTACCTTTGACCATTATGAACTTCAAACCACCCCACGTTCCACTAATAAATTTGTGGATACCATGGCCTGTCTTGCTTCTCAAATACCCACTTCACCTTCTCGACTCAAAAATATTTGTCACATGTAAAAAAGGTTGCAATCACCTTCTTATCTATTTTGAGACGTCAACCTCATCGAACCATTGAACCTGACCCACGTGACCTTTGGTATAAGTAAATTTGTTGACTACCTTTCCTTTCAATTCTACCTCCAGACCTTACTCATAATGGACAATGATGACCTTTCTCAAAGTGTCTCTCTTATGTCATCATGGGTGGTCTTCTTTATAAATGTGGCTTTGACGGTATCCTCTTACGATGTACAAAGTTCTAAAATTCCCTACACCATCAAGGAAGTTCACAATGGAATTTGTGGAGGTCACTTTAGTGGTTTAGTTGTCACTAAACACATTCTCCACCTAGGCTATTATTATCCAACCTAAACCATGATTGTTGTGATTATGTCAAACATTGTGTGAAGTGCCAAAAACATGCTAATCTTCATCACACACCTAGTCACACCTTACAGTCACACGAGACCTTTGGCCTTTCTCTCAATGGGGTTTGATCTTGTTGAGAGATCAATCCTCATTCTTCACAATGTCATCAATGGATTATTACCACTACTAATACTACACTAAATGGGTAGAATCCATACCTCTTATTTCTACAAAATCTAAGAAAATATGTGAATTCATCAACATCACATCATTTTTTGCTTTGGTGTTCCTCACCATCTCATCACTGATAATGGAAAATAGTTCAAAAAAAAACCCTATGAAAACTTTGTGATGCCTTTGGCATTCAACTTTTTTTTCTTCACCTTACTACCCTCAAAAAAATGGCCAAGCAAAATCAACCAACAAAACCTTAAAAAAATTCTTATGAAAGTTGTGATGATATTGGAAAGGATTGGCATACACACATTCCTTTTTCCTTATGGGCTTATCACACTAGTATTCATACTTCAACTATGCCACACCTTTCTCTCTAGTCTATGGTATAAGAGGTTGTTCTACCTCTTGAAGTCTAGATTTCATCTCTTCATATCTCACTTAAAGAGATGCTCAACGATGATGACTTTCACCAAGACCATTTGGCACAACTTGAGTTATTAGATGAAATGTCATCTCAATGCTCTTGATCATCTCCAAATCTACCAAAAATATATCAAACATGCCTATGATAAATGTGTCCATGAATGAACCTTCCAAGTCGTGGTGACCTCATCCTGAAGGAAAATCAACATGTAACAAAAGAGGAAAAAAGTAAATGGGGAAAATTTTCTCCTAATTGGCTTGGACCCTATATCGTTACTCATACCTATGGATCAGGTGCTTATCATTTGTCTTCACTCAAGGTAAACCCAAACTCTAAGCCCCTCAATGCCTTGCATCTTCACCATTCTATTGTTGAATCAAGTCCTATATCACCTTCTGTCTATTTAACACTCATCCCTTGAGCACCATTCACCTTCCATTTTACCTATTTTAAGGATCAACGACTAAACCAAGATCATGTGATTACCCATTACCTTTCAACCTTGTCTTCAATATGAGTATCATGGCTCTACTCATGGCATGATTCTCATGGATACTTTTCATCTTTTTCAAGATGGAATCCCATGGTCATTCATCACTTAAACCCTCTCTTTCATAGTTAACCTCTGTGTGCTATAGTTTTGTCTTCAAAAAAAGAGCCTATTTTTCTTTATAGTCTTGTCCATGACTTAAAAGTTCCAAAAGCAAAACAATTTCAAAAGTAAAATGGGATTCAACTCCTTGAGTCAAACTTCTAGCAAAAAAAAATATGACTCCCTTCAAAAGGACATCTATTCTCTCTATCTCACTATTGCTATAAATAGATTGCTCCCTCAAAGGACAAGCTATACAAAGCTAGCCATATTATACATAGTCTATCATCAAAAGAAGACTATTCTTGTAAAAAAAAAAAATAAAAATATTCAAAGCTTCCCGCATCGATCAACTTCACGAAGACCTCAAGGAGATAATATACTCATCCCACATAGACTTCCCACATCGATCAGTCTATCAAAACAAAAAAAGCAAAAAAAAAAAAAAATAAAAAGATTTTTTTCATCATGGACTTGCCTATTTTGATCTTGGGTCTCTTGCCAAGTAGGCATGTTGTCTCACACTAGGTTACGCTAAAACCAACCAACTTTTTCACCTCATCACCTTTTTCACCCTAATTTCCTACCCACTCAAGGGATGTGCCAAAAATGTGACATTTCATGATCATGTGACTTTCTTCACCTTAGAATAGTCAATCATGCAATGCCTTTAGGGTCTTATGTTCATAAGCCCATCTTTGGTATGATAAACTTGTTATGGTTCTTATCACTTAGGGTGGCTCTTTTTTTCACCACTCTTACCAACCACCTTCTTCATTACTTGTTGATTATCCTATACATGACCAAGCCTTCGACACCTAATTTAACCATACCTAAATGACCTCAATTCACCCATACCTACATGACCTAAACTCAACCATGACCTAAACTCAACCATGCCTACCTGACCTAAAATCAACCATACCTAACATAACCTAGACTCAATCATGCCTAAAACCTACCAACCCATCCCTTTACCTCATCATATTCTTCCCTAGCTTATGGGAGAACTACATCGGCTTGAGGCCCCTTTTCATCGGGGGCTATGTAGGTAGCACTCTGAGGGCATGGGGCCCTTGGAGGTTAGCTCAACCACTCTTTACCCTAACCAATTTCCCCCCCCATTTTTCTATTCACACTCTACCTTAGTTAGTTTCCATCTTATATACTACTTGGAAATTAAACAAACATACAAGTATATAAACATGTCTACCTACTTATTTCTTACATCATCATATCATACATTAATCATTTCACATTTCCATAATATCAAATATTTGGAAATTTACACCATAACATAAATATACATCATCATTTATTTTCCATACTACCAATAACATGGAAATTAAATCAAACCCAACAACATGACCAAAACATACCTAACTCCTAAAATCCAAAACATAACCTAAAAATACCTAAACTCCATGCCTAAGCCTAACTCATGACTACATGACCTAACTCACATGCCTAACTGACCTCACTCCCATGCCATAACTCACCATGCCTAAAAGACCTCCACTCATGCCTAACCTCAACCATGCCTAACTCCACCATGCCTAACTCACCTAACTCTACCTAACTGCAATCATGCCTAACCTCACCAACTCATGCAACATGCCTAACCATGACCTCCTACATGACTGACCTCAACTCAATCATGCCTAATTCACCTAGTTTCCATCAATACACAATAACAATGGAAATTAAAAACATAGATACATCATCATCCATCAATAAATCATCATCATATATAATGAAAGTCTGTGTATCAATACATATGTACACATATACAAATAAATACAAGTATCTCAATCACTCAGATACATCCTCACTATCTTCGGCACGCAGGCCAGTATAAAACTCAAAATCTCAAAACTCTCATGTACAACCTCACTATCATCAGCTCATTGCAGGATGGTATATATCAAAAATCAATACATAGTATCATATCCAGTGACTAATCGTCACCCCACCTGATATCCATACCTGTCTCATCTGTCTCCTCCTCTCCTCTCCTCTAGTCTATCCCCTACCACATCATCTCTCCCTCCCTCCATGGGGTCTCGGTTCTAATCTCCACCTCGACCCTCACCTGGGGCTCTGGCCTCCATGTGAACTCATAGCCTCACCCCCGACTATCTCTCGGGCTCATCAGCCCCCTGTTCTCTCTCTGAGCTATGAGTGTGAGATCTAGTCCTCTCACTCACTACTTTGTTGTGCCTTTATACTACATAAGATGGGACATCTATCCCATCCTCAAGTCAAGTGTGATCTCTGATAATACGGGCCTCATTCAGGGCATCCTCTAACCTCACCATAGTACCATCTATGGGTGCCATAGGTCTCATAAACAACCTATGAGCTCTTCCTGTAATCTGGCCTCGGTCCCTATCCTCTGAGACCTTGTCCTCCTCTCCTCTACCATGGGACCCTATCCTCCATTGCCATTACTAGTAATGGGACCTTGTCCCCCGAGCCTCGTGGAGGTCCTCCTGTAACTACAACTCTGGGCCTGTAAGGGCCACAACTTGCTGTGTGTGTGGCCAAATGGCCCTCGTAAACCTAAACCTACTACTGTGCCTAAAGGTGGCCACCTATCCTCCATCACCATCTCCACCCCCTATGTGGGCACCATACCTATAGCTAGCTGGCTATGGCTATAAGGCCACCACCTGAGCCTGTAAAAGGGGTGGCCACCTATGCATGAGATGAGATAAGTTATCACTAACCCTACACAACTGTGAGATGTGTCTCAAGGGGGTGGCCACCTACCCTTGCCTATAAAGGCATCTCTCTACATATATGATGGTGGCTAAGATCGGGTTCCCCTAGTCTCGGTGGTGTTCTGCCATCATTTGTGCTATGCCACCCACCACTACCTATAACCATCGGTGACTCCAACATCATCAATCCACCTATCCACTGGTTGCTCCTCCTACCCTATCAGGCACACTCGATGTGGTGGAGACATGGGTCTCTCCACATCATCTCTCTGGTACTGTGGGAAGGTGGAGGCACATCCTGTGGCAGCCCAAACTATCATCTAACCCTATCTACAGGTATCATCTCATGCTCATCAACATGCCCCCCTATATCCACCTCAACAACTAGAAGCTCCTCTAACTCCTCCATCATGCCCTATATGAGGGATAGCCAATATAGGGCCTCCACACAATATCAACCCCTGAAAGTCCCTCCAATAACCACTATAATATAAAACATCATGTGTGGCCCTAGCCACCCTATGCTTCCCACCAACTGGTACCCACCATCTATATCCAACTCTGACCAATCCACCCCCAAACCAATCATGTCATGGAAAACCAACTAGCCACACACACACATATATATGCTCGTATGCCCCAATAGTGTAGTAGAAAGGTGCAACACAAACTAAACCACCACAATCTCCCATAGGCCCACAACTCCTTATATAGTTGCACTAGGAATGTCGGTGCCCAAGAAAAGCAGATCCACTCCTCCATCATATCCTGGAGCACTCCCATCAGTGCTCATGGGAATCTCCCACCCTCAACATCTAGTAAGGTGAAACAACATACCGCCTCCATCATCAATACAACCAACCTCATCTCCTGAGGATGGGTTGCATACATATCTCCATAACTAAGGCTCATGCTATGATACCTCATCTCACCCATCACCTCCCCAAACATAGCCACTATCATCTCCACTGATGCCTCTAAGAAATAGAATACACTAGCTCCCCAACATCGGTAGCCAGGATCCTATACACATCCTCTAGGGTGACAATCATCTCACCCATCGGTAAATGAAACGTGTTGGTCATTGAATCCCATCTATCGATGAGTGTGACCATCAAGATAGGATCTCGAGCTATGCACCTATAGCATCGATCCCAATCAGTCCAACATCCATCATATGCTCCCACTCCTCCACAATCACACTAGACCACATCTTTACACCAAACAGAGGTGGTACTTTGTCTCACATCCTAAGCTGGTCCCTAGCTACAACATCAAAACACAACATTGTCAAGACTTTCCTACCCCAAAATTCCTCTTACCCACTAAACCATACCCAACCACATCAATCATGCCTACCCCCATTTACCTAATTCACCTACAAACCTACTACCCTTTACAATCATGACCCATCATCTTAACATTATTTAACCTACTTACCTATCTTATCCTGCCAAACTCACATTTTACCCTCATCCCTCTACATACGCTCTTCATGCACCCCTTCCCACCTATTTTTCTTTCCAAACTAACCCTTCTTACCCCTATTTTTTTTTTCCCTAACTAGTCACGCACCCGTCGCCTTTTCATACCATCATCGGTTTTTAACCATCATCGGTTCCCTTTAACCATTGTTGGCCTTATCCTCATCATCCCATGGTGAAAAAGCCGACCGATGTCGTCCAAACCTAGACCAACGTCAGTCTCTGTTGTGATAACCAAAACCCCAAACCCATCCCCCCATTATTAAAAAAATTCCACAAAAACCTAAATACTTACAAACACCTACCCAAACTTTCCCTACCCTCATGCCCCAACCTATTTTACCTACTTATGTTATTCCCACCCTTCATTTCATTCCATTTTACCCACAAATTTCAATTTACAAACCCCACCCAAATTTACAATAAAAAAACCACATTTACAACACACTTTTCAACCAAATGAACAATTCAAATTGCCTCCTACCTCATCTCGGTGTCATCTCCTCGGGTGCACATCTCTCTGCCATATGCACCGTGGTCCACCCAAACCTCTCCCCACCTCTCCATGTCCAAATCAACTCAAATCTCTCCACCAATCACAATCTCCAACCGATCTCGTGGACCCATCTACCCATCACTCCTCAATCACCACTTAAGTAACCTCCACCTCACCAAATCTCAAAGTCTCAAATCTCTTATCTTTTCTTCCAAAAAATGCACAAGTCAATAGGCTATTTCATTTTCTCAAATGAAAAAGACAAAATGATTCCATAAAATATGAAATTTCTACCTTTATAACCCTAACTCGACATGACTGACGTCGGTCATACCAAACCGACATCGATTAACCTTATAACCGACATCGGTCACCTACCAATACCATTTCACCTACATTTTTTCCCACTTTGGCCTACAAATATTACTGCCCCAATACCTCGTAACCTCACCAACACCTATTACACCCTACCCACTAGCCTAAACTACCTATACATTTCCTTAATTACATTTAGGGACATGTTATTTACCTATACCTCGGCCTTACCCATGCCATGACCTATATACATTGACCTAAACCACTTTTTGTGACCTTTGAACTTGTGTACTCATTATACCTTGTGATGTTGTTACCCATGTTGTTTTTAGCCTAATGACCTTACCTTGCCTATTATTCATGTTTTTTATCCCGACCAAACCTTTGTGTACTGATCATACCTAAACATTCCTACACCTAACCTACGTTGTGTTTCTAGACCATATCATGTACCCTAGATACCTAATCACTTCAACCTTGTTTGGATAAACCTATCGACCTTGGATGATGTAGAGTTTGCAAGCTCTTCAACCTGTACCGTGTCACAATCTATACATGTGTGTGTGTGTTCAATTTCATTACCCATTACCCATATGACCCTTTCCCATTACCCATTACCCAATTTGACCCTTACCCATTACCCAAAGTGCCCATACCCTTACCTATAACTCACCTACCTTCACTTTCATCACTTACCCATTTATCAAACCACTCACCGACTCCATCTCACACCTCATCAGCTCCTGGTTTGAGGGGGATCACCTCCACCCATACTTGGGGCAACCTCACTCCACTTATATTTGGGGCAACCACTTCCTATTTTTGTCAACATCTTATCAATACAAGCTACACGACAAAAAAAGGGAAAATGTAGACACCAAAATTGGGTCATACTTCCCTTAAAACCCCATTCATTAAATTAACCATATCCTACCCATTCATATCCCCTAGTGCACATGTTAATTGAATTAATTATCTTAATTAAATTAATTAATATCCTCACTTAACCACCTCACCCAACCAACTCACCTAGCCACCTCACTCAAATGACCCACTCAAACCTCATTAATGACC
Source organism: Taxus wallichiana var. yunnanensis (assembly GCA_018340775.1). Classification (NCBI taxonomy): domain Eukaryota; kingdom Viridiplantae; phylum Streptophyta; class Pinopsida; order Cupressales; family Taxaceae; genus Taxus; species Taxus wallichiana. Next base: position 654,374,373 of record CM031243.1, on the reverse strand, counting down.
TAAGACCAAGTCTAAGCCTATCCTAACCAACTAGGACTTAGTCTAAACCTAGACTTAACTCCTATTAACAAACCTAAAAGGACTCCTACTTATCTTTCCATGATCCATCACTCAAGACTCGGAAGAAGGTTGGAGATCATGCACCAAAAATAGCAACAATCTGGCTATTTTTGGCCAACCTAGATATTCCCACCTTGACTGATGTCGGTTATATCTCAACCGATACCTAACCATTGTTGGTTAGGTTAAATACATTTCCAAAATCCTTTTCCTAGGTTGGTCATTCGATTCAAGATCTCATATGAAACAGAGAGACTTGAGCACTCAAATTTCTTTAAGCACTCAGAAAAAAAACACACGGAGCACTACCAACAACCATTTGGCATTCATCATCTTCTTCACGATCATGGATTCACACAGAGAGCACGGAGGTTCAAATTCCATGACAATACAAACAATCTTCTCTCTCTAGATCTCTACCATCACCATCCTCATCACCTACGTTCTCTAAATCTACTTTTCAGTAAGTACCTAACACCTCTTCATTTATCTCCATTTTTTTTCAATAAGATTTATTATTCATCTTAGTAATTTATCTTTCTCCACACCCATATACTTCCTTCCTCCCACCAACCTATCACCTTACCATACCTGCCCTTTCACCTATTTTTACCCTCTTCTAATCATCTCTGAGTCTTCAAGACCATTTTATGACCTCACCCTCACCATTTCCAACCTCTGTGCAATCACAGGAGTCTAAAAACCAATTCCAAGAACTTTATGCTAATTTCCCCTACCGATGCCCTTAGTTAACCAACTGACGTCGGTCATTTCTACCTAACCAACATCGGTCATACAATCCGACATCGGTTACTATGTCTGGCAATATACCTTAGACCAACGAGCTAATACCCACTTCCCAATAGCCCAAAACCATTTTTAATCTTTACCAGACCTTACCCAGAGCTGTATACTGCACTATAACTCAACACCAACCAATCACCTGACCCATTTTGACCTCAATCACCTTTTACCTGACCTTTCTTATTGTTTTGTATGAGATACCTAAATCATTTCAATTCCAATAGGATCGTTATTTCATGTATATTTTAAATAGCATTAATATTGTTATATAAAAAGTGGATTGACAACTGTTTAGAAGCATCACGCTTCCCAGATCTAGCTTCCACTAGGCAATCCACTCATTGTTTTGTTTAACTCTATCTGGTGGTATTGTTTTGCATTTATAGGTAGTTCCTCCTAGCCAAAAGGGAGCTCTCATAATCAACTTGGATCAAGAAATCAGAACATGCGCACAACCTTCAACCGACATTACAAATAGGTATTCCTCCTTGGCCTACTACCCTTATCTATTTCATTAATTTACTAAGTCATAGAGATGATATCTTGGGATTTACAAATCTAATTGAGTCCCAAAAGTAGGTCACATCAGTGGACTGCTTGCTAACAAGGCAAGGGATGAGAAGAGTAAGAGGGCCGACAGTGATATGCAACTTAACAACACCAAATGGTCTCATTGAATGGATAATTGATTTTTGAAGGAGGGTAACCAATAGAGTGTACAAAGGACAAGGAACATGTGATAAAGGAGGAGGATGGATCAACCCTGGTATGATTTATAGGGGTTGGGCCAATAGATGCTTGTATATGTAAATGATCAGATGTGAATGTAGCATGGTAGTTAGCGGTAGAAAAGGAGATAATTGGTGTCACAATGAGTAGTGCGAGCAATGAGAAAGTCAAGAGGTCTAGGGGAGGAAGGCATTGTATGAGAGATGTAGTTGGAAGAGGAATCGATGGGTTTGGTATCATGTTTGGGAGCGGGTTGTTAAAAATTTGGAGTTTATGGTTATCGTTGGGAGAAACTATCATGGGGAATGTCGACATTAAAATTTTCCTCCGTAATTTCTATGTATGTATTAGGAATAGGATGTTGTTAAGTATAATTAGTAGTGGCATCCAATAGAAGATAATAGCACCGTTAGTACGGTGCCGCCAATAATGTAGAGTACGGTAACAGTCAAAGTACAATAGGAATGTTGTAAAAGTAAATATTTGTCGTAAGTGGTCCGTAATGTTAAAATGTCAAAGTTGGGATAAGTAGAAAAGTAGGGTCTACATGATTAGGAATTAGAAATATTATACTTGTAATAAGGACAAATAGTGATGTCATAAATATTCTCGTATATTTTACTGTGGAAAAGTCTAAAAAGGTGGAACCCATGTGAGATGATAAGGTTTATCTTATCTTAGAAGATAAGCCTACATATAAAGGCAAGAGTTTAGGCATGGAATATGATTGGCCGGAAGAGATTTCCTATCCTATCTTAGAGATAAGGTGGATAAGCCTAAATTCCTATAAATAAAGAGGCCACCCCCCCTCATTTAGCATAGAGAGAAGTAGTGAGAAATATTGTATGAGTAAGTGTGTAAAGGAAGCCATCATTTTGAAGGTGTGTTAAAGAAGCCATTAAGAGGTGTAATTGTGAAGTTTCTCCCATAGTTATTGTTTGAAGGCAAGTGAAGTTAATAACACTTGAAGAACCTCATGGGTGAGATTGTAACAATTTCATGTTGATATTATAATTTACACTGATATTTCAGATTTATCGTATTCCTTCTTATCATAGTCTATGGTATTCTTGTGTTATGTTTGTTGTTGTGTTTCCAAATTACATCCACCAAACTAAGAGTCGTGCATTAGTTAATAATCATAGCACGAGGAGTTCCCGTGAAGAATTATCATAGTCTTTGGATTGGTGTTGACAAGACTTGGAAATCTCAATTTGTCCATTATCAAGTAGATCTTAAATGAGATGTTGTAGTTTGAAACAATGATTGGTGGGATTCCTTGCACCGGTGATAGTCAAAGTTACGCCCTTTACGTCGGGAGGGGTTGAGCTGCAAAGGTGAAGGAAAGGTGATGAGGTTACTATCAATGATTTGTGGCAATAAGATGTTGAGTGGCATACTAAGTTTAGCAAGAGGACGCGATATGGTTGAGGGCACAATTCTCGAGTGGTAGAAACCGCATTAACAAAAGTTTGAGGACTACTAGGTTTATGGGGAGGGACTTTGAAGAATGCTTTGTTGGGAGCGCGGGTAGAGGACGAAGGTGAGTCCTGATATTTGAGCTTGCCAACAAAGACAAGTTTAGTCTCATAGAGCTTAAGAGCATGACAAAGTTGATCAAATGAGGAAAAAGTCTCAAAGAGGATGCTATCTTGCAGAGGTGGTAAGAGACTATGGATGAATAAATCCTAAAGTTTTGAATTGGCAAGAACATTAGTCATCTTGGTGACATTATTTTTGTATCATAAGACGTAATCGGGAATCGTTCATTGAGCACTTAAGTTGGGCGAGCTAGGCATAAGATAGGGTGGAACCAATATTGATGGAAAAATGTGTGAGAAAAGTGTCAGCCAAATGGGTAAAAGAGATTACCGAATGGATTGGCAAGTCATAGAACCAACGCATCGCATAGTCCTATAGACTACATGGAAATAACTTAGCAAGGATAGTATGATCATCAACATAGTCAAGACATGTGACATGAAAGGCATGAAGGTGCTCTTGTGGGTCACCGTGGCCTTTAAAATGGGAAATTTGGGAGCGGTGAAGTTATGTGGGAATGGGTAAGCAAGTGATAGATGGCGCAAAGGGGGAATGCAACAAGGATGTGGAATTGGTAGTAACTTACAACTGTTAGATTTGATTTTGGAGATCATGGTATAATGATGTTAGATCAGGGGTACGAGACGAGGATCCAAGTGGTATATTAGAAGCACCATTGAGCGCTTGGAGGGACAATAGTTGCAATAGGGGGAGTGGAGGCGGGAAGTGTAGAGACCATAGGGGTAGAAGAGATGGGGAGTGATGCCTCATGGGCTTGCTAAGCAGTGAGTAACATGTAAAATATGAGGGAGATGAGCGGGATTTTCACGTAAAGCTTAGTGAAAATTAGTAATAACATCAAGTTGCTCTTGGTCAACATTAGTGTCCTCATCATAAGATTTCTCACTAACGATGGTTTCAATTTCATGCAAAGGAACTTGGGTAGAGGAATCTAAGGGTTTTCAGCCATGGAGGTGGGTATATCTGTCATGGATCTAAAGGGATGGCAGAGAGGAGAAAGAAGTTCACAATAGTGAAGAGGTCTGAAGCGACCACTATGAGTAATGGGCATAAAAGAAAGAGGTATGAAGGAGACCCTAGCTGAATGAGAAAGGGGCAAGCAAGGAATATATATGTCGGGTTCACCAAAATGATTAACAAAAATAAGAATATTCCTAGATGGCCTAAGGGATATCTAGGGTATTAATGTTAATCTAATTAGGAGGACTAAAACATTGTAAATGAACTGGAGCAAGATGAGATAAATGTAAATAAATTATTCTAGATAAAGTAAAACCCTAATATGCAAGAGAAGAGTAAGGAATAGACTCAGCTGATAAGAGAAGACTATCACACAAAGGTGTCACATATCCGGAAATGGAATTTAGAAGTTATGAAGGTGTTAAAGTGGATCTTAAAAAGATAAAATCCATGTTTGAATGGAAGGTTCCCAAAACCCTAAAAATCTCTGAGGATTTTTTGGGCTTACTGAAAGTTATAATCTTAGATTTGTAAGGAATTATGGCAACATAACAAAGACCACTCATAACTTTATTAAAGAAGGACTCTTTCCATTGGAATGAGGAAGCTACTACGACATTTGAGAAGTTGAAGCAGGCCATGTGCACCACTCTAGTTCTAACCACCCCGCATTTTTCCAAAACATTCGGTGTTGGATGTGATGCTTCAGGGTATGGTATGGGAGTAGTACTCATGTAAGAAGATCAACCCATTACCTTTGAGAGTTGTCACGGTTCAAAGGTAAGAGAATATATCAAAACCATTTTATGAGACAATTGAGACCATATCTAATGGGTAGACATTTCAAAGTAAAGACAAATAATGATAGTTTGAAATACTTCTTAGAGAAACATTTATCATCTTGTAGTCACAAAATCATGCACTTTAGACATTTATTTATCCCGATCTCATACTACTATTTAGAAGGTTCTTGAGTGAAGAAAGTATTAATTAACCCCGTCCTTTTGGCCATCTTATTTATTTTATTTCATAATTTATGACCTATTACACCCATATGTCCAACCATTTCTAGGACATTCTGCGTTATTTTAGCCTCGGTTGGGGCACCCAAATTTAGTACTTGGGGTGCCCATGGGCACCTTGGTCCCACCAGGGGTGCCCCGATCCTTCTAGCACTTTCTCGCCACTTGTTGGGCCTCTTCTATCCATTTCCATCTTTATCTTTCTTTTGGTCGATCTTTTTAGGGTTAATTACGAAATTAGAGCAAGAGAACCCTATAAATATAAAGTTATGAGACCATAATGAGGGACCCTAACATCATCTACATTTTGTTATTCATCTAGAGTCACATCCATCTATTACATTAGCATACACATAGATCCATCATCAAGGCATAATCTAGGACATCTGCATCACACTTCATAGGGGAAGGATTCTATTATATTTCATGCACACATTCTATTACATTTTCTATATTTAGCTATTGCTCGCTATTTCACAAAGTGTAACTGGAACAAGAGCACCTAGGGCACGACATGCACACACTACAGATCTACATCCAAGTCTCGAAATGCAGTGCAATGCCCAGTTAGTAAGCCCATTGTTGTGGCAGTTGAGGTTAGTTGGAACCATTCATTTTCATCTTTATTTTTTTAGGGTTTTGATACTTCCTTTTGGTCTTTTATAGGTTATTTCTTCCTCTTGGGATATTTTGAGGATTTGGCGCCATACAGAAAATTAATGTGATAGGAAGAGAAGGTTGTCAGTCATCTCCAGGACCTGTGAAGACCGATTCCAAACCTTTTCTCCAAACCAGGGAACCTTTTTTCCTTACTAGAGTGCCTGTGGGTGCCCCAATCCTATCACAGGAACTCCAATCTAGCCATATAACCTAGATTTGTCCTATGCGGGACCCTAACAGAATCGCTCTTGCTTTTTATTTTTTTGCTCATCACCGTGACATTGTCCGACAAGCACTTTGTTATCAACTGAGTTCTTTCCTCTTCTCTCTTACACATTAGGGTTTAGTATTTCATTTTACATATTTGCTTAGATCATTAAAATATTTCTTTACTACATTTATTTACTTTAGTACAACTATTCATAGCTTAGATTAACTATCTTTATACTACCTAGTTTAGTTAATTTTAGTTAATCACATCCGAAGAACAATGAAATGTGTCTCAAAAATGTTGGGGTATGATTTTGAGATATTATATAAGAAAGGGAAAGAGAATGTAGTTGTTGATGCTCTATCTCGAAAGGATGAATCAAATGAGGCATTATTGTGTACCATATCTATAGTACAGGAGGATTGGATAGAGGATGCAAGGTCTGAATGAAAAAATGACCCAGATACACAAAATCTCATTTAGAATCTCCAACAGGATCTAGACATGTCACACAAATTTGTATGGAAAGGAGATGATTTATGATATAAAGAAAGATTATACCTATGTAAGAATTCAACCCTTAAAATAGGGTTTTATCTCGAGCTTTATACTTCTCCAAGGGGGCATTTTGGATTCTTGAAGACTTATCATCGAAATAAACACAATTTCTTCTTGGAAGGGATAAAAGGGGATGTATACAAATTTGTGGCAAAATGCATGGTTTTTTAGCAAAATAAGGGTGAAACAATTAAGTCGTCAGATCTTTTACAACCTCTATCTATTCCTAGCCATAGGTGGGAAGAGGCGTCCATGGACTTCATCACAATATTACTTAAATCGGAAGGGGAAAATGTAATCATGTTGGTGGTGGAAAGACTCGCCAAATATGCCCATTTTTTAGCCTTATCACATCCATTTGTTGTGATTATAGTAGCAACAACCTTCATGGATACAGTTCAGATTTAACATGAGACACCAAATATTATAGTAAGTGATCAAGACCCTATCTTTACTAGTAATTTTTGGAATAACTTGTTCTTATGTTTGGGCACGCAACTAGCTCATAGTTCATATTATCATCCCCAGTCTAATGGGAAAATAGAGGTGGTAAACAAGTGCTTAGAGGGATATCTTCGTTGTTTTACCTCAAATAAGCAAGCGAGATGGGTCCAATGGTTGACATGTGAATGGTGGTATAACACCTCTTTTCATACTTCATATAAAATGTCTCCTTTCTTTAAATTATATGGGTACCATCCACCATCCATCACCTCATCTTTGAGAGTCCAACCAAGGGTTTGAGCAGTTGAAGAACATATTCAACACCAACAAGAGGTACTTTCTAGTCTTAGGAAAACTTGGTCATGGCACAAAACCGCATGAAGCAAAATGCAAACCAACATTACAGTGAAAGACATTTTGAAGTTGGTGATTAGGTTTTTGTACGTTTACAACCATATAAGCAAATGTCCTTAAAACAATAAAAAATAAATAACAAGCTTTCACCTAAGTATTATGGTCTTTATCAAGTGTTACAGAAGATTGGCAATGTAGTATACAAATTGGAACTTCCTCCGACCAATCGAGATACATCCAGTCTTTCATGTATCTTGCCTAAAGAAGGTAATTAGATAGATGATATCATCCCAAACACTGCATTACGATCTTGATGAGGAGGGAAGAATCGTCTTGGAACCGTAGAATGCATCCTCCAAACACACACTAAGCGAATGATTGACAAGGGTCATCACCGAGTATTTGATCAAGTGGAAAAAGATCGAAAATGAAGACGCAATCTGGAAGGATGTCAATTTCATGCAAGAGCATCCAGGCTTCTCAACATTGGGGACAATGTTGTTCCAAGGGAGGGGCATGCTACGCCATACCATAATAATATATCTTACATTGGATGTATATAGCCAACTTGTGGGCTATCATAACTTCTTCTCATGATGTATATATTTCATATATGTTATATTATAATTAGTGGGTCAACCTTGGTGACGACCATAGCATAGGAATAGTATATATAAAGGTTAGTAGGTAGTAGTTGATCATAATATTGAGCATTTGAGTCTTATTGTCTGGTTTGGAGGTTGCCCCCTCAAAGTGGCTAAGCTATTCTACTTGCATATTGTGATCATTTATCTACAATATTATGTTCTTTGGTGTTCTTTGTTGCTAATATTCTTATTTATCCAAGTAATTTCCTTACAATTTTGTAATCGTGATTGTGTGGGTGATTAGGGATTCTTCTTCTTCATCTTTGCTTAGGGACATAAAAAAATGGTTATCACTTTTGGGTTGTGAAATACCCACCACACCTATGTATAAATAAAAGAGGCATCAAACCCTTGTAGTTACCCACCTAATGTATGTGTGTAAGATGTATATTGCAATGTGTTTGGAAATAAAGAGTTAATTAGGACCTCCAACACTCAACAATGATCTTTGTGTTAGGGATGTTATGGTTAATGCTCACACATTATGTGGATAGAAATTAATATTGGTGAGCAATATAGTGTGAGATATTACTATTGTGTGAATCTCTAGTCATTTTTTTATACATGCCCAATGACAGATTATGTCAATGAGGAAGTAATTCAACATTTCCAAATAGAGATGTTTTTTGAATTCGATATAAATACTAAAAATTACCAAGTAGGTAAATGTTGAATACCCAAACATGTGCTCACCAAATGCAAAGGAGTTATGAAAATATTTAAATGTATATTCCAAGTTAGACATTAGGTATTTAATTTATACTATGTAGTTTGTTTATTTTAGAAAGGTTTGGTTGATGTTGTATTCATAGTTTTGGTAATCTTGTGGTGTTTATAGGTGATTAATTTTATTTATCTAGTTAGTAAACAAACATTTTTAATATAGATCAACATTAATGTCGTTAAAATTAAAATCCTCCTCTTGTAATATTGATCTACTTTCTAATTATAAATTTCAATTATATTAGAAATTGAGGTTTGTAGAGATTTTGTCAAACGAGTCAAAGTCGTAAAAATGTTTTAAAAACATGTACACAAATACATTATTAGGATAACTAATGTTTGATTTCTAAAAGGCATGCCAATTATTTGGGATATTTATCCTGAAAACAACATACATATGGGCTTCGAGTCCTACTCCATTGAGTCAACAACATCAAGCTTGAGGATGAAGGCGGAAGGGCAATTAACATCCTCGCTTCATCACTATCTTAGAGGCCACATTCTACTTTACTGACACTTTTTTTTTTTCTAGTTAATTTGATGTGTGTGACAAAAAATAAAAACAAAAGAGAATATGTGTTCATGTGTGTAGTATGATTTTAGTATTTCTTTTATTGTAATGATCATGTGAAGATCCAAATCACATATACCAAAGTAAGAAGTGTTCTTGATCAAAGTGATTGGTTAGGTTTATGTGTTTTAGTGTGGTACATGCAGTCACCTAAATAGGTTGAAGTGCTCCTATTCATAACTAATGTAGTTCCCGTAATCAAACGTGAGGGTCAAGACTACGTGCAAGCTTCAGAGAAACATGTTGCTCAATTGTAGGTGGCACTTTTTCCTATGTTCACACTAAAGGGCGTGTTAGGAATATCATGGTTAGTGATCACATATTATGTGGATAAAAATTAATGTTGGTGAGCAATATAATGTGAGACATTATTATTGTGTGAATTTCTACACCAAAACTTTCACTTTGGCGTATGATGTAGCTTTCTGAATGGCATAGAGAATCTATGTATGATGTGTGTAGATTTAAAGATGGTTGAATATGTTTGAGAGATTTATTTGACATTTGGGTTCTTTGTTGTGATCTCCTAGGCAACCTAAAGATGTGAGGTCCTTGGAATGGGTTAAATGAATGTACTTATATATGTGATTGTTTGGGCAAGATTTCCTACTCAAATGACATATGACTAACTAGGGTAGCTTGTGGATTTGAAAATGTGACCATTAGGGTTTTCAGGATAAATTTTTCAACTTTGAAATTTTTTTGCCATGTGACTTTACTCTAACATGGTCGACTTCATTTGTGCATGATGCACAATGTAATCTGTCCATTGGAGATGGTAACCAAATGTTTGAAGATGTGTTATATATTATAAGAATGAGCTTTTGAATGGTCAATAACAAATAAAAAGTGTGACCTAGTTTCTAGTAGTGTTTATTGAGCAATACATGTGTAGGAATTAGTCAATTTAGTGCATAATGAGTTATGGGTTGAGCTATATGCCAAAGATTAATTACCAAATACCTATAGGTTTAGATTTAGGTATTTACACCTCCAACACAATGCAAGGGAAACATGCCACACAACATCAATGGTTCAAGCATCTTCATATAGCTACCAACATCATACACTCTACACATCACCAAAGAACATGCCACACAACATTTGCTTCCAACACCTTGCATCCCGTACTTTATACACAACGTCAGGGATCACTATCGCACACCTCAAAAGACCATACTCCAAAATTCAGCTAAAATATGTAGAGCACATAAGTGTTAAGGGATTACCCTTTCTCATGATGAGGGTAAGCACCCCTTTAACGGACAACGCCGCATGCCAAAATTTGAAGATTCAAGATTTATACCATTTAGTACAACACCACATTCTATACAACACTTCACAACATCTCACGATACCTTGCAATAACTTATATCACCTTGCAACCTTGTGTAACACTTGCAACATTCACAACACATACATGAAAAAACCTATTTTTATTTAACCAAGTTAAAGTGGAAAAAGCTAAGAAAAGAAGTCAATTTTTTTAAACATAAC